>OX031014.1:48012481-49426704 GCA_943736025.1 Tenthredo mesomela
ATAGAACCCGTAAAAAAAATGATAGCGAAATCGGTAACATCGAGGTCATTTTTTGATTTATTTTGTCCGGTCTGACGTGGAATGGCTCATCCCTGCTGGAAAAATCCGATACAATCTAGTTCATTCGAATAGAAATATTGACTAACTCCAATCAGTTTCTATGCGGTCTATCCAGAACCGCAAAGTTGCGAATACAACACTAATCAGATCGTATACTATTCAATCAGGTAACGGTCGCTATCAGGAAATAACGATAGAATTAGGTCTTTGAGGCTTTCGCGGTGAGATTCTGAATAAGACTTGGCTTCCGGGATGGAGCCGCGTTGTTTAACGGTTAGGTGCCGACGTTTCGTAAACATTGCAGTTTACTTCATCAGGGCGAGAAACAACCTGATACTGGTTGCTCCCCAACAGGGTGTCCCTATTTATGCCAGTTGCGGAGCCGTCCATGTGTGACGTTCCGCTCGGGTGGAGTTGACCAATCATATGTTTCTAAATGGTTGGCCAAACATTTAAAAAACCGGAAGGATGGCGTTCCAAATTGGATGGGTTTGAAGTCCGTTGTCTCTGTTGATGTTGTTAGGATGTTTACGGATTTCAAGGGCTTCTCTGTATTTTCGAGGAAAATACTGATTTGAGTTAGCCAAGGAGGTGGTTTGGTCAAATAAGATTTGGTGGCCCGTTTCCATTTGGTGTTCCGCCAGAGCTGAGATAGTAAAGTGCTTCAGTTTGACGCATCTTTGGTGTTCTTTAAGGCGAGTGCTGATCTTCCTCCCGGTTTCTCCGATGTAAACTTTTCCATAGGAACAAGGGATCCTGTATACCCCTGAAGAGCTGAGCGGGGGGAGTTTATCTTTTGGGGAGTTGAGGAATTGCCCGATTTTCTGTGGTGGTTTGAAAATCGGTTTGATGTTGTTTCTCCTTAGGATTCTCCCTATGGAGTCCGTCACTCCTTGAATGTAGGGGAGGAAGGCAGTTCTTCTCGTTACTTCCGTTGGTAAGTTTGAAATGTCTGTCGATGGGTTGGGCTTGTTCTGGAGTTTTTGGATGGTTTGTTGGATTTGTGTGGACGAGTAACCATTGGATTGTAGGGTTTTCTTCAGGTGGGCTAGTTCGACGTTGAGGTTATCTGAATCAGAGACTGTCAGTTGAGATACTGACTGTCAGAAGTTGCAGATACTGTCAAGAACCTCAGTGACACGATCCTTTCCCAAGAAGCAACTTCTGCCCTAGCCAAAGGCCCGAACTTTGCTATTGCCCCTTCTAGAATCCCAAAAGACGAAATCATCTCCCAAATCGAAAACTCCATCTTCGGACTACCAACGGAAGCAGCAAACAACATTCGAAGACTAACAACCAACATTCTACGCAACGCCAAAGCACCCAAGCCAAACCTCACTAGACAGGAACGCCTAGCACTGAGAGAACTCAACAGCAACCCCGACATCATCGTACTGGCAGCAGACAAAGGCAATGCCACGGTCGTCCTCAACAGGAAAGACTACGAAACCAAAATCCGAACACTCCTGGACGACACTACCTACCGCAAAATTTCAAGAGACCCTACACCGAAAATAGAAAAACGCACCACCCTCCTTATCAAGGAAAGCAATCTGCCGGAACCAACCAAAAAAGCTTTGACTCCCAAAGAATCCTGCCCTCCCAGACTGTACGGCATACCCAAAATCCACAAAACCAACGTACCCTTGAGACCAATAGTTAGTGCGATTAACTCGCCCACATACAAACTTTCACGGTATCTGGCGTCCCAACTCCAAACACTCCTATCCGACTCCGGTTCACGCATCCTCAACTCGAAAGACTTTGTCGACAAAATCCAACAGATTCGACTACATCCTGATGACATTCTAGTCAGCTTCGATGTAGAATCACTGTTTACGAAAGTCCCTATCCCAGACACCTTGGAAATCATAAAAAGATCCAAAAAGATACCCCAACAACTGTTCCCCCTCATCGAACACTGCCTCACCTCCACCTACTTTCTGTACCAAGGAGCATTCTACGAACAAACCTCAGGCGCTGCTATGGGATCTCCAATTTCTCCCATCATAGCGGACATATTCATGGAGCACTTCGAGAGCCACACCCTCGGAGAAGCCCGACTAAAACCTGAACTCTGGCTCCGATATGTTGATGACACTTTTGTCATTTGGCGACATGTTAAGGAACACCTCCAAACCCTTCTAGACTTTCTCAACTCCCGACACCCTAAAATACGCTTCACGATGGAAACAGAAAATAACAACCAACTTCCCTTCCTGGACGTGCGAGTCACGAAAAAACAAGATGGTCAATTGGGACATCGCGTATACCGCAAACCCACACACACCAACAGATATCTCCACGCAGCTTCACACCACCACCCATCACAAAAAGGATCAGTGATCAGCTCACTCGTCCACCGAGCACTGACAGTCTCTGATTCAGATAACCTCAACGTCGAACTAGCCCACCTGAAGAAAACCCTACAATCCAATGGTTACTCGTCCACACAAATCCAACAAACCATCCAAAAACTCCAGAACAAGCCCAACCCATCGACAGACATTTCAAACTTACCAACGGAAGTAACGAGAAGAACTGCCTTCCTCCCCTACATTCAAGGAGTGACGGACTCCATAGGGAGAATCCTAAGGAGAAACAACATCAAACCGATTTTCAAACCACCACAGAAAATCGGGCAATTCCTCAACTCCCCAAAAGATAAACTCCCCCCGCTCAGCTCTTCAGGGGTATACAGGATCCCTTGTTCCTGTGGAAAAGTTTACATCGGAGAAACCGGGAGGAAGATCAGCACTCGCCTTAAAGAACACCAAAGATGCGTCAAACTGAAGCACTTTACTATCTCAGCTCTGGCGGAACACCAAATGGAAACGGGCCACCAAATCTTATTTGACCAAACCACCTCCTTGGCTAACTCAAATCAGTATTTTCCTCGAAAATACAGAGAAGCCCTTGAAATCCGTAAACATCCTAACAACATCAACAGAGACAACGGACTTCAAACCCATCCAATTTGGAACGCCATCCTTCCGGTTTTTTAAATGTTTGGCCAACCATTTAAAAACATATGATTGGTCAACTCCACCCGAGCGGAACGTCACACATGGACGGCTCCGCAACTGGCATAAATAGGGACACCCTGTTGGGGAGCAATCAGTATCAGGTTGTTTCTCGCCCTGATGAAGTAAACTGCAATGTTTACGAAACGTCGGCACCTAACCGTTAAACAACGCGGCTCCATCCCGGAAGCCAAGTCTTATTCAACGATAGAATTTCTTTCCGTTTTTATCAGATTCTATACGATGTGAATTCCACATGTAATTCATTCCGATTATTACCATAAAAAATGTATTCGATTGTATTCGGACCATCAAGAGTCTCATTCTATTTGATTTAATAGGGTCTGACCTGAATCAATTTCAATCGATTTCATTCCGGACTTGCAGCTTATCGTTCTGAAATTGAAAAAACCGATTCACGTTCTATCCGGTTTCCGTGTGATCTCTTACATTCTTGTGGCTTTTCGATTCAATCCGGATTTCCACATACCTTGCCGATCCGTCTGCTTCCGATCCATTTACCTATCCGAGTTCTTCCGAAAGTCGAGCTTCTCGTTTCATCCGAATCCCACCTGATCTTGTATGTTCCTGGCGCTATACGATTTAATCCAGATTTCCAGATACCTTTCCTATCAGTTTCCTTCCGATCCATCCACCTATCCGAGTCTATTCGGGAGCCAAAATCGCCAATTCAACCGTGACTGTGTACGCTTCTGGAGCTATTCGCTTCAATCGGAGTGTCCAGATACCTTTCCTATCAGTTTTCTTCCGATCCATCCACCTATCCTACTTTATCCAGAAGCCGAGATCCTCGTTTTATCCGGATTCCATGTGATCTTGTACGTTACTGGCGCTATAAGATTCAATCCGAATTTCCAAATACGTTGCTTATCCGTCTGCCTCCGATCCATCCGCCTATCCGAGTCTATTCGGGAGCCAAAATCGCCAATTCATCCGTGATTGTGTACGTTTCTGGCGCTATTCGCTTCAATCGGAGTGTCTAGATACCTTCTCTGGTGGAGGTTTCGGGTAGGACTTCAATCCGGTCTCATCCGAACTATTCCGATCCATTGCGAAATCTGTCACCTTAACAATACGGATTCATCCGAGTCATTCCGAAGCCGAGGTTTTTAATCCATCTAAATCCGTGCATCGACTTCGAGTTCAATCCAAATGAATCTGACACCAATCCGTAATTCACGTTCAGTCCTATTCAATCCGTACGTCGCGTTCTTTCTAATTCGTCCGTTCAATCCGAGCGAATCCGACCCCAATCCGAAACTCACTTTCAATCCTATTCCATCCGTACAACCAATCCGAGCGAATCCGACATCAATCGGGAACTCACTTTCAATCCTATTCAGTTCGTACAGCCAATTTGAATGAATCCGATACTAATCCGGAACTCACTTCTATCCCATTCAATCCGTATAACTAATCCGAGCGAATCCGACACCAATCCGGAACTCACTTTCAATTCTATTCAGTTCGTACAGCCAATTCGAATGAATCCGATACTAATCCGGAACTCACTTCTATTCTATTCAATCCGTACATCCAATCCGAACGAATCTGACACGAATCCGGAAACCACTTCCAATCCTACTTAATCTGTACGTTCAATCCGAATGGATCTGTGGCTATATCTACCAAATTTCAATACCTCTCAGTTTCTTAAGCAATGCTAACTGCAATACGAATAATTCCTAAATAAGGCTGAAACAATCTTTTTTCGGCAAAGGCATTAAAAAGTCACTTTTTGACGCCTGTTTTCGATCCGTAAGTACCACTTTGTACGGCTAATTTCAGAACGCCCTATAAAGTCTTTATACCGCAGTCTGGACGCGCAGTTCGAAGTGTGCATTCCAAAGCTGCCGTATAAAGTCTTCATACTGCAGTTTTGATGCGCAGTTCGAAGTGCGCGACAGATCGCGCCATAACCTCACTCTTCGTCGTAACAAGTGTGAATCTCAACAGGCGTCAAAGTGACTTTTCATCCCTATTTCGAAAAATATGGTATGGGGCGTACCCGTGTACCGTTTTTGACTTGAAGAATAATTTCAGAACTCGCTTACGGCTCGCTTTTAGCTCGTCCTGAAATCACTATCCTCGCCGAAAAACGCTTGGTCTACGGGCATGCCACATAATATACTATATCAGTCTGGTTGTCTGGTTTTTCAGATTGACTCGGATTCAAACAGATTGGAATTTCCGCTTTTTCAGATTGACTCGAATTGGGTCGGATTCAAGCGGATTGGAATCTCCATTTTTTTCAGATTGACTCGGATTCGGTCGGATTCGAACGGATTGGAATCTCCGCGATTTCGGATTCGGTCGGATCCGAACGGATTCAAGCGGATACAAATCGGATTTTTAACTGATTCACTCGGAATAAAACCAATTCGGTCGTGGACAGATTTCGGAATGAAATGGATTCAAACGAATAGAAAAATTGCCCTATCCGAATCTATCTGAAACCTCCACCAGGGTTTCCTATCAGTTTCCTTCCGATCCATCCACCTGTCCTACTTTATGAGTATATCCGGATAGACGACGATGAGTAGATTCGCTGTAGCAACATGCGGATAGAAACCTATACAGACCATGCCCGTTGTAGGATAGATACAAATCGATACCTACCCTGGTTGAAAAAAGCGATAGAAAACAATAAAATCCAATAGCAACCAATTAGAATTGAATCGGATTCAATTGGGGCAATCCGTGGAGCTTTCGGCGGCCAATAGAAAATGAATTTGAATTAACGGCTCTCGGCTAACGGCTAAAGTTTACCTATTGAGTCAAAAAGTGTTAGAGATTGCAACAGGCGACGATTAGATCCAGATCAACACCGGACGTCAGTTGATCAACGAAGTTAAGCAATTTCATCTGCGACCAGAATTTGGATGGGTGACCCACATGAAAATAAAATGAAATAGAAAAAACAAAATGGGAAAGTTAATTGGGTAACACCGATACAAACGAATTCACAATAGAAACGAACTGGTTCTCTATCATGATAATCTGATTACATATCCGAAGATCCGGAACCAGAAATCTAATTGAAACGGATACACTCTTTTTGTATCCGTTTCTATCGTGCACGGCTGCCAGGTCAAACCAGAATGTGTGCGGATATAAACCTATACGGGCCATGCCTGTCATAGGATACATCCGGATTGATTCTAATTCGGAACGACGGAGCGGTAAGGCAGTAACAGACGGATAGAGTCGTATTGGATTCGAATGGATAGCATCTGATAAGCAGCATACGTTAAATTGCGGAAGAAACGTATAGAAACGGATACATAACGATAAGTATTGTTTCACGTGGCAATGCGTGCGGATAGAAACCTATACGGACCATGCCCGTTGTAGGATAGATACGAATCGATACCTATTGCAGTTATGACGATTCGATTTTATTCACAGTCTATACGAATCTCACAATAAAAACGAATTAATATTCTATCCTGATAATCTGATTACATATCCGAAAATCCGGAACCAGAAACCTAGTTGAAACGGATACATTTTTTTTGTATCCGTTTCTATTCGGAACTTCCAGCAGGGATATGGGATGTGGGTATCCCCATGAACCCATGTGCGATGTAGGTGTTCCCATAGGACCCGTGTCGGAGGTGTGGGTCTCTCGATAGGACCCATGTGGGATGTGGGGTATCCCCATAGGAATATACCTCATACATAGAATATCAGTAAAATAATTGAAAAATTAAGTCTTTTTTCGTGGGAAATAAAATCCAATCGTCGATGTTCAATCTGTTCAATCAAACGATCGACTTTTGTTGCTAGTTATATACCTATATTATTGATTGAATACAATTTTTCTAGCGAGCCTACATGAATATGATATCTATAGCCTATGTAGGCCAGTTGATATGTGGATATACAGTTTTAACTAACCTAGATTGCTGGTATACCCATATTACCCACATAGGTGTTGAATCAAACCTTGTGAATTCATACGTATCTAGGTTTCCCACCAGAGCAACATGGCCTACCAGCAACCTATGTGACTCCCTAACAGCCCCATCTAGGTTACTATAACAGACCCATGCGCTTTCCCAATACCCCATGTGGGTATAACAAACTCATACGGGTTCCTAGGAGTCCTACATGGGTTCCCAACACTTCCATGTGGGGCCCCCGATGCCCTATGTGGGTGCCCAACTAACCCATGTAGGGTCCTCAATGCCCCATATGGGTTCCTAGAAGTCCCACATGGTTCACCAAAACTTCTATGTGGGTGCCTAACAAACACGTGTTGGATCCGAAACGTCCTATGTGGGTGACCAACAAACCCATGTAGGCTTCTGCGACTCCCACATCGATTTTCACGACTCCCATGTGTGTTTCTAGCAAAACTATGTGGGTGACCAACAAACCATGTGGGTTCCTGGAAGTCCCACATCGATTCCCACATGGAAATAAAATATATTCAAAATATGTCGAAAAATATATAAAACATATATAAAATATATTTTGTTCCAAAAGTTACATATTCCGCGTGTATTCTTGCATATACGTCAAAATATATTTACAGATACATTCAGGGTATAAATTAAATTTATTGACAATATATTGGGAATATGGTTAAGATATATTTTGACTATATTTAAAATATATCTTAACTATAGTTGAAATATATTATGTCAACCTATATTTACAAACACATTCAGGGTATAAATTAGATTCATTTGAAAGAAAAGAGACAGAAGTGGGGCCAACTTCATTTTTTAAACAATTCTTCAATTTTTTAAGAGGGTTATTCAATTTTTTAATGTCATACATCTTTGTTAATTGTGATATTGAAAAGGGGTTAAATTTGTAACATGTAATTTGAATTATACATAATGTCTAAGAAATTATTTGCACTTGTGCAATGGATTGGTGGCGACGATGCAGCTACATACACACCAAGTTTCCAGTCGAATGGATTAAGGGTTTTGACGTTGACAATTCTTTTTCCGATAACATCAACCATTCTCTGAGTTATGTAATCGAGTGGCACACGACGAAAAAGGAACCTCCAGGAGGCTGGCCTGTCGATGAAAAACCCGGAGAATCTATTAATAAACCCTTTTACTTTACCCTCAATTTATTTTTTACAATACTTTTTAGTATATTAGACTTATTTTATTCGATTATCTGTATTCAAATTATTATTATTAGAAATAATTAAAAATATTATTAAAAAATTATTGAAAGTATTATTTAATGTGTATTATAGTTAAGATATATTTTAAGGGGGTATATACACCTTTAAATGGGTTGAATTTCTGAAAAACAATTTTCCTTTTTTTTTCAACTTAAAGACTCTAATAAAATTAAAAAAAATCATCATGTTTGGGGAGGGTTTGACCTTCATTATCCATATCTTACATCATGTATTACTTCCAGTCTAATAGTGGCTGCGCTGAAGACAGGAAAATACAAAATCACTCGGTTGCCGCAAAGAATCGGACCCAGCGTTGGACCGATCTTGGAATTTTTGGTTCTCAATTGTTCATAAGACATGCCTCTATCAGATGAACATAGAACTTTTTGATATTGCAAGAATTACTTGAGTTATTGAATTTTTTCGATTTTTTTTCTGAATTTGAAAAAAAATTTTGCTTATTTTTCTAATATTTCAACTAAAAATGGGTTTATCAAAATGTTTTATGTTCATCTGATAGAGGCATGTCTTATGAACAATTGAGAACCAAAAATTCCAAGATCGGTCCAACACTGGGTCTGATTCTTTGCGGCAACCGAGTGATTTTGTATTTTCCTGTCTTCAGCGCAGCCACTATTAGACTGGAAGTAATACATGATGTAAGATATGGATAATGAAGGTCAAACCCTCCCCAAACATGATGATTTTTTTTAATTTTATCAGAGTCTTCAAGTTGAAAAAAAAAGGAAAATTGTTTTTCAGAAATTCAACCCATTTAAAGGTGTATATACCCCCTTAAATATAATCAAAATATAGTCAAAATATAGTCAAAATATATTTTAATTATTGGGAACTAACAAATTGAGTCACGACGTCTGGTGGTTAAAATTTTAACTATTAATAGCTTACAAATCTATTGTGTTTGCATAAGTATTTGTAGTCACTAATACTATTTCATATGTGTACATACATAAAAGTGTAAGCTACTTTCCGCCATTTTTTCCTAAGCCACTCCCACGTGTTAGTTCCCAATAGTTAAGATATAATTTCAATATATTTAAAATATGGTCAAAATATAGTCAAAATATATCTCGAGATATATTTTTTTGACGAAAAGTTACATATCACAAATATATTCATAATGTATCTCCCATATATTGTAACGTTCCGGCTGTTCTGGCTCCTGCCGGAGCAGCCGGACAAGTGTCCATCGCGCATCTCGCGACGCGCACCGCAGAGTTCCGTGCATTGCACGATTTCGTGCAACCTGCGATTCCGCACCACCCGCGATTCCGCGCAACCCGCGTCTGTGCACAGGCTCGGTTAGCGAAGCAGATCCTCGCTCAGTAGATAAATAGCTCAAATCGGTTGATATCTGATTTGAGACTGTAATAGGGTATTTTGTGGTTTTTCACTTTTTCCACGAGAGGAGCTCCAAATCACACCCGTGACAAAGACACTCACGCGGACTAGCACCGTATCTCCAGCCTTCAGCTGAGATATTGGTGCAGTAAGTTACAATATATTGCATACATCATACATGTATCTGCGATATATAATATGTATCTGAAATATATTTTAAATAGATGTTTGGTATATCGAAAAATATATTTTCACATATATTTTATTTCCATGTGGGTTTCCAAGACTCCCATATCGCGTGACTAATAGCAAAAGGTCGTAGGCGAAGAAAAAGTTGATTTAAGTGGCAAAAGGGCGTATATTTTTTTTTTTTTTCCATTCGATAAGAAAACTTTTAAAACGAAAAATGCCGCTGTTTTTTTTCGAGCTAAAAACTAAAAAGCAGAAGGGCATAAGCGCCGCCAATACGCTCTTCTGCCATTAACCAATTTTCGGACTAATGCAAAAAGGACGTATCGACCACAATTAAAGTTTAACAAAGAATTGAATATTTATTGTCGATAAGCCCTTTTGGCCTTAACTTCACTGAAAGAATCATGTCAGCTAATGCCAGAGGGGCGTATTCACCAAAAATATTCAATTCTTTTTCAAACTTCAATTTTGGTCGATACGTCCTTTTGGCATTAACTTTACGTAAAAAATCATGTTAGTGTTACGTATTCCACCCTATTCCATACTCCTCTATGCTCTCTCACTCTCAATACCAAGACACAACATCCTGCATGCATCCAGTCTCACCACCTCTAATCAGAGGAAGTCTCACCCTTACATTCCAAGAAGTTCATCCCTACCTATGCACCCATAAAACTGCACCTGCATGAACGCGCCCATGCCCGGGACAATGGAAAAGATGATCTCATTATTCAGCTCATAAGTAGCGATTATGAATATTGCACTTGCAACAACTCACTTACTCCTAAATCGTTAACCAAAGCAGTCGTTCTTAAACTTGTATCCGAAACGTCGAAGAGAATACTCATCCTTAATTAACTCTCGAAATCATAAACTCAAATCACTCATCGCTTTTATTTAATAACGTGTAATAATCATATCGATGGTTCTACCATCCGTGTAATCATTATACCAATAAACAGTTATTTAGTCATACTCATATATGGGTCATTCCATATCAACTCAACGACGTTGCGACGGTGACCCTCTTCGATTTTTTTGATTTTTTAATATGTTTTCATACATGTAAAAAGGAGTCTTCAGCTAAATTTTCAGCTCTTTATCTCCATCCATTCCGGAGTTATCGATTTTCGCTTAAAAAATGTATATCTTTGACCATAATCATGATAATCTCACTTTATAGGGGGTCATTTTTTTTTCTTTTTCAACGCTCTTTATGAAAAAAAATTAAAAAACTGAAAGAAAAATTTTTTTAATGCTTTTTCGGCCATTTTTAGCCAAAAAATTAGTTTTTCGTTCAATGGGACACTTTTGATTTTTTTCAAAAAAATGCACAAAATTCTACGTTGAAAAACAAAATTTTTGAGCCATAAACCAATATGGGCTTCAAATAACTTCTACTAAAAAAAATTAAAAAACAATTTTTTTTCTGAAATTTTTATTCATTTTCCTACTACGGTCATGTATCTTCTCCAAATAGTCTTAAAATACATAACTTTTCTCTCACATCTTACATCTTATTTAATTCACTATCATTACAGAGTTTGTCTTTTATTTCTTATCATTTTTATTACTTTATGCGTTTTTATTTCCGTTGATCTAGAAAATGTTTTTGCACTAATTGTGTTATCAGTATTCGGTATGGCAGAATGAATTCGTTGTGTATTGGGTATGGATTTCGCACTACTAAAACGATCCAACAATTTTTCTTCAATTGATTGATAGTCAGTTTTAGACGAAAATTTAACTTCAATATTCGGTAAGTTTTTCGGTTCAGAAGCCCATTCATAAAGCTCTTGTGTCGTTGTGATTTGTCGATCAAAAGGTAACTGGAGACTTGCTCTAGCAGCCATTCTTTTCACGATGCCACCTACACCATCACAAGGCCCCTTACCATGGGCAGTAGCAAAAAAGTTCCACTCTGCTTTTATTCCATAATCTTGTTCATGATAATATAAATTAATGAAGTTCTTATAATTTTTGAACTGTTGTGGCGCTCCATCTGAGAAATAATAAATTTTTGACACAGATTCCGAAAGAGTTTTAATATAATCAACCGTAATTTCCGTAAATACTCGAACGGCAACAGAATCGTGACTCATTGAATCTGAAATAATGACCAGACTTCTATGAACGAGCTCGTTGTTTGACTTGTAGTAGATTACCACTGGATAGACAGTAGCTTGGTCGTTGTTCCAATGGAAGCCAGGAGCCGCATTCTGAACAACGAAAGCATAATTCTCCGCGAAATCACATATTACAATGAATTCATTATCCAATAGAGAGTCTTTCAGAGTGCGTAAATAAGCAGATTGCTCTTTTGCAATAAAATTATGAGTTGCAAGAGATAGAATTTTAGAACAAAAATCGTCTATGAATTCTGAAGAATTACGTGTAAATTTTTCCAAGCTTGCTCGTGGCGTTGTTATCCATTGACTATAATTTATATCGTCAATGTCGTTTCTTTCCATTATCTAGGTTAATAAATCTCGTAATGCATCGATTCGCAGGCAATGATTGCAATTACCCAAGTGACATGATGAAGTGGGGTTGGGACATAATATCAGTTTTAAACAGTCGTCATACGTTTGTAAAGATAATTCCTGGCCTCTAGTTAGTGATGATAGTTTTCCTCCTTTAAATTGTTCAAAATTTGAAGTTGAAAAATAATTCAATTGGGATAAGTAAGAAATTTTACCGACCTAACATCATTAGCTTCACGTTTTGATGTATAGTACAAACACATACAGTGTGTGTACCATTTCCACCTGGTAAAGTACAGTGCAACGGCCGTAAATTGGCAAACGATGAAAATCCGATTATCAAGTTTGGATATCTTTCTCGAAATAATTGAAACAATTCTTTTAAATTTGACAATATAAGACGTTTTTGCACTTTTATTTTCTGCCCCTCCTCATTACGAACAGAAATACAATCCTTCATACCCGGCATGGGTGAACTCACTTCATCTTCATTATAAAATGCAAGAACAACTGATTTGATTTCATCGGAAAGTGGGTGACCTGAACAGAAATATAGATGAACAGTAATTTTATTTTAATAGCAATTAATCAATTTCAATCGTAAAACATAAAAATAACTACCATGCCTTCGACCAGGCTTCGATAAAATTCCATCACTTGCAAGAAGTTTTTTTGACATTCGAACTATATAGTCTGTCGCGTCCATAACTCTCATAATTTTATTATTGTCCCACGTGGATGGCATAAGGGTTAAAATTTGAATTTTTTCAGCCCAAGTTGTATTTTTGGCATGGAATTTTACATATAATCTTTCAATTATGTCGCAAGCGTCATCCATACTTGTGACAGTAGCAAAATCAGAATTCATATGAACTCCAAATTTTCTTTTTAAATTAAACCCTGTATAATTCGCTTTTTGACTCAAATAACAAACGTCTTTAGCTTTCTTAGTCGGAATCGGAGACTCATTAAGTAATCCTAAGGCTTTGTTTACTACCGGTAGTTTAGTCTGAAGACTTAAAGAACTTGTTTGCTCTGATGAATATTGTTGACTATCCGATGAAAATTCTAAATAAAAAAATTAAAAATGTTGTAATCAAGCGGATTTGTCAATTAGAATTGGAAATAAATTGAATCAATAAAAAAAACTACAGTTATTACGTGTAAGATATGAAAAAATATCATACCTGACGGAGTACAAATACTAGTATCGTCATCTGAAAGATTACTTTGACTACCTAAATCCGCAATGTCATTACAAACAATATCAGAAATGGAGGAATCATAAGCAAGAAGCTCTCGATTATTGTCAAGTGAAACTTCGGAAACATCAGGTTGAGTATTTGAAGGATTAATAATTTCATCATTTGATGTATCCATCCTGGATTCATGATCGTCGACTCCGATCTCGGTAGAATGGGGTTCACCAATAGGCTCAGTATCTTGAGTAGTTTGACTATCGAAAAAATTTTCTTGTCGGTTGTTGTTGTCGGAACAATCAATATCCTCAACACTAACTTCGCTACACTTAATAACACTTGGTGGATTCATCTTTCGTAATTTTTTTAAACAGGTTGAACATAACCGACTTTTTTCATGTACATTCCACTTACGTCGTAAGTGAAGAGTTACATGAAGTAAATTATTTCGTTTTATGTGATTTTTAAGCTTCAGAGGGTTACAACACCGATCGGAAAATGAAGACAGAGTACTGAAAATGAATAAAATTTGACACGAAAGAAAATCATTTATTGCACGGGTTTGTCAATGAGAGGTTATGACAATAAAACAATACCTATCGAACTCCGCAATGAACAATAAACATCATTCTGCCATACCGAATACTGATAACCCAGTTAGTGTAAAAACATTTTCTAGATCAACGGAAATAAAAACGCATAAAGTAATAAAAATGATAAGAAATAAAAGACAAACTCTGTAATGATAGTGAATTAAATAAGATGTAAGATGTGAGAGAAAAGTTATGTATTTTAAGACTATTTGGAGAAGATACATGACCTTAGTAGGAAAATGAATAAAAATTTCAGAAAAAAAATTGTTTTTTAATTTTTTTTAGTAGAAGTTATTTGAAGCCCATATTGGTTTATGGCTCAAAAATTTTGTTTTTTAACGTAGAATTTTGTGTATTTTTTTGAAAAAAATCAAAAGTGTCCCATTGAACGAAAAACTAATTTTTTGGCTAAAAATGGCCGAAAAAGCATTAAAAAAATTTTTCTTTCAGTTTTTCAATTTTTTTTCATAAAGAGCGTTGAAAAAGAAAAAAAATGACCCCCTATAAAGTGAGATTATCATGATTATGGTCAAAGATATACATTTTTTAAGCGAAAATCGATAACTCCGGAATGGATGGAGATAAAGAGCTGAAAATTTAGCTGAAGACTCCTTTTTACATGTATGAAAACATATTAAAAAATCAAAAAAATCGAAGAGGGTCACCGTCGCAACGTCGTTGAGTTGATATGGAATGACCCATATATATTCACATCAATCACCTACCATCCAAAATCCGGTTACCTTAAGGTGTAAAACGAGGAACGAACTCGACGACAGCTCTATCCACGTATACACTAAAAGTGGGAGCTCTATCCTTATTCATAACAATACTGGCAGCGTAATTCATAACATTAGCTAATGCCAGAGGGGCGTATTCGCCAAAAATTTTCAATTCTTTTTCAATCTTTAATTTTGGCCGATACGTCCTTTTGGCATTAAGTTCACGAAAAAAATCATGTCAGCTAATGCCAGAAGGGCGTATCCGCCAAAACTCAAGGTTTTTGTCTTATGGGAACGTCAAGATAGTCTGCTTGCAAAAATAAAAACGTATTATAACACAATAGCGGAGTATTATTTATTGAAGTAACAAAATTAGTTTATGTGAAGAACTTTTTTATGTAAAAAATGTTAACGTTGGTCATCGCTCCGGTACGGCCATCTTCCCCGGAATCACGTCATATATTTATAGAAAATATTCTACCGTATCGATTTCTATTGATTAACGAACCGACCATCCCGCACGTTTGTATCATCGACATCTACAAATTGAAAACAATATGGATGAGAATAATTAACAAATTCTGCGTCTTTGTTATGAAGAGTATAAATTGTTCCTATAAAGGAAAATCACCGTCTTCGTCTTCGACTGGTAAGTTGTAGTAAAAAGATCGATATGTCCTCGGAATGATTTTAGCGTGGCACAGAGACGTTAAGTCGCAGTACTTCGCCCTAAAGATCGGGAGTGCACTGCCGTACAATGGGCTCGGACGACGTGCTTTGAATGGCTTCAGAAGAACAACTTCCTTAAACGGCTCCCAATATTCGTTTTTCACAAAAATAGATCTAGATGAAAGTGAAAAACAATTTTAATTTTAATTTTAATTTTCGCTCTCGTATAGCTTAAGAAGCTTGGTGAGCGTATATGAAATGATGCGAAAACAATGTGTAAGTTGAAACTTGCATCTTTTATCCTCCACTTTCTTGATTGAATAATTCGAAATTGCCCTAGTTTGATAGGTATTTACATTTTCCAGACATTTTAAATGATAATAGGCTGACATTTGGTGTGAGTTACGAAGTAAATAGCCACTTTTGAAATGGTTGAAACATTATAAAGTCTGAACTTTTTCAAGCGATTCGCGACAAATTCACTACTAATACAAGTTGATCTATTAGTCTATGTGTATAGGAAACTTGAACTCGACATTGGTCCTTATTACCTATCGTAGTAACAAGCATTTCTTCGAAAATTGGAAATCTCGATTTATACATCGACTTCATGAAAATCATGTCACAAGATAGGAAGTCACTGCTTTGGAGCTGATATGATATCATATAAATAGGAATTGTTCGAAACAGAATTTCATAAAGTCTTAGAATGCTTTAAATATAAGGGGTAATCTCTCATCGAAGAAATTTCGTTCCTTGTTGTATTGAACCAGTAAAACGATGTTCTGTATACGTACGCTCTGTGGTCTTTGCGCAGTTGAATCCATTTTACCGATCGCCATTTGAGCTTGCTGCCGTCAGTGAATCGTGGAGTTTTCGGAAAGATCTGTATAACGGTTTTGTTCGAAATCGTGTGTGAGGGCGGTCGAGTATGTTATTCGAATAGTATAGATGAAAACTTATTCATTTTACCTTTTCTTTCAATTGTCTGAAATTCAGAAAGTCCGCAAACTTCATCAAATGCACAGAATATTGCTTTCCCGTTTTTTTTTTTTTGCGTGATGCGCAATATCCATCCAGTCATCTGGAACGAAGATGTTCTGATTACGGGCAGCGCGTTCTATGACCGAATGTATAGTATCGCATATCATGTACGTACGGCCGGATTCCAAAAACTTGAGATTAATCTCCTGCAGTGATCGTCGCGCTTGCAACGCGTCGCCCAACATTGTAACGACCAATGAATTTTTATTTTGACCTACGAAATGAACACCTATATAACTATGAACGAAATTAATACGCATCCAATATCCCGTCAATGTAGATCATTTAGTTGTGATTTAGGTGAGGAAATCGAGGTAGCGTTCATAACGAGGTTGGAAATAAATTATGATGGTCCTATTTACCGCTGCAATTATCGGCGAAGAAATTCAATTTTTTCACGTCTGTAGATACTTCGTAGCCTATAAATTTTTCCAAGCATGTGGAAACTTCCTGAGAGCCTTTGTTTCCAGAAGTCTCTGACCACATGTAACAATATCCTTCGAAGAAAATTTTCTTTTTAGATCATAATATATAACGGCAAAGACAATATTTGATGCAATAAAGTATAAAATTTGAATACGACCTAAATCGACTTGAATCGTTTTTCTAGAGAACGGCTCATATAGTATATCGCGTGTCTAATGGTATAAGAACGTATGCGCCAAAATCTGTTTTTTGGTGCAAATGCTCCAAAAGCTTCTGAAACGCAAAGATTCATCGATAATTGAGAAAAGTCGGGAATTTTTTTTGTTTGAAAAAAAAAAAAAAAAATTCGGAACTAATGGCATAAGGACGTATCCGCCATTTTTTTTTTTTTTTTCGGAAACGCTCCAAAAACTTCTGAAACGCAAAGATTCATCGATATTTCAGAAGAGTCGGAAGTTTTTTCATTTTGAATAAAAAAAATTCAAGACTAACGGCATAAGGACGTATCCGCAATTTTTTTTTTTTTTTTTTTGGAAACGCTCCAAAAACTTCTGAATTGCAAAGATACATCGATATTTCAGAAAAGTCGGAAGTTTTTTCATTTTGAATAAAAAAAATTCAAGACTAACGGCATAAGGACGTATCCGCCCTTTTTTTTTTTTTTTTTTTGGAAACGCTCCAAAAACTTCTGAATTGCAAAGATACATCGATATTTCAGAAAAGTCGGAAGTTTTTTCATTTTGAATAAAAAAAATTCAAGACTAACGGCATAAGGACGTATCCGCCCTTTTTTTTTTTTTTTTTTTTGAAACGCTCCAAAAACTTCTGAATTGCAAAGATACATCGATATTTCAGAAAAGTCGGAAATTTTGTTATTGAAAAAAAAATTCAAGACTAACGGCATACCATCAACGTCCCAGTTACCGGACAGTTAAGGCTGACGTCCCTATATCGGCTATTCTAAGTTGGAATCGAGGCTTCTGTCCGTACCTATCCGGTTTGGATCCGCCAATTTATAACGTGATTATTCACATCAAATATTCCAAGTTGGATTTGGGGCTTCTGTCCGTACCTATCCGGTTTGGATCCGGCAATTCACAACGTGATTATCAATACAGCTAATATTTCAAGTTGGAATTGGGGCTCTATCCGATTTCGTGCCGTATCAATTGATAATCACGTTATGATTTGCGGGACCGAAACCAGATAGATACGGACAGAGCCCTGATTCCAACTTTGAAGATTTGATGTAAATATAATCACGTTAAGATTTGCGGGACCGAAACCGGATAGATACGGACAGAGCCCCGATTCCAACTTTGAAGATTTGATGTAAATATAATCACGCTATGATTTGCGTGACCGAAACCGGATAGATACGGACAAATATTTTCAAAGTTGGAATCGGGGCTCTGTCTGTACCTATCCGGTTTCCATGTAATGTACATTACTTCAATATTTTCCCGTAAGGCGGCGACCACCGCTTTCGATATTCTCGCGAGTACTACTTATAGGAGTTGGTGAGTATATATAGAGGCGGAAAATATCATCTATATACTTGAGAAGAAAAAAAAAAAAACAAAAAAAAAACAAAAAAAAAATAAAAAAAAAAACCAAAAAAAAAAAAACGAAAAAAAAAGAAAAAAAAAAGGAAAAAAAAAAAAACAAAAAAAAAAGCTTCAATTTTTTGAAAATGGATCCGGATAGAACCATACAGGAAAAATACCTAGGGCGGTTACTTTCCGGATATAACCATATAGGAAGCCTATCTAGACATTCGCGAAAATGGCAGAATAAGCCCGTATAGCACCAGATAGGGACACGACCAGAATCCCGGACGAATTCCGGACAAGCCCGGAGGTCTACCGGACCCAAATTACGTATAGAACCGGACACACTGCCGATCCGGCTTCTATCCGGTTTCTATCCGGCTTTTTAAGCAGGGGTTCACGGTAAGGTATTCTACATTTTTTTTTTTTTTTTTTGAAAATGAAAAAATTCCCGACTTTTCTGAAATATCAATGAATCTTTGCGTTTTAGAAGTTTTTGGAGCGTTTCCCAAAAAAAAAAAATGGCGGCTACGCCTTATACCATTAACAAATGTGATGAAAACAAAAATAAATAAATAAATAAGCTTGACAAATAAGCAATGACCTTTTATCTTTATTCATTTTTTCAGGTAATTTCAATGAATCTATAATATGTGTTTTGAGTACTTTTACAGTGAACGCCGCGAACAAAAAAAATATACGACCCTTTACCACCAAAATCGCCTTTTTGGCGCATGCGACCTTATACCATTAGACACGCGATATATATTACCGATTGCAGAACTCAAAAGGTACAATCCTCTGACAGAACAATCCGGAATTTCTTTGGAGAATTGTTCAATTTTATTCAAAGAAAATAAAAAAATACGTTGCTTTTTACGGGCGTCATATACGGTGAAATTAAAAGTAGCCAGTCTTCTTTTTTAAAACAATTGCTTGTTCGCAACTGATGGGGAGTATAATATAGCCTCCAAATCAAACGTCGCGGTCACGGTGTCGCGATTATTCGCATCTTCCGTATCTTTTATTTTTTCTTTTCGCGCCTCCTCCTTTCTTCGAATATGCAAGTCATACTCTTCTTTGTAGCCACCTCCCTCCCCGTACTAGTATTTAAGTTAGACAGTAAGATAGCAATGACTCACTATTTACATATATTCTATTTTAGAGACATTTCGTTCTAGGGACATTCCATTCTAGGGACATTCAAGTATATTAATTAGAAGCTTAGGGTGCCGCTCCTGTGACAAGTAGGGTAGCAGAGGCAGAAGGCAACAGACGTTAGACTAGAGAAGTTGATGATAAGATACCAAAGACGAGTCCTAGTGACGATACTTGGATATATTAATAAAAGCAAGGCTTAATAATTGAAACTCTAAACCACGTGCCGTATTATTCTTTAACTATCCACCAGGACAAGCCCACAATCCTGACATCCTACATCTTGTTTCTCTATTTTGTCTTTTGGGGCGAATTTATTAAAATTTGCGCACCAACATTGATCCTTTCTAGGTTGGTGGAAAGCGATGTTCAATGATTTTAGCTCATGGGGCTGTTACACAGGGCGCGTCGCGTCACGCGGCGCGCCAAACAATATGCAGTAACCAATGGGAGGGCTGCTTTTTACGCGTGTATACGAAAAAGCAGCCCTCCCATTGGTGACTGCATATTGTTTGCCGCGCCGCGTGACGCGACGCGCTCTGTGTAACAGCCCCATCATTGACGTATAGACTGGTTTGCATACCACTCGCAATGCATTTTCGATAGCCCAATCTTTGTACAGCTGGTCAGTGTTGCGAGTCACTAATTACATTTGTAATGGAATTACTCATTTAATTACCCATTACTTTGGTAATGTGTAATTAAACCGAGTTAACTTCATTTAATTACACATTACCAAAGTAATGTGTAATTAAATAAAGTTTAATTACACATTACTTTGGTAATGGGTAATTAAATAAAGTTTAATTACACATTACATTGATATATACATTAGACCGGTTCAAAAAAATCGACTATTCTTTTTCTTTCAATTTTCGCATTGAAATACTTTCGGGGGGGCTGAAAAAAGATGCCTGATAAAAGCGGAGCTCTTAATATTAAGATTTAGAGGTCGCTCATCGCGGATTTCTATTTTCCATTTGAATGGCATAGGAATTTCTTTTTTTTTTTTTAATAATTTTGTAGCTCACAAACCAATGAACGAATCTAAATGACTCAAACATATTTTCATAGGAAATTGAACACTCTACAAAAAGCTTCTCTTATCATTTTTTGATAAATTGACTCCCTCCAAAATTATTCAAGCTCAAATTTCAATTTATAGTTGAGTAAACTATTTCTTTTTCGTAATTTTTTTTCCACAATGATAGATACATTTTTTAGAGTGTTCAATCCCCTATCAAAATATGTAAGAATTATTTGGATTTGTTCATTGGTTTGTGAGCTACGAAATTCTGAAGAAAAAAAAAAAAAAATTCCTATGCTATTTAAATGGAAAATAGAAATCCGCGATGAGCGACCTCTAAATCCTAATATTAACCCTCTCAAGCATCTCAGTTGTCCCCACTCATGCGGCAAGCGCTAGTGACGTGGAGTAGGGAGCGCTCGACCAGGACCGTATCTGCAACTCGCAGCGCCTGTTGATGTCAAATCTCAGCTGGTAAGCGTATGCGCCCACTAAGTAGTGATGGATACATCGCCGTGGCGCCTGGGAGTGGGGACACATTCACGCACAGTCACAGACGCAGAGTACTAACACACTCATGCTAGACGCCGTGATTGGTTGTGCCCTCTCTCCTCGCACACGGATACGTTTCGTGCTTTTGATGCCTGAGAGGGTTAAGAGCTTCGCTTTTAACAGGCATCTCTTTTTCACCCCCCCGAAAGTATTTCAATGCGAAAATTGAAAAAAAAAGAATAGTCGATTTTTTTGAACCGGTCTAATATACATGTATACATATATACTAGGGGGGCTTCGCCCCCCTGCGCGCTACGCGCGCCAACCCCCCATATTCTAATTTGTATCAGTTGTTTCTAAAATTCAAATAATCCGTGGATTTTATGTTCTTCGTATTCCTCGTTGTCCAGGTCGTTTGCCAAGTATTTCTAGTAGTCCAGGTCCTCGGCTTCGTAGTTCTCGTTGTCCAGGTCGTTCAGTGAGTATATCTCGTAGTCCAGGTCCTGGACTTCGTAGATCTCTTAGTCCAGGTCACTCGCTAAGTATTTCTTGTAGTCCAGGTCCTCGGGCTCGTAGTTCTCGTTGCCCAGGTCCTTCGTTTCGTATTCCTTGTTGTCCAAGTCTTTCGCTGAGTATTTCCAGTGTCCAGGTCTTCGGCTTCGTAGTTCTCGTTGTCCAGGTCATTCACTGAGTATTTCTCGTAATCCAGGTCCTCGGATTCGTATCTCTTGAAGTCGTGTGTAGAGATTATTAGGATATATCGCCGCCGCCGTGTCAGACATTTTGTGCTCTCTTCGGCTATCCTCGGTTATCCACGGCTATCTTCGGTTATCCCCGGCTATCCTCGGCCATCCTCGGCCATCCCCGGCTATCTTCGGCTATCGTCGGCTATCTTCGGCTATCCTCGGCTCTCTCCGGTTCTCTTCGGCTCTCCTCGGCTGCCTTGGCTCTGCTTCCCCCTTTCCTTTTCCTGGGCCATTGGACCGAGGGGAGGACCGGGTTCAGCTCCCCTTGGCTCTCCTCGGCTGTCCTCGGCTATCTTCGGCTATTCAGGATAATTTTCGATAGGGAAGCCGAATGGGCTGGGGGGAGGGGGCGAGAACAGCCGAGCGGGGTCGAGAAGGCCGAGGGGGGGGGGGGGGGGGGGGGAGCTGAGCGGGGTCGAGGAGGCCCAGGGCAAGAGGTAGGGGGGGGAGGGATAAACAAAAGCCGAGCGGAGCCGAGATCGCTGGGATACTGACAAAGGTTAGGTTAGATTACCTAACCTAAGCTAACTCAACCCGACCCAACCCAACGCACTCTATCCTGACCATGGCAACCTAACCCAACCTGACATAACCTAACCTCACCTCAAAGGTCAGGTCAGGTAAGGTTAGGGGTCAGGTACGGTTAGGTTAGGTTAGGTTACCAGCCTAACCTACTCTATCCTGACCAAGGCAACCCAACCCAACCTGACACAACCTAACCCATCCTAACCTAACCTAGCCCACTCTATCCTGACCATGGCAACCTAACCCAACCTGACCTGACCTAACCTAGCCTAGTTAGGTCAGGTTACCTAACACCTCAAAGGTCAGGTCAGGTAAGGTTAGGTCAGGTTGCCAACCTAACCTACGCTATCCTGATCAAGGCAACCCAACCTAACCTGACCTAACCCACTCTATCCTGACCATGGCAACCTAACCCAACCTGACCTGACCTAACCTAGCCGAGTTAGGTTAGGTTACCTAACACCTCAAAGGTCAGGTCAGGTTAGGTTAGGTTACCAACCTAACCTACTCTATCCTGACGAAGGAAACCTAACCTAACCTGACACGACCTAACTCATCCTAAGGGTTAGGGGAAGGGAAGGGGCGAAAAGAGCCGAGCGGGGTCAAAGAGGCCATGGAAAGGGGGGGGGGGGGGGGGGGGGTAGCGAGCGGGGTCGAGAAGGCCATGGAAAGTCTGACAAAAGAACAAAGAAACAAAAGACATTGTTTCGTTTCTGGGTTTTTCCCAGAATTCCTTTGTTTCGTTGTTCTTTTGTTTCTTTGCTGACACGGCGACGGCCGCGGCGAGAGATTTTTATAATATATATATATATATGAAGGATTCTTTCTTAAGTGGGCCACCCATTTTCGGCGTGGTCTCGAATTAATTTCATTACTTCCTCCAATGATTACCCTACTTTTTAGGAGTTTTGCTGAATTTTTGCAGATTTTTAGTACTGAGATATACGAAATATCTGGATAATCTGTTTATTTTACGTACCCGGGAAAAACGAATTAGATCTGGCCAGATCTTTAAATTGTCTCTATCTGACGAGATCTGGTCAGATATAATCAGATCTCACCAGATATAATACAACAAAAAAACAGATCACATCTGATCAGATCTGGCCAGATCTTTAAATTGTCTCTATCTGACAAGATATGGCCAGATATAATCAGATCTGTTACTTGAAAAGAGTAATTATTATCGAGTTGTCGGATGATTCTGGAATCAAATAAATTATAATTTATCTTTGTTTTTGTTTTTTTACACCTTATGTATCTTTCCTAATTAATTATAAAAAAATATTTTGTTAATCGAAAGCTTCTTGAAAATACCTATTATACATCAATGAAATTTTAAGAAATGTGTAATGAATAAATTTCCTCAATAAATTGATAATAAGAATTTTAGACCTATTGTTATTTGTGCTTTTCGACAGCTATGCATGACTCTATAGAGTATACATAAATAAAATCTGATTGGATCTGATGCTGTTGACAGCCCAGATATAGTTATATCTGGCCGGATATAACTAGATCTAATCATATCTAGTAAAGTTCCCACCCTAATATAGTTATATCTGGCCAGATATAATCATATCTGGTTGAGTTTTCAGCACAGATATAGTTATATCTGGCCAGATATAACTAGATCTAATCATATCTGGTTGAGTTTTCAGCACAGATATAGTTATATCTGGCCAGATATAACTAGATCCAATCATATCTGGTTAAGTTTTCAGCCCAGATATAGTTATATCTGGCCAGATCTTATCAGATATAACTAGATCCGAGCATGTCTAAAATGTCATATCTGACCAGATATAATTAGATCTGACCGGATATAATTACTGATAATGAAAGAAAAATCAAAATATTATTCATCATGAATGTATCACTCGAAGTAGAAGTAATCGGAGAAGGGTCTCAATCAATCAAGTCGAGTCAATTTTTGAAATGTGATGGCCTGACGTTTCGGCAGTGTTATGCTGCCCTCATCAGAGGCTATTTATTGGAAAAAATTACAAGTTTGAGTTTACAAAGGTCAAAATCAAAAAACATGAAGAAACATGAGAGTTATGTTTTTTCATCAGCTTTCCAGTAAAAATATTTTTAATGTTAATAGAATGACATTTAGGGCTAAAAATGCCAGAAAACCCCAAAAAAATGCGAAAAAAGGTGGTTTCAAGTTTTCGGGCCACTTTGATTTTGATGAAAAAATTCGAAGAAGACTCTCTCATTGCTCAGAACTTACTGTGGAATTCTTATTATGGGAGCGCCATCCTTCTTAAAGCGTTCCAAGTTGTCATACAAACGAAACAATCATTGGGTTATCTTCGGATGTTTTCTGCTTAGGAAGAAGTGGCGGTCCCATAATAAGATTTACACAGTAAACTCTGAGCAATGAGAGAGTCTTTCTCGAATTTTTTCATCAAAATCAAAGTGGCCCGAAAACCTGAAACCACCTTTTTTCGCATTTTTTCGCCGTTTTTTGGCATTTTTAGCCCTAAATGTCATTCTATTAAAATTGAAAATATTTTTATTGGAAAGCTGATGAAAAAACATAACTTTCATGTATTTTGATTTTTCTTTCATTATCAGTAATTTATAAATACCCGGGAAAAGCGAATTAGATCTGACTCACTTGAGAAAGAATCCTTCATATATATATATATTGATATATATATATATATATATATCAATGTAATGTGTAATTAAATAAAGTTTGTAATTAAACTTCATTTAATTACACATTACCAAAGTAATGTGTAATTAAACTCGATTTAATTACACATTTACAAAGTAATGTGTAATTAAATAAAAATTCAATTACACATTACGAAAGTAATGAGTAATTAAAAAAAATTTGATTACAATTTTCAAAACACTGCAGCTGGTACACCGCTTCCTGATTCAAAGTTCCTTCCAGGTATGTTTTTGACGAATCTCGGCGGCACCAATGTGCTGGTACCTTTGGAAGTTGAGAAATGTGCCTTCTGATATCAGCCTTTTCTTGTTCCGATAATTTATTCGCCGGTGCGTGTCGACCACGTCTGTCAGGCGATAGAGCTCCGGTATTGCTTCGAGTGGCTTTTGCAACAACGACTCGGACTTTTTTTTTCCGAGATGCTCAGTGTGTTTAAGAAAAATTTTTTGCACACCTTGATGAACTTGTCACCTCGCTTGAACCGATATTCCAGCGTCCTGCTATACAAATAATAATTCGAGGTTTGATATTATTATCCAGTCTGCCGCAAATTATGACTAAATATCTCAAAATGTACGCATAGAAGAAAAAATTATTCTTTGAAGCGAGTTCCTCATCGAAAAGAAGTAGTATATTCAAAAATATCTCTGACATATATGGAATGTTTCGACCATTTATCAGAAATATATTTTAGATACACCTCATACATATTTTTTTGCCTACATACAGGCTTTTTTTTTTTTTTTTTTTTTTTTTTTCAATGTAATGCATGCCCGAGAGAATTTCGAATGACAATCTCGACCCTATGAATTGTATAGAGCAATTTTTTTTTTTTCCTGTGAAGGTCCATGAACACATAGAAGAGCAATCGAATGCCTGTCATGCTCAGTTTTTAGAAACTATGTCGGTATGTAATCTAGGTGGTCATTAAAAATTAAATTTTTTCAGGCGTCCCTAAGAAATTTCTTTTTCGTATAAAAACACGAGAGAACATTTTTTGTGCAAAAAACGAAAATAACACGTGCAGTAAGACGATCAATGTTTTGTTTATTTATGAATCTATACAGTTCTTGGAAATATCTCACAAAAATTGACAAAAAAACCCTGCATGAGTATTAAAAAAAAAAAACATAGGGGAGAGTGGTCCTGAGTCGGCCCAGTAAGCTCTTTGTCCAAAAGCAGAAGGTAAATCGGATTTTATGGCGCTGCTAAGTGTTCAGTTGCGTGCAGCGATCGTTTGCCTACAATTCTATGTCATTTAGGAAGGTGTAGTGCGGCGTTTGCAGTCGCAATGCAGTGCGGAATGAAAAAGTACATTTTGACCATTTCTCAAAATAGTATTCCTGAGTCGGCACCCCCCTGGTCTTGAGTCGGCACCCCATTTTTTTCGCTTAAATGCAGGAAGAAGCGCAGATTCTCTAAGTCACAGCAGGAAATGGACGCATTGGAATCATTTAGAAAAATAAAACATGCATTTTTTGTCCAATTTTACATGGAAATATATTTCGAATACAATGTTGAAACTGAAAAAAATATGAATTTTGAATTGAATGAAAAAATTAATTGAGAACGGGACGATCACTCGCTATCGTCATCAGATTCGCAGTACGTGGGGCGTACTGCTGCCACCGCGCGTAGGAGCACACGGGTATCACGCTTTTGTGTCTTGCGTTTGAAATTACGTCCCATGACTATAGTAAAAATACCGAAAATGCAGAAAAAAAAAATAATAATAACAGAAACGAAACAAAAAAGCAACAAGATCAAAAAAAATATCAAAAAAATTGGTGCCGACTCAGGGCCACCTATTTGGTGCCGACTCAAGACCACTACGACTTTTTACACGTTTCACGTGATTAGGCACGCGCACAGATCCGAATGGAAAATCGACCTAACCAATCAATTAGAACATAGAATGAAGAAACCAATGCATTCACTCATTTCAAATTTTTTACATATTTACATACCCGTAGCTGCTTCAGAATGAATGACAAAAATGAAATTCTGTCATAAACGAAAAATATAAACGCGCTCACGCTGCGCAGCACAATTCAAACTGACACCTGTAAGCATAATTTACGTCAGTGTTTACCAACATGTCATACGACAAAATAATTGAGCCGACATGCACACCATCTCCGAGAAACGCCATGGTGCCGGCTCAACCCGCAGTGCCGACTCAGGACCACTCTCCCCTAATTAAAAAAAATTATTATAACATTTTTATACTTCTTTTTATGGGTTTCTTGTCAAATCTGCATATTTGGTGAGTTATCTCCAAAAAAACTGCAGATTCTTGAAAAAAATATATATATATATATATATATATATATCATCGTGTGCTATTTTCCTTTTTTCCCAACGAAAAAAATTTCCCCGATGTTTTTTAATTTTTTACGGAGCGCCTGAAAAAGATTTAATTTTTAACCACCACCCTAAACTGTATTTCAGGAAAAATCTGTACAAATTACAGAGAGATGGAAAGGATTGAGAAAAAATAATCATTTTTTGTAACACACGCACGATTTTAACGTTTTTTGAATTAAAAAAAAAAAAAAAAAAAAAAAAAAAAAGTAATTTTTTTTTTTTTTTTTTACGAACAAGAAACGCGTGGGGTAGATATTCACCCCAGTCATGAGTTAGAAGATATAAAAAAAGATACATGAGTTCTAGGGTTAAGTATACAAGTAATAGCAAGTAAACTTACTGTCGCCGCGATCGACGATGTGTGCGACGTCTTTGAACATTCTTCAAAATTATCAACTTGCCAATAAGTTCGCGCTGGCGGTTTGCGTCGCCTAACGCTCAGTATCCATCGAATAATACGTAGCCGCCGACGTTCCGTAATTTTGTAACGACAGCCCATCACGCACGAACACGTAGATTTTAGTCTCTTTGCCGGTTTTACTTTATCTTCTCCCACAGCATATGGCATACCACGATTGCGAGCTATTTTTTGTTTATTTTTTTTCCACTCCGCAGGTTCAGCAATCTTCCGACGCTTGCGTCGATTGATGATTGTTTGCGAAGTTGACGTTTCAGAATCACCGCTTTGTTGAGTAACATCAATTGATTGAGAATTTACATTTCGGTCAAAGCTCATCAACGACAGGCTACGTGATAATTCTCTCATTGAAGCGGCCGAAACATAATTTTCGATTGAATCCGCGTTTTCCACAATTATTGAAGAGCGCGGCAGCGGTAAAGTAAATGGTTCGAACGAAGTTGATGGTCCGCCAGTATCGTAGGGATTGCCGGTGGCACGGCATTTTTCAAGATGAAAAGATTCTGAATTGTGTGAGGACGATTTAGAATCAGACTCTGGTATAATCGTATTTTTAGTGATTACAGAAATCCATATCTGGTATTTAAAACAATCACAAAGCAGAAGCTCTCAGAATCAGTCGAAATGTAACGGTATAACACTGCCGCACGAGAGGACGTGAAGTTGCACATTCCCGCGCTTATGCACGGATGTAGGCTGCAGATCCGACTCGGCTCGCTTCACGTACCTCACTCTGTAACGCGGGTAGCGCGGCAAGTTTGAATATTCGTACTCGTCGGTTTTTCACGAAAACGTTGAAAACCACGGAAACGAATGAATATGAGCTTTGATAAATAAGCAAAATTGTAATTATTATTATTGTTGTTATTATACTTATACGTATACATGGTGATTCAGTTTGACCGGGCCACTTTGACAGGGTGAATTCTTCAATAAATCATAAGACCAAAAGTCATTTACCAAAAATCCGTTGGACCTCCAGTTTCCATCGTCCAGGTCGTAACCTTTATAGTTTTCGGCGTCCAGGTCGTTAGCTTCGTAGTTCTCGTCGTCCAGGTCGTCTGCATCGTATTTTTCGTCATCTAGGTCGTAACCTTTATAGTTTCCGTCGTCCAGGTCGTTAGCTTCGTAGTTTTCGTCGTCAGGTCGTGACCTTTATAGTTTCCGTCGTCCAGGTCGTTAGCTTGGTAGTTTTCGTCGTCCAGGTAGTCCGCATCGTAGTTTTCGTCATCCAGGTCGTAGCCTTAATAGTTTCCGTCGTCCAGGTCGTTAGCTTCGTAGTTTTCGTCGTCCAGGTCGTCCGCATTGTAGTTTTCGTCATCCAGGTCGTAACCTTAATAGTTTCCGTCGTCCAGGTCGTTGGCTTCGTAGTTCTCGCCATCCAGGTCGTAACCTTCATAGTTTCCGTCGTCCAGGTCGTTAACTCCGTCGCTCTCGTCGTCCAAGCGGTAACCTTCATAGTTTTCGTCGTCCAGGTCGTTAGATTTGGTTTTCCTCAGTTACGAAAACTGTGAGGCTCACGACCTGGACGACGAAGACTACGAATGTCACGATGTGGCCGACAAAAACTACGAAGGTTACGACCTGGACGATGAAAACTACGATGCGAACGACCTTGACGACAAAAACTACGAAGCTAAGGACCTGGATGACGAAAACTATGAACGTTACGACCTGGACGACGAAAGCTATGATGCAGACGACCTGAACGACGAAAACTACGAAGCTAACGACCTGGACAACGAAAACGAGAGGTCCAACGGATTTTTGGTAAAGGACCTTTGCTCTTAGAATTCATTGTAGAATCCACCCTGTCAAAGTGGCCCGGTCAAACTGAATCACCATGTATACGTATGATTATTATAATTATTATTATTATCATTATTATTGTTGTCATCATCATCATCACCATCATTATTGACTTCTGAGATACCATGTGGGTTCCCAACAAACCCATGTGGGTTCCTGCAAATCCCACATAGATTTTCAAGGCTCCCATGTGGGTTCCCAGCAGAAACATGTGGGTTCTCAACAAACCCATGTGGATTCCCAGCCAAACCATGTGGTTTCCCAGAAAACCCATATGGGTCAAAATCATGGAGGTGGAAAATTTTCGTTGGAAAGGATTTTTATTATTGAAATTACATAATATCATGGACTTTTTTACTTTGATCGATCAATATTGATGGTAGTTGATGCTACATCAAGTAATTCCGCATAACATTTCTCCACTTTCATTTTTATTCAGTCTAACATGGTCGTAATATCATTTCGGGAACGCGTCCATATTACATTTTCTTCTATTCACATGGCAAAAAATGTAATGAAATCAACTCTGCAGAAATAACTATTCTAGTGAAAACAATATACTAAATATAATGTTTAGGATAATGGGAAATTTTCGGAATAAATAAAAAAAAACATATTCTTGTGTTTTACCAAATGTTGTCCGACGAAAAATTCGTCAGCCCGGGAACGCATTCATAATCTGGGAAATATTGCGCGTGTAACGTAGTGGATGATGCTTACTAGAAGTCATGTAAAGTGACAGTGAACAGGTTGCCGGCGTGTTATCGTTCTTCCGGATTGAATTAATTATTTAATTGATAAGTACATTTCAATTCGATATTTGAATACCGTACATCAATACAGCATCATCACGGGAACGCTGTCAAACATTTTGTTTATGCGAATGATGAGACTTTTTATAGTAATTATGATGAATAATGAAAATCCTTCGCAATATAACCTCAGAAATACGGCATACGACGATGTGTGTAGAAATTTTGTGTGTAGAAAGGTAAAAACGTCATTTCGGGAACGGTCATTTCGGGAACGTTCCCGGACTATGACGAGCGTTACCGAAATGACGCCTGCGTTCCCGAAACGACTCTGTGAGGCAAATTCTTGTTTAATTATATGATTTTTCAGAAAAAATCATTTTCTGACAAAAAATTGTATTAGGAATGAATATTTCTTGTGCAATCAAAATTTCTCAAAAATAATAATAGTTCACTCATACATATCAAGTTACATGCTATGCACTACCATCACTTAGGGGACGCTACCATCACTTCCGAAAACGATGCAAAATCTAAATTAATGAGAAGAATGTTTGATTTCCCGAACTCAATTCACACGAATTTAGTGTGCTGCAAGAAACTGATAAAATTCAATCACAAATGAGATAATCAAAACTCACAAATATAAAATAAATTGAAGATTAGACTAAGACATTTTGCCATGAAGGCACTATTGAGTAAAAATCTGTTAAAAAATCTGAAACTCCAAAATGTTAGTTGAACTTTTCATGGTATAATATTTATTCTACACGTGCATGTAATAGGCCCTTTTTCTTGCATGTAAAGCGGATAGAAAATTACTAATTTCCAGCGTGGACTTCATGACCTCCCTAGGGAGTTGATATTCATTTCCACACTGCGTGCGCAAAGTTCGATTTAATATAATATAATATAAGTACATGAAATTCAACTTAATGCGCATTGTGTTAAGAAATAAAGTTCGATATACGTGCGGAAGATGATTCTCGACTCGTGTGATTGTCACCTTTGCTTCGCTAGGGCGGAGAACTTCACACTCGTCCGAGAATCAACACTTTCGCACTAGTATCAAAAAGTACTGTCATCTCCCAAGGGAAATAATGAATATTACCTCCCTAGGGAGATGATAAGTCCTTTTCTTGTAAAGGGAGGTAATATCCATTACCTTCCAAAGGAAATATTGGATAATATCTCCCTAGAGAGGTAATTGAGTACATTTACTTCCAAAGGGAGGGAACTTTTTGAAGGAAGGGAGCGTTTCAAAAGTATTCAAATTTTTCGAAATTTTTAAAATTTCAAAAATTTCTATCGTACATGCACGAAAAAAGGCCTATACATGCACTCTTCGAAAAAAATACGGTTTGCAGCAAGGGGGGGGGGGGGGGGGGGGGTGTTAATTTCAAGCTCGGGTGATGACGTTGCATTCGTCTTTGTCTTGAGCGTTTTCGGCGCTCTCGACTCCGACTTGTGCAACATGATCTGACCCTTGCTAAAAACTACCCATTCCCCCCCCCCCCTTGTTGACCAATGTACTATTATTCTTACCAATTGAAACTGAAATAACGTAAAATGGGTCCATCCCAACGAAATCGAACATTTCATTTTGTATTTTAAATGACATTCCCGAAATGATTCTTTCTTACGCCATTGCTCTTAATATTGTTAATAAATTATTTAAAAGATAATTTTGTGCGCTGCTCGCTTACGTAATGATTGATGAAGAATAGAGCTATGATTTCAGCAAGTAATATTGACTCTAAAACCAAGTTGAATTTTTCGGAGTTTGAATACCAGAATTTTCCACCTCCATGATTTTGACCCATATGGGTTGCCATGTGTCCCACCTGGATTTTTTCATTAGGGCTGCAACTCTGAAACTATTAAAGATAAAAAAATTTGAAAAATTGTTTGATGCATTCAATGACTCGTAGAATCTGTTAAAAAATCAAAAAAGAACCGGAGACATGAAGTGAAATTTTCGATTTATTTTGTCCGGTCTGACGTGGAATGACTCATAAGACGTCGAGCAACCCTTACATTGAATCTTATAAACTACATTGCATTTGTCTAGTTTGTCCGTGAGGTCTTTACCTTTAGTAACAACAGCCCTGAGGTTGCTGTTAACACTCATGACGGGTGTTAAGTCATATTTCCTGAGTGAGCTACCTAATCTCTCAGAAAAACCACTGATGTATGGTATCGGTACTAATTTGCGTTTCGAACGGACTGGACCACTGACCACTGTGATAACGGACGTGTTTTGTTCTGGGTCAGTTATCGTGATAACTATGTTGGTGTTCTTATATTTCCACACAGCATTTGATATTCATTGTATATTCGAAAGAAGTACACAATATTCAAAAAATATCCCGAATGTGTAAAAGATATTCTATGTACATGTCCAGAAGAATATTCATCCATGGGCTTGAGGTGAATACATTATATATTCCATGCACGTTTATAGAACATTCCACGATATTTCAGCGATATGAAAATCTAATATGCTGTGGACATTGACCCTACATATTCTACGTATGTCTTCGAGTGTTTATCGATTAAAGGACCCCGCACATTTCTTATGGGAACTGGCTTTCCGATGGATTTGGCTGAAATTTTCAGGTTTCGTAGTTCATGCGATACTGATCAAAAGTTACCATTGCCACAACTTCCAAAAGTGAACCGTTCGACCTTGGTAAGCGGTTGAAGTTTAAATTCCATTTCGTGTAGTATCAATTCCAACCCAAAAGTGCTGGTATTTTGCAGGCAGGAATTTCCGTTCGGTGTACTTTCCAACTTTTAACCCGGAACTGACTATCAAATAGATCAAGTACGAAGTGATGAGTCGAAAAACCTATACTTCAAAAATCACCTTACGGTAAAAGCGAGGGGCTATTCATTCACAAATCAGGGGGAACGCGAGTACAGATGGACCGATTTTAAACCTCAACCGCTTACCAAGGTCGAATGGTTCACTTTTGAAAGTTGTGGCAATGGTAACTTTTGATCAGCATTGCATGAACTACGAAACCTGAAAAATTCAGCCAAATCCATCGGAAAGCCAGTTCCCATAAGAAATGTGCGGGGTCCTTTCAAATATATGCTAATTTTCCTAATAACTCTTATATATAGCATGTATCACCTAAAGTATCTAGAATGGGAGGGACTCAGTTGACGCGAAGTCACGCCGCACCAACCAATCAACAAAGAGAAGAATTTCGTAGACCGAAATTCTTACGAAAAATAGAAAGTACAATTTCTTGGTGTAAGGAAAAAATATCAACAACGACTCGAATACAATATCTTGTTGTAGGGAAGAAATATCAACAACGACTCAAATCAGGCTGTTAGGTATTTATTCATTCCGACGCTCTCAAAAGCAGTTGATTCCTCTTTGTTGATTGGTTGGTGGGGCGTGACTTCGCGTCAACTGAGTCCCTCGAATTCTCGATACTTGAGGTGATACATGCTGTATATGAATACATTTGAAGTATGAAACACACATTACGTACATTTGTGTACTAAGTATTCCATGGAACCATAACATACTTTCACTGAGAAATCTCTTGAATATTGGAAGAAAAAACTCATTGGCATCATTTGTGATTCTTTAAAATTGACAAATGATATATTGAAAAAAATCATTCTTCGGAAAAATGGCTGAAGGACTTCGGATCCCAATTTTGACAAGGATTAACCCCTCAAGAGATACGTCACGAATTCTGAATCATCCTGTATATGTACCATCTTGTATCCAATATCATTTGACAGTATTTGCTTGATTTCAAAATGTTTTGAATCAAGGTAAGCGCACCAATAGTGAAACGCCCACCGCTTTGTCTCGATTATTAACGGCAATAAAAATAATAAATTTGAAAGTTCTGGAGAAACTTTTATTCTGGGCTCACAGTCAAGTGTTGGAGCTGTAAAGTAACCATATATTAGGTCTATATTCAGTGCCGGATCAGCCACGTAGCGAGAGTAGCAAATGCTACGGGCCCCGCGCCTTGGGGGGCCTCGCGCGTTCAATTTTATAAGCTTTTAACGAAAAATTCATAAAATCGTGCTTCCCAAATGTAGAAATAATGTTACGCATTTACTTGAGTTTGATGATCACCAACTGCAGCGGAGAACGTTATTTTTCAACATTGAAGTGCATTGAAAATGAGTTGAGGGCCCATCCCTAGTCACCCACCTCCTTTTCGGCGAAATGTGTCACATTTTGATTATTATCCGAATCCATGGCGTCGCAAAGGCAAAAACAAAATCCACAGCACCAATTTGAATTCAATTCCGAACACATACAAAAACATGTTCGTTTCATGCAAAAACCCTTACGGAAAAAACCCTCAAATTTCAGAGGTAAATTCGTCACCCTCAATTTGGGGGTTTACCATGAAAGCTCATAGGATTAACCCCCAAATTTCCATTTTTTTTTTTTTTTTTTCAAATAAAGATAACCCGAAATACAGGGTAAACCCTGAGTTTTCATGGTGAACCCCCAAAACTTGAGGGTGACGAATTTACACCTTGAATTTGAGAGGTATTTTTCCGTAAGAGAATAGAGTCTACAGATTGTTTTAGCGTAATTCTAATGTCAATTTCCTCCGCGAATTACGTGAAAATAATCTGTAGACTCTATTTTCGCATGAAACTAACATGTTTTTGGACGTATATGTGTTCGGAATTGAATTTGAATTGGCGCTGTACACTTTGTTTTTGCGTTTTCGATGTCTGAAGGGCTCGGATAATAATCGAAATGTGACACATTTCGACCAAAACGAGGTGGGCGACTAGGGGGTTAAGGGGGTTATCGTGATATTTCGTTTTCTTACGAATGTCGTGAAAAATTCACATGAATAGCTTCTAGTACCGCAATTAACACGTTGAAATTTCAGAGCCCTTAGCAGCACCAAACTCGAGAAAAAAATTGGCAAATTGAGAATCTTATACATGGCATCTTATGGGAAGCGTCGTCTAGCATTAACGTTTTGAGGCATAACTTTAAAAGTTTTCTTACGATTTTGACCAAAAACTAACACACAATTCAACATCAATATCAAAATAACATATCCAAGAATCAAGACATTTGTCGTCTCGGTTTTCGAGATATAGCTTTGTAAAGTTTGCTCTGCATTGACATTACGCGTTGATCTTATGGCTTCGCTTCACTCGTGGCGCTGCTGCGTCGCTAGTTTTACGCGCGCGCATAGTATGCGTGTGAACACACAAAGCGCCACTATGTGTGCGTGAACAGTCACTAACAAAAGTTTCGCTACGGAAGCGGGGCTAGGGGATACAGTCAGGAGTCAAGCGCTCATGCTATACTTTTGAGGCTGTTTGTAGCACGATAACCCCCTTAAGACAATGGGACAAGAACGTCTGAGTGACCTTTTAATGAACATAGAAAATGATTTATACTTCGAAATATTTATTTGACTGGTGTTATCTCTAAATTTGCCCACATTAACTCACGAAAGGTTTTTTTTTTTTTTTTTTTTGCAAATGTGCTGTTTTATTTTATATCCTAAACTTTGATACCTAAAGCAGATCAAGGGCCTCTTATTCGCATTTGCTACAGGCCCCGCGCTGTCTTAATCCGGCACTGTCTATATTATAGTTAGGGAGCTGGCTGCCATTTTGGTATATGATTTGTTCATGTTTCATATCGATAGGGATGAAAGTTTAGATCAATACGAATCGATTTGGTCCAGTTAATTGAAGTCCTACGTCGCTGCGTTTTCGAGTTACAGCGCTTCAAAAATGTAAAAAAAAAAAAGGTGTACTAAATCATTTGTTCATGTCTGCCTCTTGGACTGATGGTCAGAATCATCCTCAAAACGATGAAAATCGAAGAGGCAGACATGCAGGGCTCTGCATTATCACGGGACGTAGTTGTAAAAATGTAAAAAAAAAAAAAACTCTACTAAATCATTTGTTCATGGTTCTAGTTGCGACCAGTCGATTCATTAGGACCACCTGAATACAAAAAAAAGTTGGCAGACATTTTGGTCACTGATTTTGAGCTGTACAATTTTTTGAAGTTCACGCAGAATCAAGGGAAAGCGGGTATTACGGCTCATTATTGTTAGTATCAATAGCTCCCCCCCCCCCCCCCCCCCCAAACCAAATATAATGTCGACTTTGAACCTATAATTTTCATCTATTTAATCACTAGTACAACAAAAAAATCTTTTTTCCTTCAATTGGTCCAATACAGTGGTCCCCTTGGCCACCCCCAAGACTGGTTTCTAGTTACGCGCCTGCGAATGCATAGGAGCAGCTGCGAAAGAGCTTCTTCGTAGAAGGCTATATAATAGCCCACCTTCACTTACACACGCACACACATATATATATATATATATATATATATATATATATATATGTATAAATTGTACACGGTAATACATTATATATCTATGCATAGGCATGCCCCAACTGTCTACGGAGTTATACCGTTCTCTCTTCTTTCTTTATACCTGCGGGACGACAGGTAACAGACTTAGAACCCGAATATTTGAAATATATTTTCAAAATCGCTGCTATCGATTGCTTATGTGTAACATTCATTATTTTCATTTACATTTTGTAGGCGCAGAATTTTGTACTTATATATTCAATTATTTTCAAATTATATTATATTCAAAATGTCTGCCTTTGGAAAATCAGAGGTCTGGATGTCTGCCTCTTCGATCTTCAACGTTTTGAGGATGATTCTGACCATCAGTCCAAAAGGCAGACATGAACAAATGATTTAGCACATCTTCTTTTTTATACATTTTTGAATCGCTGTCAATTGAAAACTCAGGGCTACCATGGTGGCAGACCATTTTTCTGTGGTTCTTCACATTGTCTTTAATCGAACGATTCAGGTCTGCCGAGTGTACATTTCATATGCACTTTTTTAAATCATGAAAAAAACTTTAAAAATTGATTACTACAAAAGTCAGAGGTCTGAATGTCTGCCTCTTCGATTTTCATCGTTTTGCGGATGATTCTGACCATCAGTCCAAGAGGCAGACATGAACAAATGATTTTGAACACCTTTTTTTTTTTACATTTTTGAAGCGCTGTCAATTGACAACGCAGGTTTGTCATGTTGGCAGACGCGGTCCTCAATGTTTCTTATGGTACAAAAATCGATAATAATAATGTCTGCCGCATGAACAAATCATATAGAAATTTCGGCAGCCAGCTCCCTAACTATTAGCTCATAATGAATTATTAAAAGAATTTCAAAGACTCGAGATTTTCGGAACAGAAGTGAAACAGCCAAATGAGTGGGGAACCAGTAGTGAAACAGCTATTACCAATTATGAAACGCTATCACCAGTCAAACAGCATATACCTAACCTAAAAATGATTCGTCCATTTGGTGCCCTTGAATCTCGAAATTCTTTGAATTTCATACCTAAAATTTATGTAAAACTATTGAAAAAATCAATCTGATGAAGAAATTCATAGTTTAACATTGTCTGGGCACAGAAAATTGAAGAAAAAACCACAAAAAGCAGCTGTTTCACTTCTAGTTACATCGCTCTTCCGAGGTAACCTTTAGTGAAACGCGGCTTTTTTTATAGGAAAAACTGTAATTTATTCTATTTGTCTGCTCTTCAACGATAGATAAAGTGTCACTGCTACCGTTGTTGGAGTTTTTCAGCACTTGATTGAAAGAAATTACGTGCTAGCTCTTTTTCCGATGCAGAGCGTCAGCACCCCGGCGACGGGTAGACGGAGGCTAAAGAGTCCGCTCGTCGGAAGGGGAAACAGAAATATGACATTTTCAAATTCTTCCAAACATTGTCGGCGAAAAAAAAAATTTTCTTTTACTTTGTAAATATATGTAAGTTTGTCACCGGCTAACCGAAACTTATCCGCTAGTCCGATTCGTACTTTGTATGAGGTGGTACGGGGGGGGGGGGGGGGGGGGGGGGGGGGGGGGGGGCTAATCCTCGCCTCAACCGGAGACTCTCGGAGTCAGCTAAGAACGTTCGAGACAGGCACAGCCGTCATGTATCATAAATTTGTATAGATTATCAAACCTGGATCTTTGATCCTAAAAAGCCGACATTGTTGTTAATTCAGGTAACTAAGAATTGTACATAAGAAGTGATGTAATTATTTATGTAATGATTTATGTAATTAGTGTTAATGTAAATTTTCAGTATTGTCTTAAGGTGGCGAGCCCAGTAATCGTCACATTAAGCGAAACGCTTGACTTTGAAAACTTATATCACTCCAATTGAGGAATGCATTATTGTTATTTTAAGTTATTCTAAATGGGATTTTCATCACGAATAAGAACGTCACTATAGAACTCTCGTACTCATTTTTGTTGGCGAGAAAATCCTTCGTAAAGGTCAGAAGGTGCCAATGTACGAGTCATCGCCATGCCGTCGTAAGGGCTGGCCCAGTATTCGCCATAGATACCCAGATAGCCAAACGTGACCATCAACCAATTGCACTCGCTTGCCGGTCATTTAGTTACGTAAAAATGCTACGATCAGCCAGCATTAAATGACTGCAATCGAATATACAGCAATATCATGTACCCAAACAGACAAACGTTACTATCAACCGATTGCACTCGTTTGCCGGTAATTAGGTTACATAAAAATGCTGCAATTCAGCCAGCATTAAATGACTACGACAAGTTCAGCCTAGATTTACTTGAAATATGCGAATTAGTTGACGGCATATTGCTAGCATTTTGCTGCAATCAATTGCCGTACTATGTTGCCAGCAAGAACAACACTTGACGCGGACGTTAACGACGGTAAATATGCTGTCATCAATTGCAATTGATTTGCAGCATTAAGACGAAATTAAACGGACATTTGGCTATCTGGGTACATACCAGTAATCGCCATACGTGTTTGAATATCATTTACGAATGATGGAAAGGTCCGGATGATTTTTGTAAGCATTAAAGTTCATTATATCCGTTCAAAGAACTGCAGAAGGTTGGGTTTTTATTGGAAAAACTTTTAGAATTCGTTCGGCATGTATAAATTTATTTCAAATCAGTACGATAATTGAATATTAAATTATTTTCATAATAAATAAAACCCTATTTTGAATACTAGTCCGATCAAACAACGGTGAGTAACAGCCGTAGAAGAAAAAATCATTTATTGAAAAAAAAAAAAAAAAAAAAAAAAAATATGACAATTGTGTTAACACTAGAATTATTGTTAATGTTCAGCAATTATTATTAGCTATTTCGTCGGAGAAGAGTTTTGAATGGTTATTCATGTGTATAGCACCCATCCTTGCAGTTCTAGGCGTACCCTACCCAGTTATCGACATAGTACCGACTCAGTGATCGACATACCCGAGAAAAAATGATTATATAGAAACATATATATACATATGGGCAAATCCACAGAACTTTTAACCCCCAGCGAGGCGCGATAAAATTAAGAATATTTGTTAAGATAACAATACTTCGCACTTGTAGGTTTTTTAGCCTAGTTCTACATAGTATTAGACACGTATTTGCATAATTAAATCTACTTAAATATATATAGTGAAGTTGCAGCAAACTTTGAAAAAGAAGAAAATGTCGAAATCGCATGCGAGGCTAGCGAAATATTTTGAACCTTTAATGATATTCTACGAGCGCCCTTCCAGTTTTCATTTTAATTGAATGTGTTTTAGTTTCTCCATCATATACCAAAACATCACCCGCTCTGCCTTAGATGTGCTCCTCTCGCAAAAAAAATTATTTAGCTACAAAAATGTGAGGATGAATTAAATTTTTTCATTTTTTCTGCAAAGTTAATTCCTTCACATGTACGCGCTCTGATGTATCGATAAATGAGCAATGCTGACACATCTGCAATTAAAAGAGGCATTTTTTGCGAGGTGTCGCATAACTGTGTCATCAATAGTTTCCATGCAGTAACAATTCGAAAATGATCATCAGAAACGTAAACTGTGTATAAAATTCCATTTTTACATCGGCACGTCAGAAATGTTTCTTGGTTTCACATTTTCACAATTGTAAACTACAGTTTGTCATCCGTATTAACTGAAAAAAATAGTGGCGTCACTAATCTGCGTATGAATCGAATATAATGTCATCAACCCTAGAACGATACATACACTGTACAAAAAAATTCGGCGTGGACTCGTATAGACCACACGTTGGTGTCAATTTAATACGATCTGAAAGTCTGAAAGTCAATCCCACACCGTCTGAGATTTTCTGACACCCATAGGTGTTGAATTTTTGGATTGATTTTTTTTTTTTTTTTTGTTTAATTCGATAACTTGGACACCGTTGATCTTCGGAATTTCTCGGAAATGAATTTTCGTCTTAGATCTCGACCAGGATTCTTCTCACTAACGGGGGTAGAAAAATTTTAGAAAAATTTTCATGTGAAAATCGTTTTTTTTTTACAATGTTACTACCATAGTTATCACGCCCCTGCCTGTAAATAGTTAACGGACGTAAATTATTTGTCTCATGAGTCATTCGAAAACATACACCAAACCTGAGATGTGTGCTCGCAAAATGGAAAAAAAAAAAAAAAAATCTATCAAAGTTAAAAGTTCTGTGGATTTGCCCATATATAACCATATATGTATATTAGGGTGTCCGTTATTTCCCGACTTCACTTTTTCTACTTGGGTATGGGCCAAATCATTAGTTTAGAGCCTAAAAAGAATTATGCTATTTTTTTTTATTTTTTCAATTGCCACTAACCCCTGCCTGTAGGACGATACTTGTCCCATTTGATTAACATGGGATTTTTGCCCTTTTTAGACTTTAATTTTTTTTTCGCTTACTACTTTCATTACCTCATCAAATATTGTTGATTCTACTACTGTGGTGACCTCTTTGGATAGACATATTTTTATATTGATGGAAAAAAAATTTCTGAGTTTTGAAGCGGTAACATTTTTTTTTACCATATTGTCTAATATCTTTCAAATATTTTTCAATTTAAACAAAAAGCATTGAAAAGTCAATAAATTCAAAATATTCGAAAATATTCGAAAATTACTGAAAAATACAATAAAAATAAATTTTGAAAAAAACATCAAAACTTATGAAAACTTTTTTTTTTCACCAATATAAAAATATGTCCATCCAAAGAGGTCAGAACAGTAGTAGAATCAACAATATTTGGTGAGGTAATGAAAGTAGTAAGCGAAAAAAAAAATTAAAGTCTAAAAAGGGCAAAAATCCCATGTTAATCAAATGGGACAAGTATCGTCCTACAGGCAGGGGTTAGTGACAATTGAAAAAATAAAAAAAAATAGCATAATTCTTTTTAGGCTCTAAACTAATGATTTGGCCCATACCCAAGTAGAAAAAGTCAATTCGGGAAATAACGGACACCCTAATGTATATATATAGAAACATATATAGAAACATATATATACATATATAACCATATATGTATATATATAATCGCATACAATGTTCAGATAGAATCATATATGATTATATACAATTATATACCGGTATATATGACCATGTATAATACTATATCCGAATGTATATAGCGTCCTATATGACCATATATGAACATATGAGGTAACAAATGCACTTATATCTAATCAGTTATGACCAGATATAATTATGTTCATTCGTATACGATGCTCAGATACAATCAGATACAATCAGATACAATTATATACAATCATTTACAAATATATATATCCCAAATATATTCAGATACAGGACTATATATCATCATACCGGGATTATTCGTGGATGCGCACCATGCCCAGAACCGAAGATACCCGAACGTGTACGCCGTATTATAGGCAACTTAAGATACACGTATACATGGGGCATTCCATGGTAAATCACACAGAATAAAACCCGACCGATTCCGATTTGCTTCATATTTTTTCGTGTTGTTGTTATCACTGAAAAAGACGTCTGTGATTTTTTTCAGATTTTTATTGCCAGTCGTTTGGATTTTTTTTTTTTTTTTTTCAGTAATCGTAAATCCAATCAAACAAATGATTTGAAAAAATGATTCGGGCCAACTTTTTCGTAATTTCACGCAGTTTAACATTAAAATAATAGACAAATTTTTAAGCATCATGTCGAGCATTTTTATCTGGTTTAACGTAAAAAATATCGACTTTCGCTAAGTATGCCCCCTGCGATCCTGTTCAAAAAAATCACGAAAATTCCGCATTGAAAATCAAAAATTTTAAGCCCAAGGCCATGATGGAGAAATGATTCCTTCAGTTTTGTTAAATTTTTTTTGTAAATATTTTCCGTTGTTTTTCACTGCTTACTCCAGTTCCAATACGATAAAAAAAAAAGGTGATGCCCATCTACCAACTCAATTTTTCTTACCAATAGCCATCATAAATAATCAATAGTTATCTTTTAAGCAGAAAATCATGATTTCAAATAATTCACATCCTATTTATATTATTCGATATTATTACTTATTATTTTCGCGATGTAATTTGTAAGGAATTTACTTATTTTACTACGATGAATTATAATTTTTGAGACGTGCCTCTACTTCAGGGGGCTTAGAAAACTCAACGGGCCTACTATAAAGCTGTATAAATTAAGGAGTTTGAAATTTAGTTTGACCATATGAATGTCGTTTAATATTTTATTTAACCCTTTGTGCCATGGTGGCACTCTGAGAGTGCCACCTGTTTTATAACCATTTTCTGAGCAATTTCGATCGAATTTTCAAACTTTTTTTTGTGTTTAAAAAAAAAAAAAAAAATGTGTGACACAAAGGGTTAACGTAAATAAATTTGATGAATGAATTGATGCGTGAATTTAAACCAATCCTCAATGAATTCGCAATGATTCGCAATACGAAGCTGGCTTATGCTGTGTAGCAGAGGGGCCGAAGCAAAATAATAAATAATAATATCGAATAATATAAATAGGATGTGAATTATTTGAAATCATGATTTTCTGCTTAAAAGATAACTATTGATTATTTATGATGGCTATTGGTAAGAAAAATTGAGTTGGTAGATGGGCATCACCTTTTTTTTTATCGTATTGGAACTGGAGTAAGCAGTGAAAAACACCGGAAAATATTTACAAAAAAAATTTAACAAAACTGAAGGAATCATTTCTCCATCATGGCCTTGGGCTTAAAATTTTTGATTTTCAATGCGGAATTTTCGTGATTTTTTTTAACAGGATCGCAGGGGGCATACTTAGCGAAAGTCGATATTTTTTACGTTAAACCAGATAAAAATGCTCGACATGATGCTTAAAAATTTGTCTATTATTTTAATGTTAAACTGCGTGAAATTACGAAAAAGTTGGCCCGAATCATTTTTTCAAATCATTTGTTTGATTGGATTTACGATTACTGAAAAAAAAAAAAAAAAAAATCCAAACGACTGGCAATAAAAATCTGAAAAAAATCACAGACGTCTTTTTCAGTGATAACAACAACACGAAAAAATATGAAGCAAATCGGAATCGGTCGGGTTTTATTCTGTGTGATTTACCATGGAATGCCCCATATACACGCATATACACGTAAATACTGCCTGTGTGCTTGTTTCGCTCTTGCCGCAGAGTTCAAAATGACGGCAAGCTGTCATCTGTTGTAGAGCTTCTATGTGCATTGGTTTATAGGTGTATGTTTATAGGTTATTCTTCAATGACAAAATTTGTTGGTTAACGCGGATCAGTGATGAATCAATTTCGAATAATTACGTATGATTAATTAAAAGATATGGTTAAACAATTTGATCTGCCAGCCTGTCGATGCGATGATATCTTATAGGTTAGAATGTATTCTCCTACACCGCAGATGTGTTCCAGGTGAACGAAAATAATGTTTCGTCGTATTAGTGATCTACGTGTCAGCAAATCAGGTAAATTCCATTATAATAACTCATTGCAGCATTAAATTTCGATAACCAACGTGATTGATTTACAATAGTAATTATACTCTGTTTGTGAGCACCCTCAGGTAGTCAATTTTTGCGGTCCACAGGTACAGCACCTGCATGATCGCCGGCTTCGACCTCCTACTTCCTATCCGACATCTTTCCTGCTCGCTATACCAGAAATCACCATGAATATGACAGGAATTCCAAGACTCGCATCGTAATCCCGTAGAATTCATTACCATGGTACTGAGACCCTATGCTACAAGACCATGTCGTAAGCAGCATTAAATTTCGATAATCAACCTGATTAATTTATCACACTAATTATACTCTGTTTGTGAGCACCTTCAAGTAGTCAATTTTTGCAGTCCACAGGTACAGCACCTGCATAATCACTTGCACCGACCTCCTACTTCCTATCCGACATCTTTCCTGCTCGCTGTACCAGAAATCACCATGAATTTCCAGAATCGCATCGTTATCCTGTAGGATTCATTCCCATAGTACTGAGACCCTATGCCACAAGACCATGTTGCAAAGACTCTGCAGCCTAGACAAGCAGGATCATACTATTAAAATTTGATTATGTAAAAATTGTTAAGGGGAGACTTTGATAAAGACGATTTTTTCATGTTTTAAATTAGTAAAAAAATCCGATCAAAAATTTCTTGCATCAAAATTTAGATTATGGTAGTATGGGTATTGAACAAAAATGTCAATCCTCTTAGTTGAAAGTGTATGCGCAAGGAGTTTTTGGCAGCGCTGCAAAACAAATTTTGTGCTAAAGGTTCCTTGCGCATACACTTTCAACTCAGAGGATTAACATTTTTTTTAAATACACATAATACCATAATCTATTTTGATGCAGTGAATTTTAATTTGGATTTTTCTAGTCATTTAGAGCATACCCCGGCAGACTCATTAGTCGAAAGAGCTAAGCTGTTAATCCTATTAACCCGTTCACCGGCACTAATCCTTTTAACGCTATTTCTTGGATTTTGGTAGGTATGAGTGGGGATATGCAGGTAACGCAGTTGTTGCCGTCCCAAATAGACCGCACACCCCTTAGTTCCTTTTATTTCTCCTGAACGCTGCCCCTACCATCGCACTTCCAGGTAAGGACGAGTGACCGTTTTCAGGTAGACCGAGGGGATTTCGGGTCGCACTAATTGTCACTTAGAGCGGGGCCTGCTCCGAAGAGCATAGTGAGGCCGGGGTATGATTTAGAGAATGACAAAATCATTTTTATCGAAATTTGACCGAAGTCTCTCCTTAACAAAGACAGATAACATATTTCGACACTCATGTAATGTAATTTCATAAGAAAGACTAGTTTCATATCCAACTACGAAACGACACAGGATAATCTCACAAGTTCTTCTATGCCAGTGTACAAATTGAATCAGTTTCACAACACAGGGTGCCGAATATTTTATATGCAAGTTCTTTAGAGTTTAGAGTTTAGAGTTTATTCACCAGAGATACAGATATTACATAAAATATAATGACAATATCTGCCCTTAAGAGGTGTTACCACCTGTACATAGGCCTGGAAAGAGGAAAACTTAACTAAAATAATATAAATAAAAACTTTATTCAGTAATAATTTTTTTATGACAGTACACATTAATCAAACTGGTCAAAAAATGAACGAATAGGCCGACTAAGAGATTGAGATCAATTGAGCCAAGAGTTATCCAATAAATATTCCAAAGACGACCTTGGATAATTACAGATACCAACAATACTATACTAAAACTTTTAAAAACGTTGAAACTTTTTCTGACGAGTGTTGCAATCACACGAGATCAGAAGAAGTCTTTCAGTCGGGTATTGTATACAAAGCTATACTTTATAAGGTGTGAAAATGAGGGTGTTACCCACTCGGAAAATTTTAAAAAATATTTTCTCCAAATTTTCTATAGGGTCAATGAAATGCAAATTAACCCAAGACGGTCACACCTCATGAGAATCCTGTGGTGGTCACATGGGGTGTGACACACCCCAGCACTTTGAAGCGCTGTAGAATTTCGTAGACTTATCCTTGGGGCCCCAAAAAAATTGAGAACATATTTCAAACGTTTCTCTATTAACCCATCCAAAAATGTAACACAAATTTTAGTTTTAAGTATGTTTAAAAAATAGGTAAAAAAAAAATTCCCGGAAAAAAAAAAAAAAAATTTTTACGAAAAAAAAATAAAAACTCTAGTTAGGGGCAGAAACGTCGGTTTCCGGGATTATGAGTGGGAAATTCGAGCTCGGAAATAACCTGGGGTGTGTCACACCCCATATGACCGTCTTGGGTTAAAAGTCAATGCAATTCGAAGTGATGGTCTGAGACCTCGGATTTTTGAGGAGGATCTGAAATGTCGGTCAATGTTGAGATTCCTTAGCCTAATTCACCTTATGTTTCCTTAAGTCTGTAACCTTTGCGTCTTCAATCCCTATCGAGCACGAATAACGTCGAAAAAATATTTGCTCAAAAAAAAAAAAAAAACAGGAGTCCTTCGCATCTCTGCGTTCTCTTGCTAGAGCGACTTCCTTCAGCTAAATTTCGTGGCTCAAATACCAGCCCGTTGCTTCGTTCTCATTCCACATATCCTATGTACTAAGTATGTTCAAAATAAGTTCAAAGACCTACTTTGATCAAGTTAAAAAAAATACCGCGTCTACACGAGTTGATTGAGATATCAATAATAATTTCGTGTAATGGTTCACCAGTTAAAACTGACACTGTTAATGGCTTACGTCTTGTCCAGGCTAGACTGGTTATTCGTTTCTTTCGAAGATGTAACTGACGATTTTACAGTCAACATGGCAATTGATTTTCCTCCCAGAGGTATCGGATCTTTATTGCTCTCCGATACATTAAATACATCGAAGGAACGAATACTTTCTAAAATTTGTTTTCAATAATTAAATATTTTACCAACTATCCCGCATGTCATAGTTTTGTATCCACTATTTATAATTGCCAGTGAATGGCATCACATTCTATAATTTGTTGCAGCATTGCATTTCAATAGTCAATGTGATTCATTCTCATTTACCATGATTATTAGCCCCTATTCAACTAGTCAATTTTTACGGTCCACAGGTACAGTACCCGCATGAGAACTAACATCAACGTCCTACGTCCCACCCAACATCTTCCCCGCTTGCTAACGCAGAGATCACAATCGATATCACAGGAATTCCCAAACTTGCTCCATTATCCTATAGGATTCTTTATCACGATTCTGAGACACTAATCAATAAGAGTATGTCGCACAGACTCTGCAGCCTGTAAAAGCAGGCTTTTATTAAATCTTTATCAAAATGATGGTATCAATGTGTGAGAATTGTTAATAATGTTCATTGAATTATTACATTATGTATCGGTTGACCTGTGTATGGGTTAACATAGTACTGAATATCAAACTTGTATCACTCTAATGGCAATAAATACATGATTTTTTTATCAACAGGCACTCTAATTTGTTGCATAAATTATTCTTCAATTCTGATGAGTGAGACAATAATGTGGAAATTGATTATGAATCCGGTACAATCTCAAATCTCAAGTTTCAAATCTCAGCTCAGTAGTAAGAGTCCTTGCAGTTGACGCTCTACCCAATTTTAAACTTTAGTGCAGTGACACTTTCGGTATAGTGAAGCACAGTTCATGGCAACCTCAACCCCATCAAATTAACTGTTCAAATGCACAAGCAATTACTTTTTCAACCCCAGTTGGGGCATACATTAGTTTAACGATGCAAATTCATGAAAAGTAGCTATCCTATTACAACACGCTGTATCTATAAGTCGATAAAATAATTCAATACTTATTCACTGTAATAAGCTCGTTCAGGTGGAATCGTAGTTGGGACTTAGAATGCCTTCTCCGGCGACTACTCATCTCTCAAAGAATTACATTTTAAACTTTGACAATTCTTAGACTCAGACGTAAAATATTATCAGGGACGACTGCTGGCTTCTTATAATGTAAAATTCAAGACTTCAAGCTAAATAAATACAAATGCGTGCATGAAAATCGTATGTTCCAGCAGATTATTTATTCACTTTTCAAAGTAATCATCGGTATAAGTATTATAAATATTTAATATATCAATATCTAATTGAGAAACAGAAAAGTTCATAAAATTTGAAAGCACGTGACAATACGCTACTAATAGATAACAATGACGAGATATGGATGATTCGATTTCATTCATACATTTATGAAACTTCAAAAATTCATTGGATACAGAATTAGCATACATGCTCAGACTGATCGTTTCTAGGAAAATAAAACCATAAACTACTCGTATTTCACAAAATTACATTAAAAACTTTGACAATTCTTGGACTAAGAGTTAGAATACTATCACAGACGACGAGAAAATATTTTATGTAAATTTTCCGAGTGGGTAACACCCTCATTTTCACACCTTATAAAGTATAGCTCTGTATACAATACCCGACTGAAAGACTTCCTCTGATCTCGTGTGATTGCAACACTCATCAGAAAAAGTTTCACCGTTTTTAAAAGTTTTAGTAGTATTGTTGAATGCAGCCTTTAAATTGGAATATTGTATCTGTAATTATCCAAGGTCGTCTTTGGAATATTTATTGGCTAACTCTTGGCTCAATTGATCTCAACCTCTTAGTCGGTCTATTTGTTCATTTTTTGACCAGTTTGATTAATGTGTACTGTCATAAAAAAATTATTACTGAATAAAGTTTTTATTTATATTATTTTAGTTAATTTTTCCTCTTTCCAGGCCTATGTACAGGTGGTAACACCTCTTTAGGACAGATATTGTCTTTATATTTTATGTAATATCTGTATCTCTGGTGAATAAACTCTAAACTCTAAACTCTAAACTCTAAAGAACTTGCATATAAAATATTCGGCACCCTGTGTTGTGAAACTGATTCAATTTGTACACTGGCATAGAAGAACTTGTGAGATTATCCTGTGTCGTTTCGTAGTTGGATATGAAACTAGTCTCTCTTATGAAATTACATTACATGAGTGTCGAAATATGTTATCTGTCTTTGTTAAGGGGAGACTTCGGTGAAATTTCGATAAAAATGATTTTGTCATTCTCTAAATGACTAGAAAAATCCAAATTAAAGATCACTGCATCAAAATTTAGATTATGGTATTATGTGTATTTAAAAAAAATGTTAATCCTCTGAGTTGAAAGTGTATGCGCAAGGAACCTTTAGCAGAAAATTTGTTGTGCAGCGCTGCCAAAAACTCCTTGCGCATACACTTTCAACTAAGAGGATTGACATTTTTGTTCAATACCCATACTACCATAATCTAAATTTTGATGCAAGAAATTTTTGATTGGATTTTTTTTACTAATTTAAAACATGAAAAAATCGTTTTTATCAAAGTCTCCCCTTAACAATTTTCACATAATCAAATTTTAATAGTATGATCCTGCTTGTCTAGGCTGCAGAGTCTTTGCAACATGGTCTTGTGGCATAGGGTCTCAGTACTATGGGAATGAATCCTACAGTATAACGATGCGATTCTGGAAATTCATGGTGATTTCTGGTACAGCGAGCAGGAAAGATGTCGGATAGGAAGTAGGAGGTCGGTGCCAGTGATTATGCCGGTGCTGTACCTGTGGACTGCAAAAATTGACTACTTGAAGGTGCTCACAAACAGAGTATAATTAGTGTGATAAATTAATCCGGTTGGTTATCGAAATTTAATGCTGCTTACAACATGGTTTTGTAGCATAGGGTCTCAGTACCATGGGAATGAATCCTACGGGATAACGATGCGATTCTGCAAATTCCTGTGATATTCATGGTGATTTCTGGTATAGCGAGCAGGAAAGATATCGGATAGGAAGTAGGAGGTCGGTGCCAGCGATTATGCAGGTGCGGTACTTGTGGACTGCAAAAATGGACTACTTGAGGGTGCTCACAAACAGAGTATAATTAGTATTGTAAATTAAACACGTTGGTTATCGAAATTTGATGCTGCTTACGACATGGTCTTGTAGCATAGGGTCTCAGTACCATGGTAATGAATTCTACGGGATTACGATGCGAGTCTTGGAATTCCTGTCATATTCATGGTGATTTCTGGTATAGCGAGCAGGAAAGATGTCGGATAGGAAGTAGGAGGTCGAAGCCGGCGATCATGCAGGTGCTGTACCTGTCGACCGCAAAAATTAACTACCTGAGGGTGCTCACAAACAGAGTATAATTACCATTGTAAATTAATCACGTTGGTTATCAAAATTTAATGCTGCTTGCGACATGGTCTTGTAGCATAGGGTCTCAGTACCATGGGAATGAATCCTACGGGATAACGATGCGATTCTGGGAATTCTGGTGATGTTCATGGTGATTTCTGGTATAGCGAGCAGGAAAGATGTCGGATGGGAAGTAGGAGGTTGTTGCCAGCGATCATGCAGGTGCTGTACCTGTGAAACCTCCAAACAGAGTATAATTACTATTGTAAATCAATCACGTTGGTTATCGAAATTTAATGCTGCAATGAGTTATTATAATGAAATTTACCTGATTTGCTGACACGTAGATCACTAATACGACGAAACATTATTTTCGTTCACCTGGAACACATCTGCGGTGTAGGAGAATACATTCTAACCTATAAGATATCATCGCATCGACAGGCTGGCAGATCAAATTGTTTAACCATATCTTTTAATTAATCATACGTAATTATTCGAAATTGATTCATCACTGATCCGCGTTAACCAACAAATTTTGTCATTGAAGAATAACCTATAAACATACACCTATAAACCAATGCACATAGAAGCTCTACACAGATGACAGCTTGCCGTCATTTTGAACTCTGCGGCAAGAGCGAAACAAACACACAGGCAGTATTTACGTGTATATGCGTGTATATATACGTGTATCTTAAGTTGCCTGTAAGACGGCGTACACGTTCGGGTATCTTCGGTTCTGGGCATGGTGCGCATCTACGAATACTCCCGGTATATAGTTGTATACAGTTATATGTGACAATGTATAGTATTGTATCTGAATATATCTGGATTTCTATATGACCATATAGAAACAAATAAGGTTCAAAATTACCTCGTATAAAATCGCAGATTATGACAATTATAACCATTTCTCTTCATACAATGTTCAGATAGAATTATATATAATCATATATACAGTTAAGTTTCATGGTAAAAATTATTGTTTTCATTTCTGAATTCTTAATATGGATTATAAAGGTCATCAATGTGAGCGGATCCACGTCACTTCACTCAAAAAAAAACCGTCAAGTCACGGATCTTTGCGCCATTCGACATATCTTTAGTACTAAGGGGAAAAAAATACGACTTCAGGGATTTTGAAAAATTTAAAAAAATGGCGGAGTTAGAGCTATTTGAATGTTGGTAAGTCGCTGTTGCACCGCTATGTTTGAAAATTCATATCTCCGAAAGTATTTACCGGAGCGGACTGATCCTGGAATCATTTTGTTCGTAAAAGAATGCGCTTTCATAGAAAAAATTTTGTTTAAAAAAAAAAAAAAAATTTCTATTTTATTTCGTCGTTTTTTTTTTTAATTTCGCTGCCATTTCCGCGGGACCTACAGGAATTTATGGAGATAATTTTTTTCGGATAGCCGAATCCTTCCCCTTCAACCCTAAAAAAAAAAAATTATGGCGAACCTACCTGGGCCGGAGAAAAAAAAAATAAAACGTGTTGTCGCGCGTCGCCCCGCGCCGATCTTTTGCAATATTTTGGTGGCTCTGAAAAGGGCCGATGTTTCTAGCGATGATTTGTTCGATGGCACTTAGTGTAGGACACCTCTGTTTGAAATTAATTCATAATTTTCATGGACTCAAAATTTTCTGATGCGGAAAATAATTTTGTTTTTACGAGTTTATGAGATATTGGAATGACCGCATGTAATTTCAGAGTGCCACGAACTGTCAAGGCTTTATCAAATCGATTTTGTAGAATAGATTCTTCCGGTTGATGTTCTGCAGCCGTACAGTACGCAAAAGATATGCTTCGAAAATAAGAACATGCCCAATTATATAGATCCAGCGGTGTTTGAATAGGATCAGAATTGCCAATCAGTTGTAAACTCGCGCGTGGAGCTAATCTCTTAAGGTGCTTTCCTAGGCAATTCCACCAGTCCTGAAAACATCGTGAAAAAATGTGCTATTAAACGGAATATCTCTGCCTGGGCACCGAAATCAATGAAACAAAATACGTCGCGCAATTCTGTGGGCAATTACGAACACGCACGGCCCAAAACATATCCGTTTTATGCTGAAATAGGAAAGATATGTATGAAAAACGCGTATTTTTGACACTTGGCGATATATATCGATCGGAATGATGGCGAGTTAGTTGTTTTCGAGAGTTTTTGAGGTATCGGTGACGGTTCAGAGATGGCGTGGCGCACGAATCTACGAGTTGGATCACTGTTCGATATACTGGACAAAATCGGCTGTCAGTGATAAATTCTAAAGTTGTCATAGAAACATGTTGTTATTGTGGTCAGGATACACAGAAGACTAATTCTGTGTATCCTGACCACAATAACAACATTTTTCTATGACAACTTTAGAATACACGCGTATTTATCACTGACAGCCCATTTTGTCCAGTTTATCGAACAGTGATCCAACTCGTAGATTCGTGCGCCACGCCATCTCTGAACCGTCACCGATACCTCAGAAACTCTCGAAAACAACTAACTCGCCATCATTCCGATCGATATATATCGCCAAGTGTCAAAAATACGCGTTTTTCATACATATCTTTTCTATTTCAGCATAAAACGGACATGTTTTGGGCCGTGCGTGTTCGTAATTGCCCACAGAATTGCGCGACGTATTTTGTTTCATTGATTTCGGTGCCCAGACAGAGATATTCCGTTTAATAGCACATTTTTTCACGATGTTTTCAGGACTGGTGGAATTGCCTAGGAAAGCACCTTAACAGTTCCACCTACCCCATCACACGGCCCTTTTCCATGTGATGTAGCAAAGAAATGCCATTCGGCGTGGCATTGAAAGTCTTCAAAGTGATGTGTTAAATTTATAAAATTCTTTTTGTTCTTATATTGGGAAGCTGCTCCATCATAGAAATAAATTATTTTGTCTATGGGAATTGAATCTTGGAACTTCTCTTTCATAAAGTTGACTAATTTTTTTTCAAATAAATGAACCGCAACTGTATTATGTTTCAGATGCTCTGAAATTATCACAAAACTAAAATGTCTCAACTGGTCGTCACCGTAACTTTTATAGTAAACCACGATTGGATGAATAGTCGCCTGATTATTGCTCCAGTGAAACCCTTGCGTGGAATCTTGTACAAAAAATGCATAATTCTCAGCGAAATCGCATACCACTAAAAATTCGCCAACTTTCAAGCTCTCTTTCATCTTCTGCGAATAACTACTTTGCTGCTTCGCAATGAAATCATGTGCAACCAATTTTGACAATTGATCACAGAAGTTATCCACAAAATTGCTGAGCCTTTTATTTCAGGTCAGTTCAAAAGATGCCTTACACCAGGCGCAGGCAACTTGGTGCAATTGTTGCACTTGGTAAATGCGGCAAGAAGGGATTAAGTTGATCCTTACACGTGGGTCACGCATAAAGGACCAATTTGACCGCGCTCGACTGTTCCGGTCCGCTTGGGCCGTACGAAACAATGGATTCTTCGAAACCTATAGTGTTTCCTGTCACAGACATTGATGCTTCAATGATTTCCCTTTTCAAAACAACCCCGTAGATTGAGGGATTATATTCCGATACAAGTAAAGGGATTAGTTACTTTTAGATATTTAACACAAAACGATCAGAGTTTGTACAGTTGGTGACTTCGAATTTCCAGAACAGGTATAGGTATATGTAACTCCGAGAAAACATGACCAGTAGACGGATAAGCGAAGACTAAGGTGGTTAAACAACTATTTTCGGAGAATGAATAGCCCGGGTAAGTAGAGAAGCATCAAATGTAATTCAACTCCACTACGCAACACAAGGAGCTCGCCGCGCGGACGTGGATTGACGCCCGCGGCGACGCGCGACAAGACGTTTTATTTTTTTTCTCCGGCCCAGGTAGGTTCTCCATAAATTTTTTTTTTTTAGGGTTGAAGGGGAAGGATTCGGCTATCCGAAAAAAATTATCTTCATGGATTCCTGTAGGTCCCGCGGAAATGGCAGCGAAATTAAAAATAAAAACGACGAAAAAAAATAGAAAGAATTTTTTTTTTTTTTATGGGAAATCTTAACCTGCAACTTAAGCCTGCGGCCGAAATCATCCATAGGCTCCGTAGCTGCACGTACTCGATTTAATTAGTATCGATTTCGTGTATTCACGAATTTCACAATGTGATACAAAATTATACATACCTCTTCGGGACTGAAAAAAATATCACGGAGCTGCACGATTCACACAGTAGCTTATTTTAAGTCGTTAACACGGAAACATGACGATTACCGGTGCCTTGACGATTACTGGGCCCACCACCTTACTACATCAACACAAAGGTCGTTGGAAGTGTTATTATTCCTACATCCCAATTAGTTATAAGCACAACGTTTATAACTTACAAATCAACAACAAAATGGAGAAGATCAAAGTAAAATTCCTTTTCACCGCAGAAGCCTTGGACACCAAGACGACAGGCATTAAGGTTAAGTCAATGCAAGTATTGGAACAAGGGCAAATTTTTTCTTTCGAACAAGACGATCAACCAATTTCTCGCTACTTTGAGATGTCTAAGTTACCAGTTGTCAAAGGAATTATTAAAAGTCTGGATAGAAGAGAGAAGCAGAGGAAAGCGATCGTTTCATTGAACGCTGATCTGCAAAAGCTATACTTCGATGAGGAGGGTAATGTAGTGTTCAACGGATATTACTTAGAGGAAATAGACGATCTCCAACCCACCCCGGGCTCATCCAGCAATACACAGACGGTTTCTACGCGCGAATCCCCGATCAAATTAATCTCAAAGAGTAGTGTGTTGGAAAAGTTTTCTAACAAAAACCAAAACGCTAAATAATGGCTTAACCTATTTGTGTTGGAATGTCAAAGATTTAGAGTGGAAGAAAATCAATTCCCGGAGGCGTTGAAAATATTCTTAGAACGACCAGCCATAGACTGGTTTACATCAATATTTAAAACCTATGCTATGACCAAACCTTGGAGTTTTTGGGAGAGTTCCTTTCTTGGAACGTTCGGTGAAAAATAGTGGTCAGAAGTTGAATACGCTTATTCTTTTCATCGGATAAGTGGGCCATATTCAGATTTTGCTTTGAAAAAAAGAAATTTGCTAATAGATGCAGATCCAGAATTAGGTGTGAATTCACAAATAAATTTTATCGTTATTGCTCTGCCAAGGTTCGTTCGATCTCATCTTCAGAAACAGGAATTGAAAACAATCGAAAACTTAATGACTAGTTTGAGTCAACTTCAGCCGATACTAAACAAAAACAAACCGCGTGTAGAAGTAAATAAGCAAAATCGTAATTCCGCTCCGTGTCGTATTTGTGAGAAAATCGGTTATAAAAATAGATTTCATCCAGAAGAAATATGTAGAAATGCAAAGTTAACAACTATCAAATCTGCTGAATCAAAAAACTAGATAGCAGCCCACTTATAAGACTAAAGGTTATCGTAAATTATAAAGAAGAGGCTACTGCACTCTACGATTCAGGAGCAAATGTGTCTCTGATTAATTATACATTTTACAAAAAATTAAAAATGGATAACGCTATAAGTGGGTTCTCAATGATAAGAGCAATGGGCGGGGGCCAGTAAGTACGAGTGGTACTGTATCTCTGAGACTAAAAATATTCAAAGTAGAAAAATGAAGGGATATTGGTTGGGAGAACGAATGATTTGTACTCACGGTTTATTATGAACAATATAATAATAATGACTTTATTGTTAAACGCTCCTCTCTGTAAGGTCAAGGTACAAGAAGTGGGTATATATAGTTATAGACGCCGGCTGGCGTTGTACGGTGTTAAGAACCCGTACTAACCAGTCGGTAAAGAGAACAGGGAGCAGGCGTTATATTTCCGACACTCCCTCCCGACTGCTTATGTGTTCTTATCTTCTCGTGGAGGTTTTCCCATCTTTATTTAGCACCTAGATTAAACAGAGCAAATAATTATTAATTCTTACATCTCGACATTCATGATCCCTTCAATCAGGCGTTTGTGTAGCTCAAACGACAAAGCTTTTGTAAATACGTCAGCAAGCTGATCCTGAGATTTAACCCACTTGACTATTATGAGTTTTCTTTTAACGCATTCTTTAATGTGATGAGCTTTAGCCTCTATTATATGCCGTACTTTATTACTTCCGCTAGTTTCTGAGTTCATTATCGCAGCTCTATTGTCACACCACAATGTCATGGGGAGTGGGGGTTCGATCATAATTAATCTCAAGGAATTATAGATAGATAGCATCTCTTGACTCGCCTCACTCATCGCTACATACTCGGCATGACACGTGGACAGCGCCACATATGTCTGTTTGTGAGTCCGCCATACTATTGGATCACCGAACAATTTAATGACGAAGCCGCAAGTCGTAATTGAATTCTTGCAATCTGCGAAACTCGCGTCTGCGAAGCTTTCGATCTCATCTGTCTCACCAGTGTATTTCAAACCTAAACCAGTGGTGCCTCTGAGGTATCTAAACACTCTTTTCACCATCATCCAATCTTCTTCTGTTGGATTCACTTGGTGTCTGCTCAGTACGTTTACTGCATATGAAATGTCTGGCCTTGTCGCACCAGCTAAATACAGGAGGCTTCCCACAGCTTCTCGATAAGGAATGTTTTCTTTCGTTTCTGTATTTTTCATATTTTCCTCATCTGCCTCCGCTTCTCTCATCTTCCTTTCATGGTTTGTTACTTGTGCAGTATTCATGGGTGTTTTCTGAGGATGTGCCTTCTCGAAACCAAATCGAGCTAGTATTTTCTCGGTATACTTTTTCTGACTCAACTCAATGGTGTTCTTTTCTCTATCTCGCCTAATCGTGATACTCAAAAATTCTTTTGGTTCACCTAGAGTAGTCATTTCGAATTCGGAGCTTAATTTGGATTTGACCTCTTCTAATTTCTTTTTATCGTTGCTCGCCAATAGGATGTCGTCTACATAAAGTAGCAGAATTAAAAGTCTCTCTCCATCTCGCCAAGTAAACAGGCAGGGCTCTAGATCTGAGTTCTTTAATCCCATTCTCAACGCAACTTCAGTAAATGTTGCATTCCACCTTTTAGGACTTATGCGAAGTCCGTACAGTGCTTTCTCCAGTTTACACACCTTATCCCTTCTCTCTTTATCTGTGTGGTGAGTGCCATCCGGAATCTCCATGTAAATTTCCTCATCTATCACACCATTCAAGAATGCGGTCTTCACATCCAGTTGGCACACATCCAGATCATATTTGTTAATTATGGCTATCACAGCCCTAACCAAAGGAAGTCTTGAAACTGGGGCATAAGTCTCCCATAACTCATACACATTTTTGTCCTTGAATCCTCGAATTACTAATCTCGCCTTGAATTTCTCATTCCCATCTACTTCAATCTTACGTTTATATACCCATTTTGAATCAATGATATTCAACTTCCTCCCGTTATTCATTTTAAATGGCCTGTCTACTATTTTCCATACTTGATTTCTTTTCATTGAACCTAGTTCATTTCCCATGGCTGTTACCCAGGATTTCTTGTCTTTACTTTGTATTGCTTCTTTGAAATTGGAAGGATCAGAATTGATATTAGATAAGAGAGCGTGAAAGATCTCATCATTCACTTTACTCGTATCTAATTCGACCTCATTGTCGTACACGCCGGTAAGAAAGACATTTTCCTTTATATTCTCATCTATTTGTAGTCCAGTAAAGCTCGTATCTTTAATGCTTCTACTGTTATTTTCCGAAACTTCTTTTGGTTTTCCCTTATCTGATGATTTAATCTCCTTTCTTGGTCTACCTCTTTTTCGCCTGGGCTCTCCCTCCGATTTTGAAGATTCCTCAACCTCACCTTGATTCTCGTCAAATTTAGTAAACCATCTTTCTTGATCTATGATCTCATTTACTTCTGGAAAATCTTTGATCTTATTTTTCCCATATTTATCCCCATACACCAGTTTTTCATTGAATCGTACATTTCTACTCTCGAAGTATCTTCCCTCTTCTGGTTTCAGAAATTGATATCCAGTGGGAGTGTATCCCACTAGAACCACCCTCACACCTACAGCTCTGAATTTAGGACCAGTCTTTCTTTGTACCTTGATGTAAGCAATGCATCCAAATCTCTTGATTTGATTAATGTTAAAACTGTGATTGGGGGCAAACCGTTTCAAAGGTGTTATCATTTCATTTGACTTGTGTGGGGTCCGATTGTATGCGTATACAGCAGCAGATAACGCTAGATCCCACAAACTTTCCGGTAATTTTGCATCATACATGTATGATCTTACCTTCTTTTGGATTGTTTGATTGAATCGCTCAGACACGCCATTATGTTCTGGCGTATCAGGGCAAGCTAACTGTAGCTCCGCACCTAACTTCTCTAATACTTCTACAGTGTATCCACCTGTAAACTCTGTTCCCTGATCGGACCTCAAGTAACACACCTTTGCGTCGTGTCCTAACAGGTTTCGAGCACTCCTTACGAACATCTCGAAACACTGTCCAGTCTCAAACTTTCCGTTCATGGGATATGCCATTGCGAAACGTGAAAAGTCGTCTACGAATACTGAGATGAATCTGTAGTTTTTGGGATGTGAACTTGGAGAGATCGGTCCCATTACATCCGAATGAATGATTTGCAATGGTTGAGTGGCTCGTCTACGCGTCGTTGGAAAGGATAATTTGTTGAATTTAGATATTAAGCATACCTCACACTCTAAGATAGACTCGTCAAATACCGCGTCGTTTAGATCTTTGTTTTCTGGAAATTTAATTTGTAACGCTCTGAGATAGGAAACCGACGCATGTCCGAACCTAACGTGCCATAACATAGCTTTATTATTTTTAAGGAACCTTTGATTTTCATTGAAGGGTGAGACTTCGTCTAGAGGTTCCACATTGGGTAATTCATCGATGTTATGAATTTTTCGATCCCATATAGTGAAATCGAAAGTTGACAATTCATGTGGCGATTTTCTCTCGACTATTCTCTCTTCCTTTTCTAGTTTCTCGTCAGTTATTTCTTTGCTCTCCTTTCCTACTCTCATTTCCTCAACCTTTTCAGGTTGAGTTTCTATAGTTTCGTTTTCATGACTTTCCTGTGCCTTTATTGTTGTACTTCGAGTAAAGTATCTTCTCACCTCTGGCTCACCATCGACTAGATTCGCAATTACTCTTCTGTTCGTGCATTTTGTTAAGCTATTATCTATGGAATTTACTTTATTTATTTCTAAGTCTATTATCCAATAGGGCTGTTTATATACACCTGAAATAAATAGTTCTTTTGACTTTGGATCAAATATATCAATCTTTTCCTTATCTAAATAGATTGCTAGACCCAGCTCTGCGAATTTGCGGAGGGATAACAAGTTTTCAGTGAGAGCTTCTGCGAAGATCACTGTGTCTATTTCTAGTATCCTACCACTAGCCAACTCAACTTCTATCTTTCCCACTCCCTCCGTTTTCAAGTCCGCAGTCTCATTCTTATTCGCACACTTAATCACACCTTTAGTTGTTTCATCCAAGGTTTTAAATATTAATTTAGAGTTCGTTAAGTGCCCTGTTGCACCTGAATCCGCTATAAACTCAGTGATATATCTATTTCGGTTTATTTGCCGAGTTTCCGTATACAACGCTTCGCAATTAGGGATATCACTATCTGTTAATTTTTGTCTATTCATTTTCTCAATTACTTTTGACTCACCTTTGTTTGAATTGTTTCCATCAGCAGTTTTTCCGGAGTTTTGTTGATTTTGTTGACTATTGAAGCTTTGTTTATTCCCGTATTGATTCCTGTTGTATGGCCGAAGCTGAGAACTTTGTCCTCCTCTGCCTCTATTGTTTTCAAATCTTCCTCTTTTCGCACCATAATAATTCTCACCGTTACCTCTTCTTTTCAAACCTCCCCTAAATTTGTTCGCACCTTGACCTCGAGAGTTGTTCCCAAAGTTATTATTTCTGTACTTTGAGCTTCCATCGGATGGACCTCCTCTGTCTGAGTTTCCTCCACCTCTGCCACCACTATTACAGTTTTTGGCGATGTGATTACCCAGCTTGTTGCATTTGTAACAGCGAATGCCTTTCCCTACATTAGTGCAATCCCTGCCAAGGTGTCCATAGGTTTGACACTCATAGCATCTGGGAGGGTCTCCCTCATTTGCTAAGTTAGCAGATCTCACTACCTTTTTAGCACCGCTCACCTGTTTATTATTCGCCTCATCTTGCATTACCAGTCGTTTAATGTGTTCATAAGTGAGACTTTTTCCATTGGATTGCTGATTCAAAAATTCCATATGCTGTATACTTGGTACTGATACCATGACTGCATTATAGAATGCATCTCTTTTCTCTATTTCAGATAGAGGAGCGGAACCAGGAGAGTTTTCATAAGCTCTGACCGTATCTTCAAATTCTGTACAAAATTCTGAAGCTGTTTGTTTACCAGTAATATAGTTCATTGTGTTTAAATGTTTTCTTACCGCGGGTGATGTTATGTTTAGTTCACATCTCTTTATATCTTTCAATTCTTCAAGGATTTTGATCGGATCTTTTGTATTCATTACTTTACTGTAATAATCTCTTTCCAAACGATTAATCAAGATGTCTCGAACTAAAAATTCCTGTTCTTTACGCGTTTTCTCATCTACTGTTGTCCCTACACTATCATCAATTATATGGAGCAGTTTTTCAGACCTCATCTCAGAAGTGAAATAGTCTTGAAAATGCTCGTACTTCATTTTCTTATCTAACTTATACTCTCTCTTTACATGTCTGCCTCTAGCTAATTCTACCGCAACGGTTTCTGACAGTTTATTAACTAAAACTTTGGATTGACCATCCTTACTCTGAATTGACTGACTTTTTGTTATTTTATCAAGATGTTGTTCAACTAGATTCTTAATTTTATCATCTAGATGTGTTTTATCCCCTGATACCGCTTCCTTGTTTAACTCATCACATTTGCTTACCTCATCTACTCTGCCAGTGTCGGCTACTCCTTTTTCCCTTGAGGTCCCTGCAACCCTGTCTAGGTTGTTTATTTGACTGTTATGACCATCTTTTAGTTCCTTGACAGCTGTCTTTAACTCTCCTTACTCATTAGTGGTCTTCAAGTTCTCACTTGCATTCCTTTTAAATGCTTTTATGAACTCTGTAATATTGTCTGTGGAACTTTTAGAGGCAGTACAGAATTGACTTACTACACTTGTCAACTCACTCATCTTTTTCTCTTGAATATCCATTCTCTCCGATATTGTAAGGGTTTTTGTCTTTTTATCTGCTTTCATCTTTTTCTCTGCTTTTATACTCTCTTTGGGTTCAATTTTAGTTTTACTTTTAGGGGGGTTTATCAGCTTATAATTAATCTGACTTTTCACATCTGTTAAAATCGTAGGCTTGTTACTACCTGATTTCAATGTCTCAACTGTTATGTTCTCTTCACTCTCTCCTAACTCTTTTCTCTCCTTCTCACCATCTCTCTCACCGTCTTTTGAGCTCATCTCACCATTCTCACCTTTTCTCACCTCTTCGACAATGTCGACAACAGTTGGACTAGTTTCTGGACAGTTTCTTGGCATTGTCAAGGGTTGCTCATTGAGAATCCTTTCTTCGCTCCATTCGATTAGGTTATCCCATTGTTTCTGGGTGAACATCCTCTTCTCTGTATGGGAGATTATTTTCATGAAATATTTACTTGAATATTTATGCCAAGGACTGTATCTTAAGGACAGTTGACCGAACACCAGGTATGGCTGGCCCTAAGATGAATAGACAGGTTCGAGATTTGAACGCAAAATCTCTCCCATGTCCATCCTAGTCAGTCAGGTCCTGTGTACCGAACGCAAGCACACATTTGCTGACTGTCTCTTCAGAATGATTTCAATTTTTAATAATGTTAACTAGTATTGGTTATAATAATTTTTGACATTTATGCGGAGTATTCCTGTGTTATATGCCGGCCTATAAACATATGTGTACTTCCGCTAGCATGCATGCTTGTTTAATTAATTGTCGGTTCATCTCTCGTAGACTTACCAGATTTGTAGCCATTTCCTGTATCAGGTATTATGGACAGATTATTCCCTTCTATGATCAGGAGAATATTCTCCTCTTTGTGAAGCTCATTCAATTTGAATGTGTCTGTCAGATAATCCCATATCTCTTGTATCTCTACTGGAGCTGTAAGTATTTATTCCTTAAGAATTTGTCTCAATATTTACAGCTTCAACTCATCTCTCACACCTTAATATTTTCTTATCTAGATTTATTTTTATCAATCTCTCTTATTCAGTAAATACATTCAAATGTGCACTCGTATTCACTGACAAGGGATTTTACCGGTATATTTGTGTCGCACACACACACGCGGAGATGGGTACGCGGGACTCTTTCGCACTATACGTATTTCTATCTCTTTCTATGTTTTTCTCTCTGTCTTTTTGCATAAGCTTCGTGCGGCTGCAGCCGTTCCTCTCCGTCACCATCCCCGCGCTGCGCGCGCACACCGCGTCATCTTTTATCGTTGTTTGCTCAACTTTTAATTAACTCTTCTTTTTATCTAAAGTCTCTATTTTTGGGATGTTAATTTTTCTGACACTGACTTTATTTTTATTTCTGACTAAAACGAGTTGTGATTTTTCTTTTTTTTTTTTTCCTTTTTCCTTGACCTATTTTTATTTATTTATTTATTTATTTATTTTTTTTTTTTTTTTGTTATTCTATTTTCGTCCAATTTCGCGCCATTGTATCAATTGTCGTTACTCCCGCCAATTTACCACGCTTTACCGGAACGCTTCTATTTTTCACTTAATAATAGTATTTCATTTACTTACTTTTCTCATCTGCATTCTCACCTTCAGTGTCAGACATTTTTCTCCTCTCTCGTCTCTCACCGTGATATTTTTCACACAATGAAGTTTTTCCGGCGTCCGCGTGGCTCCGTTTTTATTTTTTTTTTTTTTTTTATTTTTATTTGTTGTTGTAAGCGCGGTTGAAGCGTGAAGTTATTACACAACTGGGCCAATAACCTGAAGGGATATTGGTTGGGAGAACGAATGATTTGTACTCACGGTTTATTATGAACAATATAATAATAATGACTTTATTGTTAAACGCTCCTCTCTGTAAGGTCAAGGTACAAGAAGTGGGTATATATAGTTATAGACGCCGGCTGGCGTTGTACGGTGTTAAGAACCCGTACTAACCAGTCGGTAAAGAGAACAGGGAGCAGGCGTTATATTTCCGACAAAAAAGTAGTGCCACTCTTAATAATGGAAAATAATTTGTTTGAAGAAGATTTATTACTTGGCTTAGATTGCATAAAATCGTTCAGATTGTGTCAAAATGAAAATCTTGAAATTTCACAAAATATACCTTCGAACCAAAGTTTGGATTGTGCTAAATTAAACTATGTTTCGAATAGTGATAACAGTAATAACGATGATAGTCTGAATGGTTTGTTAAATGAATACGATTCAGTCTTCGCCAAGCAAAAATTCGATATTGGTACGGTTAAAAACTTTGAAGCAAGAATAAAATTAACGGAAAATAGGTACATATCGAGAAAACCATATAAGTGCTATATACCAGATAAATTAGAAATAGAGTTACAAATAACGAAATTACTGGAAGCGGGATTGATTGAGGAGTCTTATAGCCCTTATGCCTCACCGGTGACCTTGGTATAAAAGAAAGAGGAAGGAAAAAAATCGCGATTATATATTGATTATCGCGAATTAAATAAAGTCATAGTACCAGAAGGCTTCCCTTTCCCTAGAATTGATGATCTGATTACCCGGTTGGGAAAGTGTGTTTACTTCTCGAAGTTAGACATCAATTCAGCCTTCTGGTTAGTACCGCTACGTGCGAAAGATAAATATAAAACTGCTTTCGTCACTCACCACGGTCACTGGCAATGGGCGTGTTTGCCATTCGGTTTACAATCGGCTCCGGCAATATTCCAGCGAATAATTTCAACTATCATTAGAAACAATAACTTAGGCCTGTATTAATAGTCGGTGCTCAGATCTCGTCTCAAGAGTGTATCAAGTGATACACTCTCAAGATACTATTCTTGTCTCAGGCCATGCGCTATCTAATAGTAATTTCTCAAGTCTTACTCAGTTGATATATTCTCAAACTGGAACTAGTTTCATTATTCAGCTGATGAGCGATCAGCCGAAGGATGATTACGGTGGCTAGCCTTATACAGGGCCCCCGAGTATACAAATATGTCAAACGATGTTCTTCGAAGTGTTGGGTGTACCTAACCATACGCATAGTGTAATCGAATTGCAATCATAGAAAAAAAAAAAAATGTACCGAGGGTTACACAGGAACAGTTCTTGAGCTGGAGGGATAGGCAAACTATCGCATCGAATCGGATCTCAACACAGGCTCAATTTGTGGTAAAATTGAATTTATCACAGTAGGCTTTGAAAATCTTAAGCGCTTTGTGAAATCATTTTTAGCCCACCATTCGAAGGAGTTCATCGCATCCCGCACATGTTGTTTCTGCAATCGGACACGAGGTATCCCCTTATCTTTGTCGTATCCATCATATCGATTGTATGTTTGTACACGTCGTATATCGAGGGTACTCTGACGTAACCTCGTATCTCAAAAAACACTAGTTTACAGAAGAAACAAAAAACGTTTCATTGGAAAAAAACAAATCAAAAACTTCTAATTATTTGTTGCTAATTTGAAAGTTTTATCGTTTTTCCATAGATTTAAATGATGATTATACTATAGAAAATATTTTAGGTTTGGTTTTTCAGTGAATTTCTGATACGAGTTAACCTTCAAAAATCGAGTTACGATGTTACGCCAGAGTACCCTCGATATATCATATCAATCGTAATTGTCAAGTATGCATTTCATATCAATTTTCACTGCACTATTATGCACACCACGTGCAAAAGCCCCACGGAAAAAATATATATACCGAGATATATCGGCAGATATATATATCATATATGCATAATATATGATATATATATATCTCGGCATATCTGCGGATATATCTCGGCATATCTGCGGATATATCTCGGTATATATATATTTTCCGTGGAGGAGGACGCGAAATTTCGTTTGATTTGGCAGAATATATAGGGTGAATTTCTAACGTTCGAACACTCGGAATAGAGTTGAGGCGGCTGGGAGTCGAAATCGGCAATTGTTTACCTCGTAATAACCAATCAAGAAGTCGCCAGCTACAGGAGCAATTGCTTTTTCTGACTCGCGGCCGCTTCAACTGTACTCCGAGTGTTCGGTGGTTAGGAATTTACCCTGTATGTATGAAAGAACGAACGAAAAGCAGCGCAGAATCACGTCTCAAGACACCTTCAGACCTGTTTTGGCTGACACGAGATTTTTCTATTCTCAATACTCAACTGACACGAGTTTCGTCGACTATTAATAAGGTTACGGGTAATGCAATCTTGAAAATCGACTATTGTATCGCATGAGACAAGTCTCAAGCATCAATCACCAGAAACGCCCCTACTTGATCTCTTCTCAATTTCAGTCTTCGAAAACACTCTCAAGATGCGTCTATTGTACCGTATTCATACTCAAGACTAGTTTCACCTGAGTTTATCACTTGAGAATCGACTATTAATACAGGCCTTAGACACATTCGCATTCAATTATATTGATGACATTCTAATATTTTCAAAAAATTATGATGAGCACTTACAACACATTGAACAAACACTACAAGTTTTACATGAGCAAGGTTTGAAATTAAACAAAAGTAAATGCAGTTTTGCTAAAAAAGAAGTTACGTATCTAGGCCACACAATATCAAATAATAGTGTACAACCCATTAATGATAATTTAATAGCTATAAAAAATTTTTTGATTCCGAAAACAAGAAAACAAGTCAGACAATTTTTGGGGAAAGTGAATTTTTATCTGAAATATATACCTAGATCCGCAATTATCTTAGAGCCCTTACATAATCTCCTGAGGAAAAACGTTCACTTTGATTGGTCCACAAGATGTCAAGATAGTTTTGATAAAGTTAAGAGTTGTTTATGTGAAGCACCAATTCTAGCAATATTTGATCCCAGTAAACTAATTCACATATGATGAATTCCACGCGGAGCGGACCAAAAAAGACCTATATGTCACGGATTTTTCTCATTTTTGGATGACCTTTAGTACCCTCAGAATTAGCATTTTTTATGTATGTACGATATATATAGCTTTTGTTACCTATGGTGTACAAGCTGTTTCAGTTTTTCATTTCTTACGCTCTTGATGTCTTTGGAGCCCTGCTAAAAATTCCCAGGTACGACCTGAAAGGTCTTGCATGGAATACGTAGGTCCTGTGTGGGTACCTGTAGTAACCTATGATGTTATCATAGGGCGTTCGAAGGACCTGCAAGGTATGGTATAGGTCCTACAAATGTACCACAAAAATCTGCGTGGGTGCTTTACCGGACCTGACAGGACCTATATAGGCATCCTACGTTGGCATACAGGACCCGTAAGGTCCGATATGTGTTCGCAATAACTTTTGTAGGTGTTTGTAGGCCCTAGTAGGACTCATATGGGTATTCTACGCTGACATACAGGACCCATGAGGTTCGATATGCTTCCGCAATAACCTATGTAGGTGTTTTTCAGGACTCAATAGGACCCACATAAGTGTTCGTAGTTGGCATACAGGACTCATAAAATCCGATCTGTATTCGCAATAACCTTAGTAGGTGCTTTGCAGGCCCCTATAAAACCCACATAGATATCCTACGTCGGTATGCAGGACCCTTCAGGTCCGATATATGGTTGCAATAACCCATTCGGGTGCTTTGTAGGTCTCAATAAGGCCCGTAAATTCGCTGTAAATACCCTGGTAAAAATGTCGGATAGGGTATTGTATACATATATTGTGTAACTTAATCGTGGATACGGCATTTTTCCTTGCATACTTTAATACATATACCCAGGTATCTGTACCCACATAGGTCCTAATAGCGATATAGCTATCGTAATTTGGAACAGATCCGTATGGGAATATACTACGGTACGTACATATACTACGTACAGGCGAAGGACCTATGTAGGACCCATACCCGTATAGGTATGGAACCCATATCTATATGGGCGTGCCTACATACATGTCCTATATAGGTTTTCCTCCTATACATACACACCCATATGGGTCTTAATCCTATATATATATATACCGGGATGGGTCCTAGTGCACTATACCGACGTAGGTCCTATGTACTCCTATAGGTTGTACTCCTATAGGAACCTGTCCCAAATTACGATACGTATGGTACCTATGTAGGTCCTGTGTAGGTTCCTATGTGGGAATTTTTACCACTGCGCTATACCGACGTAGGTCCTATGTACTCCTATGAGTTGTACTCCTATAGGAACCTGTCCCAAATTACGATACGTATGGTACCTATGTAGGTCCTGTATAGGTTCCTATGTGGGAATTTTTACCAGGGAGGCAAATATCTTAGAAACGGTATGTCATCTGAAAAAAGTAATGGGGTGGTGATTTGTAGTATTCTTCACTCTTTTTCACCTCAGCCCATGATCTTGCCCGTGACTATCGGAAAACATGTCGAAAAATCATTTTCCAATCCAAAACTCCATTTTTATCCACTTACGTCATTTTTAGGATTTTTCTCGTATTTTTTTTCGAAAATCTCGGAAAATTTCCCATCGAATCACGTTTGTTTCGGAATGGGACACGGCTGCATTGATGCTGTGTTGATTTTTCGACATGTCGAAAAAACGTTTTCCAACACAAAACTCTATTTTTATCCACTTATGTCATTTTTAAGATCTTTCTCATATTTTTTTTCGAAAAGCTCGGAAAATTTCCTATCGAATCACGTTTGTTCTGGAATGGGACATTGAGGTCTTTTTGTGGTCCGCTCCGCGTGGAATCCATCATATATGGGTCAAAATCATGGAGGTGGAAAATTTTCGTTGGAAAGGATTTTTATTATTGAAATTACATAATATCATGGACTTTTTTACTTTGATCGATCAATATTGATGGTAGTTGATGCTACATCAAGTAATTCCGCATAACATTTCTCCACTTTCATTTTTATTCAGTCTAACATGGTCGTAATATCATTTCGGGAACGCGTCCATATTACATTTTCTTCTATTCACATGGCAAAAAATGTAATGAAATCAACTCTGCAGAAATAACTATTCTAGTGAAAACAATATACTAAATATAATGTTTAGGATAATGGGAAATTTTCGGAATAAATAAAAAAAAACATATTCTTGTGTTTTACCAAATGTTGTCCGACGAAAAATTCGTCAGCCCGGGAACGCATTCATAATCTGGGAAATATTGCGCGTGTAACGTAGTGGATGATGCTTACTAGAAGTCATGTAAAGTGACAGTGAACAGGTTGCCGGCGTGTTATCGTTCTTCCGGATTGAATTAATTATTTAATTGATAAGTACATTTCAATTCGATATTTGAATACCGTACATCAATACAGCATCATCACGGGAACGCTGTCAAACATTTTGTTTATGCGAATGATGAGACTTTTTATAGTAATTATGATGAATAATGAAAATCCTTCGCAATATAACCTCAGAAATACGGCATACGACGATGTGTGTAGAAATTTTGTGTGTAGAAAGGTAAAAACGTCATTTCGGGAACGGTCATTTCGGGAACGTTCCCGGACTATGACGAGCGTTACCGAAATGACGCCTGCGTTCCCGAAACGACTCTGTGAGGCAAATTCTTGTTTAATTATATGATTTTTCAGAAAAAATCATTTTCTGACAAAAAATTGTATTAGGAATGAATATTTCTTGTGCAATCAAAATTTCTCAAAAATAATAATAGTTCACTCATACATATCAAGTTACATGCTATGCACTACCATCACTTAGGGGACGCTACCATCACTTCCGAAAACGATGCAAAATCTAAATTAATGAGAAGAATGTTTGATTTCCCGAACTCAATTCACACGAATTTAGTGTGCTGCAAGAAACTGATAAAATTCAATCACAAATGAGATAATCAAAACTCACAAATATAAAATAAATTGAAGATTAGACTAAGACATTTTGCCATGAAGGCACTATTGAGTAAAAATCTGTTAAAAAATCTGAAACTCCAAAATGTTAGTTGAACTTTTCATGGTATAATATTTATTCTACACGTGCATGTAATAGGCCCTTTTTCTTGCATGTAAAGCGGATAGAAAATTACTAATTTCCAGCGTGGACTTCATGACCTCCCTAGGGAGTTGATATTCATTTCCACACTGCGTGCGCAAAGTTCGATTTAATATAATATAATATAAGTACATGAAATTCAACTTAATGCGCATTGTGTTAAGAAATAAAGTTCGATATACGTGCGGAAGATGATTCTCGACTCGTGTGATTGTCACCTTTGCTTCGCTAGGGCGGAGAACTTCACACTCGTCCGAGAATCAACACTTTCGCACTAGTATCAAAAAGTACTGTCATCTCCCAAGGGAAATAATGAATATTACCTCCCTAGGGAGATGATAAGTCCTTTTCTTGTAAAGGGAGGTAATATCCATTACCTTCCAAAGGAAATATTGGATAATATCTCCCTAGAGAGGTAATTGAGTACATTTACTTCCAAAGGGAGGGAACTTTTTGAAGGAAGGGAGCGTTTCAAAAGTATTCAAATTTTTCGAAATTTTTAAAATTTCAAAAATTTCTATCGTACATGCACGAAAAAAGGCCTATACATGCACTCTTCGAAAAAAATACGGTTTGCAGCAAGGGGGGGGGGGGGGGGGGGGGGGTGTTAATTTCAAGCTCGGGTGATGACGTTGCATTCGTCTTTGTCTTGAGCGTTTTCGGCGCTCTCGACTCCGACTTGTGCAACATGATCTGACCCTTGCTAAAAACTACCCATTCCCCCCCCCCCCTTGTTGACCAATGTACTATTATTCTTACCAATTGAAACTGAAATAACGTAAAATGGGTCCATCCCAACGAAATCGAACATTTCATTTTGTATTTTAAATGACATTCCCGAAATGATTCTTTCTTACGCCATTGCTCTTAATATTGTTAATAAATTATTTAAAAGATAATTTTGTGCGCTGCTCGCTTACGTAATGATTGATGAAGAATAGAGCTATGATTTCAGCAAGTAATATTGACTCTAAAACCAAGTTGAATTTTTCGGAGTTTGAATACCAGAATTTTCCACCTCCATGATTTTGACCCATATACGGACGCTAGTTTAGGAGGAGTTGGTGCAATATTAAAACAACCACAGGAAAATAACACACTCAAACCTGTCTTTTATTTTTCGAGAAAACTGTCAGAATCTCAAAAGACAAAAAGAGCAATATTCATTGAATGTCTGGCAATTAAAGAAGCTATTTTATATCGGCAATATTGTTTAATAGGACAGAAATTTAAAATATTCACAGATCATGAACCTCTACGTAACTTCAACATAAAAAATTGCAAAGATACAGAACTTTTACATATATTAAATTACATTTCACAATTCTCATTTGATATTGAATATAATCGCGGTATAAATAATTCAGAGGCCGACTGCTTATCTAGAAACCCAGTTTTATCAGAAAATAATAATGATAAAGATTCTAAAATACGAATTGTTAACCTCATAACCATGCAAGACATTTTACAAAATCAAAAAGAACTAATATGGGATAAACATTGTAGTAAAGAAAATGATATCATTTTTTTTTTTTTTTTTTTTTTTTTAGAGGAAGGTCTCAATCAATCAAGTCGAGTCAATTATTCTTTTTAGTCAAAATTGCCTGACGTTTCGGCAGTCGTGTTCTGCCCTCATCAGAGGCTGTTTATTGAAAAAAACAAAATATTACAGAAATTTAGTTATTTGACACATGTGTACATTAATTACATTATGTTAAAAGTCTAATGATTAAAATACAGCTTACAGCAGATAATACAATGGAAGTCAAACATTTAATGAAAGTCGCATTTGAAACAAAGTAAACAACGGATAAGACCTAATGACAAATCGTAAACAAAATTTTAATTACCTTAATAAATTGGTGTTAAGTGAAAAAACTTGGCATACTTATTATAGCCATTGTCACACAACAGGATGAGCAGTCTGTCATCCTGTGATCGTGGAACGCTTATGAAAACAAGGGGGTGTGACAACTCTTATTATATACGGACTCTGCAGAGGCTCGTCATGTTGACAACGTCACAGGTGATAATGTAAATAATTTAAACTTCGTGACGTTAGCGAATGACGTCAATGACTGACGTCAATGGTTGTTTATATTCTTCTGAATAGAGCCCGCTCTCATAGACAAGTTTTTTCACCAACAACAACATCTAACAAAACTAAGAGCAGCTTTTAGATCTTAATCTGTGAAGCATGTTAGAATAAGGTAAATGTAATTTTTTAGTGTCCTCTTTCTTGTTCAGACTGTTCGGTTGCAAATTAATTCGTAACATCTCGGAGGTGATCCGTTTGGACCAAACTGCTTCCCTATCAAGTATAGATGTCTTATCCCAATCAAAAACATGGTTAAATTCAATTTGATGTGAGGAGACTACAGAATGTGATTCTGGGTTTTTCTTAAGATTGTCTTGGTGTTCTTTCAGTCTAGTCCTAAGCTCACGTTTGGTCTCACCTACATAAGACGCCGAGCAACCCTTACATTGAATCTTATAAACTACATTACATTTGTCAAGTTTGTCCGTGAGGTCTTTACCTTTGGTAACGACAGACCTAAGATTGCTGTTGACACTCATGACAGGTGTTAAGTCATATTTCCTGAGTGAGCTACCTAATCTCTCAGAAAAACCCCTGATGTACGGTATCGGTACTAATTTGCGTTTCGAACGGACTGGACCACTGACCACTGTGATAACCGACGTGTTTTGTTCTGGGTCAGTTAACGTGATAACTATGTTGGTATTCTTATTCTGCAGGTTCTTAAATTTCAAATGTTTGACCCTTTTGATTAATAACTTTTCATAGAAGGAATCAGGATAGTTATTATCACGTAGCAAAGTTCTTACCAAGTTCAAATTCTCAGTATGGAATTTTGGGTGGGAAAGTGAAATCGCCCTATCCACTAAGTTAAAAAACCATACCTCGCTTTTGAGACTGAGGGTGTGATGAATCAAAATTTAAAAACCTACCAGAAAACGTTGGTTTACGATACCAGTTAGTAATTATCATGTTGGAATCGTCCCGAATCACATGAATGTCTAAAAAACTTAGCCTACGTTCTTCCTCCAGTTCATGCGTAAACTGGAGGCGGTCATGATAACTGTTGAAAATGTTAGTCACATATTCAACGTTAGCCCTGGGTATGCACATGATGATATCGTCGACGTAACGGTAATAAAACAATGGTTTGAAATTCAATTTAGACAAACAATCGCGTTCTAGATCTACCATGACAACGTCAGCTAGAACCGGTGAAATTGGGGAACCCATGGGTGACCCAAAAATTTGTTTATAATATTGTTTATCAAACTGAAAATACACGTTCTCTAGTAAATAAGTTACACCCGCTAATACTTCACTTAAAGGCATAGTGGAATGTTTCGCTATGAAGGAGTATCTATTCACTATCGCTGACTTGACTAGTTCACTAGGTACATTCGTAAACAAAGACGTCACATCTAAGGAGACTAAAACAAAATCCTTAGGTACCTGGACATTTTTGAGTTTATCAATCAGGTCCCAACTATGTTTAATGTACGAGTCAGGCTTAGGAAAACTCCTGATTAGTAGATTACTAAGAAACTTAGAGATCGAATACGTCGGACTGCCTATGGCTGAGATAATGGGTCTCAGTGGTATGTCTTTTTTATGTATTTTCGGTAGTCCATAACCTTTAGCTAAACAAGTGTTAGTTTGCGTTAACTCGTTTTTATGGTATTGTTGAGATAGGAAACAATTAGTGTTCCATCTGTCTAAAATTCTCTGTGCAGTCTTACGTAACGAGACTAGTGGGTTCTTGTTTACTAATCTATAAGTGGTGGTGTCAGCGAATAGAGTCCTCATTTTGTGTGTGTAACTGTTTTTGTTTACCGCTACTGTGACATTACCTTTATCTGCGTTGGTGAAGAAGATGTTATTATTATTTTTCAAAAATTGACGAGTAGTGTTAAGTCTCTGTGCAGCAACCCGGTCTTCAATACTAATATGTCTGTTATTACGAGAAAAATGTTCAACATTCTTAATCAATTTACTTCTTAGCTCTTTTTTATGCTCTTCCGGAAATGACGGTGCGTTAACGGCATGCTCTACGTTCTTTATAACTTTAATTATGGTCTCCTGGTCTAAGCTAGTAGGTGGAGAGAATTTAGGACCCAAGGATACCGTAGCAATAACATCTTCCGGAATCAGTGTATCAGTTAAATTCACAAACCAACGTTCATTAGGCTTAGTCAACACTGCTGGTGTGCCTTGTGTGTGTGTATGTTTAACTACAGGACTGTGCGATAAGCCATTGAATTTACGTGTGAAGCTACTATTCAGTTTATCAATTAAGAGGTCTAGATTATCATGTTGATACTTAACTACGTCATTGTACACCTCGGTGGGTAGTAACTCCTGTAGTGAAGTATCAAGCTTATCAAACTTTCTCCTCAAGAAACACAAATGAACGTGTATGTCTTCGATCTCTATATTTAGTAAACTAGTTGTAAGTTGGATGATACTCTTACGTAACAGGAGGAATCCCGTCTTGCTATGACACGTGATAGACTCCAGTTTGTCTCCAATGTGTTGTATGTGTTTCGGTCTTGAGTCGTAGGTCCTGCATCTTAGGACTATCTTGTCTATGAGAGCGGGCTCTATTCAGAAGAATATAAACAACCATTGACGTCAGTCATTGACGTCATTCGCTAACGTCACGAAGTTTAAATTATTTACATTATCACCTGTGACGTTGTCAACATGACGAGCCTCTGCAGAGTCCGTATATAATAAGAGTTGTCACACCCCCTTGTTTTCATAAGCGTTCCACGATCACAGGATGACAGACTGCTCATCCTGTTGTGTGACAATGGCTATAATAAGTATGCCAAGTTTTTTCACTTAACACCAATTTATTAAGGTAATTAAAATTTTGTTTACGATTTGTCATTAGGTCTTATCCGTTGTTTACTTTGTTTCAAATGCGACTTTCATTAAATGTTTGACTTCCATTGTATTATCTGCTGTAAGCTGTATTTTAATCATTAGACTTTTAACATAATGTAATTAATGTACACATGTGTCAAATAACTAAATTTCTGTAATATTTTGTTTTTTTCAATAAACAGCCTCTGATGAGGGCAGAACACGACTGCCGAAACGTCAGGCAATTTTGACTAAAAAGAATAATTGACTCGACTTGATTGATTGAGACCTTCCTCTAAAAATTAAGAAGTTCGAGTGTTACCTTCATGATGAATAAAATGATATCATGTATAAAACCTTGAAAAAAAGGAAAAAGATTTGGTTAACAGAAGAATATGGTATTTCAATTCTTGAAAATTTACACAAATCACAGGGCCACATTCTAACTAAACAGATGACATTTACGATTACACCCGTATTTTATTTCAAAAATATGCATAAACATATTAAAATGATCTGCAGATCATGCGAAACGTGTATTAAGAATAAAACAAGATTTGGTAACTTTAGGGCACCATTGTCGCAGTTAGGTCCTGCTTCCAAACCATTAGAAATAGTGTCACTAGATACAATAGGCGGTTTCACTGGAAATAGATCGCAAAAAAAGTACATGCACTCAATGGTAGATCAATTAACTCGATATGCATTTATATCCACTTCAAAAACGCAAATAGCAAAAGATTTCATTAATCTAGTACAGACAATATAAAAGAAAGGCAAAATCCAAACAGTGTTGACGGACCAATACCCTGGAATAAACTCCAAAGAATTCAGGAAATATTTAAGAGAAAATAATACAACACTGGTTTTTACAGCGGTAGATTGTCCTTTTTCCAACGGGCAAAATGAGCGTACAAATCAAACACTAGTAAACAGAATTCGTTGTAAACTGTATGAGAATCAGAATAAATCTTGGGTAACAATTGCCGAACAATGCGTAGATGAATATAATAATACAATACATAGCTCCACAGGTTTTTCAGCAAAATATTTGTTGAGGAATAGAAAAATAATAGAATAATAATACAATACATAGCTCCACAGGTTTTTCACCAAAATAGTTGTTGAGGAATAGAAAAATCAATAATTCCAAGGGAATTAAATGAAAATACGAAACAAAATTTAGATTTCAACAGAGCAAAAGCATTAGAAAATTCAGTAAAATCACATAACACAAATAAAGCATACTATGATAGTCAAACAGAAGCAATAGAATACAATGAAAATGATTTAGTGTATATACATAGTGGAAATAAATTAAATAGGAGAAAACTAGATCCAGTCCGAACTGGACCATTTAAAATAATAAAAAAATTATCTGAATCTATTTATGAAATTGATAATGGTACAAGGAAAAAAGAATTGAATATTTTTCACGAAAGCAAAATGATCCCATTTTCACAACGCTGGGCTGACCCTAACCAGTAGTCTCTGGGAAGAGGGGATGTAAGTTTGTCACCGGCTAACCCAAACTTGTCCGCTAGTCCGATTCGGACTTTGTATGAGGTGGTACGGGGGGGGGGGGGGGGGGGGGGGGGGGGGGGGTAATCTTCGCCTCAACCGGAGACTCTCGGAGTCAGCTAAGAGCGTTCGAGACAGGCACAGCCGTCATGTATCATAAATTTGTATAGATTATCAAACCTGGATCTTTGATCCTAAAAAGCCGACATTGTTGTTGATTCAGGTAACTAAGAATTGTACATAAGAAGTGATGTAATTATTTATGTAATGATTTATGTAATTAGTGTTAATATAAATTTTCAGTATTGTCTTACTACATCAACACAAAGGTCGTTGGAAATGTTATTATTCCTACATCCCAGTTAGTTATAAGCACAACGCTTATAACTTTCATATATTTCTTAACTAAAGCAATGAATTCCCCAAAAAAAAGTTATACATAGAATATGCAGAAAGAGAAATAACTCTGCTGTTTCACTATTGGTTAGTGTTTCACTATTTGCATTACATTACAGTTATTTACATTACAGTTAACTGACTCGACTCGATTGATTGAGCCCCTCCTCAAATAATATTACAGGGTGGTTAATTCAGCCTTTCTCTTAATTCTACATATTAATAATTTTTGATTATAATATATTTTGTGATTGAAACAACAAGTCAAAGCTGATTCGACGTGTTGGGGTTATGCCGGTCATGCTATCCGGGTAGAAAAATGAAAAAAAAATAAATAAATAAATAAATCAAAGTATAAATATTTTCGGTTAAAGCAATTTTCACAAGATTTTCGTGTGTGATTACCATTACCCCACTTCGACCGTCAATGCATTTTGTGGCGACCGTCATTACCCGACTACTGTCGGCGCAAAAAGGTTTGGCCCCTCTGTTTGAGTGATCATAACTTCTACAGGAAAATTGGTAGAGCATCGAGTCTAGAAAGATCGAAAAGCGCCAAGTTTTCTGCGTCTAATGGTTTTTCGCAAATTTCCGTGTAAAAATCGTGAAAGCCGTTATGATCTCCGAAAAGTTAAAAAACGTAGTTTTTCGGAGTCCATCGCCGTACGTCAACTTCAACTCGTCACCGTTGATCTGAAATGAGTGTAAAAAATCTGGAAAAATTTAGAAATATTCCCTGAACATTGACGAACATGATAGAGTTTGGTAAATCCAAAAATATTCATAAACCTGGACACCAGGTGCAAAAAGGTCCAATGGTGCGATTTGGGGAACGGATCTGTACGGACGAACCTGAGCCGGCTCAAAATTATCGTCAGGATATACACTTTTTGATTCCGTAATCAGTTTTTGGTTCGCAATAGCGGACTTCCAGTAATCGACGTCAACAATTTTTCAAATTTGCGCGGGGCCGCCTGTGTCCTAGCTGCGATATTCGTATTTCAGATCAACGGTGACGAGTTGAAGTTGACGTACGGCGATGGACTCCGAAAAACTACGTTTTTTAACTTTTCGGAGATCATAACGGCTTTCACGATTTTTACACGGAAATTTGCGAACAACCATTAGACGCAGAAAACTTGGCGCTTTCCGATCTTTCTAGACTCGATGCTCTACCAATTTTCCTGTAGAAGTTATGAACACTCAAACAGAGGGGCCAAACCTTTTTGCGCCGACAGTAGGTCGGGTAATGCCGGTCGATTTCATTTTCCAGTGATGTGAAGTTAGCATGTGGAGTTTGTCGAAGATCTGAATACCGTTCATAGCAGTCAATGTGAAGGAAATTTTCCACCATATCCTATATAACTGACTTTTTCCGATCGTCATCTCCCCAGTTATTGCAACTTCTGCTTAAGTGACCGCCATTCCCCCTCTCTCCCCTACACTGTTAGAGAAAAAAAATGTTCCAGGAGACCCACTAAAATTTTTACGGTAATTTCAACACTGTTTTTAGGGGGGGGGGGGGGGGGGGGGGGGGGGCATTTCAAGCAAGTGTGAGACGTTTAACACGAGTCGTAGTAGAAGACGCCTTCTACTACGACGAGTGCTAAAAACGTCTCACCCGAGGTAGAAATGGCCACCCCGCTAGAAGAAAATCATAAAATCTTATAAAAAAAATAAATTTTTATGACAAATGTATGAGAAAGCGATATGGATCTGTCACTGAAAATGCTCATAAACACTGATAGTCATTTGCTGAAACTGATCTGAAAGAATTTTAAGAGAACTCTATGAGAATGTATCCGAAACGGTGAGTTGACACTTGAAGCGATGTTTCTCTGCCAGAATTTATGAGACACACTTGCTATTACGCAGATTTGATGAGAATGGGTGTAAGGGTCTAACTATCAGATTGTATAAGTTATTCCGACGTACGCATGTACTACGTGAGGTCCGAGAGACTATAAGTATTTGCCTGTACGAACAACTACTGATTGTTAGAATTGTGTATAGCTCGTTTTTCAAGTTGTTCGTTGAATCCCTTAAACTGTTTTGATCATAATATGGTGCACGCTTCGTATAAAACACTATACTGATAAAAGTCAATGCACTTATTTAAGAACGAGATACACAATTTTTCGCTTCGCTTAACAGTTTTCACTACATCGCGATCGCTACGAGCTACTCGAGCACGACGCGACGTACCCTTCACGGTAGTCGGCTATCAACTGTGTCCAGCCTCTCTGCTCTCTTAAAATGAATCAGTGAATTTCACTGATTTAACCAGTGAGTCCGGTTCACTGATTTAACCAGTGAACCTCGATCAGCTGTGCGCGCGCATGCGCGTAAGTATAATTTTATTGGTTATGTTCTGAGTGGTTCTGATTCACCAGTAAAACTCACTGATTTTAAACAGTGATCGCGGCCATACTTCACATGTAGGGGAGAGAGGGGGAATGGCGGTCACTTAAGCAGAAATTGCAATAACTGGGGAAATGACGATCGGAAAAAAGTCAGTTATATAGGATATGGTGGAAAATTTCATCCACACTGACTGCTATGAACGGTATTCAGATCTTCGACAAACTCCACATGCTAACTTCACATCACTGGAAAATGAAATCGACCGGCATTACCCGACCTAGTCGGGTAATGCCGGTCGCCACAAAATGCATTGACGGTCAAAGTGGGGTAATGGTAATCACACACGAAAATCTTGTGAAAATTGGTTTAACCGAAAATATTTATACTTTGATTTATTTTTATTTTATTTTTTTTTTATTTTTTTTTATTTTTGTTTTTATTTTTATTTTCATTTTTCTACCTGGATAGCATGACCGGCATAACCCCAACATGTCGAATCAGCTTTGACTTGTTGTTTCAATCACAAAATATATTATAATCAAAAATTATTAATATGTAAAATTAAGAGAAAGGCTGAATTAACCACCCTGTCATATTATTTGTTACGTAAATATGACAAAATGCAACATATCTCTTATAAATCGTATCCAAAAAATTAGAGTGGCACTACCACATAACTACCGATTGTCACGAAGAGCTGAAACCTTGAACCAAGATGACAAGCTCGATGCCAGTAGTCTGTATCTGCATCCTCTACGTGGTAGCAGTAGAGTCGTTATTTTCAAATGGATAGAATATCAGATATTGACATGACCGCCATTACCCGCATGACCGCCATTCCCCCTCCCTCCCCTACTTATATGTATTATATATTATATATTATATATTATATTATATTATATTATTATATTGGTTATGTTCTGAGTGATTCTGATTCACCAGTAAAACTCACTGGTCTAAACAGTGATCGCGGCCATACTTCACATGTACTGGTTCAATCAGTGGAATTCACTGGTTGAATCAGTGAATTATCCCCACTTCTATGTTTACTGGTTGAATCAGTGAGATTTCACTGGGCAATCAGTGAGATTCACTGGTAAATCAGTGAAATTCCACTGATTCGTTTTAAGAGAGTGGCTGCGCAACTGAAGGTGCGCGCCGCCGTACGGCTTGTGATTGGGCCTTGGTAGCAAACTCGCACTTAACTCTGTAAGAATATATCAGAAAAATCCTCTATCATGAAGACATTGCGAAAATTCTACTCATCGCGATCATCGAAACCGTTAAATTATCCGCTTCACATATATATTTGTTGTGCTCATTATACTGATACTCTTTGACTATACATTTTCTCTCGAATATTTTAAACATACAAGTCGTTAAATATCACGGAAATTTTGTTTTGTTTGACTCAAGAAATCGGTTACCTGATTATTATCAAGTGAATATTTACTACGGTCGAATGATATTTACTTGATTCTGGTGAATATCTACTTGTAAATGAAAAAAAAGGTCGGTGATATGACTATTGGGAAGTATTGCAGGGGCGGAACTTAAAATTTTTACCCGGTTGCACTAGTTTCTCAGTAGTCCGCCAGAGAGCGAACACAAAACTTGTTGGTCCAAGGGTGTGTGGCGAGGGTTGGGGCAGGAAACTCCGACCCGGTTGCTCTAGTTCATAATTTATCCACCAGAGAGAGTGTCCGAGTAGAATACTTCCCAATAGTAAGATATTATCCACGAGAATCAAGTAAGTCTTGCTCGATCTTAGTGAAATATTTACTCGATAATATTCAAGTCACCGATTTCTTGAATCGAACCAATTTTTATTTCTGTTGAGTCATCAATGATACGTACTATTGTTCATCCCTTATTGATCTTCATGGTGAAATGAAATATATTTCTCTGCGTGTAGAAAGGGTATGATACGTGTTAGAAAATTTGAAGAAAACAGATTGACAATTTATGTACTATATTCGCAGACCGAACATCGTTGGATCATTCTTTTATTTCTATCAGATTTCATTTAGATCAGATTTCTTGTCACTACGAACTTGCATTACGTACGTATAATCGCTGAGTAGAATGTTCATAGGTTTTTGGAGAGAATAGGTCGAATTCGGAAAAGTCTGATAAAACCTCATATCTTTGGTCGTCGGGTGATACACTATGAGTCTCGTGATTGGATATGCGGAAGGATGAAAAACCTCATAGAAGCTCGTATTTTTTTGATGAGAAAATGATGTGCATCTGTCACAGAAAATCCTTCCTTTTTATCATAATAAACTCAAGCGTACAGATTTGTCTGAAATCGCTCATAGAACTTTATAGAAATTACATGGTGTTCCATCGCGAAATACATGATCACGAATACTCATTAAAAATCGTGAAGTCGAATTTGCTGTCGAAAATGGAAAAACATATAGGTATAATCTCATGAATTCATCAAATCATATTTTCCACACAATTTCCGATGGAAGATATATCAGTACATGGGTGATTCTGTTCTAACTGTGACTTTTTATGTCCTGTATTGTTTGTTCTCACTGGACATTAATTAACAATCTATTAATGAAATTTTTGTGTTAATTATATATTCATGAACATATTTCATCACTTCTTTTGTAAAGTATAACTTGCAATTCAGAGGAAACTTACACTATATCACTTAAATGTCAGTACTGTGTCATGTCCATTTCTAGAATTTTCCTATAAATTGTTCATTTTTTTTTTGTCGCAATATATGATTCAAACTAGATACCTTATAAATCTTAATGAATATGATTAAACTTAAGAAAATTAACACACTTTTTCCGAATATATTAATTTAACATTGAATTCCGGCTCAATAACTTTTGTCTTTAGATTTAAACGAATTTTTGAATTTGAATTTGTATGACTCGAGCGCTATTTACTTCGAGAATTATGGAACGGCTAGTGAGCCATATTGAAAGTACGTCCCCTGAGTAATATTTACAAACACAAAGTTGATGGAATAGTGCAATGAGTTTGTGTCATTTTAGAACTCAATTTTTAAAAAGGTATGTCATAAATTTACTTGTCAGTACCGTGGTATTGATAAACTTGATCAACTATTCCAAAAAGAAGGCCTATTTCGTGCACTTATTATGAAAAATACAGTGTGCAACTAGGGGGGGATGGCCATTTCTACCTCGGGTGAGACGTTTTTAGCAAACGTCTCACCCTCGCTAGAAATGGCCATTCCCCCCCCCCCCCCCCCCCCCCCCTAGTTGCACAATATACTATTTCATAACACGTGCATGAAGTGAGCCTTATTTCATGCTTGTCGGGCGTGGGGGAAATCAGGTATTTTGAACGTGATGCCCGAATATCCACTCAGCGGGAGGGAATGTACTTTCCCTCCCACCTCAGCGCCATTGTCAATCCGCTCGACGTGCATCAAAGAAGGCCCAGCTCGTGCCCTTATTATAAAAAATACAGTGTGCAATTGGGGGGGATGCCCTGCTGAAAAGAAATCATAAAATCTCATAGAAGACCTCCTTTCTGGGCACGATCGCATAGCGGAGTGCCTATTAGATTTGTCATCGCGAAAAACGTGCGACCGAGAAATAGTATATTGTGCATCTAGGAGGGGGGGGGGGGGGGGGGGGGGGGGGAATGGCCATTTCTATGGGTAATTAAATGAGTAATTCCATTACAAATGTAATTAGTGACTCGCAACACTGGATATAACTATATCTGGGCTGTCAACAGCATCAGATCCAATCAGATTTTATTATGTATACTCTATAGCAGGGGTCGGCACACTGATTAGTCGAAAGAGTCAAAGCTGTTAATCCTATTACCCCGTTAACCGGCACTAATCCTTTTAACGCCATTTCTTGGATTTTGGCAGGTTTGAGTGGGGATATGCAGGTATGACAAGACCTGGACGGTCGGACGCAATTCTTGCCATCGCAAATAAAGCAAACCACCCCTTAGTTTCTTTTATTTCTCCTGAACGCTGCCCCTACCATCGCATTTCCAGGTAAGGACGAGTGACCGTTTTCAGATAGACCGAGGGGATTTACGGTCGCACTAATTGACTTAGAGCCGGGCTGGCTCGGCGAGCCGGCGTGGCCGACTCCTGCTCTATAGAGTCATGCATAGCTATCGAAAAGCACAAATAACAATAGGTCTAAAATTCTTATTATTTATTTATTGAGGAAATTTATTCATTACACATTTCTTAAAATTTCATTGATGTATAATAAGTATTTTCAAGAAGCTTTCGATTAACAAAATTTTTTTTTATAATTAATTACGAAAGATACATAAGGTGTAAAAAAAAAAAAACAAGGATAAATTATAATTTATTTGATTCCAGAATCACCCGACAACTCGATAATAATTACTCTTTTCAAGTAACAGATCTGATTATATCTGGCCATATCTTGTCAGATAGAGACAATTTAAAGATCTGGCCAGATCTGATCTGATGTGATCTGTTTTTTCGTTGTGTTATATCTGGTAAGATCTGATTATATCTGACCAGATCTCGTCAGATAGAGACAATTTAAAGATCTGGCCAGACCTAATTCGTTTTTCCCGGGTAGATGCACAATATACTATTTCTCGGTCGCACGTTTTTCGCGATGACAAATCTAATAGGCACTCCGCTATGCGATCGTGCCTAGAAAGGAGGTCTTCTATGAGATTTTATGATTTCTTTTCAGCAGGGCATCCCCCCCAATTGCACACTGTATTTTTTATAATAAGGGCACGAGCTGGGCCTTCTTTGATGCACGTCGAGCGGATTGACAATGGCGCTGAGGTGGGAGGGAAAGTACATTCCCTCCCGCTGAGTGGATATTCGGGCATCACGTTTGAAACACCTGATTTCCCCCACGCCCGACAAGCATGAAATAAGGCTCACTTCATGCACGTGTTATGAAATAGTATAATTGTGCATCAAGCGAAAACGTTGCTCTCGTGGTTCACACGATATTTTTTTTACACATGAATGGAGGCCGATTTTGTTAAATGTTTGAGAAAAAAGCGTTTTCGTCACTCATGCACAATTGACAGCCTTTTCCGGTCTGATTTGGCGCGGATAGATGGCACTTTTTCGTTTCTGACTGCCTAGGCAGTGAAAACCACTTTGTTCTGCCTAGGCATCCAAAAATCGGACCGGAAGGCTGTCATTGTGCATTTGTGACGAAAAATAGTATATATGTCATTCGACTTCGACCTCAGGTTTTCAGCCTAATGACATAATGTACTATTTTACCGATAAATTTTTAATAAATCAATTAAAGTTATGATTTATTTATTTGGTTGCTGCTTTACCCTTACGGAAAAAAAAAACACCGAACTTTAGGGGTATACCTCCGAATTTGGGTGTTAAACCCCAAAATTCCGAGGTTAATTCTCAACTTTGAGTGTTAATATCCCCAACTTTGAGGGTTAACACTCAACGGTGGGGGTATACCCCTAACATTACGGGGTATTTCCTCAAACATATTGAGGTCAACACCTAACGTTGGGGGTATACCCTTAACATTTCGGAGTCGACCCTCAGACTTGAAGGTAACCCCTAAGTTTGAGGCTTACACCCAACGGTTTTTGAGCGTATATAATACCCTAAGATTTGAGGTTGTCACAAAAAGTTATTTATATACATTATACATATTAGTTACAGAAAAAACGGTCAGTGTATAAAAATGTCAAAAATCGTGATTTTACAAGAAATGATATATTTTTTCCTCTTTCAGAATATATAATTATAGTATAGGTATATATACCCTCACGGAAAAAACCCCGACATTCACTCCGAAATTTACTCTCAAATTCAACCGCAAAATTACACTCAACCGGGATGGGGTAAATTCGTACCCCTTGATCGAGGGTTTATCTCCAAGTTCAGGGTTAACCCCCGTGTTCAGGGTCGACCCTGAACTTGGGTGTAAACCCGGTTGAGTGTAATTTTAAGGTTGAACTTGGAAGTAAATTTCGGGGTGAATGTCGGGGTTTTTTCCGAGAGGGTAAACAAAACAGTATAGGTATGAAGTTGGTCCCACCGTCTTCTTTCTTTTTCATGAAGGAAAAAGAGGATAGATGAATCTAGTGCAACTTCATATCGGGGAGCAAAGACTGGGAGGGAAGACTTTCAAGGAGGAAGGACTTTTGGAGCGGTAAAACCGCTCTTTGCTCCCCGGAAATAGGGAGCAAAATCGGCCTTTCCGTTCATGTGAGAAAAAAAATATATTCCTGGTCTTATACTCTCAGAATTACGGAATCCCGTGAGTATCATTAAACTACGTGGCACATATTAAGCCGGAGTAAGCTTTACAACTGATCGTGCAATATTCTGCCGCTGCGAGCGCCAGTAGTCGATGTATAGTCTGGTTGAGGGTCAAGCACGTAGCGAGTACAGCGACGTGATTTGATTTGATTTTAGCTTACGTATAGTTTGATTTTGCTCCTTCACCCTTTCAGTCACGCAATTCGATCTTCTTTGGCATTGTGTATTGTATTTACTCTTCCACGTAAAAAAAAATTCAATTGTGAGACTGAAAATAAAATGACGCCACTATAGTGGCGTCTGTGATTGAAAGGGTTGAAGGGTTGATGACTATTTGGATTCCTTGGAGGACATCATACCTCCCAGCAGGATTTTCTCACAGTTCTTGAGATAGGTGATGAAATATCTATTTTGGAATGTTACAGAGGTCCCTCCCACTGACTTGTCGTCGGTAAATGACGGTAGTACCCGAGAGCTTCAGAAACTACGTGACAGATACGAAGGTCGACTGATGGCTTCATTGTACATGGCAGTACTCGTCGTTGCTGTGGCTGCCACATCTATAGCGTTGTCAGCACTTTGCGTTATTCGCACTAATGTAAGTTCAGTTCCGGTATTCAAATTGGGTGTGCAGTCGGACCTCGGTCACTGATACCTTTCCTTCTCTCAGCCAGGGATAACTCTAGAATCCCGACTTCATATATGTTATAATTTCTAGTGCACAGACGTTGCACTGAATGCCGAAGTTCCGCAGTACGGCCCTGTTCCTCGTTTCTCATTAGCTGAAGGAAGGGTTTGGTATTTCTTTTAGTGCCGGAAATTCTTGCGCCTGAGCTCCGTCGGTACCCGAAGTCCGACTGTATTGGCTCCGTGCACGAAAATACTAATACTATTCAACTACCAGTGCGTAACACATTCATGCATACTGTCAGCGCCATCTAAAATCATGCTCAGCATTTTTCCATGCTTCACGTATACACAATACACACTTATTTTTAAAGTAGTATATGTGCGTGAACCCAGCCAATATGAATTATGTTTGCCCATCATGTCTTGATTTATAGCGAAATAAGTATTTTTCCGACGTCTCTTCTGCAAGTCGTCGCATTCGATTCCGCTCACATAAATCTAACGATAAGCGGATCGCACTATGGGCCAATCCATAGGTGTTTCACCGAGTACAATAATTACAAGCTTTGAAAATTGGTGAAAATGCATAATTTGACATCTTGATCAACATACTGGAAATATCAATTTTTATCAGCTGAGCTTCGACCGCCATCTAGCGTAAAAAGCACGTAATAGTACATTCTATTTTTTGATACGAGGTGCGGGAAGTTCGTAAAATATAATATAATATTGATATTATCGCGTTATACACACTCCTCAAAAGAATTGAAGCAACACCTAACCTCCAAGCGAAAAATAGCGACTTTTTAAACGCTTGTATCTTCTGACTAGAAGGTCGGACAGGGACGACCGGGCGCTCAAATTAAAATTCGAAATGTCTTCTGCAACTCCCATGAAGCGGATATCCATTTTCATATCTCGTTTCACAGTAAAGCCACTTTCAAACGAACAGTGCGTAAATCCTTCGTTAGATGCAAACTTGAATCGAATGTACAGGGAGCAGGATTTTTTTTTCTCAAAAATTCAATTCGCCTAAAAGATAGGAAATTTTCTTATCTTTTGAATGCTTCACTTGTCGCTCCTCTGCGATTTTTCACCGGCGAGCTAAACGTGTTTGGAGTAAGAAACTCCGAAAAATCTTCTAACCGCTTCAACTTTTGACCAACTTATCGTAAAACAATTTTCGGCACACCATTTTTAAGCAGATTTCATACTCTTCACGTTTCATTGATCAGATTTACTTATTTTTGATTTTGAAAGATCATCCAGCCACTATTATTAGTAGGACCGCGAACGTAGAAATATCCGAACAAAGCTGCATTCAATGAAAAAAGTATGAAACTCTGTACGATGTTGAAGTAGGTCCCAAAGACACGTTTTCGAAGCAGGGCCAAATCACAATGACGACCAATTTCAAAATAGCGGCTTTTCAGTAAAAATTGGAAAAATAGTGTTATTTAATAAATGGAATATCCGATTTTGATTTTAAAAATACTTACGTGACCACTGAAACAAGTGAAATGAAAATGCTAGTATACATATTTTTGGTATTTCCATTAAATGAGCTCTTAAAAAAAGTTTTTGGTTTTTTTCTGTTGAAAAACATCGTTTCCTTTCTTTATCATTATATTAAATATTCTCAGTAAATATTTTTTTTCCGTGGGAATTTACTGATAATTTATTTTACAATATTTTGTTTTTTTTTTCAATTTTTTTTTTCTTTTAAATTTTTTTTTTTTTTTCAACTTTATGTTACGTCCTACTCCACGTTCCTCTCGCCAACCTGCTATCATATCTCCTTGGATGATACCTTACCTCCTGCCTTCCTACCTCGCTATCTTTCTCACGCTAACCCGCTGCACACGGCACTCACAAGTGCATCGGTCTGCAATCCTCTAATCCCCACCTTTACCTCAAGACTAACGAATTACGATTACAATAAGACACTTCCCAGTCAACCTTCATCTCCTTTACTTCTACTCTCCTTTTATTCATACATTCTTCCTAACTGACTTCCTAACCAACCCCCTTACAAAAGACTCCTACATTACTCAACCTATTCTACCTGTACGAATTATCGACACTCATTACTTATACACTAGGGCGGAGTGAAAAATTCACTTTTTTCAAATCGCTATCTCCTTAGCAATCAAAAATTACGTCTTGACATCCTGAAAACCCACACCAAAGGATTTTTTTATGAGACCACATCTCGAGGTGCCTAGACGAAGATTACATTTTTACTTCACTTTCGGGAACTTCCAGACTCGGATATATCCTTCCTTCCACCAGAATGCAATTTTCAGCTAACAATTAAAATTTCGAATAATGATCTAATTGGCTTCATTGCAAACCTTCAAAAAAACAACAGAAATTTGGTTATTTCCGTGTCATACTCAGAATAACCAAATTTCTGTTGTTTCTTTAAAAGTTTGAAATGAAGCCAATTCGATCATTATTCGAAATTTTAATTGTTAGCTGAAAATTGCATTCTAGTGAATGGAAGGACATATCCGAGTCTGGAAGTTCCCGAAAGTGAAGTAAAAATGTAATCTTCATATAGGCACCTCAAGATGTGGTCTCATAAAAAAATCCTTTGGTGTGGGTTTTCAGGATGTCAAGACGCAATTTTTGAGTGCTAAGGAGATAGCGATTTAAAAAAAGTGCATTTTTCACTCCACCCTATTATACACCTATAATCCTAGACAGTACTTATCAATAAAGTTATTAGTTCTCTAACCCTGTCACGTTTGTTCCTCCATCAACAATCCCTCAGTTATACTCTAGTATTTAAAACAGGGGATAAGATCCCAATTCAGACATAACACTGGTGGCAGCGGCGGTCCCCCTGTTACTGAGGGTATTTGAAAAAAAAAAAAAAAAGTGAACGAACGAAACCAATACCATGACGATATAAACTTCAAACTAAACAAATTGTGACATAAACCAGTGAACTAGTGACAAAAATAAAAAACAAGTGGTGTGAACTAATAACCCTCTTCCGACTGAAAAGACTCAAAAGACGCAAGACTAATATAAAAATACAACTACGACAGAAACATTACCTACAACTTGTGAAACAAAACATAGTTATCAAATATCGAAAAACTGCACAACCGAAAACCTAGACAAACACACGGAGGTCTACTACACACCGCGTTACGATCAGTGACTCTTATCAACCTGCCGATAGTAGATTGCTGCTAAAACTAAAACAAACACGAAAATTTACTATACTTCGCGTTACGATCAGTGACTATTATCAACCTGCCGATAGTAGATTGCTGCTAAAACTAAAACAAACACGAAGGTTTACTATACTTCACGTTACGATCAGTGACTATTATCAACATTCCGATAGTAGATTGCTGCTAAAACTAAACCGATCACGAAGGTTTACTATACTTCGCGTTACGATCAGTGACTATTATCAACCTGCCGATAGTAGATTCCTGCCTAAAACTAAAACAAACACGAAGGTTTACTATACTTCGCGTTACGATCAGTGACTATTATCAACCTTCCGATAGTAGATTGCTGCTAAAACAAAGAGCAGAAGCCGAATATCATCGACTAACTTCAAGGCACCTTGCCCCTCAAAGGCTCATCTGAGCCCCACAAAGAGCGAACTCGCTCCAACGACTTATTCCAGTGACGACTTCACGACAACTACCTATACCGATGAAGAACTGCCTGGATTACAACCCTCGAAATGTTACCTTCCCACCATTTCAACAAATTACTATAACAGGAAACCTATGCAAACCGGAAATACTACTCACCCTACAACTTTCATAACATTCTTCGGTTTGTAAACCCACTAAATGTAACCAAATTACTTAACTTTATTACATAATTAGTTGTAAACCTTAACTTGTAAAATGCCTGACTCAAAGGAAACTAACGTTCCGTACCTACCATGGGAAGTCATTATTGAGATGATTCCAACATTCAATGGATCTAATGTAACGATAAGTTCCTTCATTTCGAAAGTAGAAAATGCAAAGAAACTGATAAATCCGCGACATCTGTTTACACTGACAGTAATTGTACGTTCGAAAATTGAAGGTCGCGCCGAACGAGCATTATCGCGACGTAACCTCGATTCTTTGCAAACAATTATCAACGATCTGAAAAGATACTATGAGCCTAAACGACGACTAACAGACGTACAATTAGCAATAAATGAAGCGTACCAAGAACAAAACGAAAACGCACTAAATTACGGTACTAGAATAGAAGAATTAGTAGAAGAAGCTTACGAAATAATAGAATACGAAGAAACCAGCGAACACGCGAAAATTCTGACCGAAAATGTTAACGAAAATGCATTACGATCATTTATAAAAGGCCTATCCAAAAATTTAGAACAAAGAATAGCTAACGAAAAACCTCACACGTTGCGCGAAGCAATCGATAAGGCAGTAAGCGCGGAAAGAATAGTGTTAGAAAGACGGAAGTTGAGAGAACAAACATACAATGACTTACATGACAGTTACTCGAAACTGACACCGCCTTACGATCCGTCGCCGACCTGCAGCTACTGTAAGCGAGCTGGCCACTCGGTAGATTGCTGTGAACACAGCCAACAATCCCAGATCTACCTTGATCAAAACTACCCAAATCAAAAATACGAACCAAGTGACAGATTCCAATCACATGACGTTAGAATTGATTACACAAACACTGACTACGCGAATAACGATGATTTTCAGATAAACTATGAACAACCCTATGACACACAACATCCAAACCTCACAGACGAATTATTCGCCCCTTCTACGGATGCTCATGAAAACCCTGTATCAATTCTTATGATTAACGACATAGGACCACAACCAAAAACGAAAACTTCGCCTCATGAGACGAATGATAAATACACTACTACTACCATTACTATCAAACAAACTACAAATACTGCGACACCAACACCCTCGAATAGTTTAGCTATCGACACGACCTACAACAACACACATGACCAACGTCACGACGATTCACTATCACCAGGTTACCGAACACCGCGACGCAAGCCAACGGTAGATAATCTGCACCTGGACTACACACACGACTCGGACAATCACTTACACAGTCGTCAGAAGTATAACATTACCACGGTCTCGTCTAACGTAAACAAAATAATCCGCAAAAAGACACACAGCAAAGAAACAAACGCTATACCGATGAATAAAAAATCGGAACAAAAACTCCCGAGACTTTACCATAAAACAAATTCCCAATCATCCGACATCCGAGGTAAAACAGTAAGAAGAAATAACACAAGACCTACACCATATCGAATCAACAATCAGTAAAACGGCGAATCTCACACGAATGAATCTACCACCCTCATTGTTAAGGAAATTAGAAGTTCCGGCGGCTGAAGATCCACTAAATCGCCCGCCGCCACATCCTCCCCCTTTTTTCTGACTAAACAATCGCAACTAACACTGCCCATCAATATGACAAAAAAAAATAAAAAATTACAAACAATATCTTCATTCTTGACCTAATAACATGTACGACATACATAAACAAGCAACAATGAACCTAAAAGAAGCAGAATTCAAAGACAAAACCTACTTATTAGAAATACTTCAACAAATTAAAACTAGCACACACACGAGACTAACAAGACAAATAATTACAGATACGACTCTGAACCTAACCGAGATACATGAAGACTTGAAAAAGAACCATACTGTAAACTTATCCACAATTCCCATATTTCACTAAGCAAAGCCCCACCTCCTATACACCAGGCAACGACGAACTACTTATATAAACTCGACTAATGTAAGCTAGATTTTAAGTTATACCATTACCAATGTTTTTGAACACCTACTTAGACTTAAGCCTTTAGAATATCATTCAAACCTTAGCATTAGGATAATAATATCACCAACATTTATAACACATTAAACATTCACTTATTTGTGAACTTATAATTATAAACCTACGGAAACCTACAATACAGAACCTTAATACATACCATCACCCATATTTTTGAAATTGTAATCACTTGCTTAGACTTAAGCCTTTATAATACAATTCAAACGCTAGATAACAATTGGATAGCACAATCCTTGTACACATACACCTACTATACTCCTCACTATTACTATACTTTCATACGCATTTTTATACGCTATCTCATTGACAACCACATACCTACTAGAATTACTATAAAACTGTAATTCCGCATACTGCCAATATTACCGATATGCAACCCTAATATCAATATGAGAATAATACATATTCGAACCATACTCATCACACTATCATTTGTACTACCGGACTTAATAAAGGCTCATGCCACACTACTTAGTCCACTCACCACACACATACATCCATTTATAATTCACAAATGTTTACTTACAACTATACCTATCTAACTACGTTACTTAGAAACATATTTCTTGTATCCAATCAATATGTTCCCTCTAACGCGGGGGGTGTTACGTCCTACTCCACGTTCCTCTCGCCAACCTGCTATCATATCTCCTTGGATGATACCTTACCTCCTGCCTTCCTACCTCGCTATCTTTCTCACGCTAACCCGCTGCACACGGCACTCACAAGTGCATCGGTCTGCAATCCTCTAATCCCCACCTTTACCTCAAGACTAACGAATTACGATTACAATAAGACACTTCCCAGTCAACCTTCATCTCCTTTACTTCTACTCTCCTTTTATTCATACATTCTTCCTAACTGACTTCCTAACCAACCCCCTTACAAAAGACACACTACTCCTACATTACTCAACCTATTCTACCTGTACGAATTATCGACACTCATTACTTATACACCTATAATCCTAGACAGTACTTATCAATAAAGTTATTAGTTCTCTAACCCTGTCACGTTTGTTCCTCCATCAACAATCCCTCAGTTATACTCTAGTATTTAAAACAGGGGATAAGATCCCAATTCAGACATAACATTTACATTTTTTATTTTACTTTTTTTTTTATTTATTTATTTTTTTTTTTTTTCAAGTCCTATCAAAATATTAATGAAACGAAAATTCATTCCCAAAACACATTGTTCCGTTCACTCTGAACGACAACTTGTGTAAAAAAAAACACTTATCTTGATGCCGAACTATTAACTACTGTTTTTTTTCTCTAATCTGAGGAACAAGATCCAACCATTCGTACGGTCCGTATTGTCGAAAATTTCGAAAATACACATCCATGCATTGTTGTGTGACAGTTGAATGATCAGTTCTGTTAAAAAAAAAATTGCTTTTGGATTGATGGATTAGAAGATACAGCTATTTTTGTGTTTTCAACCTAAAAGCCGCCATTTTGAAATCGGTCGCCATTGTCATTTGGCCCTGCCTCGAATTAGGTTCTTTAGGATCTAATCTAACATCATACCTAATTTTATACTTTTTTCACTAAGTGCAGCTTTTTTTAGGATTGCGGCCCTACTATATAGATTTATTCGAATCAACCTTCACAAGCACTTCACGCAGTTGTTCTGGCACCTCCATGTAGACGCTTTCTTCCAGCTCTCCATTTAAATATGCCGTCACCACATCCTTCTGGTGTATCTCTAATTCTAATTCCGCTACTAATGCTGCTACAATTCTTATCGACGTTGATCTTGCCGGTTGTTGACCGGTGAATACGTGTCGTTGAAATCCTCCCCTGGTTTCTGGGAGCATCCCTTCGCAACGAGACGAACCTTCTTTCTTTCACTACTTCCGTTGTTTTTCGTACAGAAAACGAATCTACTCCCTATGACTTTTCGATTCGCCGGACGCTCTACAATGTCCCAAGTACTGTTCTTGAGTTGTGCTAAATATTCGTCCTCCAACGCCAACCTCCATGCATTGGCGTCCTTAGATTTGCTTGCACATTCCCAAGTAGTGGGTTCCTCTGTCATTATCAGATTTGCACTCTCGGCGAACACGTCATCATCGTCGATTTCTCGGTCGCTTTCATTGATTTCACTCTCACTTCCCCCCCTTTTCGTCACTGTCTCTGCTGGCGTTTTGCATTTCCCCTGCCGATTTATACTGTTTACGAAATATCTCATGCCGGAGAATGATGGGTGTCTCATGGGGCCACATACATCGGAATGTACTATCTCCAACAAGTCCTGTGTACGGTCACCTACACCTTTACTGAAAGGCAAGCGCGTTTGTTTTTCCCGTATACATATTTCGCATTCTGATAGTTTTTCGTCATCTTTGAACTTTAAACCATAGACTTTACCACTTTTGACCAATGCCTTCAAATCTCGTTCATTCAAGCGACCCATCTTCGCGTGCCAAATGTCAATATCCTTTTTCTGAGCGACACTCTGTTCCACATTATTCACGACGTTCTCACTTTCACGCACATAATATAGGTTACCTTTTCGGTCTGCCCGCACTAACACTTCATCATTTTTGTCCATTACAACCCTGGTGAAAATAATTTCTACGCCAAAATACGAAAACATTCAAAGCGTGAAAAAGCGTAAAGAATCGTAGTTTTTCGTAGGTTTTCGTAGTTTTCCGTAATTTATCGTAGTTTTAGAAGTAGAGAACTACGAATTTCCACGACAAATTACGAAAATCTACAGTCTTCAAGCACCGGAATATCAGTTCTACGATTATCTATGAAAATCTACAAAGATCTACAAACAAAATGGAGCGAAGTCTTTTTTTTGAGTTCATCCTATAGTTTTGGCAGTAGAAATCTCCGAATTTTCATGAAAAATCATGAAAACCTCCAGTCTTCAAGCGAAAGAATATTAGTTCTACGAATATGTACGTAAAACTACGAAAAATAATTTAGCTTCATTTCGTTCGTAGGTCTTTGTAAATTTTCGTAGATATTCGTATAATTGATATTCCGTTGTTTTAGGACTCTAGAGACCCATGATGACGGACGAAAAAAAGGATTTTTCAAGCCTCCCGCAGAGGGAATTATTATTATTCTACGTTCCCACGGTATACAAAATAGGTTACACTGCCTCAAATCAATGCCGATATAGTGTTGAACTCTCAAGACCAATTCTCAAATATTGTCTGTAGTAATACCACAAGACCTTCAAAATTATCGGATATTTCCCGATTGTTTTGCTGCGTGGCCTCGAGAGGGCTAAGTTTTGCAGATTTTTGTGCAAAACTTGGCCCGTTCGTTGCTACGCAGGATCAAAACAACTTTTTTTCGTTCGTCATCGTGGGTCTCACGCGAAAATATTCAGAATTAAACACAGAATTTTTCGTCATTTTTCAAGAATTTTCGAAACGTTGGAACATGGTGTTTCGTTTGTTCAAAACGTTAAAAATGCTGAGAAAAAAAGAAGGAATAATGATCCTATCATGGAAGGGGTGTCGAAATGATCGAAATAAAAGAAAAAAAAAGATTTTTGAGAATTTTTCGAGATTTTTGAAAAATACCAATTTCAAAATGGGTTTGAATAATCATGGAAAATTAACGGTTGGAGGGAAAAATCTGAAAAAATTCAGCAGTGCTTTTTCTAGGTCGTAGAATCGTATGAAAAATCGTGAAGCGAATCAAAACTGGTGAGGAAAAAACATTGGTCGAGTTCACGTTGAATTCCCCATATATATATGATATATATATTATCGTGTCGCATTCTATGACTATCCATGAAAAACTACGGCGAACTACGGATATTTACTACAAATATCGCATACAGTATTATCCCATTCTACGACTATCTACGAAAAACTATGACAAAATACGGAAAACCACGATGAACTACAGATATTTACTACAAAGATCGAAATCATATCGAATTTCGTTCTAGAACTATCTACGAAAAACTACTACTTTGTGCAAAATCTGACTTAAAAAAAATACGAAAAGTCCGAAATCCTCTACTTTTTCGTAGATCATTTTCGTAGTTTGGCGTAGAAATTATTTTCACCAGGGAACAGCCTCTTGCTTACGGAAAATCACTGTGCACCCGTGATCCGTTGCTTTGGCCACTGACACCAGGTTAGTGCGAAGATCTGACACATAGGACACGTTTTCAAAATTTATTGCGCGGTCACTATTCCCGGTATCGACGGTGATACGAACGTTTCCCGTTTCCGTGATTCGCGTGCTTTCATTATTAGCTAAGCTTAGTTCCGTGTCCGTACGCGTGAAATTTTCGAATACGTCTCTCTCATTACACATGTGGCTAGTGCACCCACTATCAATACACCACCCTCTATCATTTGCATGACTATACATCACTTTTTCGGTAGTACTTAGCAACGTTGCACCACCAACTGATTTCCTGAGGGTTGAATCCTCGTCAACACTCTCAGCTTGTCGCGCGTTTTGTTTATATTTCCCAGGGTGCCTTGCGCGACATAACCTAGCCACATGACCGATGCGACCAGAACGATGACACTCTACTTTCTTCTTGTATGTCGGTTCTGGCTCATACCTTTCGGCCTTTGCTCCTTGCTTTGGCTGTGTGTAATTGTTTGGTTTTCTCATATACATCGCACCTTGACCGTTGTTAACATCGACAGACTTGTTTCCATCGTACCGTTCGAGTAGTTTGACCCTCAAAATGTCCGTTGAAGGAAGCTCGTCACGTGATTCCATCGACGCACGAAATATCTCGAAAGAGTCCGGCAAGCTACACAGCAACAGCATAGCTAACAGCTCATCGACTATGTCCAATCCAATTTCTTCTAGCTTCTTTACCGTATCAAAGAACGTTCCCATGTGATCTTTCAGATCATCACCTTCTTGCATTCGCGTCATTACGAGACGCTTGAGCAACGACGCTTTCCGCGCTGGTCCTTTTGACTCGTACGTGGATTGTATTTTATCCCAAACTGCCTTCGATGATTCCAAACCGTCTAGAGCTCGGAGTTCGCTAGGGCTGATGGCGAGCAAGATGTCTGACTCTGCCTTTCCATCGTCGTCCAACCATTTTGCTAATGCGGGAGCCTCCGACGGTTTAGTTATTAAGCCGGAAACATAGCCCCACAAACCATTTTTATTTAAGATTGCTCTCATATGGATCTTCCATGTATCATAGTTATCGCCCGTTAACGGGTCAATCTTAATTGTAGCCGCCATTTTTCAACATGTACGTAATCCTCGTTTTTGAATCACTCGGCTGCTCCGCAACGGTCAATATGACTATTCACTACGTATTTTTCACACGTCTTTTACTACTGACCTTGCCACTGATCTTACGATTTTAATTCGCGGACATCTGGGCCCATAACCTATTGTAATAAGAAGGCGGGCAGATTAGGAGAACACATGAGTTTTATTTTACATTGTATACATCGTACGACAATTCGTACGCAACTGAACTTGACTGGCACAGAGTCCATATACTTATACATATACAAACACTTGATCGACTTAACCTATACATTCTGATGTTAAGAGTGATACCACCTGCTTCGTACATACTTAACAAAATTCCATATAATGGAGCCAGCGTCTGAGCGCCGAACACTCAATAGACTTTATTTCACTCCGTGTGATTTTGGACCAATTTTCACACCTCCTGAAGTAAAATTTTGTACAATACTCGACGGAAAAACTTCTTCTGATCTCGTGTGATTGCAAAACTCGCCTTCGGCTCGTGCTGCAACCTCACACTCGTCAGAAAAAGTTTTACCGGACTTGTATTGTGATGTACTATTCCCGGTCCTTTATTTTATAAAACTTTCCGGATTTTCCTAACATCATTTTGAGTTGCGTACCCAGGTACCACAAAATACTCTTTGACTTACAGCAGTTCCTCAATCAACTAAACGACGACTGAATGCCGTCGAATGTCCGCTTATGAGTCTTGACTGACAATACGGACATTCGATGGCATTTAGTAGTCTTTTAGTCGATCAAAGGACTAATATAAGTCAAAGAGTATTTTGTGCTACCTGGGGTAACTACTAAATATCAGTTGATTTTTTTTTTTTTACAACTCACTCAGCAAGCACCCTGACATGTCTATGTGAGAGTCTAGGGAAACCCACTCAGGAAGCACCTCGACATGACTTAATATATCTGATTATTTATTAATATTCAATATTGGCTCCGAATCTGAATTTTGAATTTTCAATGCCAAATCGGGTTCACTGACTCCAAAAACCTCGAAAGAGAGATTTTTGTGCCAATGCCAGTGAATTTTACAATTTCAACCGACATATTGTGTCCACCATCTTGAATTCTGAATTTTCAACACCAAATTCGGGTTCACCGACCCCAAAAACCCCGAAGTATACATTTTTATGCCATTTTGATAACAGTTTGACTTTTGGCCACGGAATCGGGTCGCCCGGCCCACTGTGGACTAGACTGATTTGAGGATACCACGATTTTTTCATTCACTCTCGGCGTGCCCCAAAAACTTGAGAATATAGTCAGACTAGATGTATGGTGAAATTTGGGGCCTCTAGAACGATGTTAAGGGGTGTCTCAACGGTCTTTTCGAATTCCCATCTAAATAACACAGGAAAATGTTTTCCCAATCGGTTGCATTGTACCTCCTCGTACGGTACATCACCCACACGCGGGTGAATCGCCCGCAATCTGAGTTGATTAAGGTTGGATCGAAGTGAGAAGAATCGGAATTTCACCCCCTGGTCATATGTGGTTAAACGGCGGAGGAAATAAAATCAGAAAATTATTTTTTAAATGCAAAAATTCCAAAAAATTCTGAAAAATTGGAATGAACGTAATAGTACCCCTGAAAACTTCTATACATGAGAAAACCCCTAAAGATGAGATTTTATGATTTTTAAAAGCGAAAAAGGATTATCAGTGATATTTTCCTTCACAAAAAAATCTTAAAATCTAATTTTTTGCGGGTTGTTTCACGAATAGAAGTTTTCAGGAGTACTATTACGTTTGTTACAATTTTTTAGAATTTTTTTTGAATTTTTTGGAATTTTTGCATTGAAAAATAATTTTCTGATTTTATTTCCACCACCATTTCACCCCATATGACCAGGGGGTGAAATTCCGATTTTTCTTACTTCGATCCAACCTTAATGAACTCAGATTGCGGGCGAATCATCCTGTGGGTGATGTACCATACGAGGAGGTATAATGCAACCGATTGGAAAAAAATGTTCCTGTGTTATTTAGATGGCAATTCGAAAAGACCGTTGAGACACCCCTTAACATCGTTCTAAAGGCCCCAAATTTCACCATACATCTAGTCGGACTATATTCTCAAGTTTTTGGGGCACGCCGGGAGTGAACGAAAAAATCGTCGCTACCTCAAATCAGTCTAATATATACCTTTGGAGGAGTTTAAATTTCCAAAAAGAAATTGATTTTTCTCTGCCACACGAGGACTCTGACAAAATCCAGAAAAATCATGATGTCTGAGGAGGGTTCGACCCTCATTAAGGATATTTTACATCATGTATTACTTTCAGTCTGATAGTGGCTACGCTAAAGATAAGAAATTACAAAGTGACTCGGTTGTCGTGAAGAATCAAGACCACCGTTGGATCAATCTTGAAATGTTTGATCCTCAATTGTTCATAGGAGATGCTTCTATGGTATAAACGTAAGGATTTTTGATATTGTAAGAATCACTTGAGTTATTCGATTTTTTCTTTTCAGTTCTTAAATTCTTCTCACATTTTTTCCAGTATCTCAATCAAAAATGGGTTTATCAAAAAATCCTACGTTCATACCATGAAGGCATCTCCTATGAACAATTAAGGACCAAACATTCCAAGATTGATCCAACGATGCTCCTGATTCTTTACGACAACCGGTCAAAATATTCATTCTGCAGAAATCCACTTTTAAACTTTTTATTTTTTTATTTTATTTTTTTATTTTCTACTTCTCCCAGATAAGAAAATGTAGCTACAGAAAATCAAGTTCTAAGATTTTGCTAATGATTAATATGCTGGATCCGCAGCTACTCTCGTATCGATGTGCTATGAGTCGAGTCTAGACACATGTGCTAGGCGGAGGTTTGTAGTGAGTTTTGACCTGTTCTGTCGAACAACAGTGTCCGGTAGGTGTCCGGTAAGACTGCTAGAAAAAGATATTCCGAAAATTCTCTCATCTTTCATCAATCATACCTTTTTTCTTATAATATTTATCAAACTTTCGCAATTATAATATATTATAGAAATACTCATCTTTTTAGAAATCTGAATGTGTAGTCTCCTGGCATCGATTACAAATGCACTTTTCGATGGATCACCTTCTTCCGATTTAATGAAAGCACGACATTTTATAAACAAGTGGAGACCTAACCGCGAAAAAATGTAGATCGCAGCCATGTGTTCTGTCAATGATCACAATTCAAAAGAATATTGAAAATTAAATATGTATAAAAATCATAATTACAAAGAATTGAAAAATCACAGAATAAAATTCAAAAGCAAAATATATGAAAACGTCAAAAAAAGCGAGACAGTGGTGTTGGCGGTACTGTAGAATATTTACGGGACCAATATGAGCGTCTGTGCGCCGCGCGGCGGCGCTTTTTCGCAATTCGGGACTGTCATGACTCATGGCTATAACTTTTAAAATCATCTAGATTTTCTAACGCCATTTTATTTGCAGGTAAAGTAGGTCACTAGCATTCCGAAAAAAAATATAAAAACAAAAACGATTTTTTGAAAATTCAAAGGTGTAGATACCCCTTTAACCTACAGAACTCTTTTGTCGCGAAGATATTTTATTCTATCAAAACTCAAGTTTTGAGGGGTAACAGCATGAAAAATCAAACGTTTTTTACCCTATGATACACTCTAATCTATATATAAATAATACCTAATATAAACTCCCTATATCTTCTCATATAAACAGTTTATATGATTATTATAATCTTCTTACATTTCTAGATATCTGTCAACTATATCGCCGTTTATAAACTCTTTTATATGAGTCTGATAAATATTCTTATAGAAATTATTTTTTTCATATATGAATGATATAATAATCATGTAAATAATAATATATACTCCCTATATCTTCTCCTATAAACAGTTTATATCGAGGGGCTATTCACTTGAGGAATTACGGGGGAATTCGATGAGAAATCGCAAAGATATCAGGGGAAATCCACAAGGAATCGTTAGAAGTCGGTATAATTTTGATGCACTGAAAATTCGATTCCAGATCAGTTCACATTCAATAATATCGAGCAATCCCGATCGGTTCACGGCGAATCGTCGCGATTCTCAGCGATCCCCGCCGAAATGCAGTGATCGCGGCCCGAACGTAGCGATCCTCAGGCGTTTCCGCCGATGCCCAACGAAGCTCTGCGATTCCTACCGACTAGAACTCTGAGAACGGAGCGAACGGAGCGGCGCTTGGGATTACTCGCTCTCGTATACTTGCTACTTTCTGTGATTTTCACTGATTTTCTGTGAGTGTGCGGTTCATTTTTGATTGAAAAACTGAGTTTATTAAATGCGTGTTTATTATATAAGTATCGTAATTTATATTTTACTAAGTAGATGCCTCAAGACTATATACTCACCTATTCCCGACTAGAAATTGTGGTAGGGATTCGATCAGGACCGAATCAGGTTGACCATACGTTCTCATCAGGTCCAGATCAGGCAGCCCGATCAGGACCCGATTACACATGTAACGGAGCTCGGTAATGAGGACCCTATGAGGTTTACCCTATCAGGTTTGCATCGGGTTTCAGTATCAGTGCCTCATCGAAATTCTAGTTCGGCACCCGGTAATATTAATAATTGCAAAATTATATCCACCATATCCACGTATTTTATTAGGTTTTAACCGGGTTTTAATAATATACATCTCGCTCTCGGATAACCTAATCACTATCTTAACTTCCACCAATCTGTAATTTATATTAATTATTCGCTCGCAAGTCTGGACGCATCGCAGTTACATGTTAGTACGGTGAATGCCTCTACCTTATATACAAACGTTGATCCAGTCAGTGCTAGTGAGAAATGTTTTTCTGTTTGTCGTCACCTATCGGCGAAGTGGAACCCTATCGGCAAGTCAGTCCCGATCGGGATTTTATCAGGCATACCATACTTTGGCATCCCTCACAACTGCCTGATCGGGATTTGATCGTGCATACCGTTACTTTGGCATGCCTCACAACTGCCCGATCGGGATTTGATCGGGCATACCGTACTTTGGCGTGCCTTGCAAATGCCTGATCAGGTCCTCATCAGGCATACCGTACTTTGGCATGCCTTACAACAGCCTGATCGGGTCCTTATATAACTCGGGCTTGCCGAGCGAGAATTTCTAGTCGGGTTCAGCCTGATGTTCTGTTTTTTTCTTGTTGATTTATTCATAAATCTCAGGGTGGCCACTGCCAAGATTTCACAGATTTGAAATTAAGGAAAAGGTAGTATCATGTAATTAAATAACACTGATTTATAATACTGTACAAAAACTACTTTTAATTGTTGATGGAATTCAAAACGTTTTAATTTTTTTCATGCGTAATATAATTTATACATATATATATTTTTTTTCGGCATAGGCATTGAAAAGTCACTTTTTGACGCCTGTTTTCGATCCACAAAGTGTCACTTTATACGGTTGATTTCAGAACTGCCCTATAAAGTCTTTATACGGCAGTCTGGATGCGCAGTTCGAAGTGCGCATTCCAAAACTGCCGTATAAAGTCTTTATACGGCAGTTTCGATGCGCGGTGCGAAGTGCGCGACAGATCGCACCATAGCCTCACTCTTCGTCTAGTGAATCTCAACAGGCGTCAAAGTGACTTTTCATGCCTATTTCGAAAAAAATACAGTATGGGGCGCACCCGTAAACCGTTTTTGACTCGAATAATGATTTCAGAACTCGCTTCCGGCTCGCCTTCGGCTCGCCTTTAGCTCGTCCTGAAATCATTATCCTCGCCGAAAAACACTTGGTTTACGGGCATGCCACATAATATACTATTACACCACGCAATCCATTTCAGGTATTTTACCGAAATGCTTACTTACTATGAGATCACGTAAGGAGGAGCAGAGTGGGCACGTCAGCTGAAAATGCAGGAACAATTTTTTTTTCCTCAACAAAACTTTTTCAATCTAAGATTACGGAAACAAAATCTCATCGAAAATTATTTAATTCGGTTCAATTTCATTTCGAAAAATATTTTTAAACTAATAGAACACAAAGAAATTTGTTTTCATCCGAGGTTTCCACCTTGCTCCGGCTTGCGCTATCACTTGACATTATACTCACAAACTATAATAATATTCTTTGACGAATTTTTCAAATTTTATTTTTGATTTCGGTAAAAATTGATTCACTTATGATTAATCCATCTTTAGTCATTGTTGGGTGTGTTACGGTTAGTCTATATTCTGATATGTTTATATATCCGTGAACATTTATGTTGACTAGCGTTACCAGCCTACTGCTAGTTATATTGAACCAATGGCACATTACTCCGATATTTTTTTTGTTATCTTCGACCCTCGCGAACTGCAGATTGGAATATTCTATATTCCTCTACGTTTTTTGGTGCATTTAGGCAAATCCTAGTACTAACCCCAAAAGGCATTTATTACTAGGGGAGAGGATGGGAGTACCGCTCACCTAAGAAAAAATGCTAATTTTTATGTGTTGAACGTCAACTTGAAGTGCAAAAGACTATTGTAATGGCTTCTGCAACTATTGAACTCTTCGTTTTGAAAATTCAGAGGCGTAATTTCCTTTAGAATTTACAAAATTACGAAAAAAGAAACGCGAGACGCAAGTGAGCGGTATTACCCTCCAGCGGGTAATACCGCTCGGCCCAATTTTAATACCGCTCACTCTCTAATACTCGGGTTCCGACTTAACCTATATGTAGTCAAATAGTAAACTCGGGTATGAAGGATGAAATTTGTCATTACAATGTTAAATTTTACTGAAGACTTATCGTTATTATAACACAATAATACAGTAAATTATTATTATTATTGATATCATTGTCATTATTATTCACAATAGCGTGAATTATTCACATAACCTCACTACGATTTTTTTTTATTAATTTCATGGATTTAATACTATGTCACAACCATTGTCATCGCAAAAGCTGGTTTCTGATTGTCTCAACATTTGTCGTCACACACATTTCCAACAAAAAAAAAAAAAAATGATATTGTGTTTTACTTAGGTGATTTTGATAATCCACCGGTAAATATGCACTGTAAGATGCTAAGCGGTATATTGGCATACAGCCGAGCGATATTACCCTCACCGGCCGAGCGGTATTACCGGTATCGCGCGGAGTTAACAAAATCATTAATAATTATTAATATAAAGAGAGATAGGAGTTCATCTTGTGATCAAATTACGCGGAAAAGTACCACGAATCGAATGACCATAGTTTGACGTGAAAATAATAATTTTGAAATGACAAAAAACTTTATTTACTTGTCCAGCAATTTTACGCTGTAAGGACCTCAAAACAGAGAGATGTTATTTTTTCTATTAAAAGTGATTAAAGGAATGAAATTTCCACAGAAATTAGATATTGACATTGGATTTTGAAGATTGGAAAAAAAACGAGTGAAAAAATTCTTAATTATAAAGAAAAAGGGGTGAGCGGTATTACCTGCTGAGCGGTACAACCACACTCTCCCCTATCTGGTTTAGCGAATAAGCACCATTCCCCAATAAATATTTCTTTATTTACTTCGACACCCTTCGCTCCGTCCGATTTAGGACGGGTTATATGTTTGCCGCTATATTCGCATGCCCGTACTCGTTGTTGTCGATCACCACTCATTTTACCTACATGCTTATTAATTATAGCCAGCAAATTGAAGACTTTCGAACAACACTTCCGTTTCCGATTGAATTTTTCACCATTGTATACGGGCTACTCTGGTCTATCGCTTTATGTGCGTTCGAATAATCTTCTAATTGGAGCGTATCTTCAAAATTCGATAGCCTTGCCATGTCTTCTTCTACACTACATGTATCATCGTTCGTAAGATTGGAGTATTCGGCAGATGTATTCAAAGGATTTTCTTCGTCACTCGCATCATTTTCAGCCAGATCAACGTAATCTGTTAGATTTTCCGAAATATTCATTGACATTGGTGCTTGAATATCATCTGCAACTGAGATGTTTACATTCATACCTAATGATGATATCATGTAAAATGCGTCATTCTTGGCTTTTAAAAGTGTACGTTTTATTATGTCTTGCATTGAGTTACTCGGTTCATTGAATAGTGTTGGTGGCGTTGGAATCTGCTCATCTTGTGCTTCGAAGTATGCATTGAAATGTGTATTTTTCGGAAATATTATTTTTTCACCTATCTCGCTAAAATCAATAACAGTGATATCCGGTTGCAACTGTATTCTTTGTACCCTGTGGAAGGTCTCTAACAGGCTGCAGTTCACTATTGTCGAATACGTTGTGCTCATAGATCGCAACTGCCTGAAAAAACTTTCACATGGTTGGCTGCTAAATTGCCATGGTAAAAAGTATTCTAACGAATTCATTCCTTTCAATTGCATAATAGCATTCAACATACCATGGGCATTTAATTCAACACACAAATATGTATTCATGGTGATTGTTGAATATATGATATCTGAGTGTACGTTTATGTCAATTGTATGTATGTGTGTGTGTACTTGCGGATTAGGGAAGATGGTTGCTAAGTCGAGGCTCAGGCAATTGTGGCATTAGTTAGTTAGCTCTGATCCTTGACCGAAGCACGTACTTCAATATGGGCCATTCCACGTGAACCGGATCAGTCACCTCTCAGATATTTTTTTAATTTTGCATGTCGATTGTCCTCGGGGAGTTAGATTTTTGTGCCAAAGGATTTTTCAATTATTGCAAAATTCGTTGAGTTATTTGCATAAACAAATTCGAGCAAGGTTTTTTTCAAAAATTCATAACTCCGCCAAAAATGACACTAGACTCAATTATTTTTTTTCAGTTTACGTGGAAAGAGTCAGAGAATGTACAAAAAAATATGTACTTTGAAAAAAGTTTGTTCATCCGTTGTTTATTTAACAATTAAGTTTTAGAAGATTTTTAAAACAGGGTGTGACACGATCAAAAAATTTTTTTAAAATACTGACATATACTTTGCACTATACTACAGCTTGTTAATTAAATTTAGGAACGTGTTATTTTTTGTTTTCGAGTAAAAAATCGCTAAAGTTGCCGGCGCGCGCCAATTCCGAGTCGACGCCGCGTGGAACGTAATGGCGTGCGTTAGACTGCTGTTCGCCGCTACTCGACGGACGCGTAGCTGCGGTATTCGAGAGTCATTTTCACAATGAGTGACACGATTTAAAAATCTGAAAAAAATACTGTAGGTTCCCAATGGCAACTATAAGCGATACGTTGAGTTTCGAGAACGTGTTCTTTTTCGTTTTTGAAATATTGCAGCTTAAAATTTTAGCATGTATGCTGAGCTGTATGCTAAGATTTAAGACTGCAATAGTTCAAAAACGGAAAAGAACACGTTCTCGAAACTCAACGCATTGCTTATAGTTGCCATTGGGAAACTACAGTATTTTTTTCAGATTTTTAAATCGTGTCACTCATTGTGAGAATAACTCTCGAACACCGCTGCGACGCGTTCGTCAAGTATATCGCACCTTGGCGACGAAGGTGACACAACTCAAAAAATGGCGTTTTCCAGTAGAAACAAAAACAGAGAACTGAAAGTTTGGAAAGTTCAGAGAATCAACCCGTGGATCCTTGAAGAAAACTATTTGTGATCAACAGTTAGTTAAAACCTTTTAGGATTAGGCGAATGAAAGTTCGGATTCGTTCAACTTCAATATGGAGCCTATATTGACCGAAACTGAGGGTGCTTTGAATTGTGTCACTCTTGCTTGTTTGAAAATTGTGGATTTTTGAGATGTGACATTTTGTGAAGATGTGGCAATTTCTGTTTTGGGCCTATTCCATTTTCAGTTTTGTCATTATTCTCCATAACCCTCTCATGTTTCAAACTTATGATCATATAAATGAGTAATTTAGAGTTTAATTTTTGAAATTTTATTTCCTTCACTTACTTACATTTTGACAAATTTTTATTTAATCATGGCATAATAACAATCATTGTATACCAATGAAAAGTGAGCTGAACAATATCTAAATGGTCATAGAAAATAGAAAATCTTTTTCATTCTGGCAGGTGCAAAGATGACGTTCAGAAAAAAATGAAAAGTTACGCTTAGTTAAAAATAAGATTATACAGAGGTTCGTAGAACCTGGGAATATGATTCGCCTTGATAAGATCCAGAATGTCTGCCTTTTTCCTGTCTGCAACGGCAATTTTTCGGGAGTATGCTGCTTTGCATTCGAGTGTCCTGATATTTGGAGTAGTTCTCCTCTTGCCGTTGACGTTAATTTTCATATAATCCTTCTGCTCATACGATGTTTTCAGGTATAGTATTCCCGGTTCATCCTTGATGGCCTTAACAACCTTTATGTCGCCCATTTTTACTAGCCCATCGCCCGTCGTGTTGAAGTTGTTTCCAAGCTTTTGCACAAGTTGCTTGAAATCGATGAAATCAGTGTGACACATTTCGGTAACTTTGTAGGGAACTCCTGTTATTTTAGCCGAACGAATTATTCTTGCGTATTCAGATGGATAATAAATAGGTCCTGATTTCAGAGCTCTTTTAATTGCTTTCTCTATGACAGAGTGGATGTTATCACCCTCATTTTGAGTATGACCTTTAATCAGGAATTTGTGCGTAATTGATTTTATGTTCAATTTTTGAACGGCCAAAAGATACATGCCGAGAACGAATTTATTTTTTTGCTGACCACAGCAGTTATCGGAAAAGAAGACTATTTCCAGATCATCATCGTTCTTTGTTGCAGCGATTCTCTCGAGATATTTGAACACACAGGTTGCAATTTCATTCGCACCCCGATTAGCCTCACCCTCGTGCCAGAAGAAACATTCTACATCGCCCGACTTCATCGCACTAACGGTGAAGTTGTAACTGTTCAGTTTCGATTTGTAATAAAAGACCGAGACTTCTCCTTTCGGAGCTGGTAAAACTGCTTGCAGATCGTAGGTTGCCACGATGTAGTGCTCGTTCACATCAGCTAATTCTTTATCCCTTTGCTTTTCTTGTCTCGATAAAACTTTTTCCTTCAAATGGATATCGTATTTTTCTTTCAGCTGTGCTTTTTTCTCATTTTGCGCGTTATTGAAAGCCGTACACAATTCACATTGGTCTTTCTTGGGGGTGAAGAAACTGATATTGAACTTTTCATTGAAGATTCGTGTGTACATCGTCGAATTTCCACAACGAAAGTTTTTTTCAGCGCAATCTACCACATAGTCACGATATAGGCTTGCGACTGATTTTCCACCCTCAATGTACTCTCGAGTAGTTTGTGCGCGCAAGTAATGGCTTTCGATTCTGGGTATACTATTTATATGCTCACGAATACCCTGTTTAATGATGGGATCCACCGATTTTAACTGCTTCCCATGTTTTCCTCTTTTGTCCGGTTCAATAATACCATCGTTAGTTTTCATAATTACAGTTCTAATCGGCCTATCGTTGATATCCAATGTTGCCTTGAAAAAGGTTTTACAAACACGGATGTTTTTTCCATGAACCGCAAGATAAAAACCATGGTTGCAAGAACGTGTGCTACCTTCTCTTGGGTACCTGTATTTAGGGTTGATGAGACTCATGAACCTGGCGATGTACTCCCGCTGCAATTGCAAGTTCCCGAGTCCCCAAAAATCTTTAAATAGTGCCTGTCTTATCTCCTCACTTATTTTCTTTGAACATTCCAGTTTGTACTTGTCAGTACAAGGCGGTCGAAGTGCTCTTGCTCTCACTTCTTTTTGGCCCTTCGAACGCGAAATGTAACCTTCTCCTTTATTTCTAGCAGCGTGCGTCTTCTTAGCAACCCAACCTGAAGGTCTTGATCTGAGTTTCTTACCTCTTTTTCCATCATTGCCATCAGGTGTTGTTGCCTGCTCTGCATTAGGTCCTTCTCCTTGTGCTTCAGGTAAGCCCTCTTGTCTTTCTTGAAGTACCGATTCTGCAGAGCTAGTACTGTCCGACGATGAAGTATTTCCGCTTGAGGAATCAGACGAAGAGCTATGCACATCTGGGTCTTTGTCTGTGTCGTCGGCATCTTCTTCCGTTATGCTTGATCCGTCGGACTCGTAGTCTTTTTTTCCCACATTTTTTCCATTTTCATTGTCCGATATTTTTTCAGTAACTTTCTCTCCTGTTTCATCAGTATCCTTCTTATCTGTGGTCGATGTTCGGTATTTTCTTCGGTTTTCGCTTCGGGTTTCTCTTTGGTTTTCACTGTAGTTCTCCTTTTCCGCTTCCTTTTCTATTTCGACAGTATTCTTTGATTTCCTTGTCGACGTTTGGTTCTCTCCTGTTTCATCAATATCCTTCTTATCTGTGGTCGATGTTCGGTATTTTCCTCGGTTTTCGCTTTGGGTTTCTCTTTGGTTTTCTCTTTGGTTTTCACTGTAGTTCTCTTTTTCCGCTTCCTTTTCTATTTCGACAGTATTCTTTGATTTCTTTGTCGACGTTTGGTTCTCTCCTGTTTCATCAGTGTCCTTCTTATCTGTGGTCGATGTTCGGTATTTTCCTCGGTTTTTGCTTTGGGTTTCTCTTTGGTTTTCTCTTTGGTTTTCATTGTAGTTCTCTGTTTCCGCTTTTTTTATTCTTTAATTTCCTTGTCAACGTTTGGTTCTCTCTTCGGTTTTTATCTACATTTTCCTTCTCTGCTTTGTTGCTTTCATTCTTGTCTTGTTCAGTCAATCGTAGCTTCTTCTCGTTGATTTTATCACCAATCGCCTGTTCAATATCTTTCTGTTTCCTCTTTATCTGAGTCACGTTGAGCTGAGAAAGAGGCGCTTTAACTAATATCCGTCCTCTATACGACATGGTTATACTGGAACACACACGAAAAAAGAGGTTAAAAAGATTAAAAGATTAGTTCATGAAGAAGGTAGAGGACCCTCGACACTTGAAAAAGCAGGTGATTTTCGGAAGGTCAAGGTTCCGGTACCCTCTTCAGAGAATAACGACACTTTTTGAATTGGGACACGGAGAAATTGAATATTTTACTTACTTTCTTCACGAATAGAGTTACAATTCCGGAAGTGTCGTTTTTCCACTCTGACTGACGTGAACTTTTCCGTGCGAACTCTAAAGTGACACTGTTCATGGCGGATTCAGTTCAAAACTGGCGCGCTAAAATAATGACACTTCCGCTCTCTAGCCCCGACTTTTGGAGCTACATAAATGACTCTTTGCAGGGCTATAGAATCGAACCTTGACTATCTAAATATGGCATTAACTCGAAAACGCAATTTTTTGAGTTGTGTCACTTTCGTCGCCAAGGTGCGATATGTATGCTAAGTATACATGCTAAAATTTTAAGCTGCAATATTTCAAAAACGAAGAAGAACACGTTCTCGAAACTCAACGTATCGCTTATAGTTGCCATTGGGAACCTACAGTATTTTTTTCAGATTTTTAAATCGTGTCACTCATTGTGAAAATGACTCTCGAATACCGCAGCTACGCGTCCGTCGAGTAGCGGCGAACAGCAGTCTAACGCACGCCATTACGTTCCACGCGGCGTCGACTCGGAATTGGCGCGCGCCGGCAACTTTAGCGATTTTTTACTCGAAAACAAAAAATAACACGTTCCTAAATTTAATTCAGCGGCTGTAGTATAGTGCAAAGTATATGTCAGTATTTTAAAAAAATTTTTTGATCGTGTCACAACCTGTTTTAAAAATCTTTTAAAACTTAATTGTTAAATAAACAACAGATGAACAAACTTTTTTCAAAGTACATATTTTTTTGTACATTCTATGACTCTTTCCGCGTAAACTGAAAAAAAATAATTGAGTCTAGTGTCATTTTTGGCGGAGTTATGAATTTTTGAAAAAAACCTTGCTCGAATTTGTTTATGCAAATAACTCAACGAATTTTGCAACAGTTGAAAAATCCTTCGGCACAAAAATCTAACTCCCCGAGGACAATCGACATGCAAAATTAAAAAAATATCTGAGAGGTGACTGATCCGGTTCACGTGGAATGGCCCATATAAGTCTATATTCTACTGTCTTACGTTATATTTAATTAATTTATTATTTAATAAACTCTTCTATTTACTTGTTCACATAACCAAGGTTTCCTTATTTAAACAAATCTACCTCGCCTTATTTAACAGTGATGAAATTATCTGTCACAGAGTATTCAGGGATGGATTTCAACCAAGCTCGCCACATTCTAAGAAAGAATACGAAGAAAGGATACCAAATGTAATAAATTCTGTCTTCGATACTTGTTGATTTAGATAGAAACGAGCTTACAGCGTAATACATTATTTTTAAGTATTCTCACGTTGCTTCACTTCCTGGAACATGTAATTCTAACTGACTCCAAACTGTTGGGTCGCAAATTCGAATTACCGAAGAAAAGTTCATTTTATCTACATCAGATAGGTCCTTCTCTGCAAGGCAATGCTTGTCTTTAGATACAAATGACATAAGCATCTTCAAGTGGGTAGGTGATACTAAAAAGTGGCCCATCGATAACACTATCGAATGTTTTATCAACCTGCATTTCAGTTTCGTGCCAACGTGCACAGTGTCTTGTATACATATTGTGCGTGGCAAAATCGCAAAATGAAATCCTGGAACGAGTAATTCGTTGAATTGTTCATCAGAGCATACAATATTTCTTCTATCCTCGCTTCTCTCACTATTCGATGTGACTCGTATTGCTTTCAAGAGCCTGGGTTCTCCATCTGATGAAAACCCCAATACTGTTATCCCATTTTCCGAAAGACATCGCGTGATATAACTCCACCTCTTTAAGGGTAGGAGATACTGAAAACTGCCCATCTGAACCAATTGCTATTTTCAAATGAGGTTTAACACACATGTTTGCCATCTCAAAACATAGACATTGTGCAAATTTCAAGTCATTTGAAACAATAAGTACAGAGTTACTCCTCATAATGCTTCTGAAATAGCCTTTATTTGAAAACCTTCCATGCGTCTCAATTATTTTTGAATCTTGCTGGGCTTGCACACACATATTTCAGGCTGCCCAAGCCACAAACCCACGTCGGTTTTTAGAGATAGCTACGATACTTTGATTTTGACACTTTTTTTTATGAAAAAAAAAAAAAATATAATTTCAATTTTTTTTTCTAAAATCTGTAATTTTGTCTCGATTTTCAAAATCCGACGTGGGTTTGTAGCTAGTCTGTGTAGGAATGCACCCTGAAAATTGCAGAAGTCTTCGACAAAAACTAAGACGCATGGGACTTTTTCAAAAGGCAAAACCATAGTTCTGAGATAAATCGCTTTGAAGTTTTTTTTCAAATTATTCACAAAATTCAAGATTTTTATTACTGCATGATCCAAACTAGTTTCAGACGAGATTGCTAATAGTTTTGAAGCATGTGACGTTAAAAAAAAAAAAAAAAAAAAATAGCTCGGCTCGCACAATATTTGAGTGAAATTCACATTTTCATCATGCATTTCAGAAATTACGATTTCAAGGAAGTTGGAAAGCATTATAAAGCATATAAATTATCACAACTTGAAAAAATTTCAACATTTATATTTTAGCAGTTCGGTTGATATAAACTTGGTCTTGTCAAGTCTAAGCAATTTGATCTGCGGGCAGCGAATCGTGCGGTTGATGACTTGTAAATCTGGTTCTGTAAAATGAATACAAACATTTGGGAGAATATTGATTTGCTATATGAATTTCAATGCTTATCTCTAGTGAAGTGTGTGACCAAAAACTTCAATAAGATTTCCAACCGTAGAAAAACATATTTTGGAGTTGTTGTCTTATGGGAGTTGTAACAGCGATTCCCACGGGTTCGGGTATTACCCGCAGGAACTACGATCTATTATCAAAAACAAAATTGGAACACCAACGCTGAACCTCCTCCGACTAGCAACGTAGATGTTGGGCGCCAGACTTCTGAGAGAAGTCCTCTCTCTCTCTCGCTCTCGTCGCAGCTAGCCTGTCGGTAGAGGGATATTCGTGGGGGCGAGAAATAAAAATACCAACACACAAGAAATATATTTAAATTGATTATTTATTAAGTAAAAAGAAAAAAAGAAAAAGATAACATTAATTTGTTCAGCCTGTTATCTGGCTTCGGCTTTCTCACCGCTATTTTGTGTTTATAAATTAAATTAAAGAAAAGAATACTAGAAGAAAGAAATAAATTAAATAAAGGACTCTACTATATCAAAAGGACTCTACGCTAAATATCTCCCAAATAATAATAATAAAGACTCTAAATGATTTCGAAATAATTACTAATAATAATAAAGCTAGAAAAGGTACAGTTATCGTTGACGATTATCACAGACAGTCAGTCTCTTCCTCGCTACCACCAGCTGGAGGTCTGGCTGTCAAGTCGAATTCGAGTACCTCGCTTTACGCGAGGTCTCTAGTCTCTGACTGACAGCTGTGCGCTCTACGGCTAGGAGGGGAAGGGATTCGGAACTCAATAATTCCGTACTCTGCCACTAGAGCTCTCTGACACGCAGCAGTCTGCTGCGACGCGTGACGTCAGAGACCTCGGGCAATATGGCGCCGACTCTGGATGCACGAAATCCTGCGCAGCACGGCTGAAAACCGGCATGCGGATGCGCAGAGTCGACAGGCTCGGAGAACAACAACAAGTTCGAAACTTGCCGGCTCTCAACGACCATGCGATACTATTATGACGGAATATGAAGCGGGACTCTCTTGGTACACGGGAAACGAAGAGCAATTCTTATGGATAACTCGAGACTCTGTAATTTAGGTGACTTTAGGAGACGGATTTTATGTTAGTTTGACTCTAGGTCGGAAAGATCCTACCTGATCGCCTACGGTAGCTCAGCCTCGTGTCCGACTCGTGGTCCGGGGATAGGCGAGGGTCGTATATTAGCAAAATCGGTATAAATCAAGTCCAAGTATCCAAATCACAGTCCAAAAACAGAAGCACCGGTCACAAGATATCTCCAAGATCACAATAACAACTCTAACCACCTCACAAAACTCTACAATAACTCTCTCTCGATTCAATGAAATTATGGCACGTTAGGTATTCCTTGACGGCTAGACAATGAATGACGCTTCGTTTCCGCTTCGCTAATTGCTTATCCTCGCCGTTCGTCCTGTTAGCGCTAGCCGTTATCGATAGACCAATCCGCTGATCTACGATCGATATGGCTGCGCTAGGACGAAGGGCGGCAGATATTCAAATTGGCTATACCGACTCGGTACTCTAGGAAATGTGTACGCTCGTTTTAGCTGGTATGGAGGAGGTCCGAACGTTTGCCACGTTACAACACCCCTCCGCCAAACGGAACGTACGGGATACCGGACGCTTCCGCAACCTGCGACTCTACCAGCCTCTTTTCTATCTTAATCTACTCAGACTTATTGAATTTGTACTCTCTTGAGGCTGGGAGTAGGGGCGGTACGTCTCGGAAGGATGGGGATTGAGGAATGGGGATTCGGTACTCATATATCGGGACTCTTTTCGGTACTCTCTCTCTCTCGGGACTATTACTCGGTACTCTCTCTTTCCGTCGACGGTGCGATAGGACTTAGTCCTCTCGCTGGAGGCGGCGGAGGACCTCTATGACCGCCGCTATGAGCTCGGGGTCAGGGTCTCTCGACGCCGGCACTCTGATAGGGCTATGCCTAGCCCTCCCTCCGGCCTGGTGTCCTCCGCTCGGCTCTGTTGGGGTCGAGGCTCGTCCTCTCGACGTCTGTCCCCGTTCCGGCCGGTTTCCGGCTCCTCTCCTCGGTGGTGGGGTCGGTGTGGAGAGCCTGTGGGCCGCGTAGGCTAATTCCCACGTCCTCCGATGGGTAGGGCACGTTCGCGCCGTATACCCCCGCCACCCGCATATGAAACAGTGCGCGTGTCGCGGTTGCGGGCACTTAGAATAGAGGTGACCCTTCTTGTCACACGCCCAGCAGCAGCGGCTATCCGGGGGTGGGGGTCCCTCATGCGACGGTGGATGCGGCGGTGGCGACAGAGCCCGGGATGTCGAGGCGATTGGCTCCAGTTGCCGGTTGGCTCTGGTGGCTAAGGTACCCTCGCTGAGGGGAGCCACAAAGGAGGCCGGAGTGGGGTAGGGTCGATCACTCCGTCCCATTCCCCTAGCCAACGGTCTCAGGGGACCTGGTGCCTCTCTAGTCGGCGAGGACTCCGGCCGAATGAAGTCCTCGGGAATAAATTCCCGAGGTCTAGTCGGCTGACGTGGTGGAGGGCCTGCTGGCTCCTCTGAGCTGGCTACGCTAGCCACTGACGGCGATATCGGCCGCGTGGTTCGTCTGCGACGATTCCTCGGCCGGTTTCTGCGGCGGCGGCGACGGCTACGTCGCTCTGGCTCGGGCTCTGAAGTGGTAGGGCCGGAGGGGGTTGGTGTCGGTGCCCGTACCGGCACTCGTCGACGGAAGGGGTTCGGAGGGTCGGAGCCCGCCACGACCTGACGGCCGGGGTTCTCCTCCCGCACCTCTACCCTCGGGACTGTGGTCGTCACGGTCGTGACGACCGGTTCCAGGGGCTCCGGTGGCTTCGGGGCGGCGGTAGCCACCACGCGCGCGGCCACGGATGCCACCTGTTCACCGGGGCCTTCCCCGAGGTCTTCTCGAGGTCCCGCGGCCTCTTCCTCCTCCATCGGCTCCGGCACGCTCGCCAGACCGGTCGGGGGTGACCTCGCCAGGACCTCGCTCGTCCTCTCCATCTCCAGGGAGAGGGTTGAGCCTCGGGAGAAGGGCTCGTGCCTCAGGCACGCGAGACCCGGGTGGCGGTCCTGGAGGTCTGGCGGAGCCAGGTTGGCTCTCCAGTCCTCTGGAGTCGTCCAGCTCCCGATTAACCGCCTGGGCGGTCCTTGGCTGCGGCTCCTCCGCATTGTCGGCACTCTCGTCGTCTGACGACTCTCTCTCTCTCCTCTCGTCTCTCTGTGAAAGGTCAGATGTTAGCAGGTTATCGACAAGGCGGGAGGGCTGCGGTTCAGGAGTATTGGGATCGGGATCTGGGGGTAGTCTCGAGTCATTTGGCGTGGTATTTAGATCTACTTGCGCTGGGTGATACGGTTTGAGGTCATCCAGGTGTGCCTTTCCCGCGGGATTACCTTCTAGGTCGGTCAGGAGATAAACTCCCCGACCTTTGCGACGTTTTACCCGGAATGGTCCGCTGAACTTAGCTGTCAACTTGGCAGCGATGTAGTTCACCGCTGAGGACAGGATGTGCTGTCTGCGGAGCACGAGATCGCCTGGCTTGAACGTGAAGTCCCGACGCCCACGGTTGAAATACCGGGCTTGGCGTTCAGTGGCGTCCTCCAGGTTCTGAGCCACCAGATCTCTTAAGGCATCTAGCCTCCGGACTCTGCTTTCCCATTCCTCGGGCGTCTGCAAGGTAATCACCGGAGGACCTTCTACTTCCCGCCTCACTGTTTTCGGAGGTCTTAACTCTCGTCCGAAGTTCAGAAACGCCGGTGAGACCTTTGTCGAGCTGTGCACAGCTGAGTTCACCGCGAAACGGAACTCAGGCAGGTGTTTATCCCACTCTCGATGATCGCCCTCTAAGAAAGGTGGTGATCATCGTTTTAATCACTCGATTCACTCGCTCGACAGGGTTCGCTTGTGCGTGGTAAGGCGGAATAGTAGTGTGGTAAATCCCTAGGTCCTGACACGCGGCAGTTATTACTTTATTTGAAAATTCTGTACCGTTGTCGGTCAGAAGGACCTCTGGAATTCCCCAGCGGTAGAAGACTAGCTCTTCTAACGCCTTGAGGATTGCCGGACCGTTGGCTTTACGTAGCGGTACGCATTCCACCCATTTAGTGAAAAGATCTTGGATCACCAAGACGTAGACAAATCCTTGGCGACTCGGTGGGAACGGACCCATAATATCCGCCGCGATTGCCGTAAACGGTGCCTCTGTGACTCGGCGACCCATCAGACCACGCGGTCCGGTCTGGTCTACCTTACACCGTTGGCATTCCTCGCAGGTGCGAATAAACTGTACTAGATCTCGGTACATGCCTGGCCAATAATAGAGGAGAGCCACACGCGCGTATGACTTCTCAACTCCAAGATGACCTGAGGTAGGCAAGGAATGAGCTTCTGCGAGCACGTCATTCCGTTTCTCTAGAGGCAATACCAGTTTCCAGGGATCCAAATCAGGTAGAAGGGGGTCAGCCAAAGGATCAACCTTGTGACGATACAATCGGCCTTCTTCCACCTTCCAGTTCGGATACTGGGCTGGCATTTTCTCTACTACCTCTACTCTTCTTCGATACCACGGATCGAGGATTTCCTCTACGGCAGCTACCATAGGAGTCGGTTCGGGTATACGACTTAACGCGTCGGGGACGTGGTGCAAGGCTCCTTTGCGGTGTACGATTTCAAAGTCGTACTCAAGCATCTCCAACGCCCACCGAGCGAGTCGACCCGTCGGATTATGTAGGTTATGTAGCCATCGTAGGCTACTATGATCGGTGATCACTGTAAAGTGGTATCCTTCAAGATACGGACGGAATTTGCGGACTGACCATAGAACGGCGAGGCATTCGCGTTCTGTGACGGTATATTTCCGCTCAGCTTCCGTCAGCGACCTACTCGCGTAGGCTATCACGTGCTCGTCGTCCTTTACACCTTGGGTAAGGACCGCACCGATGCCAAAATCGCTCGCGTCGGTCTGCAGTGTGAAGGGTTTGGAAAAATCCGGACAAGCTAAGGTCGGAGGCGTAACTAGCGCATCTTGAAGCGCTTCGAACGCGTACTGATGCTCGTTCTCCCATCGCCATCGACGGCCTTTCTTTAGCAGACTATTCAGAGGCTCTGCTATCGTCGCGAAGTCGAGTATAAAACGCCGGTACCACGATGCCATACCGAGAAATCTTCTTACTTGTTTTACGGTACTAGGAACCGGGTAGTTAACGATCGCGTCTACCTTATCCGGGTCGGCTTGCAGGCCGTCACGGTTGACTCTGAACCCTAGGTATTTTACCTCTGACCTGCAAAACTCGCATTTATCCGGGTTGATAGTAAGACCTGCTTCCGTGATTTTACGCAGCACTCTCGACAGCCACTTTAGGTGGTCCTCAAACGTCTCGTTTACTATTATTACGTCGTCTAGGTAGACGAAGACGTGTGGTTCCATTTCGGGTCCAATTAAACGATCCATCAGGCGCTGAAACGTCGCGGGGGCGCCTGATAAGCCATAAGGCATTCGCTTAAATTGAAATAAACCGCGACCAGGAACTGTGAACGCGGTTATTTCCCGACTTTCTCTCTCTAACGGTACCTGGAAGTACGCCTGACTCAGATCTAACGTGGTAATGTACTTCGCTTCCCGGAGTTTATCTAGGATGCTATTCATGTGAGGTAAAGGATACGCATCCTTTTTAGCTACCTGATTTACCTTACGAAAATCGAGACAGAAACGGTACTTCCCGGAGGGTTTCCGTATCATCACAATCGGATTCGACCACTCGCTATTCGACGGCTCAATGACGTCTCCCGCTAGCATGGAATCTACCTCCGCGTACATGTACTCGCGTACTTTCGGCGATACTTGGTAGTACCTTTGCTTTATCGGCGGGTGACCTTGCACGTCGATTTTATGTGTCGCTAAGTCGGTCGTTCCGGGATGTGGATTGGTTGGTGGTAAAATCCTGGCTAGAAGACTATCTAGTCGGGACTTCTCAGGACTCGTGAGCTCGCTTAAGCCAGCACACTCGTCTTCTGGGGTATTCGCGACTGGGGGTGCTCTCTCTCTATTATTTATGGATCCAGCCGGTACTCTGACGTTGGTTTGCCAGGTTCGCGTTCGGAAATCAACTACGAAACCGAATGCCTCCAAGGCATCCATCCCGAGGATACACGCGTAGTGAAACGACGGTGCGAAACGAACTGGGAGTGATAGGGTAGTCGTGCCAACACATACTGGTAGTACCATTTCTCCCGTTATGGTTTCTACTGCGCCGTTAGGATACATTACGTTGCATCCCGGGATCGGAGTTAGTCTGGACTCGAATTCGCGGAACCGTTCGATGGCTGGTCCACCGATGTACGTTCGGCTCGATCCTGGATCAAACAAGGCTTGAAGAGCCCTTCCAGCTATCTCTAATTCGACATAATATCGGGGATCTCTTATTCTGGGTTCCCGAGTGTGATTACTCGAGATCTCGGTGGTTGGATTGGGTACGCGCTGAACGGAGGAATCGGTAGAGACCCGATCTAACGATTCCCGTTGGCGTTTCCCGGAGCGGGTCTCGGACAATGGCCGCAGCTCGCGTCCGTTACTCCAGGGGTCCTGCAGCGTGAGCATGCAGTGTATGACGGGGGGTGAGGGCACTCTCTTATAAAATGTCCCGGGGCATAACACCTGAAACAACTCGCAGACCACCCTGTGTTCGCGTTACGCGCGGCGTAGTCGATAGGGGGTTGGTGCGGTGCTCTAGCGTTAGCCGCGATAGAGTTAGCTGGGTTTGCGATCGGTACCTGAAATAATGGCGGTATTGCGTTGGGTTGCGACGGCGGTGGTTGCGAAGGGGGAGGCTGCCTAGACTTTTTCGTACCCCTATTCCTAGGGCGCGACGTTGTCGGTGGTTTCTCTAAAGCGGCTGTGGGTGCAGCTGCGACTCCGAAGGTCGTGACTTTCGAGGTCTTAGGACCACCTACCGGAGGTTTGTATGCAAACTCCGGCAGTAACGCGCTCTCGCGGGTAGGAGGTGGTACGTAGACTCTGTCTAATGCTTTTACCGACTCTAACTGCTTCCCGGCTTCTTGCAATTCCGCAAACGTCGCTACGTCGGTACGCGCAATTGCCGTACGGTACACCGGATGTAGGTTCGCGTACGCTAAATCTAATTGCTCCTTTTCTGGCCAAGGAGTAGGGAGACTCTTGAGGATCATCCTCAAGCATGTCAGATAACGCGTGATGGACTCCATAGGCGCTTGTGTACGTCTCCGAGCTTCATCTCGCACCCTGATCTCGTAATTGACTTCACCGAAATTCTCTCGGAACGCCGTGGTGAAATCAGACCAGGTATGCCACTCGTGGAACGTTAGGCGGTACCATTGCAGGGCGATATCCGTCAGCAAGGCGTGGAGGGCACCGAGGATGTCTTGATCGCTCAGGCGGCTTCCTCTACGACTTTCCTCTATACGCCTCAGGAATTCGTCCGCGCTAGCGTCACCTTCGCCTGAGAAGGATATTTTCCATCTCTGCATAATCTCGCTCGGATCCTTGGTTCGGCCAGAAGAGGGAGTAGACGACCTAGTGGTGTGTTGGGAGGTTGCAACACTCTGTTGCATCGTTGGGTGATCTAGTGCCACGGTTTGGCACGGAATACTCTCTCGGATTGGGGTTTGGGTGGGGACTCTCTCTGGGATAGGGGTTTGGGTGGGGACTCTCTCTCGGATAGGGGTTTGGGTGGGGACTCTCTCTCGGATAGGGGTTTGGAGTTGAGCTCTCTCTGGAATAGGAGCTTGGATAGGGATTCTCCCTGGGATTGGGGAGAAAACCTCGACTATTCTCATTCGCTCTTGGGTTCTCCGCGGAGTGCGGAGCGGTTCTGGAATAGGTGATTGTATGAGCGGAGTTACCGAGGGTGTCCGTGGTACCCTATGAATGGGAACAAAGGCACTCGGCCCCTGTGTTCGTTCCTCTGAACGCTGCTCTCTCGGAATCTCTTCGATATTTAACGATATGAATCGCGGTACTTCCGTGGTTCTCGGATACGGAGGGTTCCCTGGCGTACACAGCGGATGACCAGTTAGCTGCGGCAGAAGCTCGGTGGTTCCGGTCTCGCCCCGTGCGAGTTCTTCTCGGAACCTTACTCGCGAGCGACCTGTAGCCAGTGTACGACCGGTCGACTCATAATTCGGCGGAGGCGCGGCTCTATGTCCTATAGGCGTACTATTATTAGTAGACCGGCCTGGAGCCGAACCTTGAGGAGGTGTCGTACTTCCTCTACGCGGCGAGGGAACGGGAGGTGTCTGAACCGTCGGTTGGGGTGTAAACCTTCGCGGAGACGGTGTCGGAGTCTCGCGACTTGTCGATGCACCCGGCGGTGGTGCGCTAGGACGCGGAACGGTTTCTACCCGGGAAGGCTGACTGGGACTGGTGATAGACCGGGTCGGACCGGTAGGAAGCTCGTCTTCCTCGGGTACCCAGGTTAAGTTACGCTGGCGAGAACGTTCATGGTACCTGAACATCCTCCAACGAAGCTCTTGTCCCGAGCTTTCCGGGCTTAGATGGTACCTATGAAGAAGCGTTCTCAACGCCTCCTCCGATAGATCGCAGATCCAGCGGGCTACCGCACTGGTGTCATCGGGGTGTATCCCCATAGTCGGAAATCGCACTCGACCGGGGGTCGGAGGTGCGTTTTCACCCTCATCCTGAGGTTCTCGCGAAGCTGACCTCGACCCTGGCGCGCGAGACCGGTTCGAAAAGAACCACTCCATAATAGGAACTCTTATTTACTTAACCACTGTGATAAAGTCAACAATATTCCAAAAAAAATCAAAAGAAAACACAAAATAGGGGTGAGTTCGGCCATAACCCGAAGTATTTTTATTTCAGGCCCCACGTTGGGCGCCAATTTTGTAACAGCGATTCCCACGGGTTCGGGTATTACCCGCAGGAACTACGATCTATTATCAAAAACAAAATTGGAACACCAACGCTGAACCTCCTCCGACTAGCAACGTAGATGTTGGGCGCCAGACTTCTGAGAGAAGTCCTCTCTCTCTCTCGCTCTCGTCACAGCTAGCCTGTCGGTAGAGGGATATTCGTGGGGGCGAGAAATAAAAATACCAACACACAAGAAATATATTTAAATTGATTATTTATTAAGTAAAAAGAAAAAAAGAAAAAGATAACATTAATTTGTTCAGCCTGTTATCTGGCTTCGGCTTTCTCACCGCTATTTTGTGTTTATAAATTAAATTAAAGAAAAGAATACTAGAAGAAAGAAATAAATTAAATAAAGGACTCTACTATATCAAAAGGACTCTACGCTAAATATCTCCCAAATAATAATAATAAAGACTCTAAATGATTTCGAAATAATTACTAATAATAATAAAGCTAGAAAAGGTACAGTTATCGTTGACGATTATCACAGACAGTCAGTCTCTTCCTCGCTACCACCAGCTGGAGGTCTGGCTGTCAAGTCGAATTCGAGTACCTCGCTTTACGCGAGGTCTCTAGTCTCTGACTGACAGCTGTGCGCTCTACGGCTAGGAGGGGAAGGGATTCGGAACTCAATAATTCCGTACTCTGCCACTAGAGCTCTCTGACACGCAGCAGTCTGCTGCGACGCGTGACGTCAGAGACCTCGGGCAATATGGCGCCGACTCTGGATGCACGAAATCCTGCGCAGCACGGCTGAAAACCGGCACGCGGATGCGCAGAGTCGACAGGCTCGGAGAACAACAACAAGTTCGAAACTTGCCGGCTCTCAACGACCATGCGATACTATTATGACGGAATATGAAGCGGGACTCTCTTGGTACACGGGAAACGAAGAGCAATTCTTATGGATAACTCGAGACTCTGTAATTTAGGTGACTTTAGGAGACGGATTTTATGTTAGTTTGACCCTAGGTCGGAAAGATCCTACCTGATCGCCTACGGTAGCTCAGCCTCGTGTCCGACTCGTGGTCCGGGGATAGGCGAGGGTCGTATATTAGCAAAATCGGTATAAATCAAGTCCAAGTATCCAAATCACAGTCCAAAAACAGAAGCACCGGTCACAAGATATCTCCAAGATCACAATAACAACTCTAACCACCTCACAAAACTCTACAATAACTCTCTCTCGATTCAATGAAATTATGGCACGTTAGGTATTCCTTGACGGCTAGACAATGAATGACGCTTCGTTTCCGCTTCGCTAATTGCTTATCCTCGCCGTTCGTCCTGTTAGCGCTAGCCGTTATCGATAGACCAATCCGCTGATCTACGATCGATATGGCTGCGCTAGGACGAAGGGCGGCAGATATTCAAATTGGCTATACCGACTCGGTACTCTAGGAAATGTGTACGCTCGTTTTAGCTGGTATGGAGGAGGTCCGAACGTTTGCCACGTTACAGAGTATACACACCTTGAAAATGATTTTTTTCTAAATCACTGCTATGCTCTGAGTAAACATTCTAGTGACTCAGTTCTTCCACAGTTGATTAGTGCTATTTTGATACATAGTTCATGATTTTCCCAGATTTTATGTCCTCCGCTGAACCAAAATGTAGTCCACCGAAGAAAAAGTAGTTGTCGTAAGGTACAGTATGCTGCGTTGCATGAAATTTCTCCAAATTGGGGGGAATATTCTGTATGAATGTAATTTAGGGACAAACCAATAATATTTCATGAATTCAAGTTCCAGACATAGAAATTTTTGATTGTAAGACTTTTTTTCCATCGTTTTGGAAAAAATATTTTACAATCAAAAATTTCTATGTCTGAAACTTGAATATACATGAAATATTATTGGTTTGGCTCTAAATTACAATCATACAGAATATCTCCTCCAATTTTGAGAAATTTCATGCAACGCAGCAACCTGTACCTTACGACAACTACTTTTTCTTCGATGGACTACATTTTGGTTCAGCGTAGCACATGAAATCTGGAAAAATCATGAACTTTGTATGAAAATAGCACTAATCAACTGTAAAAAGACTGAGTCACTAGAATGTTTTCTCAGAGTGCAGCAGTGATTTGAAAAAAAATATTTATTATTTTATTATTTTTTTTTTATTATTTTGTTATCTCACGTGAAAAATGCATCTCAAGTTACTTATTTTCACAAATTGAAATGGCAATAACCGAAATATAGGAAAATTAGGAACCTCTACTGTAACATTATACGTTTTATTGAGTAAACGAGGCTTAATAATTTTTTTTTCGGTTCAAGGATTTGTGTACGTATAGATAAGGGTTCAAATAACACTTTTCCGTAAAAAACCGAAAATCGATTTTTTTTAAATTTTCGCACTCAAATTTCAGTATCTCCTACCCTTAAGGGGGTATTCTGGTCTAGAAATTTGAAAGAATCGATTTTTTTTTTGTTTCATATTTTCAAAGTTGAGACCTTCAAGAATATGTCCTCAAGAGGATTTTTCAAAATTCAAATTATTTTCAGAGTTACAGCGACTTTTGTGACGTGGCAATTAAACCGGTCGGCTACTACCCGAGGACGAGTCCCTTCGAGAAACTCCTTTATACTCCCATATATACTTAGAAATCTATTAACCGTAGGTCATTGTAACGTATTTTGTTGGAAGGCCCAATGTATAGATCGCTGATTTAAAAAATTTAAGTATAACACACCATTAAACGTCTCAGACTGCGCGAAACTTGACCTCAAACTTTAAACGCGTTTTTCTCGAAACTACTTTTTTCGAATCGGTGTGCATGATATCTCAGGTTCTACTCGACCGATTTACTTGAAATTTGGTACAGAGCTTCTTTATATATTATAGTATTGCACTACGGAGAGTTTTTTGATAAATTTTTTTTTTTTCATTTTTAAAAAATTCCGAAAGGGCGAAAAAACAGGGAAAAAACGTAACTCATTTTTCAAACCGTCGCCATTTTGTGAAAAAAAAATTTTCTCTTAAAAACTCCTCGTAGTGCTGTAACTACATCTTTCTTCTTGACGAATTGAAAAAAAAAAAAATTTAAGATCACTGGAAGGACCGGAATCCTGCACACCAGGACACGCCATATTTTTGAGAGCCCCCACTTTGCCAGCCTGCAGTTTTTTGAATTTTGATTTTTTTTTTAATATCATACATGTTTTATACTCTCAAAATATCAATAAATAACTAGTAAAAAAATGGATCGTGAAAATATTTATTGGTTTTTTTTTTATAGCGTCTGAAAAAACACCCAAAATTCGGGCGTCTAAACCAGAATACCCCCTTAATACATCTTCAGCTTTGAATTTATTATCTGTGCCGTATAAACACAGACAAAAAGGAGGAGCATCTGCTGATAATGACTGTGCCATAACTACTTATAATAATGTTGCTACAGAATTATTTTCAAAGTGCGTTTCGATTACTTTCGCGGATGTTGCCATAAAAGAATAAGCCTTAGGCATTGCGTTTTTGTCAGTCGGTAATACGAATTCTATAAGTTGGTTTGATCGCGAGTCATATTGAATCTTAGGTGTGATACGGGTTGCGTCTTCGCTCAACCAAACACATAGTGGTAAATTTCTGGCCTCCAAAAATTTTTTTAATTCGTTCACTCGACACGCGCCTTCTACAATTGAAATCAAACTACTATGGATGAATCGACTGATAGTGCTAAGAGATGGTATTGACAAGTTCGCATATAATGTGTTGTACAAAATAGGTCCTCTAACCATATACATGTATGCTGACAGCAATTTTAATGCATATTCGTATCGACATCCACCTTTGTTTTTTATCAACTTTTTTTGGCTAGTACGGATTAATATATTCAAAAAAGTTGACCCATACCTATCGCTACCTATTTCCCGAACATTATTCACGATCTTTTCATTTCCGAAATAGCCTGTTCGGTGACCATTTCGATCTATACCGTTCCCCCAAGATGTCGTACATGTTTTTTTATGGCTTCTCCTATTACACTTCTACACGGGGAAATTTCGTGCTCAGTCACTGTCTCTCCGTGTAGTCAGTAGTGGAGAATCAGAGTGTACGCGGAGGTGGTATACACCGTGTTCGGGTATTGTTGACGAATGCGAAGGATGTGATTGGTTTCCTACGTGTAGCCGTCTACCGGTGACACCGTATACAGAGAACGTTGCCGCTGGTTACATTTTTCCGCTTCTTTGTGTGCGCCGCCACTGTATACCGGTAGTGTATACCGGGACTGCAATACTATGTATACGTCTGTTGCCTACGCCGTCACCAGTAGATGGCTACGCATAGGTATCAAGTGAACGGCTTCGAAGTGTGCACAATCGCCGCATACGCGTATACAGTCACAGTTGACTAAAATTTCCCGTGTAGACGTAGTAAGTAGGCAATTCCTAGGAGCAACGATTTTTCGACGAATCACTCGTATGGGTATCATCACTGCAGTTCGTGGATGGTGATTTGTTCAAATCAGTGTGTGCCACCTCACCAGCACTGCTCTCGGAAATGCTCTGCGATGGAACACTAGGTAGCTCGTCGGTCTCGTCGCCGGTCTTAATTCTCGGTGTGCGAAGCACATGCAGACTCTCGTGCAGACTACCTATTTGCGATGAATTAGGCGATGCGGCATCAGATGATGGTATTTCCTCAGTGCATCGAGATAGAAAAATGGCGACATAACTTCAGCGACGTATCTTGCTCGTGATCTTGGTGTTGGCGGTAGACCATCAACCCCAGTTTTCAACATAATAAGAGGTGGTGGTATATCACTCATTTCTCGCGTTTGTTCATCACACCCTTTTTTGAGCCCAGTTGCTAATTTGCCGTGCATTGAGGGTATATGACGGAGACTCGCAGATTCTTGTTTTATAGCGAAGGGTTTAGAAATCGTGCACATTGAGGTGACTTGAGGTTTTCGCAGCTTAGCATTATCCGAATCGCTATATTTGTCATGGGTGAGAATATGTCTTTTGAAATTTGACGTCACCCATTTATTTTTGATTGTGTGCACTCTAGTCATTTTTATAGAAGTACCACAAATTGGACAGACTAAGAGAGCGATGGAGGCCCCTGGTCCGTTCTCATCATCTTCTTTTATTTATTTATTTATTTATTTTTTCTTCTTTTATTCTTTTTTTTTTAATTTCACTAATCAACTTATTTCGGATAGCTTATGGCATGGCCACCGCTTTATTTCTTCCTAAATCCGCGACTCGTTTCTGGATCTTTAATTTCTCCGCATCTAATGTTGATTTCATGTCACTGATGGCACTACTTTTTCGTGAGCAAGCTCGCTTCGGTGGTGGAAAATCAGTGATTTTCCAATAATCCCGCGGCTTGTTCTTCACGTACTCAACTAATCTCGAAATTAGTGCTTTATCACCAATCACAAATTCGAAATTTTCCGGTTTATCTTTAAAAATACCGAAGTACAGACTTCTGTCTTCATCATCTTCAATGAACGACAATAATTTTGATCTTGCAAACTCTTGCAAGTGTTCGATTGTCTCTACAGTAATATCAAGAATGGACAACGGATTGTCTAAATGATGGTATTTCAGAATATTCTTCACGTGGATGGGTACAAATAGACCCAGATCGTTTTGTATTTTCTGCTAAAAAAGACCTCTAAAATCGTCCGCCGAGTTCATTTTGACAGATCCAGCTGATTGACAATCTGATGCAGTAATTATCTGCAATAAGAAAGATCATCCAAGGGTGTAGATATAGTTTTACGCTCGATATATACGTCCGCGGTGCGAACATTATTTTTCGTCGTCATGGTGACGTCAGTTCGTTTGTTGGCTTTCTTATGCGAGCATCCCACATAAAAAAGCCAAAGAAGCGAGAAAAAAAAGTCGCAAAAACGCGTACTTTATGTACGCGCACTATGACGAAAAAAGTATGTACATTTCCGTTACACTTTGCGGACTTGTTTCGTAATGTATTATGTCTCTTACCTATTTTCCTTGTCATTCGAATGATTCACAATGCATAATATGCATACGCAAAAATTCACGTTGGTGTCGAACTTGGCGTAATGTAAAAGCAAGTGATAAGCGTTCGGTATTGCTCGATATCGCTCGGTTTCGCGCGGTATCGCTGGGAATCGCTGGGAATCGCTGGGAGGCGCTCGGAATCGCTCGATTTTCTAAAATCTATTTTGTGCGATTTCCTCAATTTAGAAATCAAGGGAACTCCAGTAAAATCTTTGGGAATTTGTGAAAATCACCTTCACATAGAAGAAATCATTGGCAATCGCAATACCGATTTCCTTCGGATTCCAAGTGAATAGCCCCTCGGTTTATATGATTAATACAACGGTAAGTAAGTTTTCATTATCCTGAGGCTTGCCTTCTCGGCGCTGCCCACTTACGATACATGTTTCATGTTCCTGTGTTACCTTCCCAGCAAACACAGAACTGCCGAAATTATAATGGCCCAGCACTGGCAGTGCTGGCAATGTGCTGGTGTAGACTAGCCTTTGCTGCGCCACTACATGTAAAAAAGCGGTATTTCGGTGAAGTTTTATGATTATCCAACCATTGATGTAACGGTGTTGGTTACCAACTACTGATTTCCTGCAGGGCATTTTGCATCTTGCCACAACCGACTTGCCATCACTTGGCCGTTTTCAAACACACTTGCATCTGTATCTTGATGGTCCGGCATTGGCAACTCCGGCACTTTTCTACCGGCATCCGGTCGTTGATTCGCAGGCGTACATGGTCGTATAAGGTTTTCTGCTGACTGCAGTATTTCTAACACTTCCACCGAATTTACCGGAAAGAGAATGTTTCTATGCAATCGAACAAAAGTATATACTATTTAATCATCAGAAATCTTCGAAGTGATTTTTTTTTTTTTTAGTACATATTGATGTAAATCCTCACAAATCGAAGTTTACCTATCGAGTCAAAAAGTGTTGAGTATTGCAACAGGCGACGTTTGGGTGTAGATCAACACTGGACATCATACGATCAACGAAGTTAAACAATTTCAACTGTAGCCAGAATTCGGATGGGTGACCCACATGAATACATCTAATTAGTCTTCGAATAGCTAATTTCTAACATCCTGGGAATATGAACTTTGCGCTACCGCTCGAAAAAGAATCAACTCAAGTATCGGCATTCCTCCACCTAACTAGCAATGGCCCTACACTCTGTGTTTGCTGGGTTATCATTACTATATGGGGCTCTCCATCCATTATCACCCACGTTTGACCTCGGCATTTTTTTTTTCTCAATTTTTTCATATGTTGTACTATATTGAGAGACCATCTGTGATTTTTTTAAAAATTTTTCAACAAACCGTTTTTATATAACGCAAGCATGTTTTCCTCGCTTTTTGATGCCTTTGTATAGGACCTAAAGTAGTACTTTTAAGTCCTAGGACTTAAAAGTACCACTTTAAGTCCTCGGACTTTAAAAGTACCACTTTTAGGTCCTATACAGAGGCATCAAATAGCGAGAAAAATATGCTTGCATTATATAAAGTATCGTGTGCACCATGGAGGTGGGCCTTTACATCGCACTCGGCCTTAAAAGTGCCACTTTACCTCCTTGGTGTACAATGTACTATTTTTTTCATAAATAATACCAACTCTGGAAAGAATACATCCTTCGAAAATTCTGAAAAAAATCACCTATATTCTACATTCGAAACTTGATTTTTTGATCCCCGTCCGATCGTGGACGGTTGAGATCTTCTATTTTTTCAACCAATATCAAAATTGAAGAATCGTTATCAACACACACAAGTATGACTTAATTAGTATTATTATTATTAATATTGCACCTGGAGTAATTGAGACAGCACAATTATCTCAGTCGGGTGTAAGTAACATTTATTTCAATACATCTTACATAATATTCACACATGAGATTGGCTCTAAATCTCATCAATTATTCATATTTTTTAGGATTTTATGATATTGGGCGCTATCAGAGCGTGAAAAGAGCTTTGTCTCAACCAAACCATTTCCTCGAGGTATAATACAGTGGATGTTTTGCGTTTGTGGTATTCGTCTCGTATTATCAAAGCGTTCATTCAACTGAATTTTCATCGATTCGTATTCTTCAATTGTTGAAAATTTCGTAGTTATGTTTGGCAAATTTTTTGAGTTCGAGGTCCAATCATAGAATTTTTTCGGTGTTGTAATCTGTTAATCAGGAGGTAGTTTAAGACTGGCCAGTGCAGCCATTCTCTTTACAGTACCACCTACACCATCACAGGGCCCTTTTCCGTGGGCAGTGGCTGAGAAATGCCACTCTGCTGGTATCCCAAAATCCTCCTCGTGATAATACACATTTGAGAAAATGTTTGAAATTTTTAAATTGTTGGGGTGCACCGTCTGATATGTATTGAATTTTCGATACTACTTCAGAAAGTTTTTTTATGTACTCAACGACGATTTTAGAATGAACATACACTGCAATTGAATCCTGATTGAGACAATCTGAGATGATGACAAACTTTTGTGGCAGAGTACATTTCCAGATCTATAATAAATTACGACAGGATAGACGGTGGCTTGAGAATTGTTCCAGTGAAAGCCTGGTGCAGCGTCTTGAACGACCAATGCATAATTCTCTGCGAAGTCACACATCACAATGAATTCAGTCTCTTTCAACGAAGCTTTTGAAGTTTTTATAAATACTGCTTGTTCTTTTGCGATAAAATAATGTGGAAGAAGCGCTTTGACTTTGTTACAAAACTCTTGAACAAATTCTGACGAACACTGAGTGATCGTTTCTAGACTTGTACGCGGTTTTGAGAACCAATTGCTGTAAACGACGTTGTCAATTTCATTGCTGTTCATCAAATCCCTTTCTTAAAAAAGTGATTGTAACGGAAATGACGCAAATAAACCGAAACTCTCGCACTTCCGTCAGCGCTTTTCCGCGACGTCTATTGGTTCTTGTTCGCGCTCCATATTGTTTCTCGCCGAAATTTGTTTGATGCGACTTCACAGCGATGTGTCATTACGTGCATTGAAGCAAATCTGTTTTTCACGTTCTGCCGACGAGCATTCAATTCCGCAAAGGTAAATCCACATATCGGTAAATCTCTTTGAAATATTACGAATCGTTTGTTCTTTATACATAGAATCAATCGAAGCCAGAGATCAATCCTACTCGATATTCGATTTATCTTTATTACAGACAAGAACTGACTGTACCCGCTTTTTACGGTCCCCGTCAACGAACGATTAGTGTCATACTAATTATAGTTTGATTCAATTGTAAGAAAGTTAAGAAAGATTGTCTCCAAAATAATAATAATCATTATTATAAATAATTCATCTTAAAAGAATTATATGGGCAAATCCTCAAAACTTTTGATATTCCAGAATTTTTTTTTTTTTTTACTAAATCAAGAGCACACACTTTAGCTTTGGTGGACACTTTTGGTTAGCATTCAAGATGATCAAAAAGTATTCGTTAATCATTTCTAGGTGGGGGCGTGAAGATTATGACGTAATCATTGTGGAAATACATTTTTCTTCGTCAAAACGTTATTAATACATTATTTAACAACCTCTAAATGCGGGAACGAATGAAAAAAAACAATAACTGTAGGTAACTTTGTTTGATACATGATAAAAAAAAACAATAAAAAAATAATAACAGGTATAAATGTTCGTTAAAAAAAAAAAAAAAAAAAAAAATCAAAACTACTAAAAAAAAATTATAAAAAAAATAATAATAAGAATAATAAACAATAAACAAATATAAAGGATGAGGCCGAGTACGTTCAAGAATGGCTAGAATGCTAGCAATACATTTTTGACAAAGCGTGCGGGAAGAGTGTTTTCCCATGCCTGTGGAGCGTGCGGGAAGTGATTGATCCCTGAAGTCGGCTGAACTGAACCGTAATGAGCCACAAATTTTCATTGTTTGCATTATCGCGAGAGTCAACACTCAGTCATAGCCAACTTGGCACCATACGCTCCAGGTTTTTCGTCTGTTTATTGCAAGCTGGCCATCAGCTTTTTTATTTCTCGAGCGTACACGCGCTTAGAAATACTTGGTTATTATGTTATGTTATGATTTCTTCCCTACGCGTGTCAAAAAATAGTATACGTAACGATGGCGGGTTGGTCATCCCTGCACTCGTGCTTCTTGCCACCCTCGCTACGCTCGGGTGGCAAACATCGCACTCGTGCAGGGATCACCAACTTCCCGCCATCGTTACGTAATGTACTATTTCAGCACCTGTAATATCATAATTATCAAAAACTGAGACTATTCTTAAGTGATTTACTTATGATGTATACATGGAATATTGACGCGCTGTTTTTCTTCAGTTATGCACATCAAACACTTGAATTTACAATTGGTATAACATGAAAATTTCAAATAGTTTTTGTGTGCTATAAAAAAAATCGAATGATTGCAGGTGTTTACGATTCAAACAATCAATTTGTAATCGCTGCTGTATGAAGATTATTGATAGCACACTTATCGGAACACATGCAAAGCGTTTCTTTTTGTGTTGAAATGAAGTAAATTGGGTGAATACGTTGATAGACAAGGGGGCGCGCAAGTAAATACCATAACTTTGCTGAAAAATGTAAAATGAAAAAATTGAGACTCGCATTTTCGTGGTCCCATAACTTTTGAATGAAGATAGGCACATGCACGACCTCGTAGGTATAGTTACATTATATGAATAAGTATCCGAAAATCAATTTTCGAAATTTATTGTACCCGCTATTTCCCAATAAAATTTTATTTTTGTGAAATAAACAATTTCTTTGTCCGTATTTTATATTAAAAAAGAAAAAAATTACATTCAACAAATTATTTATTCGATTCAGCGTAATATTTATTTCCGTTTGAATATTTGTCTTCAATTACATTTGGTTCATAAAATCTGCTCAATCTTTAGTAGGTTTATATACATATAAATAAACGATAGGTATTCATTCAAATAAATTTTAGTTGTTGCGAGTAGGGCATTTTTCTGGGTCTACATACATGTTTGTGGTAGTGCCTCACGGACTTATGAATTGAGCCTGTCAATATGGCCGAGGCTTTACCTCACGTACTCCCCCCCCAAGATTCATACGCCTCGCCCATAAGTCCGTGTGAAAAACGAACAATCTTTTTCTGGAAATTTCCTTACTAGCCATTTATATATGCTATTTATGTTGCTGATTGTATTTTGATTAATATTTCAAATGTGTATCCGATTGCAGGATATCGCCCCTTCGTTGGTTTAATTCTCTATATTTACACCCAGCTCAGAGGATTCCGTGCGGATGTCAATAATAATCATTATTAACCGGTTCACTGGTAAGGGCACATATATGTGCAAAAAGAAAAAGTGCCACAACTGGTAATGGCACATATATGTGCAACGTGGATATCTCTGTCAGTTTTGAACGGATTTGCATCAAACTTGATGTTCCTAAGTTTTTTGGGCTTCATGTTGAATACGAAATTATTTCCTTTCACCAGTTTTGGCACAAAACGTTGATTTCGGGTCTACCAGTGAACCGGTTAATAACATTCATCGGCATGAAACCACGGGTGTAGCACTATTCCACTCTTATCATTATTCACTGATTCACTGTATAAAACCATTAGCATGGCCGATAACACATTATATAATTGTATAATATAATTATAAGTATAAAATTGTGAATATTTAATTTAATATTTATATTCAGATTAATAGCTCTCTCCCTGCCTACGAATACTTGGCGGTGATTCGCTGCCGCGAAATTTGATTGGCATCTGGAGCACCTGCGCTACAGAGTGAAGCCCGATTGCCTTCAGCCTTTGCAATGTGCGCAAATGCTTATAGATGAGATGAGCTATTGAAAAGTGTCGGAATAGTAGATTACGATACAAGTGCGCAAAGTACGTGATTCTCGCACGAGTGTAGCTTGTCACCCGAGCGAAGCGAGTACGCGCACGTGTGTCGTATACTATTTTTTATAATTCAGTGTGCGAATTTCGATTTCGAAAAATAATTTTTATCAGTAACCGAAAACCGGCTGAGAATGTGAATACTGTATTTTAAACAATATTCTACAGATACGCTATTTACAATGTGCGGAGTAAATCATTCTCTACACTCAGTGCGGGAATGTATAATATACTCCAGATAGGGGAGAGTGTTGTACCTCGGACCAGTTTTTTTCAAGTCACCATAACTTTTTTTCTTTCAAACAGGACCTCATAAAAATGGTGCTATAATATAGTCTTGGGTCTTGAGTATTGAGCCTTTATGTTTTATAAATGAAACTTCTTCTCAGCATTATATTATATTGCATAGTTTGAACGAACAGCACATGGTCCAAGGTACATGACCATGTTGTACCTCGGACCATAGCATGTTGTACCTTTCACCAGTTATCTTTCACGGTTATATTCAACTCACTTTGGTGTTTCGGAAATCTGTGCAACCTAGGTGGTGATAATATTGCATAACATTTTTATTTTTCATGAATTTCTAATACAAAACCTCCATAAGACACTACAGTGGTCCAAGGTACAACAAACGGGCATTCGGAATAACTAGTGCCACCATTTTTAAAAGGTTATGTTTAGTTTAGCAACACTGTGCCTGTTTTAACAAAGACATTTCAAAAGTATGAAATGATTAATTGCGGGTCGTAAAGCCTATCATGACATACATTTCACACCTTCGAACTAAGATACGAAAAAGTTACTTCTCACCTGCGAAAACACTTTTCTTTTGATACACCGCGACTCATTCGCCGAACACTCAACTTATCAGGAAGAAACACAATTCGGGGGTTCCCCGAAAGTAGATCCGTCGAAGTAAACGGAAAAAATCTACAGAGGGGCGCTGTAGCCTATGTGGACCGAGGTACACGTTGGTCCGAGGTACAACACTCTCCCCCTACTTTAGCGCACTGAGTGTGCGAATGTATCTACTCCAGATACATTTGCACACTGAGTGCGCAAATGTCTCTACTCGGCACACCGCGAGCCACGGTGTGTGAATCGGGCACTTCGCACACTAACAACAGACATGAGAAATCGAGTTTCGCACACTGAGTTATAAAAAATTATTTTTTCAACTCAGTGTGCGAATTTCGATTTCTCATGTCTGTTGGTAATGTGCGAAGTGCCTGATTCACACATTGTGGTGCGCGGTGTCCCGAGTAGATACATTTGCACACTCAGTGCGCGAATGTATCTGGAGTAGATACATTCGCGCACTAAGTGCGCAAATGTATCTGAAGGAAATTATGCATTCGCGCACTGAGTGTAGAGAATGATTGACTCCGCACACTGTAAATAGTGTATTTGTAGAATATTGTCTAAAATATAGTACTCACATTCTCAGCCGGTTTCTGGTTACTGATAAAATTATTTGTATTTGTATTTATTTTCGAAATCAAAATTCGCACACTATGAGTTGAAAAAAATAGTATACGACACACGTGCGCGTACGTGATCCTTGCACTCGTGTTTTTGTCACCCTCGCTTCGCTCGGGCGACAAGCTACACTCGTGCGAGAATCACGTACTTTGCGCACTTGTATCGTAATCTACTATTTTAATACAGTATGCGTAAAGTTCGTGAAATTCATCTGTAAGGTCCCGAATTTCGGTGCGTAAAGGGAACTTTTATGCACACGTATGTGTAAAGTGTTCGAGCGTGTGTCAAGTATTTGAAGTGTGTGTAGAGTGAAAAGTATTTGTTTGCAGAGTTAGATTTTATACCAATAAAATTCGTCTATCATAAAATATGCGTTTATTTAATAATACAAATTTACATTTCATTTATTTTATCCCATCATTATTACACGGAGAAAAAAAAAAAAAAAAAAAAAACAGTAAGCTGTGCTGCGCAGGGCATTAATCTAGTCAATATAGTATTTTGCTTTCGCCGTGATGTGCAAATCAGTTTTCACTATAGTTCTAACAGTACTCACTGCTGTGACGGAAGTAACTATTGCTGTCGTGACAGTAATCCGTGAGGTCAGATTGAAAATGTATGCTTCTAAATACTATATTGACTAGATTAATGCCCTGCGCAGCACAGCTTACTGTTTTTTTTTCTCCGTGTACTTCAATTTTTTTTTATTACAATGTCATGTTTATTGAGGCGGCGGGGGGATCCACTTGAGTTGTTTATCCTTTTCGGATTTTTGATACGTTGACTACTCTTATTGTATATCATAAATGAAAATTTGTGCTTTTAATAATCAGGGGGCTTCGCCCCGGGCCCGACTAAGGACTGCACCCCTGGACCCCCTCGCAGAGGTTCGTCTGCTCAATGCTTTCAAATCTCGTTTGTGAGGCATTCGTGATAAAAAATAGTAAAACCGAGACATCAGTGTCGATGGTTGGTTGAGTTGAAAGGTTATCAATTTACATCCAATTGCAAACCTCAGACTATATGCTTTTCAATGTACAAACTTTACGCATACTGGATCAAAAAATATTCTATGGAACTCAAGGGTAAATTTTTTTATTCCCGGCTCAACTGTAATGGCCACTTTATTGACCTGAAAAGTGGGACAAAAGTGGCATTTGATTCCATACTATACTTTTTGACCCGCAATTTCACGTTTGCGAGACAAAAAGTAGATTTGCGGGAAAAAAGTAAAATTAGCTGGAAAAAAGTAAATTTTTATCACACATGCACGGAAAACCCGATTTTCCTCGCTGTTATGCGAGAGTAAAATGGAAGTTTGCCTCCCGTGGTACACAAGATGAACTCGCGCATGCGCATGTCGTAGAGAATTCATTTTCTTCCCTAGGGAGCGGGAAGAAAATGAATTCTATACGACATGCGCATGCGCGAGTTCATCTTGTGTACAAACCCGTCCGTGTTCACAGGTCACGTTGACAGTTGTCACACGTCACCTCGGACATTAATACGGCTTGGCAAATCGGTGTTTTCGTGCATTTGTGATAAAAAATATCGTGTGCATCAAGGAAGAATAGGTGTTTTCTATTCACACAAAATCACCTATTTTTTTCCCTTGATGCACAATATACTATTGCGGTAAAAAATGTAACGTCCGGGGTTCACTATTAATATCTGTGTAACCTCCGGGACGCTGTTATTGTGGGTTCAACCCTGTTTTATACTTAAGGTAACTGGAGAGGAGAGTGTAGAAGGTTAATGAGTGATTGGAATGAATTCGATTGATAACTATTTATTGATTGAAGAGTGAGTATGTGTGGTAGAACGAGTTTGAATAGATGAATGAATGAATAGTGATCTGGATGGTAGAAGGGTTAAGGAAGATTTAACAGTCAGAGGATCGAAGATGAAGTCCGGAAGAAGCTAACAGTCGGAGGATCGAAGATGAAGTGTCGTAGACAAAGGGGAATAAGTGAAAAATTTTTTGATGAGAAAAATTAACGGACGATCCGGGAATCGAACCCAGGATCCACGGAAGCCTATCCGGGGACTTACACCCGTGACCACCTAGCTCGCCCACAGATCGCCGCAATTTCTCTCATCGTATTGGTCAGGTCCCTTGACAGTCCGAATTACCGGGGTTCTACTGTAACTTAAAATTTAGTAAAAGTGGGTTTTTGGGGTCACTGATTACAAATCCGATGTCAGGTTTTCGAAATTCAAAATAGCGGATCCAAGATGGCGGACGCCAAAACGTAACTCTACGAGAATATTGCTGCAAATTTTTACTCAGGGGTTTTTGGGACTGCTGATTACGAATCTGGAATCAGATTGTCGAAATTCAAAATAGCGGATCCAATATTACGGATCAAAAATTAAAAAGATCGCTTCAGCTTTGAAACTTTGATTATGAGGGTCTTTCGGGTCGCTGATAACGTATCGGTAATCAGATTTTCGAAATTCGAAATGGCGGATCCGATAAGGCAGACCAAAAAAATTGAAAATATTGCTCTCACTTTGAAATTTCGTATCTAAGGGTCTTCTCGGCCACTGATAACGAATCTGAAATCGGTATTTTCATATTCAAGATGGCTAAATCACCAAAATACAATTTTGAATTTTGACAAAAAGATACGTGCATATTTATTGGAAAAAATCGAAAGTAGGAAAAAACAGAAAACAAAATATTGCGCAAAAATGAGATAAAAAAGCGACAAAAAATTTAAAAAAAATCAACAAAATGAACGAAAATGAAGAAAAAAAAAAAAAAAACCCAAGAAATGAATGAGAAAAATTAATAACAAAAAAAAAAAAAAAATAAAAAATATAGAACTAAAGCTAGCCACGTCCACGTCGTTTATGGGTTCGGCTCAGAGCAAGTACAAAGAAATGAAAATTGTTACACTTTGCTAAAGCTCTTCCCCCATCGGAAAAGTAGTTTTTGGCTTCTAGGTCCACCATATTGGACCTACCTGCTATTTTCAATTCGTGAAACTGAATGTTGGGTTCATCATCAGTAACCACCGATAACACAGCCCCACAAAAAAAAAAAAGGTCGTGACTTGGGTGACTGACCATAGTATTCCGGTGTATTTTCTGACGCTGAATCCGAATGCGAGGTCAGAAAAATTCGTATACCCCTAAATTTAAGGTCAGATCAAGGTCAAATCTAGGGAATCTATTGTTAACAAAGTAAACCAAAATATCTATGTGTTTTTTGGGTCGCTGAGTCCGAATCCGATGTCCGTTCGATCCCATCACGTTATGTTCAAGGTCGATTGAAGGCCAAATGTTCTATTTACACGAAAACTTCGTTTTTGATCCTAGATTCGGAAAGAGCGGAAAATTCTACATTCAGATACGTTTATACAATTTTTTTTTACATGCCCTCTAAAGGTCATAGATGCTATAACATATTTTATTCTCTTTTTTAACGAAGTAAACCAAAATATCTATACATGGAAATTTTGTAAAACGAAATATCAATCAATCAATCTTGCTGCTATGGCATCTATTCTCTTTTTTTGTAGTATCTCTTGCTTTTGTTTTCATAGGATCTTCTAACTGGCTGGCGCATATGGTGTTCTCTTGTATCTCTCTTCAATGACCAACAGTAATCCGCCATCATGTGCACGTCCCACCTCCCTTGATAGCGCTTCTCCATTTCGGAGATGTCCTGGTGAAATCATTCACCTTGCTCTTCACTGTAGTCGCCCAAATTTTCAGGGAAAAAATCCAGATGAGAATGCAGGAAATGTACCTTCAAACTCATCCTACACCCTAATTTTCTGAATTTTTCCAACATATCGTCAACAATCCGCTTACAATTCTGAGCTTTTTTATTGCCCAGAAAATTTTCGACTACACTTTTGTAGCTCAACCAGGCCTTCATTTCGAGGTCATTCATTTTAGTGACAAAAGTTCCATCTTTCATAGCTGTGCGAATTTGTGGTCCATCAAAGATTCCAGCCTTCAATTTTTCCTTCGAAATTTGAGTGAACTTTTCGACAAGGTACAGAAAACAGTCACCCTCCTTATCGAGCGCCTTTACGAATTGCTTCATGAGTCCCAGTTTGATGTGAAGTGGTGGAAGTAATATTTTACTGGTCTCCACTAACCTCTCCTTTACAATATTATTTTTCCCACATCTGAATTCCATGCGTTTAGGCCACTCTTTGACGATGTAGTGCTGATCATCGGCTCGACTATCCCACAAACACAGAAAACACGGCCACTTTGTATATCCTGACTGCTGACCTAGAAGTAGTGTAATCATTTTAAGATCTCCGCAAATGGACCATTTATGTTGACTGTAGTTTAATTTCTCAAGTAGAAGTTTGAAAGTTTCATGCGATTCACGGAGTATCACCGAATGTCCAATCGGTACCGAAGCATAAACATTTTTTATGTTTAGCAAAACGGCTTTTAAACTTCTCTTACTTGCGTCAATGAACAGTCTCCATTCATCATCCCTATAGATATTACGTTTCATTTGATTCATCAAACCTTCTATGTCACAGCAATATACAAGAGACTCGTCTTGGGTGAAGTACTGTAAAAAATCCCGCTCTCTGCAGCGGGACATGGATACTTTAGTTTCAGGCGCCAAAAGGTTATTCTCTTGCAATCTAGACGCCAACAGTTCTGTTCTGTCCTTATCTAGTCCCAGATCTCTTGCCAAATCACTTAGACGATCCTGAGTGTACAAGTTAGGTCTTTTCGTTGGTCTCCGGTAGTCTTCGTCCTCACTCTCTACCGATGAAGTACTATTGTGTCTTGAGTCACTGTCGCCCAAATTATCTTCATCTTCGATTTTCACTTTTTCTTGGTAATAAACATTCATTTCTTCCGCCTCGTCTGCCTGTGACAGGTTGAGTTGTTGATTGAAAAATGTGGGATAAGTCACACTGTCTACACTCGCGTACCTGGCTTTATGTTTAGATTTCTGGTTGACACCTAATATGTTTGATAAACAGAAGTAACAATTCGAATGATCTGGTCGAGGTTTTCTCCATTCCATTGGGGTTCGCATTTTGAAGGTCTTCTGATTGTTTCGACCCCAGCGAATCAAGGATACGTAGCAAGAATTACATATACATCTTGGCACCCACCATTTCGGATCACTAGGAATTTCTATATTAAAGTAGTCCTTATAAATGCCTCTGATGTGCGCGGTAGGCTGATGCCGACTTGATTTGAACACTATGAGCCCACACACATAACAAAAATGTTCAGAATTACTTTTACATTTAGCAGAAAGATTCATGCCAGAAGTACACGGAGAAAAAGTAACACTACTCATTGTATATGGGGCATTCCACGTCAAAACGAAAACGATTCAACCGATGGGTCTCCGATTTTCTTCCAAATTTTTTTTCTCGTTCTATTTCAGGACCAAAACCTACATACCGAAGCATTTTTCAATTTAAACTTTGGTTTTTTATTGACGGATTTTCGAAAATTTGGTATTTTTGTAAATCTGAAAATTTCAATATTTTTTCATCATCATGAAGCTATCACTCGAACTGGTACTAATTTGAGGAGGGGCTCAATCAATCAAGTCGAGTCAGTGAGTTAAAATTTCTCTTTGGCCTGACGTTTCGGCAGTGATGTGCTGCCCTCATCAGAGGCTATTTATTGAAAAAATTATAAATTACAAAAAGGTCCATGGTTGACAAAACAACTTAGACTATGAATTAATTAACAAGTCAGAAACTAATTACATGAAAAATTAAAATTAGGTCAATAGTTCGACACGTATACAAACAGATAATATTTACATGTCCAGAAGTTAATATGAGAACAGTCAAAACAAATACAATAGTAGTCAATTTAGAATACAAAGTAGACACAAGATCAGTTCTTGGTATGATGAGAAGGAACTTAGATTACCTTATTAAAATTTGTGATAAGTGAAAAAACATGGTGTCAACGACCACCATTATCACGATACACGATGAGCCAAGTGTCATCGTGTGCTGGTGAAGACGTTTAATAAAGCGAGGGGGTGTGACGACTCTCTTTATATACGTTATGTCTTAGGCTTGTCTAATGTTGACACTATAACGATGACGTCAATGACTGACGTCAATGCCTACGATTGACGTCAATGGATGTTTATGTTGAGGTAGAGTCTGAGACCACGTTTTTTCACGTCAACAAATGTGCTAGAAGCTAAATACACCTAGGAACAACTTTTTGAACGCGACCTATGCAACATATTCGAGTAAGGCAAATGCAGTTTCTTAGTATCTTCTTTCTTATTAAGACCATTCGGTTGTAAATTAATGCGCAGCATCTCTGAGGTAATGCGTTTAGACCAGACTGATTCCCTGTCAAGCACAACTGTATTACTCCAATCAAAAGTGTGGTTATATTCTAGTTGGTGTGTGGAAACGACAGAATGTACTTCTGGGTTTTTCCTCAAATTGTCTTTATGCTCTTTTAATCTGGTCTTAAGTTCTCGTTTTGTTTCACCCACATACGACGCTGAACAATCATTACATTGGATCTTATAAACTACATTGCATTTATCATGTTCATCAATTCGGTCTTTGCCTTTAGTAACTACAGATCTTAGGTTACTGTTAACAGTGAAAACAGGTGTCAAGTTAAATTTCTTAAGTGAGCAACCCAATCTCTCTGAGAAGCCATTAATGTATGGTATAGGTACTATCTTACGTTTCGTGGCGACATGACCTTTGACGACCATGATAACTGAGGTGTTTTCCTCTGGGTCAGTCACCGTGATCACAATATTAGTATTTTTAGTATGCATGTTCTTGGATTTTAAATATTTCACCCTTTTAGATATTAGCCTCTCTGAGAAATCATCAGGGTAATTATTATCCCGTAGCAGTGTTCTTACTAATTTCAGATTCTCAGCATGGAATTTTGAATGAGATAAAGAAATAGCTCTGTCTACTAGATTAAATACCATTCCTCGCTTTTGAGACAAAGGGTGCATGGAATCAAAATTCAAGAATCTACCAGAAAACGTAGGCTTTCTGTACCAATTGGTGATCAACCCGTTGGAGTCATCTCGTATAACGTTGACATCTAAGAAACCTAACCCGCGCTCAACCTCAAGTTCATACGTGAACTGAAGGCGGTCATGATAACTATTGAAAATGTTGGTCACATGGTCTACGTTAGCCCTTGGAATGCACATAATAATATCATCAACGTATCGATAGTAAAATACTGGTCTAAAATTCAATTTTGACAAACAATCGCGTTCAAGATCTACCATGACTAAGTCAGCTAGAATTGGTGAAATTGGGGACCCCATGGGGGAACCAAAAATTTGTTTGTAGTATTGATTATCAAATTGAAAATAAACATTGTCTAACAAATACGATACACCCGCTAATAATTCACTCAAAGGCATGGTGGTATGCTTCGCAATACATGAGTATCTGTTTACTATTGCTGTCTTAACTAACTCTGCCGGTACATTGGTAAACAAAGAAGTGACGTCTAAGGAGATCAAAATGCAATCTACCGGCACCTGGATATTACTAAGTTTATCTATCAAATCCCAACTATGTTTAATATAAGAATCAGCTTTAGGTATACTCTTGATTAATAGATTGCTCAGAAATTTAGAAATCCCATAAGTAGGACTCCCAATAGCAGAGATGATAGGTCTGAGTGGTATGTCTTTTTTGTGTATTTTTGGTAAACCATACCCTTTGGCAAGACATGTGTTCGTTTGTGTTAACTCGTTCCTATGATATTGTTTAGCTAAAAAACAATTAGAGTTCCATCTCTCAAGGATTCTCTGCGCAGTCTTACGTAATGAGGATAGTGGGTTTTTTTTTCACTAATCTGTAGGTTGAGGTATCAGCGAAAAGAGTCTTTAATTTCAGTGTGTAGCTGTTTTTGTCAAGCGCTACCGTGACATTACCTTTGTCCGCGTTAGTGAAAAATATATCCTTATTACTTTTTAAAAAAGTACGTGTGGTGTTCAGTTTTTGTGCGACTACCCGGTCTTCAATGGTAATGTGTCGATTCCTACGTGAGAAATGTTCTATGTTGTTTATTAATTTACTCCTAAGTTCTTTCTTCTGATCATCAGGAAAGGACGGTACGTTAATAGCATGCTCTACATTTTTAATGACTTTAATTATGGTCTCCTGGTCTAAGTTCGTTAATGGAGAAAATTTCGGACCCAATGATACAGTTTCAATAACGTCCTCAGGATCACGGTGACTGACCCAGAGGAAAACACCTCAGTTATCATGGTCGTCAAAGGTCATGTCGCCACGAAACGTAAGATAGTACCTATACCATACATTAATGGCTTCTCAGAGAGATTGGGTTGCTCACTTAAGAAATTTAACTTGACACCTGTTTTCACTGTTAACAGTAACCTAAGATCTGTAGTTACTAAAGGCAAAGACCGAATTGATGAACATGATAAATGCAATGTAGTTTATAAGATCCAATGTAATGATTGTTCAGCGTCGTATGTGGGTGAAACAAAACGAGAACTTAAGACCAGATTAAAAGAGCATAAAGACAATTTGAGGAAAAACCCAGAAGTACATTCTGTCGTTTCCACACACCAACTAGAATATAACCACACTTTTGATTGGAGTAATACAGTTGTGCTTGACAGGGAATCAGTCTGGTCTAAACGCATTACCTCAGAGATGCTGCGCATTAATTTACAACCGAATGGTCTTAATAAGAAAGAAGATACTAAGAAACTGCATTTGCCTTACTCGAATATGTTGCATAGGTTGCGTTCAAAAAGTTGTTCCTAGGTGTATTTAGCTTCTAGCACATTTGTTGACGTGAAAAAACGTGGTCTCAGACTCTACCTCAACATAAACATCCATTGACGTCAATCGTAGGCATTGACGTCAGTCATTGACGTCATCGTTATAGTGTCAACATTAGACAAGCCTAAGACATAACGTATATAAAGAGAGTCGTCACACCCCCTCGCTTTATTAAACGTCTTCACCAGCACACGATGACACTTGGCTCATCGTGTATCGTGATAATGGTGGTCGTTGACACCATGTTTTTTCACTTATCACAAATTTTAATAAGGTAATCTAAGTTCCTTCTCATCATACCAAGAACTGATCTTGTGTCTACTTTGTATTCTAAATTGACTACTATTGTATTTGTTTTGACTGTTCTCATATTAACTTCTGGACATGTAAATATTATCTGTTTGTATACGTGTCGAACTATTGACCTAATTTTAATTTTTCATGTAATTAGTTTCTGACTTGTTAATTAATTCATAGTCTAAGTTGTTTTGTTAACCATGGACCTTTTTGTAATTTATAATTTTTTCAATAAATAGCCTCTGATGAGGGCAGCACATCACTGCCGAAACGTCAGGCCAAAGAGAAATTTAAACTCACTGACTCGACTTGATTGATTGAGCCCCTCCTCAAATCAATATTTTTTCATTCAATGTTAGCTTATTCTAACAAGAAAATATATCAGACAGGAAATGTTCATTTTGAGCTGTACTTTTCATAAAAATGTGTATCGAATTTTTTGCGTCAACGGTTTTGGAGTGATTCAAAAAATAAACACAAAAATTCTATTTTTGAAAAAAGTACACTTTTGATTTTTGATTTTTTTTTTCAAAAAAATTATCGGAAATTAGAAAATTTTGAGGACCAAAACCATAGTGGGCCGACGATTCTACAATTTTTTGTGAATTTTTGAATTTTTGAATTTGTGAATTTTTGCTATAGACAAATAAATGAAATCGTTATTTTCTCTTATTTTCATTATTTTCAGCTGTGAATTTATTTTTTGATCATACATTTTGCGTATTGTCGGACAACGTAAACGGTCAACGAATCGTGATTTATATTACACAGGGAAAAAAAAATTCCTTGTTTCAAGAAACTGTAGTTTCTTGAATGTTTTTTGATTAAAATCAAATTAAATATGATTAATATGTTCGTAATTCGAATTAGGAACATATTTCCTTTAAAAACATTCAATTAGGAACATATGTCCCTCAACAAATTCGAATTAGGAACATATTTCCCTTAAAAACATTCAAAAAACTACAGTTTCTTGAAACAAGAAATCTTTTTCTTGAAACGAGGATTTTTTTTTCCCTGTGTAATATAAATCACGATTCGTTGACCGTTTACTTTGTCTGATAATATGCAAATGTATGATCAAAAAATAAATTCACACCTGAAAATAATAAAAATAAGAGAAAATAACGATTTCATTTATTTGTCTACAGGGTGTTCCAGACCTCGCGACGAATGTTTCACAGGGTAAATCTTGATCAAAAATGGGATCGAAATTTCCTCAGCCGATTTTTTTTCAAATGCATATCTTTTCCGTTATAATTAATTCAATTTCAGTCAATGACGCGCGGCTTACGAACGGCCGCGCGTCGGTGTGCTTATAGACGGAGAGCTGGCGACAGATTTGACCAAGCCTCTTCAGCATGGCTATAAAATCGTTGAACGCCAGGTACGGGGTTCGTATTGTTAAAACCGCGAGTCTTACATCGCACCCCCGCTGCGTTTGACCACCTGGTCCAGGTAAAAAAACGTGTTTTTCAAGTCATTTCAGCAAAGTCAATTCCAACTCAGATCTGATCTACCATTCTGTGACATTGTTCGTTTGAACAGCCAGATCGGTAGCTTGTGTATAACATGGCGTAAGACTGGATTATACCTATTAAAAAAATATATGTTTTCAAGTGATAGCAGCAGATCTGCCAATTTTTTTTCATGAAGTATTATATCGCCCTACAACACTTGTAGAATGCCAGATCAAAATTCTGTTGCGAACACCTCGAAAATGATTAATGAAGTTCTGCGATTTCGTTCGAAAGTGCAAGATTGCGCGTAGAAACAAACATGAAACGAGGGGTTTGGTCGAGTGGAAAGGATAGAGCAGCGTTTGTTTGGCATCATGTAATATTATCCTGATGAATAACTGTCAATAAATTGGTATAATCCAGTCTTACGCCATGTTATACACAAGCTACCGGTCTGGCTGTTTAAACTAACAATGTCACAGAATAGTAGATCAGATCTGAGTTGGAATTGACTTTGCTGAAATGACTTGAGAAACGCGTTTTTTTACCTGGACCAGGTGGTCAAACGCAGCGGGGGTGCGATGTAAGACTCGCGATTTTAACAATACGAACCCCGTACCTGGCGTTTGACGATTTTATAGCCATGCTGAAGACGCTTGGTGAAATCTGTCGCCAGCTCTTAGACTATTAACGCTCGGTTGTGTGCACTTTTTTTCGTGGCGACAATAGGGCGAGAGACGCGCACACAACCGAGCGGTGATTACACCGACAAACGGCCGTTTATAAGTCGCATGCAGAGTTGTAAATAATGCATTAAATTTTTTAATGCATTGACATTTTCATTAAGGGGGACCACTAGTGTGAAATTTTTCAAAAATCGATTTTTCATTTATTTGATGTTTCGATAGTCTATACCTTTCAAAATGACATTCTAAAATTTCAAGTATACATCTCAAAGAGTTTTTGAGCTACAGCCATCATTTATAACCATGAAATCAGTAACTTAAACTTTAAACGCGTTTTTCCCGAAACTACATTTTTCAAATTTGCTGCAGTTGTAACTCGAAGACAAATCATCCGATCGATTTGATTCTTATTGCAGCTTCTTTTATAGATGTTTCTCCGTACCATGAACCTCCAGTTTTCCGAACGAATGAAAAATGTAATTTTGGCAGGCCAAAAATCATCAAATTTTCGCGCGAAATTTGAACTTTTTTTTTAAAACTCTGCCATTTTGTTGAATTTCAATTTTTTTCAAAACCCGAGGTTGATGGTACGGGAAATACCTTCCAGTTTCATAAACTTTTTGGTTTTTTAGATTTCAGGCACTGTGAAGGTCTGCATCACTGCAGCAGTGGGGGTACTTTTTTTTTTTTGAGCCTTGGGAGATTGCGGATAACTCCTTGAATTTTTAATTTTTTAATCTAAAAATTTTATGAGAGATTCAGTATGTATCTATAAATATATACTCAAAACATTAAAACATTCCATGCAGTAGTTTTCTTTAAAAAAATTCCCAAAAATCACCTTTTTTTCAGGTGGTCACACTAGTGGTCCCCCTTAACCATTAAATTCAATTTTTTAATGGAAAATATTTCCATTAACCATTAAATTTAATTTCTTAATGGAAAATATTTCCATTAACCATTAAATTCAATTTTTTAATGGAAAATATTTCCATTAACCATTAAATTTAATTTTTTTAATGGAAAATATTTCCATTAACCATTAAATTTAATTTTTTAATGGAAAATATTTCCATTAACCATTAAATTTAATTTTTTAATGGGCAATATTTTCACTCACCATTAAATTCATTTTTTTATTGGAAAATTTTTTCATTAAAAAATTAAATTCAATGAGTTAATGGAAATATTTTCCATTCAAAAATTAAATTTAATGGTTAATGGAAATATTTTCCATTAAAAAAATTAAATCTAATGGATAATGGAAATATTTTCCATTAAAAAATTGAGTTTAATGGTTAATGGAAATATTTTCCATTAAAAAATTAAATTTAATGGTTAATGGAAATATTTTCCATTAAAAAATTGAATTCAATGAGTTAATGGAAATATTTTCCATTAAAAATTTTACAACCCTGGTCGCATGTCATTAGCTGAAATTAAAATAATTATAACGGAAAATCCATGCATCTCCGAAAAAATCGGCTGAGGAAATTTCGATCCCATTTTTGATCAAGATTTACCCTGTGAAATATTCGTCGCGAGGTTTGGAACACCCTGTATAGCAAAAATTCAAAAATTCACAAAAAATTGTAGAATCGTCGGCCCACTATGGTTTTGGTCCTCAAAATTTTCTAATTTCCGATAATTTTTTTGAAAAAAAAAATCAAAAATCAAAACTGTACTTTTTTCAAAAATCGAATTTTTGTGTTTATTTTTTGAATCACTCCAAAACCGTTGACGCAAAAAATTCGATACACATTTTTATGAAAAGTACAGCTCAAAACGAACATTTCCTGTCTGATATATTTTCTTGTTAGAATAAGCTAACATTGAATAAAAAAATATTTAAATTTTCAGATTTACAAAAATACCAAATTTTCGAAAATTCGTCAATAAAAAACCAAAGTTCAAATTGAAAAATGCTTTGGTACAGGGCCGGATTTACCCAGGGTGCCGCCCTGGGGCACCGTGAAAAATGCCGCCCTATTACTTAAAGCCTACATAAAATAGGTCAAGGTTCGGTATACAATTTTCAAATAAAGAAAATCAAAACAAAAACTTTCAAAAATTGTGAATAACAAGATACTAATCGCGTGTCTAATGGCATAAGGTCGTAAGCGCCAAAAAAAAATTTTTTTTTTGCGGATATGCCCAAAAGATGTGATATTGCATGAAAAAAAATTTTGCCACCAACAAAACAAATTTTTTCTTAGGCGCTTACGACCTTTTGCCATTAGACACGCAACTTATGAGGGTTTCTTCTTGGTTTCTTCGTCAAACGGGGCCACCCATTTAATTTGAGGTCTTCGAACATTCCGTAATAATTCGTACATGTTATTGAGGATGAAAAACAAATTTTTGAATTTTTTCAGATTTTTTGGTCATTGCATTCCAGAAATATTTTTATACTCAATAATTTTCACGTAGTGCGATAACTTGGGGAAGGAGAGAAAACTTGGGATGAAATTTCTTTGTTTTTTTCTCAGCTTTTCGGTAAAATTGATAGAAAAAAATTCCGGCCCATTTAAACCCCTTTTATAAAAAAAAAAGCATTGAAAAATGTGCCTTGTCCTAATTTGGACATTTTTTTTTTTTTCGTTTAAAAAAATGTCTGAAAAATGAAATTCATATTAGCGTTCTTTGGCAAAAAAATGTGGAGTGGCGACTTCAATTCTCTCCCCGAAAAAAAATAATCATCAGAACGATGATTCCTCTCCTTCACTTCCATTTTTTTTTTTTTTTTTTTCAAAAACTCGATTTTGAATATAGTTTTTTTAGATTTTTTTTTAAACGAAAAAAAAAAAAAAAACTGTCCAAATTAGGAAAAGGCACATTTTACGTTTTTTTTTTTTTTTTTTTTCATAAATGCGGATTAAATGAGTCGGAATTCTTTTATTCTAATATTATCGAAAAGCTGAGAAAAAAACAGAGAAATTTCATGCCAACAACATTTCTCTTTCGAATTTTTGAAGACCTCAAATTTAATGGGTGGCCCGTTTGACGAAGAAACCTTCTTATTTTCTTTACTGAAAATGTGTGTAAAATTCTAGAAACTGGAAGCTTGTTTCACAATTTTGCAAGAAAAATTGCAGTGTTCATAATTTTTGCCACATTCTTATAATAATGAGAAAAAGTATTTCATTCATTTTAATTTATGAATGTTTTGAACATGATCACACTTTTCAAAGAATTTTCCATAACGCGAAAAAAAAAAAAAAATTTCTCACGTTTCAAATTTTGCCGCCCCTGAAAATTTGCCGCCCTGGGCACTGGCCCCGAGTGCCCCTAGTGTAAATCCAGCGCTGCTTTGGTATGTAGGTTTTGGTCCTGAAATAGAACGAGACAAAAAATTTGGAAGAAATTCGGAGACCCATCGGTCGAATCGTTTTCGTTTTGACGTGGAATGCCCCATATAATAAAGTCAGAAAATTTTATAAACTGACTGAGTAACCAACAAATATCATTTACAGACTCACTAGAGTGCAGGACACTACTCATTTATGTATTGACAACATATTTGATTATTTTTTGTTATTACCCAGATAACAATATGCGTGCAATATGCGAGGCATGAAGCACGCCGCGTGCCGATTAATCGGCATGACGTGCCTGCACTTCAGCGGAATGTTGCGCGTGCCTTTGCTGGACATATCGCTGGCACGTCGTGCTAGTCGCTCGCGGGCGGGCCAAATGTGACCTTTTCGTGCGAGTTAGTTTTCCAAGTAAGAACAATCATATATGATTTTATATGAATATATATATAATATATTTATAAATATTTATAGATAAAAGATGGGCCGATATAAATGTATATATAATCATATATATTTATATACATTTGTATACATTCATATATCCAAGTATAATTATATCCAAGTGCCTTTTCCTCAACAAACCAACCGTAAAAAAAAAAAAGAAAAAAAAAAACTTACGCAAGTGTGAATATCAAAATCTACATTTTATTACTCAATCCGCATAATGTAGATCAGCAAGCAATACCAATTGGCTCAGAAAAACGTCGTCCGATTTTGTCGACCTCACCGGGATTTGAACCCAAGTCCGCTCACATTCACTATATTACTAGTCGCACGCTCTACCTACTACGCCAAACTACCTTATTTTCACTGGCCTCATATTTTCCTATTTGTCGAAACCTATGATCAAGCGGTCGAATTAAAAGCTAATAAACATTACAATCTCACCGTTCGGTCTCATGATTTGCAAAGTGAGAATTACGCCCAGAGAATTTTGTGGAAAAATAAAACCTGATGACATAAATTTCCTGGTCCCTTCGCATGTTTTTCAATATAGGGAAGAGAGGGGTAAAATGGTCACCCCCAAAATTTCTTCGTACCTTCTCAAAATTGAAAAATGTTTTTTTTTTTTTTTTCCATTATTTACATTGTTTTAACAAACCTCAAACCTTGATAACTTAGGGGAAGACGAGTGAAATGAGCCAAAAGAAAAATAAAAAAAAAAAGTAAAAAGTATTATAAAGTAAATACGAGAGTAAATTTAGAACATTTTTCAATTTTGACAAATTTAGCAAATTTTTTAGGGTGCCTTGAAGGGCATTCAAAACTCGACATCGGTTGGGCTATCATTTTCCGGTGAAAATTCGGGGATCCATCGATTCAAACCTCGATTTGAAGCATTCCCGCACGGAAATATATATATGCGAAAAATGAATGCAACATATATGTCGCACTTATAACATATATGAAGGGCCGGATCGAATAACGACTTCCACGCTCGTGCCAGTCGGACAGGCCCCTGAATGTATGCAATCGCCGCTGAGCGCGGAGCAAACTTTTAGGATTAAAAAGACATTAACAAATCTTATACTTATACAAAACTGTCAGCGAGAAAGTTGTTCATAATGGTTCGAAGTATATGTTTCGTAAGTTACAATAATTTTCATACTATATCTTCGGAAATATGAAAAGTTATAGTGCCGGCTTCGTTTGTGCAGACTATGGACTAGTCACTTTATGCAATTTTAGGATTTCAAATTACACTAATTATGGAAGGCATGAGAAAAATACTCCAATGTAGCGATAGATGAGAATAATATACCCTGTTACGTCCTAGGCTGGAAGCCGAATATTTAATCTATAGGTACAACAGTTACCACTAGTTATTATCTCAGGTATAAGAATACCGACGTGCAATTATCATCAGAGTTTTAATAATGCATCTACTGATGTAATTCCATTTATAATTTTTTCCTTTATTCTTTTATATATTACTTTACTCATAGATATTAGTCAATACTTTTGAAAGGAACAATCTTAACTATAATATAGACAATTCCATCCCATTTTCTCACGAAACGAATATGCTCTGGAACACTTGAAACACCATAAAACTGAAAGCCTAAACTTTAAGTAAACTTTGAAAATCCTTATTGAGGAAACATAAATCTTCAGATCCTTCAGATTTTTACGACCCAAAGCGGAAAAGTCTAAAGACAAAGACAGCTCTGTTTTAAAAGAAGAGAGATATAGATGCTTACAGCATCCCTTCTTAGCGCCTCGACGCTTGGGCCTCTGACCCAATCGCCTTGCGCAAATGCTCTTCTAGCCAACCATATTTTTTCCCGCTTTTGTTTTAATGTTCTTTTTACCAATAGAAAAAACCTCGCCTTCCCGCGAGTTTTCCAAAACCTCCCCTTCGCGTATCCGCGAGGAGAGATCTTTTCTACTGCAGTATTAGCAGTTAGTCACGAAACCTCAATCAGTAAAGATCGAACTTACAGAATCTTAGATCTCAGAATTATCAACTCAAAGTGTTTGGTATAACAGTTAATTAATAAGTGAATTACTAAATAAAATAATAGAAACTACAAACTTAAATTAATCTCCACTTGCGTGAAGATTAATTACCAAAACTACAGTGCAGATTGTTATTATTAAATTGTTTAATAAATATTGTTATAATTAAAAGGTGAAACTATAAACATTTATTTCACCCACGCATAGTGGTGGCTGATAATACCCATACCTCAACAGATATCTCAACAGATACGAGCTCAGCGACGTCCAGAAGAACTAGTAATTTAAGACTCGGTAAGAAATACAGAACTCTACCAATTCAACATCATATAAAATAACTTGTGATTCGTTCTTCTAAATAACTTTCAACTCAAGACGTAACACCCTACCGTTTGTGACATCTATTTTTCACTCGTTTTTGAATAAAAAAAATTAAAAATCCTAAAAAATCTCGAACCAAACACGTTTCTGTACCTTTCGCGTCGAACGCTACTTAAACGAAGGCAGATAGACCATAAGTTGACTGGACCTTTTTTGTAGAGCGTTAAATTCGATACAAAAAAGTCCACGACGGCATATATCTATAGTTGATATCCGATGCGTTTGAGGCGATGCAAAACGCATCTATGAAACGACGCTTTTCCGTTGACTGACAGCAATATGGCAGCCGTTGCCATGGCCATGGCCTGTAACTTCTCATATTTCCGAAAATATAGTATGAAAATAATTGTAACTTACCAAACATATACTTCGAACCATTATGAACAACTTTCTCGCTGACAATTTTGTACAAGTATAAGATTTGTTGATGTTTTTTTAATCCTAAAAGTATATATGCTTGTCGCTCAGCGACGATTGCATACTTTCAGGGGCTTGTCCGACTGGCAGGAGCGCGGAAGTCGTTATTCGATCCGGCCCTTCATATGTGCACAAAATCCAAAGATGTCGCATATATTATAACATATATGTATACGCATATGTATCCCATATGTTTGATGAATTTTACATAGTGTTGACATCTATGTCGACATACATGTCGCAACATGTATGTTGACATTTATATCAAACTTATAAAAATAAATGTTACTTATATTTTACCGCAAAAAACAAATATGTCGCATATATTTTTCGCATATGAATATTTCCGTGCGGGTTAGTTTCTTGGGGTGGCCATTTTGCCCCCCTCTTTCCTATATATAATTTTGATTGGTCAAATTTCAGATTGAATAATATATTGATACTATTTTTATACATAATATGTATATAAATACGGAGCTCTATTTTTGATGTGATTTTCATATTTTTATAATTGTATTATATGGGGAGTTCCATATGAAATGTACAATTGGTTGTCCACACCCCTTTCGATTTGTCTCAAACTTAGTCAAGTTGAGTAATGGGTTGAAAAAAAATTCCTCTAAATAATGAAAATTCTACCTTTTACAGGTCGCGAGTAACACCGATTCACAAATTTTGAATTATTTTCTTCAAATCGCTGTAGCTCCCAAACTACATGTCCGCGCTTAAAAATCAAGTGGGTCAAAAGTTTTGTAATTTGATGTACTTTTCGATGTTGCTGCGAGACAAAGTCGATTTTCAGTTAATGGTATAAAAAACGCGAAAAACGCGATATTGATCTCGTTCCCCAAACTTTTTTGGGGTCCATTTTTCATCATAAAATGCGACTATTTTTCCCGAAAATTTTCGTGTAAAGAAAAGTCACGGGACTCAACTGGTTAAAGCGATATGAGGGTAATTCCAGGAAAAACCGACCGGATTTGGACATTTTCTGACTTTAAATTTTTGAAAACTATAGAAACTTTTTTTTACGTGAAATAAATGTGAAAAAAGCCGATAGTGTTGGCTCTTCTTACGTACATTTCACGTAAAAAAAAATTTCGATAGTTTTGAAAAATTCAAATTCAGAAAACGTCAAAATCCGGTCGGTTTTTCCTAGAAATTCCCTCATATCTCTTCAACCAGTCGAGTCCCGTGACTTTTCTTTACACGAAAATTTGCGGGAAAAATAGTCGCATTTTATGATGAAAAATGGACCCCAAAAAAGTTTGGGGAACGAGATCAATATCGCGTTTTTCGCGTTTTTTTCACCAATAACTGAAAATCGACTTTGTCTCGCGGCAACATCGAAAAGTACATCAAATTACAAAACTTTTGACCCACTTGATTTTTAAGCGCGGACATGTAGTTTGGGAGCTACCGCGATTTGAAAAAAATAATTCAAAATTTGTGAATCGGTGTTACTCGCGACCTGTGAAAGGTAGAATTTTTGTTATTTAGAAAATTTTTTTTTTTTCAACCCATTACTCAACTTGACTAAGTTGGAGACAAATCGAAAGAGGTGTGGACAACCAATTGTACAGTTCATATGGAACTCCCCATATACATATTATACCGTTTTAATTTCAAACAGTGGAATGACTATATCGTTTCATTGTTTTTAATGAAAATCGCAGACGCAAATGACGATTGTGAAAAATATCATTATGACGGCACTTTAAAAGGTCACATTCGGCCCGCCCGCGAGCGACTAGCACGTCATGCCAGCGATATGTCCGGCAAAGGTACGCGCAATCGTGCTTCACGTGTGCGTGCTTCATGCCTCGCATCTGGGATACTCGTAGTGCGACACATTGCGCACGCACCAAGTGCCGATCACATTGTGCTGGCCAAAAAGATGCATTCTCGCATGCACGACGCGCCTCGCACGTCATGCGTCTGGCGTGCGTGGCACGATTGTTATCTGGGTAGAAGATCCTATGAAAACAAAAGCAAGAGATACCACAAAAAAAAGAGAATAAATGTTGTAGCATCTATGACCTTTAGAGGGCATGTAAAAAAAATTTATATAAACGTATCTGAATGTAGAATTTTCCGCTCTTTCCAAATCTAGGATCAAAAACGAAGTTTTCGTGTAAATAGAACATTTGGCCTTCAATCGACCTTGAACCTAACGTGATGGGATCGAACGGACATCGGATTCGGACTCAGCGACCCAAAAAACGCATAGATATTTTGGTTTACTTTGTTAACAATAGATTCCCTAGATTTGACCTTGATCTGACCTTAAATTTAGGGGTATACGAATTTTTCTGACCTCGGATTCAGATTCAGCGTCAGAAAATACACAGGAATACTGTGGTCAGTCACCCAAATCACGACCTTTTTTTTTTTTTGTGGGGCTGTGTAATCCACATGTACAAAGTTTCAAAGCTAGAGCGATATTTTTAATTCTTTGGTTCACCATATTGGATCCGCCATTTTGAATTTCGAAAATCTGATTCCAGATTCGTTATCAGCGACGCCAAAAACCCCAATATACAAAGTTTCAAAGCTGGTGCAATATTTTTAATTCTTTGGTCCATCATATTGGTTCCGCCTTATTAAATTTCAAAAATCTGACATCGGAGTCGTAATCAGTGACCCCAAGAACTCATGAGTGAGAATTTTCGCGATCATACGATCATTTAAAAAATGTATGCTTTAAAGGGTTAACGACATATCAGTCAATCCACGTCAAGTGGGACACGTTTTGACCGCATGTTCTTGAAAATCGTCGTGATTTTTTTTACATATTCTCTGGGTAAAATGAATGCGTGAAACATTTCTCTTTTTTTTTTTAACTCGAAGGGCTTAGAAGCTACAAGGGGTCGAATTTCCGAAAAAAAAACCACTAAAAATCGCAATCGCGCTCTCCTTAAACGTTAATATCTCCGGTTCCTTTTGTCGTACAGACATTAGCAAAAACTCATTTCGAAGTTCTTGAATCGCACTTTCATGCTATGAATTTTCAATTCATGTAATAAACAATCTTCTATTCGTTATTACCAATTATATTGTTTAAACGTGATTTTTGAGATGACTATTACCTTCGAAAATTCTGAAAAAAATATTAGCGTGTTCCTTGATTCGTTCTCTACAAAATCTGTAAGTTTAAAAATGGAACTCCCATGAAAACTATATTTAAAAAGCGATTGAACCGTGCTGGACGTTGCGCACGACTGTCTACGCGGGCGCCGAGACCGAGGCTAGTTAGCTTTACATGTTAAGCATAAAGGGGGGCATATTATACGTTCAAATTCATCAAATCCATTGATTTGCGGAATTATTTATTGCATTTTACGGGAAATACTCGACTTGAAGTTACGAAAATATGAATATGGAGATACATACTTGACTAAAGCCTTGCAATTAACTGGTGAATTTAACGTATTTTTCGATTTCATCATATGGAATACGTCAGCGTATCATTCGATCAGTCACGTGCTGAATTCAGGGCCGGCGAAGTAAAATTTTCCGAAGTGTGGAGTTCTGTCATATGTTCCGGGCTGAGGGGGGGGGGGGGGGGGGGGGGGGGGGTGATAGCACTCTGTGTTCTGTTTGATCTTATTTTACATAAATATTAGGCCTGGCACAAAAAAAAAAATAGTTTTTTGATGTCGTCTCTCGCAACTCGAAACATTAGCTCGGGTTTAAGAATGACTCTGTCAAAATTTGGGCTTCGTCAGATTATTTTGAGTGTCTCGCATTGAGTCCCAATAATTTCATTTCATTAACACGTAGAAGATAACTTTTTACCGTTCGAAGCTGTTTTAAAAAATTCTAGGCGATCGAGGAAGTGTAGATTTCTGTGCGGATTTATTCTATGTTAAACCTAATCTCGGATGCTAGAAAAAAGAAGAAAGAAATTAGAAAAAAAAAAAAAAACGGCTGACAAATGAAAAGAAATTAAATAAACTTGCGCAGCAATCAACACTCCCCTTAATCGCCTAGAATTTCGCAGAACAGCTTTGAATGGTGAACAGTCATTTTTTACGTGGCAATCGAATGCAAAGATTGAGACTCGGTGCGCGACGACTTAAAATTATCCGACGGAGCCCGAATTTTGACAGAGTCATTATTAGACTCAAGACTAATGTTTCGAGTTGTGAGTCGAAATTTTTTTTTTTTTTTCTCACCAGGTTTAATAAACATATCGCGTTCCTAATGTCATAAAGGCATACAGCGTATGCTGAAAAGCTGTGGCATCAGGGACGCGATTTATATTATAATAACTGTATTTTGACTTAACCGGTTGAGTGGTAGACCCTTTTTCTAGTTTTCTGACCAAAAGTGGTACGTTGCAGTTCTTTTTCAGAATACATACGAATATGTTTCCTAGGGGTATTTGGGGTCGCTGATTATGAATGCGTTATCAGAATTTTGAAATTCCAAGATGGCGACCCGGGACTGCGCATGCGCTCTAGCGAATTCGATATAACTTTGATTATTCGGTCTAAAAATCCCTACTCGGGGGTTTTCGCGGTCGCTGATCACGAATTCGTTATCAGAATTTCGGAATTCTAAGATGGCGTCCCAGTACTTCGCATGCGCACTAGGAAACTCGATATAACTTGGACTATTCGGTTTGAAAATCCCTACTCGGCGGTCTTCGCGGTTTGAACTATCAAAAGTAATTCAAACTGACACAACTCATTCTAACCCAATCCAACCCAGCAGAGGGGTCGGTTGGGTTACGTTAGGTAAGGCTGGATTAGGTTAGCTTTGATCGGATAAGTGGGGTTGGTCTAGTTTAGGAGAGGGCGAAAAAAGGGATTTTCAAACCGAATAATCAAAATTATATCAAATTTGCTAGAGCGCATGCGCAGTACTGGCTGGCCATCTTGGAATTCCGAAATTCTGATAACGTATTCGTGATCAGCGACCGCGAAAACCCCCGAGTAGGGATTTTTAGACCGAATAGTCAAAGTTCTATCGATTCTGCTAGAGTGCATGCGCAGTACTGGCTCGCCATCTTGGAATTTTGAAATTCTGATAACGGATTCGTGACCAGCGACCGCGAAAACCCCCGGGTAGGGATTTTTAGACCGAATAGTGAAAGTTCTATCGACTTTGCTAGAGCGCATGCGCAGTACTGGCTCGCCATCTTGGAATTTTGAAATTCTGATCCCGGATTCGTGATCAGCGACCGCGAAAATGGTTATATATCAATTTGTGTGCAAATCGGTTGATATTTGAGCAAGTAATTCAAATTTGTACATATATGATCCATTACCACTCAACCGGTTAATATAATCGTCCATAATAATATTTTATGAATCTATCATCTTATAAAACCAATTCTAGTATCTAGTACATGGGGTCAAGCTTCCTCGAACCTCCACTAGAAGCGTGTTGACGCGAGAATCCGCATGTATACAAAATGTATCGCGCGAAAAATGCCACAATATAATGCAGAAAATTCAGAGGTGTGCAGAGTCACACGATATTTCATTTTTTTGGTGTTTTCTGTATTACACAAATTGAGCCGGAATTCTGAGGTATGGAATCCCATACCCAGCCAAGTCTGAGGTATGGAGTGCTCCACCAAAACCATAGGGGGTTCGCCGGCCCTGGCTGAATTAATAAATTTAAAATTACTCAATCATCAGAAGAATCAGAAACATCGAGATAAATTTTCGGCCAAATCCGTCCCGCTTGACGTGGACTGACTCATATGTCTGTAACGGAAAGAAAGAAATACTGATCTACAATAAAGCCCATGTGTTTGTTTCTAGGACCTGATGCGCATCTTCATCTTAACGATGATGCTAGTGTCCTCGTTGTCAGTGTTGATCATTACACGATTCTCATTCGTGATGTCATCAGCTTGTGCTCGAACCATCATCGGGCTGATTTCATCAGTGACCTTGGGCGGTGGCTTGCTTCAGCTGGGAGAACGTCTGCCACTATACGGTGGTATAGTGGCCATTCACGCCACATTACCTGGACATAGGATTCCTTTAACTGTAGTTGCATTGGTTCTTACAGTGTTACAGTTGGCGAAAAATTTTGCCCCGAAAAGCAGCGACAGTTCTACACCGCTACATATTCAGGTGAGCAGCAATTAATAAATTATTCGACTGTGCATTCAGTTGAGCGCAAGTACTTCGAAACCATCACATCCATCTAGCCAAAACAAGAATATTGTTTTCGTTTCAATACCTTAGAACTAGATGTATATATAGGGAATTCCACGTGAACTCGACCAATGTTTTTCCCTCACCATTTTTGATTCGCTTTAGGATTTTTTATACGATTCTACGATCTTGAATAAGCACTCCTGAATTGTTTCAGATTTTTCCCTCCAACCGTTAATTTTTCATGAGTATTCAAACCCATTTTGAAATTGGCATTTTTCAAAAATCTCGAAAAATTCTCAAAATTCTTTTTTTTTTTTTTTATTTCGATCGTTCTGACGCCTCTCCCATGATGGGATCATTATTCCCTCTTTTTTTTTTCAGCACTTTTAACATTTTGAACAAACGAAACACCATGTTCCAACCAGAGATCGGCAAAAATGATAATTTCAGTGACATTTTTGTTATATATTATCAATTATTTTCCAAGTCGGAAATATAGTTTTACAGAATTGAAATTATTTTTCTGATCAATATTGCTTAAGTAAACAATTATTTATGATTTAATAATAATATTTCCACCATTGATAATTATCAATATTCCGAAAATCTGTAATTTGAATTATGCAATTTGAAATTATAAGGTGAGTGGTAAATTGCTTTTGTCAAATATCCCACTTTCAGAGAATTTATCAATTAGGTAGAAGCAAATCTTCAAATATCCAAACAATTGATAATCAAACCTTCGATCAATTGGTCGAGAACGAATAACAGATTATTTAAAAATGTTACTTATTGGAAAGTCAATTATTAATTTTCCGAAAAATGGTCAATCGATGAAGAATAATTTGCTAATTATTCAAAAAATCAGTAATGCGAAAGGCTAAATTGCTAATTTTTCTAAAAATGGTCAATCTAAAAGGATAATTTGCTGATTAATGAAAAAATTAGTAATGCGGAAGGCTAAATTGCGAATTTTATCGTAGTCCAGGTCCTCGGCTTCGTAGTTCTCGTAGTCCAGGTCCTCGGTTTCGTACTTCTCGTAGTCCAGGTACTCGGCTTCGTAGTTCTCGTAGTCCGGGTACTTCGCCTCGTTTTTCTCGCAGTCCAGGTCCTCAGCTTCGTAGTTCTCGTAGTCCAGGTCCTCGGCTTCGCAGTTCTTGTAATCCTGGTCCCCGGCTTCGTAAGAACCACGAAGCCGAGGACTTGGACCACAAGAACTACGCAGCCGGTGACCTGTACTACACGAACTACGAAGCCGGTGACCTGGACTACGAGAACTACGAAGCGGAGGACCTGGACTACAAGAACTACGAAGCCGAAGACGTGGACTACGAGAACTACGAAGCCGGTGACCTGGACTACGAGAACTCACCCCATTACTTTCTATACTTTCCTGTTTATTTATTCTATATAGTGAATGAATTACTCCTTGAAAGAACTGATACATGAAATACAGTATACTGAGGTACGGATGTGAGTACATGAAATTCTTCAACAATGTATACGACTGACTACTCCTTTTTTGAAAAATGACATTTTATTCGTTACTTCTCCATTTTTTCGAAAATTATCATTTCATTCGTCATTAATTATCCATTTCTTGAAAAATTAGCGTTTTATTCGTAATTAATTATCTATTTCTTGAAAAATTAGCATTTTATTCGTCATTAATTATTCATTTCTTGGAAAATTAGCATTTTATTCGTTACTAATTGTCCATTTTTTTTTTTTTGGGAATTATCAATTTGTTCGTCACTAATTATCCATTTTTAGGAAAATTAGCATTTTATTCGTAACCAATTCTTTATTCTTTCGAAAATTAGTATTTTACTCATGACTAATTACCCATTTTCTATAAAATGAGAAATTTATTCCCGAATAATTTTCGACTGACCGAAATGCACCATTCTATGTTGAAATATTAATAATTTGTTTAGAATTGTCAAAATAATCTGATAGAAATAATAATTTTATAATGATGACATATTCATAAGAAGTTAGTCGGAATTCATTTGGAAATTATTATTCATGAAGACAGTAACTCCCAATTTTTGATAAAATGAATAAATGGAAAATGAAAAATATTTTTTTGACGATCTCCGGTTCCAACGTTTCGAAAATTCTTGAAAAATTACTAAAAATTCTGTGTTTAATTCTGAATGTTTTCGCGTGAGACCCACGATTACGGACGTAAAAAAGTATTTTTCAAGCCCCCCGCAGAGGGAATTATTATTATTCTTTGTTCCTACGGTATAAAAAATAGGTTCCACTGCCTCAAATCAATGCCGATATAGTGTTGAACTCTCAAGACCAATTATCGAATATTGTCTGTAGTAATTCCACAAGACCTTCAAAATTATCGGATATTTCCCGATTGTTTTTCTGCGTGGCACCGAGAGAGCTAAGTTTTGCAGATCAAAAATTACGAGCGCGCAGTGCGAGGGATTTTTGTGCAAAACTTGGCCCGTTCGTTGCTACGCAGGATCAAAACAACTTTTTTTCGTCCGTCATCGTGGGTCCGACGTGAAAACATTCAGAATTAAACACAGAATTTTTGGTAATTTTTCAAGAATTTTCGAAACGTTGGAACATGGTGTTTCGTTTGTTCAAAATGTTAAAAGTGCTGAAAAAAAAGAAGGAATAATGATCCCACCATGGGAGGGGTGTCAAAATGATCGAAATAAAAAAAAAGATTTTTGAGAATGTTTCAAGATTTAAAAAAAAAAATTCCAATTCCAAAATGGGTTTGAATAATCACAGAAAATTAACGGTTGGAGGGAAAAATCTAAAAAAAAATCAGCAGTGCTTGTTCGAGATCGTAGAATCGTATAAAAAAATCGTGCAGCGAATCAAGAATGGTGAGGGAAAAACATAGGTCGAGTTCACGTGGAATTCCACATATACTTGAAGCAATGGTTGATTGTGATTGCAGAGAATTCATAATAAGTACTATCATTAATGGCACCGTAAAGTTTCGACAACATATCGGTCAAGCTATGCATATTTGAAGCGGCTAATTTTGAAATCACGATATAAGTAAAGTTTTGACCGTTGCGAAAGTTGTACCTGCTTCGTTTCTACCTCTCCAATTGCGTGAATTTTGTGACCGTGGTGTTTACTAGGATTATTTTTCCCATCCAAATTTCAGCCAATAGAATTGCAGCATTCGCCGTTATTTTGCATAGCCTACACGATATTTAACTGATAATTTTGCCAATTCCACTGGTAATTTCACGTGTGCTTTCACCGCGGTAATTTTTCATGTTGATATACAGGGTGATCCATCTTAATCGCCCAGAGACGATATTTCCGAAACTAAGCAAGATACGAAAAAAAAGTTTAGTATGAAATATTCAGGGTTCAGAGGGGGACAAAACTTGGTCGTATCAGTATCCCCGTAAGTGGAGCCGTCGAGGTTGGGTGAAGGTCAACTTGGTTTTTTTGAATGGAATGACATATGTTTTTCTCCAGAATCTGAAAGAGCATCAGATTCTGCACCAAAGAATACTCACACACATATGGCCTAAGGTCAATGAGTAACGAGGTAGGGCCGGTCAAAACAGTACACATGCGGCCGCGCCTCCCCGTGTAGAAAATTGTTAGGGCGTCCCAATTAGAAAAGAGGCCCTCTCTGGGCGTCAATAGGGCATCCACTCTAAAGGCTTCCTCACTGTTGCCTCACTGGGGCATAGGTAGGATTTATTTTGGCATCCAAGTTAATTTTGTTTAGGCTCGCCCAATCTGTGCCAACGTTGGCCCAAGTCGGGGTTTAGCTAGGCACCCAGTCTCAATCTATCCAGGCTTGCCCAACTTCTGCCGAACTTGGGCCAAGTCGGGGGTTAATCAGGCATTCGAACTCATTTTGTCAAGGCTTGCCTAACCTGTCCCAAACTTGGACCAAGTCGGGGCTTAGCCAAGCATTCGGACTCATCTTGTCAAGGCTTGCCTCACCTGTCCCAAACTTGGGCCAAGTCGGGGTATAGCCAGGCATGCAGACTCATTTTGTTTAGGCTTGCCTAACCTTTGCCGAATTTGGGCCAAATCGGGGTGTAACCAGGAATTCGGGCTCATTTTGTCAAGGCTTGCCTAATCTGTGCCAACGTTGGGCCAAGTCGGGGTTTAGCCAAGCATCTGGACTCATTTTGTCAAGGCTTGCCTCACCTGTCCCAAACTTGGACCAAGTCGGGGTGTAGCCAGGCATGCAGACTCATTTTGTCCAGGCTTGTCTACCCTTTGCCGAATTTGGGCCAAGTCGGGGTTTAGCCAAGCATTCGGACTCATTTTGTCAAGGCTTGCCTAATCTGTGCCAACGTTGGGCCAAGTCAGGGTTTAGCCAAGCATTTGGACTCATTTTGTCAAGGCTTGCCTCACCTGTCCCAAACTTGGACCAAGTCGGGGTGTAGCCAGGCATGCAGACTCATTTTGTCCAGGCTTGCCTACCCTTTGCCGAATTTGGGCCAAATCGGGGTTTAGCCAAGCATTCGGACTCATTTTGTCAAGGCTTGCCTAATCTGTGCCAACGTTGGGCCAAGTCAGGGTTTAGCCAAGCATTCGGACTCATTTTGTCAATGCTTGCCTCACCTGTCCCAAGCTTGGGCCAAGTCGGGGTATAGCCAGGCATGCAGACTCATTTTGTTTAGGCTTGCCTAACCTTTGCCGAATTTGGGCCAAGTCGGGGTTTAGCCAAGCATTCGGACTCATTTTGTCAAGGCTTGCCTCACCTGTCCCAAACTTGGACCAAGTCGGGGTGTAGCCAGGTATGCAGACTCATTTTGTCCAGGCTTGCCTAACCTTTGTCGAATTTGGGCCAAATCGGGGTGTAACCAGGAATTCGGGCTTATTTTGTCAAGGCTTGCCTAACCTGTCCCAAACTTGGACCGAGTCGGGGTGTAGCCAGGCATTCCGACTCATTTTGTCCAGACCTGCTTATTTTTTGCCAAAATTGGGCCGAGTCGGGGTTTAGCCAGGCATTCAGACTCATTTTGTTCAGGCTTGCCCAACTTGTGCCGAACTTGGGCCAAGTTGGGGTTTAGCCAGGCATTCGGACTGATTTTGTCCAGGCTTGCCTAACCTGTTACAAACTTGGGCCAAGTTGTGGTGTGGTTGGGCATTCAGACTTATTTTGTCCAGGCTTGCCCAATCTGTGCCAACGTTGGGCCAAGTCGGGGTTTAGCCAAGCATTTGGACTCATTTTGTCAAGGCTTGCCTCACCTGTCCCAAACTTGGACCAAGTCGGGGTGTAGCCAGGCATTCGGACTTATTTTGTCCAAGCTTGCCCAACTTGTGCCAAACTGGGGCCAAGTCGGGAGTTAATTAGGCATTTGGTCAAACATATCAGACGCCATCTACCGTACGGCGCGGGCAACTTACACCAAAACGCCATTTTGTCTAAAATTTTTCTCGCTAACAAAGTAACTACGGAAATTATTTAGTCGGGCGATAAAATAGCATCTATAATCAGAGAAAAAATTATCTCTCTGGATATAGCAGAGTCGGGGTGTAGCCAGGCATTCAGACTCATTTAGTCCAGGCTTGCCTTATTTTTGCCAAAATTGGTTAACTGGCCATTTGGACTCATTTTGACTGGGCTTGCCTGACTTTTGCCGAGCTTGGGCCAAGCCGGGGGTTTATTAGGCATTTGCGCTGATTGTTTCCAGGCTTGCCTAACCTCTGCCAAAGTTGACCCGAGTCAGGGTTGATCCAGGCTCACAGGATAATTTTAAAACCAATATTGGCCCAAATTCGATATCCCATAATGGCCCACCTTTTATACCCAATGTTGCTCCGCGTTTGGACAGCCCATATATACCCGTGTAGAAATTTTTGTTGGGTGCCAACAGGGGCCAAGTTAATTTGCCTCGATATTATCTAGGCCCAAGTAAGGTCGCTTGTGTTGGGCCAATGGTGGATTGTCCCACTTGTTACATCTGGCCCCATACAGGCTTCCAGACTGGGGCCTATTTTGGCAGCCCAAGTTGGTCCAAGTTTGAAAGCCTGTATGGGGCCAGATGACACAAGTGGGACAATCCAACATTGGCCCATTATAGGCGGCCAAACCTCAGCCCACGTAGCATAATATATATTCAAACTTGGACCAACTTGGGCTGCCAAAATAGGCCCCAGTCTGGAAGCCTGTATGGGGCCAGATGTAACAAGTGGGACAATCCACCATTGGCCCAACACAAGCGACCTTACTTGGGCCTAGATAATATCGAGGCAAATTAACTTGGCCCCTGTTGGCACCCAACAAAAATTTCTACACGGGTCGCGGTCGCGGTGCAGCGCCCGCCAGCATACCGATCTACAGATATCTTGTCGGTATTGTGAGGAGACTTGAGTGTCCATGTTTTGAGGGATATAAAAGGGGTTAGATTATTTTTCACGTATAGTTGCTAAGGGTAAATAAAGTGTAACTAGTTGATTTTGATTTTGTTTCGTTTATCAATCAAACAACAAGTTTTTGTTCGGAATTATTTCATTGCGGTTTTTTATTTTTTATTTTTTATTTTTTATTCTTTATTTTTCATTTTTCCCGTTAAATTTGTAATGTTTGTATCTTTTTTTTAATGATTCCGAACAAAAATTCGTTGTTCGAATAATAAACGGAATAAAATCAAAATCAACTAGTTACACTTTATTTAACCTTAGCAACTCCACGTGAAAAATAATCTGACCCCTTCATATCCCTCAAAATACGGATACTCAAGTTTCCTCAGAATACCGACAAGATATCTGTAGATTGGTACGCTGGCGGGCACTGGCTGCACCGCGGCCGCATGTGTACTGTTTTGACCGGCTCTACCGCGTTACTCATTGACCTTAGGCCATCCCTGGTGAAAATAATTTCTACGCCAAACTACGAAAATGATCTACGAAAAAGTAGAGGATTTCGGACTTTTCGTAGTTTTTTTTTAAGTCAGATTTTGCACAAAGTAGTAGTTTTTCGTAGATAGTTCTAGAACGAAATTCGATATGATTTCGATCTTTGTAGTAAATATCTGTAGTTCATCGTGGTTTTCCGTATTTTGTCATAGTTTTTCGTAGATAGTCGTAGAATGGGATAATACTGTATGCGATATTTGTAGTAAATATCCGTAGTTCGCCGTAGTTTTTCATGGATAGTCATAGAATGCGACACGATAATATATATATCATATATATATGGGGAATTCAACGTGAACTCGACCAATGTTTTTTCCTCACCAGTTTTGATTCGCTTCACGATTTTTCATACGATTCTACGACCTAGAAAAAGCACTGCTGAATTTTTTCAGATTTTTCCCTCCAACCGTTAATTTTCCATGATTATTCAAACCCATTTTGAAATTGGTATTTTTCAAAAATCTCGAAAAATTCTCAAAAATCTTTTTTTTTCTTTTATTTCGATCATTTCGACACCCCTTCCATGATAGGATCATTATTCCTTCTTTTTTTCTCAGCATTTTTAACGTTTTGAACAAACGAAACACCATGTTCCAACGTTTCGAAAATTCTTGAAAAATGACGAAAAATTCTGTGTTTAATTCTGAATATTTTCGCGTGAGACCCACGATGACGAACGAAAAAAAGTTGTTTTGATCCTGCGTAGCAACGAACGGGCCAAGTTTTGCACAAAAATCTGCAAAACTTAGCCCTCTCGAGGCCACGCAGCAAAACAATCGGGAAATATCCGATAATTTTGAAGGTCTTGTGGTATTACTACAGACAATATTTGAGAATTGGTCTTGAGAGTTCAACACTATATCGGCATTGATTTGAGGCAGTGGAACCTATTTTTTATACCGTGGGAACGTAGAATAATAATAATTCCCTCTGCGGGAGGCTTGAAAAATCCTTTTTTTCGTCCGTCATCATGGTTCTCTAGAGTGCTAAAACAACGGAATATCAATTATACGAATATCTACGAAAATTTACAAAGACCTACGAACGAAATGAAGCTAAATCATTTTTTGTAGTTTTACGTACATATTCGTAGAACTAATATTCTTTTGCTTGAAGACTGGAGGTTTTCATGATTTTTCATGAAAATTCGGAGATTTCTACTTCCAAAACTATAGGATGAACTCAAAAAAAGACTTCGCTCCATTTTGTTTGTAGATCTTTGTAGATTTTTATAGATAATCGTAGAACTGATATTCCGGTGCTTGAAGACTGTAGATTTTCGTAATTTGTCGTGGAAATTCGTAGTTCTCTACTTCTAAAACTACGATAAATTACGGAAAACTACGAAAACCTACGAAAAACTACGATTCTTTACGCTTTTTCACGCTTTGAATGTTTTCGTATTTTGGCGTAGAAATTATTTTCACCAGGGATATGTGTGTGAGTACTCCTTAGTGCAGAATCTGATGCTCTTTCAGATTCTGGAGAAAAAAATATGTCATTCCATTTAAAAAAACCAAGTTGACCTTCACCCAACCTCGACGGCTCCACTTACGAGAATACTGATACCATCAAGTTGTGTCCCCCTCAGAACCCTGAATCTTTCATACTAAACTTTTTTTCGTATCTTGCTTAGTTTCGGAAATATCGGCCCTGGGCGATTAAGATGAATCACCCTGTATATAAAAAACAAAAGATTTTCCAATACAGTTAACCCTCCATCGAATCTGACAGATTAAATTATAATTATAATTCTGTGACTTTTAAGTTTTGACTTTCAACTGTAGATTTTGTCTCATGATGCAATTCTATGGGCCGAAATTCGGATGGAAAAATAATCCCCCGAATACCACTCGAGCTTCAAAATTAATCGGATATTTCCCTCAAGGTTCCCTGCAATCAAACGAACTCGTCAAGTTTTTCAGAAAAATCACTCGCGCTTCGCGCTCGTGATTTTGTAACCTGAAAAACTTGACTCCTTCATTTGTTTGCAACGAACCTATCGGGAAATACCCGATAATTTTGGAGCTCTTGTGGTATTATATGTGAAGATTCGTCGGAAACGGTCAGGAATACTTTTAGAAATTGGTTTATTTGTGACGTTTCGGCTGGCGACGGCCGGCCATCATCAGACTATATGAGCGGATCCACGTCACCTCACTTAAAAAAAAAACCGTCAAGTCACGGATATTTGCGCCATTCAAAATATCTTTTGTACTATGGAAAAAAAAATACAACTTCAAGGTTTTTTAAATTTTTTCAAAAATGGTGGAGTTAGAGCTATGTGAATTTTTGTGAACTGCTGTTGCACCGCTATGTTTGAAAATCTATATCTCCGAAAGTATTCATCGGAGCGGACTGATCCTGGAATCATTTTGTTCGTAGAGCAATGCGCTTTCATACAAAAAATTATCTTGAAAAAAAAAAAAAATTCTCTCAATTTTTTTTCGTCATTTCGTCGGTGATAGTGCAATACCGCGTAACTAACATTTGCAATACCGCGTAAGTGCAAAAATAGCAAAAATTAGATTTGGTATTCATATTATGTATTTTTTTTTTTTTTACATTTAATGGTATATTCATTTATTTGAAAAAAAAAAAAAAATAATATTTATAGCTATTAAAAACTATTTAATTCAATACCGCGTAACTCGCGTTTATTTAACAGTTTCGGGTAATACCGCGTAACTACAAATAACCTATACCATCTATCGCGATGACATTTTCAGCAGTTATCTCAAAGTTTTCAAATATAAAATAAAAGTTTTAAATAGTTTGAGATTTGAATGTACTGAGGTAAGTCAATCAAATTATTATTATTATTATTATTATTATTATTATTATTATTATTATTATTATTATTATTATTATTATTATTATTCTACTTTATAACTTATTTTATTCAAGAATGAGATTACCTTTTTGAAAATTGTCGTCACTATTCTAACACTATTATAATCAAAATATTTTTTCAGTTGATTATATTACAAAATGGATCATATAGAAAATAATGATACAAATACAGTTAGCAAAAGTTCAAAAATTCAAGATATTTCTAGTGACGTGAATCTACGACCGACCAAACTAGTTTAGTACCAGACTTATCTTCAAACACAGCCTGTATGTCTTAAACTTTTTTTAATGGTGAAATAATAACTTATTTATTAAACTAATAACTTACTAATTTTTCTGTCAATTTCATACAGTTACCAGAATTAATCTAAAATGCATGGTTTCCCGAGAGAGATATGCATGACGATTCTACTATAAATGATGGCAATAGGAAAAGAAAACGTAAGGCTGAGATGAGTGGTTGGAAACGTGTAGTTAATAAAAAGCAACGGATGTTGGGTCAAAAATATGTAAACGAAATGTATTTCTTATTTGAATCTTGCCGCGTCCCCTCCCGCGCTAGTACAATAGGTCGTGACACATACGGTAGAGAGCAGCATATGTAGAGAGAAACATATGTAGACTCGTGAAAGATGATCCGAAGGATTACGATTACTTTATTAATTCAATAATCAATAGATCAAACGATTCAGGAGTTGACACCGTAATTATTGACATTAAATGTCGTTTCTCTATTACAGGTAGGGACGCTGATAAATAAGTCAATAAGTAAACGAAATGTATTTCCAATAAGTAATATAAGATATATGTCAACACGATGTGAAATGATGAAAATATAACCTCTATTACAGGGAAACTCAGCTTTGTCTATATTAATTGGAGTCAAATTTCCTGAGCAAATAACAAACGCATTATAAAACGACATTTATTGGAAAATGGAAAAACTCAAATTCGTATTCAAAGCAAAAGCAGCACCAGATGGGAAAACGACTTATATTGCCATAACCTCAATCATCACTCAAGATGACAAAGCATTTTTGCTTCCTGAAGAATTGCAAGCAGCGACGCTACACAAAGCAGTGGTTAGTACAAGAGTTTTTGCAAACATTAAAAACACAATTAAAAAACGGCACCAAACCAGGAGTGTATGGATAGGCGTGACAGATGAAATTCACAAATCCTACTTTGATGAGGACGGGAACATGTTCTTTGAAGGCCAATATTTAGAAGAGGATTTTCAAGAACAACAACCTCCAATTGCAGGCACAAGAGATTTAGAGGACCCGATTGTAAAAATCTTAGAAAAACTGGTTGAAAACCAACAGAACAAAGAACGACAGAATGTAAAAAAATTAGCGGAAAGATTCGTAATAGAAAAATTTGATGGCAAAAATGTTTGTGCAGATCAATGGATACAAATTTTCGAAAAGGAATGTGATCGATTCAATGCGACAGAGGACGAAATTAAAATCGAGATATTGAGACTATTTCTTGAAAAATCATGCCTCGACTGGTACAGTTCTATGATGATTAAACATACTCTACAATCCGAATGGTCAGAATGGAAACGAAACTTCTGCGAAACCTATGCTAACAAAGGTTGGTCGACTAGCAGATATGCATTAGCATTCAAATACCAAGCAGGCTCTTTATTAGAATACGTCATAAAAAAAGAAAAACTGTTACTAGAAATGAGGAAAACCATAGATCCTGGAACCTTGATCGATATCATTGCAGCCGGCCTACCAAACTTCGTAACTGACAGAATAGATAAAGAAGAAGTATTGGAAACAACAGACCTATTCAATGAGATCGGAAAACTGGAACATTTAGTTAGCAAGAAAAAGTTCGTGGAGAAAAGAAGTGACACAAGAACCAACATAATAAAGAAACAAAAATGTAGCATCTGTGAGAAACTAAAAAAGGGTGTCCGCTATCACCCAGAGTCTTCATGCTGGTTCAAAACGAGATATGATGAAAATGAAGATAAGAATAAGATTAAAATGATCAATAACTCAGAATTGGAATGTGAACTGGAAAATGAAGATCAAAAAAACTAATTACGCAGCCATTAATCAGAATCAAGGTAGTCTTGAATGATAATCTGGAAATATTCGGAATCTACGACTCAGGAGCAAACGTTTCTTTAATAAATTCAAGACTACTAAAACTGAAAGAAAGCAAAATAGATAATTCAAAAAATTCTAACTTGAGGACAATTAATGGCGTTAGAAAAACGAATGGAATGGTAAAATTGGAAGCAAAAATTTTTGATGTAGAAAAATCGATCGATGTTTTTGTAATAGATAGCGAAAATTTCAGTTATGATTTTTTAATTGGACTAGACTGCATAACGAAGTTTTGTCTAGCTCAAGATGAAAATCTAAACATCACACAAAAAATTCCCTTAACCGATAGACGCAATAAGGTAACGACGATTACTAAAAAGATTTCTGAGGAATCAACGAACCCCAAAATCGAAGAAGGAATTTCTGACTGTTCAGACGATACCATAAAAAATAACAACAACGGTGAAAGGAAATATTCAGTAAACTTCAATGAACATGTGGAGGATAAGAATTTCAAGCTGTGCACAGAACACTTAGAATCCGAGCGAAAGTCGGAAATAGACAAATTAGTAACCAATCATAAATCAATTTTTGCCAAAGATAAGTACGATATCGGAACAGTAACAGATTACGAAGCACACATTGATTTAATTATAGACAAATATTGCAGCAAAAGGCCGTACCGATGTACAATTGAAGACAAAAAAAAAGATTGAAGCACAAGTCGCAAAATTATTGGAGAAAAAGCTAATAGAGGAATCATACAGCCCGTTCGCTGCCCCGGTAACACTGGCGTATAAGAGAGAGGAGAATAAAAGATCAAGATTGTGCATAGATTTTCGGGAGCTTAATAAAATTGTTATTCCTCAATCTCAACCATTTCCATTGATTGAGGATTTAATGGTGAAAACGAGGAACTGCAACTACTTCTCAACGCTGGACATAAATTCAGCATTCTGGTCAATACCTCTGCGGATTACAGACAGACATAGAACGGCTTTTGTTACACAAGAGGGCCACTACCAATGGACTTGCCTACCATTTGGTCTGAAGACTTCGCCAGCGATTTTTCAACGAATATTGGGTAACATAATAAGAAAACGCAAACTCTCAGATTTCACGGTAAATTACATAGACGATATTTTAATATTCTCGAAAACATTCTCCGAACATATCAAGCACTTGACACAACTTTTTCAAGCAATAGAAGAAGAAGGCTTCAAATTAAAATTCTCGAAATGCACGTTTGCATCCGATTCAGTAAAATACTTAGGTGACATAATACGAAACAACTCGATCCGACCGATGAAAGACAACCTAATTTCAATAAAAGACTTCCCCATTCCAAAAACACAGAAAAATGTGAGACAGTTCCTAGGAAAAATAAACTTTTACAATAAATACGTACCAGACATAGCAATCACGTTGGACCCATTGCACAAATTGTTGAGGAAAGGACAAGAATTCACATGGACAAAAGAATGCCAGGAATCATTTGATAAAATGGAAAAACTATTATGTTCCCAACCTGTCCTGACAATCTTTGACCCAGATCTACCTATAAATATCTACACAGATGCAAGCTTGCAAGGAGTAGGAGCAGTACTTAAACAGCCACAACAAAACAATGAAGAAAAACCTATAGCATACTTTTCAAAAAAATTAAATGAAGTGCAAAAAAGGAAGAAAGCCATATATTTAGAATGCTTAGCGATTAAAGAAGCCGTAAAATATTGGCAATACTGGCTGATAGGTAGAAGATTCACTGTATTTTCAGATCACAAACCGCTAGAAAGGATGAATATCAAAGCAAGGACTGATGAAGAACTGGGAGATTTGACATACTACCTATCACAGTATAATTTCGAGGTCAAGTATTCCCCAGGAAGGTACAATTTGGAAGCGGATTGTCTTAGCAGGAATCCTGTATTGGAATCTCATGAAAACGAAGAAGAACAATTGAAAGTCGTGAACATGATAAATCTAGAAACGATCATAAATGATCAGAAAAAAAATAAAGAAGTACAGAAGAACAAGAATAAATTGATACGAAAACACAACATATACCACAAGAAAGTAAAAAAAAAAAGAAAAAATTGTGTTGTCAGAAGACTTCAGCTTAAAACTTATAAAAGAAGTACACGAACGCTACTGCCATATAGGCATAAAACAGATGCAGAATAAAATTAATCCGATATATACGGCAAACAATCTAACTAGGAATATCAAAACAATGTGCAGAAACTGTGGAACCTGCATAAAAAACAAGTCCAGAGGACAACACAAAATTGGTTGGATGTCTCATTTAGGCCCGGCCACAAATCCGTTCGAAATCATGTCCATAGACACGATAGGAGGATTTGGAGGATCCCGATCAACAAAAAGGTACCTACATCTTCTAGTCGACCACTTTACAAGGTATGCGTATATATTAACGTCGAAGACGCAAAGCTCGAACGACTTTATTAAACTTGTAAAAACCATATCGGACAATAATGAAATTGGTATGATACTAACAGACCAATATCCAGGCATAAACTCTAGAGAATTTAAAAAGTTTCTGCAGGACAGAAGCATAGCAATCATCTTTACAGCCGTTAACTCACCATTCTCCAATGGCCTGAACGAAAGATTGAACCAAACATTAGTCAACAAAATCAGGTGCAAAATCAATGAAAAAAGTAATAAGTCATCAGCGTGGACAACGATAGCACGGAAGTGTACAGAAATGTACAACGAAACTGAACACACTGTAACCGGATTCGCCCCAAAATACCTTTTGGAAGGTGCCGATATCAGGATTATACCGGAAGAACTAAAAAAAGAGAAGATCGACGATCTAACATCGGATAGAAGAACAGCGTTAGAAAACACACTAAAATCACATAATTATAACAAGGAACGATTCAACAAAGATAGAGAGGAACATGAATTTAATGTAGGAGACTGGGTATACGTTGAAAACGGAAATAGATTGAATCGAAAGAAATTGGATGAACTAAGGACTGGACCGCATCGAATACTGAATAAAATATCGACATCAATATACAAGATAGACACTGGACATAGGAAATCCGAATCGAATCTATTCCATATCACAAAACTTATCCCGGCTCCCGCCCAGGATATTGAAGATAAAAAAAGATGAGGGAAATGATTAATACAGCGGGCTCTTTGTCTTCCCCAGGGGGGGTGATGTAAACGAAATGTATTTCTTATTTGAATATTGCCGCGTCCCCTCCCGCGCTAGTACAATAGGTCGTGACACATACGGTAGAGAGCAGCATATGTAGAGAGAAACATATGTAGACTCGTGAAAGATGATCCGAAGGATTACGATTACTTTATTAATTCAATAATCAATAGATTAAACGATTCAGGAGTTGACACCGTAATTATTGACATTAAATGTCGTTTCTCTATTACAGGTAGGGACGCTGATAAATAAGTCAATAAGTAAACGAAATGTATTTCCAATAAGTAATATAAGATATATGTCAACACGATGTGAAATGATGAAAATATAACCTCTATTACAGGGAAACTCAGCTTTGTCTATATTAATTGGAGTCAAATTTCCTGAGCAAATAACAAACGCATTATAAATATATAGGCTTTCGGAAAACAGAGGAAAAATATGTTCAAGATTCTTTAAAAGGAGAGAGAAAATTAGGCCCAGCGTGCAATTCGAAATTTTGTCAAAAATGTGGAATATTTAACTGCTCAAAATTTACCAATGAGATACGACAATCTATATTCGATATTTTCTGGAAAATGACATGGGGAGCGAAGAAGTTATTCATTGTATCTATGATTGATATACGTGCCAAAAGTAGAATTATACAGAAAGAAGATTCAAGAAGATCTGAGACCAAACAGTATTTTTTTAAAATTGATAATGTTACGAAAAGAATCTGTAAAAAAATGTTTTTAAATACACTTGGAATAAAAGAATGGACAGTCCGATATTGGTTACAAAAACACAGTCCAAACAACTTAACTGTTCAGAATAAAAAAATAAACAGAGATACTGAACCTAAAGTTAATGATGCAAAGAAGAAAGAAATCATCAAGTCATTTTTAGCACTGCTTCCTAAATTACCTTCTCATTACTGCAGGTCATCATCATCTAAATTATTTCTTGAGCCTGTCGTACACACAAAAATGCAGCTTTATAGAATATATACGAATTACGCTAAAGAAAAGGGCCTTGACGTTGCTTGCAGAAAGACGTTTGAGGATACGTTGGTCACAGAGAATATATTTTTATTCAAACCAAAGAAAGATGAATGTGATACTTGTTGTGCCTATAAAGTTGGTAATGTATCAGAAGAAGATTATGAAATTCATATAGAGTTGAAAGATGCAGTCAGAAAAGAAAAAGAGAATGATAAGAAGCAGTCTATCGAAGGAAAAATACACGTTTTGACTGCTGACGTTCAAGCTGTTCAATTATGCCCTTTTTTGAATGCTAGGACTTTGTACTTCAAAACAAAACTTGCCGTCCATAATTTTTCGATTCATAATTTAGGTAATAATCGTGTCATGTGCTATTGGTTCGATGAAACTCAAGCGGACCTAAAAGCGACTACATTTGCATCTTGTTTTGTGGATTATTTGACTAAACTAATTGATAGTGATCCGAAGCCAGTTATCATATATAGGGTAAGGTTGCCAAAATCGTACCACTTTTCACATTTCAGCCTTTAACTTCTAGGAATATTCATGAAAATACTTTAAAATTGGAACACAGAGTCTCTGATATGTTTTCTTCATAAATCTTTCGTTGATTTGAGATCAGAATAGAATTTTCATGAAATACAATCAATTTTGTAAAAGCTTGAAAATGGTACGAGTTGAGCGACCGGGTTTCCAAATAGTACCACAGGGCTCCCTAATCGTACCTGGGGTACCTAAGTCGTGCCAGCTGCACGAATGTGAATTAAATAATCAAATAAATGATAAATAATGAATAATAATAAATAATAATGATAATCATAATCATAATAATCATAATAAATGATTAATTTAATAATCCCAAGAATATTGTGAACAAGTTCCTGAATCGTACCGGTACGATCTGGGCCCTATAGATTCTAAGGCAACCGAGAGCTGGTACGATTTCGGCAACTCATCATTTTTCTTTTCAATTGAATAAAGACAGAGCTTTAGAGGTTCGATTCAAAAATTGATAGGTCAAGTAGAGGAGACCGGGGTAAATTGAACTCTGGGGTAAATTGAATTTCTGTAATTATTCTGATATGGGTAAATGTAAACACGTGAAAATAAAAATGAAGAAGTCTTATATCATCGCGATAATAAAGAAATCGATGGGTTTTAAAATTTTCGTATTCCTGAGAAAAAAGAGCTAAATGAATATTTTGGTGCTCTCTAACCATAATTTTCGTGATTTTAATTCTTAGTTTACATGTACTTCTCATGAAGTTTTTAGATTAAAATTTATTTTATCGACTTCTGCAATCATTAAACTATTCATCAACAATTATAACAATATCGAAAGTATTAGTTATATCGGTTGAAATAAATATTATTTTGAAAATATAGCTTTGGGGCAAATTGGTCGGGGTAAAATGACTGTCCGTGAGACAATGGTTTTGAAGGAGGTTGCGCGTAAAAGATGCGCATCGTTCAAATTCCTGCCTGTCTGACACAAGAAGGGTTATAAGTTGTCATTAATTAATTAGATGAAATTTCTTCTACATTTGGAACAGATTTTAATATATAACTACAATAGAATATTGTACTATTTCAAACAAAACAATTTAAATTTGGTAAGTAACTATTTTATAATATTTTTCTGCATAAATTCGATTTGCCCCGACTCAAGTTCAATTTACCCCAGTCCTGGGGCAAATTGAACCTTTTTGACTCATTCATTATAATTGTTTTTAATAATAATATTTATTTAAAATGACTAATTCTTATAATCGATTGCTGTTTATTAAAGATCAAAGCCCATATCAAAATTATTTACGAAAGAATTGATTGTGAAAATAAATTGTTTCATCACTTTAAACTTTTCATGGTTCAATTTGCCCCGGGTTCCTCTATATCGAAAATTGAAGTTACTTTACAAGAGACTCAGGCAAAGTTTGATTTCGATTAGATTTCCAACCAAAAACCGTTAGCGAAATGTGACCAAAACTTACATGCTACGGTATGCTATTCTTCTTTCGTTAATATTTCCTTTCTTACTTCTTCTTTAACGTCCACTTTCATTCCACACGCGTATTATGATACATGCTTCGAAGAACCACGGCTAGATAACATGAAAACTACGAATTGTGGAAGATACGACGGTGGTACGATTTGGGCGGCGGTACAATATCGGCAACCTTACCCTACTGATGGATGTACGGCTCAAAACCGTAATAATATCGTTTCTAATGCCATTTTGAGGCTTGCAATTGAAAAAAAAGTAGTGATTTCTCAAAATTTTTTTGAAAGAGGACACACACAAATGGAAATTGACTCAGTACACTCGGTAATTGAGAGAAAATTGAAAAACGAACGGATTTTTTTACCTAGTCAGTATGCAGAGATAACGCTTAAAGCTAGACAAAAGCATTGTCCTTATGAAGTCACTTCACTTGATTATAAGTTTGTTAGAGACCATGCTGATAAAAAATGTTTATTATATGAATCCATACGACCAGGGCGTAAGACTGGAGATAAACGGGTAATTGACATCAGAGCTTTACAATATAACCCCGATGGAACAATTCATTACAAATTAAGATTGAATGAAGATTTTAGAAGTTTGCCTAACAAGAATAAAAAATGTTCCGTCAGTTACAATCCACCTCAATTATATACATCACCTTTGTCGATTACCAAAAGTAAATTTGAACATTTGCAAGATCTCAAGAAAGTAATTCCTGCTGACTGTCACAGTTTTTATGATCAACTTACTTACAACTAAGTTCTAAGAATAAGATTCAAAGCACTGTATTGCAAACATAAGTGTTCATGATTTTAATTTTAATGGTTTAATGTTCTCTTCAGTTTTGTTAAATAAATACTTGACATTAATACCAAGCGAAATAAAATGTATTTTTTTGTTAATAAACTTGATATATTACCATTTTTTTTTTTTTTTTGTATTTTATCTAAGATACTAGAAAATATTCCTTTTTTAAAGATATTTCGATAGCCCGTGATCACATTTCTTTATGATATTTTATACTGTTAATTCAATGTTATCGATCGATCAGGCAGTCTATATGATGGAGAATCATATTCTATGCTTATATATTCAATTTGAAAGAAATTGGTTCGATATTTAATTTAATATAAAGTTTTTTCTTGTTCCTGTAAAATTGTATTTTCAGCAGTTACGCGGTATTGACAATTGAAGTTACGCGGTATTGCAGTTGTTAGTTACGCGGTATTGCACTATCACCGACGATTTCTTTTTTTAATTTCGCTGCCATTTCCGCGGCACTCGGAGAAATTCATACAGATAATTTTTCTTAGACACCTGAATCCTTCCCCTACAATACGAAAAAAAAATTCATGGATCAAATACATGGGCCGGGGGAAAAGAATAAAACGTATAGTCGCGCGTCGCCGCGTACGCCGATTCACACCCGCGCGCGGCGTTCGCGTTCAAAAATGCCTCAAAACAAAATTAAAAACACAGTCGTCGATCGGAAATTTTCTGAATTTTCAAAAAATGATGATCATTTTCTTTTCACTTGTCATTTTTGACGCGAATTTTTAAAAATAAAACTTAAAATGTCAATTCCACCACGTTTCCATTGTTTTTTGAAAATTTTATTTTTTTTCTGAAATCTCCGGAAATTTCCGATGAAAGTCACCTCTAAAAATTTTTCGCTTGTTTACCTCCAAGGCACAGTTACGGTTTGAATAAAATTTGAGGGTCTTGTCCCTGCCTAAAATGTTCGATACAAAACGACGAGATTACATTCGATTCCTATCCAAAACCTATAATAATTTATGAGGTCTATGTAACCGACTTTGAGAGACGATTCAATTTCTATCTTAACGAATATGTTTCTAAAATACTTGTGTTGTATGTGATAATCAAGATAAAAATTTAATACAATCGAATGATATTGCCTATTACCTATGTAATTGAATGGCAATGTTTCGAGTAGTACTCTTGATGTTGTATCGCACTTTTGTTAAGGGATCCATGAATATGATTCTTTCGTTTTATAGCTATACAAATTTCATTGGTTTCTATGATACACCCGATTCTATGGAACATGTTGTGATAATTACAATCTTAAATCAATGAGAATCAATGTGATTATATTACTTTAGCACGGGCCTCTTTTTTTATCTTAATCCTTATTCTATCTGTATTACAATTATATTTCCCAATCGTCTTTTAGTGATTAAAATACTATCCGATTCCTTGAGAATAATGTGATTGTATACTATCAAGGTTGATTCTGGCCCGGAAGTGATCAGGTTAGCGTATTAAATCATATATATATATCTCTCTATATTATAAAGATATATCGCCGCCGCCGCCGCCGCCGCCGTGTCAGACTTTCCATGGCCTCCTCGACCCCGCTCGCTACCCTCCCCCCCCCCCTTTCCATGGCCTCTTCGACCCCGCTCGGCTCTTTTCGCCCCTCCCCTCCCCCTAACCCTTAGGATGAGTTAGGTCGTGTCAGGTTAGGTTAGGTTGCCTTCGTCAGGATAGAGTAGGTTAGGTTGGTAACCTAACCTAACCTGACCTGACCTTTGAGGTGTTAGGTAACCGAACCTAACTCAGCTAGGTTAGGTCAGGTCAGGTTGGGTTAGGTTGCCATGGTCAGGATAGAGTGGGTTAGGTCAGGTTAGGTTGGGTTGCCTTGATCAGGATAGAGTAGGTTAGGTTGGTAACCTAACCTAACCTTACCTGACCTGACCTTTGAGGTGTTAGGTAACCTAACCTAACTAGGCTAGGTTAGGTCAGGTCAGGTTAGGTTAGGTTGCCATGGTCAGGATAGAGTGGGCTAGGTTAGGTTAGGATGGGTTAGGTTGTGTCAGGTTGGGTTGGGTTGCCTTGGTCAGGATAGAGTAGGTTAGGTTAGAAAGGTTAGGTAATCTAACCTAACCTTTGTCAGTATCCTAGCGATCTCGGCTCCGCTCGGCTTATGTTTATCCCTCCCATCCCCCCTACCTCTTGCCCTGGGCCTCCTCGACCCCGCTCGGCTGTTTTCGCCCCCTCCCCCCAGCCCATTCGGCTTCCCTATCGAAAACTATCCTGAATAGCCGAAGATAGCCGAGGACAGCTGAGGAGAGCCAAGGGGAGCTGAACCCGGTCCTTTCCTCGGTCCGAGGGCCCAGGAAAGGGAAAGGGGGAAGCAGAGCCGAGGAGAGTCGAAGAGAACCGAAGAGAGCCGAGGATGGCCGAAGACAGCCGAAGATAGCCGAGTGTAGCCGAAGATAGCCGAAGATAGCCGAGGATAGCCGAGGAGAGCCAAGGGGAGCCGAACCCGGTCCTCCCCTCGGTCCAAGGGCCCAGGAAAGGGAAAGGGGGAAGCAGAGCCAAGGCAGCTGAGGAGAGCCGAAGAGAACCGGAGAAAGCCGAGGATAGCCGAAGATAGCCTAGGATAACCGAAGATAGCCGTGGATAACCGAGGATAGCCGAAGAGAGCACAAAATGTCTGACACGGCGGCGGCGATATATCCTAATAATCTCTACACACGACTTCAAGAGATACGAATCCGAAAACCTGGATTACGAGAAATACTCAGTGAATGACCTTGACAACGAGAACTACGAAGCCGAAGACCTGGACACTGGAAATACTTAGCGAAAGACTTGGACAACAAGGAATACGAAACGAAGGACCTGGGCAACGAGAACTACGAGGCCGAGGACCTGGACTACAAGAAATACTTAGCGAGTGACCTGGACTACGAGATATACTCACTGAACGACCTGGACAACGAGAACTACGAAGCCGAGGACCTGGACTACTAGAAATACTTGGCAAACGACCTGGACAACGAGGAATACGAAGAACATAAAATCCACGGATTATTTGAATTTTAGAAACAACTGATACAAATTAGAATATGGGGGGTGGGCGCGCGTAGCGCGCAGGGGGGCGAAGCCCCCCTAGTATATATATACATATATATTAGGGTTAATCATTTTGGGGTCATATTTTTTGATTTGCCCACGCACCCCTCAAAATGTGAGTGTATGAGGTCAGTATCAGCACTTATCAATATGACCACGGTGCGATTTTTTTTGGCGTGGCTCATTGCAAAAGTGTTTTTCCCATTTAAATAACACGGGAAATGTTTTTTTATTTTATTTGGAATTTCATTTCGTTCTAACGAATCATCGTGTTGTAAAAATCAACACATCTTATTGTACGAAATTGAGCGATCTCCAAAAAAGGTCTGATACGATTTTTCGCTTTGTGATAGAATATTTAACATGGCGTAAAAAAAAAAAAAGATATAACCTAGAAATTGGTCTGTAAAAAATTTTAAGGAACCCCAGGTCCAAACCTGTATTATGAAATTGGCTCGTATATGGCTGCCGCCTGGCGTCGCTGATAACCGAGGAGTACCGGCGCAATGCGGTACTGCGCATTCAAATAATTAGAGATGCCATACGTTAAGGTTATATGACATACAGTATCGTACTATTGCATCGCATTGCGCCGGAACTGACTCGGTTCGCAGCGACGCCAGGCTGCGATATAAAATTCGAAAAAATCAAACAAATGAAATCTTATTTTGGATGAAGAAAAAGAAAGAAAAAAAAAAGTTGAAAAAACAAATTCGAAAAAAAAAAAAAAAAAAAAAATTAAAATAAAACAAAAAATTGCCGGCACCCCTTAAAAATGAGATAGAGCATTGGAATTTGGAGGATCCTATTTTTTTGAGGTAAACTTAAGGGGCTTTCATACCCAATCCACAACATTGTAATAAACGCGTGCAGAAGGTGCTATTAAACGGAATATCTGTGCCTGGTCACCGAAATCAATGAAACGAAATACGTCGCGCAATTCTATGTGCAACTCCGAACATGTACAGCCAAAAAATTGTCCGTTTTGCGCAAAAATAGAGAAGATATCCATGAAAAACAGTTTTAGAAGCGTTTTTCATGGATATCTTCTCTATTTTCGCGCAAAACGAACATTTTTTGGGCTGTACATGTTCGGAGTTGCACATAGAATTGCGCGACGTATTTCGTTTCATTGATTTCGGTGACCAGGGTTGCGATTCTGTAACTTTTCGCTAACTCGCTAACTCGCTAACTCGCTAACTCGCTAACTCGCTAACTCGCTAACTTCGTCCAATCGGAGATCGTTGCGGCCCGTAACGATCTCCGATTGGACGCTCCTCAGCCAACCAACGGTCTTATGGCGAAAAGTTAGCGAGTTAGCGAGTTAGCGGAAAGTTACAGAATCGCAACCTAGGCAGAGATATTCCGTTTAATAGCACCTTCTGCATGCGTTTATTACAATGTTGTGGATTGGGTAGGAAAGCCCCTTAAGTTTTTTCAAGTCGGAGCGCAAACTTTTTTTTTAACGGCCACCCTAATATATAGATATATATGGGTAGTTCTACAGATCAGGGAATTTTGAGAGGCTCACTTCGTAGCTCCTCAATTTAGCAATTAAAGTTATTTATCACGACATATTAATTAAGTTTAACTCGGCTTGTAGCTGGGCACTGAAATTCGACTCGTTTGAATAAAAAATTTTCAGACAAAAATGATCTCAAATAGGGAAAATTATCACTTCCCTGTGGGGCGAATTCTCAGTATTTGCGACCTAAGTCACAATAAAAGTGTATAAAAGGTTGATTAGTAAAAAATACCACTCAAATAAGAGTTACGATAAGTGTTACTTGAATTTAACCTAAATAATCATGTTGAAATTCCATATTTTTATCACTTTATTCATTACTGAATATAGGCGAACAAATTTTGTATCACTTCCCTGCCGGTTACGAATACGTTAAAATCACCCCCAAAATGAATAGTACGCGACCTTACTGTTCTCAATTATCAAAGTACGAAGTTAAGTTAGCCTAATGAAACTCGTGTTTCGGCCAACTCGTCAAGCGGTTGGTCAGGGCTGTGCGGTCATTGCCGGTTATCGAGTCTGGGCCAGACAACTTCTCACTCCCCTGGTATCCATTTATATAAACAATATTGAATATGTTTTAGATATTATTACACAATATTGTTAGGTTAGCTTGCATGCATTAATTCAATAACATTAAATTTGATTTAAAATATATTTATTTAGTGATTTTGCCGAAATACATCGAAAATATCACTTCCCTGTGTATCACTTCCCTGTGCATCATCCCTTTACGTAGACAGGGAAGTGAGAATTTTTTTTTTTTTTTCTTTGCTTCAACCAAAGAAAAAGTCTCAAAGTAGAGAAGTAATATTAGAAAAAAGCGCAAGAGTGAAAGAGATTGTTTTATGAATTTCACTTCTCTGGATAGGTTATCATTTCCCTGGCAGCTACAATAAACAAATCCCTATATATTTTTTGATTTCAAGTTGGTTTATGAAATACATTGTGCTCAAAATATAATACTACTACTTTAAACACCGACTTAATATACAACTTTCGATTTAATTTCCACTTCCCTTCACATTTTCTCACTTCGCTGTCCATCGAAAATCGAAAAACAGCTATAAAATTGATATTCGCCGTAATTTTGTCTGGCCCGTTTGAGATTGGTTATTTTATAGTACATCCTTGACCTCTACATACTTTTTGTCTCAATTATCGACAAAAAATGAGATTCACATAATTGTCGTGTTTTATTCCACCGTCTGTAGAACTACCCATATGTGTATGACTTATTGAAAGACACGCCCCGGGTAACAATTTACATGGCCAGCCCACAAGCCACATTAATGCCATGTGGCATGAGCACGGCAATGCTGTCGGCCAGCCACATAGCAGGCCAATGTTCGATAACCATGCGGCGGCTATATGGTTTCAACATGGCCTTTTCACATGGCGATAATATGGCTAACTAAGCTAGGCTACCAATGTTGCACCATCCTGGCCGCCACCTGGCGCCACGACATCGATTTTATGTGGGCCAAGCTGGCACTGCGATGTCCCGTCACTACCTAGCATTGACCTGGCCGCCACCTCGCAATGCCATATGGCTTTCATACGGGCAAACCTGGCACGGCCATGTCTTGACGTTAACTGGCGACTACCTGGCCGCCACTTCACGATGCTATATATGGCTTTGATGTGGGCCAACCTGATACTGCTGTGTCTTAACGTTAACTGGCGACCGCTGGCGACCGCTGGCCGCCACCTCGCGATGCCATATGGCTTTGATGTGGGCCAACCTGGTACTGCTGTGTCTTAATTAACGTTAACTGGCGACCGCTGGCGACTACCTGGCCGCCACCTCGCGATGCCATATGGCTTTTATGTGGACCAACCTGGTACTGCTGTGTCTTAACGTTAACTGGCGACCGCTGGCGACCGCTGGCAACTACCTGGCCGCCACCTCGCATTGCTATATAGCTTTTACGTGGGGCAAGCTGGCACGGCCATGTCTTAAGGTAGCCTGGCATTTACCTGGTCTATACAATGCGTCGCCACCTACCTTAGTACCTTGCTATGCCGGTAGATGAGCGACAACGCTCGCAAGTAAAGTAACGTCGGCTGGACTACACCTACCCGTTGCCGGCCGACCACAATCATAATTCACCTACGAGTCAAGCGACTCATACCGCCTACCCGGTAGTATAGTTCATAACAGTTATTTTGGAATGACTACTGTGTGAATGAAATATATACTTAAAAGTAAAATAGAACTCAAGGAGCGGTACTCGTTCCAAAATAGAGTGACTGTAAGAAAAACAAGTAAGCAACAACAAGTAAGTAAGAAAACAAGTAAAGTAAACAAGTAAGAAAAAAAATATCATCATTTTTGAAAAATTCAGAAAATTTTCGATCGACGACTGAGTTTTTGATTTTGTTTTTTCGGCATAGGCATTGAAAAGTCACTTTTTGACGCCTGTTTTCGATCCACAAAGTGTCACTTTATACGGTTGGTTTCAGAACTGCCCTATAAAGTCTTTATACGGCAGTCTGGATGCGCAGTTCGAAGTGCGCATTCCAAAGCTGCCGTATAAAATCTTTATACGGCAGTTTCGATGCGCGGTTCGAAGTGCGCGACAGATCGCACCATAACCCCACTCTTCGTCTAGTGAATCTCAACAGGCATCAAAGTGACTTTTCATGCCTATTTCGAAAAAAATACAGTATGGGGCGCACCCGTAAACCGTTTTTGACTCGAATAATGATTTCAGAACTCGCTTCCGGGTCGCCTTTAGCTCGTCCTGAAATCATTAGTAGTATAGATATGACAGTTCTGGATCCAGCCTTCTTTACCGGCCATCAGGCAGTCGGTAACCTACTGACCGCGTGGGTAAGTTACCGACAGTCGGATGGTAACGATCGTCGATCATTGCTACCGACAATCGGCTGGCTGCAATTCGCCGTTGTGCGATGGCGCCACTACCGATTGTTACCGATAGTCCGATGGTAACGATCCGATCTTTGGTTACCGATAGTCCGATGGCTGCAATTTCCCCGCAATTTTCCGTCTTGCAATGGCGCCACTAACGATTCGCTTTCGAATGATGGTAACGATTACCGATCTTTTTTTTTTTTCTTACCGACAATCGATCCAAGATGGCTGAAATATCTAATTCTTAGCTTATATACACGAATTATACTAGCTGAAAATGCTTGAAGAGTGTCAGGGTGTTACATATATATATTAGGGTGGTCGTTAATATAGCTATTTCGGAATTAGATTCATTCATACCCTTCATTCGAAAGTAAAAAAAAAAAAAAAAATTTTGACCCCAAATTGAACCCTTTATCTCAATTAGAAAGGGTGCCTGTAAAGGCTTACTTTTTTGTATTGATTTTCCATTACTTTCGGCTACTTTTTTATAAAATAAATATTTCGGGACCTCTTAAACGGCTTAAAAATCCATCGATCATACAGATAGTTCATAAAAACAACAAAAAAAAAAATACAAAAAAAAAAAGATACAAAAAAAAAATAAAAAAATACAAAAAAAAATACAAAAATACAAAAAAGTAAGCCTTTACAGGCACCCTTTCTAATTGAGATAAAGGGTTCAATTTGGGGTCAAAATTTTTTTTTTTTTTTTTACTTTCGAATGAAGGGTATGAATGAATCTAATTCAGAAATAGCTATATTAACGACCACCCTAATATATATGCAATCAATGACGCGAATTATATGATAATATATATATATATATGTTTATTTTCTTATGTCTTAAGTCTAACCTATATTCTAAAATGACAACTTTCTGGGTCACTCAAAACCATATTCGTGAATACGAAGCTGTTCGAGTGGAATCACCCCCGGCGGCGGTGGTATGGCCGGGGATGAGGATCTCGACGACGATGGTGATTCCGGACTCGATCTCGATGAGTCCGAACCGAATGATCGCGATCTACTTCTCCCCCTATCAATGTGCACCGTCTCCGCATCCGAATCTTCCGCATCTTCTTGCGTGGAAGATGTTATATCCGCACATTGGACGGTCGATTGTGCAGCATTTTCGGTCGCGGCAATACGACGCATTGCCCGATCATTTATCTCATATTGCCTCGTGATGCTCTCAATCATCTCGAAATGGATGCTTGACGTTTCGACAACGAAGCGCTCATCCACGTTTTGTTCGCGCAAAATACGCAACACAAGCTGAGCGTTCCGGAGGAATCGCATCCTCAACTCGGCCCTCCGCCGCAGCTGAGCCGCCCGCTGCGCAGGTCTTTGATGAGCTGGATTCATCTGGATTGATCACGCATTCTTATGTTTAAAATCTGTTTAAATTTGAGTATTCAATGCTAACAACATACCTTTTTCACACGTTTAGTTTTGAAATTCTTCTTCTTCTTCTTCTTCTTCTTCTTCTTCCCCTTGATGCTTTTCCCCCACGATTCAATGAACTTTCACTCTTCACCAATCTTTTAGAACTGAAAATTGTCTTCTTGTTTGCAAACCGATCTGGTGGAGTTGGGTTGCACACCACTCCCCCCAAAATAAAATCAAGCCTAACCAACCTGCACTGAGAGACTTTTTATATCAAAAATCGGTAAAACTATATCAACGTTTAATATGTTACAGTAGAAAGTAGGGAAGAGAGCGGAAAAATGATAATTATTCGTAGTGTCATATCGAAGTTTGACATTGCCATACCAGTTTTTGATAAAATAATACGTTAATTTAGTATGGTGGATATGAAATATTATGATACTGTATATCAAAATTTACCACAAGAAAAATTGATAATTATAATGTTATAAACTGACATGGTCTGTATTAACTAGCCGTGAATCTAGCCGGATCGTGACGAGCGATTACGATCTTCGCCGAGAACGCACGAAGCCTCGCTCTGTTTCGAGTGCTGTTTCGGGAAAAGATGCGACAAAAATAACAAAATAATAATATATATATATAATAATAATATTATATTATATGTATATATTCTATATTAACATATACAGGGTGTCTCATTTTAGACAATCCAGCTGAATTATACCATACTTTTGTGAGAAACTTTTTTTCTAAAAGTTCAATTTGTCATCTTTTTTTTTTTTTTTAGAAGATTTTATTTCACAATGAAAAAAAAATTTCAGCAAAAATATGAGGTAAGAGGAAAGAATATCAGGAGTGAAAAGTTTTTTATTTTCATTGATTGACCATGGCAATTCATTTTTTAAATTCATTGATCACTCTGAGAATGTTATTCATAATATTATTTATAATAATATTCTCAAAGTTAATATGATGAATATGATTAATATGATTAATCAATAAAAATGAAAAACTTTAAAGTGTTAAACGAGTGAAACAGGCTTGCGTTGGATGAATAAATGTTTTTATTCGTATTCAGCTATTGTCAAACGAAAAAGAAGAAATGACAGAGGTAAGCGTTTTCCTAGAGCCTGAAAATTAAAAAAAAAATCATTAAAAAGGGGTGATCTTACCCGAACAAATTCTCCACAAACCAATAAACTTAGAAAAGAAAAGAAATTAGTGCATGAAAAGTTAAAAAAAAAAAATAATGGGTAAAAACTTAAAAATTGTATATTACGTATTGTAGGTCCGAGTCCTTCAGAATTTAGACTCTGGGGAAGTTTTCCCCATAGGTTTTCCTGCAGAGCAGAACGCTCACATCGTGCCAGAAGTAAGCAAAATATTTATGAAAAAATATAAAATAAAATGAACAAAAAAAAAAATTAAAAAAAAAAAAAATAAAAAAAAATTTATAAAAAAAAAAATTTAATTAAATTAAAATTAATTAATTTAATTAATTATTTAATTTAATTTAATTTTTTTTTTTAATTTTACATTTTTAATAAAATATAAAATATGAAAAAAAAAAAATTATTATTATATTATTATTTTAATTCATATTAAAAATGTTCGTTCATTTTGAAAGTAGTATAATTTGCTATTCCTTAACTTCGGAATCTATTACTGGTTCATTCAGGACGCGCAACCAGTCATAGTTCTGCACGCAGCAACAGACGCACGGAGCAATTCTTTCAAATCGGTAAGTTTGAATTCCCAAAATTAATAAGAAATGTGAAACAATAGATGGATTTGGAGTTTGCGTAGATAGATTAATATACTTATTGATAATTTATGATATAAAATAGATTCTATTTGTTTCTATTTTATTAAATGTATTTAACATCTGTGGAAGGATTTTATTGACTTCCTGAAGAAGGATTCCGATGCGAGGCTTGTATTTGCACACTTCGAAGTTCACAAGTGCTTGGATAAAGAAACTCGGGGGATTCTAACTCGTACGATAATAAGAAAATTTCAAAACGAGGCTCTTAAAAACGTTCCGGCTGGTGAACAACTTGATGATTTCTCGTAAGGGAGATACTTCATTATGAATGTAAAACAAATTTTGATTTACCTACTTGGATTAAAATAAAGTTATTTTCATTTGATTTTTAGTATTTCTAACAAGATACTAACCGCTATTTCAAAAGCAATAGCGGAAATATTTCGCGGAGAAGATGCAGCCATTTTTTTTTCTCCTTATAAATCCGAAAATGGTATAACAAGTCAGAAAGGTGGAACACTCTGGGCACATCTGTGTTATTCAAAAGAGCGTATGAGGGAGAAAGGGATTTTGAAAAAATTTGGAAACAAAAAAAAAAACAGGCAGATCCTGTCATCATATGTGGGGGTAAGATTGTTAACGTTTAAATTGATTCTCAAATTCCTCATTGTACTATTCATGTTGTAGATGAAAACTCAGCCAAGGCCCTTTACGACCTCGAAAATAACCTGAACACCGATACTCTGATAAAAGATTGGGGATCGACTTATAATCAAAGGAAGAGCCTACTGACTATTAACAAAATACCGGTCAATGACTACATCTCAAAGTTTCCGTGTCTACAAACACAGGATGCAATAAAATTGGTATGATTCAAAACAATCCAATGGAATTTATCTTAACCTCGGAAAGATAGTCGACTTCAGAATCATCCTTTAAATTAACTGTCATTTCAAACGTTTGTATATATAGTTCGAACTGGACTTCATCTTAGGAAAACCTAACAGAAGTGATCTACTGCGTACTAGATGGCCCATAATTAGAGCAGTTTTAATTCGACAACTCGAAGCAGTGGCACAGAAACTTGAAAAGAGAAAAAGAAATGCACTGAGCCTTGATGATCTGGTGTTGATTAAATTATTACCAACATTGGAATCAGGTGTGTAAATAAAACAATCCTTATCTAAAATTGTATATATATTCTGCATGTTAATAATTAATATATTGACTTTGCCAGATTCACAAGACGCGATCGTTTTGTACTTGCTGCAGCTATTGATTGGAAATGGTGGATGTGGAGGGAAACGTAAAAGAGGCGAATCAGTTGAAGTAGTTTCGAAATACCAACCAACGGAAATACGAGATTCTTTTATATACCGAGTAGAAGTGAGTGAAGTTGTCTCGAAGAGGTTCTTAACTTTATTTTTTGAATATTTTTTAGAAAACTGAGGATATCGACGCTAAGCTCGAAGGTTTGAGACAGAAACTCTTTGCAAGGAAGGATACCTTGCAGCCCATGATTTTAGTGACTGGGCCTTTTGCAAAAGTGGAACAATCGTTCGTCATCATAAACAATTATAAGTACACAGTCCCTTCATGCCTGGATGCCCTGGATTTTACATTTAAGATTTTTTTTGCTCTGGACTGCCAATATCCCAAAGCATCATTAAGACTATGGCAGTTTGTCCAGCATGCAGCATTTGACATCGTACTGCCAGGGGATTCACTAATTAAACCAGTAAAAGAATTATTTAGCGTAACCAAGCAGGCGCTTCGCGAAGCTGAGATAACACAATGATTGTCTGTGAGGCGTGTAAATTAACGTTCGAAAGTAATTCCATTTTCATACGACACGTAAATTTAACCCATTCTAGTTCAAATATCTTCAGGTGTGCTGAATCAAATTGTAAAAAATCTTTTGCATCTCTGGATTCCTTCGTTAAACATAGGCGTGCCAAACATCTAGGTGAGGGCGAAGCGCTTACGTCGGTGCTTGATAGCTCGTCATTTTCATTAGTAACAGATTTCAATGATTTCTCTGAACTCAATAAAGACGTGCCCTCTACCTTTTTTCACGAAGACTCTTCTAATTCAATTGATTCAAATTCACCTCCAGAAGATGATTCATTATGGGACGATGAGGATTTTCAATCCATTCCAAATTTCTCTCAGTCAACTTCGAAAAATATTCTCAATAGTCCTGCAGTAAATTTCGTTGGTAAATTATATCAATACCCGGATTTGCCGCGAACAAGAGTAAATAGTATTATTTCTGAGGCGTCGGATTTATTTAAGTCTACCTTGAGTTCAATACAACACGATGTATGCAGCCGTTTGCAAGCTTTAGGTGCCGGAGACGAATATGTATCAGATATCAAAGAAGTTTTTAATAAATATGCCGAACCGTTTGAAAATATGAAAACGGAAAAACAAAGATTTGCGAGTTTCAAGAATTTGGACACTTTCATTGTTCCCACACCTTATAAACTTGGAGAAAGGACCGAATTTAAATCTACCCCTACTGAAACTAGTCGTGAACAAATTCCGGTAGTAGCTCAATATATACCTGCGAGGCGAGCATTGAAAAAATTTTTCGAATTGCCTGGAGTTTATGATGAAACAATGAAATACGTAGATATTTTGAACTCTCGTCATGAAATTATATCGAACATAATTCAAGGTCCTTTTTGGAAGGAAAAAACTTCTAGTTGCAAAAATAAAATTGTTCTTCCACTCCTCATGTATTTCGATGATTATGAGAATAATAATCCGCTGGGTAGTCATAAAGGTGTTTCAAAATGCGGAGCTGTTTATTTGAGTGTCCCATGCTTGCCACCTGAATATCAATCGAAAATTGAAAATATTTTTCTATTCATCCTCTTCAACTCGTTAGATCGGACTACGTTCAAGAATTCGATAATTTTTGAAAAAGTCGTTCAAGAGTTGCAATTTCTTAAAGACGAAGGGATAACCATCGAACTCCCGACGGGTAATCACAATATATATTTCGACTTGTCTTTGATTATAGGTGATAATCTTGGACTGCATTCCATTTTAGGATTCGTTGAAAGCTTTCGAGCAAATAAATTCTGTCGATTCTGTTTGACTGAGTCGAAGAATATTAATAAAATTTACAGAGAAAGTGACTGCACTCTCCGTGATTTATCAAACTATGATAATCTTTTATCATTGAATGATCCATCCTTATCGGGAATCAAATACGATTGCATATTCAACAAAATACAAGGTTTTCATGTGACAAACAATCCGGCGGTTGACGTAATGCACGATCTTCTGGAGGGAGTTTGTCGGTACGACCTTGCCCTTTTGTTAAATCACTTTATTTATGTTCGTAAATTCTTCACACTCGATCATCTCAATATCAAAATTCGTAGTTTTTATTATGGAGCGAAGAATAGTTCTAATAAACCACCCGAGATTTTAGAATCACATCTAAAAAATAAATGCGTCATGCTGTCATCGGCCGAGATGCTAAATCTCGTGAAGAATTTGAATTTGATAATTGGGCTCTCTGTTGCCCAAAAAGACGAGCATTGGGATTTGTTACTAACTCTGCAAGAGATTATGCAGATTGTGTGTAGTACAAAAATCACGAAAGAGACTCCTGATATTCTAGAATTAACAATTGCAGACTACCTAACAAAATTGAATGAAAAATTCCCAAATTCTATTAAACCCAAACACCATTTTTTGGTGCATTATCCGTCGATGATGAGAAAAGTTGGCCCCTTGTGGAACTTGTGTTGTATGCGATTTGAAAGCAAGCACCGAGAAGGTAAACAAATCTCTCGCTCTGCCATTAGTCGCGTTAATATCTGCAGAACTATAGCCCTCAGGCATCAGTTGATTTTCAATTATAGATTATTGTGCAAAAATTCAAAATACCCCACATTCGTCTCTGGCAGTGTTAAATCAGTTGCTGTAAAAAAATTGCCAGACGTCTCCTGCTTCGTTGAGTTATTGCCTAATCACTTATTAGACGGCGACATTTTTTTGACAAATTCGATTCAATTCTCAGGGCAAACAATTAAAAAAAACTCTGTCGTGGTCACTTCGTCAGAATTGGGGCCAGAGTTTTATATTGTAAAGCTGATAATTTTAAACGGAGACGACGATTTCTTCTTAGTAACTAGACAGATAGCTGACGTTTATTTAAACCGACACGTCAGGGCATATAAAATGTACAGTACAGAGGACTTCCATTGGGAGATATTGAAAAAAGTTGATATTGTGAACGCTTTCATATCGTACACGAATAAACTTAGCGATGGCTATTATTACATTTCCAAACATTGGATCTAATTGTACATATTTTGTTCAAGACTAATAAAAATGTATTAATAAATGTATTAATAAATTATTATGTATTATTAAATGTATTAATAAAGTGTATTGTGTGATATATCTAAAGATGTGTAAGGGGTCTGTGTATTTATATATATATCTTGCGACGTGTATCAGTTTCAGTGTATTTGTGAAGCGCTCGATTCAGCTCATTTCTTTGTTTTGCAGCGGTGAGTATGCAATAGTTTTTCGTATGGTCCATACTAAAAACTGATATTCTTCGTGACGTATTGTGAAACGATTATTTCAATCTTTCACATGGTGCGTTTCAATTTTACTCAATAGTACATGCCATACGAATTTTTGAAAAGCAGCCCTGGACTTCTCTACTTCTGAAGTTAACATATTAAACGTTGATATAGTTTTACCGATTTTTGATATAAAAAGTCTCTCAGTGTGAGAACAGCTTTCAAAAGACTCCACCCCGACACATAAAATAGGCAAGTCTTAATGATCCGACAATAAATATCATTAAGAGGGTTTTTCACTATACTCCCATCACTCGAAAATGCTGAAATCTTGCAAAGATCACAATAATCAAAAGATCCCATCAGAGCTCATAACGAGCCACAAGACTCAAAAAGGTCGAGCAATAAATATCATTCAGGTATTTTTTAGGGTACCTCTATACGCACCTGCGTGCATACCGATCCCCACAATAAATCGCCAGCTCAGTCAATTTCCGACTCTGCTTGAGACCGCACACGAAGTCGTCAATATGGAGCTAATATTAGATCTACAAGGTTTTGGGCGATTCAGTGATAAATTTGTAATAAAAGAGCTGTCTGCAATAAGCATTCGTGCGCATGAGGAATATCAGCAAGATATCACACGCATTCTCTTCAAAGCACCTCGCTCTTGGGTGACTCTCTCACGCGAGTATAAAAATCTCAATTCGTGGCTGACATGGCGTCATCATGGAATACCCTGGATTGCAGGAGAAACACCGTATAGGGATGTAGTGAAAACTGTGAGAAAAGTTGCACAAGATGCGAGGCGCATTTATGTGAAGGGATTGGAGAAGAAACTCTGGATCGAAAAAATCCTCAATGACGACTCGAAACCGGTGATTGATTTAGACGAGCTGGGCTGCCCGAATTTTCGAATACTACGATTGGAATCGCGTGTATTTCGTTGGCATGGAGACTGTCATGGCGATGTACCTGGAGGCTACCATTGCGCCTTCGAGAACGTTCAGAGGTTGAAAAACTGGTATTTGGAGGAGGGGCATAAAAAACCCTCCCCACATGTCCCGAGGGCGGGGGATGATGGCTTAAAAGTCGAGAGCTCGCAGGGAGCTGCATCCGTGCATCTCGACTCCTCACCATTAACACATCTTCCTCGTATATTCGAATCCGCAAACTCTTTTGAACAAGGTAAGAATCCCATTACACGATAATCATATTTAATTATAATATAAAAACTAATTTCGAATTATTCATTTTGTACAGATGGACTTCAGCAGCCTTAACAGCACCAGCCGTCTGGATAATAATTTACCAATGAAAAAGATATCGGAGCTGAAGGTTGGCGAAAAGTACAATATCACAAGACTGAGGCTTGTGAAAACGAAATTCGACTGTAGAATCATCGCCACTATTGCCAACGAATACATCGTGTTCCTGCCTGCAAGAATCGGAAAGGCTCTAGAGAACGATTCCACTCAGCTGGATCAGTTAAACAATGAGGCTGATCAGAAACGTCTGCAGATACTCTATCTTGGAGGACCATACAATAAATTTGAAGTCTGTAGCAAAATCTAAACACACACACACACACACACACACACACACACTAATGTATATATAAATATATATGTAATGGGAATGGGTTAGGGTTGAATAAATAACAATGAAATTGCAATCACATTTATTTATTTATTTATTGTTCCTTTATATATATCCTTTATAGATCCTTTATATAGAATAAGCTTAATCTATAGTTCTCAAGCATATAGAATCCTTAAAATGTGGCTAATTTTTTGACGGTACCGCTGATTGGATTATATTCAACAATGCGATCGTGTATAATCATACAGTAGGCTGAAGTATTTGCTGGAAATGCAACGCTAGTTTCGAATTCCAAACGAATATCCACCGGTCCACTCTTTAACGATTCACTTTGCTTGGAACAGTCTATAGTAATGAGTGGGGCTCTCTCCAAAAAATCACTCTTCGACAAAAGAGGTTCGGATTCCTTATCGTAGTATGAAATTTGAAAGTTTGTGTACATATTGTAGAGAATGGCGTATTGATTATCAAGATTGAATATCAAGATTCAAATTTCCATAAGGATAGCACTGTGAGTTTAGGAAAAGTTTCACATCTCTAATCATACAATGATCGAATTGACTGGCATTTTTCGTTGCATCGTTTCGTCGTGCAGTTTGGAATCCCAGTATGACGTGTCTCGGTTTCTCTAGCTGTGTAGATGTCTTGACAACCCATACATGTCTCGTTGTTGCAGGCAGCATCGGGTACTCGTACATTTCCCACGAGCGAAAACTCATAGATACAGCCGGATCTTTGGCGATATAATTGAGCATCTTGATTTTTGCAGAATCCGACAGTCTGATGTATGGCAATAACCATTCAATTTTCTCGAGTGAAATTTTGACCCCCTCCAGAGCTGTTTGATGTATGGTGTTTAGATCATTGTTTGATCGCGTCAAATTAGCTCATGTTTCGCATTGACGATGATTCGATTATAGTCTTCGGCAAATCCGAGCAAAAAACTCAGCGGTATAACAACATCGAAGTATCCTTCGGCGTCGGTTAGTTTATTTTCATTATCCACCAACCAACCGGTGTTTCCCAAAAGATGTTGTTGTCCAGGGGTGAATGATAAGTATCCCTTCATAATACTCGTGATGCCGACATTCTTATTCTGATCAATCTCGTGTCCATTCAACTCGTAACGCATATCGCCAAACATGTGACACACAGCCATATTGACCAATTCTGTACCTGCACTAACAGCGGTGCCGTCTGATTTTGTAAGCCGACCGCAGATGTGGAGTGAACTTTTGCTGGGTAATACACACGGATCTTGATTCTGTACAGATATTCGAATCTCATCGTTATTTCTGAATGTAGATGCAGCATACGGTTGATGCGCGTGTATTTCACAGTGGACAATCGACTCGTCGAAAGTCACAGGTGTTTGAATTTTTATCATTTTTGTGATGGACATACGCAGATAAAGCAATGGATTCTTATTTTCCACCACAACGAAGTCGAAGTCCTAGGCTCCGGAGAAACTGAGCGTTCTGATGTGTCACTCGAATCGGAGCTGCTCGACGACTGATGATGCTCGGACATGTTATCGAGCTTTTATAACTACTACCAGATTTTCTTGTCCTCTCAAACACAATGCCCATATTATCTCAAAGATTTCACGTGTAATCGTATAGTTACAGTTTCTCTACGAGAATTGATTAATTTGCCATCCTGATCGACTATTCTCAATTATATATCGTGTATTGACCGTACGGTGATTGGATGATAAATGACATTTGTCGGCACTTCCACGATCTTATATCCGGGCGGTACGGTTGGGAAAAATTGATGAATCGTATGCACCCGATGTTCATTTATATACGCACCGGTGGTAATATTACACTCAACTCGCAAGGCGTTGACTTTGAGTATGCGAACGGGTAACTGGGATTTATGGGTAATATCACTTTCAAGCTTTTTTGGGGTAAAACCGAGCAATCGGCCGATGGAATCTTTTGGTTCAAAGTTCACAGAATGATTGCATCTAATTTCACTGAGTAACTCATTGTTATTAGCCTTTAGACTGAGATTTATATCCTTAGGTAGTGCCCTTTTCAAATAATTTGCGATATCCTCAATTTCATAGCTCCCGGTGGGTATTGTAATCACAGTGTCTGGTTCTATATAAAACTTATTACACCCTTCATCTATATTGGGGATTGCATTGAATGTCAGAAGCTCAATGAGTCCGAGAACATACGTCTTTGTTGGTGATAACTCGATAGGCGGAAAATATTGAGTCCTCAACACCGACGATTCTCCGGAGAGTGTCAACGTGAACGAATCAGCCATGACTAATATCACATCGGCGATTCGCATACATTTTATAGTTGTCCGCTGAGAAACTTGAGGCACAGGTGACCGCAAATTACCGTGTTATATTCTTGATATCTCTTATGATTATATTTTACGCTACCAACACCAAGATATTTCATTAGATGTCTAGGTGGTTGTAAATCGCCAAAACTATCGAAATACACCGCATCGTTGCCATTTTTCGTGTACGCAACCCAATGCGTCCCCGGACCGTTTTTATCATCGAGATTGATAATTGCAGATTCGCGCTTTCTAGGCCCTGAACTGGGTAAATCATTTCGCATAAAAACACCCCGGAAATGTGGAATTTTCATTGCTTTTGCATAGTTGAGCAAATCGGCATCTGTGAGGGCTCGGTGTGGTAGCTTTATTAGTTTTTTGCAGGCTTCAAATACAGCCCCATACCCTTCTTATATGGTTTGAGGTATAAGCCCTTCCCCAACGCAATCGCTTCCATTGTCGCGTTCTGACGCTTGGATTCTTGTAATTGATGTTTATTTGCTTTAGCCTCATTGTCAACCTTTGCTATACCCGCAGCACCACCAGCTAAAGCACCTGTGGCACTAAGGGCCGCAAATATTGGGATGAGAAACGGTAATAAACCGCCAATTTTCTGGGGGACAGGTAGAATACGAGGCACGCGCACTTTTCCTTTAGACACGGCCGAACGGGCACCCGCTAAAGCCGACTCAATAGCTTTAGGGCCCCACTTCATAGATTTCTTTGCTGCTTGTATAATAAAGTTCAATGTTTTTTTTTTTCTTGTTCTTAAGCGATGTTTGCGTCTTGACCCTCCTCATGCCCATACCTAGTTTGGATTTTGCTTTCATGGTGTTGGTGACCGCCCAGGCGACAGCTTTTTCAGCTGTACTTGCGTCTTTGGCTAAAACCCGATTCCAAGCCCTCTCGGCAAGCACTTTATCAGCCTTATGACGCTCCGCAATATTATCGTGATTTTTGGAGTATGCGATATCGTGTTGCTTGCATGCAGCGTCTAGAGCATTGATACCACGATCACCGCGAGCTAACCTCTTAGCTAATTTTGTACCAGGTCCGCAGTACTGATAACCGGGAACATGCAATTCGACGGGGAGATTGTTGATGATTTTATTTATTAGCCCACAACCACTCCTTTTTCTACGTGTGTGTCCAACCATGGTTCACCATGAACTAACACGAATTCTATAAAAGCGTGTATTTTATATGTGAATATATTAGTTCTCATCGAGACGTTTGTCAAGCATCATGAAATTTCAAGATCAAACGATCAAACTACCCATCGACAATTTTGATAATTTGGTCGAGCGAAAAAAGAAGAAGGGGAAACGACACGGGGCCCTACTACCAAATAGTGTGAGGGCTGTCTTTTGCGGACCTTCGAATTGCGGCAAAACTAATGCCCTTCTCACACTACTGACCCATGCGAATGGTCTACGATTTGAGAATGTGTACGTCTATTCAAAATCCCTCAATCAGCCAAAGTATGAGTTCTTAAAGAGGTTGTTGGAACCGGTGAAGGGGCTGGGTTATTTTCCGTTTGATGACCACAAGGAGGTTGTAGCACCGAAAGATGCACATCCCAACTCTATTATGATTTTCGATGACGTGGCCTGTGAGAAGCAAGATAATATCAGAGCTTATTTCTGTATGGGGCGGCACAGGGATGTCGATAGTTTTTATCTTTGTCAAACGTATGCCCGAATTCCGAAACATTTGGTGCGTGATAATGCAAACTTGTTGGTTCTTTTTCGTCAAGATGAAATGAATTTGAAACACATCTATGCCGATCATGTCAACACCGATATGACCTATCAGCAATTTAAAGATTTGTGCTTGGCGTGTTGGAATGACGGTAGATATAGTTTTGTAACCATCGACAAAGACAGCGAGATTAGCGCTGGACGATATAGAAGAGGCTTTGACTGCTTTATAAGCCTGAATCACGAATAAACCGCATACAGTCAGAACACATCGATCAAACTAGCAGCATGGAGAGCTCCAAGATACGTAAGCAAAACGATGTGTTGCGGGAAATAGCGAGGGCCAGCGATATCATTCGACGTAAACATGAAATGATAAAAATGGGGAAAGACACCAGCGATCGGGCTATTAGTGAAATCTTCAAACCACTGGCCACACCACTGCATAAGTTGGTGGATTCATCGAAGCAGCAGCAGCGGCTACGAATGAAGCGAGAAATAAAAACAGAGCCGGGTTCAGTCAAGACAGAGAAGGTAGAGCCGGGTTCGATCAAGACAGAGAAGGCAGAGCCGGGTTTGGTCAAGACGGAGAAGACAGAATATTTTGTGGAACCAGAAGATTATGAGGATGCTGGCGATGATGAGGATGATGATAATGATGCATATAAAAGTGCGATTGAGGAGAGCTTGGCAACTAACATTGCTAGTGGAGACGATGCTGCCGCCGCTATGGATGATACGGATTATGAAGATGATGATAACAACCTGGATCGCACGTTAATCGCGTCTACAAGCACACCGATGTTGAAAAAAGAAGTTAAGACGGCGCGCTATTTAAACATGTTTGCCTCTGAAAAAGAGCGCAAGAAATTGGATCAGAAATTTGGAGTTCGAAAATTAGCTAGCGGATTGAAGATTGGCAATTCGGATATCGCATTTGATGATAATCAGATATATGTAGGTGATATGAGTTATGATAATACACCAGGATTGCTTGAACTGTTATTCAAAAAGTTACCCGATCACGCCAAGGTGAATAAAAGCGATAGATTGAATTATATCAAAATCGTGAAAAAAACGAATGCTTATCGGAAATATTACAAAGCTGAGACAAGTCCTCATCATGATAGGGAAAAGTATTCAAAGTATAGAGATTTTATTGCCCCATACATCGACCTGCCGGTAAAAAAATCCGGTGAAGGTTTATTACCCACCCATAAAATCGCGCGGGGACAAAGCATGGATTATGTTTATTGGGATAATCCTAATGAGCTCGTTGATCGTCTCCGGTTACTCACGGCATCTCAAGCGGCTGGTAATACTAGCCATACTAATGAAATTTCCTCCATTATTGAGGAGCTACGTGAGGCGGGAATCATTTATTAGCATGAGATTGATCATAAAATAATCATTCGGTCACAGATCGTTGAACAATGAGCATAGACATATTCGGACGACCGTCGGCTAGAAACAGCTACGAAAAAGTTGTTATCCGGGGTTCTCCAGGTGTTGGATTCAAATTCACCCCTGATAAGCAGTACGATCTAGACGGCAAACGATTATGTAATATTGCGGATCCGCAGGAGCCGAATGACGCTATTTCTCTGAAAAGTCTTGAAGATATTACACGGCGAGCCTTGAGTGTTCTCGAACATTCTATGGAAAAAACATTTGCAAACTCTACGCTACAAGCACTTCACAAGTTTGAATTTCAACTTAATGCACGCCTTGATCGAGAGCATACCAACAATTTGAGTGGGAATCAACACATTCAGACTCTCATACTAAAAGAGATTGACACTCTGACAGCGGAAAAGGAACTTCTGAAGATTCGATTAGCCGCCGTAGGATCTAATCTTGCAAAACTCTACCACAACGGGCTAATCCATAATATTCACCCTGAATCAAGCTAGATCGATCGATAATGGGCATAGACATATTCGGTCGTTGGTTGACTAGCAGAAAAATCAAAAGTGTGAGTAGTCGTGGACCGCCCGGCGTTGGATTCAAAACCACCATCGATAACCAGTACGATATAGACAATAAACGATTGTGTAATATCGCACATCCGCAGGAGCCAACCGATGCCGTTTCTCTGCAAAGTCTTGAGGATATTACACAGCGATCATACATTGGTCTTGAGCGTACTATAAAGGAAACATTCGAGCAATCCATGCAACAGGCGCTCGCAGCTCTTGAATCTAAACTTAATGTTCGGATTGCACAAGAACACAGCGAAAGTTTTGAAGAAGATCAGCGTATTTGGATCCAGGCAAAAGAAAGGATTGCGGCACTGAAGGGGGAAAGTGAATCTTTGGAAAAACGGTTGGCGATAGTAGAGAATTGCGCTGAAATACTTAGCCGGCATTACATCCTCGGAATTCCGATTCCACCGGAATTTTTAGATAACGAATACATTGCAAATTGGTTGAAGACGCATGAACATGAAGTCGGTAATAGCGAGCGAACTTCATAGACCCGCCCGACGTAATTATCCTCGGCGTTATGTCGATATACGCGGTCTGGATGAGACCTGGCAAGCCGATCTTGTCGATATGTCCGCATACTCATCCGTCAACAAGGGCTCAAAATTTTTGCTCACAGTGATTGATATATTTTCAAAATTCGCGTGGGCCGTGCCCATCAAGAGTAAAAATGCCAAAGATGTAACAGCTGCGATGAAATCTGTGCTAACTCTGGACCGCATACCGAAACATCTACACGTCGATCAGGGCAAGGAATTTTACAACAAAGAATTTAAAACTCTCATGAGACATCATGGAATCAACATGTACTCGACATTTAGCAACTTGAAGGCATCGATATGCGAACGCTTCAATCGTACACTGAAAAATAAAATGTAGAAGCAGTTCACACTTCAAGGTTCTTATAAGTGGACTAGCATTCTACCAGATTTAATTGCATCGTACAATAATACCAAACATCGCACGATTGGAATGAAGCCGAAAGATGTGACTACGACTAATGAAAAACAACTGTATCGAAGTGTGTATAAACCGCGTCAAATAAAAAGAAGCAAACGAAAACGTAAATTTAAGGTTGGCGATAAAGTTCGAATTAGCAAATATAAAAATGTGTTTGAAAAGGGTTATACGCCGAATTGGACAACAGAAATATTTACGATTCATGAGGTGAAAAATACCAACCCTCCAACTTACAAACTCACCGATTACCTGAATCAACCCATTGAAGGCGGGTTTTATGAGGAGGAGCTCAGCAGGGTGCAATATCCCGATGGCTATCTTGTAGAAAAGGTCTTGCGGAGGCGTGGTGATCAACTCTATGTAAAATGGTTGGGATTCGACAGTTCACATAATAGTTGGATAAATAAATCGGATATGTAATATAATTTTCATGAATAAATTTATTATGAACTTATTTACATTTGTTTCTTCACCCTCCTCAATCTTAATGCTAGCTTACATGATAATTGCGGAAAAATGTTTTCACACGCACACACTTTCTCACATTTTCTCACATTTTCCCACATTTTCTCACATTTTCTCACATTTTCTCACATTTTCTCACATTTTCTCACATTTTCTCACATTTTCTCGTCAAGTTTTTCCCAAGAATCGATGTATTCGTAGGGGAATACACCTTTGCGAATCATCAACTCGAATTTTCCCTGATCAATGTAAAATTTTCGAGTTATTTTTTTATCCGCATCGCACACGTATGATGCCAATTTGTCAATGCTGCTAGCCATAAATCGCAGCGAATCTATGAATCTCAAGCTCATCATGGTGCCGTCAACCCTCTTGGTAAATGATATATACTTTTCCTTATTAATGGGCAATAGCGTGATTCCACCCGAAAAATTTGAAGCTGAAGATTTAATTAAGAAATGCGAATCATAGCCCGACAAATTATGAAACACCACCGGAATCGCGTGTTTCTCTCTGAAATTCAAGTTACACCGATTATGGGCGGGGCCGCGATATTTACCCGTGAAATGACAGTGATCGTAACATTTTTTTTCTTCCGGTGAAAATCGCCTTTCACAGATGTAGCAATTTTTTGCGCGCATATGACGGTCGCGTTGTGTCTGATTCAGAGATTCAATCGGAATTAAATTTTTTATGCGCGACTCTACTTCAATTGATAATTCGCGAAGCTGTTCGATGAACCATTCAACACAATCAGGTCCGCGTTTGTTCTTATATCTCGATAATGTCTCATCATATGAGCAATGTACATAATAGGCGACACTGTGCGGAATATGCTCTTGAGATTCATTTGCAACCGGTTTCAATATACATTCGAGATCCGCGTAAACCACGAATGGCACAGTTCCCTTATTCTGAAAATTTGAAAATTCCAAGTTTTTTTTCTCTGGAATTTCCATTCGGATGCTATTCATTCGCACGCAATCTTGCCTGTGACTTTCATACGCGCTGTGTACGCTAAAGTGACACAAGCATCTATCACACAAAAATTGTTCACCGTTATGGTTCGATAATTGTTTGCTAACCAAACGTGAAAGATTCTTAATCCAAGCAAAGTGAAATCTGGCTTTGAAGTTATTCAAGTTAGCATCATCGTCATCATCGTGATCATTATCACCGCAATCTATTTCAATGTTACACTCAATCATAAGTAGGTGAATTGTCTTTTTATCGGGATTTGTTGAATTTTTACTGAGATAAAGAGGCGTGATAATGCTCTGTTTTGATTCTGAATTTGAGTAAGTTTCTTTTTCAATTCCATATACATTAATTCTTAAATTATTTGCTTTTTCAAGTTTTTCTACGCTATGCAGGGTTGCGGGGAACTTTATACCTGTACAATCTAGCTCCGATATGTACCGTCGATAGCTGTGTGTTCTGGTTGCGTTGACGTGTACGGGGTGGAGGGCTGCGGCAACAGACCACAGCAAACATCGATCATCGTCGTTCTGCACGTTGACCACCGCTTTCTGTCGCTGAATATCCTCGGGTAGCTGTGTGAATGTTGAAAGTCCACCACGAAGAGGCTCGTATCGGTTGATGCAGATCACAACATTTATGATCTCAATCATACTCCAACCAGAATCTCGTTGTTCGAAATCCTCCACCATGGTTAGCAGAGGATTCGTTACATTATCGGTGAACCAGGTTTCCAAATCCGTTGATGGAAGAATCGTAGCGTTGCGTGTGTTGAAGTTCTTTACTTCCAGACTGATCTCATCGTTTTTGACGTTCTCAAATTTACACGAAAACCCCACATTCACCTTAATACTTCCTTCTTGGCGTAGCACATTTTTTAAACGTTCCGTCGTTACCACCCCAGCGTCAGCCAAAAATCTTGCCAAATCTTTATGCTGAAGATTTGTCACGGCTCCGGTGCGTATGCGACACTTGAAGGCGCTCTCCATGTCATCCCATCGAACGCGATTATGAATATCATCGCCGATATTACCACCAACAATAGTTGCACGATGTCGTTCAAATTTCACCGCCCACGATTGAAGGAGTGAAATTATATGTTGCAATCGTTGTTTTTCACTCACACTCGGTTTAGATTGCGTTAAAATATTGTTCAAAAATCGGATATTTTGATGTGCAATGTCACGCCAGTGAATAAAAATATCTTCATTCACCTGTTGCGGTGGTAGTGTACACAGTAACTTGTATGCGTCCTCCATCATCTCAACGAGATGCATATACATAGCGTTGTCCATTTTTTTTTTTTTCTTTGTAGAATTTCACGGTCAAACTGGCACTAGACGATTGCTCACACCCACCCTAGGGTTTGGGGTTTTTATATACATACGCCCCACCCCTCCACATTTTTTTTCCACCTGGGAGGGTTGGCATCTTCGGTCCATCCGTACGAAAAAAATATTTTCCGAGTTTGCCATTGTTCAGCCCCTATAATATTGGGGGCGTATTTCGGGTTTAGTTGGATATAAAAGTGCGAGTTTGCAGTGAGTTTTACACAATCTGCAGTCAGTCTAGAGAAGAAAAATTACATACAAATCTCAACAACCAAATATCAAATCTTTGATGACGAGTTCTGGCAAGGGTGGGAAGACGATGGCAGAGATGACGGCTATGAGACGTTAGACGAGGGGGTGCGCTGGGTGGAGATTTATTATGACGATGGTTTCCCGATGTGGATAGAGATAAAGCCACTCGAGGAACCTGTGGATGAGCCGGAGCCGGAGGAGGATTGGGGAGTGGAGGCCGATCGTAAGGAGGAGGAGAGGAGGAAGGAGGAGGAGAGGAGGAAGGAGGAGGAAAATGGGGATGAGGAGGAGGTGCAGGCGGTGGCAGCCGAGGCGTCGGTGGATGAAAATTGGGATGAGGAGGAGGTGCCGGCGGTGGCGGAAAAAAAGGAGGAGGTGGGGGAGGGGGGGAGAAGGTGGAGGAGAGGCGAATAATGCTAGGTAAGTACACGTAATTTTCATTACATATCGTTCGGTTATTAAAAAATACCTGTATGTTTCAGATGATATGCGTGAAGCTCGGTGGATGATCGTCACCCGTTGTAAATATAGCTTAAGTTTAAATTAGATATATGTATACATAGTTTAAGTTAGTTTTTTAAGAAAATTGTCATTTTAGAATATAGGTTAGACTTAAGACATAGGAAAATAAACACATATATTATCAGATAATTCGCGTCATTGATTGCATATACCGGGATGATTTCTTGATAGTATACAGGTGACTGCGCTGTCACCTGTATACTATCAAGAAATCATCCCGGTATATAACACCCTGTCACTCTTCAAGCATTTTTCAGCTAGTATAATTCGTATATATATCAGCTTAGAATTAGATATTTCAGCCATCTTGGATCGATTGTCGGTAAGAAAAAAAAAAAGATCGGTAATCGTTACCATGATTCGAAAGCGAATCCTTAGTGGCGCCATCGCAAGACGGAAAATTGCAGGAGAATTGCAGCCATCAGACTATCGGTAACTGATGATCGGATCGTTACCATCGGACTATCGGTAACTAATGATCGGATCGTTACCATCGGACTATCGGTAACTAAAGATCGACAATCCATAGTGGCGCCATCGCATGACGGCAAATCGCAACCATCAGATTGTCGGTAAGCGGAGATCGGCAATGCAGAATTCTCAATCGTTACCATCGGACTATCGGTAACAATCGGTAGTGGCGCCATCACACGACGGCAAATTGCAGCCATCCGATTGTCAGTAACAAAGATCGACGATCGTTACCATCCGACTGTCGGTAACTTACCCACGCGGTCGGTAAGTTACCGACTGCCTGATGGCCGGTAAAGAAGGCTGGATCCAGAACTCTCATATATACACTACTGACGGGCTTTATCGTCGAATGCCTCGTTGTTGCCTCCGTCTCTGTAGATTTCGGCCTCGTACTCGAAAATCTCGGCCATGTCTCCCACATAATAGAGAGAAGGTAGAAAAAGAACAAAAAGAATAAGAAATAGATTCGACAGTCTTAGATCGGTCACGGTTGCCTCTCGGAGATTTTATAGCTTCGGGGCTAACCTAACGCATTCATACTTCTTTCATGCATTCACCCGACGTAACTATGGTCGTCTAAGGGTTCGGGAGTCACTTGTAACACGCGTTGCAAAATGCAATGTTACAATATATAAGCCATACATATTTCTGATATCAAGATTCGCGGCAGCGAATCGCCGCCAAGTACCCTTCGGCCGGCGAGCGCCAGTTGAGAATCATTTACCCGGAGCAACTATTATACTTGTAATCATGACGTCATATCTCCCAAACTACTGTATATTTTTCGATTAAATACATAAGAGCATAAGTCCCAGTCCCCATGGCCCAGTTGAAAAAACTTCGACGGAATCGGTCGAGCGTTTGCTGAGATATTGACCCCCAAAGTTGATGAAAAACGTAAGATTCTTCTTCTTCTTCTTCTTCTTCTCCGGACAGTTTTTTCGCAGACCCTTTCTTGGGGCCACGGTATCTATCGAACGGCTGTACCGATCGACTTGAGATTTGGAAGGGAGATTCTCTCCATCAGAATCTCGACCCCTATTGATTTTGGCATGAATCGTATGACGCAGCGAGAAGATTGACCCTAATCAATCCACTAGGTGATGAATGACGTCACGAGTTTAGATTCGATTATTAAAAAACGATATAATGAAAATTTTATTACTATTATTATTATTATTATTATTATTTATTTTTTTTTTTTTCTTCAGTTCAGTTTGGAGCTAAGCCTTCCGTAGCTTGATTGTCATACTTTGAACATTGTTCATGATTAACTTCAATACAACTTACAAAAAGTAGTGAAATAACCCACAAAAACATTTCTAATGTAGAAAGTACCGCCAAGTACAAAAATGATCCCACTAAAAAAACATAGAAAAACCTATCGCCAGTCTCTGTCGTGAAATCAGGAAGAATGCCAAGCACTACGCCCTCCCCGCAAGTATATACGTCGAAAAGTCGGACCTCGCTGATTCGTGTAGTTAGTGATATCGAAAAATCATTTCAAGAGCTACATACTTGGCAGGCACATTCCTTTCTCCTACTCTATTTTCCACTTTGATATACTTATTATGAACAAAAAAAAGTGTAAAAATATTTCAGTTACTTGCTACCAATAATTACGAATGATAATCCAGGGTAATTCACTTTGCGCACACCACTGTATGTAGGTAGATTCATCATAAAAGTCTAAGACTGATTTTCCTTTATCAAAAAGTCGTGGGACTAATAGTTTTCGAGCTTCAGAAGATCTCAGTTGACCAATCGCAGAGCTTATAATTCACATAAACAGGACACCGCTCAACTTACACTCATGGTCAGCCCAATCTGTGTCACTCATATAAGTTCTGTGATTGATCAACTCAGATTTTCCGCGAGAGTTGCAACGAATCGTAACGCTTGTGTGTGTGGGGGGGGGGGGGGGGGGGGGGGGGGGGAATGAGTCTTCGCGCTTTACGATGTGTATTGGCTCCGTGCATGACAGCGGCGCCAACTGATGCATGAAATCTAGGGCGATATTTGCGTATATTGACAGTATAATTTTTAAGAGAATTCGTAATTGAAATATATATTTTTTGGTTTTAATAAAATTATATGGATTTATCAAACAAGTGAAAAGATTCATTTATTATTATCATATATTTTTATTACTTCAGGTAAGAAAAAGTAAGTATAATCAATAAAAATCAGTCCATGTACACTAGGGTAGTCCTTATTTGGGGTATGTTCGAATTTTTTTTGACGATAGTCCTAAATCGGTTCCAAATAAATCAGAAACAACGCCTGTCAAGTTTAAGCCCTTGATATTAATATTAACCCGGCCCCCACGACAGTCAAAGTTTTAAACGGAAAATTGAATGTATTTTTTAAAACTAAACATTGAATTTCCATAGCTCCGATAATTATTGATGAAAAAATCTAAAATTTAGTATAGTCATTCGCACTTGTAGGATGTACAAAATGGTGAATTCAAATTTTTTTTAGATAATTATATTCTTATCTTTTGATGCTTAACTTTGAGGGAAATTTTGTTTTTTCCATCACATTGAAAGATAAGAATAAAATGATCTAAAAAATTTTCGAATGCACCATTTTGTACATCCTACAAGTGCAAATAACTATACCAAATTTTATATTTTTTTCATCAATAATCATCGGGGTTATGGAAATTCAATGTTTAGTTTTGAAAAATACATGCAATTTCCCATTTAAAACTTTTACTGTCGTGGGGGCCGGGTTAATATTAATATTAAGGGCTTAAACTTAGCAGGCGTTTTTTCTGATTTATTTGGAACCGATTTAGGACTATCGTCGAAAAAAATTCGAACATACCCCAAATAAGGACCACTCTAATGTACACCTTACACTACATCGTTAAATGTGATTTGACATGACTGTTGTTACAAAAATAAAGGTTATCGTAGTAGGCTTAGCGTATTGGATTCTGGTCCGTATGAAGTTGGCACCAGTATTCCGTCTCCTTCTATCCTTCATGATTACATAGAGAAGAAACGAGACAGAAGACTTAATATAGCTATATTATACGAACAGAATCAAATACGCATTATACGAACAGAATCAAATACTTACTTTTCCCTTCTTACTGCAGCTATCCATTTATTTCTTTGATTTGATTTCTATTTTGCTGCTGGAAATTTATGAAATTCACACGGTCGTTTTTGCTAGTATTTTTACAATTTACAACACAGCAGCTCCGGTTGCTCATTGTATTGTTTTTAACTATTCAAAAAAGAAAAATTGAAATTTATACGTGTATTTGATACGCCAAAATGACAAAATATCGCCCCAAAATGCTTGAATTATCCGTAGCTCGCGCTGGTATCGCTTTTGCTACCCCTACCATGACTTCGCACGGAGCGAATACCTACCACAATCGATGTGTCTATTTAGTTAGTCATTGTTGGTTCGCGTGGATGGTTCACGTGTAGATAAGTATACACGATGGACGCTGTTAAATTTTACGCTGTTATTTTTTCGAAAACTATCTTAGAAAAATAACTAGATTCCATTTTCAATGCTCCATTGTTGCTCTTGAGTAAAACCTGTAGATTTTTATACTCCACAGTTTTGTTCCACATGAGCCGCAAACTAGGTGCTTCAATTTCGGAGGATGATTGAGGGATTCTAGTTTGTTATCCTTCCGCTGCGAACAGTGATCTCCGTTTTGGCGTTTGTGAAATACAGATCATCCAAAACGTAGCGCTAAGTCCCTATTTGAGCAGCCAATTACATAGAGGCGACCCTTCGTCTGTCTGGTTCTATGCGCGCACGGTCGCTGAATGAGTTATAACGCTTTTCCAGTTCAAAAATTTTGGATCAGGTATAGTCCAGTGATTCTTGAAAGTCCACGGTTTGTTTCTGCATAGTTCACTCTCTAAACTCGAATCAGTGGAAAGTCACTGATGGCAGTGATAAGTATACCAAAATCACTGACAATCAGTAACATTTTCACTGATTGTCAGTAATTTTGGTATACTTATCACTGCCATCAGTGACTTTCCACTGATTCGAATTTAGAGAGCACTGCCGGGACGCACGTACTAGTGTGACTTTTAAATTGACTGTATCTTACAGACGCTGCAACAGAGATCACTATTTCGAACGGTATGGTAACAAGTAAGACCCCAAAATCAAAGCACTTAGTTCCTGGCCACCCTGTATAGGTTATTGCGATATTTATTAAACTGCTTTTCAGGTTATTGCTGAAGCAGTATTTTTGATTGCGGCAAATGGATCTGGTCTCTACTACAGGGGACTCACTTCCAAAGCTCATCGCCGTACATTTTCGGGGACACAAACAGTGATCGAGTCTCGAATAAAGCTCGAGTATGAGCGTGAACAGCAAGAGCAGTTGCTCCTTAGCGTCATCCCGGCGTACATCGCTGCAGAGGTGAGTCCATAACTTTATGAGAAACATTTCATCAGCTTGTACAGAAAATCACATCGGCAAATCATCAAGAGTCTCGATAGAGTCTCGCGCCAAGTGAATTAGAAAAAAATATAAGCGTGGGACTCTGTTGCGTCTCTTCACCGGAGCGACCGCTACTCTGGTGAAGTGGAAGTGAAAATGTTTATAATATTTTTAATATTTTGCCATATTTTGTAGTGACGCCGTCAAAATGAAAAATTCTCGACGAGACCCGTGTTGAGAATTGTTACTCAACATTCCGTTTCATTGCGTAAATAGGCTATCCTAAATAATTAAGCAAGGCATGACCTGGAAGGCGACAAAGCGCAGCGTATGCAGGTTACGCCAATAATCGCGTAAACTTATGCGGGTAATAAATTAAGGGCTTTTGAGCGAGCTCCGACAACTCCTCAGTCGGAAGAGCGCCTCTAGCGCCTAGCTGAAAAACCCTGTTGAAATGACTACTTCTATAGGACAGTTTCTGCACGTGTTCGTGTCAACGCTAGCCTGTCACTTCGGATTTTAGTCCACGGATGTTATTGCTCCTGCTGCTCTGATTTACCGCGGGATCATATTAAGGTAGTCCTATTGCTACATTCCCCCGAACGCGGGTTTCAAAAAAGATTTTGAATACTTCTCGATTGCAAAAAAATCTGAAAAAATCAACCATGTAGAAGATCCTCGGGAGATTGATTTTGCATAATAATAATTCAAAAAAGTTGTTAACAATTTGATGGAAAAAAGAACTGTTCAAAAAATTAGCCGATGACCCAACTTTTTTTTCAGGTGACAATGATTTGTCAATTTTTCTAAATACCTATGAATTTTTTACGAAATTTGTCTAATTTTTGAAAATTGCGTTTTGTCAGGTATGAAAGAGAGCCTGTACACCGCGGTTGTTCCAGCACCGGTTTTCCAGATAAAGTGCAGAAAATAATGTTATTAATACCCTGTGTGTCTATGTATCGGCCATGCATTAGTATCAGCTGATTTCACAGCTTCGTATAAATAAATATATTATTAATTGGAATTTCATTCAATTACTTGTCGGATACCAGCGCGGCGTAGGTGATAATCTAAGAGTGATCAAATCTAAAAGTGATTAGTGGAGCAATAGAGACGTGATCCGTGGACTAAGTTGCGGCTATGAAAACTGGCCGAAAATGCTAGTCCGTCGATAAAACAGCAGAGCGCTCAAAAGCCCTCAAGCTGAAGACTGAGCCGCGCTTCGGTCTTGAGCAGATATTGAAAAAACGGAGACTATCTCTCCGAGTACTCATAAACTCGAACCGGAGCAAGTGTTCTTAACACATCTTTTGTATTTTGCACAACACTCGAGACGAGACGAGAAATTTGTCGTTTTGAGTCTCGTCGAGAATCTCAAGGAATTACGAGAAAAATGTGAAATTGGGATTAATGACCCGCACGGAAATATATATATAGGCGAAAAATATATGCGAACATAGATGTGACATATTTTTTTTTTGCGCCTTTTTATAATTTTTATAAGTTTGACATAAATGTCGGATATTGGTCGGATATATGTCAACATAAATGTCGCGGCATGTATGTCGACATAGATGTCGACATAGATGTCAACACGATTTGATATAAATGTCGGATATATGTCAACATAAATGTTGCGGCATGTATGTTGACATATATCCGACATTTATATCAAATCGTGTTGACATCTATGTCGACATCTATGTCGACATACATGCCGCGACATTTATGTTGACATATATCCGACCAATATCCGACATTTATGTCAAACTTATAAAAATTATAAAAAGGCGCAAAAAAAAAATATGTCACATCTATGTTCGCATATATTTTTCGCATATATATATTTCCGTGCGGGGAGAACACTTAGATTCCCTAGTAACCATCTGCCGCAAGGTTTTCGAAAGACTTGCGTACAATTCTTGCAAGATGCTTACATATGAACCACTAGTAGTCTGTTTCCGCATGCATGCAATGAAATTTCGCAAGATGCTTTCGAGCAAACATCTTGCAAGAATCTTGTAAGATCTTGGAAGATCTTCGTTTCCTAATCGATTCCGTGAGATCTTGCGAGATTCTTGAAAGATCTTGCAAGCTCATGTTTCCCGATCCTCTCTTGCGAGATTTTGCAAGAATATTTTGCTGTATAACTATTGCCCTTTTTAAAACATTGATAAGAATTGGTTCTAACGTCCAACAATCCTGTAAAATATGACACAATTAAATTGTAATCAACAGTGTTTTTGGACATTTGAATTGTTCACTATCGACTCCTTTAAACGCAGGATCATGCGGGGTATGCGTATAGCAGGCTCGCTATTATTCATTATTTTCCTTGAGTGAAATTTGATTAAGGTGGTTCTTCACCTACAGTCCCACCAAATGTGGGTTCCAGAGCAGATTTTGAGTACTTCTCGATGGGGAAAAAATCCGAAAAAAATCAAGCATGTAGAAGATCTTCGAGATATTGATTCTGCATAATAATAATTCAAAAAAGTTATTAACAAATTGATGGAAAAAAAAAAACTGTTCAAGAACTTAGCCGATGACCCCACTTTTTTTTTTAGGTGAAAATTATTTTTTAATTTTTCTGAATACGCATGAATTTTTTCAGAATTTTGTTAAATCTTTACAAATCGCGTTTTGTCAGGTGTGAAAAACTCAATTTTCAAAGATTTAACAAAATTCTGAAAAAAATCATACGTATTCAGAAAAATCAAAAAATAATTCTCACCTAAAAAGAAAGTTGGGTCATCGGCTAATTTCTTGAACAGTTTTTTTTTTCCATCAATTTGTTAATAACTTTTTTGAATTATTATTATGCAAAATCAATCTCCCGAGGATCTTCCACATGCTTGATTTTTTTCAGATTTTTCCCCCATCGAGAAGTATTCAAAATCTGCTCTGAAACCCACGTTTAGTGGGAAGTAGGTAAAGAAGCACCTTTAGGTGGTTCACCTACAGTCCCACTAAGTAGGTAAAGAACCACCTTAAGGTGGTTCACCTACAGTCCCACTAAACGTGGGTTTCAGAGCAGATTTTGAATACTTCTCGATGGGGGAAAAATCTTTAAAAAATCAAGCATGTAGAAGATCCTCGGGAGATTGATTTTGCATAATAATAATTCAAAAAAGTTATTAACAAATTGATGGAAAAAAAAAAACTGTTCAAGAAATTAGCCGATCACCCAAATTTTTTTTTAGGTGAGAATTATTTTTTAATTTTTCTGAATACGTATGATTTTTTTCAGAATTTTGTTAAATCTTTGAAAATTGAGTTTTTCATACCTGACAAAACGCGATTTTCAAAGATTTAACAAAATTCTGAAAAAAATCATACGTATTCAGAAAAATTAAAAAATAATTTTCACCTGAAAAAAAAGTTGGGTCATCGGTTAATTTCTTGAACAGTTTTTTTTTTCCATCAATTTGTTAATAACTTTTTTGGAATATTATTATGCAAAATCAATCTTTCGAGAATCTTCTATATGCTTGATTTTTTTCAGATTTTTTGCCCATCGAGAAGTATTCAAAATCTTCTCTGAAATCCAAGTTTGGTGGGAAGTAGGTAAAGAACCACCTTAAAGGACGAAAGGGAATAGCAAACCAATTATCTCTTTTTCCGTGAGAAGGGATGTGATATTCTCTTTCTTTCATTTTTTATTTTTTTTTTTGTACTCCCATGAAAATTCCGACCTGATCCGTGTATTAGGGTGGTCGTTAAAAAAAAAATATACTCCAAGCCCCCCCCCCCCTCAAATCAACTCCAAATAAATCAAAACTGATGCTGTAATTTTTTCAGATTTTTATTTTAACGCTTGACCCTTGGCCACAGAGGATGAAATTTTCCATTTCAAATACACGGGGTTCCGCGGTATATTCAGTTATTATTTCACTGTACGACTGATTATGCGCATAGAAATTTGAAATTCTCACAAATTGGTCTACGAGAATGCTGCTCTGAGGGAAAAAATCGCCACTCCCCTGCCCTCAAAATTTTGTACGGGTCATCCCATGCCAATATGATGATTTTTGATTTCCCTCAATTCCATCACATTGGCATGGGATGTGCCCACTTGGCGTGGAATACTTCATATGTATACCATACGATTGAAAGCTGTGAATTTTTTAGGTGAGTAAAAATAACACCTATTTAACTCGTAACAAATACTAAGCGAATCTTTGATGAATTACGATACTGTTCATTTTTTAACACATTCAAAGTTTCTCTTCAGTCAAATAACTCTATGAATTGTAACAAAATTCACTTTCCACCTCCACCGAGAGAAAGACGACGAAATGGTGTCTTCACACCTGCTGGTTTTGATGGTTGATATTATGAGAATTTTTCCAGAATTTATGGGCGGCGTCAGTTACACTCATTTTACCGAAGAAGAATTCGAATGTGCTGAACAAATCTAAATACTGCTTCCACTCTGGAAGTCGTCTTATACAACGATCGTACTTTATCAAAGATCAAATATTGTGAGTGTGAACGCACACTGTTAGGAAAAAGGGTTCCAGGAGGTCCACTATTGGCTGGGTGCACGCACATATACTACTTTAAAAATAAGTGTGTATTGTGTATACGTTAAGCATGGAAAAATGCTGAGCATAATTTTAGATGGCGCTGACAGTATGCATGAATGTGTTACACACTGGTAGTTGAATAGTATTAGTATTTTCGTGCACGGAGCCAATAATTATTATGTTAATTTCAACCCGTTTTTCAGTCGAAACAACAGAAAAATTTGTCGTTCAATTGAAAATAATGTTGTTTCAACTAAAAAAAGTGTTGAAATTTTTGATATAAAAATTATAGTGGACCTCCCGGGGACATTTTTTTTTTTTTTTCGAACAGTGTGTATTTAGTACAATAAAACAGTACATTTCACGAATCTTGTAAGATCTTGCAAGATACCTATGCCTGAATATGCTGCATTTTTGCTGTAGAAAGTGCCGACGAATGCTTTGCAAGAATCTTGCAAGATGCTTGCATACCCTACACAAGCTTTATTGAAGGTTTGTGTCTCAAGCAGAATTTCAAGTGTCTTGCAATAATCATGCAAAAGTCTGCTGCAAATCTGCCGAACGATGTTTGCTACAGAGAATTGTCCAAGTTTCTTACAATGTTCATTCACAAGTCTGCTGCAACTCTGCTAGAAGGTGCTTACGACAGATGAATGCAAGTCGTGATCATCACGTTTGGTTACTAGGGCACTCTCCACATGCTTGAGAAACGCACGTACAAGATCTTTGGATAACATGTCTTTCATCATTCAACTGGAAAAATAGCGATTTATAATTAAAATTTGATCTTATACTATGGCATTATATAAATATTATGACTATTAAATAAATAAAGTCAACTTACCTCTAACTGTACTTTGTACGGAGTTTCAGTGACATTAGTCTGCCTGAAAACTTTACATTTAATTATGGTTGCTCGATTTTCTATCCTCAACTCTTCGACATCAACAACGTTTATCTCACTTAGTTTGATTCCATTTATAACTTTTTGCTTATCGAAACCGATTAAATGGGTGATTTTTTCAAAGCCGGTCTTAATAATTCTATCCATAATTACATATGTTCTGTAAGGTTATCTGCTGTTATGACATTCAAAAATGTTTTTTTTTTTTTTTAATTTCAAAGTTACATGTTTTACGCTATTATTATTATCATTATCATTATCATTATCATTATCATTATCATTATCATTATCATTATCATTATCATTATCATTATCATTATCATTATCATTATCATTATCATTATCATTATCATTATCATTATCATTATCATTATCATTATCATTATCATTATCATTATCATTATCATTATCATTATCATTATCATTATCATTATCATTATCATTATCATTATCATTATCATTATCATTATCATTATCATTATCATTATCATTATCATTATCATTATCATTATCATTATCATTATCATTATCATTATCATTATCATTATCATTATCATTATCATTATCATTATCATTATCATTATCATTATCATTATCATTATCATTATTATTATTATTATTATTATTATTATTATTGAGTTACGTTATTTAGGCGATTATTATTCTTAATTTTATTATTAAGCTATATCATATTAACTAATAAAATATTAAATTACTTTTTTATTAGGTAGAATAAAATATGTAAAAGGATACGGACGAATGTCAAATAACGTGGTTTGTCGGGCATGAAGTTCTTAAAAACGTCGCCTATGGCGCTACCGCTGTTTCACACGGAGCGAATATCTACACGATTTTTTGCACCATCATTCATTTTTTTTTTTTTTTTTTCACCTATGCTCTATTATAATAAATGACTATAAAATGACTTCAAACAAACAAAAATTGACAAAAGTGAATAAATAAATAAATAAATGATGGTGTGAAAAATCGTGTAGATATATCTGAACAATCCTCCGCATAGTGGTCGCAATTATAAAGAAAAACTCAAAAGATATATGGCATGTCCAAGGTTGTAAAATGTCCTATGTTAAATGAATGGAAAACAGAAAAACTCGATGAGGAACCTCTAAAATAATCCGACATGGCTCAAATTCATACCACATCATTATGGCATATAGTTTGAGATACTGAGGGGTTGAGATCCCGAAACCAACAAAAAAAAAAAAAAAAGTGACACGCCCTAATATATACTCATATACAGGGTGGCCCATTTAACGTGACCACCACAAATATCTTGTTGCTTTTACAGTTACAAGAAAAATTTGAAGAGATGATCTTTCTGATTTCAAAGGGCTGATACAGTGGTGATAAATTCATTTTTTTCAAGGTCACAGTTTTCGAGTTCTCAAGGTCACAGTTTTCGAGTTCTCAAGGTCATCAATGGTTTTTCAAATAAGAACATGTATTTCTGATATGACGATGTTGTAGCCGACACTGAGACAAATCCAACGACCTATAATAATATGACCTTGGAATAATTTTTCACCTCAATACACGGAGAGAATTTTATGGTAAGCGCTCTCATACTGCATAGGATTTTCGATGTATCGCGCATTTTTGAGGCCATTCTCACAATTTAGGCAATGATTACCATATTTCCTAGTACGAGACCTCAAAAGTGTGCGATACATCGAAAATCCTATGCAGTATGAGAGCACTTACCACAAAATTCTCTCCGTGTATTGAGGTGAAAAATTATTTAGAACTCGAAAACTGTAACCTTGAAAAAAAATGAATTTATCACCACTGTATCAGCCCTTCGAAATTAAAAAGATCATCTCTCAAAATTTTTCTTGTAACTGTAAAAGAAACAGAGATATTTGGGGTGGTCACGTTAAATGGGCCACCCTGTATACTTGGATGTACGTTAGGGTGGCAATATTTTTTCGCCTTTTTTTGTTCTTTCGAGCTCACATGAAAATTTCTTAGTTTGATCCATTTTAAGAGCCCTCTCCAAATTTTGGCTGAATTGAAAGTTTCGTAGAGGTCGCTCAAGAATTTTGAAGATATCAAAATTCATCGAAATCGAGTATTTTTTTTAATATTCTTCACTTGCTCACTAATCCAATCTTTTCTGGGTGGATTGTAGAGAAATATACTAAAATTTCAAGTAAACATTCGCTCAAGAATTGAACAACAAAAATTCTACTGAACTTTCAATGGCCTTGAGCGACCTCTAAATCTCAATATTAAGACTTGATCGTTTCACAACTACTGATTTGTTGTAAAATGATTAAATTCCGATAGTGAGCATCATTAAAATCAAAAAAATATGATGAAAAAAAAAAATACTCACAAATTTCCTTTTTCTTTAGGTTTTTTTTTTTTTTTTTTTTTTTAATTCTTCACTTGCTCATTAATCCAATATTTTCTGTGTGGATTCTAGAGGAACATACTAAAAGAACCCCGCACCAACCTTATGGAAACTGGCTTTCGGCGAAAAATTCCAAAAAAATTCAGGATGTGTAGTTCTTGAGGTCCTGATTAATAGTTACCAATGGACCAATGCGCGGAAATCAATTTTACAGAAGTTCGGAGGGTTTAAAGGTCACGATTTTTAGCCACATTGTATACTGTAACGAGCAGTTTTCTAGAGGGGGAAAACTATTAGAACAACTAATCTCGTACAAAGCGTCCCAACGTCACGAACGGAACCTAGAAACGCGGAAGGGTTGGGCGCCAGGCACTAAGAGGTGCCGAGATAACGTATCTGAAAGAAACGGGAGACGGTGGTTGGCTAGGCTGCGGTAGAGGGGAACGTGGGGGCGTCGAAATAAACACTGCGAAAACTATATAAGGTGAACGAAAAGTAATAGCAGTTTATTGTAGCTCGGTAGAAGATACGGTACAGAAGGTAGGACACACAAAAAAAATAAAAGAAACCTCTAAATGCAAAAGAAAATCAGTATAATATCAGTTAGCGGGACTATATACACGATCGTATCCTTAACCATAAATTAGCGCAGAATAAATGCACTCACACTAAACGCAACGGAAATTATAATGCGTTATAGAAAAATAGTGAAAAAGCAACAGTGACGAAGATAGAATAGTTCGAAACTGATAAACGCTAAATAAGGAAAATGAAAAGAGAAGTGACAGGTGAGCTCCGGAGATACGTGGCAGGATCGAGCCTACGCCACGTAAGTTTACAGGACGGCAGAATTTACAGCTGGTCCGGAGCTCTATGCTAGGCTCGTAGTAGAGTACGGCTAACAGTCGGTACGAGACGGCAGGAGGGGGAGGACTCACACATACACCACACTAGGCCATCGCTAGAGTAGCTGAGGCGGTGCGCCACCGATGCGCCGTCACTACTACTCCAGCCGGTTCACACTCACACACTTATGGCTCACTCGTATTTCGTCCGACCGTGAGTCGGTATATCGCTCGCTAGGAGTAAGCCTACAATAATTAAAGTAATCCTAAGAGCAATGCGCCAAATATATGACTCTATAAGTCAGTACTTATCACAAGATCACGTAGTTTAGATAAGAAAGTGAAGTAATGACAGTTAACAGCAACTACAGTCTTACGTAGTCCAGAAAAGGAAATAATAGTTAAGTACTAGTCGCAGACAAATAACATTCGCACGAGAAATAGTTATGCAGGTAACCCCAAGGCAATAGGTAATACAGAAGAGAATAGAAAAATAGTACAAGACAATAATAAAGAAATCTCAGATAAAGATGAAGCTATTATAATTCCTACGCACTACTAACACCGTAATGGTGACCCCGACAACCCGTCTCAGATACTAGTCGGGAGGACGTCAATTCACTCCTCGACTGCACAAGAAGCAAATAAATAATAAAGTGAGTAAAGACTCAGAAATCTCCAGTGACTCAAATACTAGCGCAAAATATAGACGGGTGGTCGTAGCCTAAGCGTGAAGCTTACCTTTATCTGGCTCGGTACGGGACGGCAGGATCCGCTCACACACACGCAAGTCGATGGCCGTTAGAGCCCACACACACACAGGCACCAATATATCGGCACTCAGTTAAAGTTAATTATAACTAAAAATACAATGATCCGACACTACTTAGTAGCACATACGTGCACAACTAATATAACAAAGCAATTCAGCAGTAATTTCACAGCAATAAAGCAAGCAAAAAGCAGGCAAACGTAACGAAAAGATAGAGCGCAAAAATAACGTAAACGAATAGCAAAAATGGCTTATCTAGAAGAAAGCGGAAATCGGTGACAGGAATTAGGCTCGCTGATTAGGTGGCGCCCCATACGTTGGGGGAGGTAGCCTTTCCATACACGCCGCTTTCGCTGTACTGATGATCGACAATCGATGGATGGCCGGTGCGGGAGGAAAGGGGACGGGAGGCAGCGTCAGGCCGGGAGGTGCGGCCCTCTCCCGACCGGCAGGTGCCTTTAGATCATAATTAGTGTCGGTACAGATACTCCCGACGTGACTTCACGTGCATACCTCCCCGTACGGCACTCCCTCGTTGTCCCACGACGCTCTCAGGATGATGCGGACCTTTAAAATACACACAAAACTTACGGCAGACAATGAAATAATGAATATAATTAACCCTTTGCCTTGGGGAGAGTATAAAGAATAGACACGCACAACACTTAACAGATATTCGGACGCTCCGCGGGGAGGAAGGAGCTGGTCAGTGGCTGATATAAAATCTGCCACGTTACAATACATATACACGCGTGATGATTACTCGTCGATCGACTGTATGCCTGACGTTATGCATGAAGGATCGCAGAGACTTCTGAACTAAAACGGCCTCAAATAGCTTTTCAAATGACTTTACGTGACTTGAACGCGATTCATGTGACTCCGCCGGACTTCGCGGACTTCGCGGACTTCACGTGACATCGCGGCCTTCACGTGACTTCGCGGAATTCATGTGAATTCGCGCCGATAATTCACTGTAATTGATTTCGACGGGCTTCACGTGACTTTAAATGACTTCACATAGCTTTAACAGGCTTCACCTGACTTCAAATGACTTCAAATGACTTCACGTGACTTCAACGGACTTTACGAGACTTCGTGGGACCTCACGTGACCTAACAGTTGGTTGACTTTCCCGCACGGAAATATATATATGCGAAAAATATATGCGAACATAGATGTGACATCTTTTTTTTTGCGCCTAAATATTATTTTTATAAGTTTGACATAAATGTCGGATATATTCAACATAAATGTTGCGGCATGTATGTCGACATAGATGTCAACACGATTTGATATAAATGTCGAATATATGTCAACATAAATGTTGCGGCATGTATCGCGACGCCGGAGCGTATCTTCAGCATGTAGGTATAGATATTAGAATGCTATCTATGATACTGCCAGGGCAATCTCAATTATCAACAGAAGAGGCCAACCAATCTCGTTTGGTGACTAAGACAAGGTGGGTTATCGAAATCGTAATGGACACATCAAAACTATTTTCAAGTTATTTGCAAATGTCATTTCAATGCCTCACATAGATAATCTCAGAGACTTCTATTTGATAGCTGGAGCTTTGATTAACTAGTATCATCCAAGTATTACAGTGAGGGATGCTGATTTACAGTTAGCTAGAAGAATGTTGGAAAGATCACGCGAGCCTAATGTTGTTCAAGCCACAGTGGAAGTTGATAATCTTCGTAGAAGGAATGCGCAATGGCTTCGCTTGGATCACAATCAATTACCTGACTTCCCTCGACTTACGATAGAATACCTCAGAAATCTCACATTTGGTACGTATCAGATTCGCTTATCCGCGTCGTACATACAAGAAAAGCTGCAACGAGAAGAAAATGAGGAGTATCAGTTAGACGAGCTTGTAGCAGATCCTGGTTTGCTGAGAGTACGAGTCTATTCTCGTTTTCGTAATAGCACTCGGTACCAGATATTTATTGCCTATAATGACAACGCTGAAGAGCAACAAACCAATGAGGATCTGGATGGAGAAATCATCAACGGATATTATTGTACATGTAAATCAGGCGCCAGGACACTGGGCACATATGCTCATGTAGCTAGCGTGTTATGGTTCTTTGGATATCCCAGACATGAACAAAATATCCGTTACCCCTCAGGATCCATGTTGCGTTCAGTGATTGACGCAGCGCATAGACCACCACAAATAGATTTGAACCACCCGAAAGTACTCGATGTTGAAGTACAACAGCCGGAATGAGTCACGTGAAGACCCGCGAAGTCACTGGAATCCGGCGAAGTCACTGAAATCCGGCGAAGTCACGTTAAGCCCGTTGAAGTCAGTTGCATTCCATTATCGACCCGAATTCACCCGAAGTCACTGAAAATCACGTGAAGTCCGCGAAGTCCGCGAAGTCACGCGAAGTCCGGTGGAGTCACATGAATCGCGTTCAAGTCACGTAAAGTCATTTGAAAAGCCATTTGAGGCCGTTTTAGTTCAGAAGTCTCTGCGATCCGTCATGCATAACGTCAGACATACAGTCGATCGACGAGTGATCATCACGCGTGTCACCGCGAGTATTCGGTGAATCTGAACGACCCCCTTCCTGGGGCAAAACCAACACAGGCGCGCACTGCGTGCGTGAGGCTCGGCGAGCGGGGCTAGGCGGTCAGTGGTGCTTCTACCGACGCAGTGCGCGCCTGTGTTGGTTTTGCCGTAGAGAGGGGGTCGTTCAGATTCACCGAATACTCGCGGTATGTATACAATATGGCTAAAAATCGTGACCTTTAAACCCTCCGAACTTCTGTAAAATTGATTTCCGCGCATTGTGCCAATGGTAACTATTAATCAGGACCTCAAGAACTACACATCCTGAATTTTTTTTGGAATTTATCGCCGAAAGCCAGTTTCCATAAGGTTGCCCGTTTTTGATCAAGATTTACCCTGTAAATTATTCGTCGCGAATTCTGGGACACCCTGTAGATCGAGACATGCCTGTTTCTACTTTCGTTTATCATGATGATACTTTTGAAATAGGAGTACTTACTATTAGTAAGCAAAGTTTATCAAGTTAGATACATCATTGTGATATAAGACTCACACTAACTAACAGGTACACCGGTTAAGTTACAGTGTATAATTCACTTTTTGTCTTATATAAGCAGATGAAAGTTATTGAGCATGACAACTTCTATTAGAGATGAACAGATAATATTTCGAGACCAATAATTACTTGAGTAATCACTTTTATCCGACAAAGTTCAATTTTCTGAAACAACGATGAACGTAATAGTCCAGTCAATAGACCACAAATCATAATGCAAAAATTCTGATAAGTTTTTTTATTGTCGCAATCGTTTTATTGACAAATAAGGAGCTTAACTTAAAAAATCTGCGGTCCCCCCTGCCCGGCGTCAGTCGCCATTTTGAGAAACGCGTTTGATATCATATCTCGAAAACGGCTGACCTGAGGATAAAAAATGTCGGGACTTTTTTGTAGATAATTAAATTCCTCATCATTTTTATTTCAAACTTTGTTCGATTCGACTTGCCGTTTTTTAATTACAGCTTGTTTAGTGTCGCAAATTTTCTTTCTCCTCTGAAACTGCCTTCTTCTTTCTTCCTGAGAGAAGAAAAACGGTAAGTTAAATCAAAAAAAGTTTGCAATAAAAAAGATGAGGAATTCAATTATCCACAAAAAAGTCCGAAGGTTTTTTATCCTCAAGTCAGCCGTTTCCGAGATATGATAATATGAAACGCGTTTCTCAAGATGGCGACTGGCGCCGGGGAGGGGGGACCGCAGATTTTTGAAGTTAGGCTCCTTATTTGTCAATGAAACGATTGCGATAATAAAAAAACTTATCAGAATTTTTGCATTACGACCATATAAATCCAATCTCTATTGACTGGACTATAATAATATATCATGGAGTAACCTCTACATTGAAAATTTTGTTTCAGAAGTTCTGAATATACGAAATATCAAGAATGGGCAATCCCCTCTTGAAAAAAGTGTATTCTACTAGCAGTTAGGAAATGTAATAAGCAATGCAAAGGATTGCGATGGCTACCGCCAATCGAGAAAAAAACCTGCTAATGCCAACGTTGAAATGGACGATACACAGGAAAATCCAGCCAACATCAAAATGGACGATGCTCCGAAAAGTCCATAGCATGTAGTCTTCTCAGGCTATCCGTCGTTATTATTTTCATATGACATGATAAAAGAGTTTTTTCGGCATAGGCATTGAAAAGTCACTTTTTGACGCCTGTTTTCGATCCACAAAGTGTCACTTTATACGGTTGATTTCAGAACTGCCCTATAAAGTCTTTATACGGCAGTCTGGATGCGCAGTTCGAAGTGCGCATTCCAAAGCTGCCGTATAAAGTCTTTATACGGCAGTTTCGATGCGCGGTTCGAAGTGCACGACATATCGCACCATAACCCCACTCTTCGTCTAGTGAATCTCAACAGGCGTCAAAGTGACTTTTCATGCCTATTTCGAAAAAAATACAGTATGGGGCGCACCCGTAAACCGTTTTTGACTCGAATAATGATTTCAGAACTCGCTTCCGGCTCGCATTCGGCTCGCCTTTAGCTCGTCCTGAAATCATTATTCTCGCCGAAAAACACTTGGTTTACGGGCATGCCACATAATATACTATTATATAATTTTTATATTATTTACCGTTATTCTATTAATGTTACTTGAAAACAATTTTTTTCATTTTGAGAATGCGTACCGTTATTATGTCAACATACCTTAGGGTGGTCCTTATATGGGGGTCAGACGAATTTCAATCGAAACGCCCCCCAAAACAGTTCCAAATAATGAAAAAAAAATCGGTCAAATTTTCAATTTTTTATATTAATGGGAACACATGCCTCAACAACGAGCAGTTAATTTTTTTTTCCACTAAATTCATCTTTGAGGGATAGAAGTGCATGGTAATAGTATATTATGTGGCATGCCCGTGAACGAAGTGTTTTTCGGCGAGAATACTGATTTCAGGACGAGCTAAAGGCGAGCCAGAAGCGAGTTCTGAAATCATTATTCGAGTCAAAAACGGTTTACGGGTGCGCCCCATACTGTATTTTTTTCGAAATAGGCATGAAAAGTCACTTTGACGCCAGTTGAGATTCACTAGACGAAGAGTGAGGTTATGGTGCGATCTGTCGCGCACTTCGAACCGCGCATCGAAACTGCCGTATAAAGACTTTATACGGCAGCTTTGGAATGCGCACTCTGAACTGCGCATCCAGACTGCCGTATAAAGACTTTATAGGGCAGTTCTGAAATCAACCGTATATAGTGACACTTTGTGGATCGCAAACAGGCGTCAAAAAGTGACTTTTCAATGCCTATGCCGAAAAAAAAGACATTTGGCGTTATGAAATACAAATCAGTCACGTGATAATATAAACAAGTGGTAATTGAATTTTCTTTATGTGTCTAGGCCCGAAAAACCGCGATTAAAAAATCTGTAATCACGTCTGTGTAATATGCTGCAATTGACTAATCTTATTCATTTGCTCATTTTGTGAATAAATAAGGATTTTTGTGCCGGAAAATATTATTTGTGGCAACATTCGGATTATTCATATGAAAATATAAATAATTTGCCACAAAAAATTTAGTTTTCTCCATAAAGTTTTGGATCAATTCTGTTCTAGGATGCGATTAAAATGTTTCACCTACCAATTGTTTATATTTTTACATGACCGATTTGCATTTTATAACGCCAAATATCATTTTTTCCTATGAATTTCTAACCCTCAGCATTGAATTTGATGAAAAAAAAAAAATAAAATAAAATAAAATAAAAGTCAAAAGCTCGTTGAGGCACGTGTTTCCATTGAAATAAAAAATTGAAAATTTGACACATTTTTTTTTTTATTATTTGGAACCGTTTTAGGAGGCGTTTGAATTGAAATTCGTCCAACCCTCAAATAAGGACCACCCTAATATACCTATATAATATATTAATATAACTATATGGGCAAGTCCACCAATTATCAACCAATGAACGGGACGTCAAAAAATTGATTTGTCTCAAATTTTTTCCTCTTGTAGTGTGTACTAAGATCGAAAAGTTCGCCAAGTCTGAACCCTCTAGGACTTACCGTTCGCGAGAAATGCCATACACAAGTTTACCATTTCGACCTGATTGAGCTTTAAATGCGAATTGTTTTCGTATCGTTATCGGAATAAAAGAATTGGAAAAATATAGGTCTCTGATGTGAAAAACTCTCACCTTTTCGAATATGTTAATTATTTCCGGATACATTCACGGAATCAGTCTCAAAAACACGATTTTCGTTAAAAAAAAAACCGCTTTTTTCATGCGCTACCAAAATTGATCTCACTTTTGAGTTTTTCACGTGAAAGCTGAGATTTTTTTAGTAAGAAACCCAAATTTTCAGAGTGGGACGGCCATGGGATCTCACGTGAGCTACGTTCAATTGATAAAGGTCTGATGATAATATAATACTTTCGTTTTGAAATCCAACAGAATATTTATATTATTTTGAATTGTGCACGGTTAGAGAAATGAAAATATTCCGTTGGATTTCAAAAAGAGAGTATTATCATCGGACCTTCATCAATTGAACGTAGCTCACGTGATATTCCATGGCCGTCCCACTTTGAAAATTTGTGTTTCTTACTGAAAAAATCTCAGCATTGACGTGAAAAACTCAAAAGTGAGATCAATTTTGGTGGCGCATGAAAAAAGCGGTTTTTTTTTTTTTTTTACGAAAATCGTGTTTTGCGAATGATTCCGTGAATGTATCCGGAAATAAATAACATATTCGAAAAGGTGAGAGTTTTTCACATAAGAGACCTATATTTTTCCAATTCTTTCATCCCGATAACGATACGAAAACAATTCGCATTTAAAGCTCAATCAGGTCGAAATGGTAAACTTGTATATGGCATTTTTGGCGAACGGTAAGTCCTAGAGGGTTCAGACTTGGTGAACTTTTCGATTTTAGTACACACTACAAGAGGTAAAAATTTGAGACAAATCAATTTTTTGACCTCCCGTTCATTGGTTGATAATTGGTGGACTTGCCCATCAAGAGACTCGGTAGAGTCTCGCGCCAAGTACATTAAAAAAAAAATTTTTTCAAGCGCGAGACTTAACGAGTCTATATACCCGAGAGGCAACTACCCTAACCTATACCGCGAATTAGTATCTTCGTTTTCTTTCACCTCACAACATACACGAATTAAAACTAATTTAATCCAGGATGTGGGCATGAAAAGCTTTCAGTTGAGCCCTAGATCGATTAAATCGGTGTCCGGAAGGCTGAGATATAATTAACTACAGATTCTGATACCCCGTTTTCTCGTACAATTTTTCTACGTCGTCGTCGTCGTCAGACCCAGATCCGTTCACACTAAAACCATTCCCATAAAATCACATAGAAGGGAAAAGCTACACAAAAATTGTATAGAGTGGCGTTAGTTCGACAGTCACAACGTAGTCAGCGTTCGAATCGCAGACAGAAACCGTCTAGCGGGAAAGACGCGTGTTGTCATTTCATGTTTTTAAAAATCCAAATATAACAGAAATAAAAGAAAGTACGAGCAATGCCTAATAAATTAACTACAGATTCTGATATCCCCGTTTCCTCGTACAATGTTTCTCCTACGTCGTCGTCAGCCAAGATTCGTTCACACTAAAACCATTCCCATAAAATCACATACAGGGGAAAATCTACACAAAAGTTGTATAGAGTGGCGTTAGTACGACAGTCACAACGTAGTCAGCGCTAGTATGGCTAAGAGAAACCGTCTGCAACACTAGCAGACGCGTGTTCTCATTACATGTTTTTAAATCCAAATATAAAAGAAATATAAAAGAAATAAAAGAAAGTACGAGCAATGCCTAGTAAAAACTAGTGAACACCCACTAAAAGCCCCTCGAGTTCGAAAACCTTACTCCAAGCACATTAACGTGATAGTCACCAATAAAAATGTTTCGATAGGTTAATCTTAAATCCTAAGATCTTGAGCTTTTGAGGTTATGCGAATCGACTGACGTGAAAAATTCATGGTGATAAATAAAATAGCAATCGTGAACAGATAATTTTACGATTAGGTTTACCTTACATGACACAAGACTGTCAGATGACTATTAACTGACTATTACCTCTAAATTTTGTTCACTTATACATTGTAGATTTGGCCTATTTTCATTTATGAATGCAATTATCGACGGAAACGTTTTTTTTTTTTTAGAAATTCCAATCATTTAGCACGTTACCGCCTGAGGAAGTCTGACAATAGAAAATCAAGAGAAAATGTTGAAGTTGCAAAATATCAGGATAGCATGATTTGATATAAGGACGGCATGGAGCCAGACCAAGAAAGCCGAGTTCAAGCGTTGCATTGCTACGAATTCCACTTTAAGCTCTATGTTAGGCTCATCTTTAAAGGCTCGTCTGCTCAGACCCAAATTGTGCGTCAACGTTATGCGTTGGATTCCGACGAGTTCTATATTCTATCTTGGTATCCTCGAGTCCAAACAAGACTGTAAGTTGACGCTGTGCGTTGGACTCCGATAGGCTTTATTCTACACTCCACCACAACGTAGTGCTTTGACCTTCGGTGAAGATGATTTTTTAATTCTTTAACGGATAGAGTCAGACGAATAGAGCATATTTCATTGTTACTGGAGTGACGTTTATTACTAAGCGAGATTGTAACGAGTCTTGTGATATAATTTGATAAATAAAATGAAAAAAATGTGGGAAACATTGAAAATAAAAATGACGATCCATGTAACATAGCTTTCTTTATTTTTATGTTTTTTTATATATAACATAGCTTTTTTTATTTTTATATAACATAGCTTTCTTTATTTTTACATTTTTTTATAACGTAGCTGTCTTTATTTTTATATTTTTTTATAACATAGCTTTCTTTATTTTTATGTTTTTTTATGTATAACATAGCTTTCTTTATTTTTATATTTTTTTATAACATAGATTTCTTTATTTTTATGTTTTTTTTATATTATAACATAGCTTTCTTTATTTTTACATTTTTTTATAACGTAGCTTTCTTCATTTTTATATTTTTTTATAACGTAGCTTTCTTTATTTTTATATTTTTTTACAACATAGCTTTCTTTATTTTTATGTTTTTTTTATATTATAACATAGCTTTCTTTATTTTTACATTTTTTATAACGTAGCTTTCTTTATTTTTATATTTTTTTATAACGTAGCTTTCTTTATTTTTATACTATTTTTTTACATATTTTATAATCCCACCGCGGTGGCGGTAAGGGTAAATGGAAGTAAGAATAGATTAGTGTTTAGCGCTTCTTGTCATCCTTCTTGTTAGCCTTACCGCCGCCGCGGTAAGGATTAGCCATGTCATAAAGAAGGTCGACAAGATTCTGGCGTCTTTGCCGCCGCGCGTGCCATTGCTGCCCAGCCCTCTGTTGTCGCCGGGCAACATTTCCTTCTGAAAAAATGAAAATGACATCATTGTTATTGCGAAGAGTTTTGTAGCAAAATCAGGTGAAGCAACTACCGGAGCTTAATTAGCCTGAATGAATCATAGTTCAGAACAATAATCGTTATACTAGTTCGATCAGACTTCATTACGAAAACTACGATATTTCTTCGATTATCAACATTTATACTGTAATACATGATCAGAGATGATGATGACTGACTCGAAGCAGTTGCTCGCATACCTCAAGCCAACTGTAGAACTCCAAGCTCGTCCCAACTTACATGACTCAATGATATCAGAAAATTTAGCGATGTAACAATAATTGTCAAATTGATAATATGGATATAAAAGTGCTTCGGTAAAATAATTTAAGATGAGTTATATATCATCATACAATTAAACATGATTATTTTTAGCAGTCGGATTCTGGCCAATCAGAGCGCAGTATTTGATGATGTGAAGGACATCCCAATTCGTTATTATACTGATAATTTACCCATAGCTTTTGATAATTTACCTCTAGCTTTGCAAATGTTTTTATAACTGTCAAATACCGTGATAAAAGTCAGAGAACATCGTTAATAATTTCTAATTTTTTCTAACCTGCCGCTCTGCTTGGCCAAATCCGAATGCGAAAAATAATCCGTCGAATACCACTCGACCTTCAAAATGAATCGGTTATTTCCCTCATGTTTTGATCCTGCGTATCAACGAACGGGCCAAGTTTTGCACAAAAATCCCTCGCGCTGCGCGCTCGTGATTTTTGATCTGCAAAACTTAGCCCTCTCGATGCTACGCAGCAAAACAATCGGGAAATATCCGATAATTTTGAAGGTCTTGTGATATTACTACTGAAAATAAAACGGTCGTAACTGTGCGTAATGAAATAAGGAATAAAGGTGGAAACGATATGATTTTACACCATTTGATGAAAATAGATAACGATGTCGACTATACCTTCAGCCTGCGGGGCTGGTTGTTGGTTCTCAAGTTGGTTCTCAGCCTGTGGGGCTGGTTGTTGGTTCTCAAGTTGGTTCTCAGCCTGTGGGGCTGGCTGGTTTATCGGGATTTCGTCGTTTTCGGCCCCTCTACCTCCGGCTGCCCCTTGCCGCCCTGCATCCTCTATAAATAAAAGCATACAACCATATTGATGAACTGTATATACCTCAACATCGGGCAAGCCTTCGAAATTGTTTGTAATTCAAAGCATTGGATGGTTCGACTAATAAAATACATAATGAGAATATGAAATTCGTTGTTCAATTTGTATAAATCTCAAATGGTAACTAGTTCGTTCGAATATAAGTTGCCATCATTAATGCATACTTTCTTCTGTCAGATATTGATGTATACATGCATGGGGGACTCTATCGAACCTTCCACTTTGAGTATATAATTAATCTCTTTCGACTAGGCTTTCGAGTATATATGAGAGTATATGAGAATTTATTCCGTACCAGCCACGATTTGCATGTCCCCCTGATATGGTTCGTCTATCAATCAGAACACGATATTTTATCACAGTGACATGACAAATTTATGTATAGGGTGAAAGTGAATGTTGCGTAGCCGTTTCGAAGAACAGATGATTCTCCGGATCGAGATCGGCGAAGATTCCGCCGCAGAATTTATTAGAACCTTGTTCGAAACTAGTGTCAAATTTTTTATCTCCAAAAATTTCACTCGTTAAGAGGAAGATTTGTCAAAGAGGGACCACGGGTTGAATATGAACCCATCAGCAGGAAAAATAATAATGAAGCAGAAAAAAATACAGAAAAGAGGATTGATCTGCGATCTATCGACTTTTTTAGGCGTTTCTTGACCTTTATGAGTATCATGTTTGAAAACATTAAAATCTTCGAACTGTAATTTACGGAACCACGTTTTCGCCAAACGCGAAGAATCACCTGGCAAGGCGGCAGCACAGAAGCTAGTCACAACCTGCATACTACAATTTTTCACACTTACGGACAGGATTGATCCGATTCATATCGGCGTCACGTTGGAAGAAATCTGGGCCCACCGCTGGGAAATCTTCGTCATTTAAATTAAGATGTTCGGCCATGTTACAGGCGCGTCGGTCAACCGCCGGAAAGTCCTCCTCGAGGCTGATATTATTATAGTCGGTCAACTGTTCAACGAATATAAAATACGTTCATGAAATTATCGAATTCTAGCAGAATTAATAATATTTTGTGCTGATAATATAAGCTTACGCTATTCTGTGCTAATATAAACTTACGCTATCGATAGGCGACGCTGTACGTGATGACGAGTTTGAGAACATGGCTGCAATAGCTGTGTTCGTGTTAGCTACACTTTCTACACTTTTCTTACACTTTTTACGCTCGCCCAATAGGAGGTGTGGATTTCTAGTGAAAAGTGTAAAATCCAGTAAAAGTGTAGAAAGTGTAGCTAAGACGAACAGAGCTAATGACGGTACGATTCCCTGGGATTCCCAATGTAGCCATAGCCATAGACAAACTAGGGGATTGAGAGATAGGAGCTTTACCAAGACGCACTGAGTACAGATTTCATAGTAGTCCAATCGCTGATTGGTTGGAAGCTAGGGAATTTATAGTCAGTGCGTCCTGGTAGAGCTCGTTCGTCTTAGCTACACTTTCTACACCTTTACTGGATTTTACACTTTTCACTAGAAATCCACACCTCCTATTGGGCGAGCGTAAAAAGTGTAAGAAAAGTGTAGAAAGTGTAGCTAACACGAACACAGCTATTGCAGCCATGTTCTCAAACTCGTCATCACGTACAGCGTCGCCTATCGATAGCGTAAGTTTATATTAGCACAGAATAGCGTAAGCTTATATTATCAGCACAAAATATTATTAATTCTGCTAGAATTCGATAATTTCATGAACGTATTTTATATTCGTTGAACAGTTGACCGACTATAATAATATCAGCCTCGAGGAGGACTTTCCGGCGGTTGACCGACGCGCCTGTAACATGGCCGAACATCTTAATTTAAATGACGAAGATTTCCCAGCGGTGGGCCCAGATTTCTTCCAACGTGACGCCGATATGAATCGGATCAATCCTGTCCGTAAGTGTGAAAAATTGTAGTATGCAGGTTGTGACTAGCTTCTGTGCTGCCGCCTTGCCAGGTGATTCTTCGCGTTTGGCGAAAACGTGGTTCCGTAAATTACAGTTCGAAGATTTTAATGTTTTCAAACATGATACTCATAAAGGTCAAGAAACGCCTAAAAAAGTCGATAGATCGCAGATCAATCCTCTTTTCTGTATTTTTTTCTGCTTCATTATTTTTTTTCCTGCTGATGGGTTCATATTCAACCCGTGGTCCCTCTTTGACAAATCTTCCTCTTAACGAGTGAAATTTTTGGAGATAAAAAATTTGACACTAGTTTCGAACAAGGTTCTAATAAATTCTGCGGCGGAATCTTCGCCGATCTCGATCCGGAGAATCATCTGTTCTTCGAAACGGCTACGCAACATTCACTTTCACCCTATACATAAATTTGTCATGTCACTGTGATAAAATATCGTGTTCTGATTGATAGACGAACCATATCAGGGGGACATGCAAATCGTGGCTGGTACGGAATAAATTCTCATATACTCTCATATATACTCGAAAGCCTAGTCGAAAGAGATTAATTATATACTCAAAGTGGAAGGTTCGATAGAGTCCCCCATGCATGTATACATCAATATCTGACAGAAGAAAGTATGCATTAATGATGGCAACTTATATTCGAACGAACTAGTTACCATTTGAGATTTATACAAATTGAACAACGAATTTCATATTCTCATTATGTATTTTATTAGTCGAACCATCCAATGCTTTGAATTACAAACAATTTCGAAGGCTTGCCCGATGTTGAGGTATATACAGTTCATCAATATGGTTGTATGCTTTTATTTATAGAGGATGCAGGGCGGCAAGGGGCAGCCGGAGGTAGAGGGGCCGAAAACGACGAAATCCCGATAAACCAGCCAGCCCCACAGGCTGAGAACCAACTTGAGAACCAACAACCAGCCCCACAGGCTGAGAACCAACTTGAGAACCAACAACCAGCCCCGCAGGCTGAAGGTATAGTCGACATCGTTATCTATTTTCATCAAATGGTGTAAAATCATATCGTTTCCACCTTTATTCCTTATTTCATTACGCACAGTTACGACCGTTTTATTTTCAGTAGTAATATCACAAGACCTTCAAAATTATCGGATATTTCCCGATTGTTTTGCTGCGTAGCATCGAGAGGGCTAAGTTTTGCAGATCAAAAATCACGAGCGCGCAGCGCGAGGGATTTTTGTGCAAAACTTGGCCCGTTCGTTGATACGCAGGATCAAAACATGAGGGAAATAACCGATTCATTTTGAAGGTCGAGTGGTATTCGACGGATTATTTTTCGCATTCGGATTTGGCCAAGCAGAGCGGCAGGTTAGAAAAAATTAGAAATTATTAACGATGTTCTCTGACTTTTATCACGGTATTTGACAGTTATAAAAACATTTGCAAAGCTAGAGGTAAATTATCAAAAGCTATGGGTAAATTATCAGTATAATAACGAATTGGGATGTCCTTCACATCATCAAATACTGCGCTCTGATTGGCCAGAATCCGACTGCTAAAAATAATCATGTTTAATTGTATGATGATATATAACTCATCTTAAATTATTTTACCGAAGCACTTTTATATCCATATTATCAATTTGACAATTATTGTTACATCGCTAAATTTTCTGATATCATTGAGTCATGTAAGTTGGGACGAGCTTGGAGTTCTACAGTTGGCTTGAGGTATGCGAGCAACTGCTTCGAGTCAGTCATCATCATCTCTGATCATGTATTACAGTATAAATGTTGATAATCGAAGAAATATCGTAGTTTTCGTAATGAAGTCTGATCGAACTAGTATAACGATTATTGTTCTGAACTATGATTCATTCAGGCTAATTAAGCTCCGGTAGTTGCTTCACCTGATTTTGCTACAAAACTCTTCGCAATAACAATGATGTCATTTTCATTTTTTCAGAAGGAAATGTTGCCCGGCGACAACAGAGGGCTGGGCAGCAATGGCACGCGCGGCGGCAAAGACGCCAGAATCTTGTCGACCTTCTTTATGACATGGCTAATCCTTACCGCGGCGGCGGTAAGGCTAACAAGAAGGATGACAAGAAGCGCTAAACACTAATCTATTCTTACTTCCATTTACCCTTACCGCCACCGCGGTGGGATTATAAAATATGTAAAAAAATAGTATAAAAATAAAGAAAGCTACGTTATAAAAAAATATAAAAATAAAGAAAGCTACGTTATAAAAAATGTAAAAATAAAGAAAGCTATGTTATAATATAAAAAAAACATAAAAATAAAGAAAGCTATGTTATAAAAAAATATAAAAATAAAGAAAGCTACGTTATAAAAAAATATAAAAATGAAGAAAGCTACGTTATAAAAAAATGTAAAAATAAAGAAAGCTATGTTATAATATAAAAAAAACATAAAAATAAAGAAATCTATGTTATAAAAAAATATAAAAATAAAGAAAGCTACGTTATAAAAAAATATAAAAATGAAGAAAGCTACGTTATAAAAAAATGTAAAAATAAAGAAAGCTATGTTATAATATAAAAAAAACATAAAAATAAAGAAATCTATGTTATAAAAAAATATAAAAATAAAGAAAGCTATGTTATACATAAAAAAACATAAAAATAAAGAAAGGTATGTTATAAAAAAATATAAAAATAAAGACAGCTACGTTATAAAAAAATGTAAAAATAAAGAAAGCTATGTTATATAAAAATAAAAAAAGCTATGTTATATATAAAAAAACATAAAAATAAAGAAAGCTATGTTACATGGATCGTCATTTTTATTTTCAATGTTTTCCACATTTTTTTCATTTTATTTATCAAATTATATCATTTTTCGATTTATATTTTACTTACTATTTTTAAGCGAATTATGCAGGCCTTCACTCATAAGTAGGAATAGGATGAATAAAAAGAAATATCCGTAACTATGGGTACTTCGGGGAACGAAAAATGATATAATTCTATGAATGAGAGTCCAGATCATCTGAGAAAGAGATAGAGTCGATAGATCATTCTTCTACCAGTAAAAAAGTAATTTTTTTTTCATCTACAATAGACAATAGTGTCAGTTTTCATATTTCTGGCCATTATCATTCTAACTGTTTATCATTATAACGCAAAATCTAAATTTGAAAACGGATTCAAGTACTTTATGGCTTGAAAATCTATTTATACGCATTACTTATCTTACTTATTACTGAAAATATAATAATTGATGATCTAAACATTGCGCATTATTATTCAAAAAGGAATCAAGAATGAAAAAGGTCCATATGCAGAACGCATAGCCATAGATATACCGCGAAATTTTGTGGACGCGGAACGCTAGAGGTACCAACCCGAAATTTTTGCTATTCCATAGGCGTAGGTCATACAGTAAACTGCAGCAGCAGTTTGGTAACTTACTAGATGTTTCTAGTAAAATCACTAGAGATCACTAGAAATCTAGTGATCGGTCACTAGATTTCTGGGCTAGAAATCTAATGACTAGATTTCCAGTGATTTCCAGTGATTTTACTAGATATCCCTAGCGTTCCGCGTCCACAAAACTTCGCGGTAGATATAAGATCTGCAGTAAAGGCTCGGCCACGCTCGAATCGGATTGTAGTTGCAAATGCATCGATCTGACGCTCCTGATTGGTTGTCGAAAAAATTTGTCCATAGCTAAGGGAATCGAGAGTGTCAGACACTGCGTTTTCGACTGCGATCCGATTTGAGCGTGCCCGGGCCTTGAGAGAGAAGTTATACGCTATGGCTTATGCTTCCTGCTTATGGCTTATGTACTTCTGTGTGCTTCCACTTTTAGCCCATACCCAATATTCTCAGAGCTGGCGGGACTCATGTTCGGCAACTTAATAAAATGAAAATCTCCAGAGCTGATTATTTTATTAATTTAATACTTGGTTTACGCAGCGCCGGAACTTGACTTCATTTGAGAATCGACCAATCAGGAGGCTCGATTCACCTGGCGCGTGGCTAAAGCAGCCTCCTAATTGGTCGATTCTTAAATCAAGTTATGGCGCTGGTAAAACCAGACATTAATCACACTTGTTGATAGAAAGCGCCAGGTACTAATGTCCTATACATTGCTGACATTTTCACCACAAAAAAAAAAAAAAAAAAAAAAATAACTATTGAAATTTAGAAACTGTTAATGTTCTGCTGTAATGTTGGTACAGAATAGCTGCTTGACAAAATTCGGCCATATGCCTATCTCCAAAATCATTGAGTTAATGGCCTCCGCGCAGAATCGACATCGACGTGTAAACTGGTTGAGTTGAGCCTCAGGAGAAAAAAGAAGAAGAAGCGTATGAATTGGTGTGTCAAGCACAGGAAAATACCTTATTGCTACCTCTGATAACAGGTTAAGCATTTGGATTAAGAAGAAGAAGAAGAAGCACAGGAAAATATTTATAATTAGGTTCGACGGAGTAGTTATCATTCAGGTAAGTAGGCAGGTTAGGTTATTTAGGTTAGATAATAGTAACAAACCAAATCAGCTTCTCCCAACTCAAAAAAGACAGCTTTGCGCCACAGATCGGCAGCTTTGCACTAAATACAGATCGGCAGCTTTGCGCCTGAAACAGATTGGCAGCTTTGCGCCTGAAACAGATTGGCAGCTTTGCGCCTGAAACTCGGCAGCTTTGCGCCTGAAATAGATCGGCATCTTTGTGACAAATATGGAGAAGCTGAATAAAAACCCTTTACCAGATGAATTTGTGAAGGTTATCGAATCTGGTGATTGGTTAGGGGATGAGCATATGTATCACTTTGCCCAACTTGTCAACCGTACCTCCAACTACGCACTTCAAGAGTCGTGGAAAAGATATTTGCCAGATACAATCGTACCTGTTTCACCGACCGTCAAAGATATTCAAATATTGCATAGCGGTGGTGAAAAAAACGGCGGCGAGTATAGCGCTTGTAAGAAAAAAAGCGATGAGCACTGGGTGTGCGTCTACTTTGATACGAAGTCGATCTACATATACGACTCGTTGAATTCGAAAGTACTCCGCGAAGAACATGAAATATATTTGAAACATTTATTTCCATTTTACAAAGTGGACAAACATACAGTACAGTTTCCAACAGTTCAGCGTCAGCCCGACTCATCCGACTGTGGAGTATTTGCAATCGCATTTGCAATTTCATTGATAAACGGGCAACAGCCGGACAAAATTATCTACGATGTTAAGCTAATGCGAAAACATCTTTTACAGATATTCAAAAATAATGAGATACAAGACTTTCCATGCATTACTAGAATGCAAGTATCTGATACAAAACAAAATATTGCTATCAATAAGCACGAATCGCCTCGCAATAGCACCAAGCAAAAACATTCGCAACAAACTGTAGTGAGATCATTGGCTGCAATGGTTCAACAACCAGAAATAGTTAATGTTATTAATGATAGGGAATCACGGAGGCGAGAAAGGCGTAATGCCCCCCCAACTTTTGACGAGAAATTTAAACATATAATTACATCAGGCGCGTGGTTGTCTGATCTTCACATGACTCAATTTGCGTACCTCTTAAGGAGCTGTACAGAATATTCACCACGTGAAACCTGGCGGGTACAAATGCCGAATACCATCGAGCCAGTTTCTCCTACTCACAAGCATATCCAAATACTACACAGCACTGCACTGCACTGGGTATGCGCATATTATGATACCAAATCGATATTCATATATGATTCATTCAATTCCAAAAGGCTACATCGAACGCACGAGACATATTTGAGGAAATTATTTCCTTTCTATCAGTTTGACAGCAAGCGCATAAAGTTTCCAACGGTTCAAAACCAACTCAACTGCTCGGATTGTGGGGTATTTGCTATCGCATTTGCAATCTCGCTCGTTAATGGTAACAGTCCGGATAAAATAACATACGACGTTTCTCTTATGCGTGCACATTTATTGAAATTGTTCGAAAACAACGTCCTCGAAGAATTTCCTCACGCTCGTAAAACGCAGCGCACGGTTAGAAAAAGGGATTCTCTTACTTGTAAACGTAAAGTAACGTCGGAAAACGTTCAAACTCCAAACTTGCAGCAAATGGAACAAGAGAACTCATGCCCCGTTGGGGTTAAAAAACAACGAGCCGAACCTATTGCGCACACAGAACAAGTGGAAGCTTTGCATTCAAAATTAGAATCAGAAAAAAATGTTGCAACTTACCCGAAACCGCTAATCTGCGGCGAGCACATTCAGGCAAATGCAACAACAGAATGTGATCAAGAGATTAATGAAAAACAACAACTTCTGATGCCAAATATAGATCCAGAATCTATGCACCATGTTAGATTAGATATCATTATTCGCGGACAGGTACACCAAGATATACCAAAAACATCTATGGCAGATGCCATGATAAAACGTGGTATTAAAAACAGAGACAAATATACGTCTAATAATTCCAGTGCCGAAAAGTCGGAGCACTGTAGTGTCGCTACGAAACGAAGTATTAGTATAAACTGTCAAAAATACCTCTCTAACGCTGAGAGGCTGCGAGGTCGAGCTCGCGAACTCTATCATTCGAACGTTGAAAAGCGGCTAGAGAAAAAGCGCACTCGTTATCATTTGAATGCTGAATCGCGGAGAAGTAAGAAGCGCGAACGTTATCATTTGAATGCTGAATCGCGGAAAAGTAAGAAGCGCGAACGTTATAATTTGAACCCCGAGAAAGAGCGAAATAGAGCGCGCGCATGTTATAGATCGAATTTAGCAAAGCTCAAGAAGAGTACTGCTACTAAGATTGTTGCTAAATATCATCGTATTCAGAATACGAATACCATAGCATTAATACAGTCGAAGGAAAAATATATAGCAAAGATTTCGCCAAAGATTGACGAGCTTACCGAAAGTGATAGAAGAATGAATGCCGAATCGATCATTAAATGGTGCATTCGTGATAGAGATTTGAAAATAAAATCGATTAAGAAAACTTTACAAGTTGTAAATAAAAGAGCAGACATATATTTAACTAAGCTTGACAAATGCTCTAGTAATAAAATCGAAGATAAATTGGGCGTTCTTTGTGGTTCATCAAGGCACATCGCCTCAGCTGAATCGTTTTACGCGGAAGCTGGGTATGAGCTTGTTCAGTTTCATGAACCAATTGCAATTAATACAACAGGGCAAGCTGCCAACATTCTGCCATTGTTTAACAAAAAACAAAATAAAAGTGTAAAAAGCAAAGGCAAGAGTTGGCCTTGCAACAAAATGTGTAAAACGAAAGATGTTACATTACTCGCGAAATACGTAGAGTTTCTTCGGATTATATCCACGTGCACGTTGAAATCTATACATAAGTTTCTATACAAGTTGGAGTGTACAGCTAGACACGCGAATGGTAAGCTAGGCCATTCGCAACTTTGTTATATGGACGATGCTACGTGCAAATCAATTTTCTTGCCTGTGCAAATGTTATCCGCACATTTTCCATCAGTTCGGTATACACAGAGGCTAGTATACAAATTGATGAATGGTTACGCAAAAATTTCCGTCATCGACAAGGCACTAAACGACGGTGATCTCGATAAACTGAATGAAATTTCACAACTTGCGCAGCTAAATGCTAATAGCGTCGCTAATAATATCACGAATGATATTGAATTGGTTGAAGAAGAAATCAGAAAGAAGTATAAAAGTGCATTCAATGCTTTGACAAAACGTTCTATAGACATTCCCCGTTTAGTCTGTGTATCCTGTGAAAAACTTTGTTTCAAAAGAGAAGTCACAAGCGTGGACAAATTCAGAAAACCCATAACAACCAAAATTTGGACAGATTTGATGGAACATGTGGAATGTAAAGATGATGATTGCGAATATGTTTGCAACTATTGCCTTCCTAAACTTAGACAAAACACCGTGCCACCTAAGTGCATACTGAATAAACTTATCACCGAATCAGTACCGGAAATTATACAATCGTTGAATGATTTCGAACGAATTTTGATACAAAGAGCTAAAGCATTTCAAACTGTTCAAAGAATGAATACGGTAGCAAACAAGAAACTACCGCACAGAGAGATGGTACAAAAAGTAAAAGGCAGAACATTTCATCTGCCCTTACCTATGGAGGAAACTTTGAAGAAAATCTGTCCCCCTGCAGATCCAATTAATCTCGATCACGAGCTATACATATTAGTTCGCGGAATCCCAACAAAATCTAAGTTAGTGTGGGAACAATTGGTAGACATAAATAAAGTATGGGACTCATTAATATGGCTCAAGGTGAACAATCCTCAATATTCTGAAATTCAGATGCCAGCAACGGCTGACGCCTTGCTAGCTGATATAGAAGACGTAGAGTTCCAATTAGTGGATGAAGATAACGATGAGAATGGAAATTCGAAGAAACGCGAAAGTCTTGATAGAATAGATTCCGCAAGTGAAATCGGAAATAATGACGATGAAAAGCGTGAATACCAGGATAATACAGTAGACGCAAACAAGGGCGCCTTATTGACTCAAGTGTCTCAATCGGATGAAATTTACGAACAATTCACTATACATCCGATGTATGAAAAGAGGCCTAATGAAACTGTCACAGATCTTTATCAAATGTTGAAAATCCAAGACGTGCCATTAGATAATCGTCATAAAAGTCTGGATTTGCTATGTTTCCCGCATTTGTATCCGTATGGTTGCAATGGGCAGCACGAGGATAGATCAACGCGTCTGACGCAAGCCGAATATATTAAATCGAGACTCATGTCGAAGCATTCGCAATACCGGCTGGATCAGCAATACTTGTTCTATCTATTGAATGACGCCAATATTAGGCAATTGAATAGTGGGATTTATTACAAACTTAATATCACCAATCCAAGCGAGCGATTTACCGCCGCGAGTTATATAGAAAAACTTTCCAGGGAAGAATTGGAAGGGAATTTGAATGCAATATTTTCGAGGCTGCGCAACACGGCGCAATATTGGAGTCGGCCAAGAAATGATGTATCTTGTATGACACATCATTACGGTCCGGCAACATGGTTTCTCACCCTAAGTCCAAGCGAATGGTTATGGTCAGATATGACGGAATACCTTCGCGAAGTCGGTGGCCCTGCTGCCGCTAAGATGTCTCCGAGTCAATTGGTCGCGGCGGATCCAGTGTCTGCATCTCGATTCATTGAAAACAAGTTTCGCGCTATGCTCGATTTCATAACATGCTCTCCCGATAACCCTATCGGAGAGGTGACCCATTATTTTTGGAGGCGCGAATACCAAGGCAGGGGAATGCAGCATTTCCACCTATTAATCTGGATCAAAGATGCTCCGGTTATTGGAAAATCTTCGAACGAAGAAATAGCGAATTTTATTCTGAAATATGTAACTTGCAGAATGCCACCGAAACATGCTTCACCTGACTTGTATCGTCGCGTGAATACGCATCAACGGCACAAACACAATGCCTATTGCTTGCGAAGTAAGCGAAAAAAAGACGGTGGTTCGTCCAGAGCATGTCGATTTGGGTTTCCTCGTCCCGTCACAAATAACATTGTCATCAGGGACGTGGCTGTTTCAATAGCTGGCAGGCGGAAGCTAAAGTCTAGAAGTAGGCTGTATGATCTCCCTCGAAATCAGAACGAGGTGGATATCAATGACTACAACCCAGCAATTCTTCATGCTTGGGAAGGCAATATGGACATACAGTTCATTGGTGAGCTCAGCGCTATACTCATGTGGTATATCACTAAGTACCTGTCAAAATGTGAGAAAAGCAACATGAACGAAGACATGGCAACACTGATTAGTTCGGCAAAATCGCTCTACAGTCGTCTGTGGAGTTTTGCTCAACGTATGTTAAGTCATAGAGAATGCGGAGCGTTGGAGGCCGCTGATACTCTGTTAGGAATCCCGTTGTACGGTACAGATCCACAAACAACTATTAAATGGATAGATGTGAATATAATAAGAAACAGAAAAGTCAAAACTCGTCGAGAAATTGAAGCCCTCGATGCGGATTCTACTGATATCTTCTGTGATTCAGTAGTTGATACCCATTATCCAGCTCGACCAGAGGAATTGGAATCAACTAACCTGTACGACTTCGTAAAATGGTACGAAGTTACCAAAGCTGAACCTAAAGCAAAAGATATTGAATATCACAAGATCGGAAAATCATTGTACCTGAAAAGAAGGAAACGTGGTTGTTTAATTAATCATTATAAAAATAATGTGAATAATCAGCCTGAACGATATTACTTTGCGCTACTGTTACTCTTCAAACCTTGGAGAGATACAAATGAGCTGCGGAATGGATGTGATACGTACGCAGAAGCATTCCAATCAGTCCAAACGGAGCTTGAAGATGCGTTACAGTATCACGAACGCATTGCGGAAATACAGAAAGGTTTTGAGCATATCAAAGAGATAATCGAAAAACGTATGACAGAAGGAGCTCAATCCCAACAAAGCGACACTTCGGATGCGGTACCATTAGGTTGTGGGCCAATCGAAGCAGAAGGTGCGATGAAAGAATTTCAGGCGCGCGTCCAAAAGGTCGACACGGTGAAGAGTTCGCAAATAATTGCGGATTTGAATTCTGATCAAAAACGGGTATTTGATACAACCACGGTTGCCGTGAGTTCAAACGATAGAATTCTACGACATTACGTCAGTGGAGAGGGTGGAACTGGTAACAGTCATCTTATCGAAGCGCTCGTATGGTGGATCAAGCAACATGCTGGTAAAGATACCGCCGTAACAGCACCGACTGGAATAGCGGCATTCAATGTCAACGGTTTGACGATTCATAGGTTGTTTCAACTGCCTGTCGAGCACGGGGGCACTCCTAAATACAAGCAACTCTCTGATGCAGCTTTGAAAGTCATTCGAGAACAGCTTAGAAATGTCGCGCTTATTATCATTGACGAGGTCTCAATGATTTCTAATGTAACACTGATGTACATACATCTCCGATTGAGTGAAATATTTGATACCAACGATTGCGATGATGGTTGGTTCGGTAAAAAACATATTCTCCTGTTCGGCGACTTGTTGCAACTTCCACCCGTTCGAGAAGAACCTGCGTTTACTCAACTATCAAGCGCAGTTTTGAATAAACTCCTGGGCGCAATGGGAAGTGTTAATCTGTGGAATAAGTTATTCAGTTACGATGAATTAACGATTAACATGCGACAAAAAAACGATCAGTCCTATCGCGAGATACTATCAAGAATACGCTTAGGAATTGTTATCGATTCAGACACAGAGATCCTAGCATCAAGGACAATCCGTTTCACAAACTTCACAACTTCAACCTTCAGCGAAAGGGTACGTGAACTATGTGCATACATAAATAACTTACCGAACGACGCAGTTTGTCTGCTTCCCACGTGTCGGATGTGTGATGTTCTGAATGAAGCTATGTTAGCCGAGATACGAAGCGAAGAAATAGAACTGATAGCCCACGATACAGTCGACTGCCCCACATATGTCAAAAAGAAAGTGCATAAAATTTTGGATATGGCAGATGAGGATTGTTCTCGAACTGCGGGCCTTGCCAAATTAATTACCATAAAAATTGGTGCAAAAGTAATGATCAGACGAAATATTGATGTTACTTTAGGTCTTGTGAATGGTACGATTGGTAAAATCACGTCGGTATCACGAGCTATTGATACGAAGGATGTTGAAGCGATACGAGTTGTCTTAGGGACAGGTGTCGAACACGTTATAGAGCGCGTAGACGTAAAATTTGAGGCAATGGAAGGGGCTTTCGTTATTCGAAGACAGTTCCCAATTTGCCTCAGTTATGGAATTACAATCCATAAAAGCCAAGGTCTCAGTTTGAAGAATGCCGTGATCGATGCGGGTAATTCTATATTTTCTAGTGGACAAGTGTACGTTGCCCTCTCGCGGGTAACTTCCCTAGAAGGAGTCCACTTGATTAATTACGATCCGCATGCAGTATTAGCAGATGATTCCGCTATTTTGGAGTATAATAGGTTGAGAAAGCAATATCGACCGGACCTTATGGCGATGACCGTTTCAAAAAAACGGGCGAGAAAAGTTAAAGACCGCAAATGGTCTTTACCGATAAATTTATCTACATGTCAGGAACCAATCGAGGAAAAACCATCCAGCGACACGTGGCGAGTGAAAGGTTTTCAGAATACAGATGGTGTTTCTTGTTATGCTAACGCTACGATACAGTGTCTATTTCACAGTAGACCTATTAGAAACTGTTGGCTAAATCAACAAAATGATGACGTCATGAAAATCTTGATCGAAAATTATGTCAATTTACAATCACCAGGTGATGTTTTTCATGCGAGGAGACTTGCCGGTGAAGAGTTCACTTTGAACGTTCAGCAAGATGCGCCTGAATTTTTAACCAGTCTAATTTGGAAATACGACGACTTGAGAAATATCGTAAAACACAAGCTAACCTCTACAAGGCGTTGCAAGGATTGTGGTTTCACGAGCAAGACAATCGAAGCTGGTTACATTCTGTTACTTGCTTTGGCCCCAAGCAAGAAAAAGACTCACAGTTTAACAGAGATTATCAATTATAATTTTTCGCGTTGGAAGAACGTCGAAGATTCGTCCTGTCAAAATTGCGAGTCAAAAAATATACTCATCAAAACCGATGTATCATCGGCAAGCAGCTGTCTAATTTTACAGCTCTCATTGTTTTCCGTACAGGATGGGAATATTACGAAGATAACGGATTACGGTATCAAAGCAGTTCCTACGGATCAACCCGTCTTTTGCGCGAAAAAATATAAAGTCAATAGCGCTGTATTCCATCATGGTCAGAATATTGAAGAAGGACATTATACTTGCATGCTTCGAGACGGAACTTCTGCTTGGCAACAAGTCAATGATTATGAAATTCGGAAGCAGAAATGGATAAAAAATGCAAAGGATGCATACATGTTCTTTTTGCAGAGGAGCTAGCTGCGCTAACAAATATGACGGAACAATTGTTATATACATTGTTATATACAGATGGACATTTTATTAAGCATAAGGGTTTAAGTTTTTAATACATTTCAGGTTGTGCTATATTTGGGTTTTACAATAGCCATGCTATGAAAATACATGATGATTGACCTTTGAAAATAATCTTTCAAAAATGTTGGTCAGAACCTAATTGTTTATTAAAGTCCATATCTAATAATATTCGAATTTTGAAAAACTGTTATGATGAGTAACATATAACCCTGCGTGCAAGTAACTCCGCCATTGCCGGTCCCAAGCCCGGATGAGAAAGGAGGAGGGCTGCACGCAGGGTTCGATGTTGTTTGTAGGTATATAAAGAAATATAAAGAATTATTGTAATGGAACAATTTGTAAACGACATGCAAGTATACATTACGCGTCAGTCTACAAATTTTAGACTTGGGGAAAATTATGAGCACTCTGATGCTCGGTGCTGTTGACGTTCCTGCTTATCGAGGGACTTCGGGCGGTACGAAATAGTACAAAACAACCGAGCGAGCGTAGCGAGCGAGCACAATTATTAGGTGGTCAAGCAAAATTTTACAAAAAGTAGTGAAATCAACCACAAAAAGCACCTTTGGTGCAAAAACCTTTCGCCAAGTCCATTAATGTGTAGACCACCAAAAAAATAATCAAAAGTTGTGCTCGTTCGCTCGCTACGCTCGCTCACTCGATGGGTTGATGATTATCAACATACAAAAAGCATCGAAATCAGATACAACTGCCAAGTACCTGTAGAAAATAAAAGTTTGCAATTGAAAAATTTGTTCAAACTAAATAACGTTGTACTCGTTCGCTCGCTGCGCTCGCTCACTCGATTGGCTTATGATTATTGGTTGAAAAAACAATTCGGATGAAGAAATTGAAGACGTCAACATTTATTTAAAAATATTCACAACGAAAAAATAATTCAAACAAAATTGTAAAAAAAAAATTTGGAGGTAGTGGTACTTGGTGGGCCTTTTATAGAAAAAGAACTATGAAATATTGATCGCGAACCATGTCACTGTCATCTGATAGATATTCAAACATTGGCCCGCCAACGTACCACGGACTCCAAATTTTTTTTTTACAATTTTGTTTGAATTATTTTTTCGTTGTGAATATTTTTAAATAAATGTTGACGTCTTCAATTTCTTCATCCGAATTGTTTTTTCAACCAATAATCATAAGCCAATCGAGTGAGCGAGCGCAGCGAGCGAACGAGTACAACGTTATTTAGTTTGAACAAATTTTTCAATTGCAAACTTTTATTTTCTACAGGTACTTGGCAGTTGTATCTGATTTCGATGCTTTTTGTATGTTGATAATCATCAACCCATCGAGTGAGCGAGCGTAGCGAGCGAACGAGCACAACTTTTGATTATTTTTTTGGTGGTTATAATATAATTATATATGGGGAATTCCATACCAACTGGGTCAACTCAAAACCCCGACCCGTTTCGATTTTGTCGATAATTTTTTCTTAGATTCAACAGACTCAAAGTATTCAGTGAATTTTTTTTCAAATTTTTATCTCCCGTGGTCTTCGAGTTTCAAATTTTTGAAAAATATATGTTTTCAATCATCACCAATCATTAGAACGCCTATATCATCGGTTCCTCGCTATGGATTTTCAAAAACGATGTGATGAAATTGATCAGCAGGAAACGTACTTTTTGGAAAAAAAAAAAACATGCGTAGATTGTTATGGCTTAGTCCTCACAGTTGAATCTCGAATCAAAATATAAAAATTGAATTTTCGACATGTATGCCCCGATTGAAAATTGTAAATAAATTCTCAAAAATACTTGCTTCAAAAACCAAAATTTTTAGCCGTGTCCGATCGTGGAGCTATAATTCCTTCATATTGTTCTTAAACTTTCAAGATTTGGAACGATGTGATTTTTTTATACATCTCAGCTGCTCAGCACCCCAGACACGTAAATAGTTCAAAACTTATTCTTAGACTTATTTGATATTATATACAATAGGGTGGTCCTTATTTGGGGTATGTTCGAATTTTTTTCGACGATAGTCCTAAATCGGTTCCAAATAAATCAGAAAAAGTGCCTGCCAAGTTTAAGCCCTAAATATTAATATTAACCCGGCCCCCACGACAGTCAAAGTTTTAAATGGGAAATCGCATGTATTTTTTAAAACTAAACATTGAATTTCCATAACTCCGATAATTATTGATGAACAAAATCTAAAATTTAGTATAGTCATTCGCACTTGTAAAATGTACAAAATTGTGCATTCGAATTTTTTTTGGATAATTATATTCTTACCTTTTGATTTAATTTTGCTTAACTTTGAGGTAAATTTTGTTTTTCCATCACATTGAAAGGTAATATAAGAATAAAATGATCTACAAAAATTTCGAATGCACGATTTTGTACATCCTACAAGTGCAAATAACTATACTAAATTTTAGATTTTTTCATCAATAATCACCGGAGTTATGGAAATTCAATGTTTAGTTTTGAAAAATACATTCAATTTCCCATTTAAAACTTTGACTGTCGTGGGGGTTAATATTAATATTAAGGGCTTAAACTTGGCAGGCGTTTTTTCTGATTTATTTGGAACCGATTTAGGACTATCGTCAAAAAAAATTCGAACATACCCCAAATAAGGACTATCCTATTGTATATAATATCAAATAAGTCTGAGAATATGTTTTGAACTATTTACGTGTCTGGGGTGCTGAGCGGCTGAGATGTATAAAAAATCACATCGTTCCAAATCTTGAAAGTTTAAAAACAATATGAAGGAATCATAGCTCCACGATCGGACCCAGCTAAAAATTTTTGTTTTTGAAGCATGTATTTTTGAGAATTTATTCACAATTTTCAATCGGGGCATACAAGTCGAAAATTCAATTTTTATATTTTGATTCGAGATTCAACTGTGAAGACTAAGCCATAACAATTTACGCATATTTTTTCCAAAAAGTACGTTTCCTGCTGATCAATTTGATCATATAGATTTTGAAAATCCATAGCGAGGAACCGATGATATAGGGTTCTAATGATTGGTGATGATTGAAAATATATATTTTTCAAAAATTTGAAACTCGAGGACCACGGGAGATAAAAATTTGAAAAAAATTCACTGAATTACTTTGAGCCTGTTGAATCTAAAAAAAAATTATCGACAAAATCGAAACGGGTCAGGGTTTTGAGTTGACCCAGTTGGTATGGAATTCCCCATATAATATATTTTTCTTAATAATATTTTCAATTCTGTTCCATGAATAACCTATTTAGGTTGAAATATAATATTACTATTTAAATTCGTCTTTTTATTCCTCACCTAATTTTAAACCTAACGATATGGACTGGCGATCGAGGTATTAATGAGGGGCTAGCCCGATCATCGGGAAGTACTAGGGCGCTGTTGAGGAAAACTGCCTAGGACCTAGTTAGCTTCACTGACTAGGAACTGGTCTGGAAAAGTGTGACCTCCCCGACTAGGCGCTGATTAGTTTGCCACGTCAGCGCCTGATCAGTCATGAGTTTAGCTAGCCGGGCGCTCGCTAGCGCCCGGTTGAAATTTCTACCAAGGGAGCGATCTAATTTAGCACTCACTGAACAGAGGGTTCTTCGTTGCCCAATATTGGAGGCAGTGTTGTGAAAATTGTAATTAAATTTTTTTTAATGAATCATTACTTTCGTAATGTGTAATTGAATTTTTATTTAATTACACATTACTTTGGTAATGTGTAATTAAATCGAGTTTAATTACACATTACCAAAGTAATGTGTAATCAAATCGAGTTTAATCACACATTACTTTGATAATGTGTAATTAAATCGAGTTTAATCACACATTACTTTGATAATGTGTAATTAAATCGAGTTTAATCACACATTACTTTGATAATGTGTAATTAAATCGAGTTTAATCACACATTACTTTGATAATGTGTAATTAAATCGAGTTTAATCACACATTACTTTGATAATGTGTAATTAAATCGAGTTTAATCACACATTACTTTGGTAATGTGTAATTAAATAAAATCTAATTACACATTACTTTGGTAATGTCTAATTGAATAAAGTTTAATTACACATTATAATTAATTACATTTAATTACACAATAAAGTTTCTTTGGTAATGTGTAATTAAATAAAAATTCAATTACACATTACATTGATATATACTGTAACGCGAATTCCCTTCAAGGGTGGAGGAAGAATAAGACTCCTCGAGATACCCTACGGCGCTTGTCTTTGAATTTATTCAAAATGCATAAAAATTAGAAATAATAATAATAATCAGAATTTTGTTGGGCGCCAGACGCGAACAGCGTCATTTATTAATTAAATACCAAAATTTACCAGAGACTTACGACGGATGTGCTTCGGCTAGTTCAGAATAAAAATCATAGGGTAGAGGGGGGTAGGTCACCAGATGGATAATAGAATTAATCAAAGATATAACACAGATTTGAATCCATATAATATTTGCGTTTTTAATCAAAACTTGACATAAATTAGATTAACATGAGTTTGATTCTATAATCAATGAATTTTTAATGACAATATTCAGCAAATAAGTTTCACGTTAGTTCGAGACGATAATAAGTAATAAGATTTACTCCAAACGAACAATAAGCTCAATGCAAGCTGATAAATATGTTATCGAATTATAAAGAACGACATAAATCAGGGATTAACCCAGAACAATTAATAATTTATTAACTAACTTAATCCTAACGTGGAAATTTCTCAGAATAAATTATATTTTACATAAGAAAGAAAACGGACGAGACTATTGCTCTCCACGGCTACAACTACGTTCGCAATACCCAGGATAGCCAAGACAGATTATAAAATTACTAATACTTCACTACTAGAGAATAAAGAAAAGATAGTAGTTCAACTACAAAGAATAGGACACTGAGGTCCGCAATAACTAACTAATAGCGAATTTTGTGCTAGATTGCACGAGGATTATCCCTCAAAACATGCTTAAGCAACCAAAAAGACAGCCAGTCACGAAATAACTCAATAATTAAGCCAAAGAATGTTATAGATTCGGCACGAGACGATATTATTAATGAAAAATACAACAATCAAATACTACAGCACGACGAGACCTCGTGGCCCAACGCCTGCGTAGAAAATATACTATACTCAGAATTCGTACTCGATACCATACGATTTATTCAGAATTAGTTCGTGACTTCACAATAAATTAAATAGGCTTACCTTACGGTTGACTCTGGCCTCAAGGCACTGGACTACACTAAATTAAATTAACAATGAACAATAAATTTGGAAAAAGACTCTAAGTTATACAATAAGTTTAAGGGGTTAGCCTACTGTGACGAGCGTCGAAACAGACTAATTTTCAATAATTAATTACGGAAAAACTACCAATGCAATGTTGACAATTTTTTTATACGATGTCATGTACACGTTAAAGAGTGCGTTCAAAAAATTTTATAGAAAAAAATTTACAATTGGATGGGTTATATCTCCTCGCGCGTTCCGGTGATTTTCGTCCGCGGTCGATCGGTGTACGCGATATCGCAAGTACCAGTGATCTTAAAAAAAAAAAAAAAAATATGCTCATCAACTAAATTGTATTGGCTATCGGCGGACGGAGTTTTTTTTTTTTTTCCTCTTTGGTGACAAAAAAAAAATTCCTGGATTTTTTCGAAATTTTTGGCTCAAAAAAACGTGTTATTTTTATCAATAACTATTAACCAAAAATGAAAAAAAAAAGAAAAAGCTCCGTCCGCCGATAGCCAATACAATGTAGTTGATGAGCATATTTTTTTTTTTTTTTTTAAGATCACTGGTACTTGCGATATCACGTACACCGATCGACCGCGGACGAAAATCACCGGAACGCGCGAGGAGATATAACCCATCCAATTGTAAATTTTTAGGCACGATCGCATAGCGGAGTGCCTATTAGATTTGTCATCGCGAAAAACGTGCGACCGAGAAAAACAATTTTCTTCAGCTCAGAAATTTGTTTCATCACTCACACAATCATTTTCCAGCGTTTTCCAACATGTATGTATGTGTGTGTGTAATGCCGAAAGTTTGTTTGTATCCTGAATTGCGGGAGAACGACTCGACCGATTCGAACGAAATTTGGGGGGAAAATCAAGTGTTTGGTGAAGATGATCCACGAAACTTTTGAAGATTCTATCTCTGCCGGTTACGAAGTGGTCAGTGTTTTACCCCTAAAATAATGATTATTTTACGTGTATCCTGGATTGCGGGAGAACGACTCGACCGATTCGAACGAAATTTGGGGGGGAAATCAAGTTTTTGGTGAAGATGATCCACGAAACTTTTGAATATTTCATCATTGCCGGTTTAAGTGTTTCACAATTCAATTGATTATTACGTGTATCCTGAATTGCGGGAAAACGACTCGACCGATTCGAACGAAATTTGGGGGGGAAATCAAGTTTTTGGTGAAGATGATCCACGAAACTTTTGAAGATTTCTTCATTTCCGGTTTAAGTGTTTCACAATTTGATATTTTTTTTTTTTTTTTTTTTTTTAATTTTTTTTTTTTCTTCTGCATCCGAATGAATGTCAACTTAACTTTACTCGGTCCCAACCTATAAAAATTGACAAAACCAGAATCGTCGATTGAAATTTAATAATATTATTTAATAATATCATTTAAGAATATTCTTACCCTATTATGAATCAATTCCATTTTTTTTTTTTCTAGTTTTTTTTATATCTTGAACAACCGAATTTCGTTTGTGATCTTATTCGTTACTAATTAAACCATTGCAATACTTTATCTTTTGTTAGTAATAGAAACGTTGCAATATTTTATCAGAATTATCAAGCCTGCGATCGTGCCTATTGCAAAAAAGCAGAGCTTTTTTGTTAACACTGCTGGTTTTCTATAAAATTTTTTGAACGCACTCTTTAACGTGTACATGACATCGTATAAAAAAATTGTCAACGTTGCATTGGTAGTTTTTCCGTAATTAATTATTGAAAATTAGTCTGTTTCGACGCTCGTCACAGTAGGCTAACCCCTTAAGACACTATAGAAAGAAAACTCGGGACGATACGATAAATAGGTGCGGCACAGTCGACAGTCGAACGTAGAAGAGAAGGATCCTTGGTGCTTCCTTTGGCTCGCTAGGTGATGAGTTGCGAACTTACTCACGTGCTCCTGTGATTGGCCTAATTAGGCAACGTAAGTGGGGCGGATCTAGTGGACAGTTGTTGCGTCTCACCCTAGGATCTCGCTGACGGAATTATGCTTTCTTCTAGATCTGGATCGTAACTCGTCCGCGTCCTGGCAGCGATCTCAGCTGTTTTCTGGACGTCGGACGGACTAAGGCGCGCTAATTTCAAAATCGAAATCGTGTCGCAACGGAGTTGTGTCAGTCTCGAAGACGACCGACGTTCTTGTTATCGTAGTTTCCTTACTCCCTGATTGTCGCTGACTCGGAGGGGCTCTCCAGTCATCCACTCATAAAAAGTGTTCATAACTGAAGGATCTGGCTGCAGTCAGGGCGATCCTAAACCGGATCTTCGCCTCAGCTGCACCATTGGCGTCGCGGAAGGTCATTAAAACCTTCTCACACGAGGTAGCTGCTCGTTGTCGAGACGATATTCGTGAGCTTTCTTGGCTAACACGTTGACGGTACGATAATCAGGAGGGTAGGTGTTATTTCTCTGGTTCAGCTCCAGGCTGAGTAGTCGTCGATGAAGGAGGCTGTATTGAGCTACTTGATTCGCTCAGCCCTATACGCTGTCATCGCGGCATCCAGTTTTTATACAATAAAGCCATCGTCAATGCAACTCTGGCGAGCCTGGGGAGGTGTTCCCTCGGTGAATGTTGACTCCGTTGCGCGCCGAGGCGCGAAGTACAATTTTCATAGAAAAGCAGTAATACAAACAAAAGAGGATTAGAAATATGATACCCTGCCTAATTCTGTCTTAGCTCTTCCTGGGTAGCCTGCCGACCGTGCACATTCGTTATCGCGTTTGGTAGTCCCTGGGACGCTTGCACAAAGTGCAACGTCACAATACATATACCGCGAGGACCAGGTGAAAGAGAATGGTCCATCCGCCCAGGCAGCTAATATTTCGTATTTTTAGGGGGATAGCCACTCGTTGCGCTGAAAAAATCCCTAGGGTGATTTTGGCGCGCGGTCGATGCAACTGGGCAGCCATTGTTGATACAAGCCGGCTGACTGTCAATACATCGCGGAAGGTAGACAAGTGTGGTTATGTTCGTTTATTTGAAGCAAATGATAAATAAAGTGAATAAAACCCACGTGAATAAGCTAGGAATATTTATCAAAAATCGATCAATCAGTTTTAAATGATATCTTAATGCAATCAACGAATTAACCTAAGCTATAACTGAAAATTTATCAGAATCAAAGAGTTCATCGAGAACGACCAATTCGAACAAAATTATTGATTGTATCTTGAGGTTGAGGCATCAATAAATATCCATAGCTTATTCACGTAGGTTTTATTCACTTTATTTATCATTTCCTTAAAATAAACGAACATAACCACACTTGTCTACCTTCCGCGATGTATTGACAGTCAGCCGGCTTGTATTAACAATGGCTGCCGAGTTGCATCGACCGCGCGCCAAAATCACCCTAGGGATTTTCAGTGCAACGAGTGGCTATCCCCCTAAAAATACGAAATATTAGCTGCCTGGGTGGATGGACCATTCTCTTTCACCTGGTCCTCGCGGTATATTAGACCGGTTCCAAAAAATCGACTATTCTTTTTTCTTTAATTTTCGCATTGAAATACTTTCGGGGGGGGTGAAAAAAGATGCCTGTCAAAAGCGGAGCTCTTAATATTAAGATTTAGAGGTCGCTCATCGCGGATTTCTATTTTTCATTTAAATAGCATAGGAATTGTTTTTTTTTCTTCAGAATTTCGTAGCTCACAAACCAATGAACAAATCCAAATGACTCTTACATATTTTGATAGGGGATTGAACACTCTAAAAAATGTATCTATCATTGTGGGAAAAAAATCACAAAAAAAAAAATAGTTCACGCAACTATAAATTGAAATTTGAGCTTGAATAACTTTGGAACGAGTCAATTTATCAAAAAATGATAAGAGAAGCTTTTTGTAAAGTGTTCAATTTCCTATAAAAATATGTTTGAGTCATTCGGATTTGTTCATTGGTTTGTGAGCTACAAAATTATATATAAAAAAAAAAAAAAAAATTTCCTATGCTATTCAAATGGAAAATAGAAATCCGCGATGAGCGACCTCTAAATCTTAATATTAAGAGCTCCGCTTTTAACAGGCATCTTCTTTCAGCCCCCCGAAAGTATTTCAATGCGAAAATTGAAAGAAAAAGAATAGTCGATTTTTTTGAACCGGTCTAATATATATATATATATCTACTACATATATAAAAGGCTTTGTATGTTTGTATGTTTGTTACCGCTAAACTCGAGAACCAGCGGACCGATTTGGATGAACCTTACACCAAATTGTTCTTTAGGTTTTCCCGAATAACATAGGCTATATAAATTATGCAAAATGAATTCAATCAGTTTAAAAAATAATAAAAATATGATAAATAAGTTGGGTTAAATGTTGCTTTCCCGTGTAGCCAGCGCCGTACTTAGGCACAGGCTAACTAGGCTATAACCTGGGGCGGCAATATTTCAGAGGCAGCAGAATCGCGGGCGGCAACCGCACGGAAAGATATGAACCCGACTGGTTACGGTTCTGCACACGATTCAGTCAGGTGCTAGCGAAAAATAGCGCATACTGGTGCAGCACCACATACTGAGCACTGTTTAGAATACGAACCATTCGTGTGCGCACATGAATGAGTCGTGTGGGCACAGTAATAAGTCGTGTTCTAAACAGTACTCAGTGTGGTGCTGCACCAGGATTCGCTATTTTTCGATAGCACCTGACTGAGTCGTGTGCAGAACCGTAACCAGTCGGGTTTATATCTTTGCGTGCGGGTCCAAAATTATATTTGCGTTTTTTTTTTCTTCCACCACTCGCACCATGTTAAAATTCTATTTCATCTGTTGGAAAATTTCACGTCTCAAAAAACTTCCACCGATGGGTGGTGGAGGGGGGAGGGGGGAGGGGGGGAGTTGCTACCTAGCCTAGGGTAATAAGTCATGTTAACACGGCACTGACTGTTCCTCGCAATTAAGTGAGGCGCGAAGCGCCGAACAGACGAGGTGCGAAGCGCCGAGTGCCCTCGGAGCGAGCGAAGCGAGCGACGAGCGGGGTTGGCGCGCGAAGCGCGCAGGGGCAGAGCCCCTAGTATATATATATATGGGGCATTCCACGTCAAACCAGAGGGTCATCGGCCTTACCCCCTGGGATTCTGATGACCATTGGATTTTCTGGTTCATTTCGATCAAAAATGATACCTCTAATTTTTCAAAAATTTTCCGTTATTTTGTAAGGGTGTGGCGACCTTAAATATCTCTTACTCGAAGATGGACATTTTTAAAATCGATGAAACTTTTTTGTAAAATCGGGAACTCGAAAACAAATTGTTTCGTCATGGTTCGAAAATGGGATGAAAATGAAGTATTTTTTTTTTTTTTTTTTCCGGGAATTTATTTTTAAGCATGGTTTTTTGTAGTAGAAGATAAAAAAAAATGATCTTCATTTTTCGTTCAAGAGTATAACGAAAAAAATGATGCTCAATTCGAAAAAAATGATAGAAGCTCAGAAAACACTATTTCGAATTAAGCATCGTTTTCTTAGTTCAACTCTTGAACCAAAAAGCAAATCGAATTTTACCAGGATGAAGTTTATTTTTATTTCATTTTTTACTACAAAAAACAATGATTATAAATAAATTCCCAGAAAAAAATTATTAAAAAAAAAAAAAAAAAAAATACTGCATTTTCATCCCATTTTCGAACTATGACGAAACAATTTGTTTTCGAGTTCCCGATTTTACAAAAAAAGTTTCATCGATTTTAAAAATGTCCATCTTCGAGTAAGAGATATTTAAGGTCGCCACACCCTTACAAAATAACGGAAAAATTTTGAAAAATTAGAGGTATCATTTTTGACCGAAACGAACCAGAAAATCCAATGGTCATCAGAATCCCAAGGGGTCAGGCCGATGACCCTCTGGTTTGACGTGGAATGCCTCATATATATATATATATATATAGCATATGGGGCATTCCACGCCAACTCGACCTGCCGCGGACCCTCACCATTTTTGATTTCTTTTTTCTTCGAATATGATGGAAGAGAGGGCGAAAAATGAACGTCTGAATTATTTCAGATTTTTTGGGCCCCCGGTTCAAAAGTTGATTTTCTTTCAGGTAGAAATGTATTTGCGGATCCGTTAGTCGTACGAAAAAATCACCCAAATGAAAAAGTTTGCCAATAATATGAGGTGAAAAAAACTAATTTTTTTAGAATTTTTCAATATTGATGGACGCTGTTTTTTCGATAAAACACTCTTAATTTGGAATTTCCACTGTGTTAGCCGTCATCGATTTTTTTTTTAATTTTTACCACAAATTCTTTGTGAAAATACGAAACTTTTGAGACTATGCCAAAAGTGGTACTAGCTCTGGTTCAGATGCCAGAATCAAATGAATTTCGATTAAACTGAAAATACGAGTGAAGTGGACGCACTGCAAAAACGATTTGAGCTATGTTTGACGTATTGCATTTGTATGGTACCATATCGCGTGTCTAATGGTATAAGATCGTATCCGCCCTTTTTTTTTTTTTTTTTCTCCTCAATTTCCGACTTCTCTGAAATATCGATGTATTTTTGCGTTTCAGAAGTTTTTGGACCATTGCAAAGAGAAAAAAAATTGCGGATACGACCTTATACCATTAATAAATGTGATGAAAAAGAATAAGTTGGTGGTAAAAGAGTGGATCCACCAAACATACGACCTTTCACCTTTATTTATTTTTGCAGGTAATTTCAATTATGAATCCATATGTTTTGGGTACTTTTACAGTGAACGCCGAAAAAAAAAAAAGTATACGACCTTTTACCACCAAAATCGCCTTTTTGGCGGATACGACCTTATACCATTAGACACGCGATATAGTATCATACAAATGCAATACGTCAAACATAGCTCAAATCGTTTTTGCAGTGCGTCCATTTCACTCGTATTTTCAGTTTATTCAAAATTCATTTAATTCTGGCATCTGAACCAGATCTAGTACCACTTTCGACATGGTCTCAAAAGTTTCGTATTTTCACAAAGAATTTATGGTAAAAATTTAACAAACATCGATGACGGCTAACACAGTGGAAATCCCAAATTAAGAGTGTTTTATCGAAAAAACAGCGTCCATGAATATTGAAAAATTCTAAAAAAATTAGTTTTTTTCACCTCATAATATTGGCAAACTTTTTCATTTGGGTGATTTTTTCGTACGACTAACGGATCCGCAAATACATTTCTACCTGAAAGAAAATCAACTTTTGAACCGGGGGCCCAAAAAATCTGAAATAATTCAGACGTTCATTTTTCGCCCTCTCTTCCATCATACTCGAAGAAAAAAGAAATCAAAAATGGTGAGGGTCCGCGGCAGGTCGAGTTGGCGTGGAATGCCCCATATATATATTATCAAAAAAAAAAAAAAGAATTGATATACACAGAGTACAGGTACATATATTAGGGTGGCCCTTATTTGGTAAAAAAAAAAATATTTGGTGTGCCGCCCCCTCAATCGGTTTCAAATTGAACAAAAAAAATTCGAGTCAAATTTTAGGTGATTCGGCCAATGGGAACACGTGCCCCAAGGAGGTTTATTTTTTTAATTTTTATTTTTTTTTCTCTTCTCACAGGACATAGTATGACAGAAGAGGAAGAGAAAAGGTTGTAACAAATTTTTCTTTCAACTTTCGGTTTGGTTGGAGAAGTAATATTTTAGAATTTCGTTAGCAAAAATCGATTATTACGTGTCAAATTACAATTAAAATGGTATGCATTCCTCTTAAGATGATGTAGCACTTATCACCGGGAATTAAAATTGCAGAATACGCCTTTATTTTAAAATGGAAGCTCGGATCGAATTTTTACTTGGTCATTCGACTTGTTACACGGTTAGGTATTGTTGTAGACCAAAAAACCCGTGAAATTCAAAAAAAATAAGTTCTATTTCGTTAATTATGTCTCTGCGTGACAGCGCAACGCAGAGGCCTCATGATGACAGCTCGGACGACAACGCCGTATAGGTACTGTTTATTATCCAAGCATACGTGGTCACTGGTTCACTGTTTCTTGGTCTACAACAATACCTAACATGTGTGACAAGTAGTTGCTGATCATAGAAAAAAATATCCTAATTGTAACAAAAATAATTATTACCATATGTGAATTTATCGGACCAGTCGAACCAAATTTTTAAGTCTTCTAACTGAAGCTTAAAAATTTGGTTCAACTGGTCCGATAAATTCACATATGGTATGAATTAATAGGTTTCGAACGATAGAGTCACTACACAAAAAAATAATTATTAATAATTAAAAGCGTAATATTATTTTAAAAATATTGTAATTACTAATCCATAAGTAGACTGTAAATTTGTGATTGTGAGAATAAATATTTGCGACAGTTGAAGATTATTTTTAGACAGTTAGAAATCATTCCACATTTGAAGAAATTTTAAAATCGTTCTGAAATTATATCTGGTTAAATTTAATTGAGTTGCAGGGGTTTAAAGTCTGATAACTTTTAACCTGTTGAGATGACAAGAAAACCTTATGAGACCTTTTTTGTAGAGAATTGAATTCCCTACAAGAATATGTGCATCAAAATTGGAATAACATTTTTTTTCGCAGTTTTATGCAGAAAAAACGAAGAAATAAATTTTTCATTTGTTATTTAGATGGGAAAACGGAAAATCGTTGAGCTCCTCGTAGAGTTGAGATATCGAGCTGCCCTTTTAGGAGAATTTGTTTTATACCTAAACGAAACTTTTGAGATGATAAGGAAAAAACTTTTTTTTTTTGGACCACCCTAATATATATATTACACATTACCAAAGTAATGTGTAATTAAACTCGATTTAATTACCCATTACCAAAGTAATGGATAATTAAACTTGGTTTAATTACTTAGTAAAAATATTACGCACACAAAAAGGCCACTATATACAATAAGCTCACAGCCTGCTCGTGACACATCCACCATACAGGTGCTATAGTGTATATGACTTTGCCTTGCGTACTACTACAGTGCTACATACCCAAGAATCATAACAATTAATTACACATTACCAAAGTAATGGGTAATTAAATAAGGAATTCCATTACAAATGTAATTAGTGACTCGCAACACTGATTGGAGGACTGGGATTAGGAGAGCCTTGAAGGCCTGTGTAAGGCGGGGACAGGCGGGGTGTTTTGAGCTGCCTTTAGGCAGACTCAGGTGTGAATCTGAAGTATTAAAGGGGGACAGTACTGAAAATTTGACAAAAACCGTTTTTTATTACTTTAAATCACCAAAAAGGGTCCGATCAAAAATTGCTAACAGCAATTTTTAGATATTGGTAGCATGTGTATTGGAAAAAAATATCAACCTTCTGCGATGAAAGTTTATGCACAGGAGATCTTTTACAGAAAATTTCCTTTGAATCACTGCGAAAGATATCCTGCGCATACACTTTCATCGCAGATGGTTAATATTTTTTTCCAATACACATGTTACCAATATCTAAAAATTGCTGGAAGCGATTTTTGATTAGATCGTTTTTGGTGATTTAAAATGATAAAGAACTGTTTTTATCAAATTTTCAGTACCGTCCCCCCTTAAGCTAATTCGGAACACTTGACTAAGAAGATATGAATTGTACGCCCGATAAATTCTTCAGCCTCACTCAAGGAGTTTCGGTACACCAAAATGACTAGTTTTTTTTTTATAAATTCATTACGGCATAGTCGTCACATTAAATATTCATCAAATTATTGTATTCATAAACTTATGGTTTCCCAGAAATTTCCAGAAAAAAAAAATCAGTAAAGACGAAAAAGACGGTGTTTTTCGCAGCACTTTTCATCATTTTGATTTAGAAATGAAAAGTAAAAGAAAGAAAAAGTAAAATATACATGTAGTGTCGGGTGAATTTATTCGGAAAGCCCGTTTATGTTAGAACTAAATATTAGGATATATATTATGAAGAGCGAGAGCAGATATGTTTAAGGGGGTTATCGTGCTACAAACAGCCTCAAAAGTATAGCATGAGCGCTTGACTCCTGACTGTATCCCCTAGCCCCGCTTCCGTAGCGAAACTTTTGTTAGTGACTGTTCACGCACACATAGTGGCGCTTTGTGTGTTCACACGCATACTATGCGCGCGCGTAAAACTAGCGACGCAGCAGCGCCACGAGTGAAGCGAAGCCATGAGATCAGCGCGTAATGTCAATGCAGAGCAAACTTTACAAAGCTATATCTCGAAAACCGAGACGGCAAATGTCTTGATTCTTGGATATGTTATTTCGATATTGATGTTGAATCGTGTGTTAGTTTTTGGTGAAAATCGTAAGAAAACTTTTAAAGTTATGCCTCAAAACGTTAATGCTAGACGACGCTTCCCATAAGATGCCATGTATAAGATTCTCAATTTGCCAATTTTTTTCTCGAGTTTGGTGCCGCTAAGGGCTCTGAAATTTTAACGTGTTAATTGTGGTACTAGAAGCTATTCATGTGAATTTTTTCACGACATTCGTAAGAAAACGAAATATCACGATAACCCCCTTAAGTTGTAGATCTTAGGACTAGTATAGCTATAGGGTCAGAGCCTAGGCGCCAGTATGACTGTTAGCAATAAGAGTATGTCTGAGTGGAGTAAATGAAGAGTGCAGGCGTGAAAAAAAACACATGAAGGGTCTTGGGTGGTTGGGGTGAGCCTTCCCCCGAAAAAGGGAAATCGGCAGATTTGACCTGACCAGCGACACGTCAAGACGTACGAGTAGAGCCGAGCCAATTGTACGGCGACGCCCGATAATAAAGAATACCTTTTGTTTTTAACTCTTATTAAAAGTCCTTGTATTTGCTGTTCACCCCATAACATCCTCGCTCACCTTGTGATTCTACACTAGTTAGTATTTTATACTACATACACACATAAAATTGAAAGTCAATAGATTTCCGATAGAAGCGAACATTCGAATTTAATGAGATATGGCAATTTTTCATTTCCGTCATTCGAATGTAAAGTCCTCCAAATTTCAAAATTTTCCATCAAGCCGTTTCCCAGATCATCGCGCGGATTCAGGCGACAGACCGCCAGACCGACAGACAGACCGACATTTTCTAAAAACCTGTTTTTCGGATTCCAGAGGGTAGGAAACGTAAAGATTCGTTGAAATTAGCAAATCTACTTTTCGACCGAAACCAATACTTTTCTTAAATCACCATAGGTGATGAAAAGTAATAATACCGAAATTATAAACAAACGGCTAGATATCGATTTTTGATTTTCAAGTGCTTTAAAAAGTTGAAAATGGTTAAAAATCTAGTAGATTGGTTCGATTACAGCCTACGATGGCTTATTTTCTTCAGGAAACTATTCTCTTTAATCCGACTGTGACACATATTTTTCATCATGTTGGTGATAGTGAATATTCAATTTCACAACATTGCACGTACATCGCTTTTAAGCAACAAATAACCACATTGAATTGCCGATTAACAGGGAAAATAATCTGTCACAGTGAATTTGTGGGAAATAGTTTTCTGGATGAAATGAGCCATCGTAGACTGTAATCGAACCAATCTACTAGTTTTCTAACCATTTTCAACTTTTTAAAGCACTTGAAAATCAAAAATCGATATCTAGCCGTTTGTTTATAATTTCGGGATTATTTTTTTCTGAAAATTTCCGGGAAACCATCAGTTTATGAATACAATAATTTGATGAATATTTAATGTGACGACTATGCCGTAATGAATTTATAAAAAATTAAGAGAGTCAATTCATATCTACTGAATAATGAAATCAGATGAGAATGATTAGAGTTGGCTAGTCTCGGAGTGATTAAATGGTAACGTCACACTGAGAAAAAATTGAATACATAATGCAATAAAGAGGACATGTTTATAAATAGAATTCGGATGATTCGTAACTCAATAACGTTATTTGATCAAAAACATGGATTTCCAGGTGAAAAGGAGTATTATGCTAAAGATGGCCAATGCATGCCAGGAAGTGAGACAAGCGAAGCACACCAGATTTCACGAAATGTACGTCCAGCGTCACAACAATGTCAGGTAAATGTCTTATACGCAAATATACTCTGTACTTTATTTGATGTCACTGGAGCTTGTGGAGAGATTATTCAGCATTATATCATCAGCCAGGTCATATTGCTCAGGAAGCGATGAATTACTACCATTCAGAGATTCGGGTATGAGTCATTTCACGTCAAGCGGGACAACTTTTTGAGCGCATGTTCTTGAAAATCGTTGTAATTTTTTTACATATTCTCTAGGTGAAATGAATCAATGGTACTTTTTGTTTTATCTTAAAGGCCTTAATGAAATTTAACAAACTAAAATTTTTATTGACAAGAAAAATGATCAGGCGGACCGGGAATCGAACCCGGATCTCTGATGGCCTAACCGGGGACTTAATCCACTAGACCACCTAGCCGCCCAAAGAATGTTATCTTCTAACTTCTCTTATCACTTGCGTTTGTTTACTTTTTCTTGTGTTGTGTGGTGTGATTAGATAGATTCAATACTCTTGGCTGCAATTTGTCCCCGGTTAGGCCTCCAGAGATCCGGGTTCGATTCTGCCTGATAATTTTTCTTGTCGATAAAAATTTGAGTTTGTTAAATTTCATTAATTTGACTTACCATGGCGATAAGGGTTTCTACCTTCTGTAGCGTAATTATATTATTATAATTACTCAATAAAAATGAACCGTGTTTCATTTATACATAGTACATGAGAACGTTCGCTCATGACTATGGAGTTTTCAAAATAAATATATGTATGTGTTGCAGCCAAGAGTATTGAATCTATCTCAAAGGCTTCAGGCTGCCGTCCCATGTAGGGCCGGAACGGAATGACGAACATAATCTAGTGACTTTTTCCATGTATAGCGTGTATGTATACACCGACACCTACTTACAAAATACGATTCTCGGACTATTAATAAATATTCGGTGAGGAATCGGTACAATGTGGATAAAATCAATCAATTGCCGCATCTAACACACTAGATAAAGAAGGGTGCACAGGTGACCGAGTTAGAACAAGTTTTTGAATAATCAATTTATTGGTACATCGATCTGGCAAAGAATTGTTCTTGTGTGATCAGATAAACTTGGATCAGTTTTCATAGTACAAATTCATCAAATTCTGCAAAATACTGTCTATTTGTCTATGGCTGTGTTCCGATATTCGCTTGAAGCGCTGAAAATCTAGAGAGAGAGAGACGGAGCTTGGGAATAATCAAGAAGTGTGACAAAGACACAATATTACTGACAGCGCTTCAAGCTAATATCGGAACGCACCCTATATCAGATTGTACGATGGAAATTTTATATCTACCCGGGAAAAAAAGTTTTCATATAATCATATAAAATTATATATAATTTTACAAAATCTTATAAAATTTTATATAATTTTATATAATGACAGATAAAATTTTATAAAATTATATCAGTTTAGATAGAATTTTATATGATTATATATAGTTGCATATATACATATACCGCGAGGACCAGGTGAAAGAGAATGGTCCATCCGCCCAGGCAGCTAATATTTCGTATTTTTAGGGGGATAGCCACTCGTTGCGCTGAAAAAATCCCTAGGGTGATTTTGGCGCGCGGTCGATGCAACTCGGCAGCCATTGTTGATACAAGCCGGCTGACTGTCAATACATCGCGGAAGGTAGACAAGTGTGGTTATGTTCGTTTATTTGAAGCAAATGATAAATAAAGTGAATAAAGCCTACGTGAATAAGCTAGGAATATTTATCAAAAATCGATCAATCAGTTTTAAATGATATCTTAATGCAATCTACGAATTAACCTAAGCTATAACTGGAAATTTATCAGAATCAAAGAGTTCATCGAGAACAACCAATTCGAACAAAATTATTGATTGTATCTTGAGGTTGAGGCATCAATAAATATCCATAGCTTATTCACGTAGGTTTTATTCACTTTATTTATCATTTCCTTCAAATAAACGAACATAACCACACTTGTCTACCTTCCGCGATGTATTGACAGTCAGCCGGCTTGTATCAACAATGGCTGCCGAGTTGCATCGACCGCGCGCCAAAATCACCCTAGGGATTTTCAGTGCAACGAGTGGCTATCCCCCTAAAAATACGAAATATTAGCTGCCTGGGCGGATGGACCATTCTCTTTCACCTGGTCCTCGCGGTATGTATTCATATATAATTGAGCCGTTCTCTGCAACAACATCTTAAGTCGACTTAAGTTTTGGTCGAAAATAGGCGATTAAAGATTCGACGGTTGGTATTTCAATTTTACGGAGGCATTTCACAAAAAACCAATTTTTTTTTACGTAGGTGGGGTACCCAAAAGTCATATAGGAATATAAAACAATCGAATATAGTTTGCAGTACGGTGAGATACATGAAGGTTTGGAGTGAGACTTAAGGGGTTTTTCCATAGAACAGCTTTTTTACTTCCCGAGTCTCTGTTTTCAGACTTTATCCCGATGACAGATAATCAAATTTTTTTAAAATTGGTCCCCGATGGTTTTTTGGGTCGCTGATCACGAATCTGAAGTCAAATTTCTGAAATTAAAAATGGCGAATCCAATATGACGTGAGAAATCTCGAAATATTCCGATTTTGATAAAAATTGGAATCCGTAGGTTTTCTGGTTCGCTGATCACGAATCTGAAGTCAGAATTTCAAAATTCATCATGGAAAATCCAATAACCTGGTGAAAAAAAAAAAAAAAATTGAAAATATTTTGATCTTGAATGAAATTGGTACCTGGAGGTTTTTTAGGTTTCTGATAACGAACCTAAACTCCTGATGATATCTCTTTCAGCACAAAAAAACGGGAAGTTCAAAGGCTGGCACATATAGGCAGCTTGAATCTGCTTGTTATTTATAGAAACACATTTCTGACTTTTAATAATGTACTAAGGGTAAAAAAATGTTATAACTAAATTAGTTCATACAAAAGAAAGTGTGTTTTCGCTATTTATTTATTTATTTATAATGCACTCTTGTAACATAGCTACAGTACATGGGAGGTTACATAATATGGAGAGTTGAGAACTGGTCCTTGGCTTCAAGGAAAATAATAAGAGGAAATACAGATAAGAAGTTTAGAGGTTGTACAGATTGAACAGTGCTGGTGTTTTTTGGTCTCCGAGAGACCATCAAATGGTTTAATAGCGTGCGGAGTAGTGCAGATGGCGGTGCGGTGGTGGTTCCATATTGCAAGCTAGGAGCCTGTGATTTTGAGGCGAAGACACATAAGGTTTTTGAGTTATATGAAGAGAACGTCAGTTTCTCTCGGCGTTCTAACACTCAAAATCTCATATATTGACGGTCCTAGGCTGTGGTATTTGAGCCGAATCATATCCGAAGCGGGACAGGAGGCGAGAAAGTGTTGGAGGTCATCCGGACAGTCCCAGGAGCACACTGGGCATGAGTTCTCTGGGTTGAGCTTAATGCGCTTATTGTTCCAGTAGAAACAAATCCCTCTCTTTGAAGCCACCCTTGCTTGACTCACAAGGGCAAGTTTGCTGAGATTCAGGTTGAAGTGCAGGTAGTTAGAGTCCTGTTGCTGTAGATGATGGTACAGTGGGCAGTAGGATGAGGCTCGTGCTTGCTCCAGGTCGTTCTCCCTCAGAATGTTTCCTTGTTCTGCCAGGATTAAGTCAATGTGAGATGATATCGTGTGTGGGCTTTGCTCATCGAAGATCGGGCCGAAGCCAAGATCTACCAGCTTCTCACGGAGCGTGTTAACCCAGTTTGGGCTCGGAGAGAGCGGGTTCGTAGTGGACATATACAACAGCCTGTTGTAGCACTTACGGGGGAGTCTAGTATCGTCCATTTCCAGCAGCTTGACCAGCCATCTCAGTTTCTTCTTCAGGATTTCTATGCTCACGTCAGGTACCTTCGATTCCAGTCGGACGATATAATGAGGAGTGGAGCGGGGCCAGCCATAAAGTTGTTTGAAGAATTTGGACTGTGTTGTGCAAAGGGTGCTTTCGTGACCGTCCGCCCAGAACTCCGCCGCGTAAAGGAGAGTGGCAGTCACCACTGCATTGAAAAGTTTTTCTGCTGGTAGTGAAGATCTAGGTTGTGCCTTCCTGAGTTTCCCCAGGGTTACGCCGATGGCCTGATTAGCCTTCGCCGCTCGATCCATGGCCGCATCGTTGAATTTCCCGGATCTGGAGAATAGAATTCCGAGATAGCTGTATGATTTTGTGGTTGCTATTGTGTTTCCGTTATATTTGAATGTCGGCATGCTGAGGTATTTGGGGCTCTTGTGGAATATGATTATCTGGGTCTTCTTGGCATTTACAGTGAGACCAAGGGATGAGCAGAAGGTGTGTAAGGCATTTAGCGTCCTCTGCGTGGCTTGAGCTGTGTCGGCAAGAAGGACGATGTCGTCTGCAAAGGCCAGTGCCGATAGTTCGAAAGATCCACCCAAACTAGCTCCTGTGAGCCCCGCTTCTCGAAGGTGCTTCTCCAGTCCACGGATGAAAAGGACGAACAGAAGTGGACTCAAGGATTCTCCCTGCGGTGTGCCCTTGGTGATTTTCATTTTCTTCGATTTTACTCCATTGATCTCATAGAACATACTGAGATTTTCGTAAAGCTCGATGATTGAATTTAGTGCTCTCGAGCCCAGCCCTAGGTCTCTCAGACTGTCCCATAACAGGTGGTGCTGCACGCTGTCGAATGCCTGCTTAAAGTCTACGAATATGGAGAACAGGTATCTACCAGGTTGGCTCAGCGCTATTTGAGTGGCCGATAGTAGGCTAAATAGGTTGTCCGAGCACCCTCGATTCCTACGAAATCCACACTGGTGCTCAGGGAGCAGCTTCTGGGTTTCGCACCAGATCTGCATGCGATTCGCAATGATTTGAGTGTAGATCTTCGAAATGCAGTTAAATAGCGCTATGTTGCGATAGTTGTTATGGTCAAGCTTGTCCCCTTTTTTATGTAGTACTATGGTTTTGACCCAACCCCAGCACTCGGGCACTGTACCCGTTTCCAGGACTCTGTTGAAAAGATCTGTTACTGCCGCTGTACCAGGTGGTGGAAGGCTCTTATAAAATTCGTTCGCTAGCCCGTTCGGACCAGGAGCTTTATTGTTTGATAGCTGCACTAGAGTCTTGTGGGTCTCCTCGAAGGTGATGGGCAGATCCAGCGTTGGGTGGGTCGATTGGAATCGATATCTGGGGATCTCAGTGAGGGCCGATGAGTAATTGGTCAAGTAGAATTTCTCCCAGCTGCTTATAGGTAGTGGACAGGTAGGTGTTGGTCTTGGCGAGAGTTTTCGGTAGGTGGTCCAGAATCTTCTTGTGTTTCGGACGTTGGAGATTGCGGAAATTTCCGCGTCTCTAATGCTTTGTTCCATCGTATTCATAGTCGAGATCAGATTCTTTTTGGCCTCTAGGTAGTTTTCCCTGTGGTTTTTCTCAAAGGACGAGTTCCTGGCGATTCTGAACAAGTGGCGGACATTTGCCTTGAGCTCCTTGCATTGCGCAGCCACCCTGGAGGCTTGTCCAGGGTAGGGTTTCCCCGGGTCGTAGGTTTTGCACAGGTTGGCTCTCGCCGCTGCTACTTTGATGGTGCGCTCGATTCGTTGGTCTAGGGATGTTGGGTCCATGGCATAGCTGGCGAAGGAGTCCCAAGCATCACAGATACAGTTGAGATAGGCGAGATGTTCCTGCTCTGTTTTCGCCCAGAGGTATTTCTCTGCTATGGTGGGTGTTAAGTTGCTCGCTGTTGGTGGTGAGGGGTCGGCATGCCGGCAGGCTATCTTTATTTCGTATATCATGTGGGGAGACCTTGAGCCGTGTGAAGAGGTTTGAGAGTCCTGTATAAGATCAATGGCGGAGGTATTTATCCAGGCAGTGTCAATAACACTCGACCCTCTCTGGTGAATGAAGGTCCAGTTGGCTGGAGAGTCTGAGCTCGTCCTGCCATTTAAAAGTAGAAATCCGAGGCTGCTCAGTTCGTCTTCTAGGAGTCTCCCCCTGCCGTCTGTTTTTTCGTCTAGGCTTGTCCGCGCGTGAGTCAAATGTGAACCTTCAGTGATGCAGGGATCTACCTGATTCAAACTGCCCATTCTCGCGTTCAGGTCACCCATGATTATGAAGGGAGTATCCGGGTATCTTTGACTGTAAATACCGATTACATCCGAAAGCTCGTTCACTGCATCCTCGTCGTCCATCTCAGGGCTGAAGTAAGCTAGGCAGAATAATAACTCAGTGTCCTCAATTTTTAAAAGGGATATTACGAGGTTTTCTGAGCTTGTTAGTAAGACTGGGGTATTGCTGATTGAGTTATGTTTTTTTATGAATAGAATGATGCCACCTGATGGTCTACCGGTGGAAAATGTTCTCGTTGCTGGGAGTTGAAATGGTTGAAAGTTAGACAAAAATCTCGGGAACGATGTGACTTCACAGTCCTTCCAGGTCTCTTGGATTCCGAATATCTCTAGGCTGGCGAAAAACTGCATCATAGGCTTGTCGAGATTATACAAGTTCTTGAGTCCATCCACATTCCAGATGGCTATTGTTCTGGTGCGCGGGTCGATGGGGCTTCGGTTTTTTCTAGACGCCGGAGTGATTGAGGTGGGGTGGGGGTGAGGTCGAATTGTCTTGGTGTTTGCGGTAGTTTGGAGGAATTGTAGAGAATTATTTGGATTATTTGCTGTAGGCAAAGGCTGCGAGAGGGCTGGGACGAAAAAACGAGGCGGCTTGACCTGCTTCTGGTTTATCATCTTTCTGTTTCTTCGTAGTTGCCGATGATGCTGTGTCCTTTGGTGTCTTGTCCTGGGGGCGGCTGCTAGTACTGTCCTTGGTGCTGGGTGGGCTGACATCACAATCCCTACGTCTTTTTTTCAGTTGCACGGCTTCTTCTTTGGTTATTTTCTTGTTGTTCACCAGTATATCGGCATCCCTAAGCTTCGCATCGAGACCTAGTTGCTTTAGACTCTGGACTATGGGTAAGCGTTCTTTACGCGCTGCTGAAGTGATTTTATCATAGTCCCTCGAGATTGAGATCTTAGAACCCTTTAGTTTGTGTGCTTTCATGAGGATTTGTGATTTGGTGTTGAAGGAAGTCAGTGCTAGGATGATGGGACTGGTTTTGCCCCCTCGACTGGCCCCGAGTTTTCTCACGTAGTTGATGTCCTGTCGCTGAAGAAAGATTCCCAATTTTTCTTCTAGGAATTGGAGTAGAGTATCACATAAGTCAGTGGGCTCTTTGGGAGTTGCTAGACCATATATAATAAGATTGTTCTGTCGTCTTTGGTCCTCGATCATCTTCGCCTGGGCATCTACGGTTTTTTGGAGCTTGAGGTTTTCCTCTGTTAAGGTTTGAATTTTCTCGGTGTTATTCTCCACTTGTATCTTCAGTGGGTCAATAGCTTCCTTGACCGATAAAGTTACTGCTTCCTTTATCCTGGGATCTAGCATGGTAAGGAATTGACCGACTGATATCTCGCTCATTGGTTTATTTAGCATTGTCTTATCCATTCTCGACGTGGTGTCTCCTTATGCACACAGATGGAGCTGGGGGTATCAATTTCTTTGCTGCTCGATGAGGATAGTATGCATATAAGTAGGTATATAAGAAGTGATTAGCACCGTGCGATCTAAGATCAATGGTGATGAGATGCTCCAGGAAAGAGAGAAGAATCGGAGATAGTATGGTGGGGTTTATTTACGACAGTTTACCTTTTTGCGCGCATTTATCATGCCAGTTATGTTCGTGCCTCATGCGTACAGCTGACATGTACCTGCGTATGGAGTTTGTTGTTCGTATGCCTTGTAGGTTATGCTAGCCTTTGCAGTCAGATTCGGGGAACGAGTGGGACTCGGCGTGTGTGTGATTAATTCAGAGGTAAAAGCAAGGATGTAAGCGCCAGTGTGAGTTAAGAATGAGTGCGTCGGAATTAGTAAAATATATTAAAATAACTAAAAGTCACAGAGCACAAATAAAAACAACTTCGGCCTGCACTGATCGGTGGCGCCCTCCGTGTTTTCGCTATTATCGTATAAAAAAAAAAAGTTACATCACCAAATCAGTTTAAGAAAATGGTATCTTTCAGACTCAGTCCGAGTTCATTTCGTCTGATTCAGCCGAATCATTGCCGTTGCATGTACTTTGCGTACTAACCACGCCGGAGCGACCACTGACGAGCTCGAGCACGGTGGGCGCGTCGCTTGTTATGGTCATCGTAGCGTCAAAAGTCGACAGAAACATCCGAAATTTACAGGGAATATAGCTAATAGTGTACGGAACACCGAGGTAAGCGTCCCTAAAAAAATCACTTAAGTCGACTTAAGTTGTTGTTGCAGAGAGCGGCTCAATTATATCTGACAAAAAACTAAAACTATACATAGGTTCATATGGTTATATATAATTATATATGACAATATATGATTATATATAACCATATAAATATCTACGCACAGTCAAATAAAGCCATATTAGTCCAGTCGGAATGTACATAAGGTCTATTCTTGAATATGTCCGAGTCGCCAATTTTTTTACAGCTTCATTGGATACCCAAGAACATATCCTGAAAAACTCGGTGTATGGTAGGTCCGGGTTTGGAAAATAAAAAATTATTAACAATTGAAAATGCTTGATTTTGACGCAATCTTTTTATTTATCAAGTTTAGAGAAAAAAGTTTCAGACAAAAATTGTAGATCTCACTATTCTCTACAAAATCGGTCCTATCAAAAAATCACGTAGCGTTGATGGTTTGGCTGTAAATTGCAACGGAAGACTAAGCGCCGCCAAAACTCGGTTATTTTGTTTATTGCATGCAGCTCATTGGATTACCGACGCTCACTATTGGAACTTCTCGTCAATGCAGAACCATCTTTTCCTAAGAAAAGCGCGTAAAGTTTTCCCGGCTATGTCATATAGTTTAGCAACAATGAATTTTCGCCTGAAATCCGCCCTTCCCCTATAACTTCTAGCCGAATGACCCGACAGAGTGCAACAAAAATGGTAGTGGTACGTTTTACCACGTTCTTTCGGGATCCGATGAGAAAAAAATTTTTTTTCTGCAAAAAAGGCCGTTAAAAAAGAAATAAAATTTTTGCTTATAAACAAATGGTAATATCTTCGTCAATTTTCAAGTTACCGGAAACATTCTTCAATCATCTGATAGGTCTTCTTGCGACGCTTTTTTTGAAAAAAAAATCATCTCCTAATCTTTATTAGAACCGGAGATACAGAGAGGTTCACCTATTAAGGGAGATAATCTAATTGTTAACTAAGCGGTGCGACGTCGAACTCGATTGGCCGAGTCGCTCCCCACCGCGCGGCCCGGCGGGACTCGCTCGGCGGACGGTGCGATGTAATCCGCGCCGATCTATTGAACCAGTCGTTGCAATGAGATGAATGATTCGGGAAATATGAAACAAATTGCATATCATACTCGAATGTCTCCAAAATACGCACAAACTTCAATCATTCTAAAATGTTAATTAGATTAACAATTATGAATTAATAGGTGAACCTCTCTGTATCTCCGGTTCTAATAAAGATTAAGAGATGATTTTTTTTCAAAAAAAGCGTCGCAAGAAGACCTATCAGATGATTGAAGAATGTTTCCGGTAACTTGAAAATTGACGAAGATATTACCATTTGTTTATAAGCAAAAATTTTATTTCTTTTTTAACGGCCTTTTTTGCAGAAAAAAAATTTTTTTCTCATCGGATCCCGAAAGAACGTGGTAAAACGTACCACTACCATTTTTGTTGCACTCTGTCGGGTCATTCGGCTAGAAGTTATAGGGGAAGGGCGGATTTCAGGCGAAAATTCATTGTTGCTAAACTATATGACATAGCCGGGAAAACTTTACGCGCTTTTCTTAGGAAAAGATGGTTCTGCATTGACGAGAAGTTCCAATAGTGAGCGTCGGTAATCCAATGAGCTGCATGCAATAAACAAAATAACCGAGTTTTGGCGGCGCTTAGTCTTCCGTTGCAATTTACAGCCAAACCATCAACGCTACGTGATTTTTTGATAGGACCGATTTTGTAGAGAATAGTGAGATCTACAATTTTTGTCTGAAACTTTTTTCTCTAAACTTGATAAATAAAAAGATTGCGTCAAAATCAAGCATTTTCAATTGTTAATAATTTTTTATTTTCCAAACCCGGACCTACCATACACCGAGTTTTTCAGGATATGTTCTTGGGTATCCAATGAAGCTGTAAAAAAATTGGCGACTCGGACATATTCAAGAATAGAACTAGGCGAAATTTCTGTACATTCCGACTGGACTATATATTGTAACGTAGCGGATTTTATTGAGACCTTCGGTCTCGTGAATCCGGAGTTATTGTGAAATTTTTTGTATAGAACCCCTCGATCTCAGGCTAAAACTATTAGGTGTGCTAATATAAAACATCTGTGTTACGTTGTTATTTTGTAGATTCGGACAGTTGGATCTAGAGCTGTCTATTCCCCCCCCCCCCCCCCCCCCCCCCTCCCCCCCCAGCAGAGTGTTACCCGTGCCTGTCGTGCCTATTCTAATGTCTTTAAAAGCTATCCTATGGATCTGGGTTTTACCCGAGACCGTCCACCAGACTTGGGTTTACTGTCTTTGGCCCTCGGACAGGAAGTAAACACTCCGTGCCGTACGCTCTTTTGACTAGCTCCCCGAAGCTGTTCCTAATCTCGTTATTTTTAGGATAATGTGACCATGGCAGATAAAGAATCGTTGCACTAAAAAAAAAAAAACAGATCTATTTCATTTATTTTAATTTATATAAATTTTCAAGTTGACAAATATCGCTTATTCTAAACTTAATCTACTCTCTTATGCTAATCAATTTCCCTTTGGAAATTCTTTTGTTTGTTGCAAATTCTCTTTTCGTGATTTGACTTTTATGTTATGTTTTACTTTAACTTATGAATCAAAAGCGCTTTGCTATAAGAGTCTTTTATATGTCTTTCTATCTTCTATCTAAATTCTGCTCTGGCAAATTAAACTAAAAGATTTGATATTTATTTGAAGTCAATAAGCTGTTATAGCTCAATTGCTATTTACTGAAATATTTTGTGTTGTGAGTCGATTAGGACGCTTTGCCTGTAAATCGCTCACGAGCTCTGTGGTGTCCGGCATATATTCAAATTCCCCCACCTTCGTTCTGCTGAAAAGCTGAACGCTGAGGATTATCCCCGTTTCGTACTTTACGAACGACTTTGCTCGTTCGCTCACCGCGGAACCAGCTGATAGAGCAGTTGAACATGTTACATTGCCCCCTATTATCGACTAGTCCTTTTTTTTTTCTTATATTCAAAAAAACTCTGTTTTATATCCGTGTGTTTTTCTTCTGAAGCAAAAATTATTGGTCGATAATCTCATCACCTTCCTTCCCCTTTTCTTTTTTCCTTTTTTTTTTTTTTTTAATCCCAATCGATTGTCAGGTCAGGGTGTAAAATATAATCCGGTACTGCAGGTGGTTCGACGAAGGGTGCTAATTGTGGCCTCGGTTGCATTGCTCGATTTCCTCCACGTCTCCTCAATGCTACGGGTACACTATATTCGTCTATGCGGTACTTCTTTCTTATTTCGATAGCATGTATCCGTTTTTCCTCTTCCGTCCTTTCTCGCGGCAGGTCGATTGCAGTCAATTTCCATGGCAAACTCAGGTCCACAGCATAAATCTCCTGCATCTCAGGCTTAGCAGCTACCATCCATGGTAATTTGATTCTATTATCCAACACGATGTCTTCGGTGATTATTGGCATGCTCCTTGGCATTGTAGATTGCGTCCTACCAGATTGCTCAGCTATCATTTTTTCTATGTCATCAAGCATCTCAAGTTGGTTCCCAACGGTATTCGCTTGGTTTAATCCTATCATTGCGGTCGCTTCTAATTCCTCTTGCAACGTCAGTATTGTTTCTGGTGCTAATTCTTTAAGCAAAATCGTCTCAATGTCATCAGTGTCGATGCTGTCATGGCTTGTTGTAGGTTGCGAGCGAATGTCGTTTATTTCCGTTTTTATCATTAATGGCTCTTTTCGGTGTATATTTTCTCGTACATGTTTTAATAACTCCTCCATTCTCTCGGATCCCGGTCTCACGAATTGTACCCCATTATCCCTCTCTTCGATGATAACCGCGTGCATAGTCATCTCGGTTTTTGAGAGCTTCTTTTCTCCCAGCGTCTGGACAGCTCTTCCTGGACGGTGATTTCCACTACTGGAGGTAAATCTTCCAGTTGGTGTAATTTGACTCGCTGGATTGCCATTTTTGTCCAACTGCGAATCTCCTTCGAAAGGATTCGCCTCTACCGATTTGTTCTGCACACTTATATATCCGTACATATCGATGGACTATGTAATAACTGATTTCAAACGTTATCGCGGCATTCTTATATACCATATATTCGTGCGACGGTGGGCATCCTTTGTCTCGCCGGATAATCCTTTACTTATATTCTAACCTGTCAATCACAAATCTATTTCTATACATTTAGTTTTATTTTTAGATTCTAAATCTCCTTATTCACAACGGCTTCAACCGAGTGAATTTTAATTTCTGAAATCCCAGTCGGCTAGGTGATGTATTTTTTAAACATGTTTAAATGAAATTTTCCCCGTTCTCTTTCTGTAATAGGGTTCTCTAGTATAAAAGTGGCTTCGCCAATCTGTCTCTTGATTCTGTAAGGCCCTTCATATGTGGTAAAAAATTTGGCCATTTTCTTATTTTGCGCGTCAGATACATTCAACGCTCTGACCAGCACTAAATCCCCGATATTGAATTCGGTCATTTTATGTTTTGAATTATACCTAATTGCACGGTTTTTTTCCCTTTCTTTTAATATTTCGCTTCGCGAGTCCAATCTTGAAATCGAGTGTGTCATCTACCTGATTATTTATAATCCAATCCGCCCAGAATCTCTTCGGTTTTATATTTAACTGTAATTCGCATGGTGCGAATTCTGTCGTGTCATGATACACTTCGTTCATGCATGTTTCGATCACGTTAACCCATTTAATCCATGTTGTATGCTTATCAGTTAAAAACGTTCTAAAAAACCACCCGATTTCTCGATTGACTCGTTCCACGATGTTACCCTGAGCGTGCCTAATAGATGAGAAAACCGGTACGATATCCTCATTTCTTAATCTGTTTAACCATGCTGCGGACGTAAATTGTGTCCCGTGGTCAAATTGTATGCGCTTTGGCTTTCCCAATTCCGGGATGTATCTGTCAAAGATGCTTCGGATGGTAGACTGCGCGGTCGCGACCTTCAATGGGTACAATCTAACAAACTTGCTAAACGCGTCAATTACTACCAATAGCCATTTGCTGTTTTCCCGGCTAGCTGGCAGTGGTCCAAAAAAATCAATTGATATTAAGTCCCCAACCCCATCAGGTATATTTTGCATATTTGCGTACGAGTAACGATTTGGTACTTTGCACCTCTGACATCGGTCACATCTGGATAGCTCGCGCCTTATGACCTTCGCTAACTTTGGGTAATAAAATCCTTCACGTAAAATTTTATAACATTTAGTCGCTCCGATATGTCCATAAATCTCGTGACATTCAATAATTAAGTCTATCACCATCGCTTGTGGCAGATACGCGCGCAGCTTGCCCCCTGGCTCTTGCTGAAATAAAACATCGTTGTTGATCTTGAAACGACCTCGGTAGCTCTCAACGCCGGTGTTCCTTATGTCAGCTATTCGTAAGTCGTGTTTTTGTAATTTAGCAAGTCATCTCAATATATATATTCTATTTGAAAATCGAAAGTCTGAATAAAAAGTACCCAACGGGTGAGACGCGAGCTCATTAACTTGCAAGTTAATACAAATGTTAATGCTTTATGATCAGTCCTTATTGTCAGTTTCGCACCGACAACAAAACTACGGAATTTTCCCAAGGCGTAAACTATTGCTAGAAGTTCCTTTTCTGTAGTAAAATAGTTGAGTTCCGCCCCCTTTAAAGCTCGGCTCGCGAAACCAACAATAGCATGTTCATTTAGATCGTTCATTTGGTATAGAACCGCCCCCACCGCGTAATTACTCGCATCGCATTGCAGGTAATAAATTCTTCTCGGATCAGGATGGTGCACAATCATAGTTTCACAAAATAAACGTTTAACCTTTTCAAATTGTTCATTTAACTCATTCGTCCATGACCATTTGGTTCCTTTCTTGAGTAGCTGCAACAACGGGTATGTTGCGTCTGAATATTTATTAGTAAATTTGTTATAATAGTTAGCTAATCCCAAAAAACCTTTTAATTGTTTTGGATTTTTCCGCGCCGGGTAACTATTTATTGCTTCTATCTTTTCGGGTTGTGGCATTATGCCATTGTTTGTAATTTTGTGACCTAAAAAGTCTATTTCTTTTCGAAAGAATTTCGATTTCTCGAAATTTATGGTTAAATTATGCCTTTTAAAAGTCTCGAACAAACTTCCTAAATGTTTGATATGCTCGGGAATTGATTTGGACAAACATAGAATATCATCAACGAAATTTATTGTAAAGTTTTCTACATCTCTAAGTACAATATCCAACGCTCGGATCAGACTCGCCAGGCTGGTGCTTAATCCGTACGGAGTGACTTTGAACTGGTACGTCTTTCCATTGTGCATAAAAGCCGTGTATTTTCTCGAATCTTTATGCAAGGGCACCTGCCAGAAGCTGGCCGTTAGATCTAAGCTAGACATGGTCTGAGAGCTTCCACATTTCTGAAAGAGAACCTCAGTGGATTGAGCACAATCTCTGTCAGGTATGATCAACTTGTTTATAAAACGAGCATCAAGCACTAACCGGATGTCCCCTGATTTTTTCGCTACAACCACCACCGGGTTTATGTATTCGCTGCATGATCTCTCTATTATGCCAAATTTCAACATTCTTTCTATTTTCTGATTTACCTTATCTCGGTGCATAATTGGAATCGGATAAGACCGTCGCACAAATGGTTGATCTTCGTATATCTGAATTTTATGCTCGTATACTGTGACTCTACCGGGTAATTTAATAAAAATGTCTCGATATTTCCTTAGTAAGTTTTCAAATAGTGCTTGATCCTCATTCCTCAACATCTGACATTCCGTTATCTTGCTCGTGATCTCATCATCGGTTAACTCATAGCTCATCATGTAGTCACCGACCGTGTCCTCTACCGAGTTATCTATATTTATTTCTGATACTTCGATTTTACCATTCACCAAATGAATCTGTTCAATTTCGCGTATCTCTACGTTTTTTGTGATTTCATCAGTTTGTATAGTCAAAACGTGTGATTTTAAATCTAAATCCGCACCCCATCTCGTGAGAGTGTCTATCCCAATAATTGCATTCTCGCGTAATTTAGGAATGACTAAAAACGGGATATGATCTACGAATTCCCCAATCTTTGTTTCTATAAAAATCTGAAATTTTACCTTTTCAGGTTTCCCACCAGTTACACCGATTATCTGAAAGTTGACCATGGGTAATTTTTCACATTTATTTAGCGAATCATTATTCAAATTGTACCAGTCCTCAGACACGCACGTCACCTGGCTGCCTGTGTCTATCAAGGCTGTCACTAACTCTCCTTCTAGATAGACATTTATGACCGGACATTTTGTTATTTGACTTCCCACGTTTTCTTCTTTTTTTAACAAATAGTCGACCGGATCCTCGAATAGATCTGAATCGTCTCTATTTTGATTTGAAATTATCGCGCTGATTTGCGTTTCGCACTGTGTTGGATATTCCAGCGGCATCCTCAACACAGCGCTGATTAGTTTTCCGTATTCTTCGATTCGTCGACTTCGACCTCGACTACAATCCCTTCTTCCGCAAGCGCGTTTATATTTCGCGTGTTTGTCCAATTCTGTCGCTTGTTATTTTCGTGGGTATTGGACTTAAATCTACTTTCACTATTATCGCCTAACTTGTGATCATCCCGGGGCATGCTATATTTTGGAGCGCTCTGTGTATTAGGTGAGCTGTTTCGCCATGTGTTTTGTTTTGACTTATCGTCAAAGTTTCGCATTGAGTTTGAATGTTTACTTCCCATTTGTGTCGGCTGACCATTTCGTGGTATATTTGATTTGCCTCCGGACTGCATTTGATCCAAAAACGCAAGTAATGCGTCGATATCCCGGATATCACGACATTTAGCTGCTTCTACGATAGATTCATCAAAGTGTCGGATTATATTACCCACTATCTCACCCCGTGTAGAAATCATAGGACGGCAGCCACTCTTACAAATCGGGCCAGCGTTAGGCCAATATTGGCAATATGATACAACGATCTTGCATTGGTAGTTTGGTCCGGCCCTGATCTGGTTCAATATCGAAACTTGATAGAATGGTGAAGCAGCGGTAAGCTATGCCTGTCCGATATTGGCTTCAGAATGGCAGCCATCGTGATGGTCAGACACCACAACCGATTTCAGGTCGGCCACCGATACACCGGTCGATCCTCGACGCGCGTTACCTGTCCAATATCGGTTTTAGACCGAGCACCAATGCAACGGTGAAACCTCGGTGCCCACTATCCGTACAATATTGGTGTCAGATTGGCGACCGATGGAACGGTTGAACCCCGGTACGCAATATCCATCTGATATATAGGTTTCGATGCGACGGTCATACTAAGGTCCATAATCCCGGTCCAAGATCGAACTTGAACCAGCAGCTGATGTATGGGTCAAACCGGAGCGCAGTATCCCGGCCCAAGATCGGGCCCAAATAACTCATTGTATGTGCGCGCTATGTATACAAGTAACAAAAAGTAGTATCGATAGTCATGCAACGAATTGGCGTGGTGGCTAGAGCGAGCGATTCGTAATATGGGAGACCGAGCGTTCCGGGTTCAAATCCCCTCGTAGTTAGAAAAAAAAAAAAAATATGCGGTTAGTTGATAATCAGGTAGGGGTACATAAGTTGATCATATAATCTAATGCGTGACGAATAAAGTCAGTTAACACAGCCTTCGTATACAATACCGCGCGAATTGAGATTGAGGTTTTCAGAATTAAAATTTTTTTTGCTATATAAATGAGCTTGGTCCAATGTTGCCTTGCCAACGGAACAGAATATTGGCCCAGAAACGGCAGCCAAGTACGGCGCGTTTTAGGTTGGCCAATGTTGGTAGAACCTGCCACGGCGTTACATTACAATGATGGGCCAGGGTTATTTGCCAAGCTTGGACCGCTCGATTAATGGCGGAGACCAACTTCGGCCCAACCAGCTGCCGTTCACTAATTTCTGCACGGGACGTTCCGGTATAGGCGGTGCTAACCCAGATGTCGCCGCGAACTTACGACTCGCGTATTCCGACCACCCTAATTTGGAGTCAGGTACGTAATATCCAAATTCTAGGTCTCTTCGAACCTCACGCTGCGCTTCCTCGCCCCAATATCTAGTCAAAAATTTACTTTTAAATTCTTCCCATGTTTGTATTACGTCGCGCCGCGCAATCCACCAATCCTTTGCGTCATTTGTCAGGCATTGCCCGAGTAATTTAATCCCTACGTCATTCTCTATATTTAATATTTGGAAGTACTCTTCCATTTCTCTGATATAATTTATAGGTTTTTCCCATATTTTTCCAGCATACATTGGTAACTTGAGTTGTCTGACAATCGGGTTAGTATTGCCGTTGTTTATTTGTAGTCCTCGCGACTGTAATCTTAATCGTCTATATTCGCCTTCTAATCCGATTCTCAGACTATCATGTTTGTGATTCAATCCCTAGTAACCAAATATTGTAAGAAATTTCGACAATCCTCGTTCGCAAGCATCTTTCGGCAGATTTGCCGTAGACTTGTGAATGAATATTGTAAGAAACTTAGACAATCTTCTTTCGCACGCATCTTTCGGCAGATTTGCAGCAGACTTGTGGATGAATATTGCAAGAAACTCGGACATATCCTCTTTCGCAAGCATCTTTCGGCAGATTTGCAGCAGACTTTTGTATGATCATTTCAAAAGACTTGGAATCATCAACATCTTGCGCAAGTTCATAGCATGCATGCGGAAACAGACTACTAGTGGTTCATATGTAAGCATCTTGCAAGAGATGGTTACTAGGGATTCTACTATTTGATCTTGAGTTTTTCTTTGATCATCAACGATTCTGTTTTTTAACACTTCATAGGTTTGAACTTGTTCCGATTTCAAAATGTTTTCAGTAGATTCTATCTTGTCATTGCATTTTGTTATTTCATTATCAAACCTTTTAGTAACCTTCTGAAGTTCAGAACCTAGTTTGTCAATTTTGTGATTATTTATTTCTGTACTTTCCTTTAATTCCCTATTCATTTTTTCCTCAAATCTATTTCTATCGTCGATAGCACTCGCCTGAGAGTTATACATTGTTTGTTCTATAGCCTCAAACCGAACCTCCATCAATTTCTCTAGTCTTTCACTCATCTTTGTTAGGTTTTCCATTGCTGCTAATAACTTAGTGTCAGACTCTTGAGAAATAACATCCAGAGACTCGTCTGCTGGCTTTTCCTTGCTTTCTTTATGCGTATCTAGATCAGGATTTTTATCTCTCGAATTTTCGTCTACCTTCAAGGGATCCTCCCCTTCCTGCCCTTTGCCTGATCCTTTATCTGCCATGTTGTCTGACCTATGACTTTTTCCAAACCTGGTGGACAGTCTGACGGTACCCGTTAGCAAATATAGCTTAAAATTTTTTTTTCTTTATTGAAATTTTGAAATTATGTTTGATTTGAGCAAATAGTGTTGAAACAAAGGAAAAAGAAAAAAATTTTGTATATTTTATTTGATAATATAAATTATTATTATTTTTTTTTTTTTTTTTTTTTTGAGGAGCCCCACGTTTGGGCGCCAAATGTAACGTAGCGGATCTTATTGAGACCTTCGGTCTCGTGAATCCGGAGTTATTGTGAAATTCTTTGTATAGAACCCCTCGATCTCAGGCTAAAACTATTAGGTCTGCTAATATAAAACACCTGTGCAGACGGGAAGAGAGAGAGAGAGAGAGAAGTAATTTATTCGACCTTGGAGCGAACTCCTTCAGGCCGCAGGCAACAATAAGAAAATACAAAAAATGCAAAAGATAGTTTACAAAAAAAATACAATATACAGAATAACGGAATAAGACTAACATGCAAGTAAAATAAAGGCATAAGACATATAGTATTGCATATGATCAACTTGAAAAGAAATATAAATGTATGCTGATATATGTAGTATAACGGAACAAGTAAAGACAAAAATAGAAATGAAATAGAGCGCCAATAAGATACAATAAAAATCCACTAAAAATGAAAGAATAAAATAAAAGCGCATAAGTGGAACATAGGATTGAATAGTTAAAAGCAAGCGTAGATAAAATAGAGTATAGATAAAATAGAGTATGAGCCAGAACAAGTGAGGTGATTAAAATTAGAATCGAAATTAAAAATGAACGTGAGTTAAGTACAAGTAAAGTATGAAGTGAGCTAAAAATAGAAATAAAAATAAAAAAATAAAAATAGGAATAAAAATAAAAATAAAGATAGAAATAAATAAAAATAAAGATAAAAATAAAGTAAAGTAAAAATAAAAATAAAGTGAAGTAAAGATAAAAATAAAAATAAAATAAGAGAGGCCAAGGAAAAGAGACAAGAGGTATGGAAACGGTGGAACGAAGGGAAAAAGAAGTGGGAAGAAGGGAAGAAGGAGGAAGGGAAAGAGATAATAAAGGAACAAGGGAAAGAGACAGCAAAGGAGCAGGAGAGGAGGGAAAGGAGGAGAGAGGAGCTGCAAGAAGAAAGAGACAAATGGGGAAAGAGGCTAATCAAAGCTATAGAAGAACTGCATAGGATAAATAAAGAGATAGAAAAGGAGAAAGAAGAAGAGGAAGGGGAAAAGGAGGAAGGGAAACAGGAGGAAAGAAAAGAATAAGTGGAAGGATAATGACAATATTAGAAGTAAGAACCTTAAGACAAAGCAAAAAATACAAATAGTTTTAAGAAAAGAAAAAGTATATATTATATCATAGAATATAGGAAATAATAAACTACAAGAGAAATGTACAAATGTATAGTAGTTAATAAGAAAAAAGCTGTAATACCCGAAAGGGGAGACACAATAAAACAATATATATATATATATATATATATTGTGACAATGTGTCTGCACATTTCTACTTATTCAAATTACCGCCGCGCGGCTATACGAGTCTAGGCTCCTTAGCTCACACTTGACATATAATCATACTAGTAACGCCATCCTTCCGATCACAATCGATACCATCAATTCTCACGCATCACTGCGTTTAACACGAATCTTACCAAATTCGCCAGTATGGCATCTACTCTTGAACCAGTTAGATGGGTGTAAATCACGACTAATTATCGTCCTACTCAGAATATAGTAATCTCATTACATAGGGCATAGCTCAGAATTAAAGATAAAAGTCATAGAAGTGCGGCGTCTCATCGTCTACTCAGAATATAATTACACGTTGATAATTTACTAGTCCAAGTGACTATTAGCTTAAAATCACACCCCAACCAACGTCAGTGTGTGAGTGTGAGATATATCCCTCAGTGATATAGAATACAGGTGAAGATTACCAGTGTACAGAAGAGAAGAAAGAGCAAATATAATTCCATTATTCCTTTCTACATCTTTGAATACGATTATTTAACCCTCAAATCTCCAAATCCTTCCTCAGGATTAACAAGATTCTCATCGAGACCATCGAGAGCATCATCTGGTGATGTAGTTTATTAGTACAGATTGTACAGATTTATGTTAAACAGAAATAAGAACGCCTCAGCGTCAGAACCAAATAGGTACGAGGGCCTACGTGCCCGAACCTCACCCTGAGTGTCTCAAACCAGCTTCCCTGGCAGAACAAACGGATATCTCATTATTCAGAATAGAAACATTTTCCTAATTTATTAAATTAGGTGGCGCCCATAACGCGCAAGGCCATCGGTGCACCCGGTTATTGAGGTCTCACCCTCGTTAAAGAGGCCTCGATAATACGGCAGGTTGCATTCTTGGCGCCCAACGTGGGGCAGGCGCGAAAAGAAAAAGAAAGATTTCAAACGAAAAAACCCACAAAACCCGAAAACTAGGATAAGTAGGATAGGGAGTAGCCATACTCACACTAGGATTAATGCATGTTAATTTATATCGTTCTGTTTAACTTATATTTTCTTGTTTAATCTGTTTTCTGAGTTTTCTCATATAAAAATTGTACATATCGCGAATTCTAAATTCAAAATTTCCCGTTATAACGGATATTTTCTGGTTGTTATAATCATTGTTCTTAGGCATTAGCCTAATCCGCTTCTCTAGCTCAGTTTTTCTGATATCACGTCATCTAGATATAATAGAACGAATAATACAGAATAACCTCTCCATACGACACAACAACAACAGTCCTAACCGTTGAGGCTTTCTTCGTTCTGACGCACTATATATATGTAACGTGCCAGGCTACCCCAGCCTGAGCGGTTACATTTGAAACTATCAACGGTCGTGCGAAGCGACTAGAAGAGTCTCGAAGCTTCGCACAACGACGAGCTGAGTGACGTCACGACGGGTATAAAAGGCGTGACGCTGCTCAGCTCATCAGCAATCTTCGGCAAGGCGACCGGGTTGACTCACCGCGCATCAACTCACCAGCTATTCTAGGGTAGATACCAGATAGACTCACAGTCATTTGTTGGTCATCACGAGCATAGAGCTCTGATGAACCGTTAGAATCATCTATTACTTCGATTATCAAGTATAAATTCACTTGCTTCAAATCAAACAAACCAAATATCAAATCATATATTCTAAGCATTGATTAAATAGAATATTACCGAAGAATAAAATTAAAATACTACCGACGCATTATTATCAGAAATAAGAATTAAAGAAAACTTGTACTGAAAGAGAAATAGAAAATTCAATATAAAAACCTTGTAGAATCAAGTAAGTAAATCATAAGCGACGTGTAAATATAGGTTAGGGTTGCAACCGTAGTTTTAGTCAATTAAATAAATAGATTCTTGAACATTACAAAAAAGCAATTTACTCAGATGTCAAACCCCTTCCTCCGCCATTTCCAGGTTATAGTTTAAATCTAACAGAAAGCTAGATACAGCCTTGGTGGATCTCCGATCTACCCAGGTCTGGCACAGCTATTATTTGGGAATAAATTAACTTCATTAAATTAACATTTAACAGTTAAGAGGGTAGAGTGCAGCCTTAGTGCGTTATCGTACTCAGGTCTGTGGGGAGGCGGCTTCAGCTACACGGTAGTTCAAGTCCGTAATAGGCACGGCTAATAATTAATAGTAGAAGTCTCAAACAAAAATAAAAATCGAGTAAAGAAAACACAATAACCAACCGGTTCGCGTCACCTTCAGTGACGCTCACTATCCGTAAAGTTACAATATGTTGTAATATACTCTAAGCTATATTCATAACACCTAGCCATAACTATAGCGCGACAAACAGAGAGCGAGAGCGAGACAGCAGATACGAGACATTCAAGTTCAAAATCACATTCAAACCTACCGCGGAAACTCGACGCTAGTAACGGACGCTGCCACGAGGCGCACCATCGTCACTCTTGATCTAACTATCGAATATCGATCCGCGAATCGATTTCTCAAAGCCAACGTCCATCTTGGATATAAACGACACACGCCGCTTACTAAACAAAGGTATTATCACTTCTCGTATCTACTGTATAGTAATTAAAGAACAATAACACGTAAGAAATTGCATAAATTATTGCTTAACTAATATTATTAACTTACCATGTTTCCTGGATAAAGCCTTCTAAATTGATCGCAACTAGATTGAGAGTTTAGTTGCATATACCCGTGTTTGCAATTCAACACGTGGTTCGCAATATACAAGTCTTTATCCAACCGGCTAGATTGCCGATATTATCCTGTTATAATAAGTAAATATTTCGTTTCGTAAAACCCAAGTTAGTTATAATTTGGAAACGTTCATAAAGAACCGCTTATATCAAGTATCCCTATAACGAATAAAAATTCATCATCTCGAACAAAGAAACACATGGATACTATAGTGTCATTATATTAGTCGTGCAACACTATACGCTTACGCACGACACACACACATTCGTTATAGCTATACATGGTAGAAGTACAAAGTCCAGCAGTATAGCCATAGACCGCCAAGCTATTGAAATAATGTCAACAAAGGCGTAGGACCTTATCTTAGTCTCTTATAGACAACCATACAGTATAGCTGTGACCTATATATTCTACCTAACAGCTGATTCGAATTTCGATATAATCAGGTCAGTATACCTACGGACCTAGATCTTTTCTTGAGCTTAACAATAAATAATCAAATCAATGACAATTACCAATTCACTAAACAAATATTATTACTTTAATTAAGTTATTTGGGAATATTATTCTGAAATTCCAATCTGTTATATAGAACATAATACTAAATTTCGAAACCTCGAATCTGTTACTAGGTAATATGAATACCAGAACAACCTTTTAACTTTCACTCAGTCTATTTAACTGCTTAATTATTAAAATCAAAATTAAATAATACCAACCACTGATAAGCTAAAATATTATCAGGCGATTCGAGGAGTACCTTGGTACGAGCTGGTCCAACTGTTGTTTGGAAAACTCCCAAATGGAAGACCAACTAAACTCCCAAGGAGGTACACCTCACCCCTACCGTGATACAGCGAATAATTACCAATTCTCATTACCATCGAATCCTGAATTCCCGGGAGGATTATCCCACTCGAGAGCGAGGGAAAATTCGGAAAGACATTCAACCCCTCCGCCTTTACAAACTCTTATCGAGGAAAACGAGATGGATCATTCTGCGAATCACCCAGTAAATACAAATACTAATAGTACTGATCAGGCTACTAATGATATTCTTCCAGCCTACCAAACTGATAGAGCCCGTCTATTAGAACTCTTGGGATTTCCCCAGGATACACCATTTCTTACCGCTGACCGGAGACAAAGTAATCGCGTAGCTAGACAAGCTGCCTTGAACGCTGCACGAATTATAGCTGAAAGTTCCTCTCCGCCATCGCACATGTCTAATTCACATCGTCCACCTACCGGAGCGATGCCGCGTACCGTGTTTCCTCTAACGTTAAATCAACCGACCGGTAGTTCACAATCGCAATCTTGGTCAAACCAACTGGCTGATCTCATTAATGTCAGCGAACACTCCGCTAACATGAACGAATACCTTACAAAAATTATATTAGAAGCCCAAGCGAAAGATCCATCTCGTTTTCCTCGATAAGAGGCTATACTTTCGAATCGGTTTCTGTCCCTGCACCAATGCATCAGACCGCAACTCAGCGAGGACCCCCTAGGTCTCTCTCTACTACTAGCACCGCTATACCACTTCATAACCACAGACCCAGTGTCAATAGGAGCGATTCACCGAATCATATACCCCAAGCGAATTCTTTTCCACCGTTCATGAGTAACCCTCTAACTTCATTAGAATTTAATACTTCTCAGAACGAGCAACGTGAAGTCCCTCCTCAACAGTCATTCGGACAAGATATACCCAATAGATCATACAATCCATTCACAACTCCTGACGATCTTCCTCGTCCAACTCCAACACAAAGATCTCCTTCTTTACATGGATTAACTAAACGCGTTCAACTTTGGAAATTAAAATTCCCTACTGAAAAGAAACCACGCGCTTTCCTAAAAACCCTCGAACAAAGGTGTCAACAGGATCCTCCCCTTCCTGCCCTTTGCCTGATCCTTTATCTGCCATGTTGTCTGACCTATGACTTTTTCCAAACCTGGTGGACAGTCTGACGGTACCCGTTAGCAAATATAGCTTAAAATTTTTTTTTCTTTATTGAAATTTTGAAATTATGTTTGATTTGAGCAAATAGTGTTGAAACAAAGGAAAAAGAAAAAAATTTTGTATATTTTATTTGATAATATAAATTATTATTTTTTTTTTTTTTTTTTTTTTTTTTTTTTTTTTTTTTTTTTTGAGGAGCCCCACGTTTGGGCGCCAAATGTAACGTAGCGGATCTTATTGAGACCTTCGGTCTCGTGAATCCGGAGTTATTGTGAAATTCTTTGTATAGAACCCCTCGATCTCAGGCTAAAACTATTAGGTCTGCTAATATAAAACACCTGTGCAGACGGGAAGAGAGAGAGAGAGAGAGAAGTAATTTATTCGACCTTGGAGCGAACTCCTTCAGGCCGCAGGCAACAATAAGAAAATACAAAAAATGCAAAAGATAGTTTACAAAAAAAATACAATATACAGTATAACAATATACAGTATAACATATACATGAACGAATACCTTACAAAAATTATATTAGAAGCCCAAGCGAAAGATCCATCTCGTTTTCCTCGATAAGAGGCTATACTTTCGAATCGGTTTCTGTCCCTGCACCAATGCATCAGACCGCAACTCAGCGAGGACCCCCTAGGTCTCTCTCTACTACTAGCACCGCTATACCACTTCATAACCACAGACCCAGTGTCAATAGGAGCGATTCACCGAATCATATACCCCAAGCGAATTCTTTTCCACCGTTCATGAGTAACCCTCTAACTTCATTAGAATTTAATACTTCTCAGAACGAGCAACGTGAAGTCCCTCCTCAACAGTCATTCGGACAAGATATACCCAATAGATCATACAATCCATTCACAACTCCTGACGATCTTCCTCGTCCAACTCCAACACAAAGATCTCCTTCTTTACATGGATTAACTAAACGCGTTCAACTTTGGAAATTAAAATTCCCTACTGAAAAGAAACCACGCGCTTTCCTAAAAACCCTCGAACAAAGGTGTCAACAGGAAGGTATTGTCGGCAACGATAGATTATTAGTTCTAACGGAATGCTTTACAGGCACCGCTTTGATCTGGTTAGAATCCAGACTTCATAAGTGGCATACTTGGAGTCAATTTATTGAAGAATTCTCAGCTGCATTTGGTATCGAAGGAACCGATGCTAAAATTCTCCGACAAATCGCCCTCTGCGATCAAGGACCTTCCGAAACTGAATTTGATTACATAGCAAAGATAACTGAATCATTCTCAACAATGAATAATCCTCCTTCTGAGGAAGAGCAAATTCGTACTATTCAAAAGCAATTTAACACACGTTATAAGGAATTCCTATCACATAGAGGAAAGTTCAAAACCTTCCTTGATCTCTTAAAAGCTACACGCGAGTACGACGAACTCATTCTGTATCGACGACAAGCTAGAGGTAATACTAACAGCACCGACAAACGTCACTTACCGCAGCGCACATCACGTTTAAACGCCACGAGTTCAATTACTGCTGAAGACGAATATGCGGAAGATTCCGATATCGAAGATATCTCAACCTCTAACCCTACCGATTGTCAGAGTCTAGGTACTAATGATAAGAAAGATCATATCTATGTTCTCGTGGAACGCGTACTCGAACGACTAAACAAGAATACTAAAGTCAATACCGTTACCAATAACTTAAATTCTCCAAAACGTTTTAATAACTACCCCTCGAAGAAAACTTCCTCCGATCACGGTCGACCTAACCCTAATTTTACCGCGAACGCGAGTAGAGACTTAAGCACCACCTTCTGCGCTAACTGCGGAAGATACGGACATCTTTCACGTACTTGTACGAAACCTAATCGAGTTGTCTGCTATATATGCCGCGGCCTTGGTCATCGCAATGCTGAGTGTCCCCGTAACAACCCGAGAGCCAAGGATACCTACCCAAATCTCTCAAACAAAACAACCCCTACAGTACAACCCGTAAAAATACAAACGCTTGCTCGCGATTCTAGTAAAATCAGAAGCGAAAATGTTTCCAAACTCAATGAACTAACCGATCCGATTCCTGAACCCGAATTCACTTCCCAACCAGATGCTGACATTGACTTACATGATGATTCTGATGACGACTACGACAATATCTCTGATTTCATCTGTGATTCATACCATGTCACGGAAGTCGATCCAACTGAACGTTCAATGAGCATTCCCAAGTCTAATCCTATGGATAACAGTCAACCAAGCTTGTCTGACGAGCCTGATCCTGAAGACGACTTAGCCAACCTATACGTCCTTACATCCACCAATACCGTCTCCAATAATTCCACTGAAAACTCCGAAACACCTAGAGCTTTACAACGTAAATATCACTTACCGACTAAATTAAAAACTCGTCTAGATAACCCGGACATAATCGACCGAATCGAAAACCGTCGCGTCTACACGCGAGGAACTGGCGATTCCCCTCCGGAAGTCACAGCGAAATTACCTATAAAAATTTGGATTTACGGAGAAGAGTTAACGGGAATTATTGACAGTGGAAGCGAACGTTCGTACCTTAGCCCCGCCGCTTTCGAACGCGTCCGCGAACTAAGTCTCGGATCTGCCCGACCTGACAACACTTCGACCACCGGCGTTCGACTCGCAAACGGTACGGTATTAAAAACTAAATACGGTGCTCCTTTCTTGATCGACGTTGGAGATAAATATGGCGAACAATGGTTCACTGTCCTTGACGGATTAGCTACCGATGCACTATTGAGCATGGACTTTTGGATAAATTTCATGGTTAGTGTTGATATGGGAAATCGAGTATGGAAGATGAGTGGTAGTGATATGACCTACCCCATCCGATATAAACGATGCGAACCTCGCGACACCGTCTCAGCTTTGCTATCACTCCACGAGGCAACTCCGACTGATCAGCAACGGCTAACCGAATTTCTAGACAATGAGTTTGCAAAAGAATCTGAACATCCTCAAGGATGTACACAACTTATTACACATAAAATCGACCTCATCGACGAGACACCCGTTAGACTCAAACCTTATCGACGAAGTCCGGTAGTAAACAAATTAATGAAAGAAGAAGTAACAAGACTCTTAGATAAAGGATACGTTACCATCAGCGAAGGTAGTATCTGGGCGAGTCCCCCTGTCATGGTTCTTAAACCTAACGGAAAATATCGGTTCTGTATAGATTTCCGCCGTGTCAATAAACAAACCGCAAAACCGGCATACCCGTTACCGAACATGAACCGAATCCTTTCCGCGTTGCATGAAGCTTGCTTAATTTCGACAATCGATCTCAGTGAGGCGTTCCACCAAATTCCGATGGAGGAAAGTAGTAAATAATACACCACCTTCGTTCTCGAAGATGGCGGTTTATATCAATGGGAACGTATGCCTTACGGACTCACTGGAGCTCCCAGTACTTTTCAAATGCTCATGGATGCACTCAAACGTAACTTAGTTCAAAAACTCCGAGACCGAAAACTTCCTCGTCATTGGGAGAATTGTATTTTTGCATATCTCGACGATTGGGTCATTGTCTCCAAAAATCTGGATGAACACCTCGCAATGCTCGGATTAGTCTTTGAAGTAATCCGCGAAGCGGGACTAACAATTAATCGCGACAAAAGTAAATTTGCGCGTTTCGAAGTAAAATTCCTCGGTCACATTATTGATAAAAACGGATTAAGACCCGATCCCGAAAAATTAAAAGCCATACACGAACTCAAGAGACCCGTTAACCGAAAAGAACTACGCCGCTTCAATGGTTTAGTTAATTGGTACCATAGGCACATGAAAAACATTGCTCGAGTTCAAGGTCCACTTAATAAACTTTCCAGTCCTAACGTCCCCTGGCGATGGACTGAAGTCGAAGAAAAGGCTTTTCAAGAAACTAAACAACGCGTCTTAGATGCACCGGTTCTGCATACGCCGAATCCAAACTTACCCTATGTCCTGTATACCGATGCATGCGATACTGGATTAGGTGCGGTACTTACGCAAATCGATAGAAATGATAACAATCGCGAATATTTCATTCAGTGCCTTAGTCGACCACTACTCCCCGCGGAGAAAAACTACACTACTTCTGAAAAAGAGTGTCTTGCAATCGTGTGGGCCGTCGACAATTGATACTCCCAAAACAAGAGCTCAAAACACCAAAACCATTCTTCCCTCCACCATCAGAACATTCTGGCTTAACACCTCCTAACGATGGGCCAGTAAGGATAGATAGAAGCACCATCATTGAAGAATGGGACGCCAAACCATACGAAATCCCGAGCCAAGAACCACGAAAAATTTCTCTACCGTGCTCATTTACCGGTTACGCCAACGCAGTGCTTCCCAAGCCATCCAGCTCACGCCAGTCACTTCTAGAGCGACTCTTAAATGCTCCAGTTGCACCACGCTCTGCGACCAACACCGTACGAATCCAAACTAACGATTCCACCGCTCGGCGCATCACCGGAAACGATTGGTCGAAGATACTTCACGAATATGTCCAGGATCAAAACTCTCCAGTTACCAAAACGAATCTAAGAAACAGCAACACCAATACTTTTCTCACCTACCGGCCGAAAACGACAGAAAAAGGATGCCTAAACTGTCGTGCTACGCAACATAAGTTTAAACAGTGTCCATACCCATATCGCAGCGGTTTCTGTCACGGGTGTGGAGCCCCCCACCACTCTAAGAAAAACTATCCATTTGCTCACGACAAGGAACAGGAGATCATTCGGGGACGTTGCCACAAATGTGGGACTGATCTTAACTTGTTGAATTCCAACTGCAAGGAATGTCAGGATCATTTTCCTGAACACCTAGCATGGCAAAACCAATATAAAGGACCCATTCCGACTTTTAAAGCAACTGCTTCCACCAAAACTCAAACGGAGTCTTCTTCCAAGATAGGCAAAACTCCTCTTGCCAACTTGTACCCAGATAGTGGTGAAGAATCTAGACCTTCTACATCTACACAGGCCTACCATCGCGACCTTCGCCGCCGCCTAAGGGCAAGACCCGCAAACTATCGCAACAACTAGTCGTGGAATCCTCCTCCCTGATATAAACCAAAGATACCTCTCCTGACAAATCTCCAAAGAACCCGGCTATGACTTCTTTAAACTTACCGTACCTTGTTCATAACACAGGATCACGTGTGCCTGATTTATTATAAGATTTTACATTTAATTTTGTTACTTTAGGATTTGAGTCTCCAACGACAGGCCAAACCTAGTATTCAATTGCCCTAAGTTACTAGAGTCGTCCGTGTGACCACGCGTATTAGAAACCTAGTCTAAGCGAACCAGATACTCTATTATAAGAGTCATGATTTATTTTTTATTACGTAAACATATGATTTCCAATTAATTATAAGAATAAGTTAGATAGCAACCAGAGTAACGAACCTTTGTACTCTCGCTAACCTAAGTCTCTAAGCATGTTCTTCCTTTCGTACAAATTTTCTTTTGTTACTCCATTATACTATATAACACTAAGCTAACCACCACTATAGTCACTCGCTCTCTGCTCGCTCATATAATAAAACTATATTATTCCATACTACCATGTTCTGGATTATCAATTATGTTCCTAGATTACGTATGAGAAAGAATGTATTGCTGAATGAGAAACGCACCCTCAACCATATAGCCTACGTCTAGTGGGGGGGATCTGTGACAATGTGTCTGCACATTTCTACTTATTCAAATTACCACCGCGCGGCTATACGAGTCTAGGCTCCTTAGCTCACACTTGACATATAATCATACTAGTAACGCCATCCTTCCGATCACAATCGGTACCATCAATTCTCACGCATCACTGCGTTTAACACGAATCTTACCAAATTCGCCAGTATGGCATCTACTCTTGAACCAGTTAGATGGGTGTAAATCTCGACTAATTATCGTCCTACTCAGAATATAGTAATCTCATTACATAGGGCATAGCTCAGAATTAAAGATAAAAGTCATAGAAGTGCGGCGTCTCATCGTCTACTCAGAATATAATTACACGTTGATAATTTACTAGTCCAAGTGACTATTAGCTTAAAATCACACCCCAACTAACGTCAGTGTGTGAGTGTGAGATATATCCCTCAGTGATATAGAATACAGGTGAAGATTACCTGTGTACAGAAGAGAAGAAAGAGCAAATATAATTCCATTATTCCTTTCTACATCTTTGAATACGATTATTCAACCCTCAAATCTCCAAATCCTTCCTCAGGATTAACAAGATTCTCATCGAGACCATCGAGAGCATCATCTGGTGATGTAGTTTATTGGTACAGATTGTACAGATTTATGTTAAACAGAAATAAGAACGCCTCAGCGTCAGAACCAAATAGGTACGAGGGCCTACGTGCCCGAACCTCACCCTGAGTGTCTCAAACCAGCTTCCCTGGCAGAACAAACGGATATCTCATTATTCAGAATAGAAACATTTTCCTAATTTATTAAATTAGGTGGCGCCCATAACGCGCAAGGCCATCGGTGCACCCGGTTATTGAGGTCTTACCCTCGTTAAAGAGGCCTCGATAATACGGCAGGTTGCAATATATATTGTAACGAGGCGGATTATTAGGCCTCGTAAATGAACCATCTCCTCTTTCCCCAGACCAAAGTGCCCACCTTAATATAGAATATTGAAATCAAAGCGAGAAGTCCCAGCTCAAGTGCCCAAGGTCCCTTGTAGTAATTATAAGTTCATGTACTAATACTTTTTCCCGTCCCCTATATCTCATATGTCTCGTGCCGTTCCGAGAAAACAACGAGCACGATCATCCCTTCGGATCATCCGGCCTGGCGGGCCACCCGGCCTTCGAGTGATTAACCGGGGGAATCCTGCCGTCGTATCCAGAGATATGCCTGGAAGAGCGCTGCATAAAGAATCAATCGCATGGAGTAGCCTTCTCCCTTCCTCTACCTGTCCCGTACCGGCTTGGTCCACCGGTCCAAACTGCAGTAATTCCGCCTTCCAGGATATCGACAATTAAGAACATGACGAGCCATCTAACAACCCCCTGGCGAAAGCTTGAAGTGCCAAAAGGCCCTGTCAGGCCCGCGACAAAACCCGGCAGAAAGAAGATACGCCCATTAATGAGATGCGTAGAACCCCCTCCACCCCAAAATTTCATCTGCATAGAGATAGAGCTAGACGCTTCACTTCTTGCTTGGATATCGTATCGTAGAGTCTTGTTTTGTTTGAAAAGCCTGAATTGTTTTATTTGTTCCGAAGATATAATTGAAAAAGCCTAAGATCTTGTAGATTCAGTAACGTCTGTTAGTGAGTGCTAAAGAGCCTTAATTAAGGTAAGATTCCAACTCTAGACAACCCTTCGATTGATGATAAATTGATAAAATAAAAAGAGATTCATTTCTTATTGCGTACTTGGGTCAAGCCTCAACGAGGGTGACGCCATTAACATATCATCGAATTGTTGGGCTTCAGTTTCGTTTAATTATTGATTGTTGATTATATTATCGATCATTGTGTTCTCAATTATATGTAATATTGCCTTATTGATCGATTTTTCGAGAAAGTACCGTCATTAATTGTCGTATCGTCATTGATTATAGTATCGTCATTCAAGGGCGGCGACTTGTTATTTTTTCAGGTATGGAATTGGCAATGGGAGTGCCGGTGTGAAGGGTCGGGGGGGGGGGGGGGGGGGGTTATATTTTTGCAAAGTAACTCGCAGACAATATACTCAGCCAAAAAATTAACAGGTCACCTAGATTTTTCTGAAAAGCTGTTGGTTTACGAATCGCTATAATTTCGTGAAAGAATATCACAAAATCATTGAAGGGGGTATAGTTTTTTGAAGATGGAAACTTCACCTTCAAAATGGTTTCTGAAAATTTCACCTGCGATTATTTTTCGCCTGTCTGTGCAGGTTTGAATAACGAGTTGCAAAATGCAAAAGAAATTCAAATTTTCGAAATTCGCTGTGGGAGTAAGAAATCATTTCACGTGGAAAAATTAGTTGAGTAGTGAAATACGATAATTGATCTCGACGGCTTGTTGAGCCACGTGTTTCTGGAAGAATCGATCTACTGGTTGTAGATCTGATATCGTGTTAATATTCCGATTAATCTAGTCTCTTTCCGATTAAAAGTAGCTTTAAGACCTTAGTAAAACCTTGAGCTGGTATAATTATTATGTTTCGGATTATTATTTGTAATAGGTTTTAGCGTCCCTTTTGTTAGCTTATTATTGTGTAACCGACGCCTGTATATCGTGTAACGTTGCCTTTGGCCATCTTTGTGTGAACTTATTTGAATTAGATTCCGACGCCTTGCCCTTGTCCAGGGAAATATTCTGTAATACCGACTTGTTCATTAGTTACTAGAAGTCCCCAAATTATTGATTCCGGACTTTTGATCTCTCTACGTTATCGACCTATTTGTTATAACTAATATCCTCCTATAATTTATTTCTACCGTACCATAAGATATTTGTTTCATTTTAATTATTCATCATGAATGTATCACTCGAAGTAGAAGTAATCGGAGAAGGGTCTCAATCAATCAAGTCGAGTCAATTTTTGAAATGTGATGGCCTGACGTTTCGGCAGTGTTATGCTGCCCTCATCAGAGGCTTATTATCTTATTCTAGTTGGTGATACGTGAAAAAACTAGGTGTCAAAGATCACCATAATCCCACTATGAAACGAGCTATGTGTCGTCCTATGTTAGTGGAAACGTTAAATGAAGAGATATTTGTTTCCTTTCTTGTTCTGTTATTTTATTTGTTCTACATTGCCTATACCTTGTTTATATTATGTTGTGTCCTACCTTACCTTATGTTCTATATTGTCTAATGTCCTACTCTTTCTTTGGTGACCTAGTCAGTCAGCTGTTTCCGATTATTTTAGTTTAAGTTGTTTAACTTGCGTTAGTCCCGACCCAAGCGATCGGCTTTGATTGTTTAATTAGTTGATCGTGTGTTTGATTACTCGGGTTAATTGTTGTTACCGATATTTTGAATAAAAGGGTTTCTTTGTGACTTGATCCATAAACCATAAAAATATATTAGTCTTCCCCTATATTATTTCGCCCCCATGTTCCCCTCACGCTGAGCTTACCATGTAATACCGTACTCGTTTCATTTACCTAACCTTTAGTTTTATTTCATTTATTACCTTTAATTAATTTCGTTCCGTTTATTTCATTTAATTCATTTCGTTTATTATTATTATTCTTTCATTTTGAGTTTTTGGAGTTTTGCTTCCGTACCGCGGTACCTGAAGGTACCTGGCGCCCAACATACCGTAAATTCAGTTAGACTAAGCTATATTATAAGAAGTCGTATTTAATAGCCAAACTGTAATGGAAATCAAACGTTGGAAGTGTCTGATCTTTGTAGTCGCATAGCTGCCCGGAACAAATCCCCCACCGTCGGCGGTGCCTGTCACAATATATATAAAACACCTGTGTTACGTTGTTATTTTGTAGATTCGGACAGTTGGATCTAGAGCTGTCTATTCCCCCCCCCCCCCCCCCCCCCCCCCACACACACACACACACACACACACACAGAGCAGAGTGTTACCCGTGCCTGTCGTGCCTATTCTAATGTCTTTAAAAGCTATCCTATGGATCTGGGTTTTACCCGAGACCGTCCACCAGACTTGGGTTTACTGTCTTTGGCCCTCGGACAGGAAGTAAACACTCCGTGCCGTACGCTCTTTTGACTAGCTCCCCGAAGCTGTTCCTAATCTCGTTATTTTTAGGATAATGTGTAATTTATTTTAATTTATATAAATTTTCAAGTTGACAAATATCGCTTATTCTAAACTTAATCTACTCTCTTATGCTAATCAATTTCCCTTTGGAAATTCTTTTGTTTGTTGCAAATTCTCTTTTCGTGATTTGACTTTTATGTTATGTTTTACTTTAACTTATGAATCAAAAGCGCTTTGCTATAAGAGTCTTTTATATGTCTTTCTATCTTCTACCTAAATTCTGCTCTGGCAAATTAAACTAAAAGATTTGATATTTATTTGAAGTCAATAAGCTGTTATAGCTCAATTGCTATTTACTGAAATATTTTGTGTTGTGAGTCGATTAGGACGCTTTGCCTGTAAATCGCTCACGAGCTCTGTGGTGTCCGGCATATATTCAAATTCCCCCACCTTCGTTCTGCTGAAAAGCTGAACGCTGAGGATTATCTCCGTTTCGTACTCTACAAACGACTCTGCTCGTTCGCTCACCGCGGAACCAGCTGATAAAGCAGTTGAACATGTTACAATATATTTATATATAATATTATATACAATTATTTATAATTATATAAAACCATATATGATTATGTATGACTATATATGACTATATATGAAACACAAATCAATCTTACATTCTTACATTACGTTATATATAAAATTATATATAGTTATATATAATCTTACATTCTTACATTACGTTATATATAAAATTATATATAGTTAATTTATATATAGTTATATATAATTTTATATTATATATAACTATATATAATTTTATATATAACGTAATGTAAGAATGTAAGATATAATTTGTAACAGCGATTCCTACGAGTTCGGGTATTACCCGCAGGAACTACGATCTATTATCAAAAACAAAATTGGAACACCAACGCTGAACCTCCTCCGACTAGCAACGTAGATGTTGGGCGCCAGACTTCTGAGAGAAGTCCTCTCTCTCTCTCTCTCTCTCTCTCTCTCTCTCTCTCGTCGCAGCTAGCCTGTCGGTAGAGGGATATTCGTGGGGGCGAGAAATAAAAATACCAACACACTAAAAATATATTTAAATTGATGATTTATTGCTTAAAAAGAAAAAAAGAAAAAGATGACATTAATTTGTGCAGCCTGTCATCTGGCTTCGGCTTGCTCACCGCTACTTTATGTTATATTGTTAAATAAAAGGAAAGAATAAACTAGAAGAAAGAAATAAAATAAATAACGGACTCTACTATATCCAAAAGGTGAAAAAAAGGACTCTACTCTAAATATCTCAAAAGAAAATAATAATAATAATGACTCTAAATTAATAACTATGAATTAAACTAATACTAAGAAAGCTAGAAAAGGTACGGTTGACAAATATCACATGTAGTTTGGTAATTCGCCTTCCTCGCTATCACCAGCTGGAGATCCGGCTGTCAAGTCGATTTCGAGTACCTCACGCTCTACGCGAGGTCTCTAGTCTCCGACTGACAGCTGGTCGTCTACGGCTAGGAGGGGAAGGGATTCGGAACTTAATAATTCCTTACTCAGCCACTAGAGCTCTCTGACACGCAGCAGTCTGCTGCGACGCGTGACGTCAGAGACCTCGGGCAATATGGCGCTGACTCTGGATGCACGAAATCCTGCGCAGCACAGTTGAAAACCGGCACGCGGATGCGCAGAGGCGACAGGCTCGGAGAACAACAACAAGTTCGAAACTTGCCGGCTCTCAACGACCATGCGGTACTAGTCTGGCGATAATATAAAGCGGGACTCTTACGGTACAAGGGAAACAAAGAGCAATTCCTGGCGATAACTCGAGACTCTGTAATTTCTATGATTTTAGGAGAAGACTTGAGACAGACTTGGCGGTATTTCAGATAGATCCTTCCTGATCTCTCACGGTTCCTCGGCCTCGTGTCCGACTCGTAGTCCGGGGGCAAGCAAGGGTCGTGTATTATGAAAATCAATAGTAATCCAATCCAAATCCAAGTCCAAAAGTCCAAAAGAAAAGCACAGGTCACAATATCTCCAAAATCACACGAACAAAACACTCTCTCTAACACCTCAAAACACTCTAAATAAACTCTCTCTCGATTCACGATCGTAATGGCACGTTAGCAATAGCACGGCTAGACAATGAATGGCTCTTCGTTTCCGCTTCGCTAATTGCTTATCCTCGCCGTTCGTCCTGTTAGCGCTAGCCGTTATCGATAGACCAATCCGCTGATCTACGATCGATATGGCTGCGCTAGGACAAAGGGCGGCAGATATTCAAATTAGCTATACCGACTCGGTACTCTAGGAAATGTGTACGCTCGTTTAGCTGGTATGGAGGAGGTCCGAACGTTTGCCACGTTACAAATTATATAAAAACTTTTTATTTGGGTGTATATAGATTAGGGCTAATCATTTTGGGGTCATATTTTTTGATTTGCCCTTGCACCCCTCAAAATGTGAGTGTATGAGGTCAGTATCAGTACCTATCAATATAACCACGGTGCGATTTTTTTTTGGCGTGGCCCATTGCAAAAATATTTTTCCCATTTAAATAACACGGGAAATGTTTTTTTTTTTTTTTATTTGAAATTTTATTTCGTTCTAACGAATCATCGAGTTGTAAAAATCAATACATATTCTTGTACGAAATTGAACGATCTCCAAAAAAGGTCTGATACGATTTTTCGTTAGGTCGAAAAAAAAGTCGTCAAATACCGTTTGAGGTCGAACTTTAGCCTTCAATAACTTTCAAACGAGTGGACTTAGCGAAAAATCATATAAGACCTTTTTTGGAGATCGTTTAATTTTCTACAAGAATGTGTATTGATTTTTACAACGCGATGATTCGTTAGATTGGAATAAAATTTCAAATAAAGAAAAAAACATTTCCCGTGTTATTTGAATGGGAAAAATACTTTTGCAATGGGCCACGCCAAAAAAAATCGCACCGTGGTCATATTGATAGGTACTACTACTGACCTCATACACTCACATTTTGAGGGGTGCGAGGGCAAATCAAAAATTATCACCCCAAAATGATTAGCCCTAATATAGATAGTAGTGAATTGATGAAAAATATACCGGGAGTATTCGTGGATGTGCACCATGCCCAGAACCGAAGATACCCGAACGTGTACGCCGTATTATAGGCAACTTAAGATACACGTATATATACAGGCATATACACGTAAATACTGCCTGTGTGTTTGTTTCGCTCTTGCCGCAGAGTTCAAAATGACGGCAAGCTGTCATCTGTTGTAGAGCTTCTATGTGCATTGGTTTATAGGTGTATGTTTATAGGTTATTCTTCAATGACAAAATTTGTTGGTTAACGCGGATCAGTGATGAATCAATTTCGAATAATTACGTATGATTAATTAAAAGATATGGTTAAACAATTTGATCTTCCAGCCTGTCGATGCGATGATATCTTATAGGTTAGAATGTATTCTCCTACACCGCAGATGTGTTCCAGGTGAACGAAAATAATGTTTCGTCGTATTAGTGATCTACGTGTCAGCAAATCAGGTAAATTTCATTATAATAACTCATTGCAGCATTAAATTTCGATAACCAACGTGATTGATTTACAATAGTAATTATACTCTGTTTGGAGGTTTCACAGGTACAGCACCTGCATGATCGCTGGCAACAACCTCCTACTTCCCATCCGACATCTTTCCTGCTCGCTATACCAGAAATCACCATGAACATCACCAGAATTCCCAGAATCGCATCGTTATCCCGTAGGATTCATTCCCATGGTACTGAGACCCTATGCTACAAGACCATGTCGCAAGCAGCATTAAATTTTGATAACCAACGTGATTAATTTACAATGGTAATTATACTCTGTTTGTGAGCACCCTCAGGTAGTTAATTTTTGCGGTCCACAGGTACAGCACCTGCATGATCGCCGGCTTCGACCTCCTACTTCCTATCCGACATCTTTCCTGCTCGCTATACCAGAAATCACCATGAATATGACAGGAATTCCAAGACTCGCATCGTAATCCCGTAGAATTCATTACCATGGTACTGAGACCCTATGCTACAAGACCATGTCGTAAGCAGCATCAAATTTCGATAACCAACGTGTTTAATTTACAATACTAATTATACTCTGTTTGTGAGCACCCTCAAGTAGTCAATTTTTGCAGTCCACAAGTACGGCACCTGCATAATCGCTGGCACCGACCTCCTACTTCCTATCCGATATCTTTCCTGCTCGCTATACCAGAAATCACCATGAATATCACAGGAATTTGCAGAATCGCATCGTTATCCCGTAGGATTCATTCCCATGGTACTGAGACCCTATGCTACAAAACCATGTTGTAAGCAGCATTAAATTTCGATAACCAACCTGATTAATTTATCACACTAATTATACTCTGTTTGTGAGCACCTTCAAGTAGTCAATTTTTGCAGTCCACAGGTACAGCACCGGCATAATCACTGGCACCGACCTCCTACTTCCTATCCGACATCTTTCCTGCTCGCTGTACCAGAAATCACCATGAATTTCCAGAATCGCATCGTTATACTGTAGGATTCATTCCCATAGTACTGAGACCCTATGCCACAAGACCATGTTGCAAAGACTCTGCAGCCTAGACAAGCAGGATCATACTATTAAAATTTGATTATGTGAAAATTGTTAAGGGGAGACTTTGATAAAAACGATTTTTTCATGTTTTAAATTAGTAAAAAAAATCCAATCAAAAATTTCTTGCATCAAAATTTAGATTATGGTAGTATGGGTATTGAACAAAAATGTCAATCCTCTTAGTTGAAAGTGTATGCGCAAGGAGTTTTTGGCAGCGCTGCACAACAAATTTTCTGCTAAAGGTTCCTTGCGCATACACTTTCAACTCAGAGGATTAACATTTTTTTTAAATACACATAATACCATAATCTAAATTTTGATGCAGTGAATTTTAATTTGGATTTTTCTAGTCATTTAGAGAATGACAAAATCATTTTTATCGAAATTTCACCGAAGTCTCCCCTTAACAAAGACAGATAACATATTTCGACACTCATGTAATGTAATTTCATAAGAGAGACTAGTTTCATATCCAACTACGAAACGACACAGGATAATCTCACAAGTTCTTCTATGCCAGTGTACAAATTGAATCAGTTTCACAACACAGGGTGCCGAATATTTTATATGCAAGTTCTTTAGAGTTTAGAGTTTAGAGTTTAGAGTTTATTCACCAGAGATACAGATATTACATAAAATATAACGACAATATCTGTCCTAAAGAGGTGTTACCACCTGTACATAGGCCTGGAAAGAGGAAAAATTAACTAAAATAATATAAATAAAAACTTTATTCAGTAATAATTTTTTTATGACAGTACACATTAATCAAACTGGTCAAAAAATGAACGAATAGGCCGACTAAGAGATTGAGATCAATTGAGCCAAGAGTTATCCAATAAATATTCCAAAGACGACCTTGGATAATTACAGATACCAACAATACTATACTAAAACTTTTAAAAACGTTGAAACTTTTTCTGACGAGTGTTGCAATCACACGAGATCAGAAGAAGTCTTTCAGTCGGGTATTGTATACAAAGCTATACTTTATAAGGTGTGAAAATGACCCACTCGGAAAATTTAAAAAAATATTTTCTCCAAATTTTCTATAGGGTCAATGAAATGCAAATTAACCCAAGACGGTCACACCTCATGAGAATCCTGTGGTGGTCACATGGGGTGTGACACACCCCAGCACTTTGAAGCGCTGTAGAATTTCGTAGACTTATCCTTGGGGCCCCAAAAAAATTGAGAACATATTTCAAACGTTTCTCTATTAACCCATCCAAAAATGTAACACAAATTTTAGTTTTAAGTATGTTTAAAAAATAGGTAAAAAAAAAATTCGCGGAAAAAAAAAAAAAAAAAATTTTTACGAAAAAAAATAAAAACTCTAGTTAGGGGCAGAAACGTCGGTTTCCGGGATTATGAGTGGGAAATTCGAGCTCGGAAATAACCTGGGGTGTGTCACACCCCATATGACCGTCTTGGGTTAAAAGTCAATGCAATTCGAAGTGATGGTCTGAGACCTCGGATTTTTGAGGAGGATCTGAAATGTCGGTCAATGTTGAGATTCCTTAGCCTAATTCACCTTATGTTTCCTTAAGTCTGTAACCTTTGCGTCTTCAATCCCTATCGAGCACGAATAACGTCGAAAAAATATTTGCTCAAAAAAAAAAAAAAACAGGAGTCCTTCGCATCTCTGCGTTCTCTTGCTAGAGCGACTTCCTTCAGCTAAATTTCGTGGCTCAAATACCAGCCCGTTGCTTCGTTCTCATTCCACATATCCTATGTACTAAGTATGTTCAAAATAAGTTCAAAGACCTACTTTGATCAAGTTAAAAAAAATACCGCGTCTACACGAGTTGATTGAGATATCAATAATAATTCCGTGTAATGGTTCACCAGTTAAAACTGACACTGTTAATGGCTTACGTCTTGTCCAGGCTAGACTGGTTATTCGTTTCTTTCGAAGATGTAACTGACGATTTTACAGTCAACATGGCAATTGATTTTCCTCCCAGAGGTATCGGATCTTTATTGCTCTCCGATACATTAAATACATCGAAGGAACGAATACTTTCTAAAATTTGTTTTCAATAATTAAATATTTTACCAACTATCCCGCATGTCATAGTTTTGTATCCACTATTTATAATTGCCAGTGAATGGCATCACATTCTATAATTTGTTGCAGCATTGCATTTCAATAGTCAATGTGATTCATTCTCATTTACCATGATTATTAGCCCCTATTCAACTAGTCAATTTTTACGGTCCACAGGTACAGTACCCGCATGAGAACTAACATCAACGTCCTACGTCCCACCCAACATCTTCCCCGCTTGCTAACGCAGAGATCACAATCGATATCACAGGAATTCCCAAACTTGCTCCATTATCCTATAGGATTCTTTATCACGATTCTGAGACACTGATCAATAAGAGTATATCGCACAGACTCTGCAGCCTGTAAAAGCAGGCTTTTATTAAAATTTTATCAAAATGATGGTATCAATGTGTGAGAATTGTTAATAATGTTCATTGAATTTATTACATTATGTATCGGTTGACCTGTGTATGGGTTAACATAGTACTGAATATCAAACTTGTATCACTCTAATGGCAATAAATACATAATTTTTTTATCAACAGGCACTCTAATTTGTTGCATAAATTATTCTTCAATTCTGATGAGTGAGACAATAATGTGGAAATTGATTATGAATCCGGTACAATCTCAAATCTCAAGTTTCAAATCTCAGCTCAGTAGTAAGAGTCCTTGCAGTTGACGCTCTACCCAATTTTAAACTTTAGTGCAGTGACACTTTCGGTATAGTGAAGCACAGTTCATGGCAACCTCAACCCCACCAAATTAACTGTTCAAATGCACAAGCAATTACTTTTTCAACCCCAGTTGGGGCATACATTAGTTTAGCGATGCAAATTCATGAAAAGTAGCTACCCTATTACAACACGCTGTATCTATAAGTCGATAAAATAATTCAATACTTATTCACTGTAATAAGCTCGTTCAGGTGGAATCGTAGTTGGGACTTAGAATGCCTTCTCCGGCGACTACTCATCTCTCAAAGAATTACACTTTAAACTTTGACAATTCTTAGACTCAGACGTAAAATATTATCAGGGACGACTGCTGGCTTCTTATAATGTAAAATTCAAGACTTCAAGCTAAATAAATACAAATGCGTGCATGAAAATCGTATGTTCCAGCAGATTATTTATTCACTTTTCAAAGTAATCATCGGTATAAGTATTATAAATATTTAATATATCAATATCTAATTGAGAAACAGAAAAGTTCATAAAATTTGAAAGCACGTGACAATACGCTACTAATAGATAACAATGACGAGATATGGATGATTCGATTTCATTCATACATTTATGAAACTTCAAAAATTCATTGGATACAGAATTAGCATACATGCTCAGACTGATCGTTTCTAGGAAAATAAAACCATAAACTACTCGTATTTCACAAAATTACATTAAAAACTTTGACAATTCTTGGACTAAGAGTTAGAATACTATCACAGACGACGAGAAAATATTTTTTTCACCACACCTGCACGGAAAGTACGACTTTCGCTCCCTTGCGTGAGCGGGAAGTCGTTCTTTCCGATGCAGGGGGTGGTGAAAAATAGTATACCTCACACGGGAGAGAAAAAGGCCATCCCAAACTGCGTTTTTGTCACCCTCGCCTTCGGCTCGGGTGTCAATCTCACACGCAGTTTGGGCTAGCCTACTTTCCCTCCCTAGGTGAGTAATATACTATGTAAATTTTCCGAGTGGGTAACACTCTCATTTTCACACCTTATAAAGTATAGCTCTGTATACAATACCCGACTGAAAGACTTCCTCTGATCTCGTGTGATTGCAACACTCATCAGAAAAAGTTTCACCGTTTTTAAAAGTTTTAGTAGTATTGTTGAATGCAGCCTTTAAATTGGAATATTGTATCTGTAATTATCCAAGGTCGTCTTTGGAATATTTATTGGCTAACTCTTGGCTCAATTGATCTCAACCTCTTAGTCGGTCTATTTGTTCATTTTTTGACCAGTTTGATTAATGTGTACTGTCATAAAAAAATTATTACTGAATAAAGTTTTTATTTATATTATTTTAGTTAATTTTTCCTCTTTCCAGGCCTATGTACAGGTGGTAACACCTCTTTAGGACAGATATTGTCGTTATATTTTATGTAATATCTGTATCTCTGGTGAATAAACTCTAAACTCTAAACTCTAAACTCTAAAGAACTTGCATATAAAATATTCGGCACCCTGTGTTGTGAAACTGATTCAATTTGTACACTGGCATAGAAGAACTTGTGAGATTATCCTGTGTCGTTTCGTAGTTGGATATGAAACTAGTCTCTCTTATGAAATTACATTACATGAGTGTCGAAATATGTTATCTGTCTTTGTTAAGGGGAGACTTCGGTGAAATTTCGATAAAAATGATTTTGTCATTCTCTAAATGACTAGAAAAATCCAAATTAAAATTCACTGCATCAAAATTTAGATTATGGTATTATGTGTATTTAAAAAAAATGTTAATCCTCTGAGTTGAAAGTGTATGCGCAAGGAACCTTTAGCAGAAAATTTGTTGTGCAGCGCTGCCAAAAACTCCTTGCGCATACACTTTCAACTAAGAGGATTGACATTTTTGTTCAATACCCATACTACCATAATCTAAATTTTGATGCAAGAAATTTTTGATTGGATTTTTTTTACTAATTTAAAACATGAAAAAATCGTTTTTATCAAAGTCTCCCCTTAACAATTTTCACATAATCAAATTTTAATAGTATGATCCTGCTTGTCTAGGCTGCAGAGTCTTTGCAACATGGTCTTGTGGCATAGGGTCTCAGTACTATGGGAATGAATCCTACAGTATAACGATGCGATTCTGGAAATTCATGGTGATTTCTGGTACAGCGAGCAGGAAAGATGTCGGATAGGAAGTAGGAGGTCGGTGCCAGTGATTATGCCGGTGCTGTACCTGTGGACTGCAAAAATTGACTACTTGAAGGTGCTCACAAACAGAGTATAATTAGTGTGATAAATTAATCAGGTTGGTTATCGAAATTTAATGCTGCTTACAACATGGTTTTGTAGCATAGGGTCTCAGTACCATGGGAATGAATCCTACGGGATAACGATGCGATTCTGCAAATTCCTGTGATATTCATGGTGATTTCTGGTATAGCGAGCAGGAAAGATATCGGATAGGAAGTAGGAGGTCGGTGCCAGCGATTATGCAGGTGCCGTACTTGTGGACTGCAAAAATTGACTACTTGAGGGTGCTCACAAACAGAGTATAATTAGTATTGTAAATTAAACACGTTGGTTATCGAAATTTGATGCTGCTTACGACATGGTCTTGTAGCATAGGGTCTCAGTACCATGGTAATGAATTCTACGGGATTACGATGCGAGTCTTGGAATTCCTGTCATATTCATGGTGATTTCTGGTATAGCGAGCAGGAAAGATGTCGGATAGGAAGTAGGAGGTCGAAGCCGGCGATCATGCAGGTGCTGTACCTGTGGACCGCAAAAATTAACTACCTGAGGGTGCTCACAAACAGAGTATAATTACCATTGTAAATTAATCACGTTGGTTATCAAAATTTAATGCTGCTTGCGACATGGTCTTGTAGCATAGGGTCTCAGTACCATGGGAATGAATCCTACGGGATAACGATGCGATTCTGGGAATTCTGGTGATGTTCATGGTGATTTCTGGTATAGCGAGCAGGAAAGATGTCGGATGGGAAGTAGGAGGTTGTTGCCAGCGATCATGCAGGTGCTGTACCTGTGAAACCTCCAAACAGAGTATAATTACTATTGTAAATCAATCACGTTGGTTATCGAAATTTAATGCTGCAATGAGTTATTATAATGAAATTTACCTGATTTGCTGACACGTAGATCACTAATACGACGAAACATTATTTTCGTTCACCTGGAACACATCTGCGGTGTAGGAGAATACATTCTAACCTATAAGATATCATCGCATCGACAGGCTGGAAGATCAAATTGTTTAACCATATCTTTTAATTAATCATACGTAATTATTCGAAATTGATTCATCACTGATCCGCGTTAACCAACAAATTTTGTCATTGAAGAATAACCTATAAACATACACCTATAAACCAATGCACATAGAAGCTCTACAACAGATGACAGCTTGCCGTCATTTTGAACTCTGCGGCAAGAGCGAAACAAACACACAGGCAGTATTTACGTGTATATGCGTGTATATATACGTGTATCTTAAGTTGCCTATAATACGGCGTACACGTTCGGGTATCTTCGGTTCTGGGCATGGTGCGCATCCACGAATAATCCCGGTATATTTTATATTATTATGCAGGTGTATGTACATATGTATGTCTTAAAATCGAGGTACTTTTGGGTTTTCCGGGGAATTACATCGGAAACGTGATATAATTATAATTTCTTCACGCGCTAAATGTTTTTCAACAATTCGTAATTCTAAATTTCTCTAATTATCAAAATTAGAAGCCGTAATTAAATAATAAATTCTGTTTTTACATTTAAAATATATAATATCATAATCATATAAAAATTTAGAAAATAATAATAAAAAAGCACCACGAATCATATTTCTATACTTCTTCTTGAATATAATCATTATACGAGATCCATGATCTTCACTTTGAATAATTTATGTATTATAGTATCTTGCCCCGTGATATAAATATAATAGTACATTATGTCACTAGGCCGATTAAGTATTTTCCGACGAATTTGAGTTTATAATCCGAGCCGAAGGCGAGGATTATGATGAAATTCGTCAGAAAATACTTTTTGGGCCGTGTGGCATACAGAATTTTATGTGTCCAGGCCAAAAACCGCGTTTTAACCGAGCGAAGCGAGGTTAAAAACGCAGTTTTACGGCTTATGACACATAAATAAATAAATAAATAAATAGTATTGAAATCATATAACTGCAATATATATATCTCATAATATTAAAGTGACGTACTGTGAATGTTCACATGTTTTTATGGAACAGATTTGGTGGTTTGCATATCGCGTTACTAAAACCAAAAGGGCGTATCTCAAATCATACGCCCTTTTGGTTCTGCAGAGCCAAAAGGGCGTATAAAATAAAAAAAAAATAGTGTGCGAATATATAGATATACTGCAATGGTAGTTCGGTCGGTAACTTCGGGCACTTTTCAATCCCCAAGCCCACTTCAAGCTCACTTGGTCGGCTCACGGAATAACCCAGGGTGAGCTGTCTTTAGAATACTCAGTCAACGGTACAATTAAGGAATTACACTCACATAAACCAAAAATATAATTTCACTAGCTGGCTACATGCGAAGCAATAAGCCCAGTTGGAACAACAAACAACAATAAACCAAAAATATTTTTTTCAATCAAATAAATATTTTTAAAAACATATTGAGTTGTAAAATCATGATTTGCACATTTTTTTTCGAATTTTCTCTATAATTATGCTACATGGTTGATAATAAGTTGAAAAAAAAGCGATACGCCCTTTTGATTTTAAGAATTTTTTTTTTTTGAAGTCAAGGGCGTATCTCAAAAAAAAAATTTTTTTAATTTTTTTCAATATATTTCCTTATTCCTAACATTTCTAGATTGATTAGAGAAATTTTTTTTTATACGTTCTTTTGGCTCTGCAGAACCAAAAGGGCGTATGATTTGAGATACGCCCTTTTGGTTTTAGTAACGCGAAATATTAATACGTATTAATAATAGTCACAATTTTTTAAAAATATACCACCCATAACCATATATCATTATATCGACGCCCGATACGAATAACAGCACATTTCAGATTCCGGGTGAAAAAGAACACGTTTCAAATTCCGGGTGGAAAAGAGCACATCTCAGATTCCGAGTGAAAAAGAGCATGTTTCAGATTCCGGATGGAAAAGAACACGTTTCAGATTGAGAATGAAAAATAGCACGTTTCAGATTCACTCGAAAACTAGCACAATTCAGGCGAAGCGAATATTACTCATTAGTAAGTGTCAGGTAGGTTTATTATGAAATTGGAAATGCACAATTATGCACAAAAACTCGATTCAATTTTATCATTGAATGATTAATTCAATCTTATAATAAACCTACCTGACACTTGCTAATAAGTAATATTCGGTTCAACCTGAATTGTGCTAGTTTTCGAGTGAATCTGAAATGTGCTATTTTTCATTCTCAATCTGAAACGTGTTCTTTTCCATCCGGAATCTGAAACATGCTCTTTTTCACTCGGAATCTGAAATGTACTCTTTTCCACCCGGAATTTGAAACGTGCTCTTTTTCACTCGGAATCTGAAATGTGCTGTTATTCATATCGGGCGTCGATATATACCCATATATAATTATATATTAATATATATATATATATATATATGGGGCATTCCATGGTAAATCACACAGAATAAAACCCGACCGATTCCGATTTGCTTCATATTTTTTCGTGTTGTTGTTATCACTGAAAAAGACGTCTGTGATTTTTTTCAGATTTTTATTGCCAGTCGTTTGGATTTTTTTTTTTTTTTTTTTTTTTTTTTCAGTAATCGTAAATCCAATCAAACAAATGATTTGAAAAAATGATTCGGGCCAACTTTTTCGTAATTTCACGCAGTTTAACATTAAAATAATAGACAAATTTTTAAGCATCATGTCGAGCATTTTTATCTGGTTTAACGTAAAAAATATCGACTTTCGCTAAGTATGCCCCCTGCGATCCTGTTCAAAAAAATCACGAAAATTCCGCATTGAAAATCAAAAATTTTAAGCCCAAGGCCATGATGGAGAAATGATTCCTTCAGTTTTGTTAAATTTTTTTTGTAAATATTTTCCGTTGTTTTTCACTGCTTACTCCAATACGATAAAAAAAAGGTGATGCCCATCTACCAACTCAATTTTTCTTACCAATAGCCATCATAAATAATCAATAGTTATCTTTTAAGCAGAAAATCATGATTTCAAATAATTCACATCCTATTTATATTATTCGATATTATTATTTATTATTTTCGCGATGTAATTTGTAAGGAATTTACTTATTTTACTACGATGAATTATAATTTTTGAGACGTGCCTCTACTTCAGGGGGCTTAGAAAACTCAACGGGCCTACTATAAAGCTGAATAAATTAAGGAGTTAAGGAAAATTATTATCGTTGGTATCACTTGTATTCAGCATTTAGACCATTCTACGCTTCTGCCTGTCGGCCATTTGACCGTTCGTTTTAGCACACTGTATGCAAATTTAAGTTCGGTATTTTGAAAATCGGTATTTTACACTTACGCTTTCAATATTCGGAATTCCGACCCGGCCCCGGCATTTTTACAAGCATTCGATTTTGATATTGTTCATCGTGAAGGAAAACGTATGGCTCATGCTGATTTCTTTTCGTGGAATCCTTTACCCGAGGTACAAGTTGATCGACATCTTGAATCATCTGTACAAAAACGCATTGATTTGACTGAAATTTCGGATAATTGGTTAGTTGCTGAACAACAGAAAGACGCGGAAATTACTAGTATTATTTCTTCATTAGAAATAGTCCAGTCAAATTGTCGCTCAAAATGGGTTGAATAAACATTAAATTATGTAGTTTGGAGACTGTTAGGGATCGAAAGGGGGGTGCATTCTGAGCTTAAATCTCAATTTGCGGGGTTCTCAGAGTGTCAGCTGACCCCCCTTTCGATAAAAACGCGTTTAATTCTATATCTCGAGAACGGTTAGTTTTAAGCAAAAAATTGTAGAGACCTTTTCTCTTCTAAATTAAATTTATTAACTTTTTTATCTTAAACTTTTTTTATGTAACATCAATATTTTTCAAGTTATTACTTCCGAAAGGCAAAAAAAAAATTTTTTTTCTTCTCCCTATTTTTCATTTTTCGGCATTTCCTCCCCAACCGTTCACTTTTATGAAATTTTTTTCAGTATCAAAGTTGTAGATCTTTTAATTACGAACAACTTCTGTCTGAAACTTTTTTCTCTACCACCAATACCTTCGGAGTTATAGCTTACTTTACCGAGCGAAATCCGCGCCATTGTCGCAATATCATCGACACCAGGACCCCTATTCACTAACTCCGATTACGATCGTATCGATGAGTTTACGATCGAGTGTGACGTCAGCGACCAATAAGGTTTCCAGAAAGACAAATCTACCCAATAAAAAACAAGACAAAAGAAGCTGAACCGATCGTTTCGTTAACGAAAAGTTACTGAATAGGCCCCCAGTGGGTATTAAAAAAAAAAAAAAAAAAAATTACAGAAATATTAAATTATTCCATGATCATTTATCAGCCAACTTACCTGTATAAAAGGTCAATCGATTAAACAACTCGATCTGAGACAGCCATGTTTTCTTCGCAATCATTTAAATATTGTATTTCTTCAATTTGGGTATTTTTTATTGCATTCAATGGGATAATAATGTGAATAAGGATTAGAAAAAGAAGCAAATGAATAATTAAAACTGTTCCACACATTTATTGATAAAAAATACTACGTAAAGTTCTGTAACGTCCCAAATTGTCAGCTTTCCTGTCTGCTCGTTCTTGTATGTGTGCTTGACAATTTGCCGTTACGTTTGTGAGAGTTTGCGTGTTTGTGTGCGTGTGCGTCTGCGTGTTCTCTGTTGAAACCTCTAGAGGAACAGCTGATCTCGGTATTCGGGAATCAAGCTGCTCACAAGGCCGGGATGTATATGTTTTGCGTATTCTTGCAAGAATCGGACTTCGTGCTTACTTGCCGATAAGACCGCTTGCAAGAACGCTGATGTGGTGAGTGCGTTCGAAATCCCTCGGGTAACAATTGTTGATTTTAATAATCCGGCAGATTGCCCGAGGAATCGAGATTTTGAGATTGTGAACGGTTGTATGACTCGAAATCCTTACAGGAAACGATCGAGGCTTGTTATTAAAGCAGCAGATCGCCTGCAGAATTGATGTTTTGGTGTAATCTGTAATTTACTCGAAATCTTCCAGAAAACAATCGCTTACTGCAATAGTACAACAGATCGTCTGTAAGATCGAGATTTTGGTGATGAAGAGTGTTGGGTAGTGTATGTGATTGGCTCGAAGTCCTTCAGAGAACGATCGTTTACCGTAGTAGTATTCGCTATGTGCAACAGCATGGAGGGGGTACGAAGATCGATGTAGGCGCTCATGGTGGCGATTTTACTAACTTCGCACCCCGAGCGATATACGGAGTCTTATGGAAGTGAATAGTTAATTACGTGACATTTCACTATAATATGATTTGAATACGTAATAATAGTGGAAAATAAAATGTAAAGAAACAACTCAATGAATTTCGAACCTTTTACTTTTTAGAAGCAGCGTATCGATCTAATATATTGCAATGTAAATATCAGGAACCCGTGTTCATACTCAGCTGATCGAGCAGCTGATCTCTCAAGTCCCCAACAACACAGGCCACAGCCGGCTGTCTTATTTATCAATTTAACAAATAAACAGTGAAAATAACGACAAAGACCAACGTCTACTGTTGTGTTGTGGGATGTAAAAAAACAAAATTTAATTCACCAGGAACTGAATTCTATTGCTTCCCCACTTCAAATCCTTTATATCCACATAAAGTATCGCGCCGCGAAAAGTGGTTAACTGCAATACGGAGAGAAAAGTAAGTAAATAGATTTTTTTCGATTGTGTGTTAGATTAGTCATTTGAAAAACGTGATAATAAAGTTATAAAATTTTATTTTTAACCATATGATACACAGAATATCAGGAAATATTTTTTTCATCATTCTAACCTCAAAATCGCAACTTCGTCACGATTTCTCGGCAATCCTGATGAAAAATAATGATCGTTACTTGTACGTAAAGGCTTTTTGACGAACCTCGTTACAGCACTCGCCTTCGGCTCGTGCCGTAAATCTCTCGTTTCGTCAAAAAAGCCTTTCCTTACTCGTAATGAAATGTACTAATATTATTTTATGTCAAATTTGCAGAGAAGATGGATCTCCTTGGCTACCGAACAAAAAAACTCGAATTTGTAGTCGACATTTCGTTGGAAACAAAAAGTCCGAAGATCCACGAAGTCCGAGTTTTAACCCAACCATCTTTCCAGAGGTGTATCACAGAGTTACAGTACCTGAGGAATTGTCAATCGGAAGGTTAGTGGAAAACGTTTTTATTATGCAAATTTAACGTTTAACGTTTAACGTTTTTATTATGCAATTTTATTATGCAAATTTTTATATTTGTTTATTTTTTAATTCATAGCTGAGGAATAATGTTATTTTTTCAGGTATAAACGCCACGTGGAGAGAAGAAACAAGAGAGAAAGAGATGCAAATGAGACTTCTGGTAGCTCGAAAAAATTGAAAATTGACAACCATCCAGAAGACTCGGTGAATGACAACTTGACTGAAGAGAATGAAAATGCGGAATTGAATAGTCTTGAAAAAGTGGATCAAAGTGTACAAGTCGATTTACCATTTCAGAGCAGTTTTGGGATACAGCAAGTATTCATATGTAATCGTTATGTAAAAGACAATGTGTGTGACGCAGAAACCCAATCTTGTAGTCCAAATGTTAAATATCTACAAACTAAGACACCTATTTGCAAAACTAGAAATGTATGTTGTGGAACCAACGTTAAGTACGAAGATAAAAGGTTGGGCCTGACCATCAAGATAATGACCGCTCTTCAAATTACGGTTTATCTTTTCAATGGTAGAATCCATAAAAACTGATCAGGAAATGCTTGATATTGCTGGAGTAACTCTCACAAGTTTTCAGTTGCTTCTGAAAATCTTATCGAAACAAAAGGTACCCCATGGTATTAAACTATCTCTCAAAAATAGGTTACTTATTTTTTTAACGAAGATGAAAACTGGATTGAGCTTTTCAGCGCTGAGTGTATTTTTTAATGTGCACAGGAGTACAATTGCAAGAACTTTTTTTGCAACATTATCTTACTTGGCGGGTGCATGTAAAAATTTTGTCACATGGCCTGATAAAGAAATAGTTCAAGCAACTATGCCTCAGGCATTCAAAGATTCATATGAAAATTGCAGGGGCATTATCGATTGCACAGAATTTGAAGTTGAACAACCTTCGACGGTGGAGTTACGTGTTCAGTTCTATTCTCATTACAAGAAGGGTTTCAGATTAAAAGTTCTAGTTTGTTGTACTTCTTGTGGGCTTATCTCTTTCATTTCGAAATGCCATGGCGGTCGAACAACTGATGCACAAATAACAACAAATTCTGGTTTTTTCGAGCTCTTAGAACCCGGTGACCTCATTCTAGCTGACAAAGGGTTTCCTCAAATTAAGACTGTTTTAGATGAAAGTGGTCGGGGGATTCTGCTTGTAATGCCACCTTTCTTATATAATAATACTTTTAGTGCGGAACAAGTTTCTGAGACTTATAAAGTAGCCAGCGTTCGAATTCATATTGAAAGAATTATGCAGCGACTTAGAACTTATAGAATCTTAGATATATTTACTATTAGAATGTTACCATATTGTGATGATATTGTTTTCATGTGCGGTGTTTTAGTGAACTTGCAGCCACCAATAATCAAAAACAGTGATTCTGAAAATGTATAAAGTGAGATGGGTTTTAATTCAATCGTCTTGTCATTAAATTTTTTGACGATAAACAAAATTGTGTTATTTATTTCTCCATACTACAAGACGTACTATTCAGACAGCGGCAAATAAATACTTTTCAAACAGTAACAAATCATACAAAACTAACCGGAAAATTAACTTGTACATCATTTTAAATAATTTCATAGAAATGAGATCACAACGACAAAGGTATTTCCCACATTACTTAGCCTGGTACCTTAAGCTAGCTCACATATCTTTCAAATATCAGTCAAATATAACATTTTTATAAGTAAATCTAGTAAAAACTCCATGCATTACATCTCTTATTGAGTCTTCAATGTTGTAAGTTTCACAATAGGTAATATTATTTGTAGTGTCATAACTTGATTTGTACTTTTCTTTTACGCTATTACATTTCAGAAGTTCTATCCGACGTCAAATTTTCTTTACTCACTTCACATAAAGCTTTCAGAAAATGAGTAAAATAGAAGTCTTTCAATGCAGGAATCACATTTCTCAGAAAAACGTCATCTCTATGTACTTCAGTAAGACAGCTACCCTTCGGTGACCATACATAGAAGTCACACATGCTCAGTCCCATTACGTACATCAATATTTGGCACTGTGTGTAATATTTATGAGTGTTTTTTAATTCAATCACATCATTCGTTAAATATAGATATGGTACATTGAACTTTTTGGCAGCTTTGTCGAACACAGGCTTGTAACGACACGATGAAGGACACTTTACTTCCAACACTTTTGAAATGCACCCATCATTGATAATTATGCCGTCTGCGCTTGCACACAACCAAGGTTGTGAAGGCATTACAAAGACACCTATTGATTTAACATCTACTTTATATTCTATTTTGTATGCTGATATTGCCTTCCTCTCGTATTTTTTACCATATTCTAAAGCCGAAATGAATTTATTCTCGGATTTTGGATTCAAAAAATCTGTCACTAGAGATGTAACAGCTTTCTTTTTTCTCGTTTTGATAGCATGAGCCTTGGAACTGGCACTTATTCTACACTGTCGAGCTAGAAACCATTCTTTACAATCACTTTGATCTTGTGTAGCTTTGCATAGTTCAATAATTTGAAGATAAGTCAGATGGACGTTTTCATAGTAAAATTTGTATTGCTGATTATCTGAAATAATTATCTCCAGTGAATAGGGCTCCCAATCATGACAAAAGTTTATCAAATTTAAAGCACATGCTTCACAATCCCCATCAACATTTCTGCTTATTGCTGAATGCAATATATCTTTTATAATACTTTTGATAAATCTTGTATTCTCGCTTACGTTTCTTTCCCAAAGAATGGTACGTAAAGCACAAGGCTGATTCGCAACATCTGTGTATAATATATCATAGGGAACAATGTTAGCTACTTTATGTTTTTTCATTTTGAAGACATCGGTTACAACGATTGGCTTGGCATACATTTCTTTGCCAAGTTGAAGATCCGAAGGTCTTCCCCATTCCTGTTCCAGTGTTGTCTTTGACGTACTTCTATCAGTATTGATATAGTGGATAAGTGCGTAAATGTGCTTGCACTTTTCCCCAGCTTGTGCAACACAAGTACATGATACATTAACTGCATACCGTTTGGAGTCAAGCTGAGAAATGAACGAAATATCTATAATTGAATTCAGAGACCCGGGGCCGGTTCAGGGTTCTGAATTTTCAAAGCTCCGAACGGTCAAATTTCCGAATTTATCCTAAACGATTTCGAAATTTTCAGAAAGACTAAAGTTTAGAAAATTAAAATTCCGAATGGTCGAAATGTAGATAGCTCAAGGCTCCGAAAGCCCGATTTTCCGAAAGTTCGAAAATTCCGAAAGCCCAAAATTCCGAAAGTCCAGAATTCCGAAGTCCAGAATTCCAAAAGACCGGAAGTGTTCTTAACGTGTCGACTAAACGACGCGCGACGGCTTGATGTTCAAATGTCGGACTTTTGGCCTTTCGGATCTTAACCTTTCGGAGCTTTGAAAATTCGGAACTTCGAACCGGCCCCAATGTGACGTGAATGCCCCATATATAAATAGATTACCATGAAATGTTTTACTTACCTCTATTTGAACTTTGTACGGTGGAAGAGTAACAGATGTTTGACGGATTACACTAGCACGTATAATTTTATACGATTCGGTAATTCCCGATACTTCTTCGACCCGCACTACATGTGTGGCAGATAACGCTTTACCTTTCATAATTGCTTGGGGGTTGAAATTTATATAATGTGTGATTCCTTGAAACCCGGTTCTAATGACTAGATCCATTTTCACGCGACCGACAGCCGGGAACTTAAGAGATCAGTTTCGAATCAGTTTAGTCCAATAATCCGGGTGCCTGACACTTTTATTCCAATATATTAAATCAATACGCTGCTTTTGAATAGTGAAAGGTTGAAAATTTGTTAAGTTATTTTTTTACATTTTATTTTCAACTATTATTACGTATTTAAATCATATTATAGTGAAATATCAAGTAGGGGAGAGTCGGGTAGCCCCGGACGGCGGGTACCCGCGGTCACCTCAAGTTTTGGACAATTACGCGAATAAATTTGGAAAAGAAAGACGTGAAAATTAGGGCACCGATCTTGGTCACATTTTTACGTCTTCGTTTTTAAAATTTATTCGCGTAATTGTCCAAAACTTGAGGTGACCGCGGGTACCCGCCGTCCGGGGCTACCCGACTCTCCCCTAAATAACTATTTACTTCCATAAGACACCGCATATCGCTCGGGGCGTGAAGTTCGTCAAAACGCCACCATGAGCGCTACCATGTGCCTTGCACATAGCGAATAACGAATCGTCTGACGAACCGAGATTTTATGGATATTTGATTATTTTAGGATAGGTAAAATATATTAGAATATCTGATGGTTATTTGTATATATAAGTGTTCACGCTATAGCCGTTTACAATCTGGTTGTATGACCTGACGCGAACTCCTACAATACTAACTAAAGGATTGCAGGTATTTAAATGAGATAGTTGACACGATGTAAATTTCAACAATAATAACTGATTATATTTAAGAATGTTCATAGGTATGATTAATTGATATGGTTGATAAAAGTATAAGATATGATTTGTTAAACGTATTGACGAGAGTAGCTATGTTGAGAAAAAGGGGCTCCCGGAGCGTGCACTTCCGAATTGAAGGCGTGTGCAGGACTGAGGAAAAGATGAGGAGAAAGACTTGACATGAGGGAAATTAGAAGGAAAGACAGCTACGTAGGAAAAGGACGAAGGATCGAGGTCTCATGCAAAGGATCGTAAATTGAGTGAAGTGGTTAGAAAACTGTGAGAATGTGAATATAGCAGTCGGAGGTAGGAGAGAGGCGAATCTGGACACTGTCTTTAGAGATACTTGAAAATGAGTAGAAGTTGGTGTGGAAACGTTAGAGAAATAGGGAGGAGAGCCATGCGACGGAACATACTCCCCCCGTTGAGAGGGTGTGACCCGATCGAAATAGACTTATGAATTAGAGTATCTTATAATAACTAGAAATACAATATATTCGACTACAGCTATTATAGGAATGCACAATATTCGGCTACGTATGAGCACTTCGGAATATCTGTGCTGTTTGACAGAGCATGTAAGATATGCTTGGATGATATATATAGTTATGCATTACAGCTTATGAATCTACATGTTCATCGATAGATAGAACCCGCAATAATTGTAACTATGTTGAGCCTATGAGCTAACAAGAGATAGATAAACATATTATAAATTTGATTATAATTAACCTTATTGGGCTAGTGATAGAAATAAAACACAAAAATGTAATTGTAGTATGATTCGACTGTTAATAGTTCGCTAAAAGTGTCTCTTAAGAATTAATTGGCACTGACACAGAGATTACACTATGAAAGGACCGTGGTCCGAGTCGCTCAGTCTGCGATCTCGATTGGCAGTGGTGCAACCTTGTGCACACTGCGGTCGAAGGTGCTGCGTGCGGTCTTCACCGTAACAACACGTGTGATCCCATCACGTCCAGGGTGGAGTTTTGTCACTCTACCCATTACCCACTGTAGCGGGGGTACATTGTCCTCTTTGATTAGGACGACAGTCCCTTCCTTGATAGTTGGCTGGCCCTTCGTCCATTTGTGACGAACGGTTAGCTCATTGATGTATTCCCGATGCCATCGAGACCAGAAATGTTGGCGAATCTGCTGGAGGTGCTGCCAGCTCGAAAGACGGTTAGTGTTAACGTCTCTAAGTTCTCGTTCAGGCAAGCTCGTTAACGAATCGCCAATGAGAAAATGACCTGGTGTCAGGACTAGGAGGTCATTTGGGTCTGAGGAGATGGGAGTCAAGGGACGAGAGTTTAAAATAGCTTCAATTTCCACTACAATCGTATTAAAATCTTCATATGTGAAAAGAGTGGTTCCTAATACTCTTCGAAGATGGTGCTTAAAAGACTTGACAGCTGCTTCCCACAGTCCACCGAAATTTGGAGTGCGAGCAGGTATAAAATGCCACTTGATTCCTTTGTGGGTGGCGAAATTGTTGACCATATGTTGATGTTGAGGATTAGTTAACAATGATCGTAGTTCCTTGAGCTCATTATTAGCTCCAACGAAATTCGTACCATTGTCAGAGTAGATGTCTGTACAGATTCCCCGGCGGGCTATGAATCTGCGTAAGGTTGCTAAGAAGGCTTCGGTTGAGAGGTCACTGACTATCTCCAGATGTACTGCTTTTACTGCCAGACAGACGAAGACAGCGACGTAAATCTTGACCTTATTACGATTCCTGTGTCGCTTTTCTTTTATGAAGAATGGTCCACAATAATCTATGCCGACCTTGCTGAATGGTCGAGCTTGTGTTACTCGTGCCGTAGGTAAATCACCCATGATGTAGTCGATTGAAGGTGGTTGAAGCTTACGGCAGGTGACGCATGTGCGAAGAACCTTGCGTACTTGGTTCCGGCCGTCCAGAAGCCAATATCTACGGCGTAATGCGTATAGAGTAGCTTGGACCCCGGCATGAAGATGTGCGCGATGTTCAGATTCGATTAATAAGTGAGTAACATGATGCGATTTCGGAATGATGATTGGATGACGTTGAGAAAATGATAACGGTGAATTTCTTAGTCTTCCACCGACACGTAGTAGATCGTCCTTATCTATTATTGGATTGAGCGAAAGAAGACGACTGCGACGATTGAGAGGCGTTTTAGACCTAAGACAATAAAGTTCTTCCGAGAAGGCTGATTGCTGGATCAATTTGATGATGGTGCGCGAGGTTGCCCAGATCTCGGTGACCGTGTTGGGTGTTGTGAGTGGTTTGACTGAATAGACTATTGCATCTGTGTGCGAGTTCCACTTGACACCGAGAGTTTTTAGGGTGGGTGATTCCCCCAGCACTAAATGCTTGTTTATGCTTTCCTTGGGTAAGCCTGCGAGTAGTGCTGATGAATTAGATGCCCATTGACGAATCTTGAGGCCGCCCCGTTCGAGGAGCGTGATGAGTTGATCACGTAATGTGATTGCTTGTTCTGCCGTTTCCGCACCTGTGAGAAGGTCGTCCACATACAGATCCCTTTGTAAAATGCTAGCGGCTTGCGGAAAGTCGCGGATCTCATCTTGGGCTAATTGATGTAAGCATCTAATTGCTAAGAAGGTTGCTGAGGCTATACCAAACGTGATTGTGTTTAATTCATAGACTTGTTCTTCACCGCAAGTGTTCTTCCATAAGATGCGCTGATATTTGCGGTCTTCAGGTCGAACGAGGAATTGTCGGTACATCTTTTCTATGTCACCGGTAAGAACTAACGGATATTTTCTAAAACAAAGTATTAATGAGAAAAGGTCGCTTTGTATTGTAGGACCTACGAGGAGGGTGTCGTTGAGCGAGATACCCGTCGTGGTTTTAGCAGACCCATCGAAAACTACCTGTACAGAAGTAGTGAGGCTGCTTTCCTTCAGGACCGCATGGTGTGGTAAATAAAACCCTGACTCTGTTGTTCGGTCTTCGAGTACTGCTGCCATGTGACCGAGGTCGAGGTATTCTTGTAATACGGCCTGATATTGCGAGCTTAGACTAGGATCGCGAGAGAGTTTGCGTTCAATGCCCTGTAGACGTTTGCGAGCTAACAATTTTGATTCTCCCAATTTAGATAATTTGGCATTAAACGGTAAGGCGACAGTGTAACGTCCTTCGGGTGTTCGGGTTACGTGCCGTCGGAAATGATCTTCACAGGTGATTTCTTCACTGGTGAGATGTTTTCTTGTATGGTCTTCTTCTATTTCCCAGAATTTTGTCAAATCGAACTGTAGTTCAGAAGTGAGGTTACATGTTCTTTTGAGTGATGGTTGGGTTGAGGGAGCGCTCCCCCCGATGACCCAACCGAGCTGAGTTTTTTGAAGAAATAGATCTGGACCGTCTGGTGGTGATAAATCGAGTTGACCGATACTTAAGAGAGAGAGAGCGGTACCTGCACCCAGAAGCATGTCGACTGGGGCAGGACGATGAAAATCAGGATCAGCGAGTTTTATGTTGCTGGGAATTCGAATTGCGTTCCGATGAATAGGTTGATCCGGTATGAGACTAGCTATCGTTGGCACCGTGAGAAATGTTAATTTACGTTGATATCCGTTGGTGCGGGAGCGAATCGTGGCTGTAACTATGCTTTTAGAAATAGTAGAAAGAGTATTGAGCGCGCCGATTTGTATTGAACATTGTTTATTTGTGAGGCCCAAAGTATTCGCCATGCTTTCCGTTATGAAATTTGATGTTGAACACGTGTCGACTAGACTTCGGCAACGCACAAGATTATTTTGCTGATTTACGACGTCTAGGACTGCGGTGACCATGAGGTCGCTTGTTGTAGAGTTTACTACGAGTGCGATGGCTTTAGAACCTTGGGTCGGCGACCCCTGCTGTGCTAGTCAAGATTGTTGACCTGCTTCAGGTACTCCTATTTCGCTATTCGGTTGGGATTCGTTCGATGTTGGGGTTGATGCTAGCGGCTTGTGCAATAAACTGTGGTGACGCTTATTACACTTGCGACAGTTTTTCTCGGACTTGCACTCGTGCATGCTGTGTCCTCGACCTAGGCAATTGAAACACAATGAGAGGTTCGCTATCGCCTTTTGACGTTGATCTACGGTTTGCGATTGAAATGATTCGCATTGATAGATCGAGTGCGGTCCGGAGCAGAAAAGACACGAAGTTTTAGAGTTCTTCGCAGCATTCGGAGCTGAGGTTGATGTCGCGAACGCTTGAGTCGGGGTTGGTCCACCTCTACGTGGACGAGTTGTCTCCGGCCGTGGAGCAGTGGTCTTGCTCGAATTAGGATTTTCATTTGATGTTGAAAAGTCTACGCAGTTGGCTCTCTTCTCGAGAAATGATAAGAGATCAGTGTATTTAGGCATGTTGTCGTCCTTTAATGTAAGTTCCCAATGCCATGACGTTGTTGAATGTATTTTGGTGAGAATGAGATCGATGAGAGGGACATCCCAGCCTTCTACTGGTGCTCCCATGTTTTTTAGAGCTCGCACGTGTTGGTGTATGGTGTCGACCAGCTGACTCAGGTTGGCGGGTGAGTCCTTTTGTAGACGTGGATACTCGCGAAGGATGGCCCAATGGCGACGTAGAATGCGACGAGTGCATTCATATTTCTTTTTCAAGATCGACAACGCGATTTCATAATTTTGATCGGTCGTCTCGAGTGACTGAATAGATCGCGCTGCATTGTCAGAAAGTGACAATCGTAAATATTGTAATTTGCGAACCGGCGATAAATCGACATTTTTATCAATCAATGAGGAGAATATATCATAAAATGATGCCCATCCCTCGGGTGACCCATCGAATTTAGGTAAAGTAATAGTCGGTAATTTGACCGCAATTGACGGTGGTTTTATTGGAGATGGTGATCTGAGGGATCTAAATGATGCGTCTAGAGGTTGACTCTCTCGTATATATCTTCTGGCACGTGCGAGAGCCTGATCGTAGTAAGTTTGCATTGGTTCGCGTTTGCTGCATTCCGTTTCATCTAATTCTTCAATCTCGTCTTGAATATCAGAAAATTTATTGAATGCCTTTTGCATGGTTTCTAATGCGACTTGTAGATAGTCAAGATCCCTATTTTCTTCGTCATCTCTCCAACTGTCCAAGACTTTTACAAATGTAGTGATAGTGCCTTGAATGTTACCTCGCCTTCTGTGTAGAGACTTCATTGCTTCAGCCATTGTTTTGGGAGTAGGAGGAGACAATTATGTGAGGAAAGGAAAATTGACGATTCTGAGATTTCACGAGCTTACCTTCAGATGTCCGACTACCGGCTGATAGGTTTTCGATGACGATGTTGGTAGAACTCGTTCGAATAGGTCTATGAGACCACGATGCTAATTGCGAGACTGCAATTTGATTTGATTCACTGTATCCTTCTGTTCGATCCGGGTTAACGCTGGGCGTTGAAGACACAGATAACGGACAACAGTTAGATAGTTTCAGTAAACGACACTTTGCACTGCACTGGCACGATTAATGTACTTTAGCACAGCACTGATGATGACAATTTTGGAATAAATCCGGCTCGAAGGACCAAAAATATGTTCACGCTATAGCCGTTTACAATCTGGTTGTATGACCTGACGCGAACTCCTACAATACTAACTAAAGGATTGCAGGTATTTAAATGAGATAGTTGACACGATGTAAATTTCAACAATAATAACTGATTATATTTAAGAATGTTCATAGGTATGATTAATTGATATGGTTGATAAAAGTATAAGATATGATTTGTTAAACGTATTGACGAGAGTAGCTATGTTGAGAAAAAGGGGCTCCCGGAGCGTGCACTTCCGAATTGAAGGCGTGTGCAGGACTGAGGAAAAGATGAGGAGAAAGACTTGACATGAGGGAAATTAGAAGGAAAGACAGCTACGTAGGAAAAGGACGAAGGATCGAGGTCTCATGCAAAGGATCGTAAATTGAGTGAAGTGGTTAGAAAACTGTGAGAATGTGAATATAGCAGTCGGAGGTAGGAGAGAGGCGAATCTGGACACTGTCTTTAGAGATACTTGAAAATGAGTAGAAGTTGGTGTGGAAACGTTAGAGAAATAGGGAGGAGAGCCATGCGACGGAACAATAAGGATGTATGAATATTGAATTTAATTTACCTTTCAATTATATAATAATAATATGAATATAACGCTTGGCAGATACCTGCCGCACAAGTCTTTTAAATGTATTTATACTTTTAATGTATAGTTTGTATATTATGAAGTAGTGACTATGCGTTGACCGACTAATTGTATGATTGAGACTGAGATGCCTATGCCTCATGGCACGCGCCTTATATACTTAGCCGTAAGATAATCCCTAGCTAATCCTAGCTAATCCTAAATGTTCGATGGCATTCTATGATGTCCATTTTTTGACTAGATAATTTTAATGCAAAATTATGTTATTATTTCTTTCTTAGAATTTAATTTCCTTTAATTTGATGTTTTGTTTATTTAAATCGGATCATTTTATGATTTCATGAAAATTTCCATGGGTTTCCATGGTGTCTATTTTTGTGGATTTATTCTCTATTTTCCATGTGCAAGTCTCCGTTCAATCACTGTAGTGATCCCATGGACACTACGTGTTCATATTTTTAATATGTTGATTATTTGTTGTTTAATTTAAGAAAATTGAAATAATAACATATCGTCTCTAGCTATATTATACCTATATCTTCATATCTATATATACGATGTTTTAGGACGTCGTAGTTCTAAAATTAAGCACCCGAGGTGGATGGATGTGATTCGTTTGTATCACTAGGGGCACTGACAGTATCGGGGCATACGTCGTCCTTGTCCACTGCGTCAACAATATTAGGGACATTCGAACAATAGTTCAAACAATGAATGTATAGAACAGTTTTAATTATTCATTTGCTTCTTTTTCTAATCCTTATTCACATTATTATCCCATTGAATGCAATAAAAAATACCCAAATTGAAGAAATACAATATTTAAATGATTGCGAAGAAAACATGGCTGTCTCAGATCGAGTTCTTTAATCGATTCACCTTTTTATATAGGTAAGTTGGCTAATAAACGATCATGGAATAATTTAATATTTCTTTCAAGTACTGAATACCCACTGGTGTCGATGATATTGCGACAATGGCGCGGATTTCGCTCGGTAAAGTGAGCTATAACTCCGAAGGTATTGGTAGTAGAGAAAAAAGTTTCAGACAGAAGTTGTTTGTAATTAAAAGATCTACAACTTTGATAATTAAAAAAATTTCATAAAAGTGAACGGTTGGGGAGGAAATGCCGAAAAATGAAAAATAGGGAGAAGAAAAAAAATTTTTTTTGCCTTTCGGAAGTAATAACTTGAAAAATATTGATGTTACAAAAAAAAAGTTTAGAATAAAAAAGTTAGTAAATTTAATTTAGAAGAGAAAAGGTCTCTACAATTTTTTGCCTAAAACTAACCGTTCTCGAGATATAGAATTAAACGCGTTTTTATCGAAAGGGGGGTCAGCTGACACTCTGAGAACCCCGCAAATTGAGATTTAAGCTCAGAATGCACCCCCCTTTCGATCCCTAACAGTCTCCAAACTACATAATTTAATGTTTATTCATTTGACAATTTGACTGGACTAAAAATAATGAACTAGACATGGACATTTCACGCACATACGAACTTAAGTTAGGGATTTTACATCGCAAAATACAGAGAAACAATAGTACTTGTTGTTTACCGATTGTACCGAGAACTTTTCAATGGTCGGTTATCAATCACGTACATAATGCAGTAATGCATTTGGGCTGGAAGAAAACGTTAGAGAAGGTGTATGAGCATTATTGGTTTCCCGAAATGTTCAAATTTGTTCATAAATTCGTAGAAAACTGTGTCACGCATGTAAAATGTCAAAGTCAGCTTCTGGTAAAGTTCAAGTTGAGTTACATCCGATTCCTAAAGTGAGCATACCGTGGCATACTGTGCATACCGGGAAGATTTCTTGATAGTATACACCTGACTGCCGTCGATTGCGCATACGCCAAATAATTCATTTTCATTGGTCGGTAAGATCGTCCCGGGATAGTATTATGACGTAGGAAGCACGGGTGCCAACATGCGAAAAATTGAGCGAGAGCTGTCAAACTCTGGCGCGTAAAGTAGTCAATCGAGGTTATGTTGATATTTATTTTAATTCGACGTTAATTATTGAAAAAAAAAAAAAGAAAAATAGCACGGACTAGCAGTTGGAGTAGCAGACGGAATAGCAGTTTTTAATAACGTAGTCCATTTCGGAAGATTATTCAATGGGTGCATCAAAGGATTTAATGGAAAAACAACAATTAATCGTTACAAAAATCATCTTAAAGTGATTTGTTGAAAGATGAAATCTAAAATCAAATCTGAAAGGTTATTATTAAGTGACAGTCTGGACAAACTGAGGCAGGTGAGTGAAAATAATGTTTATTGAAAAAATATTCTTCATTCACATCGAATCGAAGCAAGCAATCAGCTGTTCGGAATAAATTCCGACGTTTCTTTCAGAACATCAAATTTTAATCTCGATAATAAAAGCTTTCCAAGCCTTTCTGAATCACTACCGCAATTAATTGAGATTTTAACCTCAAAAATTCGTATCAATTACATCGCCGTCAAAAACAAAGTTTGACAGCTAAAACTCGGGATGGCCAGCCTGCCTTAGCGGACGACGAAACTCGCGCATGCGCAATCGACGGCAGTCAAGTGTATACTATCAAGAAATCTTCCCGGTATGGATGTCACTGGAAAGCTCTCTGGGAAAAGTAATATCAAAGAATATGTTTTTGTATTAATTGACGCGTTCACAAAATTTGTTGTTCTTCGTCATTCTTTACACGTTGATACCGTAAATGCCATTCAAGCTTTGAAATTTACTGTTTCTCTATTTGGTGTACCTACACGTTTAATTGCGGATCGGGGTAGATGTTTTGCGAACAAAAATTTTCGTGAATTTTGTGAGACTCATAATATTGCTCTTCATTTAATTGCTACTGGTACTTCTCGTGGCAATAGTCAAGCAGAGCGTGTTATCGGAACTTTGAAAAATATGTTGACAGCCGTTGAAGTAGGAAGCGAAATGTCGTGGCAAGACTCTTTACCAGATGTTCACTTAACTATTAATTGCACTATGCAGAGAACAACCGGGGCTAGTCCTCTGGAACTTTTGATGGGAAGAGTCGCAAGACCTTCAAGTTTGTTGTCTTTCTCTGATATTGAGAGACAGGTGGACTTGACCGAGGTCAGAGAGCAGGCTGTGACTCGAATTGACAAAAGTGCTTCGATTGAAAAAGCAACATTTGAAAAGATGAAGCGAAAATTTGTGAATTTTCTTTAAGAGATTTTGTTTTGATTCAAAATCATGAAAGGAATTAAACTAAATTAGATGAAAAATTCAAAGGCCCTTTCAAAATTGTTGAGGTTTTAGACAATGACAGATATCTTTTAAAGAGTTTCAATTCAAATCATATTTATAAATATGCTCATGATCGTCTTCGGGCTATGCCTAGATGTACTGTTCCCACTGATCTGGATGTGTGTAATGATTTTGTGAAGGCGTCTGGATCTGCTAGAGTCGGCGATTGATTGTTTAAGAAAAGATTGAGATTGGAGGTTATAACGAAATTGATAAGTGTGAGGAGAATGAAATTGACAAGTTGACAAATGGAAGTTTGATACAAATGAGCATTCAGTGTAACAATATGTTTTGTTTGGAAGACACATACTCACTGTGCTGAATAGTCGCAAGTCATAAAGATCCAAACCCGCCATTTATAGTGGACGGAGACGGTGCGATGTAACGGCAAGTGGTATGGTGTGGTTACATGATTAGTAGACTTGGTTACATGGGTAATTGCAAAAGTGCAAGTCGCCGTGGTAACAGGTTGCTGATATGTTTCCTGAGGAAGTCGGTAGACTTGGTTACATAGGTGACTGCAAGAGTGCAGGTTGCCGTAGTAACAGGTTACCGCCGTGATTCAAGAGGAACCACGAAGAGTGCTCAGTTTGTGTTGTGTATGTTTTGAAGAGTGTCTGTTAATGATTGGAAATTTGTAACTAAAATATGTAACAACCAGTATTTTGGGAACAGGACATTTATTCATTCGAAGAATTTTGATTTATGTTATTAAAATGGTCAGAAAGGCCGAGTGTTTGAAATGAAAAGTATTAATTTTCTGTTCTTAGATGAATAACTAAAAGCACACGAGGACGTGTGATGAGTCAGTTTGGGACCTTTGTGTACCTGCCCCCCCCCCCCCCCCCCCCCCCCCCACCATCAGCAAATGAAAAAACACACACACGGAATTAAAGAGCTATTTATGAGCTCTTGATTCCCCCTAGTCCCGATTTTTGAGCTCGTACGGTTGAGTAGTAATTAGCAATTTTGAGTGGGGGGTCTAGGTACGTACGTAGCCGCCCCCCCCCCCCCCGCCCCCTAATAATAAATTAAAAAAAAAAAACCGTTTGAAAAACCGGGTGAAAAACCGTTTTCCATAACGTCAACCACCCTAATAATTGATGAAAAAAAAAAAAAAAAAAAAAAAATACAGGAATTACGAGCTATTTATGAGCTGACGATTCCCCCTAGTTTCGATTTTTGAGCTACAACCCCCAAGGAGTTAGGGGCGAAGAACCGTTTTCCATAAAGTCAACCACCCTAATAATATATATAAAAAAAAAAAAATACAGGAATTACCAGCTATTTATGAGCTGACGATTCCCCCTAGTTTCGATTCTTCAGCTACAACCCCCAAGGAGTTAGGGGCGAAGAACCGTTTTCCATAAAGTCACCCACTCTAATAATTGATAAAAAAAAAAAAAAAAACGGGAATTACGAGCTATTTATGAGCTGACGATTCCCCCTAGTTTCGATTTTTGAGCTACAACCCCTCAGGAGTTAGGGGCGAAAAAACGTTTTCCATAAAGTCAACCACCCTAATAATTGATGAGAAAAAAAAAAAAAAAAAAAAAAAATACAGGAATTACGAGCTATTTATGGGCTGACGATTCCTCCTAGTTTCGATTTTTGAGCTACAACCCCCAAGGAGCTAGCGAAGAACCGTTTTTCATAAAGTCACCCACTCTAATAATTAATAAAAAAAAAAAAAAAAAATACGGGAATTACGAGCTATTTATGAGCTGACGATTCCCCCTAGTTTCGATTTTTGAGTTGCAACCCCCGAGGAGTTAGGGGCGAAGAACCGTTTTCCATAAAGTTAACCACCCTAATAATTATTAAAAAAAAAAAAAAAAAAATACAGGAATTACGAGCTATTTATGAGCTGACGATTCCCCCTAGTTTCGATTTTTGAGCTACAACCCTTCAGGAGTTAAAGACGAAAAAACGTTTTTTATAAAGTCAACCCCCCTAATAATTATTGAGAAAAAAAACAAAAAAAATACAGGAATTACGAGCTATTTATGGGCTGACGATTCCTCCTAGTTTCGATTTTTGAGCTACAACCCCCAAGGAGCTAGCGAAGAACCGTTTTTCATAAAGTCACCCACTCTAATAATTAATAAAAAAAAAAAAAAAAAATACGGGAATTACGAGCTATTTATGAGCTGACGATTCCCCCTAGTTTCGATTTTTGAGTTGCAACCCCCGAGGAGTTAGGGGCGAAGAACCGTTTTCCATAAAGTTAACCACCCTAATAATTATTAAAAAAAAAAAAAAAAAAATACAGGAATTATGAGCTATTTATGAGCTGACGATTCCCCCTAGTTTCGATTTTTGAGCTACAACCCTTCAGGAGTTAAAGACGAAAAAACGTTTTTTATAAAGTCAACCCCCCTAATAATTATTGAGAAAAAAAACAAAAAAAATACAGGAATTACGAGCTATTTATGGGCTGACGATTCCTCCTAGTTTCGATTTTTGAGCTACAACCCCCAAGGAGCTAGCGAAGAACCGTTTTTCATAAAGTCACCCACTCTAATAATTAATAAAAAAAAAAAAAAAAAATACGGGAATTACGAGCTATTTATGAGCTGACGATTCCCCCTAGTTTCGATTTTTGAGTTGCAACCCCCGAGGAGTTAGGGGCGAAGAACCGTTTTCCATAAAGTTAACCACCCTAATAATTATTAAAAAAAAAAAAAAAAAAATACAGGAATTACGAGCTATTTATGAGCTGACGATTCCCCCTAGTTTCGATTTTTGAGCTACAACCCTTCAGGAGTTAAAGACGAAAAAACGTTTTTTATAAAGTCAACCCCCCTAATAATTATTGAGAAAAAAAACAAAAAAAATACAGGAATTACGAGCCATTTATGAGCTGACGATTCCCCCTAGTTTCGATTTTTGAGCTACAACCCCTTAGGAGTTAAGGGCGAAAAAACGTTTTCCGTAAAGTGAACCACCCTAATAATTGATGAGAAAAAAAAAAAAAAAAAAATACAGGAATTACGAGCTATTTATGGGCTGACGATTCCCCCTAGTTTCGATTTTTGAGCTACAACCCCCAAGGAGTTAGGGGCGAAGAACCGTTTTTCAAAAAGTCACCCACTCTAATAATTGATGAAAAAAAAAAAAAAAAATACGGGAATTACGAGCTATTTATGAGCTGACGATTCTCCCTAGTTTCGATTTTTGAGTTACAACCCCCAAGGAGTTAGGGGCGAAGAACCGTTTTTCATAAAGTCACCCACTCTAATAATTGATAAAAAAAAAAAAAAAATACAAGAATTACGAGCTATTTATGAATTGACGATTCCCCCTAGTTTCGATTTTTGAGCTACAATCCCTAAGGAGTTAGGGGCGAAAAAATGTTTTCCATGAAGTCAACCACCCTATTAATTAATGAGAAAAAAAAAAAAAAAAAAATACAGGAATTACGAGCTATTTATAAGCTGACGATTCCCCCTAGTTTCGATTTTTGAGCTACAACCCCCAAGGAGTTAGGGGCGAAAAAACGTTTTCCATAAAGTCAACCACCCTAATAATTATTGAGAAAAAAAAAAAAAAAAATTACAGGAATTACGAGCTATTTAGGAGCTGACGATTCCCCCTAGTTTCGATTTTTGAGCTACAACCCCTCAGGAGTTAGGGGCGAAAAAACGTTTTCCATAAAGTCAACCACCCTAATAATTATTGAGAAAAAAAAAAAAAAAAAAAACAGGAATACGAGCTATTTATGGGCTGACGATTTCCCCTAGTTTCGATTATTCAGCTACAACCCCCAAGGAGTTAGGGGCGAAGAACCGTTTTCCATAAAGTCACTCACTCCAATAATTAATAAAAAAAAAAAAAAAAATACGGGAATTACGAGCTATTTATGAGCTGACGATTCCCTCTAGCTTCGATTTTTGAGCTACAACCCCTAAGGAGTTAGGGGTGAAAAACCGTTTTCATTAAATTATCACATATAATACCACAAGAGCTCCAAAATTATCGGGTATTTCCTGATAGGTCCGTTGCAAACAAGTGAAGGAGTCAAGTTTTTCAGTTTACACAATCACGAGCGCGAAGCGCGAGTGATTTTTCTGAAAAACTTGACGAGTTCGTTTGATTGCAGGGAACCTTGAGGGAAATACCCGATTAATTTTGAAGCTCGAGTGGTATTCGGGGGAGATTGTCTCATGTGCTCCTTTGAAATAAACGTGTTTTTTTTCGATTTTTCAAAGACCTGCGTACTAGAGCGTCCTAAACTGTTTCTAAAAATCCCAAATACTTACGAACGCATTCCTGGTTCCCATAGGGTAAATGTACCAGTGAATGAACACGCACCAGTGAATGACCATTTTCACGCAAAGTATATCTGTATACAGTGATTTTAACATGGCTGTTCATTCACTGGTGACGTTCCTTAACCGTTCATTCACTGGTACATTTACCCTATTCTATATCCAGATCGATAAATCGAACTCCTGATTCAATCCTGACAGCTATATGGGTCATCCCATTAGAGAAAACGTATTTTTTTATTGTCTGTAAAATTATCTCAAAATTTCAGGATCACAATTTTTCATTTCGTTTACGTTAACGTATTTCTTTTTTTTTTTTTAGCTGCCGGAAAATTTTGTCAGAACAAAGTTCGACATTGAAAATATTGATCATGAAATGAAAAATTGTGATCCTGAAATTTTGAGATAATTTTACAGACAATAAAAAAATACGTTTTCTCTTATGGAATGACCCATATAGCTGTCAGGATTGAATCAGGAGTTCGATTTATCCATCTGGATATAGAATAGGGGAACCAGGAATGCGTTCGTAAGTATTTGGGATTTTTAGAAACAGTTTAGGACGCTCTAGTACGCAGGTCTTTGAAAAATCGAAAAAAACACGTTTATTTCAAAGGAGCACATGAGACCCCCCTCTGGTAATGGCCGGTTTGTAAGATGGGGGGCTGCAACTTTTTCCACATTTGTTTTGAATTATTTGGAGCTGATCTGGGGGGCGCCACGATAAATTTTTTTTTAAGGACCACCCTAATATATATATATATGTATATATATATATATATATATATATATATACCATATATATATATATATATATATATATATATATATATATATATATATATATATATATATATATCTATATGTATATATATATATCTATATATATACCATATATATGTATATATTTGGGAAATCTATGGGGAATCCCCAGGAATTCTGGAAAATCTATGGGAAATCCCCAGGAATTCTGGAAAATCTATGGGGAATACCCAGGTATTTCGGGAAATCTATGGGGAATCCCCAGGTATTACGAGAAATCTATGGGGAATCCCCAGGAATTCAGGGAAATCTATGGTAAATCCCCAGGAATTCTGGGAAATCTATGGGGAATCCCCAGGAATTCTGGGAAATCTATGGGAAATCCCCAGGAATTCTGGGAAATCTATGGGAAATCCGCAGGAATTCTGGAAAATCTATGGGGAATACCCAGGTATTTCGGGAAATCTATGGGGAATTCCCAGGTATTGCGAGAAATCTATGGGGAATCCCCCGGAATTCTGTGAATTTTATGGAGAATGCCTAAAAATTCTGGGAATTCTATGGGGAATGCCTAGAAATTCTGGGAGATCTATGGGAAATCCCCAGGAATTCTGGGAAACCTATGGGGAATCCCCAGGAATTCCGAGAAATCTATGGGCAATCCCCAGGAATTCACATGACTCGATCGAAGGGCCCAAGGCGGGGCTGGGGGGAGGGGGGAGGAAAGCCGAGCGGAGCCGAGGTGGTGGGGATATTACCCATAATTCCCTGCGAAAGAACAGAACTGATTTCCCGGCAATGCCAATTCCTCCGTATTCCTGAGTAGTGACTCTATCGTTCGAAGCCTATTAATTCATCAATGAAATAAACACAGACCTGGGACTAAGAAGGTCAATGACAATAACATGAATTTCAAGTAAAGATTCCTCCAGTCCTTCAGTGGTCTAATTGGACAAGGCGTCGCAGTACAAATGCGGAGGTCCCGGTTCAAACCCGGGCTGAAGGAATTTTTACTTGAAAAAATAATTATGATGCACTTCCGTTTTTTTCGGTCTATCTGAAGATTGCACGCTCTATATAGAGGTCAGCTTCAGTTAGAAGACTTAAAAATTTGGTTCGACTGGTCCGATAAATTCACATATGGTATGAATTAATAGGCTTCGAACGATAGAGTCACTACTCAATGAAAAAAAATACGATAAGATTATGGATATAGGATTAGGCAACTATGAAAAACTTAATGTTCAACAAAAAATTATAATTTATACCATACTTCAAAATATTAACGATTCGACATTACATAAAACATTCTATATTGACGGACCGGGTGGATCAGGCAAAACATTTCTGTATATTACATTATGGCATTTATTTACTGGGCGAAAGGAAAAAATCAGTACTATGGCTTACACAGGTATAGCTGCTACATTACTACCAAATGGAAAAACAGTCCACAAAACATTAGGATTACCTGTTCCGTTATACGTTGATTCTACTTCAACAATTAAAGTGGGTTCAAAAGAAGCAAATATTTTGAAAGAAACAAAGGTTTTCATTTGGGATGAAGCACCAATGGCACCGCGCTACGCATTAGAAATAATGAACACAATTTTATAGGATATAATGAATAACACGTTACCATTTGGAGGAAAAATAGTCATATTGGGAGGGGATTTCAGACAATTACTTCCGGTAAATATTCGGAGTACTCGCAGTGAAACGGTAAACTTATCAATCAAATTCAGTCCATTGTGGCAACTATTTGAAATATTCGAATTGACTATCAATATGCGTGCACTACAAGAAGAGAAGAATTTTTCTGACTTCTTGCTGCAAGTTGGAACTGGAGAAGTGAATGATGAGGTTGATAATTTAAATTTACCCTCCAATTGTACATACAATGATGACATCGATATAGCGAAGGATATTTATGAAGATATACTCAGCAGAAAACAATACAAAGAAGCTTCAAAATATGCAGTATTAGCAGCAAAAAATTTAGATGTGAATAAAATCAATAGACAAGTCGTCGACTTATTAGACTTAATTACTGAACGTATTTATACGAGCGTCGATAGCGCAGAAAATTGTAACGACAATAATAGAATCAATCAAGATTTAGTACCGGAATATTTAAATTCGTTGTCTCCGAATAGTCTTCCACCGTACGATTACGACAATTTTCAATAATCATGTTAATCGGAAATTTGAGTATCAATGAAGGTTTAGTCAATGGCACGAGATTATTACTACTAGAAGCTGGAACAAATCTATTATTGTGTGAACTTCTAACTGGAGATAAAGCAGGAGATATAATATTCTTAAATAGAATTACTTTGATGTGTGAAAATGTATATCGATTTTCTTTCACTCGAAGACAATTCCCCATCAAATTAGCCTTTGCGATTACGATTAACAAATCACAGGGCCAAACCTTTGATAAAATTGGAATTACGTCACATACGGTAATGGCTGAGGCGCGCGCAGCGCGCCAAATACGCTAGTGAATTAAAAGGGACGGAGCGTTTGTGCTGATAAGCCGCTCCCTCATTCGATACCAGGGAAGACTCAGGCAGTATAGCTAACATGAAAAATTACCGCGGTGAAAGCACACGTGAAATTACCAATGGAATTGTCAAAATTATCAGTTAAATATCGTGTAGGCTATGCAAAATTACATCGAATGGTGCAATTCTATTGGCTGAAATTCGGATGGGAAAAATAATCAAGAAAATCAGATGCCAACTGCAATGTGGTCGTCTCATACTTTTGGGGAATCTCGGGTCTCTTCGTATCATTCGATAATCTTGAACGAAAAATTCTGTGCTCTGCCCTCATCTGGAATTCAAAACCAGCGTTTGGAAAATATAGTTGCATAAAAACACTTACGAAATACTACAGCCATTTCCAGTACACTGAAAAATTGAGCAAACTAATGTACTGTTTTTCAGTTTCATTTAAATGAACCAAGAAAAAATGCCGAGAAATCATTTTTTTTTTTTTTTTTGTGACTACTGTGTGTAACATAAATCATAGAGTTATCACGGCTGGTTTCATTCCAAGAAATACAGATTTCTACGGGCCGGGATTTCGCATTATCCGCAAATTCAGTGTCAGTTTCTGGCATAATCCCGGGGACGTGTCTTTTTATTTTTTATTTTTTTAACTGCGTTCAGATTTTTTACTTCTATTTTTGTTCATACCTGTTTTCCTATTTGAATTTACACATTGGATATCAATATTTTCAAATGAGTGGGAGCAAAGAATCTATACAAAATTTATTACGCATTTTGAATACGTACTATTCACGAACAATAGTACATTACAATACGAGTCCGGTAAAAAATTTTCTGACGAGTGTGAGGTTGCAGCATGAGCCAAAGGCGAGTTTTGCAATCACACGAGATCAGAATAAGTTTTTCCGTCGAGTATTGTACAAAATTATACTTTAGGAGGTGTGAAAATAGGGGTTTTAGCCACGCGAAGCGTGGATAAAACATCCAAAATCACACTGAGTGAAGTAAAATCATTTTCAGTAAGAAAGTCATACTTTCGTTGAGGTTAGTTTATTAAAAACGCGGTATTCTTCGTTCTGGAAATGTTGCACGCTATACGTATAGAAATCGTCACGTATAAGTATTCGTTCACTTTCATGCCGACAGTATTTATTTCTTGAAAATTACCGATCAAAGAGACCGATCAACATTTTTTTTTAATTTTTCGCCACCCTTGATTTGAAAATAATAATATCTGCGACTCTGAATTATTGAGCAAATTCAATTGTTCAAACGGCTGTATCGGAAAAATTATTGATCGTAAGAAAAAAAAAACGATAATCTCATAATGTTCATTAATTGAATAGTTGAATAAACAATTGAAAATAAAAAATAATGTATAAACAACTGAATAACCGACTTGTCAAAAGAGTACCCGACACAATCACAATGATGGAACTTTTCTCCATATTTTTCACAAAAGTTACTCCAGGTTATCGCAGTGCAGACAGAAGTGTAGCTGGTGACTGGACCACACCCACCACCTTGCATTGAAGTATTAAAACATATAAATCTCTCAACTATCATAGACTCTCATCGTCACAAAAGTATGACAATTTGCAGGTTTTTAGGGTGCTGAATAAATTATAAATTCATGACCCAAATTGTTGAAAGTTTCAAGTATACGGTTCGTTTGGCATTTCGGAGTTTTTCATCTTCAATATTAAAGTCAGGTCAAATGATGATAATGTTACCCGGCAAAGAGAGATAATGCTTTTCCGTAAATATGAAAAAAAGCATAAATTCAAAGACTAATTCTTCGATTTTCGACGATTTTTTTTTTTTTAATTTAAGGGTCCGAAAAATCTTCGAACGGCTCTAATAGCGAGCCCATCAGGAATTGGGGAAAAAGTTATCGAACATTTTCGACGTAAGATTTTGTCCTCTACTACTTTTGTTTGAAACTTTTTATCGTATCTCTTACTATTTCCCAGATGCGGGCTATCCGGGTGGTTTTTTTTTTTAAGTTTTTAACCCCCAGAGGGTTTGAACTTCCAGCTTTCACATAAACAATTGTGACGTTCAAATACAGCTACCCTCAAAAATGCAGCAATAGTACTCAAAAATTCGATTTCAGACATATTTTGACATACATTGTGATCATGAATGGATATTGATATCGCATCAACGATCGTCTCGCTATTGTTCTACAAGCTTCCATCTTTTCGAAAAAGGAGAGAGTGCAGTTCGTCAGTTGACTTCGCCTTTAGTTTGCGACTGCATCTTTATAGTAGCGGATGATTTATAAAATTCTGTCGGTTTTTCGTATAAAATAATAGTTTTCGTTACTTGCTTTCGTGGTATCTCAGTTCAATTAGTATAGTGGCTCGTAGGTGGTGATATGTGAACAGTAATATTTACGATATTGTGCCAACATCTGCATAAGTAATGAATCATTCATTAAGTTCAACTGTTTTTCCGTTCGAGGGGAGACACTTATGAAATTACGAAACGATGAGGCTGCTTGCCATTATATAAACGCTCCTGGTTTCTGATTTATTATTTCGAGAATATTTTAGAAAAGATCTCGGAATTATCAGACTTGATGGGAATTGTTACAGAGTTTTTGAGAGCTAGTTATTATTCACACATGGGTTCTTTCATGCGAATTGACGTGGTGCGCTGATCCTCGGTATTGTTTAATTTCCCATTTTTCTCTTATATATGACAGCTGTCGATGACTAGAAGATATACATCAATTTTCCGATTTTTATCTGAATCCGTTTTCGAGTTCAAAATTTCCAAAGAAACGACCAAGATTTCGTATTTGTTTAGCTTTAGTTTCCTGTTTTATTTACTTCGGAGCGTACAAAAATGATAATGAAATGTTAAGGTACAATCCAAGATGAAAAAAGACGTAGTTCTTTGTATCGATAACTTTATTTCATCCGGATTTATAGTTATTTGGAAATGAAAAGATATGAAATTTCATTCGTTTTTGGAGGATTCATATCACGTTACTAAATTGCTATAAGGTCGTAAGCGACACTAAAACTAAAGCCAGAAGGTCGTATCCGCAAAAAAATTAGTTTTTCGGGTATTTCAAGGGAAGTACGCGTTTCGATCAATTTTAAGACGATTGCGGAAAAGAAAGCGGATACGACCTTCTGACTTCAATTTTCTCGATTTTTGCCTGAAAATAAAGCCAGAGGGTCGTATGTGTTTGGGACGTTATTGTTAATTTCGGAGCGAATCCAGAAAAAAAAATTATACGACCCTCACATAGAAAAGAAATCCCTCGCTTCAAGAAAAAGATTTCTTGTTTCAAGAAACTGTGGTTTCTTGAATGTTTTTGGATTAAATCAAGAAAATATGTTCTTAATTCGAATATGTAATTAATTCGAACTAAGAACAAATTTTCTTGAATGAATCAAAAATCATTCAAGAAACTACAGTTTCTTAAAACGAAAAATCTTTTTCCTAACTAAGTGTGCAAAATTCGATTTTGCGCACGCAAATGAGTGTGCAAAATAGTACTTTCCCGCACTAGTGCGCAAAATAAATATAATTGAAACGCAACACCTTTTCTTTGTGTATTGTAACGTTGAATGAAAGAGAGAGAATTCAAGGTGCGGGGAGATAGAGCTGGTAAACGTAAATAAACACGATCGGCATCGTTACCGATTCTTTAAAGCGGACACTTCATCCATCTTATATACTATAATTTGTATATACTTGAAAATTTAATATTTCATACAAGATACCAATGTTGTAGAATTTTGCGTAGCTCGTTAGGAAAAATAGTATACGTAACTAGTGCGCATAGGTGTCTCCCGCACTCGTCTCTTTTGTCGCCCTCGCTACGCTCGGGCGACAAATCCGACTCGTGCGGGATTCACCTATTTTGCGCACTAGTTACGTAATCTACTATTTTCACATGGCGTGCGCAAAGTTCGATTTTGCGCACGCTTCGCGTGCATAAAATTCAACTTAAGGGGTAACACCACTCTAGGGTTTTAAAGAAATCAATTTTTTTTTTTTTTTGCTTAAACAATACTTTAGGGTCATACAAACAATAACCAATTGGTCCTATGGTAAAAAAAAAAAAATTTCAGAGGTTTTAAATTTTGATTTCGCCGCAACGCCTCGGAGCACACGTTCGGCGTTTATGCGGTAACGCCTCGATATTTTGCTTTTACCTGTCGAAATAATGAGTGCCTTTCTTACTTACAGAGTAGAAGGTCGTTAGGTCACCTTTGTAGGTCACCAGGGTGCTCTGATGCTATAATATACACTATAATATACGTGTATGTGCTAGTACTTATAAAACTTTGAACGCGTTTTTATTGAAATCACATTCTTCAAACTGGGCGGAAACGCTGCTCGAAAACCGTTCGATGAATTGTTTTGAAATTTTGACCATAGCTTCACAATCACATTATCTAAAGAAGTACATAGCCGTTTTTCCATTGAATGTAAACTTTTTTCTTTATAAACAATTTACTGCAAATTTTTATGCCGAAAAAATTAATTTTTGTTTAAACTAGTGCCATTTTTGCAAAAATGGATTTAAAAGAAAAACCCTATGTACTTCTCTAGCCAATGACATATAGATTGGGAAAAAATTAATTTTCTTGTTTCACCTCTTATACTTTCGGAGTTATACGTCCGCCCGTGGAGGTATCGAAAAAAAAAGCGTTCTTGAAGACTGGCTCTGTCGCCGCCATTTCGTATCAAAAATGCAATCACACATTTTTTCTACATACTTCAATATGTGTTTAATAAGCCCTGAAAAAAGAAACCCGATCCCTTCTCCAATATTCTAGAAAAAAAGCATCAAATTTAGGCCTTTTTTGCCGACTCTAGAGTGGTGTTACCCCTTAACGCGCGTTGTGTTAAAAAATAAAGTTCGATACACGTGCGAAAGATGATCCTCGACTCGTGTGATTGTCACCCTCGCTTCGCTCGGGCGAAAAACTTCGCACTCGTCCGAGAATCAACACTTTCGCACTAGTATCGAAAAGGTAATAAGTAACATCGCCCATTCAACAAATAATAAAGTATTCTTCTATCAATACTAACTAAGTAGACTAGCGCCTTTTAAGTGATAATCAGACTTATGATAATCAGACTAGTGATAATCGGAACAATTTTTATATCACCTGTACTTATACTATACCTTCCAATAAATCTACATATTTTACTCATGATATAAACTATAAAACAGTAACACAATAAATTAAAAGGCATTTTTTTGCCGTTGAACAAAAAGCAATGAACAAAAAAATAAAAATATGCTTATGGTTTCTCAAACACATCCACCGTCATTTTAAAAGAGTAGAACATCCTCTGCCCTTTCAAACTAAGATTTGGTGTAGGGAGTGTTCGGACAATCTGGTCATTTGAGACAAATGAAATATCCTCTTCATCAACTTTGAATAATTTTCTGGTTTTGTCCCCTATTTTACAGAAAACTACCTGGATCTCGCCATCTTCTTCCAAACCGGTACACATAGCCACGTATCGGTACTCTTTTTTTTTTGATAATAGTTTAACGAGAATGAAGTCGCCGTTCTTTAATAATTTTTTTTGTGTCAGTGGCTGTTGTTCATCCTCTGTCTGAGGTCTGTCACTTTTGGGTGTTGTGCTTTGTTCACTGTCAGGTGGATTCTCCTCCTCATTCTCGGACTCTGAATCTGGTCCGTAAACATCCTCAACTCGGAGACGAGATTTGTTAGGGGATGAGTATATCATGACACCAATTTTGAAGTAATCACAATTTATATATCCATCACAAAAGCAGCTCAAAGACTTCATTTTCAACTTTTTTGGATCCTCAATGTTCCATGACACCTGATGGACACGTAAAGTGCCAGGGAAAGTCTTTATGTATTCTTTACCACTAACAAACAAAGCATCTTTCTCTTGGATATTTTTGTCGTCTATAAGAAGAACATTGATGCTAGGACAGTTTTTCTGGATAGCATCTGACAATTCGCTCAGAGTTGCTATATCACTGCCATTAGCCACCAATCGGTCTGCTGATCTCTTACATACAGCACCAACACCATCAGGAGCTCCCTTACCGTGCCCAGCTTCATGGTAATTCCAAGTAAAGCGTATTAGGGTCGGGTAAAATTCTGTTAAATGAGTGACAAGAAAGTAAAACATGTATTTGTTGCGATATTGTGTTACGGGTCCATCACTCCAAAAATGCACTATTTTCACTTCGGGTGGCAAGCTGTTCAAAATTGGCTGTAAATGTGCCCATGTAGCTGGAGGTGAATGTAACAAATTTTGTGACATAGAACAATAGCATGTAGTCTTTACTTCACCTGATGAATCTTCTTTCGTGTAAGTTACAACCGTGTGCAGACTTATTTGCTGACGCGAACCTCCGAAATGCATTGCCTGAATCTCTTCTGCGTATTTAGTTAAGTAATTTTCACTGAAATCCATGTGAATCATAGCTTCTTTTTCTGTCAAAGTCGTCTTTTTAATTTTAAAAGCAGAATGCTGGTGCACTACGTTCCGTTCATGGTGAAGAAAATGCTCCAAGTTATGTTCTAACTGCATGATTAAATCACGAGGGTAAATCTGAATTGACTTTTTTAAATACTTTGTCACCTTTCTTTCCTTATGCGTTTTCGGATCAGTTATGTTGGCGGATACGGATTCCCATTTTTTGTAGACAATTTGGATATTGTTATCAAATTCTTTGTATAAAAGTCCTTTATTTTTGCAAGTTGAGCATTCTCGTAAGAGACACTGCTCGTTATACCTATTGCAACAAATTATATTAAGCAGACTTTGATGCTTTGATGTAGATATAATTTTAACTTGGAATAGGGCCGCAAGAATTAGATCCATATTAGCGTGAGTAATGCAGAGACAAGTGTCACGTTTGTCACAATTCGGTTGTACTATCCAAAATGGCTTTAGGCGACAGAATAAAGAATATGAGATCGTGATATTGCACTTCTTCATGAAAGATATGCGGAGATTTTTCAAAGTATCTAAAAGAACTCTCTTTTGTTTATGGTCTCCTTCCCGCACGGAAATATATATATGCGAAAAATATATGCGACATATTTGTTTTTTGCGCTAAAATATAAGTAACATTTATTTTTTATAAGTTTGATATAAATGTCAACATACATGTAGTGACATGTATGTCGACATAGATGTCGACATAGATGTCAACACTATGTAAAATTCATCTAACATATAGGATACATATATGTAAATGCGTACATATATGTTATAATATATGCGAACATCTTTGGATTTTGCGCACATATATGTTATAAGTGCGACATATATGTTGCATATATTTTTCGCATATATATATTTCCGTGCGGGTTTCTTCGTCACACAATCTCTTTTACCGGCACATAACCTCGAATTAGAATCATCTTCAAGAAAATTTATAATTTCCCTCTTCGTTATTTCATAGCTTGCTTTCACTTTTCGTTTAATTTCCATCAATCCTACCTTTCTAAATTTTCTCAAAGGTTTCATATTTTTTTCGTTCTGTAATATGCCATATTTATTTACCAATTTTCCACTTATAACTCTTTTAAAAATTCGTTTTTGCTTTTTATTTGGAAGAGCAGAAAAATTTTCTTTCAATTGTTGTTCGAGTACTTCTGCAAATAGTAATTTTTTCTTTACTGTCTGTCTGGCACTTGGAGATTTCATCACTTGATCTACTTTAGTGTTAGGTGTAAGTTCTTTAGGCTTTCGTTATCTTTGTAATCTTTTTTTATAATTTGCTAATTTAGTCTTTAATTTAGTGTTTTCTTCCTGCATAACTTTCGTGCCTTACGTTGCTCTCTGGGAGTCATTTGGTCGACAGTTTTTACAATTCCTTTTTCCTTTTTATTTAAATATTTTTTCTTTTCTTTTTGTTTTTGCATTTCATACTTTTCGGGATCATTTTTAATTTTTTGATAGCGTAATCTCTCTGCCTGGCGCTTCTTCTCTAATCGTTCTCTAATCGATCTGTAACAATATCATGGACAACAATATAATAACAATATATCATTAAAATCGGATCATAAGCAAAGAAATAAGCCGCGTACACACATAAAAAAACATACGACGGATAAACTGAAAAACCTCGTAAATTTTTTTACCATACTCTTTTTCTTTTACCACAATCAATTAAAACGTTTCTTGAGAACGTTAATAGAAGTTAGTTATTATCTGAATTAGTCTGTACAAACATCTTATCATTCACATTGTCTCCCCTGGTCAGTGAGTATCTCCCCTGGTAGTTATCTTGCCAGGGGAAATATGGCAGGGGAGAGACGTTTTCTTAACAAATTCTAATTTTTTAACTGACATAAGTTAATTTTTGGTTAATAATAATATCACACCTCAACTATTTCAGTATTATTGAATATAGGCAGTGAAAGCAAATAAATAAAGTGAATTTTATAAATTTTATGACTTACCAGTGGAGAGACACAATGACTCTACGCAACCACTGCACCGGACTGTTGCGTCGCGCCAACTAACAAATGACAGCGGACCAACGGCTCGTTTGTTCCCTACTGAAAAGTTCCAGGTAGAAAACCATCTGGAAAAGTATGGATGCGAATGGGATTCCATGAAATTCTATAATAATCCACCAGAAATTCAGAAACATGGAATATCCATGTTGCTGATCTATGGTTCTCCTGTAGTTAATGCAGTAGTATTCACATGAATATTCCATGGTTTTCCAATTTCATGCAATAGTAGAAATCCATGTGGATGGGTATATAGATTTCCATTCATATATATTATGGTTTTTCATGGTAAAACCCTACAGAATATATAGATTTTCATAGAAAGATAACGGTAATGTTCTGACCTAATCCATGGGAAATACCATAAATAATCTACCGGCTGTTACCTGAAATTTCTGAAACTTCAACATGTGAATCCATGTGTAATGGCATACACTTCTATGGACAGTCCATAGGAAAATATTTTTATTTCCATGTGAATATGGCTATGATACAGTCTCGTTGTTGACGTGAAACGTTGTGTCAAATCCATCAAATCCTGTATGAAATCAAGAGAAAATAAATAAACTTATCTGCATATAATCGCACAGATTGTTGTAGGAAGTCCCCAGGAAACCATACGATCTCATGGAAATTCCACTGTGACATCATTTCGACATCCATGAAAAAAGATATACTAAATCCACTGGATTTTGGCTAAAATTCGGCGAAGGAGCAACATCTGAATCCAGGAATGACCAGACGAGTCATTGTGGAAAGTCCCTAGGAATCCATGCGATCTTATGGGAATTCCACTGTGACATAATTTCGTCATCCGTGGAAAAATATACACAAAATCCACCAGATTTCGGCCGAATTTCGGCAAAAAACGAGCATCTGAATCCGGGAACGACCAGACAAGTTATTGTGGAAAGTCCCTAGGAATCCATACGATCTCATGGGAATTCCACTGTGACATCATTTCGTCATCCATGGAAAAATATACACAAAATCCAGCGGAGTATGGCTGAAATTCGGTAAAGGAAGAACATCTGAATTCGGTAATGACCGGACGAGTCATTGTGGAAAGGATTCATGGGGTACTTTGCATGGAGCATTGAAAAATATCATGGGGTACCGTAGGATATCAGTGGATATTCCAGTATACTAAGCGGGGTTCATGGAGATTTCTGTAGTAACTACTACGGACAATCCATAGGATTCAATATAATATTACACATAGGATTCGATATATCATTATACATGGGATCACATGTTTCTGCACATGACTACAACCACATGGAATTCCATGGATTTCCAGTTCCAAATCCCGGCAGAAAATCCACGGATTCACATGGATTCTCTATATAGATTTCCGGGTGGAAGTCCAGGTGGAATCGTCCATGGATTTCCACCTGGAAATTTTCAGTAGGGTTTAGTATTACTAACTTCATGTTAATGCGTGTCCTGCAGCGCCACTGTCAAAATGGCCGGCTAATATTTCTGTTTATATTAGTGGATTGAAATTCGCCAGGGTAGATACACAAAATAAGCCGGACAAAAATGAATTTCGAAAATTATTGAATATAAACAAATATTTTTGAATTTTTCATTTACAATACTTAAGTATACTTGTTTGAATTCATATTAGATATACTTCAAATTGTCGATTGCGACACAGAAGGTATGTACTATCTGCGTGTTTAACTCAAAACGTCAAGGGGACATGCCAGGGTAGAGACTTTTTCAGACTTAAATATGAAATTTCGAGAAAATCTGCTTTAATTGGGCATTTAATCATTATGCTACTTATAAAACACATTAAGATGCTGCGATTTGTTGCATAACATGACAACACATTATTTGGGCATTTAATCATTATGCTACTTATAAAACACATTAAGATGCTGCGATTTGTTGCATAACATGACAACACATTAAATGAAAAATCTATTTTATAATGATTGCCGCACATATTACCTCTTATCGTAGAATGATCCTTATATCAATAAGAGTGGTAATACTATACCACACAATATCGTACCTGCTAGATTTAGGAATATTTATACCTATCTACATCTATCCATTCTAAATACTCCTTTACCTATACTGACTAAATGTAATTTTTTTTTTTTTTTTTCTTCAAGACGATTTACTTTTAGTTTATATCAATAAGAGTGGTAATACTATACCACACAATATCGTACCTGCTAGACTTAAGAAGAATATTACCGTACGTCAGTTTGTACTTGTTAAGTAGACATCTATGCATTTATTATAATCCCGTGATTTAATTAAATAGTATGGTGCCACAAGGCGATTGTCGTTTGTTTCTTTCGAAGCGACGAGTGTGAACTCTACTCATGCAAACTTGATTTGTTGCGCACCAAGGTTTGTATGTGTGTTAAAAAGTCTCAACATTTTTCAATTAAATACGTAATGAATATGTTTCACAATATTTTCTCTTTTTTTGTCCACACTACACTTTGCGATATATTTAGATCAATTATTTTTAACATCGATATCTATGGCAACGTGAATTTACGTTTCGAATAGCGTATAATAGCAACAAATTTTACAATTCGACAGATAAAAACCATGTGTTAAACTATCACTTTCCACTCCCTCCCTCTGCCCCCCTTTGCGAACTATCATACTCACGTTACTCTATACACTCCACTACACACTACTCCATCCGACTCCTCTCCCTCATCATCGGTATCAACATTTTTTATCAGAATTTCACTAAACAACTGAACTGATATACCTACTAGGTACTTCTGAAACCGTATGTTCGTGTACAGCTCGCAGCTTCATCAGAAACTCTAACACTTTACTCTATTAACACTCTTTACCCTTTAATCAAACTCTCTAACCCCGCTATAAAACGATCTAACAACGATCTAACCCCCTACGATTTTGAGCTAGAGATAAAGGTAAAGATACGCGGGAACTTTTTTACTATACTCACTGGTGGCTTGCTATAGTATCGTACGGAAAATATAAGTCCTACAGCGATACTGAGTATGCGTACTTTTTTTTCAGTGTAGTTATGAACACAGCCGTATAAAGTGTCACTTTACGGAATGAAAATAGGCATCAAAGAGCGACTTTTTCATACCTCTGCCGTGAAAAATATCTTTCCGAGGCCGATTCAACATTCTTATCCGGCCCCTATGGCCTTTTTCGCAAAAGAACCACTCTGCTTGTCAGCGTGCCTTTTTATGATATTAAACGAATCCCACGTTTACTTACTTATGTGGTCGTACCCCGCACGTAGACAATCTGACCGTCTTCAACGAGGAGGCCTATTAGCACGTGCTCGACACATCGGGTGTTTTCCATACTGAAAACTCGCGGCTCGTTTCTGATGTAGTTCTTGCTACCGGCGCCTCACTTGTTACAACATCTCATTAGCCTTCTTTACGCAAGTACATTTCGAGTCGATACTTCCACTTTGATAATTATCATTGTTTAATTTGTCTAACGGAAATTTTATATGGTTCGCCATCTTGGCACTTCATGAAACGCTTATCACACACTTGCACATTACAATTCTGCTTCACTTCTTATTATTGCTTTACCGCAAACTCTGGGCCCATAAACTGTTTGAATTAACGTAGAGGCAATGAATAAGGGTGCAATAATTATTTGGCGTCTGGAACAGACAACTATTGAATGATATATTGTAGATTAAAAGCAATTGAATACATGCTTGCGCAACATGACCGGTATCCCCGGTAAGCCGGTCTGAACTAGCTAGTGTTCACCTAAGTGCGTCAGTACGCAGGTCTTTCGCGCACACCTCACACATACAGTACTACAGTAGACTCTCGTTATATGGCCACCCCCACGAAAAAAATATATATATGCCAGGATATATGCGTGGAGTATATGCCAGGATATATGCGTGGAATATATCCTAGCATATATGAAATCATATATGCTAGGATATACTCAAATTTGCCCAAAGATGTATCCTAGCATATATGTCAAGATCATATATTATTTTAAGGTTTTCCGGTAATGTAGCCAACATGTTATAACGTGCGTTAGCAATAATATTATATTCTATGCATATATCCTGGCATATATACAGGGTGACCCAAGACCCCCGGACCGGAAGGAATGGGTGAATTCCTCGTTGGATTTTGAGACGAAATTTCCTTTTCGAAAACTTCGTCCGATCAACGGTGTCCAAGTTATTAAAGATAAAGAGTAGCCAATCAGCGCCTCGCTTTAGGTCCGTGCCAGTGCCGGGTCAATAGTGAACGGCGGGCAGGGCCCGTGGTTTATTTTACATTTGGCTACTTTCTTCTTCACTTTACGATCGACGCGTATTATTATTATTATTATTATTATTTTAATTTTTATTTTTTCTACCGGACCGTAGTTCTACGTGTCCAGGTTGACCGGACCGTAGTTTTCCGTGTCCAGGTCCAAAAAAAAAAAAAAAAAAAAAATAATAATAATAATAATAATAATAATAATAATAATAATAATACGCGTCGATCGTAAAGTGAAGAAGAAAGTAGCCAAATGTAAAATAAACCACGGGCCCTGCCCGCCGTTCACTATTGACCCGGCACTGGCACGGACCTAAAGCGAGGCGCTGATTGGCTACTCTTTATCTTTAATAACTTGGACACCGTTGATCGGACGAAGTTTTCGAAAAGGAAATTTCGTCTCAAAATCCAACGAGGAATTCACCCATTCCTTCCGGTCCGGGGGTCTTGGGTCACCCTGTATATATATTTTTTTTTTAGCATATATGAAATTATATATGCTAGGATATACTCAAATTTGCCCAAAGATATATCCTAGCATATATGTCAAGATCATATATTCTGGCATATATTCTAGCATATATTCCGGCATATATACTCCAGCATATATTTTTATCACATATTCTGGCATATATTCCGGCATATATTCTGGCATATATTACAGCATATATTCTGGCATATATTCTACCATATATTCTAGTATAAAAAAGCCAAAAATTCTTGATATGATTACGTGAAAAAATTAGCGGCAAATTTCTTTTTAAAATATTTATTTTATATATAAGACATAACGATACAAATTTTTCAAGTAAAAAATATCTATATTGTAACTTTTCGGATAGTGAGCGTCACTGCAGGTGACGCGAGCCGGTTGGTTATTGTGTTTTCTTTACTCGATTTATATTTTTATTTGAGACTTCTACTATTAATTATTAGCCGTGCCTATTACGGACTTGAGCTACCGTGTAGCTGAAGCCGCCTCCCCACAGACCTGAGTACGACAACGCACTAACAAGGGGACCTTACAGGCTGTCACTCACGGATTTTGATGGGTCTCAGATATGTTGTAGAGGGACCCATCCTGAGTACCTGAGTAACGGGATTTCTTTCAACGGCTCATAGTTTTCGAGACGGTCGTTCGGAAATTTAAGTCGTACCTATTACACCCATAAAATTACATCTTTTTCAAGCAAGCGAGCGTAGCCCAGTCAGTAAGGTTCACGGCTCCCACTCTGGCGGTCCCGGGTTCAAGTCCCTTTTACTTTATATACTTTTTTTTTTTTCTCACAAAATATTAATATATTGAATGGACTGTGCAAAATCGTCTATTTATTTATTATTATTTTTTTTATTAATGAATATGAAAAATAAAATAATAATGAAGAAAAAAAAAAAAAAAAAAAATTTAAATAATAATAAATAAAATAATAATAAATAAATAGACGATTTTACACAGTCCATTCAATTTATTAATATTTTGTGAGAAAAAAAAAAAAAAAAAAGTATATAAAGTAAAAGGGACTTGAACCCGGGACCGCCAGAGTGGGAGCCGTGAACCTTACTGACTGGGCTACGCTCGCTTGCTTGAAAAAGATGTAATTTTACGGGTGTAATAGGTACGACTTAAATTTCCGAACGACCGTCTCGAAAACTATGAGCCGTTGAAAGAAATCCCGTTACTCAGGTACTCAGGATGGGTCCCTCTACAACATATCTGAGACCCATCAAAATCCGTGAGTGACAGCCTGTAAGGTCCCCTTGTAAGGCTGCACTCTACCCTCTTAACTGTTAAATATTACTTTAATGAAGTTAATTTATTCCCAAATAATAGCTGTGCCAGACCTGGGTAGATCGAAGATCCACCAAGGCTGTACCTAGCTTTCCGTTAAGATTTAAACTATAACCTGGAAATGGCGGAGGAAGGGGTTGACATCTGATTAAATTGCTTTTTTATAATGATCAAGAATCTATTTATTTGATTATTCTAACCTACGGTTGCAACCCTACTCTATATTTACACGTTGCCTATGAGTTACTTACGTTAATACAATCTGTTATAACGTCTTTGCTATTTTTTATAAATCAAGTTATCTGTTGTTTTATCTCTGATATTTCTTCAATTGTTTAACAATATTCTTTGAAAGTATTCTGTCGTAGCCGAAGCTCTTAAATTTCGATAATTGAATTTCTGTGTGCAAATGAATTTATAAACTATATTGAAATTAATAGATGATTCTAACGGTTCATCGGAGCTCTATGCTCGAGATGACCAACAAGTGACTGTGAGTCTATCTGGTATCTACCCTAGAATAGCTAGTGAGCTGAGCGGCGCCTCGACTTTTATACCAGTCGTGACGTCACTCAGCTCGTCGCTGCTGTCGATCGTTCTAGACTGTTCTCGACGTTCGCAACGGCTGATGTTTGAATGCTAACGGTCAGGCCTGGGTTGCCTGAATCGTTACAATATTAAATATCTGTCTTTTCCGGTTTGTTTGAAACCTCCTAACATTTTGAGGTTTTCCGATAATGTAGCCAACATGTTATACATAACGTGAGTTGGCAATAATATTACTACCATCATTTACACTCAATTCGATTTCTTCAATTTCTTGATCGTCAGTATTATTAACAGCCGATGATGAAGGCCCGGAGACATAATTCTTTCAGGTGCCTCAATTTTCCTCTCCACCATTTTAATTGAACCTAAAACAATTATGTATAATTAACTACCGAATTCATTATGCAAAAATGTATAATTTGAATGAATTGATAATTTGAATAATGCAATTGGCTCTCACCGGACACTTCAATCACTATTGCGTGGAAACATTTCCAGCCACCTGGTGCCATTTTCTCCGTATCGTCCCATTCAACCATACGTATACATTTTTTTCGGATCATGATCTTCGCTCAAAAATTCTTCGAAATCAAAATCCTTAATGTCTTGAATATCGATCCCTGGCGTCGTCTTCTTGTCATAAGAATACCCACATTTTTTAACGATCAAATAATTAATTAATCAATTATTTATTAAACCCGTTCACCTCCGCCAGCCGTATATGTTTTGACAATCAACAATTGAAGACGAGCAAATCCTGACTCTGTGACAACGCTAAATTGAAAAATAAAAAACCCTCGTCGGTAGCGCCTGATCGGTAGTTAGCGTTATCACAGAGTCAGGATTTGCTCGTCTTCAATTGTTGATTGTCAAAACATATAGGGCTGGCGGAGGTGAACGGGTTTAATAAATAATTAATTAATTAATTATTTGGTCATTAAAAAATGTCGGTATTCTTATGACAAGAAAACGACGTCAGGGATCGATATTCAAGACATTAAAGATTTTAATTTCGAAGAATTTTTGAACGAAGATCATGATCCGAAAAAAATGTATACACGTATGGTTGAATGGCACGATACGAAGAAAATGGCACCAGGTGGCTGGAAATGTTTCCACGCAATAGTGATTAAAGTGTCCGGTGAGAGCCTATTGTATTATTAAAATGATCAATTCATTCAAATTATACATTTTTGCATAATGAATTCGGTAGTTAATTATACATAATTGTTTTAGGTTCAATTAAAATGGTGGAGAGGAAAATTGAGGCACCTGGAAGAATTATGTCTCCGGGCCTTCATCATCGGCTGTTAATAATACTGACGATCAAGAAATTGAAGAAATTGAATTGAGTGTAAATGATGGTAATATTATTGCCAACGCACGGTATATATAACATGTTGGCTACATTACCGGAAAACCTCAAAATGTTAGGAGGTTTTAAATAAACCGGAAAAGACAGATATTTAATATAGATATTTTTTACTTGAAAAATTTGTATCGTTATGTCTTATATATAAAATAAATATTTTAAAAAGAAATTTGCCGCTAATTTTTTCACGTAATCATATCAAGAATTTTCGGCTTTTTTATCCTAGCAATATATATACTAGAATATATGGTAGCATATATGCCAGAATATATGCTGTAATATATGCCAGAATATATACCGGAATATATGCCAGAATATATGCTAGAATATATGCTAGAATATATGATAAAAATATATGCTGGAGTATACAGGGTGTTCCAGACCTCGCGACGAATATTTCACAGGGTAAATCTTGATCAAAAATGGGATCGAAATTCCCTCAGCCGATTTTTTCGGAGATGCATGGATTTTCCGTTATAATTATTTTAATTTCAGCTAATGACATGCGACTTATAAACGACCGTTTATCTGTGTAATCACCGCTCGGTTGTGTGCGCGTCTCTCGCCCTATTGTCGCCACGAAAAAAAGTGCACACAACCGAGCGGTAAGCACACCGACGTGCGGCCGTTCGTAAGCCGCGCGTCATTGACTGAAATTGAATTAATTATAACGGAAAAGATATGCATTTAAAAAAAATCGGCTGAGGAAATTTCGATCCCATTTTTGATCAAGATTTACCCTGTGAAATATTCGTCGCGAGGTCTGGAACACCCTGTATATGCCGGAATATATGCTAGAATATATGCCAGAATATATGATCTTGGCATATATGCTAGCCCGAGTCGAAATTTAGCGCCTACAGCTGACCCTACCGAGGTTTATTTAAACCTACTTTGGAGGAAACTGAACCTAGAGATCCTACATTGACCCTCGAACTCCTAAAAATCCTACATTGAACCTCGAACTCCTACAAATGTTAATTTCAACCCTACATTGAACCTCCAACACCTACAAATTTAGATTGAACTTATTTTCACGCTATACAACCTATGTATAACTCCTCCCCCATAGATATTATTACGGCGCCATTCAAGTGTTCACAATAAATCGTACGATTCCTAACCTATGAATTTATAACTGCACTAACTATTTTCAACGGAAACGTGAATTTTCAGACCTGTTGATCAAATTCGGATTGTCTGGCACGCGTATGTTTTCAAAAGTGACATGGATCGTCGGCGTAAGTAAGCAAAGACCGAATTTGGGCGGTTGCGAATGAAAAAATCTCGAGCTATTCGAAATGCGATGAGGAAACCCGTGTAGAAATTTGTTCGGTAAGGCCTTGACAACACAAAGGCCCATATCAGGACCAGTTGTGGATTCCACAATAATAGATCTCAATATCTCAATCGGTTTACCGGATTTGTAAAATATATAAGTATACACTGTTAGAGAAAAAAAATGTTCCATGGGATCCACTAAAATTTTCACGGTCATTTCAACACTGTTCTTAGTTCATACTATAGAAGAATTCGCCACTTTGAGTGAATTTATGTTGTAATATCTGAAAAAAGTGTCGAAATAAACATGAAACTTTTAGTAGACCTCTTCGAACATTTTTTTTCTAACAAAATATCATATTTCATTCGGATAAACATATGACAGCTTAAGGTGAAGTGAAACGTTTGTCAGAACTTCGAAAACGGGAATCGTGAATTCTCCGGAACTACTGAATCAATCGCGATGAAACTTGGAGGGATTACACATAATTGTGGCAGAAAGTGGCTGATTATTTCACTTTTCCAAAATTTGACAAAAATTTTCACAGATTGACGTACCGACCACATAAATCGCGAGATAATTCACTGTTGCCGTAGATAGTCGCATTTTTCCCGATAATTAACCACTCCGCAATGAAAAACCACACACTTTGAGCCTAATCTCGTGTCATTTGATGGAGAAATGGCTGAGAATTGACGATTCTCCGTTGCTCATAACTAAAAAAACGATATTCACTTGAGATCACAACCCTTATCTACATTTAGTCGAGATCACAACCTGCATCGAAATTGCAGCCAGTATATTTGCAAATAATCTAGCGGTGGACAGAGGTACCAAACGTTCGGTAGTTCTGTTTTACCGCGGTGCAAGGCACCCGGCCGTGGCCTTGAAACGTTTCACTTCACCTTAAACGAAAAATGCATGATATAATATTTAGTAATTAATCGTAATCAAGAGACTCGGTAGAGTCTCGCGCCAAGTACATTAAAAAAAAATTTTTTTCAAGCGCGAGACTCAACGAGTCTATATACCCGAGACGCAACTACCCTAACCTATACCGCGAATTAGTATCTTTGTTTTCTTTCACCTCACAACATACACGAATTAAAACTAATTTAATCCAGGATGTGGGCATAAAAAGCTTTCATTTGAGCCCTAGATCGATTAAATCGGTGTCCGGAGTGCTGAGATATAATTAACTACAGATTCTGATACCCCGTTTCCTCGTACAATGTTTCTCCTTCGTCGTCTTCAGACCAAGATTCGTTCACACTAAAACCATTCCCATAAAATCACATTTCATCGCTAACCGCAGGGCGTATGTCCTATGCTTATACATAGAACATACGTCCTTACGCATCTGGGAACATGACATAGAAGGGAAAATCCACACAAAAATTCAGACCAAGATTCATCCCATTCAAACCATTCCCATAAAATCACATAGTAGAAGGAAAAATCCACACAAAAGTTGTATAGAATGGCATTAGTTCGACAGTCACAACGTAGTCAGCGCTGGTATCGCAGACAGAAACCGTCTGCAACACTAGCAGATGCGTGTTGTCATTTCATTTCATGTTTTCGAATTCAAATCAAATAAAGAAAATAAAAGAAAGTACAAGCAATGATTAATAACAATATGAAATATGAAGGTACGAAAACTAGTGAATACCCACCAAAAGCCCCTCAGGTGCGAAAACTTTACGCTAAGTACATTTAAGTGATAGCCACCAACAAAAATGTTTCGATAGGTTAATTATTATCTTAAATCCTACGATCTTGAGCTTTTGAGGTCATGCGAATCGACTGACGTGTAAAATTCATGGTGATAAATAAAATAACAATCGTGAACGGATAATTTTACGATTAGGTTTACCTTGCATGACACAAGACTGTCAGATGACTATTATTAACTGACTATTACCTCTAAATTTTGTTCACTTATAGATTGTAGATTTGGCCTATTTTCATTTATGAATGCAATTATCGGAGGAAACGTTTTTTTTTTAGGGATTCCAATTATTTAGCACGTTGCCGCCTGAGAAAGTCTGACAATAGAAAATCAAGAGAAAATGTTGAAGTTGAAAAATATCAGGATAGCATAATTTGATATAAGGACAGCATGGAGCCAGATTAAGAAAGCCGAGTTCAAGCGTTGCGTTGCTACGAATTCCACTTTAAGCTCTATGTTAGGCTCATCTTCAAAGGCTCGTCTGCTCAGACCCAAATTGTGCGTCAACGTTATGCGTTGGATTCCGACGAGTTCTATATTCTATCTCGGTATCCTCTAGTCCAAACGAGACTGTAAGTTGACGTTGTGCGTTGGACTCCGATAGGCTTTATTCTACACTCCACGACAACGTAGTGCTTTGACCTTCGGTGAAGATAATTTTTTAATACATTTTTTACAAACAGACTCTCCGCTCGGAACGATCTCAACAAATTCAGATTAGTGCTATCACGACAAATGGTTAGAATGAAAATACTTATTCAATATTAAAGAAATGATCGATAGACTTCCTCTTTCTCAGATGATAGAGATTTGTATTTAATCATGAAAATTATAAAAACCATTTATTTCTCATTGATATTTATTTATTCATTGCACAACCTTTTTTACGGATTGTTTAATTTTGTAGCGGGTCGCCGTATGAGAAGAGAGGATGATGAGAGAAAACGCTGAAGTTGCAAAATAACCAGGTAGTGTGATTTGATACAAGAAACGGATAGAGTCAGACGAATAGAGCAGAATGCAAGTGTTTGACTTCAAAAACTTTCATTTTATGCTCTACGCTAGTCTTGCATCAATAGGCTCAATCGGCTTAATTCTATATATTTCGATACCTTCTGTTCAGATCCGAATTCAAAGTTGACGTTATGAGTACGGGACGAGTACATGTTCTTTCTGCAGTGGACCTAGTTGCATTAAAAAAAAAAACTACCTAAGAATTGCAATACATATATCTCATATTTATATATATTTAATCATGAGCAGCAACTATAACCCTGCGTGCAAGTGACTCCGCCATTACCGGTCCCAGACCCACATGAGACAGGAAGAGGGCTGTGCGTAGGGTTACACGTTCAGGCATATAGAATTATACCGGATTTTAACAAAACAATTCGTGGAACTTAATAAAAGAACACATGTTACGTCTGTCCACAAAAATTCAAGGCTCACAGAAGAGTATGAGCATACGTGTATATTATAACACTATTTTCATTCATTTAAAATTATACTACTACATTTAACATTGCTGCTTTTTGAGGATTCGGATGATACAAAAGGCATCACCGTATACATGCATTGAGATGTTCATAGGAACAATTGACAGAATACCGACAACTGAGCAAGCCTCGCGAACGAATATACAGGAAAACCCAATCGAGCGAGCGTAGCAAGCAAGCAAAATTATTAGATAGTCGAGCAAAATTGTACAAAAAGTGGTGATATCAACCCCAAAAAGCACCCCTGGTGCAAAAACCTTTCGCCAAGTACATTAATGTGGTCACCACCCCCCAAAAAATCCACCAACCAAAATTCCTCCTCAACAAAATTGGTACTATGAAAATGTCTACTTACAAAAGGATTGAAATCAAATACAATTGCCAAGTACATGTCTTCTGTATAACAAAAGTTTACAACAGAAAAACAGAAAACTGAATAGTCTTGTATCGTTCACTCGCTACGCTCGCTCACTCGATTGGCTCTTGATAATTACAGGGCAAAAAATCAGTAAAAAAAAAATTTAGGAAGTGGTACTTGCGGGCCATTTATGAGTAAGTAAAAGAGTTTTCACTTCGGTCTATGTATCATTTGTTTGATACATATTGATATAATGGCCCGCCAAGTACCACTTCCTAAATTTTTTTTTACTGATATTTTGCCCTGTAATTATCAAGAGACAATCGAGTGAGCGAGCGTAGCGAGTGAACGATACAAGACTATTCAGTTTTCTGTTTTTCTGTTGTAAACTTTTGTTATACAGAAGACATGTACTTGGCAATTGTATTTGATTTCAATCCTTTTGTAAGTAGACATTTTCATAGTACCAATTTTGTTGAGGAGGAATTTTGGTTGGTGGATTTTTTGGGGGGTGGTGACCACATTAATGTACTTGGCGAAAGGTTTTTGCACCAGGGGTGCTTTTTGGGGTTTAATATATGCAAGGACTTCAATCTAGTCCAGCAAATGCAAAATTTTGATGATATTGAAATAGTTCAAGTAATAACTTGACACTTCGATAGGCCCTGAACAAGTAGCAGAGTGTTGGGTCATATGTTATAAGGTAGCTTAGCGTAGTGGTTAGGGCGTGCGACTAGTAACCGAGCGGACGTGGGTTCAAGTCCCGGCGGAGACGAAAAATCCGGCGGTTTTTTCAGTAGGTGTATAATGCAATTTCATCGATAGGACGCGTAGGCTGGATCAACCGACGACAAAATATGTCACATTTGGTATTGTTTTTTTCTTTTACTATTATTACCTTTTAATTTCATGGAAATGAATCAGGGACTCAGGGACGATATGAGGGCGGCCCGATTATGAGTTTAGCTAATCTGGCGCTCGAAGCGCCTGGTTGAAATATTTCTACTGAGGGAAGTTAAAGGAGGTTTTAAACAGACCCTACTTTGAGCCTAAACTTGGCGAATCGGGAAATTTCGGACACTTTTAACGTCAAAGTAGGGTCTACTATTGCATTGAAATAGAACCTACTTTACTTTCTTTAACCCCTACGTAGGAGCTCCTACGTAGGTTGAAAGTAGGCGCTAAATTTCGACTCGGGAGGATATATCTTTGGGCAAATTTGAGTAGGGGAACTAGGGGCATGACGGGGTCGCGAGGTAAGATGGGGCCACGCACATATACAAGAAACTAGACGCCATGGTAATGAAATGAATTAGCCAAGAGGAAGCTTCCTCCGAGTGACCTTTAGTGCGTTGGCGATATTGAGTAGGAGCACGCTCGTTTGTGGTTTAAAAGCGAAAAATTGTTTACGCGTCAAGCTGATATAATACTTTGCATTTGAACAAATCGCTACGAAAAGGTAAATAAAAGAATCCGATTGCTGCTACTTTATGTACTCATTCTAGATTGTATTGACTATGGTACGGTACGTGTCAAATCACTTTAGGTTGATAGGTTTTTTTTTTAACTCCGATTCCGTACAAAATTGGCGGTTGGGGCAAGACGGGGTCAGTCACAAGGGGCAAAAAAAAAAGCAGAAAAAGAAAAAAAAGGGTGAAAAAAAAAAAAAAAAAAGGTAGCACTAGGCAGACGAATGAAAATCAGGAAGACACTATCTGTCTTTATTGCGATGATAAAAACAACACATACTTAAAGTCATCTGAAAATTGGGTAAGATGTCAGCTGTGTGGACGGTGGGACATACAGCTTGCGCTGGGGTAGATGATGACAACTTTGAAGAAGTCCTAATATGTTTTTTTTGTGAAAAAAAATCAGCCCCATCTTACCCCGTATAAGGGGCAAGATGGTTTTTTTACAACTTTGCGAAAAAAAAATGATAATATCATTAAGCGAATCATTATCTGTCCAAAGAGTATGCCAAATTGTAGTTAGATAGGTAACTAATCTGCAATAAATAAATAAGAATGTAGTAATTATATATACCGTGTACTGGTATCGTTTTACCTTAGCGTCCCCGTCATGCCCCTAGTTCCCCTATATCCTAGCATATATAATTTCATATATGCTAGGATATATTCCATGCATATATCCTAGCATATATATTTTTTTCAATGTTGACAGCAAAGACTATACTTTATACACAGAGCCCCTCGGTGAGCCTGAGAAGACACAATCGACACTCTGCCCCAGAGCCCACACTTGAGCGCATCACTTATTGAATATTCAGATTTTTATTTGTGCTTATTTATGCGATGAAAGCTTAGATACGGTGTTAGCTTTTCTAATGGCGGTTGGAATACAGCCTCAGTTATGTATGACGTAATACTGTCGAACTTCTCACCGCAATAAAATTCATGTAAGACTTACCTTGTAATGCAGAATGATGGCTTCCATACGGCATAAATTCGTATTGTAATAGAATATCACATTGATTACGAAAAAGCTGGATAAAGTTGAGTAAGTTGAAGTTAAAAACACGTAAGTTGGTTGATCGACAAACACGTGCATGTAGCGCGCATGCATGATACAGTACAACCTCTCAGTAGTGCCACTCTCAATAGTGCCGCTTCCCCGAATCCGTGCTCGGGCGCTTCCCCTGCTACCATACTACACTCCCGGCGTACAATAAGGCATAGTACGGCACGCTCATTAGTCGAAAGAGCCTAAACTGTTAATCCACTCAACTCGTTCACCGGAACTAATCCTTTTAACGCCATTTCTTTGATTTTGGTAGGTATGGGTGGGGATTCGCAGGTATGCAAAGACCCGGACGGTCCGACGCAATTTTTGCCGTCCCAAATAGACCGCACACCCCTTAGTTCCTTTTATTTCTCCTGAACGCTGCCCCTACCATCGCACTTCCAGGTAAGGACGAGTGACCGTTTTCAGGTAGACCGAGGGGATTTACGGTCGCACTAATTGACACTTAGAGCTTGGCTGACTCGGCGAGCCCGGCGATGCCGGTCTTTGCAATAAGGTACGAAGGTTACACTTCTTTTTCACAAGCGTTTGTAGTCAGAGTGGGGGAACCAAGATTCTGAGAAATGTATTCCACTCACACCCATGAGCGGCACTATTGAGAGGTTGCACTGTAGTATCGAAGTGAAAATAGGGATTGCACCTCAAAAATCGGAGTCACGATATCTCGAAAAATAATAGATTGCTGAACAGTTCCACCTGAAAATAATTTTGATTTTATGAATTTTAGGTGTACCTCTCTCTTGGAGAAAAATGCGTCTCTTGAGGTTGAGTCCGCATGGGTTTCAGCTCGAAAATCGCATAAATAGCTCGTAATTCCTGTATTCTTTTTTTGTTTTTTTTTTTTTAATCAATTATTAGGGTGGGTGACTTTATGAAAAACTTTTGGTTGTAGCTCAAAAATCGAAACTAGGGGGAATCGTCAGCTCATAAATAGCTCGTAATTCCTGTATTTTTTTTTTTTTTTTTCTCAATAATTATTAGGGTGGTTGACTTTATGGAAAACGTTTTTTCGCCCCTAACTCCTGAGGGGTTGTAGCTCAAAAATCGAAACTAGGGGGAATCGTCAGCTCATAAATAGCTCGTAATTCCTGTGTTTTTTTTTTTTTTTTCTCAATAATTATTAGGGTGGTTGACTTTATGGAAAACGGTTCTTCGCCCCTAACTCCTTGGGGGTTGTAACTCAAAAATCGAAACTAGGGGGAATCGTCAGCTCATAAATAGCTCGTAATTCCTATATTTTTTTTTCCTCATTAATTATTAGGGTGGTTGACTTTATGCAAAACGTTTTTTTCGCCTCTAACTCCTTAGTGGTTGTAGCTCAAAAATCGAAACTAGGGGGAATCGTCAGCTCATAAATAGCTCGTAACTCCCGTATTTTTTTTTTTTTTTTATCAATTATTAGAGTGGGTGACTTTATGAAAAACGGTTCTTCGCCCCTAACTCCTTGGGGGTTGTAATTGAAAAATCGAAACTAGGGGAAATCGTCAGCTCATAAATAGCTCGTAATTCTTGTTTTTTTTTTTTTTTTTTTTAAATCAATTATTAGGGGCGGGGGGTGGGGGGGGGGGGGGCTACGTACATACCTAGACCCCCCACTCAAAATTGCTAATTACTGCTCAACCGTACGAGCTTAAAAATCGGGACTAGGGGGAATCAAGAGCTCATAAATAGCTCTTTAATTCCGTGCGTGTGTTTTTTCATTTGCTGATGGTGGGGGGGCCAGGTACACAGAGGTGTTTGAGCTTTCAGTTTTATGGTGTTTCAAGTGTTCCAGAGCATACTCGTTTCGTGAGAAAATGAGATGAAATTGTCTATGTTATAGTTAAGATTGTTCCTTTCAAAAGTATTGACTAATATCTACGAGTAAAGTAATCCCTGCTTAAAATGACCGATAGGAAACGATAGAACTGGACAGATTTCCGGCTAGGATTCCGGATAGACGTTCCATCCGTTGCTATCCGTATTTCATCGGTCACGAAAGTCCTGTTCGGATCCTATACGTTTGTGTCCGTAATTCGTCGAAACGAACATCCGTAGGCTCGGTTATCTATCTGGCTTCATTCGGAAAGTATCCGTCACCCGAATCGGTTTTGGGACTGTGTAGGTTTCTATTCGGTTTGGATCCGGCAATTCTGAGTTATAATCAGGGCTCTGTCCGTACCCATCCGGTTTCGATCCCGCAATTCATAACGTGATTATTCACATCAAATTTTCCAAGTTGGATTCGGGGTTTCTGTCCGTACCTATCCGGTTTCGATCCGGCTATTCGAAGTTGAAATCGGGGCTTCTGTCCGTACCTATCCGGTTTGGATCCGCCAATTTATAACGTGATTATTCACATCAAATATTCCGTCGCAGTACAAATGCGGAGGTCCCGGTTCAAACCCGGGCTGAAGGAATTTTTACTTGAAAAAATAATTATGATGCACTTCCGTTTTTTTCGGTCTATCTGAAGATTGCACGCTCTACATAGAGGTCAGCTTCAGTTAGAAGACTTAAAAATTTGGTTCGACTGGTCCGATAAATTCACATATGGTATGAATTAATAGGCTTCGAACGATAGAGTCACTACTCAATGAAACTATGGTAACTGTTGTACCTATAGGTTAAATATTCGGCTTCCAGCCTAGGACGTAACAATTAATCGATTATTCAATTTTTTTCCATTTTTTTTCATAACAATTAATTATAGTTACATGACAGAACCCTCCATACTGTCCATAGCGTTAACTAATTGAATGCGAATGCAAAAAGTAAAAACTTCGGACACAAAGTACAAACCACTCGCGTTGATACGACACTGAAAATTTGAAAATGATGTGAAATGTGAATATTCCGAGTTCCGACGGCCGAGAAACATGAAATACTTCCCGCTAAAAATCAGAAAAAATGGCTACCAAACATTGATCGAAAATCGATTATTTGAGCTATCAAAATCGACTAAAAATAATCGATTTTCCAAGAAAAATAATCGATGTTTTGAATAATCGAAGTGAATCGCCCATCCCTAGTCGGATCGGTCTGCAGTTTTCAGGGAATATTTTCGAGATGTTCTGCTTTCAGAAACGGCAATAAATTCAACATCGATTTTTTTAAAATTCGAAACTCCGATGCACCCTTAATCCTTTGCACAATCCCGACCCCTTTTTGCAGTACTACTCTTGCTTTTCCCTCCGGGTTCGGGGGTTGACTTACATGGTCACAATATTCACATCTATATGCATAATCACAGCTTACGTACATTTCTTCATTGCTTGCAGCATATTGTATGCTGATATCGTGAACTTCACTCCCCTGTCTGAGAAGTTATCCGCCTCCGACCTGGTAAAAACCTTGAACGAGCTCTTTGGAAGATTTGACCAAATAGCGCAGGTAAGAATAATCCTCCGTAGCTTATTTTGGTATGGCGTAAGCACTTCTTCATAGATAGGCTTTTGATCTAATTCTACGAAGTTGACAATGGCCATTTATCCGTGATGAACTCGGATAACAAAATCTATACTCCAAAATGTTTCATACAAAAGTTGTTCTGTTTGAAGGGGAAAGTCAAAACTCGCGGGACCGTCTTGAGGACCTTCCATATCCTGATTTTGTATCTCCCGGAACGTCGTACGAACATCTCACGGAACGCTCGCTGGAGCTTCCAGAGACTATTGGGTGACGTTCAAATGTTTGATTTGTGATGATGATGCCCTTACGGAAAAAATACTGCCAGTACAGCAGTACTTGAAGTACTGCCAAAGTACTGCTGTACTCATTTCGCGAGTACACACTAGGGTGGTCCTTATGTGGGGGTCGGTGGAATTTTGTCCGTGCCGCCCCCTAGATTGGTGCGAAATAAATTCAAAAAAAACCTTGGCAAAACTTGAGCTTTCTAGCTCAACGGGAAAGCGTGCCGGTAAGCCCGTACTTTTTTCCCATTTGAATAACATGGGATTTTAAACCAACTAAATACATTTTTTTTTTAAGAGCCCATCGTTCATCGGAAAAATCTGTCACTTTGTCACTGTATAGTATCATAGTGTGTGAGTTGGTACAAATTTTTCACACACTATAGGAAATCATGATCAAAAGATGATACGAGCCGATACGAGCCCTTTCAGATGGATAAAGTTGTAATTTTTCGAAATCGTCGGTTGTGAAACATGATTTGAGGTGACCTAATAAATGTGCATCAACTTACACACTATAATACTATGAAGTGACGGAGTAACAGATTTTTCCAATCAACGATGGGCTTGTAAAAAAAAAATGCATTCAGTTGGTTTAAAATCCCATGTTATTCAAATGGGAAAAAAGTACGGGCTTACCGGCACGCTTTCCCGTTGAGCTAGAAAGCTCAAGTTTTGCCAAGGTTTTTTTGAATTTATTTCGAACCAATCTAGGGGGCGGTACGGACAAAATTCCATCGACCCCCAAATAAAGACCACCCTAGTACACACAGTACTCATAGTACATCCCTTACGGAAAAAAAATACTGGAAGTACTGCCAGTACAGCAGTACTTGAAGTACTGCCAAAGTACTGCTGTACTCATTTCGCGAGTACACACAGTACTCATAGTACTTTAAATACACAAATTACTAAGAAGGGATATATAAGTAGGTGCCAAGTACTAGTGTAGTATAACTGAAGTATTACTTCAAGTACTAGCCCTTCGGTATTAGTCCAACAAGTACTAGCTAAAACCCTTCAGTACAGTATATGAAGTCTACGTACTGCAGTACTAGTTCGAGTCCTGCAGTACTAGTTCAAGTACTAGTTCGAGTACTGCGGTACTAGTTCGAGTGCTGCGATATTAGTTCGAGTACTACTACTGCTGTATTGGTCCGAGTATTAGTACTGTAGTATTGGTTCGAGTACTAGTACTGTAGTATTGGTTCGAGTACTAGTACTGTAGTATTGGTTCGAGTACTAGTACTGTAGTATTACAGCTCCAGTTTTCTCCACATTCTCGGTCTGCAAACAGTTTATAGATAGAAAATGTGTATTTAATTTTACTGAATTATTTGTTACACATATGATTAAGATTTTCACTTTGAACCGGGCAAAAAAATAATTAGGTCGTATTCTTTCCTTTTCTTTTGTTCAATCTAACAAAAGTTGCAGACATCACGATGGATTGGGAATGACAACGATATAGCATTCTCTATGCTGAAGATATATCTATTACGTAGTAGAAACACAAAAATTTGATTGCCTATAACTTCCAAAATTATTATTTTAAATGAAAACAGCAAAAATACGGCCTCGTAATTACGAGTTACTTTACGTTGTGCACTTAACAAAATACCAAGAACATTTTTTAAATTAAATTGCAATTCTTCATCAATTGTTACGTTTTCAATCAATTATTGTTTTCTCGCTGTGAATTTGAATTTAAATGATCGAATAATGCAGAAAAAGAAAACCATAATGAATTCATAATAACATGAATTGTTACCAACCTTATCTGTACCCTGATCGACTTTTTCTGCTAAGAATGTTGATATCTCCAAAGCTTTTTGCAAATTGCTACGGATCTCTGAGCTCATGAGTTTGAAAGCAGGCAAATCTAGATAGTAAAATGGCACGTCACAAATAAGTTTAAAAACTTTTTCCAGGTTAATAATTGCATACCTGAGTTGATAATTGAACCTAATTCTTCAATTTGTAGCCGCTGTTTTAATTTTTTCTGATCGTATTTCATCATACGTAATTTATTTATGAGCTCTTGTTTCGTCAAGTGCCTGTTGTCCTCGTCAGAAGACTCACTATACTGTAATGTGATGGTACACAAATTTATTAGCATGTAACGTTCTGGGTCTAATGGAATTTATGATACATTCTGTAAAACTTACAATTTCCAAAGGACCGTCGGCTTCGAGTTCTAAGTCGCCTCTTAACAGGAAGTTTTGTTTAGTCTGTTGACATTTAGCAGATTTGTTACAAATGACCTGTTAGGGACAATGTTAAGGATAGAAATATTAAATTCTATAATAATACCCACATGAGTGGTACTATATTAACAGTTCGGTACGAACAAAGCTTTACCTTGATGGCAGGTGGCCCAGCTTTTTTCCTCTTCTCTGTTTGGGTCACCTTTGGCTGCTTCGCATCATCTGGAGAATGGTTTCTCTCAGACTTCTCTGAAGTCAGGGGCTTATTTTCTTCATCGGAAGACTTACTATCCTGTGAAGTCATGATACGTATGCATGAGTATCTAGCCATCTGCGTCGCATAGGGTTCATGCTAGATTCTGTGTTACTTACAATTTCCGAAGGACCTTCAGCTTTGAGCTGCATATATTCTGCCAGCAGGACTTTTTGTTTGGTCTTGCCACGTTTAGCAGATCCCTTAGAACTGACCTGTTACGCACAATGTTAAAGATCCGAACATTGAATTCTGTAGCCACATACGGTACTATTAACAATCTGGTACAAACAAAGCTATATACCTTGATGGCCGGTGGCCCAGCTTTTTTCCTCTTCTCTGTTTGGGTCACCTTTGGCTGCTTCGCATCGTCTGGAGAATGGTTCCTCTTAGACTTCTCTGAAGTCAGGGGCTTATTTTTTTCATCGGAAGACTTACTATCCTGTGAAGTCATACGTATGCATGAGTATTAGGGTGTTTTTTTTTTTTTTTTTTTTGGACTATTTTTTTTTCTTCGCTCCCGGCCTGAAATTTTGTTGGAAATGCCAAAAAAGAAATTCCCTCCAAATATAAGCCCTTAATATTAATGTTAAGTACTCTCCCAGAACGTGAGAAGATTTCCCATTTAAATAACATGTAAATTTAGATTTTTTTTTTTCAAATTTCCATAACTCAGCGGCATTTTGTGTTATCATATCGCCCAAACTCGGAAATTACTCAGGATCAAGCGCTCTACAAAGTGCCTATTGCGACTTTTAACTGTAACTCACACCGGTGCGGCAGTACAGGTCACTGAAGTCAAATTTTCAAGAATAATTTTTTGTTTTTTTTGTTATTTTATTTTTTTCATTTTTTATATAATGGGCACTTTTGTAGAGCGCTTAATCCTGAGTAATTTCCGAGTTGAGGCAATATGATAACACAAAATGCCGCTAAGTTATAGGAATTTGAAAAAAAAAAAAAATAATCTTAATTTACATGTTATTTAAATGGGAAATCTTCTCACGTTCAGGGCGAGTACTTAACACGGACTTAACATCAATATTAAGGGCTTATATATTTGGAGGGAATTTCTTTTTTGGCATTTACAACAAAATTTCAGGCTGGGAGCAAAGAAAAAAAAATAGTCCCAAAAAAAAAACCACCCTAATGAGTATCTAGCGTTCTGGGTCACATAGGGTTCATGCTAGATTCTGTGTTACTTACAGTTTCTAAAGGACCTTCAGCTTTGAGCTGTAGATATTCTGTGAGCAGGCCTTTTTGTTTGGCCTGTTGTTGTTTTGTAGATTCTTTGGAACTGAGCTGTCAGGTTCAATGTGAGGGAATAAATATTATAGCTTCTAAATAGATGAATATTACTAGAGTAATAGTGTAATGTGGCCAACAAAGTCATACCTTGGTAGCCGATGACCCTGGTTTCCCTATCTTTTCATCTTGGGTTGGCTTTTGTTGCCTCTTATTGCCTGACGACACGTTTCGTTTAGCATGAAGTTTTCTGTCTGTTTTTTTGGGGTTTGGATCCCCAAACTTGATCATCGAATTCATCCTTTCATACATGTGAGTCCATTCTGTGACATGATTGTTATTGCAACATGTTTGACTTCATCAGACAATTGATATAAACTCAAAGTAACTGTAGTCACTGCTGAACTAAATATCATACAAGTTAACCCTTTGTGTCACACATTTTTTTTTTTCTTTTTTTTTTTTTTTCAAACACCAAAAAAAGGTTGAAAATTCGGTCGAAATTGCTCAGAAAATGGTGGAAACAGGTGGCACTCCCAGAGTGCCACAATGGCACAAAAGGGTTAAAATTGGGATTTTTTAAATGCTATTGTTCATTCATGTAGGATCAGGGGCTACGATACAATAGGCTAACAATAGGCCTTCGGATCGTTTTGTTTCTTCTTAAGAATCGGTAGATAATAGACGATATAGATAATTGACGTTAGGATTAGTGTGCGACCTGGGAAACTTTACGACTGATCTGCTTCCGGGGATCCCTGTTTCCTTAGGACCAGTCGACAATTACACTCACTAGGAGAGTATCGCACCTCGGGGTCATTGATCTTACCCAAACTTATAGGGGTGATTCCTTGAGCCAAAATATTAATTACCCACTGAATAACGGAATAGGCCTTTACTCTGTCAATTTACCTAAATGTACAACAGAAATCAGTGTAACCTGGGTTTTGCAAATCTCCATAAAATAACCAATTTTGGTGCTGCGTTATGAGATTCTACGTTACACTGAATACCGTCATTATTGTACATCAGATTGTTGAAATTTAACATCGCAGCTATAGAAAATCACCTTATTCTGCGCCTATCGATACATTGCTTCTCATCGTTTGTCGCTCGTACACATTCATTGGGTGAATTTGAAGACTTTCTCCCGCTTAAAAAATATTGAAAATATGGTCAGTTTCAATACTGACACTAGCAGCTTAGAAATCCTATAAATACCCAGGAAAAAAAGTTTTTATAAAATCATATAAAATTGTATATAATTTTACAAAATCCTATAAAATTTTATAAAATTTTATATGATGACAGATATAAATTTATAAAATTATATCAGTTTAGATAGAATGTTATATGATTATATATAGTTGCATATATATATATATATATTAGGGTGATTCAAAAAAAAAAAAATTTCTTTTTTGCCTTTCACTAACAGGCTCAAAAGTTTCATTTAGGTCAAAAAGTATGCCTGTTGAAATATGAGCTCTTAATATTAATATTAAGAGTGGGCGCATCGCACTTTTCGATTTTCCATAAGAATAACATGGGATAAATCATTCTTGCTTCTTCTGATTTTTATAACTAGCACATGATATGTCACACAGAGAATCTACAGACATATTTTTGTAGAAAATTGAACGCTCTACAAAAAAGTTCGGAGTTATTTTCCAATAAGTCCACTCGTTCAAAAGTTATTCAAGGTCAAAGTTTAAATTATTTTAATTGATTTTAATGTTAATTTTTTCAATTTTAATTTCTTTATTTTTTTGTATTTTTCGTTTTTCATTTTCCAACCAAAACATGTCTGTAGATTCTTTGTGTGACGCATCATTTGCTAGTTATAAGAATCAGAAGAGGCAAAAATAATTTATCCCATGTTATTCTTATGGAAAATCGAAAAGTGCGATGCGCCCACTCTTAATATTAATATTAAGAGCTCATATTTTAACAGGCATATTTTTTGACCTAAATGAAACTTCTGAGCCTGTTAGTGAAAGAAAAAAAAAAAAAAATTTTTTTTTTTTTTTGAATCACCCTAATATATATATATATTTGACTGTTTCAAATGAAACGACGTTTTTTTTTTTTTTTTACTTTCCACCGATGAAGCAGTTCGGGGCAGATATGAGAAAGAATTTGCACCGAAGCAGGTGCAGAAATAATTTTTTTTGAGCTGGCGCCGAGCATTTTTCTTTTTTCCATTAATTTAACATAGGAATTTTCCTAATTTTTTTTCAATAGCGAATTTTATGATCGAATATCATCTTCATTCTTTGGCGACAATTTGAGAGAGATGTTGAATACCAGCTCTGGATGTTATGACCATCGTTGCATGGAAACAAACATTATAAGATCCATATTTTATTCCTCAATTTGAGAATGTCATGGGAAAGAATGGCTACAATTTTGATTATTTCCATGCAACGATCGTCAATAACATCTATAGCTGGTATTTAACATCTCCCTCGAATGGTCGCCAAAGAATGAACATGATTCTCGATCATGAAATTCGCTATTGAAAAAAAATTAGGAAAATTCCTATGTTAAATCAATGAAAAAAAGAAAAATGCTCGGCGCCAGCTCAAAAAAAATCATTTTTGCACCTGCTTTGGTGCAAATTCTTTGCTATATCTGCCCTGAACTGCTCCATCGGTGGGAAGTAAAAAAAAAAAAAACTTCTTTTCATTTGAAACAGTCCAATATATGGGCAAGTCCACCAATTATCAACCGATGAACGGGACGTCAAAAAATTGATTTGTCTCAAATTTTCACCTCTTGTAGTGTGTACTAAGATCAAAAAATTCACCAAGTCTGAACCCTCTAGGACTTACCGTTCGCGAGAAATGCCATATACAAGTTTACCATTTCGACCTGATTGAGCTTTAAATGCGAATTGTTTTCGTATCGTTATCGGGATAAAAGAATTGGAAAAATATAGGTTTCTCATGTAAAAAACTCTCACCTTTTCGAATATCTTATTTATTTTCGGATACATTCACGGAATCAGTCTCAAAAACACGATTTTCGTAAAAAAAAAAAAACCGCTTTTTTCATGCGCCACCAAAATTGATCTTACTTTTGAGTTTTTCACGTGAAAGCTGAGATTTTTTCAGTAAGAAACCCAAATTTTCAGAGTGGGACGGCCATGGGATCTCACGTGAGCTACGTTCAATTGATAAAGGTCTGATGATAATACTCTCTTTTTGAAATCCAACGAAATATTTTCATTTCTCTAATCGTGCACAATTCAAAATAATGTAAATATTCCGTTGGATTTCAAAAATAGAGTATTATCATCAGACCTTTATCAATTGAACGTAGGTCACGTGAGATCCCATGGCCGTCCCACTCTAAAAATTTGGGTTTCTTACTGAAAAAATCTCAGATTTCACTTGAAAAACTCAAAACTAAGATCAATTTGGGTGGCGCATGAAAAGAGCGTTTTTTTTTTTTACGAAAATCGTGTTTTTGAGACTGATTCCGTGAATGTATCCGGAAATAAATAACATATTCGAAAAGGTGAGAGTTTTTCACATGAGAAACCTATATTTTTCCAATTCTTTTATCCCGATAACGATACGAAAACAATTCGCATTTAAGGTATTCCTTTCACGAACCCGAATAGTTCAGAATTGACTGAATTTTTTCTACAACAAAATGCAAATACATCCCATTATACTGGAAAAATTTCAAGGCAGGTTACCGAACATTTAAGCGAAAATTAAGACTTTGAAAATCGGTAAATTTGTACAGCACTATATGGAGATTACATGCTGGGCACATTTCTATCTAATAATTTACATACTGAATAACTTCAGATGTTCAATAAAAACTATCCAACTCAGGAAAAACTTCTAAAGAATTCGTAACGACGATAAAAACAGGGAGTCACCGAATATTTGAAGAAAATATTAATGATAAAACTTCGAAAAATGTCACAAGCAGACGAATTTTCGTAACCGCGATCTGCCAGGGGTTATGTCTGACAACACCGCAAACTGGCTGCTCCCGATCCGAATCAAACAATCGAACAATCGTGGTGCATCAGGGCTATGGTGATTGGTATGAACAAAGTGAAGTCCATCACATGTTTGGCATTGAATGGTGAAGATGCTCGCAAGTCGAAATTGTGAATTGCGGCGTTACCACATCGTTTTTTCAGCCAATTTACGTAGAAATGTAAAAATTTCTAAATGTACACAATTTATGAGAAATTTTTTATTCTAGGTAGTCGTTAGGTATAATAATTGATTATAACTTATTTTTATTACGAGCCAGTCTAATTTACGAATGATTGACAAGGGCCCTACTTATTCACCCGCAATATACGGCCCTCCGCGAAAGGAATACCTTAAAGCTCAATCAGGTCGAAATGGTAAACTTGTATATGGCATTTCTCGCGAACGGTAAGTCCTAGAGGGTTCAGACTTGGTGAACTTTTCGATCTTAGTACACACTACAAGAGGTAAAAATTTGAGACAAATCAATTTTTTGACGTCCCGTTCATCGGTTGATAATTGGTGGACTTGCCTATATATTCATATATAATTATATTTGACAAAAAACTAAAACCATACATACACGGAAAGATTTAAACCCGACTGGTTACGGTTCTGCACACGACTCAGTCAGGTGCTAGCGAAAAATAGCGAATTCTGGTGCAGCACCACACTAGGTGCGGTTTAGAACACGACTCGTTACTGTGCGCACATGAATAGTTCGTGTCCTGAACAGTACTCAGTGTGGTGCTGCACCAGAATTCGCTATTTTTCGCTAGCACCTGACTGAGTCGTGTGTAGAACCGTAATCAGTCGGGTTTAAATCTTTCCGTGTAGGTTTATATGGTTATATATAATTATATATGACAGTATATGATTATATATAACCATATAAATATCTACGCACAGTCAAATAAAGCCATATATATTTATATATAATATTATATATAATTATATATAATTATATAAAGCCATACATTATATTATGTATGACTTTATATGACTATATATGAAACACAAATCAATCTTACATTCTTATATTACGTTATATATAAAATTATATATAACGTAATATGAGTTGTGACGTTGCAGATTAGCTGCCGTCACTAGAGCCCTTCTGGCACATATTTTGTTAGTAATATAGAGAGAGAGAGAGAGAATATCGCCGTCTAGACCCTCGGGATACAAGTGACACACCTGTTTTATAAGCAATAGAATTAGACTAATTTGAAGAATTTTTCTGTTAATGTACCGCGAGAGAAAGAGAGAGAGAGAGCAGATACAGAAGATGACGACTTCCGAACTTCCGCTACAAGAACTTCCGCTCCGGAGATGCTATCGACGGTACGCAGTCCAGTACGGTACCAGTACTACGGATAGTATCGCAACATCTACGGGGAGGGATGTAGACCTTGGAGACATATCGCTAGGGAGTGAACAGGGTCCCCATAAGACCTCCTGCCAGCCGATGCATCTTGTCACCCAGCATCTGACTGTTACGTCGAGTGCAGTCAGCTTATATCGCCCGATCCAGCAATCTGAAGCCGACGTCACGCAGAGTCCATACCTGGACGAGTGACGTAACGTATCGCCAGAGGACATCCTACTGCAGACTTCTGCCAGGTCTAGGTGTCCCATCTGAGTCACCACCTCTTCGTGACCTGACAGAGCACGTGGGACGCGATACTCGTCCACTCTTACGTAGGATGTCCTCTGGCGATACGTTACGTCACTCGTCCAGGTATGGACTCTGCGTGACGTCGGCTTCAGATTGCTGGATCGGGCGATATAAGCTGACTGCACTCGACGTAACAGTCAGATGCTGGGTGACAAGATGCATCGGCTGGCAGGAGGTCTTATGGGGACCCTGTTCACTCCCTAGCGATATGTCTCCAAGGTCTACATCCCTCCCCGTAGATGTTTCGGTACTATCCGTAGTACTGGTACCGTACTGGACTGCGTACCGTCGATAGCATCTCCGGAGCAGAAGTTCTTGTAGCGGAAGTTCGGAAGTCGTCATCTTCTGTATCTGCTCTCTCTCTCTTTCTCTCGCGGTACATTAACAGAAAAATTCTTCAAATTAGTCTAATTCTATTGCTTATAAAACAGGTGTGTCACTTGTATCCCGAGGGTCTAGACGGCGATATTCTCTCTCTCTCTCTCTATATTACTAACAAAATATGTGCCAGAAGGGCTCTAGTGACGGCAGCTAATCTGCAACGTCACAACTCCTCCCTCCTAAAAGGAGGCCTAACGAAGGCAAGGCCTCTATGTCATAGCTAGACCACAAGCGATACAAGCAACTTCATGATTGACTGAGCACAATAATTAACACATGAATCAGAAAAAGATAGATTACTTACGTATTTGACCGCTAGTTCTGCGATATTGACAAAGATCGTCCATGGTGTGGCTTACTGAACGAGAAGTCGTATTAAGTTGTTCCTTACTACCATCAAAATACTAACCATACTTAGGCAGCGATATGCAAAGATGTTATCTGCGGCAAGTGGCTCGAAGACTAAACTCATTAGACATGCTAAATAAGACACTCCTTAGGAACTTGCAAGATATCAGATAGATAAGATAGTAGATAGAAAAAGCAGAAGAAATTACATACTAGATGGTTCTAACTTACTGACGACGAATCAACTGAAATATATCATAGAGAAATGATCAAAAAAAATTTAAAAAAATTAGATAGGTGTTTTTGGACTTAAAACTAGGGATAAAATTATTCATCATGAATGTATCACTCGAAGTAGAAGTAATCGGAGAAAAGGTCTCAATCAATCAAGTCGAGTCAATTTATGAAATGTGATGGCCTGACGTTTCGGCAGTGTTATGCTGCCCTCATCAGAGGCTATTTATTGGAAAAAATTACAAGTTTGAATTTACAAAGGTCAAAATAATAAAATAATATAATATAATAAAACAGTTCAGTTAACTAGCGTCGAAAAACTAATACATGAAAGACTACGATCCTAGGTCAGTAAATTGACCCATATACAAACTGATAATATTTAGTCAAGGACGATGTATAGGCAAGTAGACGAAACAAATATAATGGTAGTCAAAAGAAGTCACATAAATACAAGGATTAACTTATACTATGGTAGTCAGAAGGAACTTTAATTACCTTATTATCTTATTCTAGTTGGTGATACGTGAAAAAACTAGGTGTCAAAGATCAACATAATCCTGGGATTATGGTGATCTTTGACACCTAGTTTTTTCACGTATCACCAACTAGAATAAGATAATAAGGTAATTAAAGTTCCTTCTGACTACCATAGTAATAAGGTAGGCAAGTAGACGAAACAAATATAATGGTAGTCAAAAGAAGTCACATAAATACAAGGATTAACTTATACTATGGTAGTCAGAAGGAACTTTAATTACCTTATTATCTTATTCTAGTTGGTGATACGTGAAAAAACTAGGTGTCAAAGATCACCATAATCCCAGGATTATGTTGATCTTTGACACCTAGTTTTTTCACGTATCACCAACTAGAATAAGATAATAAGGTAATTAAAGTTCCTTCTGACTACCATAGTATAAGTTAATCCTTGTATTTATGTGACTTCTTTTGACTACCATTATATTTGTTTCGTCTACTTGCCTATACATCGTCCTTGACTAAATATTATCAGTTTGTATATGGGTCAATTTACTGACCTAGGATCGTAGTCTTTCATGTATTAGTTTTTCGACGCTAGTTAACTGAACTGTTTTATTATATTATATTATTTTATTATTTTGACCTTTGTAAATTCAAACTTGTAATTTTTTCCAATAAATAGCCTCTGATGAGGGCAGCATAACACTGCCGAAACGTCAGGCCATCACATTTCATAAATTGACTCGACTTGATTGATTGAGACCTTTTCTCCGATTAGGGATAAAATTGGTAGGAGAGATAAACCGTATGAGACAACCTAGTCGTGATTAGCGATATTTATTAGCAAGGTAGTGCTACATTCCTATCCCTTAAAGCGTGAGGTAGCGAACATCCCCGGTTGCGGTAATCTACGAGGCAGCGAAACATCCCCGGTGGCGATATGGTCAGGTAGCGATAACATTACTTTCGGTCCCACTCTCCGCGGCAATACGGACACTCCGAACACTTATATCCGGACAGGCCGCATTTATAACAATATAGGTGGTCAGGCTCGCCGGCCATGGGACAAGCGCGGTGCTGGTGACCGTAATTGTGGCAACACCAACAGGCGCCGAAAGGTGCGTGCCAGTTCGGAATTGGTGGTGAGGTATCCCACAGTGATCTCACTGGTGCGTGGCGCCGTTTGGCAGTCGGCCGATCGTTGGACTCGGTGCGCGGTATTTTGGCAGCTGGGGGAATGACCGACGTATCCCTAGCCCTGGGTCGTACGTAGGATGATGGTGGTGTCTCGGACAGTGGTCCTTCCCTAACATACCTATCCCGCGGTAGAGTAGGAGGCGGCGGACGAGTCGATGCGCGGTTGGTTGAGGTGGAGGGTTGCGGCTCGTATTCCATGGCTTCGGGCTCCGGGGTTAGGAGTGCTGAAGGTCGTTGTGGGGCGAAATCGTTGTCGGAGTCGACCGGGTGGAACGCGAAATCGCTATCGGTGGCCTTGAGCAATCGGTGTCGGAGGGGACTCGGAGAGCGGCTGGTGGAGCGCGGGATCGGACCGCGAGGCGGTGAGGTTGCGAAAGATACACGCCGGGTCTGGGTGGCGGCATCGCGAGTAGGGCGAAGGTCTGACCCAGTCTGAGTGCCGCAGTGCCAACCGAGAGGTCGCTGGGTTTGAGTGGCAACCTCCGTGGTAGTCGGTCTCGCGAAGAACGACCACGGAGTCTGAGTTCCGTGCGCGGAACGGTTCCCTGGTTCGGTCTGCGCCTCCGCGTCGGCGATTTCGGGTGTGAAGCGGGCACGGCCGGTTGCGATCGGGTCGGGTTCGAGCTGGACGGCTCGCAGAGCCTCCGTGATGGCTATGCCCAATCTGGGGTACAGATCCCCTACGGTATTCAGGTCGTCCGTTACTGGGTCCAAATACTTGCGGGCCCTCGGGTCCAGCCACCAGTCGTCCATGACGGTATTTGGTCGGTAGCGGTACTGCGATAGATCGTAGAGTGGCGATAGTTGTCTATAAAACCGGAGGAAGCACAGGTTGATATAATTTTAGATCACTAACAGGTATTTTCCCAACTACTTTCCCACTACGTATGTCGCTTACTTCATGCACTGAGGGAGATAGGAGACGGGAAATTCGGAAAGGACCATGAAATCTCGGAACCAGCTTGGCTGCGATGTTTTGTTGAGCAGAAGATAACACGCGATATCGTCTGAGCACTAAGTCTCCGACTTTAAAAGCGGAAGGACGCTGAGGCTGATCGTATCGTCTGGCTTGGCGCGAGAGGATGCCATGAACAGCGCAGTTCGGCACAGTCGACTCCTTTGAAGCTCTCCAGTATGCCGGACCAGTTAGGAAAAAGAAAAAAAACGGAGGCGCTAGATCGGTTTCTCAAAGCGTTACCGGGGTGACGTTTCGGTAGGTGATGGCTTATTAAGCGGGAGGGGAATTTTCCGAAGCTAGCCGATCTGATCGGCGTCTTTTCTGCATTTCCGCACATTTCCGTGGGCAAGTGGCTTTAGTTACGTTTGGGTATCCGCAGCGATAACAGAACAGGGTTCGTGATTACTTACAGGCGGGATATTTCTTAGGTGTAGTAGCTACATCGTGTTTCCGGCGTTCGTACCAAGTGATCGGGGGCGGTATTACGGCGGCAACGATTTCAGGGATGCGAGATAGTGCATCAGGTACGTGATTTAAAGCGCCTTTGCGATATACTATTTTAAAATCGTAACCGAGTAATTCCGGAGCCCAACGCGCTAATCGACCAGTAGGATTTTTATGATTATGCAGCCACTGCAGGCTGCTGTGGTCGGTGACGACAGTAAAGCGGTAACCTTCGATATACGCGCGGAACTTTTGAATCGACCAGATGACAGCGAGACATTCCAACTCGGTAACGGAGTACTTTCGTTCGGCGTCTGATAACGATCGACTTGCATAAGCGATAACATATTCCATCTCATCGTGAACCTGAGTCAGGACGGCACCTAAGCCTACTATACTCGCGTCAGTTTGTAAGGTAAATGGTAAATCGAAATCTGGACAGCTTAAAGTCGGTGCACTAGTCAAATTATCTCGAAGAGTCTCAAAAGCGAGTTGTTGTTCGGCTTGCCATACCCAAGGCTGTGCCTTCTTTAATAAGCGCGTAAGCGGTTCAGAAGTAGCAGCGAAATTCGGAATAAATCTGCGATACCATGAAGCCATGCCTAAAAATCTACGCACGAGTTTGACGTTAGTTGGTATCGGATAGCTAATAACCGGTGCAGTGTTATCCGGATCGACCTGCAGTCCGTTTTCATTGACGATAAAACCAAGATATTTTACTTCTGCGCGGCAGAATTTACTTTTTTCCGGATTGATTGTTAAACCAGCGTCATGGATGACCTTTAGAACCTTTTTAAGCCATGCGAGATGTTCTTCAAAAGTTTTAGTCGTCATTATTATATCATCAAGGTATGCAAAGGCATGAGGATCCATGTCAGGTCCGATCAGCTGATCTAATAACCTCTGAAAGGTGGCGGGAGCACCTGTTAAGCCGAAAGGCATTCGCGTGAAGTGAAAAAGACCTTTTCCCGGAACGATAAATGCAGTTACTTCTTTACTATCCGGAGTAAGCGGTATTTGAAAATAAGCCTGACTCAGATCGATGGTAGAAATGTATCGAGCGGAACGTAACTTATCGAGAATCGCATCCATGCGCGGTAGAGGATATGCATCGCGTTTCGAGACGTTGTTTACCTGCCGGAAGTCAATACAGAAGCGATATTTCCCATTTGGTTTTTTAACCATAACTATTGGACTAGCCCACTCACTACGTGAGGGTTCGATTATACCTGCCTCTAGCATTTTATCGACTTCGGCATCGATTGCCTCCTGAATTTTTGGCGATACGCGATAGCAACGCTGTCGAATAGCGGGATGATTTCCGACATCGATACGGTGTGAAGTTAAATTGGTAGCTCCGAGGTTGTCTGGCATTGGCGGTACTTCGACTTTCAAAAATTGCTCGAGATCTGAAGCTTGCTTATCGGAAAGCGTGACAATGCCATTGCATGTGAGGCGTGCGAAGTTTGTTTCGTTAGCGTCGTCGAATTCGAATATCTGCGCGGGATCATCTTTAAACTGCCAGGTAGCTGCGGAAAAATCAACTACCATATTTAATTCGCGAATAAAATCTAATCCGACAATGCAAGAAAAACCTAAATTCTGTAACGTGCGGGCGGTAATTTCGAAGTGACGACCGCGGAGTTCGATTGGTAAACGCACTTCACTCATAAGCTCGGTTGCTTGACCGGCTGCTAAATATACGGTACGAGTCTGGGTATTAAAAAGCGGAAGATCTAATAATTTAATCAATTCTATACCTCGGTTGCCTAGAAAGGTGCGAGAGGAACCGGAATCAAATAACGCATTTAGAGAATGATCTTGAATCTGAAACGTAATGAACAGCATAGCTCGATGAGCGGAAGTTTTTATCGGACTACTGTATAGTGTTTCTAATTTTTCGAAGCGAGACAGATGGTCTTGCAATTCGGTATTCGGCAAATCATCGGGTGGGGAGTTATTTTCCGTAGTTACCCGATCCAACGGCTCCCTATCTAGTTTTCCGCGCATTTTCGCGGACAAGTAGCTTTAGTAACGTTAGGATAGCCACAGCGATAACAAAATAACGTACGCGGTTCTTTACAGTCAGGAAAACGATGACCTGCTTGGTGACAGTTATAACAAATTGTCGGTCGCGGAGTTCTTACTTCGCGTTTCTCGGGTGCATCATTTCCGGGTGCAGCAGTTGCATGCGCGATATCTGGTTCTGGAGTGGAATCTATACTGTCGGAATTTGACGATTGCCTAGTAATAGCACGCATAGGCGTCTTCTTTTTCGCATTTTGCGTGATTTTAGGTCGCGGAGCGGGTGTTCGCGCGGCATTTATTATTTCGTCTACTTCCTCGAATGACTCTATAGCGGCAATAGCGAGAGGTCTCGGCTTGGAGCTGACGTATTTCGGAATGCGATAGGCTAATTCCGGAATCATAGATTTCTCAGGCGTTGGCGGTGCCTTATAGTGACTTGCACAGCGGAAGCTTACTTCCAGCTGCAACGCTAGTTGTTCTAAATGAGTGACACTGCGTAACTCTTCACGCCTAATTAACACTTGATAACGCGGTACATTAACAGAAAAATTCTTCAAATTAGTCTAATTCTATTGCTTATAAAACAGGTGTGTCACTTGTATCCCGAGGGTCTAGACGGCAATATTCTCTCTCTCTCTCTATATTACTAACAAAATATGTGCCAGAAGGGCTCTAGTGACGGCAGCTAATCTGCAACGTCACAAACTATATATAATTTTATATAATTATATAAAAACTTTTTATCTGGGTGTATATAGATAGTAGTGAATTAATGAAAAATATATATTTTATATTATTATGCAGGTGTATGTGAAAAAAGCCGATAGTGTTGGCTCTTTTCACGTCTATTTCACATAAAAAAAAGTTTCGATAGTTTTGAAAATTTCAAATTCAGAAAACGGCAAAATCCGGTCGGTTTTTTTAGAAATTCCCTCATATCTCTTTAACCAGTTGAGTCCCGTGACTTTTCATAACACGAAAATTTGCGGGAAAAATAGCCGCATTTTATGATGAAAAATGGACCCCAAAAAAGTTTGGGGAACGAGATCAATATCGCGTTTTTCGCGTTTTTTTCACCATTAACTGAAAATCGACTTTGTCTCGCGGCAACATCGAAAAGTACATCAAATTATAAAACTTTTGACCTACTTGATTTTTAGGCGCGGACATGTAGTTTGGGAGCTACAGCGATTTGAAAAAAATAATTCAAAATTTGTGAATCGGTGTTACTCGCGACCTGTAAAAGGTAGAGTTTTCATTATTAGGAGGATTTTTTTTTTTTCAACCCATTACTCAACTTAACTCAGTTTGAGACAAATCGAAGGGGGTGTGGACAACCAATTGTACATTTCATATGGAATTCCCCATGTACATATGTATTTCTTAAAATCGAGGTACTTTTGGGTTTTCCGGGGCATTACATCGGAAACGTGATATAATAATAATTTCTTCACGCGCTAAATGTTTTTTAACAATTCGTAATTCTAAATTTCCCTAATTATCAAAATTAGAAGCCGTATAATTAAATAATAAATTCTGTTCTTACATTTAAAATATATAATATTATAATCATATAAAAATTTAGAAAATAACAATAAAAAAGCACCACGAATCATATTTCTATACTTCTTGAATATAATCATTATACGAGATCCATGATCTTTACTTTGAATAATTTATGTATTATAGTATCTTGCCCCGTGATATAAATATAAATAAATAAATAAATAAATAAATAAATAGTATTGAAATCATCCCTGATGGGCCGATTCAACGAAATTGTCGTTGGAAATGTGTTGAGGTGATTGAGATATCGTTGATCATATATTGGTAAAACATTGTGGACGTTGGAATTGTATTGGACGCGAGTTCTTCGTTGGCCCGTCGTTGTCAGCGCGTTGGAGGACAACTATTGCCGCATGGGCGAGCGTTGGAAATCTGTTGGCTCACCAATATAAGATACCGCGTTGGCCCGTCGTTAACAGCGCGTTGGAGGACAACTGTCGGCAAGTTGGGCAAGCGTTGGGAATCTGTTGGGTCACTAATATTAGATACCGCGTTGGCTCGTCGTTGACAGCGCGTTGGAGAACAACTATCGCCGCATTGGGCGAGCGTTGGAAATCTGTTGACTCACTAATATTAGATACCGCGTTGGCCCGTCGTTGACAGCGCGTTGGAAGACAACTATCAGCAAGTTGGGCAAGCGTTCGGAATCTGTTGGCTCACTAATATTAGATACCGCGTTGGCTCGTCGTTGACAGCGCGTTGGAGGACAACTATCGTCGCATTGGGCGAGCGTTAGAAATCTGTTGGCTCACTAATATTAGATACCGCATTAGCCCGTCGTTGACAGCGCGTTGGAGGACAACTATCGGCGCATTGGGCAAGCGTTGGAAATCTGTTGGCTCAGTAATATTAGATACCGCGTTGGCTCGTCGTTGACAGCGCGTTGGAGGACAACTATCGGCGCATTGGGAAAGCGTTGGGAATCTGTTGGCTCACTAATATTAGATACCGCGTTGGCTCGTCGTTGACAGCGCGTTGGAGGACAACTATCGCCGCATTGGGCGAGCGTTGGGGATCTGTTGGCTCACTAATATTAGTTACCGCGTTGGCCCGTCGTTGACAGCGCGTTGGAAATCTGTTGCCAACGCTCCCAACAGGATTCCAACGCGTTTTCAACACACCTCCAACGCGTTTCCAACGCACCTTCAACGCGTTTTCAACGCACCTCCAACGCGTTTCCAACGAACCTCCAATGCATTGCCAGCGCTCCCAACAGTGTTCCAACGAACCTCCAATGCATTGCCAACGCTCCCAACAGGATCCAACGCGTTTTCAACGCACCTCCAACGCATTGCCAACTCTCCCAACAGGTTTCCAACGCTTCCAACAGGTTTCCAACGCGTTTCCAACGATATACCGGCCACGGAGCCGGTACCAACGCGCTCCCAACGCACCTTCAACGTGTTTTCAACGCTTCCAACAGGTTTCCAACGATATACCGGCCACCGAGCCGGTACCAACGCGTGTCCAACGCACCTCCGACGCGCTTCCACCGCACCTTCAACGTGTTTATAACGCTACCAACAGGTTTCCAATGAAAAAGTCGTTGGAAAAGAGTATTGGATTTGAAACAAATCAACTGATCTTCAACGTACTTCATCCGTTGACGTCCAATGATTGCTCAACGGGATATCAACGGTTGGAAATACGTTGGAAAATCGTTGAACTGGCCCATCAGGGCATATAACTGCAATATATATATATCTCATAATATTATAGTGACGTACTGTGAATGTTCACATGTTTTTATGGAACAGATTTGGTGATTTGCATATCGCGTTACCAAAAGGGCGTATGATTTGAGATACGCCCTTTTGGTTCTGCAGAGCCAAAAGGGCATATAAAAAAAAAAATAGTGTGCGAATATATAGATATACTGCAATGGTAGTTCGGTCGATAATTTCGGGCACTCTTCAATCCCCAAGCCCACTTCAAGCCCACTTGGTCGGCTTACGGAATAACTCAGGGTGAGCTGTCTTTAGAATACTCAGTCAACGGTACAATTAAGAAATTACACTCACATAAACCAAAAATATTTTTTTCAATTAGATAAATATTTTTAAAAACATATTGAGTTGTGAAATCATGATTTGCACATTTTTTTCGAATTTTCTTCATAATTATGCTACATGGTTGATAATAAGTTGAAAAAAAGCGATACGCCCTTTTGATTTTAAGAATTTTTTTTTTTCAAGTCAAAAGGGCGTATGTTATGAATAAGGGGAGAGTGAGCTGCCACTATTGTTATGAATATAGAGAGAGTGAGCTGCCACAATTGTTATGTATTTAGATGAGTTCATTCCTCGTTTTTACACCGTGAGGTAACCGGGGTTTTAAGAGACAGGTGGTCACAGTGAATTGGTATATTTTTATTGATAACATTTGATTTGTGGTAAAACCACCCACAGTCAGACCTCGTTATATCGCGGAAATGGGGCTATAGGGCATACCCCGGCACACTCATCAGTCGAAAGAGTCTAAGCTGTAAATCCACTTAACCCGTTCACCGTCAGTAATCCTTTTAACGCCATTTCTTGGATGTTGGTAGGTATGAGTGGGGATATGCAAGTATGAAAAGACCTGGACGGTCTTACGCAGTTCTTGCCGTCCCAAATAGACCGCACACCCCTTAGTTCCTTTTATTTCTCTTAAACGCTGCCCCTACCATCGCACTTCCAGGTAAGGACGAGTGACCGTTTTCAGGTAGACCGAGGGGATTTCGGGTCGCACTAATTGTCACTTAGAGCTGGGCCTGCTCCGAAGAGCACAGTAAGGCCGGGGTATGCTATAGGGGAAGCGAAAAGCGGAGAACCGCGATATAACTTAGTTCCCCCACCAGTCACTTGAATCTCTAGAAGCACAGTGACAGTGAGTGAGACGGTAGAAGAAAGGGGCAGCACCTAGCGCGTGGTGGGAGAGTCGCTTGAAGCGCGTGGGAGAACGGATAGAGCAAGGGAAGGGGCTACAGTGAGCAAAACCGCGATATAACGAGGCGCGATATAACGAGGCTTGACTGTATATATATATATATATATTAGGGTGGTCCAAAAAAAACATTTTTTTGTGTTTTTTGAAGTCTTATCATCTCAAAAGTTTCGTTTAGGTATAAAACAAATTCTCCTAAAAGGGCAGCTCGATATCTCAACTCTACGAGACGCTCAACGATTTTCCGTTTTTCCATCTAAATAACACATGACAAATTTATTTTTTCGTTTTTTCTGCATAAAACTCCGAAAAAAAATGTTATTCTAATTTTGATGCACATATTCTTGTAGGGAATTCAATTCTCTACAAAAAAGGTCTCATAAGGTTTTCTTGTAATCTCAACAGGTTAAAAGTTATCAGGCTTTAAACCCCTGCAACTCAATTAAATTTAACCAGATATAATTTCCGAACGATTTTCAAATTTCTTCAAATGTGGAATGATTTCTGTCCAAAAATAATCTCTAACTTTCGCAAATATTTATTCATACAATCACAAATTCACAGTCTACTTATGGATTAGTAATTACAATATTTTTAAAATAATATTACGCTTTTAATTATAGATAATTATTTTTGTTACAATTAGAATATTTTTTTCTACGATCAGCAACTACTTGTAACAGGACTAGTAAATTTGGCCCCAAAAATGAAGAGCAAGAACAGTATCTGTTACAAGTAGTTGCTGATCATAGAAAAAAATATCCTAATTGTAACAAAAATAATTATTTATAATTAAAAGCGTAATATTATTTTAAAAATATTGTAATTACTAATCCATAAGTAGACTGTGAATTTGTGATTGTATGAATAAATATTTGCGACAGAGATTATTTTTAGACAGAAATCATTCCACATTTGAAGAAATTTGAAAATCGTTCTGAAATTATATCTGGTTAAATTTAATTGAGTTGCAGGGGTTTAAAGCCTGATAACTTTTAACCTGTTAAGATCACAAGAAAACCTTAGGAGACCTTTTTTGTAGAGAATTGAATTCCCTACAAAACTATGTGCATCAAAATTGGAATAACATTTTTTTTCGGAGTTTTATGCAGAAAAAACGAAAAAATAAATTTTTCATGTGTTATTTAGATGGAAAAACGGAAAATCGTTGAGCGTCTCGTAGAGTTGAGATATCGAGCTGCCCTTTTAGGAGAATTTGTTTTATACCTAAACGAAACTTTTGAGATGATAAGGAAAAAAACTTTTTTTTTTTGGACCACCCTAATATATATATATGGGGAATTCTCCGTCAAAACGTACGGAAATAATAATTCGAAATTTTGATTCCATCAACATTTTTATGGGTGATTACACCTAATGAGAGGAGCTTTCATGATTTATTTCGATTTTTTTCATTCACGTGTTCTTGAGATATGAATTTTTGAATTTTTATTTTTTGAAAATTCATAACTTCCTCAAAGATTGACCAAATGAGATGTTCTTTTTTTGAAAAGTTTCGTTTTTAACTATACTTCAAGAAAAAAATTACAAGAAACGTGAATATTATCAATTGCGGTATGATTTTTTCATTTAAAGATCAAACTTCACGATTTCGAGAGGTTGGACACTTTTTTTTTTTTTTTTTTCCTCCTCATAGAAGCGCTTGTTTTTTTCACAAATTGTGCCGTTGGATTCATCGTGGGGTCACATCCTATTCTATTGTTATTTTCAATTTTAAATTTCGTTCTGGAGAATAAGGCTTCTGTATCAAATCAGACAGGAAGATTTCGTTAAATTTTGACTCCCTCTGGAACTCGGTCACTTAAGTTCACTATTTTGAAGACTAGGGACTATTTTTCATAAAATTTTCGCGGGTTGAATCCCGCTATCAATATCAAACAATCTGTCCATGCTGCGATGAAAATCGAATGGAAATTCCATGTATTGTGCGCCATTGTCATTAAGGCCCATCCCTAGTCGCCCACCTCCTTTTGGCGAAATGTGTCACATTTTGATTATTATCCGAGCCCAGGCGTCAAAAACGCAAAAAAGGCCAACTTAGCGCAAATTCTATTTCAATTCCGAACACATACGTCCAAAAAAATTTTCGTTTCGTGTGAAAATAGAGTCTAAAAACCGATTTTACATTGTGTCGAATTCGTAAACATTCGTACACATTTTTGTAAACAAAAGGAGGTGGGCGACTAGGGATGGGCCTTAATGACAATGGCGCACAATACATGGAATTTCCATTCGATTTTCATCGCAGCATGGACAGATTGTTTGATATTGATAGCGGGATTCAACCCGCGAAAATTTTATGAAAAATAGTCCCTAGTCTTCAAAATAGTGAACTTAAGTGACCGAGTTCCAGAGGGAGTCAAAATTTAACGAAATCTTCCTGTCTGATTTGATACGGGTGGGGGTCGAAATTTCGAAAGACCAATATTTCGAATGACCAATATTTCGAATTTTAAAATAGCGATGGTACGAAATTCAAAAAGGCCAGTTTAGAGAAGGCCTATCAAGTAGTAACTAAAAAATTACGTATATCGAAATGTAGAAAGATATTTGGACTAAAATAAAAAATTGGAACGGTCAGAATTGCGAAAGACGAAATATCTAATTGAAAAGATAACGAAACGTCTGATAATTCGAATAGTTCAATATTTCGAATTGTCGAGACTTCGAATCTTCACGTATTCGAATATATTTTAGCGACGGACCGAAAATTCGAAAGGTCAGAATCTCGAATCTTTCATACGGTTTTTTGGATGATGTTTCAATAAACAATAAAAATTTTGATCCAAATTCATCCACGCAGAGAAAATACGTTCGAAATATTATTTTTCGAAGTTTAAATCTTTCGAGATTTTGGTCTTTCGAACTTCTGGTCTCTAAAGATTAAAAATTTAGAAATATTGACTTTATACATTTATATTTTCTACATTTTACTTATTCAGAGTAAAAATTATCAGAAAATACATTTTCGAATAAACCAGCGTTCTGACAGGTGACCGCCTGCTGAATAAGTCATTCGACGAAATGATCTTTCGAAATTAAGAATTTCGAATTAATTTGTCTCTCGTTATTTTTGTAATCAAATTTTTAATATTCGAATTTTTGGCCGTTCTGAATTCTGATCTTTCAAAATATCGACCCCCACCCTTTGATACAGAAGCCTTATTCTCCAGAACGAAATTTAAAATTGAAAATAACAATAGAATAGGATGTGACCCCACGATGAATCCAACGGCACAATTTGTGAAAAAAACAAGCGCTTCTATGAGGAGGAAAAAAAAAAAAAAAAAAAGTGTCCAACCTCTCGAAATCGTGAAGTTTGATCTTTAAATGAAAAAATCATACCGCAATTGATAATATTCACGTTTCTTGTAATTTTTTTCTTGAAGTATAGTTAAAAACGAAACTTTTCAAAAAAAGAACATCTCATTTGGTCAATCTTTGAGGAAGTTATGAATTTTCAAAAAATAAAAATTCAAAAATTCATATCTCAAGAACACGTGAATGAAAAAAATCGAAATAAATCATGAAAGCTCCTCTCATTAGGTGTAATCACCCATAAAAATGTTGATGGAATCAAAATTTCGAATTATTATTTCCGTACGTTTTGACGGAGAATTCCCCATATATTAGGGTGGCCCAAAAAATACTTTTAATTTTTTTTTCTTTAGTTACCATGAAAATATTGTTCAAGATGATGCAAAAAAAATCCTCTGAAAATTTGAGCTCTTAATATTAATATTAAGAGGTGCCTCATCGCGATTTTTGATTTCCCATTTAAATAACACAGGAAATTTTTTTTTTTTTTATTTGGAATTATATTCCGTTCCAACGAATCATCGTGTTGTAAAAATCAATACATATTCTTATAGGAATCTAAACGATCTCCAAAAAAGGTCAGATGTAATTTTTCGCTAAGTTCACGCGTTTCAAAGTTATTCAAGGTTAAAGTTCAACCTCAAACGGTGTATGACGACTTTTTTTTCGACTTAGCAAAAAATCACATCAGACCTTTTTTGTAGATCGTTTAATTTCCTACAAGAATATGTATTGATTTTTATAACACGATGATTCGTTGGAACGGAATAAAATTCCAAATAAAAAAAAAAAAAATTCCTGTGTTATTTAAATGGGAAATCAAAAATCGCGATGAGGCACCTCTTAATATTGATATTGAGAGCTCAAATTTTCAGAGGACTTTTTTTTTATCATCTTGAACAATATTTTCATGGTAACTAAAGAAAAAAAAATTAAAAGTTTTTTTTGGCCCACCCTAATATATATATATATATATTAGACTGTGTCAAAAAAAAACGACATCTTCTTTTTGTTCGGGCCCTTTCGAAAATAGTTAGTGCTTAATATAAAGAAATTTGTCCCCAAAGCTCAGCTATGTAGCTTGAGCACAAAATTAGCGCATTTGAAAATAAGATTTCCCATGTATTTCAAATGGCAAAATTTGTTTATCCTAGTTTTATTTTTATAACTCTCTTTATTCAACTGATAAGAATAAAGTGGATATACGGTTTTGTAGAGAATTTTATGATCTACAAAAATAGTCCTTTGGCCCAAGTTGCTCGATTGAACCGTTAACGAGTTACAGTGGTTTAAAAGTGATATGTATATTTGATTACTACTTACTTTTCGACAAATTAATTAAAAATTTTTTTCCCTTCAAAACCGTATATTCACTTTATTCTTATCAGTTGAATAAAGAGAATTATAAAAATAAAACTAAGATAAACAAATTTTGCCATTTGAAATACATGGGAAATCTTATTTTCAAATGCGCTAATTCTGTGTTCGAGCTACATAGCTAAGCTTTGGGGACAATTTTCTTTATATTAAGCACTAACTATTTTCGAAAGGGCCCGAACAAAAAGAAGATGTCGGTTTTTTTTGACACAGTCTAATATATATATATATATATATATATTAGGGCTAATCATTTTGGGGTCATATTTTTTGATTTGCCCTCGCTCCCCTCAAAATGTGAGTGTATGAGGTCAGTATCAGTACCTATCAATATGACCACGGTGCGATTTTTTTTGGCGTGGCCCATTGCAAAAGTATTTTTCCCATTTAAATAACACGGGAAATGTTTTTTTTTTTTATTTGGAATTTTATTTCGTTCTAACGAATCATCGTGTTGTAAAAATCAATACATATTCTTGTACGAAATTGAACGATCTCCAAAAAAGGTCTGATACGATTTTTCGTTAGGTCGAAAAAAAAGTCGTCGAATACCGTTTGAGGTCGAACTTTAACCTTCAATAACTTTCAAACGAGTGGACTTAGCGAAAAATCATATCAGACCTTTTTTGGAGATCGTTTAATTTCCCACAAGAATATGTATTGATTTTTACAACGCGATGATTCGTTAGATTGGAGTAAAATTTCAAATAAAAAAAAAAACATTTCCCGTGTTATTTGAATGGGAAAAATACTTTTGCAATGGGCCACGCCAAAAAAAATCGCACCGTGGTCATATTGATAGGTACTACTACTGACCTCATACACACACATTTTGAGGGGTGCGAGGGCAAATCAAAAAATATCACCCCAAAATGATTAGCCCTAATATATATATATATATATATATATATATATATATATATATATATATCCCTCTTCCGATCGACGCGCATCAAAGAAGGCCTATTTCGTGCCCTTATTATGAAAAATACAGTGTGCAACTAGGGGGGGATGGCCATTTCCCCCCCCTAGTTGCACAATATACTATTGTGTGTTCATTCATAATAATATACCATAAAAATAGTGGCTGGCATTGAAAATAAAAGTTATTGAAATTATCCAATGATCATAATTGAAATCAAGATAGAAATTCGAACAAAAATCCCAGAACATTTAAAATACAATGTAGATTTTGCCACGTGTTTCATATTCCGTTTCATATTCTATTCAATGTATTATATTGATAATTATTCCACGAAATGTTGGCGAATGAATCACGAATCTATCTAGCATTTTTATGTGAGTAATTCCACGTCAAACCGGACAGCTTTCTGACCTCGATGTTACCGATTTCGCTATAATTTTTTTACGGGTTCTATGAAACAAATAAATTAATCAAACAATTTTTTTTTTTCTTTCGGCCCCTATTTTTCCAGTTACACGGGGGTGAAATTCAGGAAAAATAGCCAAAAATCGAAAACATACTCCCCTTCAAACGGTCATATCTTTGATTGTATTCATCCTAGAGACTTCGTCCGAGAACCATTTTGAAATCTAAAATTATAGCGAAATCGGTAACATCGAGGTCAATTTTTGATTTATTTTGTCCGGTCTAATGTGGAATGGCTCATGTTTCAATTAACAGGTATAGATGATGAAAATATTCCACGACTACCAAGGAAAGCACAGACAGAGCTCACTGTGCTCTCTGGCAATGCGCTTTAAATGATTTCTTCTATTTTTATTTTCTCATCTAATTAATTGAATCATCTCAACAATTGTTTTATAAAATGTTGTGGAATAAATTACAAAGTTATCTAGTTTTTTCGTGTGATAATTAACAGGTTGATGACAAAAATATGTCAAAAGTTACAAAAACAGGACCAAGAACTCGATCTGCTCGGATTGATCCTCTCAAATCCACGAAGAAGAAGGAAAAACCGGTGCAATCAGCGAAAAATAAACTAAAAAATATAAATAAAGAGAACATAACACCTAATACTCAAAGGACAGAAGGTGATGAGAGTGATACATCTGAGCGTCCATGGGATTCAGCCTCTGAAGCTAGTGATGATCATGATGACAATGAAAAGAAACTTGAACTAAACTGGACTAAGCACGTTGTTGACCGACCCGTCGAAGATTTCCTCCTATGCAGAGCAACACGACATGAGTTGCCACCTGATGCTATCGAACAGGATTACCTAAATTTATTCCTCGACGAAAGTTTTTACGAAAATATCGTCACCGAAACCAACAAATATGCTCAATATTCACAGCGAGCTAAAAATTATACAGACAACAAATGGACACCTGTCACAGTTGCTGAAATAAAAGCCTACATTGGAATCCAAATTTATATTGGAATAATTCAACTCCCGACCATAGAACATTATTTCTTTGGCGATTTTGTTGTTTGCCCTCTTGTTGCCAATGCAATGACGTATAAACGTTTCCTTCGTATTGGAAAATACCTTCATTTAGCTGATGAAGATGCTCCCACAGGTCACCCATTGTACAAAGTCCAAGCAGCCCTTGATGTATCCAAAAAAGCCCTGACTATCTCCAACCTGGCAGAGACTTATCCGTCGATGAAGCAATGATTGCATTCAATGGGAGACTGGGGATAAAACAGTATATGCCTCAGAAACCCACCAAATGGGGGATAAAAGTGTGGGCGATTGCTGAAGCTGAGAGTGGGTATCCACTTCGACTCAGGGTGTCACTCAGGGTGTCACTCAGGAACCTATGCAGAATGGATTGTTGTTGGGGGAGCAAGTAGTTATGAACATGACTGAACCTTTTGTAGGCAAAAGACATCACATTTTTTTCGACAATTTTTTCACCTCCATGAGGTTGATAAGAATGCTTAAGGAACGAGATTTATACGCTTGTGGCACAATTCGGACCAACAGGAAAGGATGCCCCGAGAAAAAATGATTATATATTATAACAAGGGCATGGGTGGTGTTGACCTAGCTGATCAACACCGATCATACTATCCAGTTGGTCGTAAAAGCAACAAATGGTGGAAATATGTGCTATATTTCATGATTAACGTTTCCATAATCAATGCTTTCATTTTGCACTCAAATACCACAGTTCCAAGGACTCAAGTCAGAGTAAAGAATCAGTTGCAGTTCAGGGAACAACTGGTAAAACAATTAATTGGGGATTTCACCTCTCGCAGGCGACTGGAAAATCCCATGAGCGAAATTCCCTTTGCTCATGCTGTTCACCAATTGACACCCACTACTTTGAGGAACTGCGTTATATGTGCTCGAGAAGGACGTAAAACCAATGGTAATAATCCAATACGTTCAAGTTGGGAGTGCCTGGGGTGCCGAATGGTTATGTGTAAAACACCATGTTTCATCAAAGTTCATCAAACAAAAGATGAAGATACTTCTTGAAGCTGCGATAAAATATTCTAGTTTGTAATAAAGAGGATATATGTTAAAATTAAAATATATCAATAAACTGTACCAAAAAATAAAGATACTACTTGAAGCTGCGATGTGATATTATAGTTTGTGATAAAGAGGATATATTAAAATTAAAATATACTAATAAATTGTACCAAAAAATAAAGATTCTACTTGAAGCTGCGATGAAATATTCTAGTTTGTAATGAAGATATATTAAAATCAAAATATACTAATAAACTGTACCAAAAAATGTTAACTTATACCAATCAGGTTAATTGTAGCCTGTATAGCATTGTTCGTTATGTAATGAAAATCAAAAAAAATAAAAAGTCATAGAAAAATAAATATTACTGTGCGAGAAGCCCCCTTTCTATTTTCAAATCGCGCTCCCAGATACGTTCCTGAGCGCGCCATCCCCACTACCGCCTGCAGTCACTTGGCCGTAGAGTGGGGGAAACGCATGGTCGCTCGATGGGTTGATTACATTCAAATTACAAATTACAACTGTAATTAATAATTGAAAATTTTCTAATTACAAATTACAAATGTAATTTATACAACGCAAGCATGTTTTACGCGTTTTTCATGCTCTATTTCGGTACACAAAGTTGGCGTTTGTGAGACAGTTGAGCGGGTCTGTGAATGCGCATGCAAACAGTTCACTTTTAGCTTTTTTTTAAGTCCTAGGAGTCAGAAGTTGTTGAAAGTGGTCTCTGCCGTAAGCGTTGTTATGCGTAACAACGCGTTATTATACGTTGCTATGCGTGTATGGAGTCCGTCGGCTTTGTGTACCGGATCGAGCATGAACTTGTAAAACATGCTTTTGTTGTATAAAGCATCATGTGGACCATGGAGGCAAAAGGTCTTTTATGCCGAGCGTCTTTGCAATACTCGTCTACGACTCGTCTTCGACTCGTCTACGACTCGTATTGCAAATATACGCTCGGCATTAAAAGACCTATTTTGCCTCCTTGATACACAATATACTATAGTAATTGAAAATTTTCTAATTACAAATTACAATTGTAATTAGTATCGAAAAATCTTCTAATTACAAATTACAATTGTAATTAGAATCGGAAAATCTTCTAATTACAGATTACAATTGTAATTAGAATCGAAAATATGTCTAATTACAAATTAAAAATGTAATTAATAACATTTTTCGAGCTAATTACATTTCGGAAATGTAATTTAAATCATTTTTCGAGCTAATTACAATAATTCTGAAATCTAATTATGCATTTTCAGTTCAACTATACGAGTTGATACGAGTATATGGGTGATTTCGAGCATATATATTAGGGTGGTCCTTATTTAGGGCTCGGACGAATTTTTTATCAGACGCCCCCCAAATCGACTCCAAATAATTCAAAAACAATACCCTAATTTTTTCAGATTTTTATCTAGACTCTAACCTCTCCCACCGAGAGGGTGGATTTCCCCATTTGAAATATACGTGTTTTGGCCATATTCTCAGGATATATTTTATTCTAAAAGTAAAAACTTTTAGAAAAATCTGTAACTGCGAGATTTTAGTGTTCATTGGTGCTACTATTTGAGAAAAAAATCACATTATCATACGGGTCAATCTAGACGAATTGCACACCCTTTAATCTGCTCTTTTTTCTCAAATGAAGGGTGTGCGATTCGTCTAGATTGAACCGTATGATAATGTGATTTTTTTCTCAAATAGTAGCACCAATGAACACTAAAATCTCGCAGTTACAGATTTTTCTAAAAGTTTTTAATTTTAGAATAAAATATATCCTGAGAATATGGCCAAAACACGTGTATTTCAAATGGGGAAATCCACCCTCTCGGTGGGAGGGGTTAGAGTCTAGATAAAAATCTGAAAAAATTAGGGTATTGTTTTTGAATTATTTGGAGTCGATTTGGGGGGCGTCTGATAAAAAATTCGTCCGAGCCCTAAATAAGGACCACCCTAATATATATGGGTACATCTGAGTATATATGGGGTATTTCCATTATACATCGGTATTTCCAAAATATATGGGTGATTTCGAGCGTATATGGGTACACCCGAGTATATATGGGGTATTCCTATCATATATCGGTATATCCAAATTATATGGGTGATTTCGAGTATACATGGGTATATCTGAGTACGTATGGGATATTCCCCATCATGTATCGGAATATCCAAATTCTATGGGTGATTTCGAGTATACATGGGTAATTCAGACTAATTCAGAGTATGGATCAGTATATCCGGGTATATTGGGAACCTTAGAACCTCGATACGCCAACTAGTGGCAGAAAATAGAACTACTCAAAGAAGGCTGCAGTAACCAATGAGAGGGCTTAGAACCTCGATACGCCAACTAGTGACGAAAATAGAACTACTCAAAGAAGGCTAAAATTTCAAAGCCACGCCCATTCCAAGGATCCCAATATGGATGATCAAAGTATATACAAGTAATTTGAGTGTATACGGTTGACTCTAAATATGTATGGGTCATTTTGAACTCATTTGGTACATCTTAATATGTATGGGTGATTTGGACTAATTTACAGTTTGAATGGGTATATCCGGGTATGTACGGGTGATTTCGTTTATGTATCGGTATATCGAAGATTATATGGGTAATTTCGAGTATATATGGGTATATCCCACTATGTATAGAGTATTTCGAATAGTGTTTTTTGACCTCTTATTTTTTGAATCGACTTGAAAATTTTTTTACGTGAAATCTACGTCAAAAAAGTAGACTCGTATTTTTTTCACAAAAAAAACAAAATTTTTTGCACCAACGAAAAAATACGGGTCTACTTTTTTGACGTAGATTTAACGTAAAAAATTTTTTAAGTCAATTTAAAAAATGAGAGGTCAAAAAACACCAAAAATAGGCCGATTTGAGGGGGAATGGCCCATATAAGACTGAGCATTCCAGCCGAAGAGCACACTCGGATAAACCCATATATACTTGAAATTACTCATACATACCCGGATACACCGATCTATTCGAAATACTAGATACATAGTGGGATATACCCATATATACTCGAAATTACCCATATAATCTTCGATATACCGATACATAACTGAAATCACCCATACATACCCGGATATACCCATTCAAACTGTAAATTAGTCCAAATCACCCATACATATTCGGATGTACTATATGAGTTCAAAATGACCCATATATATTTAGAGTCAACCGTATATACTCAAATTACTTGTATATACTTTGATCATCCATATATACCCGGATATACTCATCCATACTCTAAATTAGTCTGAATTACCCATGTATACTCGAAATCACCCATAGAATTTAGACATTCCGATACATGATGGGGAATACCTCATACGTACTCAGATATACCCATGTATACTCGAAATCACCCATATAATTTGGACATACCGATGTATGATAGAAATACCCCATATATACTCGGGTATACCCATATACGATCTAAATCACCCATATATTTTGGAAATACCGATATATAATGGAAATACCCCATATATACTCAGATGTACCTATATATATGCTCGAAATCACCCATATACTCGTATCAACTCGTATGGTTGAACTGAAAATGCATAATTAGATTTCAGAATTATTGTAATTAGCTCGAAAAATGATTTGAATTACATTTCCGAAATGTAATTAGCTCGAAAAATGGTTTCAATTACATTTTCGAAATGTAATTAGCTCGAAAAATGTTATCAGTTACATTTGTAATTTGTAATTAGAAATTTTTTCGATACTAATTACAATTGTAATTTGTAATTAGAAGATTTTTTGATACTAATTACAATTATAATTAGTAATTAGAAAAATTTCAATTACTATAATTACAATTGTAATTTGTAATTAGAAAAATTTCAATTACTAAATACAATTATAATTTGTAATTAGAAAAATTTCAATTAGCACCTGATGCCTCGTCCGTTTGAAATTTCAATACATCTTACATATAATGACCCATTGTATACTACGCACGCATTTATTGAACAAACTGATTTTACCCAATCAAAAAATACATATTTAACTATGGGCCACGGGTGATTTTTTAGCCTAAGTATGTAGGTATTCATCGATATAACGACAATTTACCGTACCTGATCCATGAAAACGTGAAAACGAAGCTAATGAGGATTTTTTTTCCAACTTCTGAGGCATCAAAACATACTTCTATGTCCGAAATCGTACCACGGTAAAAAAAAACGACCAATGCCATTTTAGAACATGTGTCTGTAGGCCACGAAATTTCCACCCAGGTGCCACCTCTCCAATATACTCGAGAGAGGCGGGGGTGGCAGTAACCCATTGTACCCCATGACCCAATGTGCCTCACTCTCCCCTACTCATTACAATTGTAATTTGTAATTAGAAAAATTTCAATTACTAATTACATTTGTAATTTGTAATTAGAAAAATTTCAATTACTAATTACAATTGTAATTTGTAATCAACCCCAAAAAGCACCCCTGGTGCAAAAACCTTTCGCCAAGTACATTAATGTGGTCACTACCCCCCAAAAAATCCACCAACCAAAATTCCTCCTCAACAAAATTGGTACTATAAAAATGTCTACTTACAAAAGGATTGAAATAAGAAACAATTGCCAAGTACATGTCTTCTGTATAACAAAAGTTTACAACAGAAGAACGGAAAACTGAATAGTCTTGTATCGTTCACTCGCTACGCTTGCTCACTCGATCGGCTCTTGATAAGGTAAACGCACCAATAGTGAAACACTAACCAATAGTGAAACAGCGGTGTTACTTCTCTCTCTGCAAATTCTACATATAACTTTTTTTTTTTGGGAATTCATTGCTTTAGTTAAGAAATATATTCACAAAGTGAAAGCAAATTTTTTTTCCGCCGAAAATGTTTGGAAGAATTTTAAAATGTCATATTTCTGTTTCCCCTTTCGACAAGCGAGCTCTTTAGCCTCCGTCTTCCCGTCACCAGGGTGCTGACGCTCTGCATCGGAAAGAGAGCTAGCATGTAATTTCTTTCAATCAAGTGCTGAAAAACTCCAACAACGGTAGCAGTGAGACTTTATTTATCGTTGAAGAGCAGATAAATAGAATAAATTACAGTTTTTCCTATAAAAAAAGCCGCGTTTCACTAAAGGTTGCCTCGGAAGAGCAATGCAACCAGAAGTGAAACAGCTGTTTTTTGTGGTTTATTCTTCAATTTTCTGTGTCCAGACAATGTTAAACTGTGAATTTCTTTATCAGATTGATTTTTTCGATAGTTTTAAATAAATTTTAGGTATGAAATTCAAAGAATTTCGAGGTTCAAGGGCACAAGGGCGGCGACTTGTTATTTTTTCAGGTATGGAATTGGCAATGGGAGTGCCGGTGTGAAGGGTCGGGGGGGGGGGGGGGGGGGGGGGGGGGGGGGGTTATATTTTTGCAAAGTAACTCGCAGACAATATACTCAGCCAAAAAATTAACAGGTCACCTAGATTTTTCTGAAAAGCTGTTGGTTTACGAATCGCTATAATTTCGTGAAAGAATATCACAAAATCATTGAAGGGGGTATAGTTTTTTGAAGATCGAAACTTCACCTTCAAAATGGTTTCTGAAAATTTCACCTGCGATTATTTTTCGCCTGTCTGTGCAGGTTTGAATAACGAGTTGCAAAATGCAAAAGAAATTCAAATTTTCGAAATTCGCTGTGGGAGTAAGAAAGAATCGCATGATATTTTCAGCGAAGTGGTTTTGTAGCCTCGAACCTTCTCTTTCAAAAACTATTTTTGAAACTTTTTTGCGAATTTTTGTGACAGAGTTATTGAATTTTGAGTAATGTCAGACAAGTTTGGCGTTACTCAGGATGCACCACCTCGAGGTACAGTCTGCAAGCATCCCATGTGTGTATGTGTGCGTGTATCTCGCAAAAACAGTCACAGAAAGACGCACATACACACATGCACACGCACACATACACATCGGATGCTTGTATACTGTACCTCTACGTGGTGCATCCTGGGTAACGCCAAAATTGAGTGACATTACTCAAAATTCAATTACTCTGTTACAAAAATTCGCAAAACATTTTCAAAAATGGTTTTGGAAAAAGAAGCTTTGAGGCTACAAAACCTCTAAGCTAAAAATTTCATGCGATTTTTTTTTTTAACGCCTACAGCAAAGTTTAAAAATCTCAATTTCATTTGCATTTCCCACCCCTCTATTCAAACCTGTACAGACAGGTGAAAAATGATCGCAGGTGAAATTTTCAGCAACGATTTTGAAGATGAAGATTCGATTTTCAAAAAGCTACTTCTCAATTAATTTGGAATGCTTGTATACTGTACCTCCACGTGATGCATCCTGCAATGGGTAACGTCGAAATTCCTTGACAAAACAGTTTCAAAAATGGTTTTGGAAAGAGAAGGTTTCAGGCTACAAAACCACTGTGCCAAAAATTTCATGCGATTTTTTCTTAGCACCAAAGCGAAGATTGAAAATTTGAATTTCTTATGCATTTTGCAACCCGCTATTCAAACCTACACAGACAGGTGAAAAGTAATCGCAGGTAAAATTTTTAAAAACCATTTTGAAGATGAAGATTCGATCTTCAAAAAACTACCCACCTTAATTAATTTGTGATATTCTTTCACTGAGTTATAGCGATTCGTAAACCAACTGCTTTTCAGGCAAATCTGGTGGTCCGTTAATTTTTTGGTTGAGTGTATAATATTGTCTTTTATTTTATATTTGTACTTCTTGTCATATCGTCAAGACTTATAATAATATAATTTCCGTTTATCTTATATATTCATACATACGAGACAGCAATAGAAGTATAAGTTAACGTTCGTAATACAAGCTCAAGCTCGTAACCGCAACTTATTCAGCCGATACCGAATGAAACTTTCAGGCAGTGAATTTTTACTACCGCATTTCAACGCATCGCATATTAATATTGTAAATCTGTGAGAGCCTTTGACCAGTGACTACGTACATTTTTCAGGTATGGAAATTCCATACCATCTGTAATTCAGGTATGGATTACTCCATACCGACCATACCGAAGTCGCCGCCCTTGAAGGGCAGCAAATGGACGAATCATTTTTAGGTTAGGTATATGCTGTTTGACTGGTGATAGCGTTTCACAATTGGTAATCTAGCTGTTTCACTACTGGTTCCCTACTCATTTGGCTGTTTCACTTCTGTTCCGAAAATCTCGAGTCTTTGAAATTCGTTTAAAAATTCATTATGAGCTAATATAGACCTAATATTGATTAGTTTACAGCTCCAAAACTTGACTGTGAGCCCAGAATAAAAGTTTCTCCAGAACTTTCAAATTTATTATTTTTATTGCCGTTAATAATCGAGACACAGCGGTGGGCGTTTCACTATTGGTGCGCTTACCTTAATTACAGGGAAAAAAAATCAGTTAAAAAAAAAAAATTTAGTACGTGGTACTTGCGGGCCATTTATGAGTATAAGTAAAAGAGTTTTTGTAACACATGCACGATTTTTGCGTTTTTTTTACCTATTAAGCGGGCCTAAAGTGACGGTTTTCAGACGAGCGGGCGTTTTCAGTTTTTATTTGCCCGCTAAATCGAGCAGTGGGCGTTTTTAGTTTTTATTTGCCCGCTAAATCGAGCAGCGGGCGTTTTCAGTTTTTATTTGCCCGCTAAATCGAGCAGCGGGCGTTTTTGGTTTTTATTTGCCCGCTTATGCTCGAGTAGCGGGCAAATAAAAAGTGAAAACGCCCGCTACTCGAGCATAAGCGGGCAAATAAAAACTTAAAACGCCCGCTAAATTATTTTTCAATATTTTCATAAAAATTATCAACAATGATGAAAAAACGCGAAAATCGTGCTGTTACAAAAAATATGGTGTGCACCAGGGCTAAGTGGGCTTTTTGACCTTGTGTGGTTGCAGTACTCGTCTTCGGCTCGCAGACGCACTCGTCTTCGACTCGTGCTACCTCGCCTCTGACTCGTACTGCAAACTCCACACTCGGTCTGAAAAAGCCCACTTTACGCCCTTGGTACACAATATACTATTTCACTTCGGTCTTTGTATCATTTGTTCGATACATATTGATATAATGGCCCGCCAAGTACCACTTCCTAAATTTTTTTTTTAACTGATTTTTTTCCCTGTAATTATCAAGAGCCGATCGAGTGAGCAAGCGTAGCGAGTGAACGATACAAGACTATTCAGTTTTCTTTTCTTCTGTTGTAAACTTTTGTTATACAGAAGACATGTAGGGGAAGGTGGGGCAGAACGGACAGTGGGGCAGAACGGACACTAAATCCAAAAAAAATAATGTCGTCGGAAATGATTTTTTATGAAATGTGGCGACGTATTTTGGATAAATGATGACAAAAAAAAATTAAAAAAGTGAAAAAAAATAATTCAGTTTTCCTTTTTTTTGTTGTGTCATTATTTATCCAAAATATGTCGTCACATTTCATAAAAAATCATTTCCGACGACATTATTTTTTTTTGGATTTAGTGTCCGTTCTGCCCCACTGTCCGTTCTGCCCCACCTTCCCCTACTTGGCAATTGTTTCTGATTTTAATCCTTTTGTAAGTAGACATTTTTATAGTACCAATTTTGTTGAGGAGGAATTTTAGTCGGTGGATTTTTTGGGGGGTAGTGACCACATTAATGTACTTGGCGAAAGGTTTTTGCACCAGGGGTGCTTTTTGGGGTTGATATCACCACTTTTTGTACAATTTTGCTCGACTGTCTAATAATTGTGCTCGCTCGCTACGCTCGCTCGATTGGGTTTTCCTGTATCTTCGTTCGCGAGGCTTGCTCAGTTGTCAGCATTCTGTCAATTGTTCCTATGAACATCTCAATGCATGTATACAGCGATGCCTTTTGTATCATCCGAATTCCTCAAAAGGCAGCAATGTTAAATGTAGTAGTATAATTTTAAATGAATGAAAATAGTGTTACAATATACACGTATGCTCATTATTTTCTGTGAGCCTTGAAATTTTGTGGACAGACGTAACATGTCCCTACTGAAAACGCCGGATAGGAACCGACGAACCGGCCCTATCCGCCAAAACTCCGTTTTTTGGATCTGGTAATTTTCCGGATCCTATCCGGTTTCGGCGTTCGCTCTCTATCCGGAGCTATCCGCAACCGAACTGGAATCTCTATACGTTACTGCACTGCGATTTTTAGAAAAATATTTTTTAAATTTAAAATTTTTTTTTTTTTTCAATTTATTTCTACATTTTTTTCATTTTTTTCCATGCTTTGGGGGGCGCAACATATTATATTGGCAACATATGTATTTATAACACATCACCAATACAGGAATTAGGCGACGCTTATAAATGTTATTTTCGGTCTCTATATATACTCACCAACTCCTATAAGTGGCACTCGCGAGAATATCAGAACCGGTGGTCACCGCCTTACGAGAAAATATTGAAGTAATGTACATTACATGGAAACCCGACAGGAACGGATAGAGCCCTGCTTGGGACTCTGACATATTTTCGTGGCAATATTTCAATCACCTTAAAATGTACCGATTCAAAACCTGACAGGGATGTATAGAAACCAGAGTGGAACTTAGAAATATTTGCATTTCGTGGCAACATTTCAATCACCTTAAAATGTACCGATTCGAAACCTGACAGGGACGTATAGAAACCCGAGTAAGAGAATAAATATTTTCGACTTTGAATATCTGCCGACTCAAAAACTGATAGAGACGGATCGAGCACCACTTGGGACTTTGAAATATTTCCTACGCGTTGTAATCTGTAGGATGAAATCCTGATAGGGTCGGACGCAATTCGACATAGGATTTCGGTGACAGATACTTTCGGTATAAGACAAGATAGATCACCGGCTCTTTCAATCATCGGATCCGGACGGATTCAAGATAGGACCTTATAAGGTTCACACGAAATTGACAAGGAGGATCAAATGCGGATAGAAACGAACCAAATCCGATTGAACCCTGCACGGAACGCTATCCGCAGTCCTATCCGGTTCTATGAATTCTTATACGCCATTTTTAGTAGGGGTGTTCTTTTATCAAGTTCCACGAATTGTTTTGTTAAAATCCGGTATAATTCTATATGCCTGAACGTGTAACCCTACGCACAGCCCTCCTCCCATCTCATCTGGGTCTGGGACCGGCAATGGCGGAGTCGCTTGCACGCAGGGTTATAGTTGCAGCTCATGATTAAATATATATAAATATGAGATATAGGGGAAGGTGGGGCAAGACGGGGTACTTAAGGTTTATCAACAAATACATCAACAATTTTCAATACTGGCATACAGAACTTTTTATTATTGTAATCTTTGGACCTTCTTTTTTATATTGCCACATAGCATATACCGATATTATATTAAGTAATATTATATTTTTTAACAAACAAAAAAGGTGGTATTTGCCCCGTCTTGCCCCGCTAGTGGGGCAAGATGGGGTGGGCCGTCGGGCAAGATGGGGTTGGTTGTTGGGCAATGTTAGGGTACATCATTAATGTTGATTAATTATTTATTATCATTTTTATTATTTATTTATTAATTATTTATTATTATTATTATTCTTTATTTATTATTTTCATTTATTTATTATTTATTTTTTCACAAAATAGTAAAAAATTATTTATTATTATTATTATTATTTATTCATTATTTTCATTTATTTATTATTTATTTTTTTACAAAATAGTAAAAAACCGAACGATTGTAATCGTAGGGAAACGATGAAAGTCAGCAAGATAGATTACCTACGGGGATAAAAGGTACCCCATCTTGCCCCGGAAGACCTGCCCCATCTTGCCCCTTGGCGTATGTTTCACAAAAAGTTGTTGTCACTGTCAAACAATGGTGATATTCATAAATATATTGGACAAACCTTAAAAAGCGATCCCTAAAGATGATCAAAATCGAAGACGCAATCGAATGTGATGCATGTATCTATTATTTCCACGCACAATTTCGGAGCGCAAAATTACATCACAATGCTTGAAAACGCCATTTGTTTTTTAATTCACGACAAAATCGCGGAAATGGTGCTATACTCGGGTTATTCTATCAAGGGCCAAGTCGCGCCCCCATAGATAAAACAATCCAAAATTTTTTACCATTGTGCTGCTCAAAATGAAGGTACCCCATCTTACCTCACTACCCCGTCTTGCCCCACCTTCCCCTATGTATTGCAATTCTTAGGTAGTTTTTTTTTTTTAATGCAACTAGGTCCTCTGCAGAAAGAACATGTTCTTTCAACTTTGAATTCGGATCTGAACAGAAAGTATCGAAATATATAGAATTGAGCCGATTGAGCCTATTGATGCAAGACTAGCGTAGAGCATAAAATGAAAGTTTTTAAAGTCAAACACTTGCATTCTGCTCTATTCGTCTGACTCTATTCGTTTCTTGTATCAAATCACACTGTCTCGTTATTTTGCAACTTCAGCGTTTTCTCTCGTCATCCTCTCTTCTCATACGGCGACCCGCTACAAAATTAAACAATCCGTAAAAAAGGTGCAATGAATAAATAAATATAAATGAGAAATAGATGGTTTTTATAATTTTCATGATTAAATACAAATCTCTATCATCTGAGAAAGAGGAAGTCTATCAATCATTTCTTTAATATTGAATAAGTATTTTCATTCTAACCATTTATCCTGATAGCACTAATCTGAATTTGATTGAGATCGTTCCGAGCGGAGAGTCTAAGCTGTTTGTAAAAAATGTATTAAAAAATTATCTTTGACCGAAGGTCAAAGCACTACGTTGTCGTGGAGTGTAGAATAAAGCCTATCGGAGTCCAATGCACAACGTCAACTTACAGTCTCGTTTGGACTAGAGGATACGGAGATAGAATATAGAACTTGTCGGAATCCAACGCATAACGTTGACGTACAATTTGGGTCTGAGCAGACGAGCCTTTAAAGATGAGCCTAACATAGAGCTTAAAGTGGAATTCGTGGCAATGCAACGCTTGAACTCGGCTTTCTTGGTCTGGTTCCATGCCGTCCTTATATCAAATCATGCTATGCTGATATTTTTCAACTTCAACATTTTCTCTTGATTTTCTATTGTCAGACTTCCTCAGGCGGTAACGTGCTAAATAATTGGAATCCCTAAAAAAAAAAAACGTTTCCTCCGATAATTGCTTTCATAAATGAAAATAGGCCAAATCTACAATGTATAAGTGAACAAAATTTAGAGGTAATAGTCATCTGACAGTCTTGTGTCATGCAAGGTAAACCTAATCGTAAAATTATCCGTTCACGATTGTTATTTTATTTATCACCATGAATTTTACACGTCAGTCGATTCACATAACCTCAAAATCTCAAGATCGTAGAATTTGAGATTAACCTATCGAAACATTTTTATTGGTGACTATCACATTAATGTACCTGGCGTAAGGTTTTCGCACTCGAGGGGCTTTTAGTGGGTATTCACTAGTTTTTATTCCCATTAAGCATTGCTCGTAGGGTGACAGGTCCAGTAGACGGACACTTAAGAGTTTTCTGAAGTTTACATTGCGAGTACTCAATAATTTTTGCATCAAAATACAGTTGGAAAACGATATCTTCTACAGGAATAGTTGAATTACCTAATTCATCAGTGTTTAGATCATGCAAATTACGATAAAACGTTGAAAATACTGAAAATCTCACGTGTGACTAGATTTCCCAGTAGGTGGACACTCTAACCAATAAATGGACAGTCCGTAGACCAGTACATGGACGGGTGTAAATAATCATGCATACTAGAATATTTTTAATTTTTTGCTGCATTTAATGCCATAATTGGAACCAAATCTTTTGAGGAACAATATTTTTTTCAAATAGGTTAACATAAAATTGAACAGTATTCTCAGTTTCAAATAGAATTTCGGAACCCGACGAACCCAACTCATACGGTTATTTTATTAAGATTTCTGCATCTGCAAAAATAAACTTTAGCAAGCCGTAATTTGTAAAGGTTTACGAGGTTTACGAGGTTTACTCTTAGCGAAAAATTCTATTAGACTTTTTTCTTCCTCCTTTGATTATCTGATGGCGATATTTTTTAGTTTCTCTTTCAGACCGATGCTAACGCCGTTTTTCCGTTAACCAATACTTTAGCACGACGTAACTTCGCAACGGTCATTCTCAGAGAAAAATTCTATGAGACTTTTTTCTTCCTCTTTCGATAATCTGATGGCGATATTCTTTAGTTATTTTTTCAATTTTTTTTTTTTTTTTTCTCAAACTGCGAACCCCGTTTTCACGTGAATTATTCAAGTCAGATCACGTGAATTACTCAAGAATGATCATTGAATCATTCCAAAGTCAGATCTTGCGGTCAGAATAATTCACGTGAAAACAGAGTTGGAGCGGTTTGAAAAAAAAAAAACTGAAAAAAAAAAAAAAAAAAAACTAAAAGATATCACCATCAGATAGTCGAAAGCGGAAGAAAATAGTCTCATAGAATTTTTCCCTGAGAATGACCGTTTCGAAGTTACGTCGTGCTGAAATACTAATTAACGGAAAAACGGCGTTAGCATCGATCTAAAAAAAAAAAAAAAACTAAAAAATTTCGCTATCAGATAAGGGACTGTCCATATATTACGTAACGCAAAATGCTACAGTGTAGTATAGGGAACGCCACGCACTATCCCAAAACGCGTTACGTAATATATGGACAGCCCCTAATCGAAAGAGGAAGAAAAAAGTATCACACAATTTTTCGCTCAGAGTAAACCTTCACAAGTTACGGCTTGCTAAAGTTAATTTTTGCAGATGCAGAAATCTTGAGGGTTATATTCATTTTTTGTAGATTTTTAACTTCACAAGAACATTATTGATGATAGAGGTGTGAAAGGTTTCGATTTTTTACAATATTTTTAATGTGACATTCATTCTTCAACTATCAAGATTGATGATATCAAACTCGTCCATCGACTGGTTTGAGTTTGGGAAATTTATACCAGTACATGGACAGACGGTTTTTGAATATTTTGAGTCCTTTTCTCAGTATATCCGATTATGTAATGATAAATCAACAATAACTGAATAGTTTGACATACAACTCACCTTTATCTGCCCTAGTAACCATCTCTTGCAAGATGCTTACATATGAACCACTAGTAGTCTGTTTCCGCATGCATGCTATGAACTTGCGCAAGATGTTAATGATTCCAAGTCTTTTGAAATGATCATACAAAAGTCTGCTGCAAATCTGCCGAAAGATGCTTGCGAAAGAGGATATGTCCGAGTTTCTTGCAATATTCATCCACAAGTCTGCTGCAAATCTGCCGAAAGATGCGTGCGAAAGAAGATTTTCTAAGTTTCTTACAATATTCATTCACAAGTCTACGGCAAATCTGCCGAAAGATGCTTGCGAACGAGGATTGTCGAAATTTCTTACAATATTTGGTTACTAGGGTGGTACCTATAGAAGTGTTTATTCGCTAAATCAAACTTTGTTTACATGCTGCAGCTTTTAGTACGATCGGCTGATTAGCGGTTGCTCTGACAGAACCGTCCTATAATGAATTTTTTTCAGCGGTAGCAAAGATAATTCGACCAAGTATACGAATGTATGTGTAATGTTCAAGGTTTCGTTTTGTCAATGAAATTAATTTAGTGAAAATAAGATTATTTGTTTTTTCCAAATAAAAGTTTAAAGTTCGTTCTGTCCGCCCTGGTGAAAATAATTTCTACACTGAAAAAACCGTTCAGCGATTACAGCTAGAATTCGTGTTCGACCAGCCATATTGTATTATTAAATAGCCGACAGCAATACAGTCCAGTTGAAGAAGGCATACAAATATGGCTGTGGTCGTATGGTTGGCGCAAGCTTAACATTAAGCCGTGACAGCTATACTCATATAGGTGTACGACTGTAACTGATTTCAATACCAGTATATGGCTGAACTTACTATACACGCTATGAGTACGACAACCATACTAGTATGGTTGTAGCAAGCAAGTGTGCGGGTAGTATAGATAAACGTATTGCCAGCGTTGGGTGGGAAATATTAAAATGGCTTAACCCTTTGAGGGGCACATTTTTCTATTTTCCAAGATACTAGAAACGACTTAGAAGTATAAAGGTATTGGAAAATAGAACGGCAATAATGAAAAAACTGCAGGAAAAAAGGTGGTACATATCGAGGGTTTACTAACGCAACCTCGTAACCCAGAAATGCTGGTTTACAGAAGAGACGAAAAATATTTTATTGGGACAAACCAAATCAAAAACCTTTGATTATTTGTGGCCGATTTGAAAGTTTTATCGATTTTTTATAGATGTAAATAATAATTATACTATGGAAAATATTTTAAGCTTAGTTTTTTAGTGAATTTCTGAGATACGAGTTAACTTTGGAAATCGAGTTACGAGGTTGCGTTAGTAAACCCTCGATATGTGTACCACTGCCCTCAAAGGGTTAACCTAATATTTGTATGGCTAAGAGATTTTTAAAGGTTTGATGCAAAAATATTTATGTGGGATTGAAGGATCGGGGCAATTATTCCATCATGCAGATAAAACTTTATTCTCCTATTGTAACCTCTCTCCTGTCTGCAGTAGTCACAGTACCAAGGAAGAGGTCTCAAGAGTGAATAAGTTTTATCTGGACAACGGAGTGACTACTTGGATTCATCGAATATTTACAATGCATATCTTTTGTAGTTATCGATATTTATTATACATAGAATCAATGATATTATATGACATCAGTTTATATTATTATTATCAATTTATTGTTGTACAGTTATAAAAAGAATGTATACTATGTAAAAAACATTACATTTTTCTACAATTTTATTGTATTAGAGCCAGCTGCGTAGTACCAGATAACTTGAACCATGTTCAGATATAATATGCAGAGGTATGGGACTCAACAAGTCTTCACATTCAATGAGATCACAATATTGTTTATTCGAAGCTTCAATCTGATATGCATATAAATGTTCATGAAATCGAACAACATTCAAATTTTCGAATAAGAAAGAAATTTTATCGTCGTCTATTATAATATATTTTATAATACCAAAGGTTGGAATTCCATCACTTTTACCAGTACAAATTGCCATCCCGAGTAAAAATGATTTTATATAATTATATAGAATTATATAGAATTATACAAAAGTTATATAGAATTCTATAAAATTATATAAAATTATATATAAAAATCCATGTAAGTTTTATAGAACTTTACATAATTATATATAACTTTATAGAGTTATATAGAATCATATAGAGTTCTATATAGGATCCAAAACAAGCTTATATGTGGGTTTTATAGAACTCTATATAATTATATACAACTTTATAGAGTTATATAGAATTATATAGAGTTCTATATAGGATCTATAATAAGCTTATATGTAAGTTTTATAGAATTCTATATAATTACATACAACTTTATAAAGTTATATATAACTTTATAGAGTTATATATAATTATACAGAGTTCTATAAAAGCTACATATAAGCTTGTTTTGGATCCTATATAAAACTCTATATAATTATATATAACTTTATAGAGTTATGAAACCCACTTATAAACTTGTTTTGGATCCTATATAGAACTCTATATGATTCTATACAACTCTATAAAGTCACGTTATCAATTTCGTCGCTCTTTAAAGTTAAATATAATTATATAAAGTTCTATAAAACTTACATGGATTTTTATATATAATTCTATATAATTCTATACAATTCTATATAACTTTTATATAATTCTATATAATTCTATAAAATCATTTTTACTCGATTCTTAAAAAATCTACCCATGCTTTGTTATTCTTTTCGTTTCAAATTTAGGAAAGAGTCCGGCTTCAGTATAATTTTATAGAGTTATATAGAATTTTACAGAATCATATAGAATTTTAAAGAATTATATATAATCTTATAGAAGTATATATAATTCTACAGAAATATTGACCCGATAGGAATATATAGAATTTCATAGAATTTTATAGAATTTTATAAAATTATATAGAATTCTATATATTTCTATCGGGCCAATATTTCTATAAAATTATATAGAACAATTCTATATAATTCTATATAATTCTATAACATCATTTTTACTCGGGATACCGGGTTCATATTTTGTTCCCATCGATTTCACCCAGTTAACTACATAAATATTTTTCATTGCAGCTACGATAGATGCTGGCTCTACATTCACAGTTAAATCTTTTATTTCGAGTGAATCCCCAGGGCCCACATTCAAAGTTTCGGAAAAGCCTGTTTTGGAAAAAAATTGAAACGCTAGCTTCATTTGATTTCTAATTATTAGGGTCGTACAGGTATTCTTTGCACAGGCGCTTGTGCTTGCAGTAAGTTTTAGCTCTTTGTGCTTAGATTCAAAACGCATACACCACAGATGAATTAGAGGTCCACAAGATTTCATTACAGTTGGGTAGTGGATCATATGGTGAGCTTTCGGTTTCAGAGGTTTCTTAAAAAGATATATGTACAACTCATGGTGCTCTTTTATTAGGGATTCTAATATCGTGCTGCATTCCACCTGGATATGGTTGGCAGTAACGAGACCGATGATTTTGCGAAGAATGAGATAAAATTGCCATACTGAATCTCCTTCTGGTACGAGGTCTCCTACCATGAGTCCGAAATGGGTTACGAACGTCAACATTTCAGATGCTGACATTCTAATTTTATTATTCTTTATATGTTCTTTAGTAATTCTGGTTGGTTTATTGCCTGCCACTGATCTATAATCATAATTGGACATACGATTATTCAAATCATCTATGGTAAATAGTCGTGCAACTTCAGTGAGGTATTTAATTATCTCGATCATGTCAAAAGTGCAAACTCCTTCTAACAAGTCGTGCATAATGTCGACTGCCAAATTATCTGTAGTGTGAAAACCTGTTAAATCATGGAAAACACATTCTTCTTTAATGCCTGTTAATTTCACATCATCAATAACTAAATCAGCTGCGTAAGTATTCGGATTGCGCATTAGGTTATCGTTTTGTGTGGTACTTCTAGTTCTCTCCTCCTTATTCATTTGGCAAATTCGACAAGAGAACGCGCTATTAAAATTTTCGACCAACCCCAACATCGAATGCAATCCTAAATTATCTCTAACTATTAGACCGAGTTCGAAGAAAATTCTTTGTTTACGATTTTCAGATAGGTCAATTTCGATTCCCTTGTCTTGCAAAAATTGCAGCTCATCTATGATCGGTTTGAAGATTGCTTTGTTGCCAAATTCTTTTCGATCATTAGCAATTATTAATGAAGCAACATAAATAGAAGAAATAAGTGACTGATATTCCGGGGGAAAACACGGTACTGAAACATAGATTCCGCCAACTTTTTGAGCACCAGCATGCGAACCCAAAGCGTTTCCAGTCTCGAAGTCGTCATAATAGAGAAAGAGAGGAAAAACTTCTTTTCCTTCGCAGTTTGAGATTTTTTTTTTCCACAAATCCCCTTGTACAAAATTGCTAAGAATCTCTGTATCATTTTCTAAATTTGTTTTATAACTTCGGACTCTATCGTATACATTTGGCATTTCAAACACTTTTTTCAAAACTTCCCTCAATGGAATATATTTACTAGTCACCTGAACAGGGACCATCTCGACGTGTCCACTTTTCTTTGAAATTCGTGGTTTGAATCCACTACCTATAATAAAATCTTTGGCAGGAATATAATCACCAGATGCCTCCAGATAACGCATACGCTGACGTTCTGTCATACAGTCTGCAAACGCGAATGCAAATGTATCAATCATTTTTAACACTAAGATTGATTCACCTGATGCATTTTGGTTTTCATTCTCCCGCAGCGAATTGTGAAAACAAAGGCGCAGAGCTTTGAGACCTTGATCCAAAAATGACTGAGTCGATTGCACAACACGTTGTATATAATTTCTCGGAACAGTACCAGAGGTATGAAGCTCAGCGATCATTTGCAAAGCATTCCGTTGGATTAGGGTCTTAAATTTGGCAATGGGATCTTCAGTAAGTACAGTACTATTAGGAAAACGAATATCAGAGTCATCACTGCACGTATCGCTTATGATTTGACTGCAATCATCATGGAACAGCCATGGAGGAATATGGTCGGAAATATTGGTTCGCAGACTAGGTTCTTCAGCCGGAGAGTGTTCACTATGAACCAATCGCCAGTGTCGTTTGAAAGATTCAATATCTCCGAACATTCGCAAGCAATTCGACTCCCCACATTCGAATGTGCTTTTTGCATTAAGTCTGTGAACTATTTGTAAATGCGTCCATAGAGATTTGAGATCAGTGTGAATTTGTTTGCATAGAAAGCAGGTTGCCATATTGATAATGGAACAGTTATGTGGTTTATTGTGCAAATAATTCAGAAGTTATACATAGTGAGTGTAGTGTTGAAATGACTGACAAATTTAGAGTTACAAGGCGTCGGACAACTTACAAATAATCAAAGATAAGCGAAGAAAGGGGGTACAGAACGATAGTGTTGAATTGAAAGGGCCAGAAAATTCGGAGTTTCGACGACTCAAGATTCTCACAAGTAGCTATAGATCAGTGAAGTAGTGAGTTTAAGCGTGATAGAATTCCAGCTCGGTATTATTAACGTTACGACCAAGGTCTGTTTAACGCTGCAGGTTTGCTAAAAGTGTGACCACGTTCGGTGAAATTTTGTCTACTTCACCCCTGATGTTATAAATTCTTTCCTGCAAAACCATCCAACTTGTTTCCGATTCTTTGGGATACTGCAGTTGTAATGCGAAGAAACTTTTGAATACTATGTCCAGTGCTTCAAGCGGTGATTGCACTTTGTACCGCAGATTATTGATGCAGACGTACCACGAATCGAGTTTTGTAACGGATTCGCCAACAGCAACAGGAAGTGGCTGCTCAGTTAACCCATATGTGGCCAATCTTTCTTTGCGAGTTCTTAGCTCAGTTTCAAGATGACTGGCACTCTAAACAATACAATACATACTTTGAGCGCTTTTTTCGTTATAACTTTCTTACAATTCCACATAAGTATTTCATGAAATATATAACTCACCGGAACAAGTAGGAAGAATCCGTTTTGCGATTCTATTTTACTTGGTCTCCACAAAGGTTTCTTCGGAACTCTGATTAAAAGACACGGTAGGAGCAGAGGGAGGAGTCTTAACGTCATGAACGTCACCACATCTTGAAGAAGGGACACCAAGTGGTTAACAAACAAAAGACACTGGAGAAGTTTCAAGTAACAACATGAAGCTGATATTCAAATTCTCGAAAAGTCACAGATATCTTACCATTTATGACGGTGTCCACCTCTTCGTTTTGAGCAGCATTTCTGAATTCGTCAATTTCTGCAACGAGTATCTTAATTTGCTTGCTGGTGTTGCTAGATTCTCTACAATAACGCAGTAGTTCTTCAACAAAATCTGGCCACTGAGAGAATAGCAGGAGCGTCTTCTCAGGGTACATGAACGTGAAATCGATGTTCAACTGAAATTCAACCATGACTCCAAAACTTTGAAATAATGCATTTTTCTATTAATAAGCAAGGGCTGACTTATTGGAAATACCATCAACGGTAATATAGTATTACGAAATTGTATCCGAGTGGCTGCCCTAGAGATTTATACATCGACAAATATTGTGTCGATGAGATTTCGCTTGAAGAGATGAGTTGGTTAATACGAAACCGGGATGTAGATTTCCAATATTGCTCTACAGTTGGCCAAGGTTGTATGCAATTTCGGAGCCATTGCAGCTGTTCATTAATCTCTTCGCTATTATCTGTGACATAGAATAGTTCGTTTTTGAACATATTTATACGCTCTACCTCATAGGTATGACTACCTTACTTTGGCATAATTTTGTCACACATTATACATCTATAGTATACAGATAAATCAAAATTACCTTCTCCGGCTGGCAGAAGGTTCTCACGGAAACCTAAAATCACATGTCGTTTTGGGGTTTTGAATCCGCTACTATTCTTCTTGTTTTCGACAATAGCCCCGGTTCCACGTAAGAGAGAACGATATTTACAATATTGATCGTACAGCCTCCCTTTAGCTAAAACTCTCAGCTTTGTTACTTTATTGTGTCTGTAAGGCACATAGTAGGTTGGCGTTGTTTCCTTTGGAAATGCGGCAGTAATAGACTCAGCCAATTGCAACAAGCGTTGACTGGATATCCTGTGTGTGATATAGTATGCGGAGTTATAATTTTGCTAACCAATATTACAGAAAGATAGATTTTGAATAAATTCTCACCGATAGTCTCTTGAATTATTTATCTCGAATGAAATAATTGTCTTGGCTAAAAGGATCTGATGTTTATCACTCAATCGGGCACCGCTAGACCGGACATATGCATTCAAGATCACTTTTCCCTCCACCGACTGTTCAAGAATTGCCTTGACATTCACCACTTTCGAGTTAACAGCGTCATTTCGGTCAGATTTGTTGCGGTCAGAGCCTGTGATTGAAATGATAGGTTTGAAATTCATCGGAATTAACAGGGACTGACAAGCAGAGTATCATGGTTCCGGATCATGGATTCTGCTGAAACGTGGAGGGGTGTTTTCTTGGCCCAAAAAATGAAACCCACGATATTTCATTCCATCTCATAGGCCCTCGTTCTTTTGGCGAGCCTGATTTAATAGTATTATCCAGCGGTAGATGAATTTTGACAGGGTGATAGAACTTTGTTCTTCTTCATCGGATTGAGTCTTTTTTGCTAGAATCTGGTATGACGTGACTGAAATGTGAGTCATCATGCTGAAAAACATATATTTCACAGGTACAGCAAGCTCTAAATACACTATTTGTGGGAGTTGTGGGAACTTGTCAGTAAAATTAATAAAATTGTATGACAATGATAAAAAAGTTAACGTTGCAGTCCAAATGGAGCCTAGCTTGAATCTTACTGTCAAATCATGATCATTATACTAGTTCAAGGTAATTCAACCAGCTTTCAAGCCTCCGATGAGCCTGCAAATGGTCCTCCGCTAGTGAATTAGCCTTTGGTATTGATGTCGTTGGCTTTAAAAGAATCCCCACTCAGACCAGAGACCTTCAAACCCACACAACTTGTTCAAAATCAGGTGAAAAAATTAATAATGGAGTGAAATTTGAAGAATTGCTTTTAACTTCAGAAATTGTTTTTTTTTTTTTTCCTTGCTACATAATTAGATAGAAATCAGAAAATAAATCTTCTAATTTGACTTCCCCAATACTTTTGTCACCTAATTCTGAATGAGATCTGCCAGTTTGAAGATCTGTGGTCAACATGCGGATTCTTTGCCATCGACATGAGCATCGAAGGCTATTTCACTGTGGCGGAGGATCATTTTTAGGCTCGCCAGAGGCTTAAAAGCTGATTGAACTACCTCGAGCTACTATAATGATCATGATTTGACAGTAAGATTCGAGCTAGGCTCCATTTAGACTGCAACGATTCCCTTTTTTATCATTCTCATACAGTATTATTAATTTTACTGACACGTACCCACAAATAGTGTATTTAGAGCTCGCTGTGCCTGTGTAATATATTTGTTTTATCATCCTCACATACATTCCTTTTGTGTCATACCATATTCTAACAAAGGGGACGCAATCCGATGAAGAAGAACAAAGTTTAATCACCGCCATCAAATATTCATCTACCGCTGGATATTAATAATAAGTGGCACCTTCCAAGAGAACAAGGGCTTATGAGATGGATCGGAACATGATGGATTTCCAGGCATCGACTGCCTGTATGAAGAAAATGAAATAATTTGTATCGAAATGTGGCAATATAAAACATGGACTCTACAGTTGGATTATAAAAGTTGCATTCTTCTCAGCTAACCTTGTGAACTATGTTAACACTCTTTGGAGCAGTAGAACTATGCCTACATAACTTGAGTACTGCAGAGACTGTGCATGAAGTTGACGAGAATGCCAAATCAACGACTACTCAAAAATTATTTGTAATCCCAAAATTACATGAAAAGTTTCATTACGAACCACATGCGAGTCCACTGCACTCTGCACCGGGCAACTTCAGAACGGGTGTAGGTGATTTGGAAACCTCTTCTGGTTCTTTTATAGTTTCAGCCTGCACGCTTTGAACGATTGGTGATAATTCTTCGATCACAATAGGAATATCATTTGGTTCGCCGAGTTCAAGCTAAAGAGACGTACAAAATGTGTTTGCAATATTCAACTTATGAAATCTAAAAGTGTTAGTGTTAGTGAATATTTTGGCGATGATTCTAAAACTATATTTGCCTCTATTATATTGAACAAAAGATTCTTACACCTGCCATCGGAACGTCACCCAACCTGATGGATACTAAATTATGGTCAGCATTGTAGTATTTTAAAAATTTCATTTGGGGGCCAGTTTTTGGAATCAATCGTTGAATAGCATCAGTTGTCAAGCATTTAAATACTTCCTCATCGATCTCTTCCTCTGAAATTGTCGAAGTGTTCTATTCCTATAATTCTGAGTCAGGGCTGGGCCACAGACAAGACCAAGTCCGGTCTTATCCTTGTGTCCATCACTATTTCGAGTACCTCAAGCAGTCGGTTTGGGTGACGGTGATATCGTAAAATGTAATTGAAGCCGGAAGTTAATGACTTCTAAAGATTTTATCATTATACTAACAGTGTCTAAACAAACTGATCTATTTGAGCAAGGAGGAGCGCACGAGTGCGAGTGAGGATATTGTATTGTTAAAATATTCAGTAATTTTCAGGTATATAAGAACGCTCAAGTTGCCACTATAGGCTTCAATAACTTGATGTGGGAATAACGATAGAAAACCAATGCAACCTAACCTCGCGGATGTATGCGATTACACGGGTGTGAGTACATGAAGAAAACATTAGTAATCATTGATTTTAAATAAAGCAAAACAGACTTACCTTCGAATTTTGTTTGTAGACCAGTCAAATTCCATTGGACGAGCTTATTTTTAACATATTCATCCATTGTATGGCTAGACGATGAAAAAGACTGTATACGTCGCGATTCTTCACACCCGGCCGTAAGCGGTCACAAACTACTATAGCTGGTTGAGCAATACAATATTACTCCGCGAACTATATTGGCATGGCTCTCCCGCCAAAATAGAACACTTCGCCATATACTCTATGGTTGAATTAACGCGACGTGTGAACGGTGATTTCCAGAAGCTCCGGTATCACAGTTATGGTTCCGCGAACTACATTGTATATAGCTGTCTCGCCAAAACGATATGACTTCCAGCTATACTCTATGGTTAGGTTAACCAAACGTATATCCCTTACGGAAAAATACTATTGGGGCGCCAATAGTACTATTGGAATTTCAATAGTACTATTCAATAATTCATAGTTACTGCTCAGACGTTGGCAGTTACTTTACGAAATTTGGTAGTAACTTCCAAGTTACAATAGTATTATTCTTCAATTCATAGTTACTACACGGTGGTTGATAGTTACTACTCGACCCTTGGTGGTTACTACTCAGACGTTGGCAGTTACTTCACAAAATTTGGTAGTAACTTCCAAGTTACAATAGTATTATTCTTCAATTCATAGTTACTACACGGTGGTTGATAGTTACTACTCGACCCTTGGTAGTTACTACTCAGACGTTGGCAGTTATTTTACAACAGCTGGTAGTTACTTTAAAGTTGCAATAGCAGTATTTATCAATTCATAGTTACTGCTCAGACGTTGGCAGTTATTTTACAACAGTTGGTAGTTACTTCAAAGTTGCAATAGCAGTATTCATCAATTTATAGTTACTGCTCGGACGTTGGCAGTTATTCTACAACAGTTGGTAGTTACTTACTTACTACCAACTATAAAGTTGCAATAGCAGTATTCATTAATTTATAGTTATTACTATCTGCCGATGGTACTTACTACTTAAACCTTGGTACTAACTGATATATCAGCTATGGGTAATACGATTTAGGCATCGGCAGGTACTACCCAAACAATAATAGTTACGTAATTATTCAACCATTGCTATGTTACGTCCTAGGCTGGAAGCCGAATATTTAATCTATAGGTACAACAATTACCATAGTTATTATCTCAGGTATAAGAATACCGACGTGCAATTATCATCAGAGTTTTAATAATGCATCTACTGATGTAATTCCATTTATAATTTTTTCCTTTATTCTTTTATATATTACTTTACTCATAGATATTAGTCAATACTTTTGAAAGGAACAATCTTAACTATAATATAGACAATTTCATCCCATTTTCTCACGAAACGAATATGCTCTGGAACACTTGAAACACCATAAAACTGAAAGCCTAAACTTTAAGTAAACTTTGAAAATCCTTATTGAGGAAACATAAATCTTCAGATCCTTCAGATTTTTACGACCCAAAGCGGAAAAGTCTAAAGACAAAGACAGCTCTGTTTTAAAAGAAGAGAGATATAGATGCTTACAGCATCCCTTCTTAGCGCCTCGACGCTTGGGCCTCTGACCCAATCGCCTTGCGCAAATGCTCTTCTAGCCAACCATATTTTTTCCCGCTTTTGTTTTAATGTTCCTTTTACCAATAGAAAAAACCTCGCCTTCCCGCGAGTTTTCCAAAACCTCCCCTTCGCGTATCCGCGAGGAGAGATCTTTTCTACTGCAGTATTAGCAGTTAGTCACGAAACCTCAATCAGTAAAGATCGAACTTATAGAATCTTAGATCTCAGAATTATCAACTCAAAGTGTTTGGTGTAACAGTTAATTAATAAGTGAATTACTAAATAAAATAATAGAAACTACAAACTTAAATTAATCTCCACTTGCGTGAAGATTAATTACCAAAACTACAGTGCAGATTGTTATTATTAAATTGTTTAATAAATATTGTTATAATTAAAAGGTGAAACTATAAACATTTATTTCACCCACGCATAGTGGTGGCTGATAATACCCATACCTCAACAGATATCTCAACAGATACGAGCTCAGCGACGTCCAGAAGAACTAGTAATTTAAGACTCGGTAAGAAATACAGAACTCTACCAATTCAACATCATATAAAATAACTTGTGATTCGTTCTTCTAAATAACTTTCAACTCAAGACGTAACAGCTATATAATAGTAATACGTCCGACCATGTGAGTTACTATTGAACCACGCGCTTAGAGTCATCTGATGAAATCGTATAGTGTACGTTATATCAAGTCGGTTATTATAGTTACCATTGAACTAAATTAAAATATGCTCAGCTGTTAATTCGATGAACTCATAATGTTATAGTCATAGCTGAAATTTGATAAATAATCCAATCAATAATCTACATTCAAGAAAGCATACAAATGATTTTGAATACATATTTTTATTGATTAATCTGTTTCCTCACTATTTACAAGAGGTATTATACATATTTTCGTTGCATTGCTATGATAATGAGGAACAGCTACACATTTAGATAGAATTTGGCTAGGCAGACAAGTAACAGTATTATCAGTAGAACGTACAATGTAAGAGTAGCTTTCGGAAGATACATTATCCCCAGCCTCACAAAGTACACCTTGTACTTTTTCAAGCGACTTTCCAATGATGACGTACTTTCGGATCTTAGAATCAGGAGTGTGAACAATCACGATGCTCGTTATGATCATGAGAGAACCATTGGCAGTTATGATGACACTGTTATTGCGTTTCACGAGCCGTTTATAATCGCGAGAATGATATAGCTTGTTCTTAAAAATAAAACGCGTATACGACTGAGCTGTATCGTTAATATTTTCATTAAGTAGTTCTTGGATTAAAACCTTTTCAATTAATGTAAAACGTATTTCGATTGCCTTCCCGAAAATTACTAACATATTTCCACATCTTAGACTGATTGTACTAACTTTGAACTTTTCTAAGATGTGGGTAAAAAATGTTTTTCCTTCGACGCTGCAATTGGGTTTCGCAAAAGTTTTCGTGCTTGCGATACGCTGCAATCGCAAATATGATTTACAAATCTGTTGTGCAACGCACTGGGAATTATGAAACATTTTCCTTAAAATGCCATTATAATTTTCAAACGGAAATGCTGACCAAGCCCAAAGTGCACCGAAATATCTGACAAATCGTGGAATATGAAGGAGTAAATGAGTATTATATTTCATGTACTCTTTTCCATACAGTTCTTCTATTTGCAATACAAATTTTCGCAATGCTCTTTCAGCTTCTGTAAATTCGTCGTGACTGATTTTCGATTTCAGAAAAATGTGCATACTGAAAACTAATAGAGACCAGTGCTTAATGTAACGGTCTGGTAATAATCCCGTAAGACACGGCAAAGAGTAATATAGTAATAAGTTTTTGCACTCGGAGGCTTTATACAAATTGATATCGCTTATTGAGCGCGGTGTTCTGGTGATTTCACATGGAGGACGGATTTCATTCAAACGCTCATCAAAAATGTTTTTTTTTGCACCTAAATACCATCGCTTTCCTACATTTTTCGAATCAAACCAAGCAGAAATTAGCGTTTTTACAACGCCTAGTAAAACAGAATGCATATATTCAGGTGGAAAAGAATATATAAGGTTAAAAATTGGCAATAACATAAGTATAGAAATCCCCTTAACACCCTGCACAGGTTTATTTTGAACTACTGCATCTTCGATACACCGTTCGTGCTGCTGTATTGATCTTGCATTACCTTCATCACCACAATAAACGCGTGCAAACCCATTTCCAACGGGTATCCGTTCTCCTGGATGTAAGCAATACGAGCAGCCATACTCCCCATTAAATTGATGAACATTTTGAAGAGGGGCTCTTGCAACGGAATCGACGGGAGAAAGAATAGTGTGCACTTTTATACTCACAGGTTCCTCTTGATCTGGTATGAAGCATGAGAATCCATTTTCATGGAGATCCTTCAATTCTTCAACAAACGGACTTAGAAATAGATCCATAATAGGTTTATCACTACCGTACCATAAGCCGCAGAGCATCAGATGTTTTTTTCGCAACCGACATGGCAATTCATTTATGCTCACTTGGATTGGCCACATGTTAATGTTCGATGATTTGAATACATTTACTCCGTCAGTATTCCATTGCAGCGTTATATCATAATCTGATATTATTCCTGCCTTATCTAGTGATTTATAAAACTTTCCACTATTGACATCCGATATTATATCCGGCTCTGAATCTCTTTGAAGACTTTTGAACACAGTACTGTCATCAAGTAATGAACCCAATTGTTCTTTCAATGGAATATATGTGAAAAACTTCCCGTCACGCTTCAAATCAGTTTGGTTATATTGATTATTGCAATTGAGACACTTCACAATCTTCAAATTTTTGAAATCGACTAAAATATGACACTGTGGACAGTAGTAATGCGTGATGATGTTGGCAGTTTTTGGGAATTTCTTCAGGAAAGTATACTTTGACGTATGGACGGATCTTGGCAAATGACAATTAATGAGTCGAAGAAGATCATCTATGGCAGCATCAGTTAAGGCATGTCGTATTGCAAAGGTCATGATAACCACTTCACTTTCTTCTTGAGTCAACGGGCAAGTATCATAAAGTGGGCGACGTATTTTCTTTGAAACGAAATATTATTTTTTCAAACTTTGAAATGGTTCAAATAGTGAGCATATATCCATAATATACTGTTGAAAATAGTGATAAAATTGACAAAACAAAGATTCAAGGGTGAATAACGATAACTGTCAGCAAGTCAAGTCCCCGGATCTAGGCTCCTGTAAATCCGGGTGCAAATATCACATATCGCTGTGATCAATTTCAACTACGAAATTACGCAACATATATTTTATTTAATTAAAATTTAACATCAAATTCTGAAGAAAAATTAAAATGAGTGATACATTCAATACTAAATAATAATCTTTCTTGTTAAATTTGAATTTACAATATTTTTTCTTATATAACTTGAGACATTTATAATATCTTCATCAGTATTATTAAGGTAGTTGTCCACTTTAGAAGGCTAAAAAAAAAAAAACAAATTTAAGACAAAAAAATTCTCAGTTCCTTTATCAGATATTGATATAAAACTTTTTTTGAAATTTATCAATACTTCTGAAGTACAAGAACGATTTTGTTTTTTTGAGTGTCATTTTTTAAATAATATCTAGAGAGCGCCAAAATCGAGTCTTTAAAAAAATGTTGTCCCATGGCCAACAGTTAATCTTAGGATCGGCAAGTCGGAGACAAAAATCAAATGGTATCTTGAAAAGAAAGGTTTCTTACGTGCCAATTCCCCTCATTTACTAAAGAATCCCAAAAAAAAAAAAAAAAAAATGGCGGATGTTTTTTTTTTATTGATAAAATTTTAGATTTTCATTTTTTGGCCAAATTGAAGTGAATTAATGGCATATAAAACATGTCGATGAACAAAACGCGCCAAGATTTATCAAAATCGGTTCAGTAGTTCCGGAGATTAACCGTTGGCCATTTGAAAAAAAGTGGTTTCGAGCAAAACGCGTTTAATGTTTTTCAAGTTCTATCACTTACAATCAGTTAATTTGCTATCCCTGGACCATAAAACAATATATACCTAACTCGAATTTCTTGAAGATATTTTAGGAGGTGATTTTTAAAGGTCTAAGGAGTTAAGAAATGTAAAAAAAAAAAAAAATCGAATTTGCGAAAATTCTAAAGTGGACAAGTACCTTAATGGTCAATAATTACTTGAAAACTTCCAGTCAATAACATGTTTCGAGTCAATCAGCTAAGATTATAATATGTAATACAAACCTCATTTGGTTCATTTACACGTGGTACGGTGCCTTTATCAAATAAGATATTTCCATAATCTTCATTAAACACTTCTTCGTTATCATTTTCCGTATTGTCAGTCATTGCTTCATCAAGTTCCACCTCTCTGTCAACTTCATCCCACGTGTCTGAGTCAGAGTTGAACTCCCCAGTATCATTGCTTCCACGACAAGCAATGCTTGCAGCAAACTCAATAGATCCTATGCTCGTACCATTCTGAATTTTTTTGAGTATTGCCCACGAAGGAAATATTTATTACATACAACGAATGAATTCATAACTTTTCTATCGTAGAAAAGATATCACTAATCACTACAACTAAAAAAATGGGTGGGTATGTTTGCTACGCTGATATAAAAAAAATTGATTGCAAGTGTAAAAGTAGTGAACATAGGTATATTTATACATGTGAGTTTTTATGCATTATTTTTCATCTAGCATATGAGAAGAGGGATAATGGTGGAATATTCTACATATTTTCACGTATTTTTAGACACAACAATACAATATAATGTTGATGGATGTATACATTAGGTGGAAATACGAAAAAATGACAAACATAATCTTACCTCTCGTACAGAATAATCATCTTCTTCGCTACTGCTCTCAACTGCACTGTGGGTTTCGTTTGCTTCTACTTCTATAGGGGGAATGCGGTCTTGCCGCGGTCTCCTCTATATAAAAAAAAAAAAAAGTGTCGTGTTTCAATTACGCATATTACAGCAATATTGAGGATACAAAATTTACTTGGAATTGTGAAGCAATTATAATCGAATAATGCCTGGTTTATGCAGCGCCGTAACTTGACTTAATTTAAAGATTGACCAATCAGGAAGCTCGATTCTTCTGGCGCGTGGCTAAAGCAGCTTCCTGATTGGTCGATTCTTAAATTAAGTCAAGTTACGGCGCTGCATAAACCAGCCATAAAAATAGTTATTTTCATGAAAATTTGAATTACAATAATATCACTTAATAATAATGATCTTCAAGATTTCTGCATCTGCAAAAATGAAATTGAGAAGCTGTAGCTTCCAAACGATCCATCCGAGAGCAAAGTTCTACTAGGATTTTTTCTTCCTTGTTCGATTATCTACTGGCGGTATTTTTTAGTTTTTTTTTTTTAAGATCAACGCGAACCCCGATTTTTCATCGATTAGTACTTTGGCACTACATAACTCCGGAACGATTCGTCTGAAAGCAAAATTCTACGAGGGATTTTTCTTGCGCTTTCGATTATCTGGTGGCGGTATTTTTTATTTATTTATTTTCACGCAAACTCCGATTTTCCATTGAATAAAACTTTGGCACTACGTAACTCCGGAACGATTCGTCTGAGAGCAAAATTCTACCAGGGTTTTTTCTTCCGCTTTCGATTATCTAGTGGCGGTATTTTTTAGTTTTTTTTTTTTTTTTTTATCGTCTTTTTTTTTTTTTTTTTTTATTTATCTCTTTTTTTCAATTTTTTTTTTTTTTTAATTTTCTTATTTTTTTTTTATAAGACCGACGGAAAGTCTGTTTTTCGTCAAACTGATTGCTTTATACTGTGTGTTTTTTTTTTATAAAAAAGGTTATACCTGGGAAACCTCCGGAAACATTCAACTAACAATTCAGCCATACGATGACACCTACTACATCTATCGTTCTCGAGTTTCCCCACTCGTACCTATCGATGTTGTGAATAAACACAACGATTATTCCTCATTAGTCATTATTATGCCTTATTATGCCAAAGTTCATTTTTGCAGATGCAGAAATCTTGAAGGTCATTAATAATATTACTTATAAGAATTAATTATACTTACCTCAATAAATTCTTGTGCTGCGTTCTGCACTTCAGGTACATTGTCATTATTGTTCCGTCGTCGTCGAGAGCGAATAGTTGATTCTGGAATTCCATCGACATGATGTTCCTCCGTAAGATATCTTTTATACGGTCCTCTTCTCATTGTGAATACTCTGCAAGTTATCTGTTGTTTGCACTTTCAACTTTTCACTTTCAAGTGAATACCGTCAATAAAAAAACGCGTGATCAACATATTAGGACCGACCGGCGCTCATCTTGCTATGAAGATGTGCATGATAATTGATCACAGGCGAAGATATAATGTTATGGATCTTTGACTATTGCGAATAATAACGAATATTCATTCTTACTACAATTATTATATATAGGCTGAATATATACTTATTGATGGCAGTGCGATGTTAAATTACGGGCGCGGTCAGGTACGTGAGACGAGCTATGAGACGCACGTGACCTTTTTCTAAAGTGTTGCCAACCTTAGAGGGAGAGTGGGGTCCCCTGTGACACGGGGTACCCTCATAAATACAACGTGTTGCACTCATATGTAAACACATCGCGTCACTAATACCATAAGGTCGTAAGCGCAAAAATTTTTTTTTTTTTTTTGCGGATATACCCAAACGATGTTATATGGCGTGAAAAAGATTTTGCCACCAAAAAACAAAAAAATCTTTTTTTTGGCGCTTACGACCTTATGTCATCAGTGACGCGACATGAGTAAATACTAAACGATGAAATTTATTAAAATTTAGTGTTGGGTGCAATATGTGTTAGTTATTTTCTGTAAGAAATATCGTTTTTTTTTTTTCGATATTCAGAAATGTACGATACTTTTGGCTTGGGTACGATAATTTTCCGCCCCTGGTACGATCAGCGCCACCTGTCAGGTTGGCAGCGCTGGGCCGACAGGTCTACGTCTAGTACAGTAATATGGCGTAAAGCTACTGGGGATATGCTTGACGCGTTTATACTCGTTCGTACTTCATAGTTCATATACTGCATCAAAGTGCAGTGATATTGGGTTATTTATTTAGTATATGGGGAGTTCCATATGAAATGTACAATTGGTTGTCCACACCCCTTTCGATTTGTCTCAAACTTAGTCAAGTTGAGTAATGGGTTGAAAAAAAAATTCCTCTAAATAATGAAAATTCTACCTTTTACAGGTCGCGAGTAACACCGATTCACAAATATTGAATTATTTTTTTCAAATCGCTGTAGCTCCCAAACTACATGTCCGCGCCTAAAAATCAAGTGGGTCAAAAGTTTTGTAATTTGATGTACTTTTTGATGTTGCCGCAAGACAAAGTCGATTTTCAGTTAATGGTGAAAAAAACGCGAAAAACGCGATATTGATCTCGTTCCCCAAACTTTTTTGGGGTCCATTTTTCATCACAAAATGCGGCTATCTTTCCCGCATATTTTCGTCTAACGAAAAGTCACGGGACTCAACTGGTTGAAAAGTTATGAGGGAATTTCTAGGAAAAACCGACCGGATTTTGACGTTTTCTGAATTTGAATTTTTCAAAACTATCAAAACTTTTTTTTTATGTGAAATGGACCTAAAAAGAGCCAACACTATCGGCTTTTTTCACATCTATTTCACGTAAAAAAAAGTTTCAATAGTTTTGAAAAATTTAAAGTCAGAAAATGTCCAAATCCGGTCGGTTTTTCCTGGAATTTCCCTCATATCTCTTTAACCAGTTGAGTCCCGTGACTTTTCTTTACACGAAAATTTGCGGGAAAAATAGCCGCATTTTATGATGAAAAATGGACTCCAAAAAAGTTTGGGGAACGAGATCAATATCGCGTTCTTCGCGTTTTTTATACCATTAACTGAAAATCGACTTTGTCTCGCGGCACCATCGAAAAGTACATAAAATTACAAAACTTTTGACCCACTTGACTTCCAGGCGCGGACATGTAGTTAGGGAGTTACAGCGATTTGAAAAAAATAATTCAAAATTTGTGATTCGGTGTTACTCGCGACCTGTAAAAGGTAGAATTTTCATTATTTAGAGGGATTTTTTTTTCAACCCATTACTCAACTTGACTAAGTTTGAGACAAATCGAAAGGGGTGTGGACAACCAATTGTACATTTCATATGGAACTCCCCATATACGACGCTACCGTTTATTTTAAACAATAATATGGATGATCGCAAATGTATTCTCGTGGAATTTGTCAATGAAGACAAAAAGCTTGCTGTAGGGTACAGAACGTGGCTTGAAGAAACAAAGCACGATGTTGATTTCAATCAAGTAGTGAAGGAAGGTACTGAGGTCACAATACGTTGGCCGAAGTGCGATGTTAAATCAGCGATACTGATGAAAAAATGTCTTAAAGATTTGAAAAAAAGTGATTGGCTATTACTTGTGGTGAAGGTCCTTGCTTCTGGAGGTAAGTGTTTCAGTTGTAAATCGAGTAGCCTGTTTCACAGAAAACGCTTTTCATTTAAAAAATGAATTCTTATATTACTTGATAAAATAGCCGTATCTCAATTGGTCAAAGGTGGTAAGGGTACTCTAGTACACTTGCCCAATACATCAGAGATATGTCGATATATATATAGATTAGTGGTGAGGGCAAGTGTACAAGGGTATACACCTTTACACCAAGGGTACCACCTTTGACCAATTGAGATACGGCTAATATGTATGCATGCTTATCAGAGCGGACAGAAATGAGCTTACTGCTATCTAACATGGAAAAGTATGGAGTATTAAATCCATCTAAAGAGGAGAGAAAAATGCTACTCAAAAGAAACCTCAATGAAGAAAACAATGAAGAAGACAATCAACCAGTACACAATACAAGGGTAATATTATTTCAATTATACGTAGTACCGTTTCTTTGCGATACAGTCACTTTTTCATCAGCAATATTCCTTAAAAGCGAGCCTAAAAGTATGCGAATTTTGAGTGAATGCAGAATTGTAAATAGAGAAAGCACAGAGGGAGGGTGGAATTTTCCACATGATTACGAATTTAATTTTAAAAAAATTCCTTTTTGTATCAATCTAGCTTCGCTCGAGTTCTTCGAACAATAAGTCGAATAAAAAAATTAGATCTGCAGGTATTCTTAAACAATACCAAAAGGTGAAGGATGAAAATCGTTCTGTAAGTGATTATCGCAAAGTTATACTTGAATTACTTTATCGAATCTTTTGTTTTAGACTACCTTAACAGGAGACTGTATCACTGAAACTTTTTCAAAACCCATTTTTAATTTTGTTGAATCAATGAAAACGGACGAATCAAAAAATGCCTCGTGCAATTTCCAGATCATGGTAGTATTCATGCTTTATGATACAAAGCATTACCTGGTTGGAGTGTTTTTAGGAATTAAAAAAAAATAACAAATGGTTTTTGTCAAAGTGTCATTAATTGTCTCTTCCTAATCTACAATATATCAATGATTTCTATTTAACGGTATCCTATGTATTCGTTCGAAAGTCATTTTGAAATTTTTTCAAATTAGCTCGCTCTCGACGTTGATGATTCATCATCAGACGATATAAACATTAGCTGCCAGAAAACCAAAGATCTGCAGCAGATTCAAGATGAAAACAGTGTTCTTAAATTGCAAAATAGTAATTACAAAAAAGAAGTAGCTCGCCTGCATTCCTTACTAGTTGTTCAGAAAGGTACGCAATAATGCATGTCTACAATTATAATAATTATTTTACACTTTCCTACATAGTTAAAATTTATTCAGAGTTACCAAGTGTACAAGAAATGATTATCACGATCATCAAGGGTATGAAAACGGTGGAATCCAATGTTTCAAAGTTGTCGACCTGTACTGGTTCACTTGTCGTCAAAGAAAATTCACTTGGGGTGAGTGTGTATTTGCAATAAATGAACTATCCAGTGCCGGATTAAGACAGTGCGGGGCCTGTAGCAAATGCGAACAAGAGGCCCTTGGTTTGCTTCAGGTATTAAGTTCAGGATATAAAATAAAACAGCACATTCACAAAAAAAAAAAAAAAAACCTTTCGTGATTTAATGTGGGCAAATTTAGAGATAACACTAGTTCTATGTTCATTAAAAGGAGGTCATTCAGACGTTCTTGTCCCATTGTGTTTCTTAGGACCCATCCCTAGTCGCCCACCTCTTTTTGGTCGAAATGTATCACATTTCGATTATTATCCGAGCCTAGACATCGAAAACGCAAAAACAAAATGCACAGCGCCAATTCAAATTCAATTCCGAACACATACGTTCAAAATATTGTTAGTTTCGTGCGAAAATAGAGTCTACATATTGTTCTTGCGTAATTTGCCGAGGAAATTGACATTAGAATTACGCAAAAACAATCTTGAGACTCTTTTCCCTTACGGAAAAAACCCTCAAATTCAAGGTATAAATTCGTCACCCTCAAAATTTGGGGGTTCACCATGAAAACTCAGGATTCACCCTGTATTTGGGGGTATCTTTATTTAAGGGGTGAGATGCACTCAGCGCTGTGAAAAAAGGAGTATTTTCAATAATTTATTTTGCAACGATGGTCAATTATTTCTTGTCAGACTTATTACAGAGTTGTTATGTAAGGTTTCATCTTCACGTACACCAAATTTCAAAAAAAAATATCAATTATTTATAAAGATATGGCCCCTTTCGTCGGGCCCCTCTCGCAAACAGGCCTCCGCGGTGACCATCACACCATCGGACTGGATTATTTGAAATCAATAAGACAAGAAAAAATGATTAGTTTAAAATAAATCTAGTCTTTAATCGAAGCTTTTGGTTTTTTGTTGAAAATTAACAAAATGGCGGCTCCTGACAGCTTTTTTCCCGATTTTCGACCAAAAAATCATGATTTTGCTGTTGAAAAAAATCGAAATCTTCAACCAAAATGCAAATCCTTCGATCAAGGACTAGTTTTTTATGTTATTTATAACCTGTACAAATTTGATCAAAATCCGTCAAGTGGTTTCCGAATTACAGTGGTCACCGACTTGAAGAACGTAGTTCCGAGATAAACGCGTTTAAAGTTTTTCGGTGTAGATACGGTATGACATTTTCGTTAATTTTCGAGCTATTTTAACGCACAAGTATCGACCACTCAGTTCCAGTGCCACAAATATACTGATGCCTAACCAAAAATTCCAAGTACGCAACAAAACTATTCACAAAATATCATAGGCGGGTCGAAACCGGTTGCTTGCAGCTGCCGCTACCTGCCAGGCGGGTCCGACACCGCTTCACTCATTGTAGGATATCTCGGAAACTATTCATCGGATTGACTTAAAATTTGCAGAGAATATTTTCGAAACATCATATTCCAAGAAAATGCAATAAAAAAAATTTCGTTTTTCGAAAATCCTGAGTGCATCTCACCCCTTAATAAAAGAATCGAGATTTGAGGGTAAGCCCTGAGTTTTCATGGTAGACCCCCAAAACTTGAGGGGAACGAATTTACCTCTGAAATTTTAGGGTTTCTTCCGTAAGGGTAGAGTTTTGTTTTTGCATTTTCTGGACCCCTATTCTGTAACTTTTCGTTAACGAAACGATCGGATCGGCTTGTTTTGTCTTGTTTTCTATTGGTTAGATTTGGCTTTCTTGAAACCTTATCGGTGGCTGACGTCACACTCGATCGTGAACTCATCGAATCGATCGGATGAAAAGTTACAGAATAGGGGTTCTGAATTCGGATAATAATCGAAATGTGACACGTTTCACCCAAAAGGAGGAGGGTGACTAGGGATGGGCCTTAACTCATTTTTAATGCGCTTTAATGTTACAAAAGAACGTTCTCTGCTGCAATTGGTGATCATCAAAATCGAGTAAATGCGTAACATTATTTCTACATTTGGAAAACACAATTCTGATGAATTTTCCGTTCAAAGTTGATAAAATTGAAGGCGCGAGGCCCCACAAGGCGCGGGGCCCGTAGCATTTGCTACTCTTGCTACGTGGTTAATCCGGCACTGGAACTATCTCTGTTGCGGTAATGCCACAGATTCAATGAAGAATAATAATGACCAATTCGTCATTTTCATCTGAAATGAGTTGACACCCCTCCTTGACTGTGAACCCTGTGACACCCAGTGGGACATATGCTGACAAATAACTTTTCTTTTCCCACTATTCTGGCCCAACACAATTCACATATTACCATATTACAGTACAAAATTTCGTAATGTCCATTTTCTCAGAAAACTGATAATACACAAACAAACGTGGCGACTCAAAGTAAACCACATGAAATCCGAACAAGTTTTATGTCTTCACCGGCGACAGATTGTAAGGTGAGTTTTTTTATCAGAAATTTAAAAAAATTGCTCTACAGTGATTATGATGATTATGTCAGTGTTATATGAAATTCTCTTAATTTAGAAAACGAGTTTGATTCAGACAACGATTAGATCCACGTCACATCGTAATATTGACAATCTACTCTCACCGAAGGATCAAAATCAGATCAATACAAGAATGCTATAAATAACATAAAAACCAAGGGACCATTTACCACTATAATGAGTTTTTGGATACACCAGATTTCAAAATCTTAAAGGATTTCAAACTATTTAATGATTCTCCAAAATATTTCCAGTATTCGAATGATTGCATGGGGTTTTAGAATATCTTAAAAGAATCCATGAGTAAATAATAAATCCCTTGATGCAGTCGACTGGGAGGACAATATTGACAGTCTATTTATACGTTATTTATTCACTCTTCTAGACCAGTGATATTCATGTCAGTAACTCTACTCTCACTGCCGAAAACAATGCCACTGCAGAAACTTATGAGGATTTGGGTGCTGGTAACTTTGCTGTTCAGGTAATTGAAACTATTATTACCCGAAAAAATTGTATAGTGTCACCAGTTCTCAATCAATATTTTAGGATTTGTTGTACTTTTTCAAGTCGTATCAGAAGCATTATTACCTTATTCATTTCAACGATAAGAGTATACAACAAAAGTAGTAGTAATTATTACAGCAATATGTGAATATTTATTATATTACATACTTTAAAAAACCGAGACAAATGGCCAATACAAATCACTCATCATTTCACATGCTCCATTTTAAAATACACTGTAGATATGAGAAAAACAAATTATATTATATCACTTGTCGAAATTATCATTGAATTTTATACTTATTAGGACAAAAAATTGTCTACAAATGAAGGTTTCTCACCTACTGGGACTGGAGTCGAAGAGACGAATAACGTTGGAAATGATACAGAATCCGTAATACAATAAATGAGTCATAATACTATTATTATGTTATGATAAACACTAGTATGTCCTCTACTATAAATGCTTATTGCCTACAGATACCAATGACCAACCTTGGAAATAAAGGTGTTTTCGTTCCCACCGACAAACTGGCAAAATGTAAGCGTGACAATGCAGCTAAAATGACTTGCGATCTTCTATCGGTCATGTACTCAGTAGCAGAACTAGCTACAAGTAGCTTGACAGGAAAAAAAGCAAATATTCATTCTAAGAAAACAGATGTTAAACCGAAGCCTCGGTTAGACATTCTTCGCTTAGAAGCGATTAAAGGTATATAAGTGTATGAATATTAAACTACCCAAATAAGTCATATATTGAATGGATATTTTCATTATAGTTATGCTTCGATAATGATGGTATAAGATTCTATCGTTGGAGTAAAAAATGACTTCATCGTAAACCATGTTCTTTAATTACAGCACACGTTCTATCAGAATTTCCGACCGAGCCAGATGCGGAGAAAAAGTTTTATGAAGCTGTCAGACGAAAATGTAACAATGCTTCTAAGCTTCGCACAGTCAACATGCCGTCATCAGACATGACGTTTAAAGTTATCGATGACTGAAGATGCATGAGACTCAACTGTTACTATTCACTATAAAAGTACCATATTATATATTATTGTTTGTTCATAAGGCCATATAGCCATCTTTTTTTACTAGTAATTCCTTATTTTCCGTTTGAAATCGTTTTCAGCTCTTGTTGAGGAAAGTTTGTGCAATCAAATCTTTTGTAGAGCTTGTATAATAGTAGTACGTACAGTAATGTTCATTAATGGGTTTGCGGTGTCTGACTTTTTTTTCTGACTTTTGGAAACGAGACTCCATTCTAGTCGTATTTCATGTGCCGATGGCCGAAATTATAATAATAATTATTATGACCGCTCATAAAAATAATATAGGTAATATCGTTTTATTTGATTGTCTTCGAAAAAGTCCTAGAAAAACAGTTAGCTACCGCGAACCCATTATTGAACATTACTGTACCTAAATGCAGCTGTACGCATCCCTAATAAAGTGAATATTCAAAATGAATACAAGAAGTTAATTTCACGTTTAATGTTTAGGTTTGTTGAATGAATAGTGTAATGTTTAATGACGATGAAGCTCGCCTTTGGTTGGCAGCTATCATAGGTATTTCTCAGGGTGCATTCGATACCAAATTAGTATATATTGCGACGTGGATTTTTCCTGGTCCTCAGACCAGACCGGAAAGCTAGTCTGAGAACCGTCCACTCGACAATTGGCCAACTGAAAATTAATAATAAAACAAAGATGCTGGGCGCCAGGCTTATAATCGCCAATTTCTGAAAATCTTACTAATAAAAAAAAACAAACTACAGATACATGAGCGCCGGCTAGCGTCAGTACCGTGGAGAGGGGTCGGGATTAATTGAAGGATTAGCAGGGCGTATTAACGACTCGGTGAATTTGAATTTAACAAAGAAAATAGAATTTATTCAAGAAAAATGATATCAAAAAAAAAAAATAGAAATAATAATACTAGTACCCGGGGGTACTCCCCAGCGGGTATAAATTGGCTACAGGTCGTGTAAAAGTGACCTGGCCACGTTTGGCGAGTTTTACAATAAAAATTAAACTACTAGCTTCCACGTAGGAGAGCGATAACAAATAAAAAGAATTCATGCAACAAAAAGAATATACAGGGCGACCCAGAACTCCCGCACCGCCCTGAACAGGCAGATTCCTTGTCGAATTCTAAGACGAAAATCCCTTTGCGAAAAATTCCGCAGATCAACGGTGTCCGAGTTATCGAATTTCCAAGTTAGCCATTCAGAGAGCCCAACACTGGCCGAGATAGTGCCGGCTCAAAAGTCAACAATTGGGGCAGTGCCCGCCGTCGCCTGTCTGATAATTTGGCTAGAAAATCTCATTTTTATTAATACGTAACGGATAACGGGTGGACTTTTTACTTTGACACTTTCGCCTTCCAGTCTTTGACAGCCAGGTCGTCTGCTCCTTAGTTATCGGCCGTCCAGGTTGACCGCTCCATAGTTTTAGCGGTCCAGGTCATTCACTCCATAGTTCTCGGCCGTCTAGGTCGACCGCTCCATAGTTTTAGCGGTCCAGGTTATTTGCTCCATAGTTTCAGCGGTCCAGGTCATTTTCTCCATAGTTTTAGCGATCCACGTCATTTGCTCCATAGTTTCAGCGGTCCAGGTCATCTGCCCCATAGCTCTCGGCCGTCCAGGTCGACCGCTTCATAGTTTTAGTGATCCAGGTCAGTCACTCCATAGTTCTCGGCCGTCTAGGTCGACCGCTCCATAGTTTTAGCGGTCCAGGTTATTTGCTCCATAGTTTCAGCGGTCCAGGTCATTTTCTCCATAGTTTTAGCGATCCACGTCATTTGCTCCATAGTTTCAGCGGTCCAGGTCATTTGCCCCATAGTTCTCGGCCGTCCAGGTCGACCGCTTCATGGTTTTAGTGATCCAGGTCAGTCACTCCATAGTTCTCAGCCTATGGAGAAAATTACCTGGACCGCTGAAACTATGGAGCAAATAACCTGGACCGCTAAAACTATGGAGCGGTCGACCTAGACGGCCGAGAACTATGGGGCAAATGACCTAGACGGCCGAGAACTATGGAGCAAATGACGTGGATCGCTAAAACTATGGAGCAAATGACCTGGACCGCTAAAACTATGGAGCAAATAACCTGGACCGCTAAAACTATGGAGCGGTCGACCTAGACGGCCGAGAACTATGGAGTGAATGACCTGGACCGCTAAAACTAAGGAGCAGACGACCTGGCTGTCAAAGACTGGAAGGCGGAAGTGTCAAAGTAAAAAGTCCACCCGTTATCCGTTACGTATTAATAAAAATGAGATTTTCTAGCCAAATTATCAGACAGGCGACGGCGGGCACTGCCCCAATTGTTGACTTTTGAGCCGGCACTATCTCGGCCAGTGTTGGGCTCTCTGAATGGCTAACTTGGAAATTCGATAACTCGGACACCGTTGATCTGCGGAATTTTTCGCAAAGGGATTTTCGTCTTAGAATTCGACAAGGAATCTGCCTGTTCAGGGCGGTGCGGGAGTTCTGGGTCGCCCTGTATAACTCGACAAATCAAGTCCTCGCTGGACAATACTAACTAAATGACTAATTTATTAAATCTAGGCTACGAGCCGAATTGATGACGAATTAATAATGATAAAATAATAACTAATTATGAGTTACTCAGTCTTAGATCGTACTACGACGACTGGCTCGTCTCCGAGAGACGAAGTCTCTCGTTATCGTATCGCTCCGAAAAGCGTATCCTTTACCAACTATTTACAGATCTTTACTACAAATTACTTAAACTAACTCTACGGAGAATTTATTGAATTTATTAACTACGCAAATTAAATAAAGAACCCGAAATTCTAACGCGAAGAACCCTTTACGTCTCTCCCCGCAGGAGGAAGAGAGAGCGACAGTGACCGACTCGTTCTGTCTCTGTCGTACTCGTGTACTACAGGTACGCACTTGACTAAATTATTAATTACGCGAATAATTACTCCAAAATATAAAGACTCGAACTACAAAATCTAAGGCACAGGGACCCTGGTGACGGCCTACCCTTCGGAGATCGGCTTAATTCGATCCCAAAAATATTAATGAGCCTCGTGGCTGGATCTGTGGCAATATGGCGGATAGCCGTTGCCGGATACGAATTATCCTGAGTAAGAACAGCTAACGCTTACCGTCTTCCAGCCACGCCACGAAGCGTCCTCTCTCCAGACCGTAGTCCATCCCTCGATTCTTGTTCCCTTCGGGGATACAATTCCGGCTTCCCACTCACTCCTCTCACAAAACCAAAATTAACTAAATAGGGAACCCACGGGGTTGAAGGCAGAAGGAACAAAAAAAAAAAAAAAACGAAAAGATAATCACTCTAGGCTAAGAACGCAAAAGAACAGAATTCACACGAGTGATCTAGTCGCTAGTCTAACGCAGAGTGAGTAGACCGCATGGCGCCGGTACTTAGCGCACATATCAGGCGATCGGCTATTGATTTCCCATCGACCGAAAGACCCCTAGTTTCGCTACGCGCGAATATTCAAATTTAACCCCGGTTGTTGCGGCTCATTTCATCAAAGGGACACGGGTTGCAGGCTCTTCTAGGCGGCGGGAATCTCTTCCGCCACCGTTATCCCTCGTTGCGGAATGCCCTCGGCATTCCCCCCGTGTCCTCTATTTCGGCGGTGGAGGTAGCCTGGCCAGTACTACCTCCTAGAGCTCCGGTGGTGTTCTTGGTTGATAGGGATCCTTCTGGTCGATATTAGGCGTCGTGCGTGTGTGTTTCCGTGGTTTCGGAGTAACTGGTCGCCTTCGTCTAGGCCTCGTCTCCCACATGCCAGAGAAAATGCGTAAAGAAAAACAAAAGAATAAATAATCGGTACTACAGATCTTAGTCGGTCACGGTCGTCTCTCGGAATTATTGCCAGGCCTCAGGGCCATCCTAATCATTCATACCAAACTCAGACACTCCGCTAAGGTCGTCTAAGGGGTAAGGAGCCTGTCGTAACATGTAATGTTACAATATATTGCCTATGTATAGCTGAAATCCCGATTCTATATGTTCATTCAAAGACACAAGTCAATGAATCAATTGTCACTTTAAAAACATGTTACAAACCATACTTACTTGAGTTACAAAGTTTTTGTGATGAAAATGAGAATTCTAAGTTCTAAATTGATCATGGATTATTCTGAAGATACAAGCCTATTTAAATAAACAAAGATCGTTGGAAAAGTCCATTCATCGCAACTTACTGATAATGTAATGTGTGGGTGAAATGGTCTGGGTGTATTACGATATGGTAGGTATATGGAAATAATACACTATTTTGGCTAGGTCATTTACTATTGCCCGTAATATAGTATTACGGAGTATACTGCTGGCAATATATAGTATACTACATTCACGCTTGACACTACTGACGGTAGTATACTATTGCTGGAAGTATATTACGGAGTATACTACTGGCAATAGTATACTACATTCACGCTTGACACTACTGACGGTAGTATACTATTGCTGGAAGTATATTACGGAGTATACTACTGGCAATAGTATACCACATTCACGCTTGACACTACTGACGGTAGTATACTATTGCTGGAAGTATATTACGGAGTATACTACTGGCAATAGTATACTACATTCACGCTTGACACTACTGACGGTAGTATACTATTGCTGGAGGTATATCACGGAGTATACTACTGGCAATAGTATACTACATTCACGCTTGACACTACTGACGGTAGTATACTATTGCTGGAGGTATATTACGGAGTATACTGCTGGCAATAGTATACTACATTCTTGCTTGACACTACTTACGGCAGTGTACTATTGCTGGAAGTATATTACGGAGTATACTGCCGGCAATAGTATACTACATTCACGCTTGACACTACTGACGGTAGTGTACTATTGCTAGAAGTATATTACGGATACTGCTGGCAATAGTATATTACGTATACTGCGGATATTGCTGGAAGTATATTACGGAGTATACTGCTGGCAATATAAGTATACTACATTCACGCTTGACACTACTGACAGGACGGTAGTATACTATTGCTGGAAGTATATTACGGAGTATACTGCTGGCAATAATACACTATACGCATTGTACACTAGTGATTGTAGTATACTATAGCGTGTAGTGTATTATTGACAGTAGTCTACGCTACGAAATATAATACGAACAATAGTATACTACACGCAATGGTGTAATATATCTAATAATGTACTACGTTCTCATATGGTATCATCAAGAGTTGACTATGAGTCGATAGTAACTTCATTTCATAGTCGCGAAATTACTACTTGTGACTTCAATAGTATTTCAATAATATTTCAATAGTATTTCAATAGTATTTCAATAGTATTTCAATAGTATTGTCAATAGTATTATCAATAGTACTATTGGTGCTTTTCCGTGAGGGATGCGCTATACATACAGACCACAGTCTGCTTTCATTTACAAGACTGATTTGCTTTCAACTGCTATAATATAGCTGTATTGGGAAGACGGCGGTAGCCATATTTGTATGGAATTTAGAGCAATCAGTGTTTTCTGATTCAGCTACTCGATTTTCTACATCAGCAAAAGTCTTTCACTGTAGCGCCCATAATTGACCAGCAAGAACTGTATTGCTGTACGGCCGTCACAGATTTTTTCAGTGTAAATAAATAAATAAATTAATAAATAAACCAATTTTTGTATTCAATAATTCACCCTCCACTTACCTGTTCTACTTCGTCTCAGATATCGATCCTAGACACTGATAATCAATACTTCAATCCAATTAATTGATATTTGATTTTAAATTCGTTGATAAATTTTGAAAATAAATGTTCACATTAGGCGAATTCATTTTATTCGCGTTCATTCTTTTCCGTGTTCAGTTCAGTGTGATGATTGCTTTTTAGGTTAAGTATCAAGGCGTGGAAGATTCGGTAGCGGCACTACTGGCCGCCTAGCCCCGCCCGCCGAGCCTTACGCACGCAGTGTGCGCCTGTGTTGGTTTTGCCCCAGGGAGGGGGTCGTTCAGATTCACCGAATATTCGCGGTATACACAAACATGCATACAAATACACACGATTTCGTAAAATACAGTCCTTGACCAATAAATTTGCCATGGTATAGAAAAAACTTTGGGCTGTACCTCCACACTAACACACAACACCTGACAAATTATATTATAATCATGCCATTTTGTGTAAAATTATATATATCATATAATTTTGTGTAAAACTATATATATCATATCATTTTTTGTACAATTATATGGGGAAATCCACGGAACCTTTAAATTTGTTGATACTCGGTTGTCCACCTATGAAAAGAGAATTTAAAGTGGGAATCAAGTACGTGGGCCTTCATTTCAGTTATATTACTAGCCAACTCAATGATATTCAATGGTTGAAAAGTGATCCACATATTTCTGGGAGACTTTGAAAAATAAAAATGCTGAAAAATTGCACATTTTCAAGCGATACTCTGAATTCTTTTTTTCATTTTTTGCCTCTAACTTTATGAGGGGTTTATGAATCGATTTGAAAATTTGGTGAAATCTTCGTCTATCTATGACTTTTGAAGTTATTGATGTCATATGAGTGTGCCATTTGACCATTCCCCATGATTCGCACTCAAAGTAGCGATACTCCATTTTTGGTCGTCGACATTTTTTTTACCTTTTCGTTTATAACTTTTTGAGGAATCTGAAAGTTGAAATTTTTATTTCACGTCCAGATAGCTTCACAAGAAACAAAAAAAAGTGTGGTTCCAAAATTAATGTGCCATCAAAACTGATGAAGCTAGAGGTCGAAGTATCTGAACGTGTACTCGCGTAACTATTTTTTAAAATCATGTTTTTTCGTTGGCACAGCTCTAATTTTATTTCTTACTCGTTCAAACGTCCTGTAATTCGTAAACCTTTATTGTAGGAATCTACTACGAAAATCCTCACACTGAACTTTCGGTACTTCTAATATTATGAAGTTTTATTTGATCAATAAATATTCGAATATTCGTGTGAAATGTTAAAAATAGCGTTGACATGTGTAATTTTTCGGATTTCATCAATACAAATGCGTATTCGTATCATAAGTAAGTGAAAAAAAAAAAAAAAAAAAAAATTAAAAACAAATCAAATTTTTTTTTTTTTCAATCAAAAAATCAATAAATAATCGAAAAACAATGTTATAAGTTATAACGATGAAATTGAGATGAATGAAAAACCATGTTATAACGATGAAATTAAAATAAATGAATCGTTTTCGTAAAAAAAAAAAAAACGATTTTTCGATTTTTTTTACCGTAACTTCTTGAGGGATCGATAAAAATGAGTAACGCGAGTATATTCTTCACTTATAGTCTACAAGAGACATGCCAAAAAAGGTTTGAGAAGTGTGCTTCAAAATAAAAAATGAAATTACACTTTTTAAAAAAATCAAAGGTTCCGTGGATTTCCCCATATATATCATATCATTTTGTGTGAAATTATATATAAATATCATATTATTTTGTGTAAAACAATATCGAAACTGTAAATGCATAACTTGTAACCGACACATATGTTTATTAGGGTGGTCCTTAGATGGGGTCAAAAAAAAAAATTCATGTTGGATCCCCCCAAATCAGCTCCAAATAATTAAAAAAAAATTCCCCAATTTTTCCAGATTTTTATTTTATTCCCCTAGTCCCGCTGTTTTCATTTAAAGTTCAAAATACAATCCACGATACTTGAAGTTAAATTTTTCGCCGGAATATCTCTTTAAAAAAAAAAAAAAAAAAAAAAAAAATTAAAAACAAAATTGAAAAAAAAAAATAAAAGATTTATAAATGGGGTATCCCAGGGGAATCGTGTTTTATTATTATTATGATTATTTTTTTTTTTAATTTTTTTTTTTTTTTTCAAAAAAAGAAATATTTCGGCGAAAATTTTAACTTCAAGTATCGTCGATTGTATTTTGAACTTTGAATGAAAACAGCGGGACTAGGGGAATAAAATAAAAATCTGAAAAAATTGGGGAATTTTTTTTTAATTATTTGGAGCTGATTTGGGGGGATCCAACATGAATTTTTTTTTTGACACCTTCTAAGGACCACCCTAATGTTTATATGTGACACCTTGACATACACACCCTATACGTCCAATGGAAACATGCCCCTTAAAATTGAGCGGTATGTTTCCTCTAACGGGGTGGGGGGGATGTTGCGTCCGGGCTTCGACCCCCGAGCGTACCTCCTTGCCTCCCCTACAATCAGTGCCGGATTAACCACGTAGCAAGAGTAGCAAATGCTACGGGCCCCGCGCCTTGTGGGGCCTCGCGCCTTCAATTTTATCAACTTTGAACGGAAAATTCATCAGAATTGTGTTTTCCAAATGTAGAAATAATGTTACGCATTTACTCGATTTTGATGATCACCAATTGCAGCAGAGAACGTTCTTTTGTAACATTAAAGCGCATTAAAAATGAGTTAAGGCCCATCCCTAGTCACCCTCCTCCTTTTGGGTGAAACGTGTCACATTTCGATTATTATCCGAATTCAGAACCCCTATTCTGTAACTTTTCATCCGATCGATTCGATGAGTTCACGATCGAGTGTGACGTCAGCCACCGATAAGGTTTCAAGAAAGCCAAATCTAACCAATAGAAAACAAGACAAAACAAGCCGATCCGATCGTTTCGTTAACGAAAAGTTACAGAATAGGGGTCCAGAAAATGCAAAAACAAAACTCTACCCTTACGGAAGAAACCCTAAAATTTCAGAGGTAAATTCGTTCCCCTCAAGTTTTGGGGGTCTACCATGAAAACTCAGGGCTTACCCTCAAATCTCGATTCTTTTATTAAGGGGTGAGATGCACTCAGGATTTTCGAAAAACGAAATTTTTTTTATTGCATTTTCTTGGAATATGATGTTTCGAAAATATTCTCTGCAAATTTTAAGTCAATCCGATGAATAGTTTCCGAGATATCCTACAATGAGTGAAGCGGTGTCGGACCCGCCTGGCAGGTAGCGGCAGCTGCAAGCAACCGGTTTCGACCCGCCTATGATATTTTGTGAATAGTTTTGTTGCGTACTTGGAATTTTTGGTTAGGCATCAGTATATTTGTGGCACTGGAACTGAGTGGTCGATACTTGTGCGTTAAAATAGCTCGAAAATTAACGAAAATGTCATACCGTATCTACACCGAAAAACTTTAAACGCGTTTATCTCGGAACTACGTTCTTCAAGTCGGTGACCACTGTAATTCGGAAACCACTTGACGGATTTTGATCAAATTTGTACAGGTTATAAATAACATAAAAAACTAGTCCTTGATCGAAGGATTTGCATTTTGGTTGAAGATTTCGATTTTTTTCAACAGCAAAATCATGATTTTTTGGTCGAAAATCGGGAAAAAAGCTGTCAGGAGCCGCCATTTTGTTAATTTTCAACAAAAAACCAAAAGCTTCGATTAAAGACTAGATTTATTTTAAACTAATCATTTTTTCTTGTCTTATTGATTTCAAATAATCCAGTCCGATGGTGTGATGGTCACCGCGGAGGCCTGTTTGCGAGAGGGGCCCGACGAAAGGGGCCATATCTTTATAAATAATTGATATTTTTTTTTGAAATTTGGTGTACGTGAAGATGAAACCTTACATAACAACTCTGTAATAAGTCTGACAAGAAATAATTGACCATCGTTGCAAAATAAATTATTGAAAATACTCCTTTTTTCACAGCGCTGAGTGCATCTCACCCCTTAAATAAAGATACCCCCAAATACAGGGTGAATCCTGAGTTTTCATGGTGAACCCCCAAATTTTGAGGGTGACGAATTTATACCTTGAATTTGAGGGTTTTTTCCGTAAGGGAAAAGAGTCTCAAGATTGTTTTTGCGTAATTCTAATGTCAATTTCCTCGGCAAATTACGCAAGAACAATATGTAGACTCTATTTTCGCACGAAACTAACAATATTTTGAACGTATGTGTTCGGAATTGAATTTGAATTGGCGCTGTGCATTTTGTTTTTGCGTTTTCGATGTCTAGGCTCGGATAATAATCGAAATGTGATACATTTCGACCAAAAAGAGGTGGGCGACTAGGGATGGGTCCTAAGAAACACAATGGGACAAGAACGTCTGAATGACCTCCTTTTAATGAACATAGAACTAGTGTTATCTCTAAATTTGCCCACATTAAATCACGAAAGGTTTTTTTTTTTTTTTTTGTGAATGTGCTGTTTTATTTTATATCCTGAACTTAATACCTGAAGCAAACCAAGGGCCTCTTGTTCGCATTTGCTACAGGCCCCGCACTGTCTTAATCCGGCACTGCCTACAATCTTTCATCCCCACGAAATATGACTTCTCCTCTTATCTCTTCTCGCTCCTCACCTCACTCCTGGATCACCAACACCCTGGGAATCACGCCACTTCGTTGCTCTTACACCATATTCAATATGATGACTTAGCTAGGCTGATCTCCCACCAACTTCCACTCAAACCTTATTCCCTTTTGTCTACAGCACTTCATTTTCGATCCTCCGATTGTCAACTTCTTTCCTAATCCTTTTACCTTACCAAACACCATTTTTACACTTCATATTCAACACACTCTACGTACGCACTCACTCTTCAATCAATAAATAGTAATTAACCAAATTCATTCCAATCATTCGTCAACCCTGTACACTCTCCTCTCCAGTTACTCTAATTATAAATGGGGTTGAACCCACAATAATAACGTCCCGGAGGTAACCCAGATATTAAGAACGAACCCTGGACGTTATAATTCTTAAATTTTTTTCATTTTTTTTTTTTATTTTTTTTTTTTTAATTTAAAAATTTTTTTTTTAATTTAAATATCTTTAAGTGTGTGGTACACGACTCAACACGCGCCATTCCCCATCCGATCGACGTGCATCAAAGAAGGGCTATACCGTGCCCTTATTACAAAAAGTACAGTGTGCAACTAGGGGGGAATGGCCGTTTCGAGCGAGGGTGCGCTAAAAACGTCTCACCCTCGCTCGAAATGGCCATCCCCCCCCCCCCCCCCCCCCCCCCCCCCCTACATATACAATATACTATTTCATAACACGGGCATGAAATGAGCCTTCTTTCGTGCTGGTTGGGGGGGGGGGGGGGGGAGGGGGAATCACGTGTTTCGACCGTGAGTACCGAATATTCAACAGCGGGAGGGAATATTGTTCATTCCCTCCCGCCCCAGCGCCATCCTCAATCCGATCGACGCGCATCAATGAAGGCCCATTTAATGCCCTTATCATAAAAAATACAATGTGCAGTTAGGGGCAGGGGGGGGAGATGGCCATTTCGAGCGAGGGTGAGATGTTCAGCACTCGTCTCCGTCTCGGGCGCCTTCGGCGCCCTCTACTACGCACAGTGGGAGATTTGGGCCGATTCGCGGCCATAATTCAGGAAAAGATTGAAACTATACCAAATTTGGTATTTTCTGGTTTTTGGGGTCGCTGATTACGAATTTGATATCGAAATTTTCAAAAACAAAATGGCGGCCGGGATATCGTCGTTCGGTCTTAGAAATACTGGTTGGAAATGGCTGAAAGTTGGCTAAGACACGTTTTTGGGATCGCTAATTACGAATTTGGTTTCGAAATTTTCAAAAACAAAATGGCGGCCGAGATATCGTCGTTTGGTCTTAGAAATATTGGTTGGAAATGGCTGAATAATACTGAAGGAGTTTTTGGGTTGACTATGAAAAAATTTGAGACATTTTGGTGACGATTGATTATGAAAATTACTTTTATTCAAAAAAATTGTATTAAAACTCAGCTGGAGTCATACTCCTCGCTCTCGGATATGGGCAGTTCCCCGGTTGAATCATCTTCTGCGTCGCTACAGGATATCAGCCGCAATATCGAAAATATTTTTTCCCGCGTCTAAACGACGACCTGATTCTGAGATCCTTTGAAAAAAAAAACGGACACATATATAATTACAGTTATTTGCAATGTTAAAATAACATCTATCATGGACCTCTGTTTGCACACTACATCATATAATAGTTTTTTAATCAAGATTTGATTAGAGATGAAAATAAGGTGTATAAAATATTCTTTATATTTTAATATGCTTTTGAATTTTCGAACGTGCCTTTGCGAGAAGATTTCACATTAATACATTTTGCAGATGAGTACAGTCTTTTGTTATTCAAATGCTAAAATTATACGAACTGTCCCTCACCCCTCAGTAATCCGTTCCGAGAAGAGACACAATGTACGTTCTAGCTGACCTGCAGCTGCGCGCCCGAGCAGGTAGGCAGGTAGCATGGCGCCCGAGCCAGAAGCTTTTGCTGAGCCACGCGAAGCGTGGGTAAAACGTCCAAAATCACACGGAGTGAAGTAAAAGTAAAATACCCATAATATTCTACATACCTCCAGGAACCTCAGCCATATTTTCAATATTTTTTTGTGATTTTAACTTCGCATAAATATTACTTCCAACTTTGTCACGAATTTCGTAGACGCGCGCATCGAGCATGTGCCGTTGCAGAGGGTCAACTTTACACTGAAATATCTCGGCAACCACAGGTCGTCGGGGGTTGGGTTTAACGGTTTCGAATAGAGGGGTTATTTCTAAACCGATCCCCACCAGTCATACATTTAAAAAAAAAATCACTTTTTCGAATTTTGGCCACACTTCGGCCGAAATCCCCCACTGTGCTTCGATTCAAGATTCGAAGAACATTTTTATAATTATTGCACTGTTCACTTTGATTTGATTTGATTAGACTGAACTATCTTCTCAAGGTTTTTTGTGGTTTACCTTGAAAGTAAAGGCAAATGTCGGATAGTATTTGGGGAAACTTTTAACTTCTTGAGCCACAGCTCCAATTCTCCCAAAGAAGCACATAGGTTCGAACGATAGAGTCACTACACAATGAAATAGAGCACATAGATTTTACAAACTGTCAATCCTTATGATAATTTTACATAGACAATCTTTATTATAATCACCTCAATAGTTGGCTCGACTCTTTTACTAAGGAGGGGGGGGGGGGGGGGGGGGGGGGGGGTTATTAGTGTTACATTGGGTAAAATCACCCTTATATCATTAATTCTATATGATCTACATCTAGTAGCCTATATGATAAAAAAATGTCTTCTAAAATACAAGAACTTCGGTCGCTGCGTCAACAAACATTATTGTAAAACAAATCAGTCCAGCTTTAGCTTACTACCAAAGCAGACCTGTATTTCATAATACATAACCCTTTTGCCCAATTCATATAATTGGACTATGATTAACTTCATTTTCCTCGGAAACCCATTATTAACTTATTACTTGTAATTGCAAAACACATTTTGCAAGAGTATCATAGAACGCTTTCTGTTGTAGGATAATCAGTGCATGAGGATCAAGATACTAGGGGACTGCTATTACTGTGTATCCGGACTTCCAGTATCACGACCTAACCATGCATATAATTGCGTCAACATGGGCCTGGAAATGATTGAAGCTATACGGTAAATCACATTCTTATTTGTCGAGTGAATTACCTGCTTAGTCAATCTAGACTTTCGATACATCGGCCTATCAAGATCAAATTCAGGATATAAAAGTTACACCAATCGATAGCTGAAGGTTCCCTCATAAACATCTTAATATGTATCTGCTCCATTTTCACGTCCGGATTAATAATTGATGAAAAACAATTTGCGCGTTGGCGCAAAACGCTCACAAATTACTTTAGGAAATTATGATAACCTAATCGTGCATTTGCTAACACAATTTTCCGATTGAATTTGATGGAAAATTTTTGTTGAATGTAACTTCGTTGATTCTTCTGTATATGAGTCAGTCCACGTCAAGCGGGACACCTTTTTCACCGCATGTTGTTGAAAATCGTCGTAATTTTTTTGACATATTCTCTGGGTAAAATGAATCCATGAAACATTACTTTTTTTTTTTTTTTTTTACTCGAAAGGCTTAGAAGCTACAAGGGGTTGAATTTTCGAAGAAACCACCAAAAATCGCAATTGCGCTCTCCTTTAAACGTTAATATCTCCGGTTCCTTTTGTCGTACAGACATCAGCAAAAACTCATTTTGAAGCTCTTGAATCGCTCTTTCATGTTATAAATTTTTCATTCATGTAATAAACAATTTTCCGTAGATCCTCGGTTCGATTCCCGGATCGTCCGTTAATTTTTCTCATCAAAAAATTTTCATAATTTTTCATAATAAATATTCAGGGATAGAGAAAGTTAACTAATTAATTTTAAAAAAATATTTAATTAATTATTTAATAAAAATAATACGCACACAAAAAGGCCGCTATATACAATAAACTCACAGCCTGCTCGTGACACATCCGTCATACAGGTGCTATAGTGTATATGACTTTGCCTTGCGTACTACTACACAGTAAACAGTGCTACATACCCAAGAATCAACATTACATATACATACGGAGCACAAGAATATGAAGATGAGAAAAATTGCGGTGATCCGTGGGCGAGCTAGGTGGTCTCGGGTGTAAGACCCCGGATAGGCGTCCGTAGATCCTGGGTTCGATTCCCGGATCGTCCGTTAATTTTTCTCATCAAAAAAAAATTTTCATAATTTTTCATAATAAACAATTTTCCATTTGTTATTAACAATTATATTCTTTAAACGTGATTTCGAGATGATTATACCTTTCGAAAATTCTGAAAAAAATACCAGCGTGTTCCTTGATTCATTCTCTACGAAATCTGTAAGTTTCAGGATGGAACTCCGATGGAAACTATATTACAAAGCGATTGATCCGTGCGGGAAGTCGCGCGCGGCTGTCAACGCGGGCGCGCCGAGACCGAGGCTTGTTCGCTTCACATGCAAAGAATTTAGGGGGGCATATCCCACACGGAAATATATTGTAACATTGCATGTTACCACAGGCTCCCTACCCCTTGGACGACCTTAGCGGAGTGCCTGATTTTAGAATAAATGATTGGGGTGGCTCTGAGGCCTGGCAATAATTCTGAGAGACGACCGTGACCGACCAAAATCTGTAGAACCTATTATTTATTCTTTTGTTTTTCTTTACGCATTTTCTCTGACATGTGGGAGACGAGCAGTGTTGCGAGTCACTCATTACATTTATAATGGAATTACTCATTTAATTACCCATCACTTTGATAATATGTAATTAAACCGAGTTTAATTACCCATTACTTTGGTAATGGGTAATTAAATCGAGTTTAATTACACATTACCAAACCCAGGTAACAATTTCGGAAGTTATGTAACGAGGATGTAACGGCCATATAGAAATGTCCGCCACATTCAGAGATCAGCTACATATCTGGTACTTTGACGTCTCAGTGACGTCCCTGCGATGTCAAAGTACCAGATATGTATCTCATCTCTGAATGTGGCGGACATTTCTATATGGCCGTTACATCCTCGTTACATAACTTCCGAAATTGTTACCTGGGAAGTAATGTGTAATTAAATGAAAATGTAATTATACATTACAATTCATATAATACATATTATGTACATAAATATACATTGATGGATGTATATCATATACATTAGACTGTTTCAAAAATAAAAAAATTTCAAAGAACATTGAAAAATCGTCAGAGTATGTCTAAACAAAGACCCTGTTCAAATGTGAGCCCTTAAGGGGTTAGCCTACTGTGACGAGCGTCGAAACAGACTAATTTTCAATAATTAATTACGGAAAAACTACCAATGCAATATTGACAATTTTTTAATACGATGTCATGTACACGTTCAAGAGTGCGTTCAACAAATTTTATTCAAAAAAATTTACAATTGTATGAGTTATATCTCCTCGCGCGTTCCGGTGATTTCCGTCCGCCGCCAATCGGTGTACGTGATATCGCAAGTACCAGTGATCTGAAGAAAAAAACAAAAATATGCTCATCAACTACATTGTATTGGCTATTGGCGGACGGAGCTTTTTATTTTTTTTCTTCTTTGGTGACGAAAAAAAAATTCCTGAATTTTTTCGAAATTTTCGGCTGAAAAAAACGTGTTATTTTTATCAATAATTATTAAACAAAAAGAAAAACAACAAAATCTTCCGTCCGCCGAAAAGTACCATTCTTTTGAATATGTGTACCAAATTTCAAATCGATTCATCAATTACAGCTTGAGATATCGTGTACACCGTTTTGAAAAACACAGTTTCGAGAAAAACGCGTTTAAAGTTCGAGCACGGGTGTTTAGAGCGAAAAAAAAAAAAAAAAAAACTTTTTTTTTGCAAAAATCACAGTAGGCTAACCCCTTAATATTAATGTTTAGAGGTGGCGCTTTTCATTTTTCTATTTCCATTTAAATAACATGGGAAAATTTTTTTCTGAACTTCCGAATTTTATTACTCAGAAACGAACTATCTTACAATAATAACTAAGATAGCTTTTTGTAGCAAATTTGACGCTCTATAAAAAAGGTTTGAATGAAAATTTGCGTGAGGCGAGCCGTTTCGGAGTTATCAAGCCACAACCATTGAACTGTTCAAAATAATGATAATTTCTACTTATACGCGACAAAATCGACTCATATAACTTAAATACCCACTATTATCAACTTTAAAACCAATATCCATAAATTTTCAATTCAATATTGATCAAAAAATTTTATTAATCAACAATAAGTGATTAATTTTTTTGATCAATAATCAAAAATACGGGTATATCACAAATAAATGATGAAATTTCATCATAAATTTCATTTACCATGCATCAATAATTCATTTCAATTTAATTTTAATTTTGATTTTAATTTTGAACAGTTCAATGGTTGAGGCTTGATAACTCCGAAACGGCTCGTCTCACGCAAATTTTCATTCAGACCTTTCTTATAGAGCGTCAAATTTCCTACAAAAAGCTATCTTAGTTATTATTGTAAGGTAGTTCGTTTCTGAGTAATAAAATTCGAAAGTTCAGAAATTTTTTTTCCCATGTTATTTAAACGGAAATAGAAAATTGAAAAGCGCCACCTCTAAATATTAATATTAAAGGCTCACATTTGAACAGGGTCTTTGTTTAGACATACTCTGACGATTTTTCAATGTTCTTTGAGAAAAATAAAATAATCGCTTTTTTTGAAACAGTCTAATATACATCTATCAATGTATATATATATATTAGGGTGGTTCATTTTTTTTTTTTTTTCTCATGGGCACTTGAAGAAAGTTATGAGGAATCCTGAAAAAAAAATCTGTGTAAAAAATTAACAACATTGGAAAATATTTAGAGCTCGCTACCGGCGATTGAAATAATTTAATTGGAAAAGTGGAATATAAGTCGTATGGAATCTTCAAAACAGTTTGACTTTTTGACAAATATATCCAGTTTACTCTCCGTGACAAATATGTGACCTAGAATTATTCACTTTGTCTTCTACTCACATGCGGACGATTTTATTTTATTTAATTTTTTTATTTTATTTTATTTATTTTTTATTTTTTATTTTTTCGCTCTTTTTCATCAATTCTGAATGATGAATCAAAAATGATCGTTATTTCCTTTATGCCTCGGTAGCGACCTCTCAACGGTGTCCAATGTTGTCAAGTTTTTACACAGATTTTTTTTTTCTGATTCCTCATAACTTCATTCGTGTGCCCATGAAAAACAAGAAAAAAAAATTAACCACCCTGATGACGATTTCACGAAAGTAACGTGAAATTAAACTTCATTTAATTACACATTATCAGCGCTGGATTTACACTAGGGGCACTCGGGGCCAGTGCCCAGGGCGGCAAATTTTCAGGGGCGGCAAAATTTGAAACGTGAGAAATTTTTTTTTTTTTCGCGTTATGGAAAATGCTTTGAAAAGTGTGATCATGTTAAAAACATTCATAAATTAAAATGAATGAAATACTTTTTCTCATTATTATAAGAATGTGCCAAAAATTATGAACACTGCAGTTTTTCTTGCAAAATTGTGAAACAAGCTTCCAGTTTCTAGAATTTTACACACATTTTCAGTAAAGAAAATAAGAGGGTTTCTTCGTCAAACGGGCCACCCATTAAATTTGAGGTCTTCAAAAATTCGAAAGAGAAATGTTGTTGGCATGAAATTTCTCTGTTTTTTTCTCAGCTTTTCGATAATATTAGAATAAAAGAATTCCGACTCATTTAATCCGCATTTATGAAAAAAAACAAAAGAAAACCGTAAAATGTGCCTTTTCCTAATTTGGACAGTTTTTTTTTTTTTTCGTTTAAAAAAAAATCTAAAAAAACCATATTCAAAATCGAGTTTTTGAAAAAAAAAAAAAAAAAAAAAAAATGGAAGTGAAGTAGAGGAATCATCGTTCTGATGATTATTTTTTTTCGGGGAGAGAATTGAAGTCGCCACTCCACATTTTTTTGCCAAAGAACGCTAATATGAATTTCATTTTTCAGACATTTTTTTAAACGAAAAAAAAAAAAAATGTCCAAATTAGGACAAGGCACATTTTTCAATGCTTTTTTTTTTTTTATAAAAGGGGTTTAAATGGGCCGGAATTTTTTTCTATCAATTTTACCGAAAAGCTGAGAAAAAAACAAAGAAATTTCATCCCAAGTTTTCTCTCCTTCCCCAAGTTATCGCACTACGTGAAAATTATTGAGTATAAAAATATTTCTGGAATGCAATGACCAAAAAATCTGAAAAAATTCAAAAATTTGTTTTTCATCCTCAATAACATGTACGAATTATTACGGAATGTTCGAAGACCTCAAATTAAATGGGTGGCCCCGTTTGACGAAGAAACCAAGAAGAAACCCTCATAAGTTGCGTGTCTAATGGCAAAAGGTCGTAAGCGCCCAAGAAAAATAGTATATTGTGTAGCAAGGGCGTAAAGTGGGCTTTTTTAGACCGAGTGTGGAGTTTGCAGTACTAGTCGGAGGCGAGGGAGCACGAGTCGAAGACGAGTGCATCCGCGAGCCGAAGATGAGTACTGCAACCACACGAGGTCAAAAAGCCCACTTAGCCCTTGGTACACACCATATTTTTTGTAACGCATGTATTGATTTCTGCGTTTTTTGTGCTTATAAGCGGCATATATATATATATTATTGAAGAAGCGGGCAATAAAGAATCCATTATTGCCCGCTTATTGAAGAAGCGGGCAATAAAGAATTCTTTATTGCCCGCTTATTGAAGAAGCGGGCAATAAAGAATTCTTTATTGCCCGCTTATTGAAGAAGCGGACAATAATGAATCCATTATTGCCCGCTCTTTTTAAGCGGTCAATAAACGGCTACTTTTGACCCTATTTTTAGGTACAAAAAAACGCAGAAATCATGCATGTGTTACAAAAATTTGTTTTGTTGGTGGCAAAATCTTTTTTCATGCAATATCACATCTTTTGGGCATATCCGCAAAAAAAAATTTTTTTTTGGCGCTTACGACCTTATGCCATTAGACACGCGATTAGTATCTTGTTATTCACAATTTTTGAAAGTTTTTGTTTTGATTTTCTTTATTTGAAAATTGTATACCGAACCTTTACCTATTTTATGTAGGCTTTAGGTAATGGGGCGGCATTTTTCACGGTGCCCCAGGGCGGCACCCTGGGTAAATCCGGCCCTGGTCACATCTTTCGGCTTCATTCCAATCGTGCGATGTTTGGTATTGTTGTACGATGCAATTAAATCTGGTAGAATGCTAGTCCACTTATAAGAACCTTGAAGTGTGAACTGCTTCCACATTTTATTTTTCAGTGTACGATTGAAGCGTTCGCATATCGATGCCTTCAAGTTGCTAAATGTCGAGTACATGTTGATCCCATAATGTCTCATGAGAGTTTTAAATTCTTTGTTGTAAAATTCCTTGCCCTGATCGACGTGTAGATGTTTCGGTATGCGACCCAGAGTTAGCACAGATTTCATTGCAGCTGTTACATCTTTGGCATTTTTACTCTTGATCGGCACGGCCCACGCGCATTTTGAAAATATATCAATCACTGTGAGCAAAAATTTTGAGCCCTTGTTGACGGATGAGTATGCGGACATATCGACAAGATCGGCCTGCCAGGTCTCATCCAGACCGCGTATATCGACATAACGCCGAGGATAATTACGTCGGGCGGGTCTATGAAGTTCGCTCGCTATTACCGACTTCATGTTCATGCGTCTTCAACCAATTTTTAATGTATTCGTTGTCTGAAAATTCGGGTGGAATCGGAATTCCGAGGATGTAATGCCGGCTAAGTATTTCAGCGCAATTCTCCACTATCGCCAACCGTTTTTCCAAAGATTCACTTTCACCCTTCAGTGCCGCAATCCTTTCTTTTGCCTGGATCCAAATACGCTGATCTTCTTCAAAACTTTCGCTGTGTTTTTGTGCAATCCGAGCATTGAGTTTAGATTCAAGAGCTGCGAGCGCCTGTTGCATGGATTGCTCGAATGCTTCCTTTATAGTACGCTCAAGACCAATATATGATCGCTGTGTAATATCCTCAAGACTTTGCAGAGAAACGGCATCAGTTGGCTCCTGCGGATGTGCGATATTACACAATCGTTTATTATCTATGTCGTACTGGTTATCGATGGTGGTTTTGAATCCAACACCGGGCGGTCCACGACTATTCACACTTTTGATTTTTCTGCTAGCCGTTCAACGACCGAATATGTCCATGCCCATTATCGATCGATCTAGCTTCATTCAGGGTGAATATTATGGATTAGCCCGTTGTGGTAGAGTTTTGCAAGATTAGATCCTACGGCGGCTAATCGAATCTTCAGAAGTTCCTTTTCCGCTGTCAGAGTGTCAATCTCTTTTAGTATGAGAGTCTGAACGTGTTGATTCTCGCTCAAATTGTTGTTGGTATGCTCTCGATCAAGGCGTGCATTAAGTTGAGATTCAAACTTGTGAAGTGCTTGTAGCGTAGAGTTTGCAAATGTTTTTTCCATAGAATGTTCGAGAACACTCAAGGCTCGCCGTGTAATATCTTCAAGACTTTTCAGAGAAACAGCGTCGTTCGGCTCCTGCGGATTCGCAATATTACATAATCGTTTGCCGTCTAGATCGTACTGCTTATCAGGGGTGAATTTGAATCCAACACCTGGAGAACCCTGGATAACAACTTTTTCGTAGCTGTTTCTTGCCAACGGTCGTCCGAATATGTCTATGCTCATTGTTCAACGATCTGTGACTGAATGATTATTTTATGATCAATCTCATGCTAATAAATGATTCCCGCCTCACGTAACTCCTCAATAATGGAGGAAATTTCATTGGTATGGCTAGTATTACCAGCCGCTTGAGATGCCGTGAGTAACCGGAGACGATCAACGAGCTCATTAGGATTATCCCAATAAACATAATCCATGCTTTGCCCCCGTGCGATTTTATGGGTGGATAATAAACCTTCACCGGATTTTTTCACCGGCAGGTCGATGTATGGGGCAATAAAATCTCTATACTTTGAATACTTTTCCCTATCATGATGAGGACTTGTCTCAGCTTTGTAATATTTCCGATAAGCATTCGTTTTTTTCACGATTTTGATATAATTCAATTTGTCGCTTTTATTCACCTTGGCGTGATCGGGTGACTTTTTGAATAGCAATTCAAGCAATCCAGGTGTATTGTCATAACTCATATCACCTACATATATCTGATTATTATCAAATGCGATATCCGAATTGCCAATCTTCAATCCGCCAGCTAATTTTCGAACTCCAAATTTCTGATCCAATTTCTTGCGCTCTTTTTCAGAGGCAAACATGTTTAAATAGCGCGTCGTCTTAACTTCTTTTTTCAACATCGGTGTGCTTGTAGACACGGTTAACGTGTGATCCAGGTTGTTATCATCATCTTCATCATCCGTATCATCCATGGTGGTGACAGTTGTAGCATTGTCCCCACTAGCAATGTTAGTTGCCAAGCTCTCCTCAATCGCACTTTTATATGCATCATTATCATCATCCTCATCATCATCATCATCACCGGCATCCTCATAATCTTTTGGTTCCACAAAATATTTCGTCTTCTCCGTCTTGACCAAACCCGGCTCTGCCTTCTCTGTCTTGAACGAACCCGGCTCTACCTTCTCTGTCTTGACTGAACCCGGCTCCGTTTTTATTTCTCGCTTCATTAGTAGCCGCTGCTGCTGCTTCGATGAATCTACCAATTTATGCAGCGGTGTGGCCAGTGGTTTGAAGATTTCACTAATAGCCCGCTCGCTGGTGTCTTTCCCCATTTTTATCATTTCATGTTTACGTCGAATGATATCGCTGGCCCTCGCTATTTCCCGCAACACATCGTTTTGCTTACGTATCTTGGAGCTCTCCATGCTGCTAGTTTGATCGATGTGTTGTGACTGTATGTGGTTTATTCGTGATTCAGGCTTATAAAGCAGTCAAAGCCTCTTCTATATCGTCCAGCGCTAATCTCGCTATCTTTGTCGATGGTCACAAAACTATATCTACCGTCATTCCAACACGCTAAGCACAAATCTTTAAATTGCTGATAGGTCATATCAGTGTTCACATGATCGGCATAGATGTGTTTCAAATTCATTTCATCTTGACGAAAAAGAACCAACAAGTTTGCATTATCACGCACCAAATGTTTCGGAATTCGGGCATACGTTTGACAAAGATAAAAACTATCGACATCCCTGTGCCGCCCCATACAGAAATAGGCTCTGATATTATCTTGCTTCTCACAGGCCACGTCATCGAAAATCATAATAGAGTTGGGATGTGCATCTTTCGGTGCCACTACCTCCTTGTGCTCATCAAACGGAAAATAACCCAGCCCCTTCACCGGTTCCAACAACCTCTTCAAGAACTCATACTTTGGCTGATTGAGGGATTTTGAATAGACGTACACATTCTCAAATCGTAGACCATTCGCATGGGTCAGTAGCGTGAGAAGGGCATTAGTTTTACCGCAATTCAAAGGCCCGCAAAAGACAGCCCTCACACTATTTGGTAGTAGGGTCCCATGCCGTTTCCCCTTCTTCTTTTTTCGTTCGACCAAATTATCAAAATTGACGATGGGTAGTTTAATCGTTTGATCTTGAAATTTCATGATGCTCGGCAAACGTCGCAATGAGAACTAATATATTCACGTATAAAATACATGCTTTTATAGAATTCGTGTTAGTCCATGGTCAACTATGGTTGGATACACACGTAGACAAAGAAGTGGTTGTGGAATAATAAATCAAATCATCAACAATCTCCCCGTTGAATTGCATGTTCCCGGTTATCAGTACTGCGGACCTGGTACGAAATTGGCAAAGAGGTTAGCTCGCGGTGACCAAGGTGTCAATGCTCTAGATGCTGCATGCAAGCAGCACGATATCGCATACTCCTAGAATCACGATAATATTGCAGAGCGTCATAAGGCTGATAAAGTGCTTGCCGAGAGGGCTTGGAATCGGGTTTTGGCTAAAGACGCAGGTACAGCTGAGAAAGCTGTCGCCTGGGTGGTCACCAACACCATGAAAGCAAAATCCAAACTGGGGATGGGTATGCGGAAGGTCAAGATGCGAGCACCCCCCAAAAACAAAAAAAAAAACTTTGAAATTTATTATACAAGCGGCAAAGAAATCCATGAAGTCGGGTCCTAAAGCTATTGAGTCAGCTTTGGCGGGTGCTCGTTCGGCCGTGTCTAAAGGGAAAGTGCGCGTGCCTCGTATTTTACCTGTCCCCCGGAAAATTGGTGGTTTACTACCGTTTCTCATCCCATTATTTGCGGCCCTTACTGCCACAGGTGCTTTAGCCGGTGGCGCTGCAGGTATAGCAAAGGTTGTTAATGAAGCTAAAGCAAACAAACATCAATTACAAGAATCCAAGCGTCACAATGCGACGATGGAGGCGATTGCGTTGGGGAAGGGCTTATACCTGAAACCATATAAGAAGAGTATGGGACTGTATTTGAAGCCTGCAAAAAACTGATAAAGCTACCACATCGAGCCCTCACAGATACCGATTTCAGGGCTCATAGTCACTCAGGTAGTCAAAAAAAGTGATAAAAGTGATTAAAAATTTTGAAATAGTGACTGAATAGTGACTGAATAGTGACCCAAAAGTGACAAAATTAATAGTAAATCTACCACGAATAATTTTTTTCACTAAGTTTTTATTCATAAATTTAGTAGTTTTCAAAGAATATCATAAAATTTATTACAATTTTCGCAGAAATTAACGAGAAATATCACTAACAGAGATTTATATAGAGGATATAAATATAGAGGAACGAACATAATAACAAATGCTTACTATATTACATTCGGTAACAATAATAATATATGTACACTCCTCAACAAAATTAGCGGATCACCTGTTTTTTCGTTCGAAAAATATTGAATTTCAAAACCTCGTATCTTCGTCAAAAATGATCGTATAGCCAAGGTCAAAAATCGATATTGATCACTGAAATGTTTTCTTTGATGCGGTTTTCGAAAATCGAAGGTCAGACACTTTTTCAAAAAGTTATCGCATTTTGAATCCAAGGTTGTCAACGTCAAAAACCAAAGTTGCAACTTTGACTGCCACTACGGAGTGACAAAAAAATGGTAGACACGAGCGGTTTCCGCCATTCGAAAGGTCCAAATCTTGCCTGTAATTCTGTTTTTTTTTAATTTTGGCTGCGATTTTTTTTGACCGAGTTATCCGGCGAAGAAAAAAAAAGCGTTTTCCAAACTTTGACGCCAAATGAAATGAAAACGACGAATCGTACCGTAATGATTAAAAAACCATTAGAAAGCTCCATTATTCGACTTTTCATTGCTTTCCTCATGTTTTGGATCGGATCAACCGTTGCGATCCTGCACGACTTTGAACTTTGCCATGCAAATCCTGTAATTTTTTTTTTGCCTTCGTTCTCACGTTAAGCTCTTCAAACCGATAAAATCTGTGTGGCCTTCGCGGAAATCCGATAGCCAGAAAACTTAACTATCGAATGCTTTTTGAAAAAGTCCGCTAAGACTTTTCGTTCTCGAGTTATCCGCGTTTAAAGATGTGATTTCGTTCGATCACCGCGCACGGAGAAACGAACAGAATACCCATACGAAGCTCCGTGGCTACGTCACGCGCGCGATGTACGGGTTGGCCGAAGCCTCCCGAGGTGAGCCGGCGCTGGCCGACACCGCTCTTCTCTCTCGTGTTAGCTGGAGCGTCTCGCTTGCGCCTAAGCACTTTGCAGGCTATACGCAGAACAACGGCTTGACGCTTCTGATCGTGAGATCACGGAGAACGTGCGCGGTGATCGAACGAAATCACATCTTTAAACGCGGATAACTCGAGAACGAAAAGTCTTAGCGGACTTTTTCAAAAAGCATTCGATAGTTAAGTTTTCTGGCTATCGGATTTCCGCGAAGGCCACACAGATTTTATCGGTTTGAAGAGCTTAACGTGAGAACGAAGGCAAAAAAAAAATTACAGGATTTGCATGGCAAAGTTCAAAGTCGTGCAGGATCGCAACGGTTGATCCGATCCAAAACATGAGGAAAGCAATGAAAAGTCGAATAATGGAGCTTTCTAATGGTTTTTTAATCATTACGGTACGATTCGTCGTTTTCATTTCATTTGGCGTCAAAGTTTGGAAAACGCTTTTTTTTTCTTCGCCGGATAACTCGGTCAAAAAAAATCGCAGCCAAAATTTAAAAAAAACAGAATTACAGGCAAGATTTGGACCTTTCGAATGGCGGAAACCGCTCGTGTCTACCATTTTTTTGTCACTCCGTAGTGGCAGTCAAAGTTGCAACTTTGGTTTTTGACGTTGACAACCTTGGATTCAAAATGCGATAACTTTTTGAAAAAGTGTCTGACCTTCGATTTTCGAAAACAGCATCAAAGAAAACATTTCAGTGATCAATATCGATTTTTGACCTTGGCTATACGATCATTTTTGACGAAGATACGAGGTTTTGAAATTCAATATTTTTCGAACGAAAAAACAGGTGATCCGCTAATTTTGTTGAGGAGTGTATTATATATTTAGTATATAAAATTAATAAAATATATTAGTGGTTGATATCATATTATAATTAAAGGTGCTTATATACTCAAAGGTACGATTTCGCTTACAATAAATCACAGAATTCAGTACTCTCCTACACTAGTTTGACTTTGGTTTTGGCTTTTCACATTGAGACAAAAGGTAGGCTCTTCTATTTTCCAGTCTTTTATAGATACTCTCCTTCTTAGCTTTTTTCTTATCTTCTTCCTGGCGCAAATGTTTCACACTTTCTAGCATACTATAAGCTAATTGTACTTCTTTCATATCCTGCTTTGCAACTGCAGCTTTCAGTCTTTGATTGGCTTCAGCGAACATCTTATCTGCTAATTCTCTTTGGTTCATTTCTTCGAGATCAGCCTGCTTGAAATCTTTCTCGAGTACTTTAAGTTTTTTCTTTGATTGGTCTATCTCTTCTTCTAGGGCTCTCTTTTTGGTAATTATTTCTTGTTCTTTGTTCTTTTTGATTTCCTCTTCTTTGGCTAATCTGTTTTGATCTTCTAAATGAGTTTTGTACTTCTGATGTGCAGACTGAGTGATTCTTCTTCTGATTTTGATACCTCTTCATGCCGTCTTTGATGTGCAATCTCGCATTCAACGTCCTGAGAGACATTTTAGTTTTATCAGGAGTGAGGATTCTACCGGAACATGAAAATCCTCTTTCAATGTCCGCACTGCCATGTGAAACAGACAAACTGGCTTTGACGAGCAGGCTAATAGTGGGATATTTCGGTTCTTTGAAACTCGTTTGGAGATTAATTATCCCACACCAGAAGAAGTCAATACGCTGAGAGACATTTGTAGGCAATTCTTCTAGCATGAGAAGCTTCCACTCATCAACGAGCTTACTTACAGATATTTCTAAAGGCAATGCTTCTGCTATTCTCTTTATACTGTAAATCGATGTTTCTTTTTTTATTTCTTGCGGCTGGAAACACCGGAAGTGTTTTATAACTGTCCCAACAGATAAACACGTCTTCTCAAATAAATGCTTTGCTGTGGCAAGATAATGATTTTGTGCATTTTTTCTAAAATGCAGGCGATCAGCTGCAGAAAGATTTTTCAACAAATCATCAATTTCATCACCACAAGCAACTTGATCAATAGGTGCCAGGTTTTCTTTTGAGAAAGGATCGTCTGCTGTAAGAAGTTTTGCTACTACGTCTGACTGGAATATCCTCCCAGCAATAGTGAGGAAAAGCGATTTGAGTTCATCGTACATTAGATGAATTAAAGGTTCATTTGCTTGAAATTTTTGAGTAAAAGCTTTATGTAGTTCAGCCACATCGACAACAAAGTGCAATTCTGCTTTCAAAGTTGGATTTTTCAGAGCAGTTACTATATCCTTCACGTATTTGGCGGATGGCTGCTTCTTCTTCGGAAGTTCTTTGAGGAAATATTCACACAAACCTTTCCACTGCTCAATTAGACGAAGTGCAGCACCTTGCAGAGTCAGCCACCTTGAAGGAACATGTTTAATGAACCGATGATGGGGAAGTCCACATTTTTCTTGAATTTCCATGAAATCAGCCCAGCGCTTTGGCCATCCGTCAAAATAGTAAAATATTTGTATTGCTATTTGACTGACGTTGTTTCCCAACTCCTGGAGACCCTTCAGAAAAGCATTATGGACAATATGAATATTACAAGTTCCAGCATCGAGTAATCCTTTTTTTCTGTCAGTTTTTACGCATTCATTCCTCAGTCGATATACTGTTTTGTTGACATTAGGGCCGTCGCTTCCCAACATAAGAAGATGTTTGATAGGAAGATTGGCATTGTCTAAAGCTCGTTGGATTGATTCGACAAGATTCACGGCCTTAGCTTCTCCAAGAAAAAATGATTCCAAATGATGAACAACCACTCGATCTTCAGATTTTGACCAGTAGCGTACAGCTACCTGTAGTTCTTTTTGGGATTCATTGTTGGTCGTTTCATCATATATAAGAGAGAAGCAAGATGAACAGCAATCTTCGAGGATCATTTCTCGAAAGTATGGACCAAGACCATGTGTAATCATATAACCGAGTTTCGCGGGACTCAAAGTAAATTGTGGTGGTACACCGGCAAACAATTCTCGGAACATTTCTGCTATGCCATGACATGATGCTGCAGACCAGTCGCATATCACATTTTTGATGCTCCACATAATTTCTGCCTTTATAGCTGTGTGTCTAGAAGAGTAAAGTGCAATGTTGTTTGTTGCAGTTTCAGAAGCCAGGGGTTGACTTTTTGGTACATCGGGAGAATCTCGTGTCAAATGTAGCTGAAGAACGTGAAGCTTGGTCCGGGCATTAGTTTTATGTTTTGCTGTGCTTACATGTTGCTCCAAAGCCTGAAAACCTTTTTTATCACAGTTTATTGTTGTAGCACATATTTTGCAGAATATTTCTGTATCACTGGATTTTTGGGCCCAAGAAGATATCGTGTGTCCCAATGCATCTGATTTTTTCAGCGAATCTGAATTTATTTTACACCTTCCCATTTTGGATTGATGATAATACCCATCTGTGATTGATCTGTTCAAGGAAAAATTTTAACGTTGGCTAGTAACTTGTTGTGTATATAGGTAAATGCACGATTTTGCAACTTTTTAAGTGGTCGTATTTTTTTTTATAATATTAATATCAACCAAAAAGAAATGTTGAATTCAAATGATACTTACCGCTTCAGTATCTATGTATGTATGTATGTATATTAGGGTGGTCCTTATTTAGGGCTCGGACGAATTTTTTATCAGACGCCCCCCAAATCGACTCCAAATAATTCAAAAACAATACCCTAATTTTTTCAGATTTTTATCTAGACTCTAACCCCTCCCACCGAGAGGGTGGATTTCCCCATTGGAAATACACGTGTTTTGGCCATATTCTCAGGATATATTTTATTCTAAAATTAAAAACTTTTAGAAAAATCTGTAACTGCGAGATTTTAGTGTTCATTGGTGCTACTATTTGAGAAAAAAATCACATTATCATACGGGTCAATCTAGACGAATTGCACACCCTTCATTTGAGAAAAAAGAGCAGATTAAAGGGTGTGCAATTCGTCTAGATTGACCCGTATGATAATGTGATTTTTTTCTCAAATAGTAGCACCAATGAACACTAAAATCTCGCAGTTACAGATTTTTCTAAAAGTTTTTAATTTTAGAATAAAATATATCCTAAGAATATGGCCAAAACACGTGTATTTCCAATGGGGAAATCCACCCTCTCGGTGGGAGGGGTTAGAGTCCAGATAAAAATCTGAAAAAATTAGGGTATTGTTTTTGAATTATTTGGAGTCGATTTGGGGGGCGTCTGATAAAAAATTCGTCAGAGCCTTAAATAAGGACCACCCTAATGTATATATGTACTTCGTGATTCACAGCTGAGTATTTCAGATGAGGAAGCGTAATTATCTTATCTTATCTTATCTAGATCAATTGTACAAGTACTAGTAGATATGCCGAAAATTTGGGGTTATGTATATATATATTTACGCGTGCGGCGCAGACACGAAACCTAACGAGTCAAGCACAGTCGATATTACAGATCGGCGACCAAACTACAATCGGTAACGTTTTCGGCTTGTCCTTGAATACAAGCTAATCGTGAAATGGGTTAAAAAAAAAAAAAAAAAAATGCTTTTTTAACCCAAAATAGTTGAAAAAAGTGACCTATGCTATTTAGGTGACCAAAAAGTGATTTTCGAAAAAAAAGTGACTAATAGTGAGAAAAGTGACCAACTATGAGCCCTGCGATTTGGTCGACTATGCGAAAGCTATGAAAATTCCACATTTCCGGGGTGTTTTCATGCGAAATGATGTACCCAGTTCAGGGCCTAGAAAGCGTGAATCTGCGATTATCAATCTCGATGATAAAAATGGTCCGGGGACGCATTGGGTTGCGTACACGAAAAATGGCAACGATGCGGTATATTTCGATAGTTTCGGCGATTTACAACCACCTAGAGATCTAATGAAATATCTTGGTGTTGGTAGCGTAAAATATAATCATAAGAGATATCAAGAATATAACACGGTAATTTGCGGTCACCTGTGCCTCAAGTTTCTCAGCGGACAACTATAAAATGTATGCGAATCGCCGATGTGATATTAGTCATGGCTGATTCGTTCACGTGAACACTCTCCGGAGAATCGTCGGTGTTGAGGACTCAATATTTTCCGCCTATCGAGTTATCTCCAACAAAGACGTATGTTCTCGGACTCATTGAGCTTCTGACATTCAATGCAATCCCCAATATAGATGAAGGGTGTAATAAGTTTTATATAGAACCAGACACTGTGATTAAAATACCCACCGGGAGCTATGAAATTGAGGATATCGCAAATTATTTGAAAAGGGCACTACCTAAGGATATAAATCTCAGTCTAAGGGCTAATAACAATGAGTTGCTAAGTGAAATTAGATGCAATCATTCTGTGAACTTTGAACCAACAGATTCCATCGGCCGATTGCTTGGTTTTACCTCAGAAAAGCTCACAAGTGGTATTACCCATAAATCCCAGTTACCCGTTCGCATACTCAAAGTCAACGCCTTGCGAGTTGAGTGTAATATTACCACCGGTGCGTATATAAATGAACATCGGGTGCATACGATTCATCAATTTTTCCCAACCGTACCGCCTGGATATAAGATCGTGGAAGTGCCGACAAATGTCATTTATCATCCAATCACCGTACGGTCAATACGCGATATACAATTGAGAATAGTCGATCAGGACGGGAAATTAATCAATTTTCGTAGTGAAACTGTAACTATACGATTACACGTGAAATCTTTGAGATAATATGGGCATTGTGTTTGAGAGAACAAGAAAATCTGGTAGTAGTTATAAAAGCTCGATAACATGTCCGAGCATCATCAGTCGTCGAGCAGCTCCGATTCGAGTGACACATCAGAACGCTTAGTTTCTCCGGAGCCTAGGACTTCGACTTCGTTGTGGTGGAAAATAAGAATCCATTGCTTTATCTGTGTATGTCCATCACAAAAATGATAAAAATTCAAACACCTGTGACCTTCGACGAGTCGATTGCCCACTGTGAAATACACGCGCATCAACCTTATGCCGCGTCTACATTCAGAAATAACGATGAGATCCGAATATCTGTACAGAATCAAGATGCGTGTGTATTACCCAGCAAAAGTTCGCTTCACATCTATGGTCGACTTACAAAATCAGACGGCACCGCTGTTAGTGCAGGCACGGAATTAGTCAATATGGCTGTGTGTCACATGTTTGGCGATATGCGCTACGAGTTGAATGGGCATGAGATTGATCAGAATAAGAATGTCGGCATCACGAGTATCATGAAGGGGTACCTATCATTCACCCCTGGACAACAACATCTTCTGGGAAACACTGGTTGGTTGGTGGATGATAAAAATAAACTAACCGACGCTGATGGATACTTTGATGTTGTTATACCGCTGAATTTTTTGCTCGGATTTGCCGAGGACTATAATCGAATCATCGTCAATGCGAAGCATGAGCTAATTTTAACGCGATCAAACAATGATCTAAACACCATACATCAAACAACTGCGGAGGGGATCAAAATTTCACTCGAGAAAATTGAATGGTTATTGCCATACATCAGACTGTCGGATTCTGCAAAAATCAAGATGCTCAATCATATCGCCAAAGATCCGGCTGTATCTATGAGTTTTCGCTCGTGGGAAATGTACGAGTACCCGATGCTGCCTGCAACAACGAGACATGTATGGGTTGTCAAGACATCTACACAGCTAGAGAAACCGAGACACGTCATACTGGGATTCCAAACTGGACGACGAAACGATGCAACGAAAAATGCCAGTCAATTCGATCATTGTATGATTAGAGATGTGAAACTTTTCCTAAACTCACAGTGCTATCCTTATGGAAATTTGAATCTTGATATTGCTCGCAATCAATACGCCATTCTCTACAATATGTACACAAACTTTCAAATTTCATACTACGATAAGGAATCCGAACCTCTTTTGTCGAAGAGTGATTTTTTGGAGAGAGCCCCACTCATTACTATAGACTGTTCCAAGCAAAGTGAATCGTTAAAGAGTGGACCGGTGGATATTCGTTTGGAATTCGAAACTAGCGTTGCATTTCCAGCAAATACTTCAGCCTACTGTATGATTATACACGATCGCATTGTTGAATATAATCCAATCAGCGGTACCGTCAAAAAATTAGCCACATTTTAAGGATTCTGTATGCTTGAGAACTATATATTAAGCTTATTCTATATAAAGGATCTATAAAGGATATATATAAAGGAACAATAAATAAATAAATAAATGTGATTGCAATTTCATTGTTATTTATTCAACCCTAACCCATTCCCATTACATATATATTTATATATACATTAGTGTGTGTGTGTGTGTGTGTGTGTGTGTGTGTTTAGATTTTGCTACAGAATTCAAATTCATTGTATGGTCCTCTAAGATAGAGTATCTGCAGACGTTTCTGATCAGCCTCATTGTTTAACTGATCCAGCTGAGTGGAATCGTTCTCTAGAGCCTTTCCGATTCTTGCAGGCAGGAACACGATGTATTCGTTGGCAATAGTGGCGATGATTCTACAGTCGAATTTCGTTTTCACAAGCCTCAGTCTTGTGATATTGTACTTTTCGCCAACCTTCAGCTCCGACATCTTTTTCATTGGTAGATTATTATCCAGACGGCTGGTGCTGTTAAGACTGCTGAAGTCCATCTGTACAAAATGAGTAATTCGAAATTAGTTTTTATATTATAATTAAATATGATTATCGTGTAATGGGATTCTTACCTTGTTCAAAAGAGTTTGCGGATTCGAATATACGAGGAAGATGTGTTAATGGTGAGGAGTCGAGATGCACGGATGCAGCTCCCTGCAAGCTCTCGACCTTTAAGCCATCATCCCCCGCCCTCGGGACATGTGGGGAGGGTTTTTTATGCCCCTCCTCCAAATACCAGTTTTTCAACCTCTGAACGTTCTCGAAGGCGCAATGGTAGCCTCCAGGTACATCGCCATGACAGTCTCCATGCCAACGAAATACACGCGATTCCAATCGTAGTATTCGAAAATTCGGGCAGCCCAGCTCGTCTAAATCAATCACCGGTTTCGAGTCGTCATTGAGGATTTTTTCGATCCAGAGTTTCTTCTCCAATCCCTTCACATAAATGCGCCTCGCATCTTGTGCAACTTTTCTCACAGTTTTCACTACATCCCTATACGGTGTTTCTCCTGCAATCCAGGGTATTCCATGATGACGCCATGTCAGCCACGAATTGAGATTTTTATACTCGCGTGAGAGAGTCACCCAAGAGCGTGGTGCTTTTAAGAGAATGCGTGTGATATCTTGCTGATATTCCTCATGCGCACGAATGCTTATTGCAGACAGCTCTTTTATTACAAATTTATCACTGAATCGCCCAAAACCTTGTAGATCTAATATTAGCTCCATATTGACGACTTCGTGTGCGGTCTCAAGCAGAGTCGGAAATTGATTGAGCTGGCGATTTATTGTGGGGATCGGTATGCACGCAGGTGCGTATAGAGGTACCCTGAAAAATACCTGAATGATATTTATTGCTCGATCTTTTTGAGTCTTGTGGCTCGTTATGAGCTCTGATGGGATCTTTTGATTATTGTGATCTTTGCAAGATTTCAGCATTTTCGAGTGATGGGAGTATAGTGAAAAACCCTCTTAATGATATTTATTGTCGGATCATTAAGACTTGCCTATTTTATGTGTCGGGGTGGAGTCTTTTGAAAGCTGTTCTCAGGTTGGTTAGGCTTGATTTTATTTTGGGGGGGAGTGGTGTGCAACCAAACTCCACCAGATCGGTTTGCGAACAAGAAGACAATTTTCAGTTCTAACAGATTGGTGAAGAGTGAAAGTTCATTGAATCGTGGGGGAAAAGCATCAAGGGGAAGAAGAAGAAGAAGAAGAATTTTAAAACTAATCGTGTGAAAAAGGTATGTTGTTAGCATTGAATACTCAAATATAAACAGATTTCAAACATAAGAATGCGTGATCAATCCAGATGAATCCAGCTCATCAAAGACCTGCGCAGCGGGCGGCTCAGCTGCGGCGGAGGGCCGAGTTGAGGATGCGATTCCTCCGGAACGCTCAGCTTGTGTTGCGTATTTTGCGCGAACAAAATGTGGATGAGCGCTTCGTTGTCGAAACGTCAAGCATCCATTTCGAGATGATTGAGAGCATCACGAGGCAATATGAGATAAATGATCGGGCAATGCGTCGTATTGCCGCGACCGAAAATGCTGCACAATCGACCGTCCAATGTGCGGATATAACATCTTCCACGCAAGAAGATGCGGAAGATTCGGATGCGGAGACGGTGCACATTGATAGGGGGAGAAGTAGATCGCGATCATTCGGTTCGGACTCATCGAGATCGAGTCCGGAATCACCATCGTCGTCGAGGTCCTCATCCCCGGACATACCACCGCCGCCGGGGGTGATTCCACTCGAACAGCTTCGTATTCACGAATATGGTTTTGAGTGACCCAGAAAGTTGTCATTTTAGAATATAGGTTAGACTTAAGACATAAGAAAATAAACATATACATATATATTATCAGATAATTCGCGTCATTGATTGCATATATATAACACCCTGTCACTCTTCAAGCATTTTCAGCTAGTATAATTCGTATATATAAGCTAAGAATTAGATATTTCAGCCATCTTGGATCGATTGTCGGTAAGAAAAAAAAAAAATATCGGTAATCGTAACCATCATTCGAAAGCGAATCGTTAGTGGCGCCATCGCAAGACGGAAAATTGCGGGGAAATTGCAGCCATCGGACTATCGGTAACCAAAGATCGGATCGTTACCATCGGACTATCGGTAACAATCGGTAGTGGCGCCATCGCACAACGGCGAATTGCAGCCAGCCGATTGTCGGTAACAATGATCGACGATCGTTACCATCCGACTGTCGGTAACTTACCCACGCGGTCAGTAGGTTACTGACTGCCTGATGGCCGGTAAAGAAGGCTGGATCCAGAACTGTCATATCTATACTACTTATACCGCACCCATTTTCCCCAAACCTTTATGACTACCTAGAGGGTTGTTGGTCTCATAATCGTCTTGGTACATAAATATTGGAAAAACTAGTTTATCACCAAATGTTGCCTTCTTTTCTTTCCAACTTCTGCCTTGGACAACATTTTTAACGAGAATATTATTTTCTTCTAAATCTCTTAAATATTTGATCGTATCATTGAGAATGTTTGGTAATTCGAAAATGTGTTTCAAAACATTACGCAATGGAATAAACTGAATAATCTTTGAGGCTTTCGCGGTGAGATTCTGAATAAGACTTGGCTTCCGGGATGGAGCCGCGTTGTTTAATGGTTAGGTGCCGACGTTTCGTAAACATTGCAGTTTACTTCATCAGGGCGAGAAACAACCTGATACTGGTTGCTCCCCAACAGGGTGTCCCTATTTATGCCAGTTGCGGAGCCGTCCATGTGTGACGTTCCGCTCGGGTGGAGTTGACCAATCATATGTTTTTAAATGGTTGGCCAAACATTTAAAAAAACCGGGAGGATGGCGTTCCAAATTGGATGGGTTTGAAGTCCGTTGTCTCTGTTGATGTTGTTAGGATGTTTACGGATTTCAAGGGCTTCTCTGTATTTTCGAAGAAAATACTGATTTGAGTTAGCCAAGGAGGTGGTTTGGTCAAATAAGATTTGGTGGCCCGTTTCCATTTGGTGTTCCGCCAGAGCTGAGATAGTTAAGTGCTTCAGTTTGACGCATCTTTGGTGTTCTTTAAGGCGAGTGCTGATCTTCCTCCCGGTTTCCCCGATGTAAACTTTTCCACAGGAACAAGGGATCCTGTATACCCCTGAAGAGCTGAGCGGGGGGAGTTTATCTTTTGGGGAGTTGAGGAATTGCCCGATTTTCTGTGGTGGTTTGAAAATCGGTTTGATGTTGTTTCTCCTTAGGATTCTCCCTATGGAGTCCGTCACTCCTTGAATGTAGGGGAGGAAGGCAGTTCTTCTCGTTACTTCCGTTGGTAAGTTTGAAATGTCTGTCGATGGGTTGGGCTTGTTCTGGAGTTTTTGGATGGTTTGTTGGATTTGTGTGGACGAGTAACCATTGGATTGTAGGGTTTTCTTCAGGTGGGCTAGTTCGACGTTGAGGTTATCTGAATCAGAGACTGTCAGTGCTCGGTGGACGAGTCAGCTGATCACTGATCCTTTTTGTGATGGGTGGTGGTGTGAAGCTGCGTGGAGATATCTGTTGGTGTGTGTGGGTTTGCGGTATACGCGATGTCCCAATTGACCATCTTGTTTTTTCGTGACTAGCACGTCCAGGAAGGGAAGTTGGTTGTTATTTTCTGTTTCCATCGTGAAGCGTATGTTAGGGTGTCGGGAGTTGAGGAAGTCTAGAAAGGTTTGGAGGTGTTCCTTACCATGTCGCCAAATGACAAAAGTGTCATCAACATATCGGAGCCAGAGTTCAGGTTTTAGTCGGGCTTCTCCGAGGGTGTGGCTCTCGAAGTGCTCCATGAATGTGTCCGCTATGATGGGAGAAATTGGAGGTCCCATAGCAGCGCCTGAGGTTTGTTCGTAGAATGCTCCTTGGTAAAGAAAGTAGGTGGAGGTGAGGCAGTGTTCGATGAGGGGGAACAGTTGTTGGGGTATCTTTTTGGATCTTTTTATGATTTCCAAGGTGTCTGGGATAGGGACTTTCGTAAACAGTGATTCTACATCGAAGCTGACTAGAATGTCATCAGGATGTAGTCGAATCTGTTGGATTTTCTCGACAAAGTCTTTCGAGTTGAGGATGCGTGAGCCGGAGTCGGATAGGAGTGTTTGGAGTTGGGACGCCAGATACCGTGAAAGTTTGTATGTGGGCGAGTTAATCGCACTAACTATTGGTCTCAAGGGTACGTTGGTACTCGTCCACCGAGCACTGACAGTCTCTGATTCAGATAACCTCAACGTCGAACTAGCCCACCTGAAGAAAACCCTACAATCCAATGGTTACTCGTCCACACAAATCCAACAAACCATCCAAAAACTCCAGAACAAGCCCAACCCATCGACAGACATTTCAAACTTACCAACGGAAGTAACGAGAAGAACTGCCTTCCTCCCCTACATTCAAGGAGTGACGGACTCCATAGGGAGAATCCTAAGGAGAAACAACATCAAACCGATTTTCAAACCACCACAGAAAATCGGGCAATTCCTCAACTCCCCAAAAGATAAGCTCCCCCCGCTCAGCTCTTCAGGGGTATACAGGATCCCTTGTTCCTGTGGAAAAGTTTACATCGGAGAAACCGGGAGGAAGATCAGCACTCGCCTTAAAGAACACCAAAGATGCGTCAAACTGAAGCACTTTACTATCTCAGCTCTGGCGGAACACCAAATGGAAACGGGCCACCAAATCTTATTTGACCAAACCACCTCCTTGGCTAACTCAAATCAGTATTTTCTTCGAAAATACAGAGAAGCCCTTGAAATCCGTAAACATCCTAACAACATCAACAGAGACAACGGACTTCAAACCCATCCAATTTGGAACGCCATCCTCCCGGTTTTTTAAATGTTTGGCCAACCATTTGAAAACATACGATTGGTCAACTCCACCCGAGCGGAACGTCACACATGGACGGCTCCGCAACTGGCATAAATAGGGACACCCTGTTGGGGAGCAACCAGTATCAGGTTGTTTCTCGCCCTGATGAAGTAAACTGCAATGTTTACGAAACGTCGGCACCTAACCGTTAAACAACGCGGCTCCATCCCGGAAGCCAAGTCTTATTCAAACTGAATAGTGATTTTTTTTTTATCTAAAGCTGTACTTGATTTATTTTGTTTGAACACATCTTTTTCACCAGCAATTATTTCTTGAGGAGGAATGTATGTTTTCATTTTTTCAAAGTAATTAAAGCACTGATGCTCAGTATTAAATAACTCAAAAGGGTTTTGCATATCTTTCACCATTCCTCTATATGCTGTTATTGAATCTGAAGAATCTCCTAAGTTTTGACATTTTTGTATTATGTTATCTAATAACGTAGTAATAGAATCAGTCTGCAAAAAAATAGTGAAGGCTTTTAATAGCTCTTGAACTCGATTACGAGGCAAATCTGGAATGCTATATAATTTACTAACAAAATCTGCTGCAGCTTCAGATAATGATTTCGAAAATAATACTGGAGTTCATTTTGTAACGTATTTTATTAATCTTTCTTAGTATTCACGAAAATAAGTAGTACGTATTATTATAAGTTTTGACATCTGAATCATGAATATTATAGATAATATATGTATTAAACTTAATCTGACGTTTAATTTTAACATAACTTTCAGCAACACTTATAATTAGTCGATCTTAACTTTTAATTCTTTTTCAAAAAATGTCAAAGCCCTATTTAAGAATGTAGAACATTTGTTTGTAGGAATATTTAAACGGTAGTACAATTTTTGAAAAAACAACTAAGTTTGATGCATAGACTTCGGATATTCGCAGTTACATGAAAAAAAAAATTCTGAACGTTAAATCTAATGCATCCAGAGCTGAGTTTGTTCTGTAACGCACTTTATCTATGACGACATAAAATGCTTCCAAAGAAGATAAAGGCCCAACAAATACCATAAACGGCTGTAGTCGTTCTTCAACAGAACTTAAATAATTGTGCTGTTCTTCAATCTTCTTGTCTAAGTCGGCAGCGATCTAATAAAAATAATTAATTATATATTTCATTAAAAAACGGAAAAAGTGGAATCAAGAATTATTTAAATATTAGATATTGAAAATATAGATGGAAAGAAGAGTTATCTTAGAGCCCATTTTACATAGTTTTAAACTATTACTTACATTGACATGAAGAATAAATGTTCTTTCTTGATAATTTTGTTCTGCCTGCGAGGTTGTTTCAGTCTCTATTTTTGGTCGTTTAGTAGCTAGTTTGCTGCTTCTTTTAACAGTGGGTAGTGACGCTGCTTTAAGTGCATAAGGCAAGAGCATTAACAGTATCGCATCTTCATTTTCTGTTAGAATTAAACAACAAATGAATTTAATAACGTTAAAAATCTTAATTGTTGATTGAAAGAAATAATTGCCAGCTAATTTCAATTACCTTTTGATGAATTCGTCAATAAATTGGATATGGCTTTGACTTCATCATTGAGTTTTTTTGATTTGATAAATTTATGCAAAATGCCTCGTAAGGACTCCCAAACTTTGTCAATTTCAATATTGTTATTTGGATATTTAGTGTTATAATCTGCGATCAGCTACAATGATAAAAATATTATACATATATAATATATCAAGGGGGACTTATACTGAAATTTGAACAAAAATAGTTTTTAATTTTTTAAAGGTGTAGAAAAGGTCCAAATAAGAAAAGCCTACGTTACGTTATAAATGATCCTAATATCTATGTATAGAAAAATATTCAATCTCCTGCCATAAAAGTGTAGACAGAGGGAACCTTTCGCAGAACCTTGGAGCGCAGCGAAGGAAAGTTTCTGCAAAAGGTTCGTTGCGCCTACACTTTCATAGTATAAGATTGAATTTTTTTCTGTACATAGATACTACTATCATTTACAACTTAACGTAGTATTTTTTCAATTGGATCTTTTTGACACCTTTGAAAAATAAAAAACTATTTTTTGTCCAAAACTCACTATAGTACCCACCCCCTTAAAAGGTACTTAAGAATATGAAAAATCATAGAGACAATAAATAAAAATATTTATGTGTCATAGGCCGTAAAACCGCGATTTTAACCTCGCTTCGCTCGGTTTAAACGCGGTTTTTGGCCTGGACACATAAAATTCTATATGCCATACGGCCCAAAAAGTATTTTCTGACGAATTTAATTATAATCCTCGCCTTCGGCTCGGATTATAAACTCAAATTCGTCAGAAAATACTTAATCGGCCTAGTGACATAATGTACTATTGTATTTGACTTACTAAAGCTGACCCTTTACTACTAGCTAGACAACGAAACTCAGAGAATTCCCAAAGTCCCTTGTCAGTTTTCTTTTTTATTAATTGCTGTCTTGATATAAATGTGTCAGTCCAAGCTTTCTCTATTATTGACCACTCCGCTGTATTTTCTCTCAGTATAGTCAACTTACTTTCGGAATCTTTAAATCATTAAATAAATATTAATCATGTTATTAGAAAATTCCGAGCCAAGATTAAATAGTTTCTAAATTATTAAAAAAAAATAATAATAATAATTTAATATGATTTTTGGGTACCTAAAGGAACTTGAGAATTACATGAGCCATTTCTGTCTACAAATTTTAGAATTCCACATTCAATTAGTGTTTTTCGCATGTAATTGACGCGGCTAATCAATTTTCCTGATGGACCAACTCTATGGTCCTTATCGCCTTGCCCCGGTGTATAAAAAGTGCCAGCTCGTTCTTTAAAAACTATACTCATTTCCTCAGCTAGTCGTTTTAGATTTTTCGAAGAAATCCTACAGACAGTACATATGAAATGAAAACATAGTTAAAAAGAATTGAAAATTGTCTACGAGGATATTTTTAATGTAAATTAAACTTCAAAACTTACTCAAGTTTTTTCAACGGTGATTTTAAAGATACATTTTCAGATTGCATTAAAACTTGTATTTCTCGATTCACAACGAGTCGTGTCAGATTACTCAGCATCAGATCAGATAGAGAATCATGCTTTTCATAATAATATAAAATTAATTGGCCCTCGAAACTACTGCTTAAAAATGTACGCAAATCTTGATAGGCTGACGGAATCATCTGATAGACTTGAGGAGGTTTGTCTCCTGAATGATTAGCAATAAGTGATAGGGCTACATTGTTTGAAGGTGCCAATGACAAATCAACATTTGAAAGATCTCCAACTTGAATCGTTGGAGTTATATCCAGGAAAGAAGAAGGTTCGGCCATAGACATCGCTGAGAAACAGAGAAGAAAAAAGAAAATTGATCAGAATTATCGAATGAAAAAATATAATTTTTATGTTTCGAAATAAATTTCGACAAAATAATCTCATTGCTAATAAATAAAATTGTTAAGATAGCTCATATAATTCTCACTGTTTATTTTAACTAATATTAATATGTATAACTTTGTAGAGAAAAAAAAATGTTTAGAATATATTTTTATTAAAAAAAAGGTTAGAATGAAACGCATGGCATATTACTAAAACTAATTGATTACATTGAATATTGATTGAAACTTACCTTAAAATATTAAAATTAAACAACAAACACTCAATTTTAAAAACACTTAGGTGTAATATATTATTTCACATATTTTTAAACAATAACGTAAACAATAAAATAATTCGTTGCTGTAGTAGACATGTGACAATGATCAAACTGTCATGGCGGCGATTACCTACTGCCATCTACTCACGACTCTGCAGCAAAAGTGACAGCAAAGTAGAGAGAAGCATGTTGACAGCTGTTGTGGTTAGTCGTTGTGACATGAGTGAACGATGTTTTTAGAGTAAGAATCGCTGCTTTTGCCGTGATGTGCAAATCATTTTCCACTATAGTTTCTAGCAGTACTCATTGCTGTTGTGGCATTAAACCGTGAGGTTATATTGAAAATCTATGCTTCTAAATGCTATATTGACTAGATTCATGCCGTGCGCAGCACAGGACACTGTTTTTTTTTCTCCGTGTAGCCGCGTGATGGACACTCGACCTTTAGCCCTGGTGCACACCATATTTCTTGTAACAGCACGATTTTCGCGTTTTGTCAACATTGTTGATAATTTTCTTGAAATAATAAAAACGCCCGCTGCAGTGGGCGATTTTATTATAATAATGAATTACGCCCGCTACAGCGAGCGATTTTATTATAATAATAAATTGCGCCCGCTACAGCGGGCGATTTTATTATAATAATGAATTGCGCCCGCTGCAGCGGGCGTTTTTATTATTATGATAAAAAACGCCGGCTCGTCTGAAAACTGTCACTTTAGGCCCGCTGAATGGGTAAAAAAAACGCAAAAATCGTGCATGTGTTACAAAAAATAATGTTCGCATCGCGGGCGTACAACTGAACGACCTTGGGTGATCGCGCGACCCTCGGGCCGGCTACGCCGGCCCGAGGGTCGCGTTCGATCACCCGCGGGCGTGAAGTTGTACTTTACGCCCATGGTACGAAAATGACTATTTTGAAACGTACACCACCGAGCTATTTTTTTCCACAAAGTACCCTATTTCGAAAGCGTAGTCCATAAATTTTATGAAAAAATAATGAAAATTGAAAGAATTACAATTTTTTACGTTTAAAAGGGTCTTTTTTGCAAATTGATGGCTTTCGGATTTTTTTTACCATGTTGAAATTTTATTTTTCAAGAAACAACTATGGATTCTTATTCTAAAGAGTTCAAAGTATGTGAAAATATTTTGTTGATTGAAATCGGACTGATAGTTTGGATGCAAGAACCTTTTGAAATCTGTCTGGGTCTATCTGACCCAGTGTGACAACGGCGGGATTCCTGAGAAGTGTGACAACGAAGGGTTAACTTAACTGAATTGATTACTCTAAGAGCGAAAACTATTACAACTATGGATAGCGAGGGAAAGTAGTAGGCACGTCTATTTGCTTCAATAGATGAACGTAGAAGTGATCTTCCTTCGGCGATAATTTGGCAAGGTGGCTCTCCGTGAGGTAGGTCCAGGTGGGCGACCTATCCGGACCTCCTAATTACCTTATTGGCCCTGCGAGCGACAATGTTCGAACAACTAACTCATCAGTTGACCGGCTCGAGGTGTAATCTTGTTGCAGAGCGCCAGGCGTTACCTCACGCGCTTCACAGCGTCAGAACCACCGTTCTGCAATATTTCAGCTGCGAGATGGCTGGCGGGAGGGTGTGACCTTGGTTCTTGCTGAGCTTTTCCGATCTAGGCGATACCAATCCCTCGAGATGTCCTCCACAGCGGCAATCTCTGCTGTAGATGACCTGCTGCAGACTTCTGCCAGGTCTAGGTGTCCCATCTGAGTCTCCACTTCTTCGTGACCTGACAGAGCACGCGGCACACGATACTCGTCCACTCTCACGTAGGATGTCCTCTGGCGATACGTTACGTCACTCGTCCAGGTATGGACTCTGCATAACGTCGTCTTCTGATTGCTGGATCGGGCGATATAAGCTGACTGTACTCGACGTAATAGTCAGATGCTGTATGACAATCCAGATAGCCAAATTGCGTTTTCGAAGCCTGGGCTCGGATGATAATCGAAATCAGTCGTTCCTCACCCCTTTTTCGACTGAAAGGAGGTGCGCGACTAGGTACCCCCACGAAAAAAATATATATGCTAGGATATATGCATGGAATATATCCTAGCACATATGAAATTATATATGCTAGGATATACTCAAATTTGCCCAAAGATATATCGTAGCATATATGCCAAGATCATATATTCTGGCATATATTCTAGCATATATTCCGGCATATATACTCCAGCATATATTTTTAGCATATATTCTGGCATATATTCCGGCATATATTCTGGCATATATTACAGCATATATTCTGGCATATATTCTACCATATATTCTAGTATATATATATTGCTAGGATAAAAAAGCCAAAAATTCTTGATATGATTACGTGAAAAAATTAGCGGCAAATTTCTTTTTAAAATATTTATTTCTTTATGTCTTTTCCGGTTTGTTTGAAACCTCCTGACATTTTGAGGTTTTCCGATAATGTAGCCAACATGTTATACATAACGTGAGTTGGCAATAATATTACTACCATCATTTACACTCAATTCGATTTCTTCAATTTCTTGGTCGTCAGTATTATTAACAGCCGATGATGAAGGCCCGGAGACATAATTCTTTCAGGTGCCTCAATTTTCCTCTCCAACATTTTAATTGAATCTAAAACAATTATGTATAATTAACTACCGAATTCATTATGCAAAAATTTATAATTTGAATGAATTGATAATTTGAATAATGCAATTGGCTCTCACCGGACACTTCAATCACTATTGCGTGGAAACATTTCCAGCCACCTGGTGCCATTTTCTCCGTATCGTCCCATTCAACCATACGTATACATTTTTTTCGGATCATGATCTTCGCTCAAAAATTCTTCGAAATCAAAATCCTTAATGTCTTGAATATCGATCCCTGGCGTCGTCTTCTTGTCATAAGAATACCCACATTTTTTAACGATCAAATAATTAATTAATCAATTATTTATTAAACCCGTTCACCTCCGCCAGCCGTATATGTTTTGACAATCAACAATTGAAGACGAGCAAATCCTGACTCTGTGACAACGCTAAATTGAAAAATAAAAAACCCTCGTCGGTAGCGCCTGATCGGTAGTTAGCGTTATCACAGAGTCAGAATTTGCTCGTCTTCAATTGTTGATTGTCAAAACATATAGGGCTGGCGGAGGTGAACGGGTTTAATAAATAATTAATTAATTATTTGGTCATTAAAAAATGTCGGTATTCTTATGACAAGAAAACGACGTCAGGGATCGATATTCAAGACATTAAGGATTTTGATTTCGAAGAATTTTTGAGCGAAGATCATGATCCGAAAAAAATGTATACACGTATGGTTGAATGGCACGATACGAAGAAAATGGCACCAGGTGGCTGGAAATGTTTCCACGCAATAGTGATTAAAGTGTCCGGTGAGAGCCTATTGTATTATCAAAATGATCAATTCATTCAAATTATAGATTTTTACATAATGAATTCGGTAGTTAATTATACATAATTGTTTTAGGTTCAATTAAAATGTTGGAGAGGAAAATTGAGGCACCTGGAAGAATTATGTCTCCGGGCCTTCATCATCGGCTGTTAATAATACTGACGATCAAGAAATTGAAGAAATTGAATTGAGTGTAAATGATGGTAATATTATTGCCAACGCACGCTATATATAACATGTTGGCTACATTACCGGAAAACCTGAAAATGTTAGGAGGTTTCAAACAAACCGGAAAAGACAGATATTTAATATAGATATTTTTTACTTGAAAAATTTGTATCGTTATGTCTTATATATAAAATAAATATTTTAAAAAGAAATTTGCCGCTAATTTTTTCACGTTATCATATCAAGAATTTTTGGCTTTTTTATCCTAGCAATATATATACTAGAATATATGGTAGAATATATGCCAGAATATATGCTGTAATATATGCCAGAATATATGCCGGAATATATGCCGGAATATATGCTAGAATATATGCTAAAATATATGATAAAAATATATGCTGGAGTATATATGCCGGAATATATGCTAGAATATATGCCAGAATATGGCCGTGTTCGGGGAGCGCGCTTAAAGCGCTTTAAAGCGCTGAACATCAAGAGAGAGAGAGACGGAGCTTGGGGAAATCAAGAAGTGTGACAGAGACACAAGATTACTGACAGCGCTAAAAGCGACTCCCCGAACACGGCCTATATGATCTTGGCATATATGCTACGATATATCTTTGGGCAAATTTGAGTATATCCTAGCATATATCGACCGCTCCTAAGAGAAAGAACGTAACTCGCGAAGCGCGCTAGTAACGACCCATCTCGGACATAGCGCTAGTAAGAACCTATTTCGTGAATCCGGCTAGTATGAACGTATCTCGCCGATGCGCATAGTAAAGCCCTAACTCGGAAGTAGCGCTAGCACAAACGTAGTTGGCAAATTCTGCTAGAATAAATGCAACTTAAAAAAAAAATAATAATTAATAATTAATAATTAATAATTAACAATAATTAAATTAAAATAAATTAATTAAAAATTAATAAATCAAATAATTATTGAATATTTAAATATTAATATTAATTATTTTCTATTTTTTATTAATAATTATTAATTCATTAATTAATTATTATTATTATTACTAATAATTTGCCAACTACGTTTGTATAGCGCTAGTTCCGAGTTAGGGCTTTACTATGCGCATCGGCGAGATACGTTCATACTAGCCGGATTCACGAAATACGTTCTTACTAGCGCTTTGTCCGAGATAGGTCGTTACTAGCGCGCTTCGCGAGTTACGTTCTTTCTCTTAGGAGCGGTCGATATAATTTCATATATGCTAGGATATATTCCATGCATATATCCTAGCATATATATTTTTTTCGTGGGGGTATTGCTCTTTAACACTCTTGATTTATGAAGAAGTAAGAGGAGCACATCGGAGACCGACTATCAAAACAATATGTGAGGCACTCCACTCGCCACAATATCGGGAGAGGGGGCAGGAGGAGGTGTGGGGCAGGTGAGGTTGGAGGATGAAAAGAGGAAGGACGTTGCCCGTGTGCACAGCACAGCGCCTGACTCCAGCAGCCGAAGCTCCGGGTAGGCAGGGGAACATCGCAAAATAGACCTGTAGGTCGGACATTGTCCCACGAGGTCAAAAATGTCAATTTTTGACAAAAAACAAAATAATCCAACTTTGACGCCGCGTATTTTCTGAACGGTCCGTCCTAAAAATCTGGTCGTGTGCTCATTGGATTCGTTGATTCTTTTTCTACAAGATGGCCCCCTCGGATAGTGAAAAAAAAGATTTTTTGACCATTTCCCCAAGATTTGGGACTTTTTTGGTCAATTTTTGGTGTTTTGGGCCAATATTTCTGCAGGTATTCGTCGTAGGTCAAATCTGTGGCCAGATTCGTGTTCCTTGGTCGATTTTACATAGAGAAACCAATTTTCGGCCACTTGGTACGAAAAACCTCTGCGTAATCGAAAATACCCAAATTCAAGTCGAAAATGTGAAAAAAAACGAAAAATGGCTCTGGCTCAGCCAATAAATTTTTGCGGAGCCTAATATTTTGGCTTTTGACTACTCTCTAGGTGAGTAACAAGCCCACAAAAAATCAGCCAAATCGAAGGGGGTCGGTGACAGGTCCGGCTTTTCTTAAATAATTTTGCTCACTTTATAAAAAATGAAAAACTTTGCCGCCTGGTAAAAGGTTTTAGGTCTAATAGCGGCTTAGCTCATTCAAAAATTCGATTTCCCACCTAAATAACACAGGAAATTTTTATTTTTTTCGTTTAATTGAATTTTTCGTTGTTGAAATTTTTTTTCAAAAAAACCTTCATATAGCTTTTGAAGGAAATTAAATTCTCTACAAAAATGTCTACGCGTCAAATATGAACAATTTTCGCTATAACTCCGAAACTACTGGTTGTACGGTCTTCGACCACAAATACCTTTTTGTAGAGAATTTAATTTCCTTCAAAAGCTATACGAAGGTTTTTTCGAAAAAAAAAAATTTTAACAACGAAAAATTCAATGAAACAAAAAAAAAAAAAAATTTCCTGTGTTATTTAGGTGGGAAATCGAATTTTTGAATGAGCTAAGCCGCTATTAGACCTAAAACCTTTTATCAGGCGGCAAAATTTTTTATTTTTTATGAAGTATAAGATTTTCTGGTATGCCATCGAAAAAAAAAATATTGCCTAAAAATGAAACACCCTAATATATATATATATGTGTCAGATAATAAAATAAGCTGATAATTAACACGGTTTATTCGATGCTTTCGTACAACTTTTTAAAGATCAAATTCTTCCGAATCGAAGTATTATTTTCGTATCCAAGCGAGCAGCGCGTTTTTCGATCGTTTTTCAATTTTTCTATTTTTATCAGAATAACGCTCGAACCGATTGCTTAGCTTTTCAGAGTTATATTTTGAAATTATTGACTGATGCGACACGGCCATACTGACAAGCACGCGTCTCGAGTGCCAAGTCTCCATTCTTCTAATTCATTTCTGAAACAATAAAACAGGTATCGAACAAACAAGCATTAGTTTTCCGTTCGGCTTTCCTGACTTTACAAATCTGCAACAGCAACACTTTTCAGGACAAGTCTCCTGCTGTTTCATGTGTGCAACCATGTGTATCGTTATCTTATACTTCTCAGTACCTTGCAGTCATACTGCAAATTTGACGTTTCCAAATGTCCAAGACAACAATAGCTTTGCGGGCATGCCTCATGCATCCTCGCAATTTTTAACCATTGACCATCACCTGTAATAGCTGACATGCCTTTCGCATTAATACAAGTTCTAACTATCGTGTTCCACTCAGAATAGCTTTCTAAGCCTATGCTACGCAGTATCCATAAAATTTCTAGTCATTGTGACATGTTGGATTATTCTTGAGTTACATCTAGGCTTTGGGTTCGAGGATTCTGGGTGATCAAGTCCAGCGAGCGTCGAAAGCCAAAGTCGCACTCTCAAATAAAACAACGATAACCAACAACAGAGTCCTACGCTCTCTTCGGACTTCTCAGATAAATCCGGCTCAACCAGAACCACATGTTCTCTGCGAATTCTCAACAAAATTCGGAAACCAACCGAACCAGACTGCGTCTGTTCAACAACCTATTGTCCCAACACATCAGCACAATCTCTCAGCAAAGCCCATGTTTGCACTCATGACGAAAACTATCAATACCACACCAAAATTTTGTTAAAAACTCACTTGTATCACACCAATTTCTGCGCAATTCTATTCTTTCTGTATCTGCGACACAGTTATCCCTGAATCTTCTTATCTCCTGGAACTGCGATGAGTTTGTCATGAGATACTTTAATGCTGTTACGGCCTCTCAACCCAGAGCCTACTTTTTTAACCAAATACCTATCGTTCGGTACCACCTCAACGACTTCTAGTGGACCACGATATTTTGCGTCCAACTTCGTTTTGATTCTGTCATTATTTCTGACCATCACAAAATCTCCAATTTTGTATGGCTTCACTGGCTTGTTCTTTCTGTCAAATCTATCTTTTTCTTTCACAGCTTGTGCTATTATACTATCTGAAGCTTCTGCCCTGAGCTCGCTCTAAACAACTCTATCAGTTTTAGTCCAGTCAATAGAGATTGGATTTATATGGTCGTCATGCAAAAATTCTGATAAGTTTTTTTATTGTCGCAATCGTTTCATTGACAGATAAGGAGCTTAACTTCAAAAATCTGCGGTCCCCCCTTCCCGGCGTCAGTCGCCATCTTGAGAAACGCGTTTCATATTATCATATCTCGGAAACGGCTGACTTGAGGATAAAAAACTTTGGGACTTTTTTGTGGATAATTGAATTCCTCATCTTTTTTATTCCAAACTTTTTTTGATTCAACTTACCGTTTTTCTTCTCTCAGGAAGAAAGAAGAAGGGAGTTTCAGAGAAGAAAGAAAATTTGCTACACTAAACAAGCTGTAATTAAAAAACGGCAAGTCGAATCGAACAAAGTTTGAAATAAAAAAGATGAGGAATTTAACTATTTACAAAAAAGTCCCAGCGTTTTTTATCCTCAGGTCAGCCGTTTTCGAGATATGACATTAAACGCGTTTCTCAAAATGGCGACTGACGCCGGGCAGGGGGGACCGCAGATTTTTGAAGTCAAGTTCCTTATCTGTCAATAAAACGATTGCGACAATAAAAAAAACTTATCAGAATTTTTGCATTATGATTTGTGGTCTATTGACTGGACTATTTCAACGCTACTATGCTTCACTTGTTCGATCTCAATCGCATTTATTTTTGTACCAAATAAGATCTCGGCAGGACTTTTCCCTGTCGTTTTCTGTACTGTTGAATTAATTGCTAACTGCACTCTGCCTAACTCATTCTGCCACTGCTTTCCCCGAGCTTTACTTATGGACAGCATATTTCTCATGGTTGACATGACTCTTTCAACCTGACCATTAGCTCTCGGAGTTCCTGAAGCTATAAGGTGTAGCAAAATATTCTTGTTCTCACAAAATTCCTTGAATTTTAAATTCGTAGACCCTGAACCTTGGTCACAAATAATTCTTTTCGGTACCCCAAAGATAAATGAGTGTTTTTCAATCTGACTAATTGTTGTATCTGTATCTAAACGGTTTATCCAATTTAAAGTAACAAATTTGGTGAATCCATCTATAACCACAAAAACGTATTCTTTTTTTTCTGATGGACCTGATAATTTTCCCGGAATATCTATATGAATAGTGTACCACGGAACGTTGTCTTTCTCTATGGGATGTAGTTGTGCTTGCATCGGTCTCGAGACAGATTTACAAGTTTGACACAATATACAATTTCCTACAAATTTCTTGACCTGCTTTGACATGTTAGGAAACCAATACAGTTCATACAATTTATCGAAAGTTTTTTCCCAGCCCAAATGGCAAATATTTTCATGAACGTGATGGATAAGTGACCATACCATCCGTCTCGGTACCACGGGTAGTGTAATTTGTTTAGATTTCCTTTCTATTGTCCTCATCAAAATTTTGTCTCTTACACCGTAAATCTTTGTTGTCTCCGACCCGTCTAGCACTTCGCGGTATGAAGTTTTAATTTCCTCATCTCTCTGTTGAGCTACGATTAACCAGTCATCGGCCAGTTCGACTATCTTATTCACGTCGTCTTTAACTATTTTCATAACTGTCTTTTCCGGTATAGGGTTTCGCGAGAGAAAATCTGCGTGCTTCATTCTTTCACCCGCACGATATTCTATTTCAAAATTGAAAGATTGTAAAAATGCCCACTAACAATAAACTCGAGGCGTCAGGTCTTTTTTAAGGCTTGCATCCTTTAGCGAGTTACAGTCTGTCACTACTGAAAATTTACGTCCGACCAAATATTGTCTAAAATATTTTATCGCGTTAACAACAGCAAGTGTTTCCAGTTCATATGAATGATAGCGAGTTTCCGCATCTATGGTTCGTTTGCTAAAATACGCGATCGGGTGTTTCTCCTTATCGACACGTTGGAGTAACACAGCACCATACCCGAGTGCGCTAGCGTCGGTATGTAGCTCAAGTGGAAGCTCAGAGTTGAAAATACGCAATAACGGTTCTGAAGTTAAATGTTCAACGAGTTTAGTCCTAGCATCAGTGTGTTGGTCTGTCCATTTCATCATCTTGGTATTACCGGCAGTAAGTTTGTAAAGAGGAGCTGCTATTTGTGAAAATTTTGGTATAAACCTCCGAAAATAGGATGCTAATCCTAGTAATTGTCTTACCTGAGTCTGCGTACGAGGGATGGGGGATTGCACCAGGGCTTCGATTTTTCGAAGGTTGGGCCTCAACTCACCATTGGATACAGTGTATCCCAAATAATCAATTTTGGTTGCTAAAAATTTGCATTTACTCGAATTAAAAGTAAATCCGTTCTCAGCTAATTTTACCAAAACAATTTTCAGTCTATCAAAAGCCTCTTGCTCAGTTTTGCCAGGTACAAGGACGTCGTCTAAATAAACAATTGCAAAAAAAAATCTCAATTCTCCTAAAGCGTTATTAATCGCTCTCTGATACACGGATGGCGCATTCGTCAATCCAAATGGCATTGTTAAATACTCGAAATGTCCGTCAGGTATAATGAAAGCGAGCTTCTCAATCGAATTCTTTTCAACGGGAATCTGATGAAACCCAGCCACTATATCCAAAGCTGAAAAATAACGTGCCCCAGACAAACGATCTAATTGGTCTTGTATCAACGATAATGGATAACGATCTGCTACTGTGTTTGAATTTAATTCCCTAAAATCTACACATACTGTCGGCGCAAAAAGGTTTGGCCCCTCTGTTTGAGTGATCATAACTTCTACAGGAAAATTGGTAGAGCATCGAGTCTAGAAAGATCGGAAAGCGCCAAGTTTTCTGCGTCTAATGGTTGTTCGCAAATTTCCGTGTAAAAATCGTGAAAGCCGTTATGATCTCCGAAAAGTTAAAAAACGTAGTTTTTCGGAGTCCATTGCCGTACGTCAACTTCAACTCGTCACCGTTGATCTGAAATGAGTGTAAAAAATCTGGAAAAATTTAGAAATATTCCCTGAACATTGACGAACATGATAGAGTTTGGTAAATCCAAAAATATTCACAAACCTGGACACCAGGTGCAAAAAGGTCCAATGGTGCGATTTGGGGAACGGATCGGCACGGACGAACCTGAGCCGGCTCAAAATTATCGTCAGGATATACACTTTTTGATTCCGTAATCAGTTTTTGGTTCGCAATAGCGGACTTCCAGTAATCGACGTGAACAAGTTTTCAAATTTAAACGGGGCCGCGTGTATCCCAACCGCGATATTCTTCGCTGCATTCACATTGTTATATCAGTGGCCCCGAGTAACAATTGAGTCTGCGACGGGCGCGGCGGGAGGGAATTGCAGCGACGAATATCGCAGCTAGGACACAGGCGGCCCCGCGCAAATTTGAAAAATTGTTGACGTCGATTACTGGAAGTCCGCTATTGTGAACCAAAAACTGATTACGGAATCAAAAAGTGTATATCCTGACGATAATTTTGAGCCGGCGCAGGTTCGTCCATACCGATCCGTTCCCCAAATCGCACCATTGGACCTTTTTGCACCTGGTGTCCAGGTTTGTGAATATTTTTGGATTTACCAAACTCTATCATGTTCGTCAATGTTCAGGGAATATTTCTAAATTTTTCCAGATTTTTTACACTCATTTCAGATCAACGGTGACGAGTTGAAGTTGACGTACGGCGATGGACTCCGAAAAACTACGTTTTTTTAACTTTTCGGAGATCATAACGGCTTTCACAATTTTTACACGGAAATTTGCGAACAACCATTAGACGCAGAAAACTTGGCGCTTTCCGATCTTTCTAGACTCGATGCTCTACCAATTTTCCTGTAGAAGTTATGATCACTCAAACAGAGGGGCCAAACCTTTTTGCGCCGACAGTAGTCTGTCGGATCCATCCTTTTTCTTGACCAAGATGATTGGTCTAGAAAAAGGGCTTTTGCTTTCTCTAACTATTCCTGCCTTAAGCATTTTGTCAATTAAACCTCTTACAGTTTCACGCTCTACTGTGCCAAGCTTATAGGGTCTTCTCTGTACTAGTTTATTTTCATCTTTCAATATAATTTCCAGGCTACCAGAAGTAACTCGAATCTTCGGAGCCTCAACGCTCATGTGTTCTGCGTACATTTTCAAAAATGTAACCAGTGGTTCTCGGAATTATGCTGAATCACAATTAACTGCGTTGATGTCAATGTTCAAATACACGAGCCAACAAATTTATCTTCTCTTTTGAATTCAACTATGGTTCCGTCCAATGTGACTGAGACACCATCTGCTAGCGATTCTTTTCCGAGAATTAAATCCGCGGACAAACTTCCGTTCGGAACCACGAATAAATCAATCTCAACATTAATGCCATTCAGCTCGGCCAACACAGAGATCTGTTCACAGCAATCTACAAATCCGTCTCCAATCCCTCTTAATCGTGTAGAAACCGATCGTCTCTTACCGGGAAGCCTTTCTACTAAACTCTCTACGACAAGAGAACAGTCTGATCCGGAATCAAAAATAAATTTCAACAGCTTACCGTCAGCCAACTTCAAAGTATTTTCAATAGAGATCAATTTGCAAAGCCTCACTACCTTCCGATTCTTTTTAGGGCAATTTGGAGCAATGTGTCCCTCCTGATTACAACTGTAACAAGTGATAGGCTTCTTATAGTCCGATCCTCTGCTGTCCGAGCCCTTGTTGTCTCGTGACCGTGGGGCTTATCGACATTCAGCCTTGCGATGTCCTTTCTTTCCGCAGTTAAAGCACTCGATTTCCGAACGGTACGATTTCCCATCTCGCGGCGTCGAAGTCTTCGTATGAGGACCAGGGGCTCCGAAGGATGCACGCGGTCGATCGAGATCGGTCGTTCGTCCATCAAGAAAGGCCACTGCTTCTTGCAAACTCTTGGGAGATTCTCGAACAAAGATATTGCGCACAAATCGATTTTGTGCCGAAAAAGATAAGCCAGTAAGTTGAGCGGCGGTCTCGTCTACTGTTTTTCTGTCATTGAGCCACGCTTTGAGTTTTCTTCCTCTCTTCAAAAAGTTTTCCTGCGTGAACTCAGCGTCCTCTGTCCAAATCGTGTGAAGTTCTCGAGCAACGTTCTTATTCTTCACGAACGTACCCAGGAATTCGGCACGAATTTCCACCCAATTTTTTCCAGAAGGATCTATTCCAGTGAACCACTGTGCTGCTTATTTTATGAAAGCTTTAACCAAATACTGAATGACTTCCCAATCGTTCGGTTTATTACGTCGAACCCATTCGTCAACCATCTTTGTCCAACCAGTAGCGTCGGTATGTTTCCGGTCAAATTTTACTAAATCCATCAGTACTCGTTCTCGTCCTGAAAGTAAAGCCATTAGCCTCAAATTTTCCTCCTTCAATCTCGACTTACGCCTCTTTCGTCTATTTTCTGCTTGTGCTGATTCATCAGATTCATATTCGGATGAAGATACCGGAGATCGGGATCTTTTTCTAGTCCGACGAGACTTTACATATTCACCAGGATCTACAGCCTTTTCAGTGTTGTTCAGCACCTCACTCTCACTAAATTCACTGTTATTTTCCATATTTTTTTTTTTTTTTTTTTTTTTTACCGCCCGTGACAGTCGTTTAAATGTTCTGATCCCACTTCTGATGTCAGATAATAAAATAAGCTGATAATTAACACGGTTTATTCAATGCTTTCGTACAACTTTTTAAAGATCAAATTCTTCCGAATCGAAGTATTATTTTCGTATCCAAGCGAGCAGCGCGTTTTTCGATCGTTTTTCAATTCTTCTATTTTTATCAGAATAACGCCTGAACCGATTGCTTAGCTTTTCAGAGTTATATTTTGAAATTCTTCAGTGATGCGACATATATATGTATTAGGGTGACCCTTATTTGGGGGTCGGTGGAACTTTGACCATGACACCCCCTAGATCAGTTCCAAATAAATAAATAATAATCTGGGTGAAATTCGAGCTCTGTAGCTCATTGGGAAAGTGTGCCTGTAAGCCCGTATTTTCGCCCATTCAATTAACATAGGATTTTTCATCGAAAAAATGCATTTTTTTTTCACGTGCCTGTAGTGCGCTGAAAAAATCCACTATTACGTCATTTTAGAGTGTCATAGTTGGTAAGTATGTACAAATTTTTCCAGCCCTCTAAAACCATATTTCACAGAGTAGCCGCTGCCGACAGATTCTGGTTTTGGAAAAGAATCAAATTTCCTATAACAATGAAAAGATAATATCATATACCCAAGCCTTTTGGGATAGAAAGAAGTATAGTTCTTCCAAAACTAGAATCTATCGGCAATGACTACTCTATGAAATCTGATTGTAGATGGTTGAAAAAAATATGTACACACTCACTAACTATGACACTCTGAAGTGACGGAATAGTGGATTTTTCCAGCGCACTACAGGCACGGAAAAAAAAAAAATTTCGATGAGAAATCCTATGTTAATCAAATGGGCGAAAATACGGGCTTACAGACACCCTGACATGATTTTATGATTCTCTAATAGCAATTTTTCTGAATACGTCAAGTTCCGTAAAATCTTTATAGTGAAAAATATGGCCTATTGGTTGAACAAAAAGACTCCAGGCGCGTTACTCCAATGATTGAAATTCATCGTCGAATCATTTGAACAAAAACGAGTCCGAACACCCTTCTACAAATTTCAGAGATTCTTTAGTATTCAAAGGACTACCTTCAGTAAAATATTCATCATAAAAAATTATGACCTTCGTTTCGAAAACTGAAAAACAAAAGTTTTTTGAAAAAATCGTAGTCAAGAATTTTTTTTCAAAATTTCTGAACCCACAGCGTAAAAGGTGAAAGTTTTGCGATTCCGAATCACTGGTATAGTGAAAAACATCTGTATGATCGCTCAAACCGAAGTTACGTACGCCTAAAGATCGTTCCGTGCGCTCGAAAAGAAATTTTTTCATATTTTGAACATCGAATAACTTCCGAACCACTTGATACCAAGGCGAATGGCTCTAGATTTCTTGTTGGGGATCGGTTAGGAGTCAAAATCTCGCGTGGCACCAAAATCGGTGACCTATGCGCAGAAAAGTGTCCCGCTTGAGGGAGACCACCCCGTATATGGGCGTTTCTCCACAAACTGGGCGACTTCGTGTCCCACGGAGATTTCACCCATAAAATGACTGGAATTAGATATTATTTTTTACTAAAATTAATGGTAACAAGTTGTTTGAAAGAGCCAATAGTCTAAAAATATTAGAATAAATCCATAAAAAGGAAAATTTTCATATCAACACCCCCAAAAAACAGTCCCCTGGGATGTCACAGATGCAAAATCGAAATTATTTTGTCACCTGTAGTGAACAAGTAATAATATTTTTCAATACTATTCTAGTATCGTTGTCCATAATAAAGGCATTTCACAATTTGCATGGTTAAAATTTTTCAATTTACTATTTTTACGCCGAAATTCTGAGCTAAAGTTTGTCCCTTGATTTCTGCTAACAGTCCCCTGACGCACAGAAAAAAATTATTTTTAATGGTGTATGGTACCCTCGCCATGATTTATGCGTTAAATCGAATGTTCCCGCTGAGAAGTTCATATCAAATGCCGGACAGCGCTTTCGCGCTATTTTATCTAATCATTTCTTCGCGTTCAATGTGATGATGACGTGCTGTAAACTCAAAAAGAACAGTCCTCTGGCACGGTTTTTTCTTTAAATAAATCATTTTATTCACCCTATCCAGCTGGATAACATCTAACGGTAGAAATCGTATTACTATTACTGCGAGTTGATTTGATGGAATATTCTTAGTTTCGGCAAGATTTTGTATTTCTGCCAAATTCGTCAGTCCCCTGTCGCACAGTCCCCTGCCTAAAATATGTCAGTTTTTCCCAATTTTACTGTCAATCAGTTAATTTTATGAGATGTTGATTTCAGAACTTGGTTCTGTAACATGTTGATTTGTATAAAAAGTAATATTGTTCTTAGTTGATTTCAATTCGATTATTTTTTCAAAAAATGCGAAAAAAGTAGTGAGGACAATTTTGGGTAGTTTTTCGCCCAGTTTGTAGAGAAACGCCCATTATATCAATGTAATGTGTAATTGACTTTTTATTTAATTACACATTACTAAAGTACAAATTACAAATTACTTTAGTAATGTGTAATTAAACTTTATTTAAGGTGCCACAGTACTGGCGTGTCCTATATATATTTTGTGACGTCAGAATCGTGAAATACGAGGAATTTCGTCGACAAATTGAGCCCAAACGAGGAAACGAATTCCACGGGTATTGTTTTTTTATAAAAGCTTAAATTGATCTGTAGGGCGCTTACTTAGTGATTTTCAGCGTAGATTACCCAGTAATGTGTATTGCGAATAAATAAAAGTGACAGGTCGTTTATACATATCCAACATGGCGGCATCAGAATCCGGCCATTACAGACTTGTCGTATTTTCGCCGCATCCAGGAGATTAAAACGTCTATCACTCAACACAGGGAGTAAGCGCCCCGTAGGAATACACACTTGTTTCAGGAAAACTTATTTCACCTATCTGCGTCCCGTAAATAAGGCTCAATTTGTCGACGAAATTCCTCGTATTTGACGTCTCGGTATGACATATATCTATCGAAAATCTGAGAATTGACTTCCGGTACTATGGCACCTTAATTACAAATTACCAAAGTAATGTGTGATTGAACTTTATTTGACTACCCGGGAAAAAAAGATCAGATATAATTAGATTTAATCAGATATAATCAGATATAATCAGATCTTTTTATATCTGATAATATCCAAATTTTTGATCCGATGATATATGAGCATATATACTAATATCTAATAATATATAAAAATATCTGACTATACATAGTCATATATAAACAGATATAATCGATGTCTCGAATGTTGGATCTGAGCATATATGATTATATATAACTATTGCAACATTGCATATTACAAGGCGCTCCTTACCCCTTGGACGACCCTAGCGGAGTGACTGTTTTATGGTATGAATGTTCAGGATGGCCCTGAGGCCTGGCAAAAATTCCGAGAGGCGACCGTGACCGGACTAAAAACTATCGAGCATATTATTTATTCTTTTGTTTTCTTTTACGACTTTTCTCTGACATGTGGGAGACGAGGCCTATACGAAGGCGAACACACAGACAGAAGCACGACCGAACAGACGCACGACGCCAAATACCGACTGTGGGGATCCCTTTCGACGAACGCCACCAAAAAGCTCAGGAGGCTAGCCACTGCAGGGCTACCTCCACCATCGACAGTGAGGACACGGGGGAGTGTCTCAGGCACTCTACATCGTGGGATATCGGTGGCGAAAGAGATTCCCGCCACCAAGAAGAATCTACAACCCGTGATCCTCCGATTTAGCGAGCTTCTAACATCGTGGGGAACTTCGAAATTCGCGCGTAGCGACAACAAGTCGCCATAGTTAGAGATCCTCCAGTCGATGCGAAAATCAATAATCTATCGCCTAATGAGGGCGCTTAGGTACCGGCGCCATGTGGTCTAAACACTCTGCGATAGACTAGCGTCTAAGACACTTGTGTGTTTTGATCTTTGCGTAGCCTGTTGTTCAAAGAAATCTTTCCGTATATTCAAGCCCCGTGGGCAATAATAATTAGCTAAATTCTGGAGTGTGTGTGTGGTGCCTAAATACAACCTTCGAGGGTCTGTGGCAATCCGCGAGGATGGATTTTGGTCTGGAGAAAATCCTTTTTCTCTGTTGGCTGGAAGACGGTAAGCGTTAGCTATTCTTACCCATGCTAATTTGAATCCGGCAACGGCCGTCAGCCATCTTGCCTTGGTACAGCCACGAGGCTAATTAATATTTTTGGGAATCGAATTAAGCCGATCTCCGACCGGTAGGCCGTCACCAGTGTCCCCATGTACTAGAGTTAATAGTTCGAGTATTTATTTTATAGAAAATTCGGGTACTTTATATTTTGTTCGAGTTCGTATCCTTCGTACACGAGTGCGACAAAGATAGATTTAGTCCGTCACCGTCGCGCTCTCTTCCTCCCGCGGGGAGAGACGAAGCCAGAGGCTTAGTCGAGTCTCTTTGTTTAGATTTCGGGTCTTGATTTGAGATTTCAGAATTATTATTGAAATTGAATGTTTGGTCGCGCTAGGCGCAGAGTTAGGTTAAGTTAATTTTAATAATTTTTGTAAATAATAACTCTTTTGAGTAAGTTTTCTTTAACGGGAGGCTTCGCCTCTCGGAGGCGAGTTAGTCACACCAAAACGACTAACGATCACGTAGGCGATTCTTTATTATTGTAAATTTGTTTGATTCGCGAGCCTTCCGATTCTAGTCTGTTATTTTGTTATTTTGTTATCTTATTTATTGTTTCGAGCCTTAGGCTCATTCATCGTTAGCTTTAAGATTGTCAATATTCCTCGTGGAAAGTATCTAGTGTTTTAGCTAGTTTATTGTCCTACGAGGACCTAATTTGTCGAGTTATTTAATTTTGCTATATTTTTCCTTGTTATTGCTGTCCTACGTGGAAGCTGTTAATTATTTATTATTGTAAAACTCGTCAAGCGTGGCCAGGTCGCCTTTACACGACCTGTAGCCGTTTTATAACCGAGAGGAAGTACCTCCGGGTACACGATTTGTTAATTTCTATATTTTTCTATTTTCTATTTTACTTGAATAAATTCTATTTTTTTTTAATTAAATTCAACTACATCGAGTCGTTAATCAACGCCCCGCTAATCCTTCAAAATCCCGACCCCTCTCCGCGGTACTGACGCTAGCCGGCGCTCAAGTATCTGTAGTTTGTATTTTTTTTATTATTTAGATTTTCAGAAAGTGGCGGTTAAACGCCTGGCGCCCAGCATCTTTGTTTAGATATTAATTTTCCTTTGGCCAATTGTCGAGTGGACGGTTCTCAGACTAGCTTTCCGGTCTAGTCCGAGGACTAATAAAAATCCACGTCGCACTATATACAGTAATATATAATTATGTATTACTGTATACAGTTATATGTAAGTATATATAAACAGATATAACTTTCTATATCCGAACAGATATCATTATGTATAACTATATATCGTGATATATAGTTATATCCGGCCACATATAGTTATAAAATTATTACCGAATTTGGACCGATATAGTTATATATAGTAATATATAATTATTTCTGCTCATACAAAGCCATATATCAGCATACATAGATATATAACTATACATACATCTATTATATATTAGACCGGTTAAAAAAAGGCGACTTTTTTTTTCAATTTTCGCATTGAAATACTTGTGGGGGGGGGGGGGGGGGGGGCGATGCCTTGTTGAAAGCGGAGCTCTTAACCCTCTCAAGCATCTCAGTTGTCCCCACTCATGCGGCAAGCGCTAGTGACGTGGAGTAGGGAGCGCTCGACCAGGACCGTATCTGCAACTCGCAGCGCCTGTTGATGTCAAGTCTCAGCCGGTAAGCGTATGCGCCCACTAAGTAGTGATGGATACATCGCCGTGGCGCCTGGGAGTGGGGACACATTCACGCACAGTCACAGACGCAGAGTACTAACACACTCATGCTAGACGCCGTGATTGGTTGTGCCCTCTCTCCTCGCACACGGATACGTTTCATGCTTTTGATGCCTGAGAGGGTTAATATTAATATTTAGAGGTCGCTCATCGCGGATTTCTATTTTCCATTTGAATAGCAAAGGAAATTTTTTTTTTTTTTTTTTTAAGAACTTTGTAGCTCACAAACCAATGAACAAATCTGAATGACTTGTATATATATTTCATAGGAAATTAAACACACTATGATGAAAAGCTTCTCTAATCATTTTTTGATAAATTGACTCCTTCCAAAGTTATTCAAGCTCAAAGTGCAATTTAAAGTTGAGTCAACTATTTTTTTTAGTAATTCTTTTTTCAAAATGATAGGTACATTTTGTAGATTGTTCGATTCCCTATAAAACTATGTATCAGTCAGTTGGATTTGTTTATTGGTTTGTGAGCTACGAAATTCCGAAGAAAAAAAAAAAAAATATTTAAATTGGAAAATAGATATCCGCGATGAGCGACCTCTAAATATTATATTAATATCAAGAGCTCCGCTTTTAACAGGCATCTTCCCCCCCCCCCCCCCCCCCCCCCCCGAAAGTATTTCAAAGCGAAAATTAAAAAAAAAAGTAGTCGATTTTTTTGAACCGGTCAAATATATATATATATATACTGCAAGCGTATATATTATTTTTTATTTTTCAGATTACACGTAATTGTACACTGAGAGAAGTTTTTATTTACCAGTAATAAAAAAAAGTATTTGGATTTCTTCCGATCCAGTACTTCATATTAATAAATATTGATTATAAATAAGTATGATTCTATATTACATATTCATAATTTAGATTGCCGGAAAATAAACGAAGTTTAGTCATAAATGAAATTTTATTAGTATTTAATAAAATTTTATTAATATTTTATTAATAGGTGTTTTATTGAATACTAATAAATTTTATTACCATCAAATAAAAACTTCTCTAAGTGTATCTTCGAAACTGTGAAAATAGCGCGGCCGAGCTTCATGACTGTAAAACTGTGCATTGTAATCAACACATACAGTGGCCCAGGTGGTAGCGTCTCTGATTCCGAATTCGGCGAACGAAGGTTCGATTCCCGGTCTGATCTACTTTTTTTTTTTTTTTTTTGCTATATATACCAAGATATCAGTATATATCAGTGCTCAGATCCGAGTATATATACCCAGATCCGAGTATATATGCTCGGATCGTGCCAATTCTCGGATCCGAGTATATATAGGCATTTGGATCCAAACATATATGATTATATCTGATCTTTTTTTCCCGGGTACACATTATCAAAGTAATGTGTAATTAGATGTCATTTAATTACATATTACCAAAGTAATGTGTAATTAAATAAAAATTCAATTACACATTACGAAAGAAATGAGTAATTAAAAAAAATTTAATTGCAATTTTCACAACACTGGTCAGGGATCCTTCCGGTCGTTATTAGGTGTCGTAGGTGCGTCTATTCGTGCTTTTCGAGTGAATGTTAGCCTTCGTCTAGGCCTCGTCTCCAGTGTTGTGGAAATTATGATTAAATTTTTTTTAATTACTCATTACTTTCGTAATGTGTAATTGAATTTTTATTTAATTACACATTACTCGAGTTTAATTACACATTACTTTGATAGTGTGTAATTAAATCAAGTTTAATTACACATTACTTTGATAATGTGTAATTGAATCGAGTTTAATTACACATTACTTTGATAATGTGTAATTGAATCGAGTTTAATTACACATTACTTTGGTAATGTGTAATTAAATAAAGTTTATTCACACATTACTTTGATAATGTGTAATTAAATGAAGTTTAATTACACATCACTTTAATAATGTGTAATTAAATAAAGTTTAATTACACATTACTTTGATAATGTGCAGGGCCGGATTCACTCAGGGTGCCGCCCTGGGGCACCGTGAAAAATGCCGCCCCATTACCTAAAGCCTACATAAAATAGGTAAAGGTTCGGTATACAATTTTCAAATAAAGAAAATCAAAACAAAAACTTTCAAAAATTGTGAATAACAAGATACTAATCGCGTGTCTAATGGCATAAGGTCGTAAGCGCCAAAAAAAAATTTTTTTTTGCGGATATGCCCAAAAGATGTGATATTGCATGAAAAAAGATTTTGCCACCAACAAAACAAATTTTTGTAACACATGCATGATTTCTGCGTTTTTTTGTACCTAAAAATAGGGTCAAAAGTAGCCGTTTATTGACCGCTTAAAAAGAGCGGGCAATAATGGATTCATTATTGCCCGCTTCTTCAATAAGCAGGCAATAAAGAATTCTTTATTGCCCGCTTCTTCAATAAGCGGGCAATAATGGATTCTTTATTGCCCGCTTCTTCAATAATATATTGTCACAAAGCACCCTAGAAACTTGCAATTTCTAATTCCCGCCAGTCGGCCATATACGCGGCTACCATAGCCAAGACTCGTGTTCCCAAACACATATAATAATTCCTGATTTTTCACCACAAGAATGGGTGGCGACACCGTCGTCAGTCAGTTAACAGAGAGATTTAGACAGTCAGAAGAGTAGAGTAAAAAACAGCAGAGAGTACAATAGAGAGCAGTTTGAACACGCAGTGTAGTAACCATAGAGATATTACTATAGAGGAGGTGAGGCGGCCGAATCAGCGTAGTGCGAATAAAAAGAGATAGAAAACCGATATAGTGATAGCTTCCTTGTCTTTTAACGCATGCGCACTGAGTCTTTATAGCTCTAGAGATATAAAGAGCTATAAAGACTCAGTGCGCATGCGTTAAAAGACAAGGAAGCTATCACTATATCGGTTTTCTGTCTCTTTTTATTCGAACTACGCTTCCACTTACACGCGGCCCTATGTCTCACCTCCTCTATAGTAATATCTCTATGGTAGTAACCGATATATGTGCATCTTTTACATTATAAAACATTCACGCATATCAGGAATTATTATAGAACGATATACCGAGTGAGAGTTAAGCTTAATCATAAGGAGTGAAGTCAAGGATAATTATAACGAAGTGATATTAGTGGAAGTAGTGAATAAACATTATATATTCTACCACGTGTCTCTTCAATACCGAACCCATCCTCCTGAGAGACTCTTCAACCGGTGCTGTAATCTTCATATTATATTGTACTATCTCTAAGATCTAATCTATTTCTTATTTCTTACATAATAAGGAGAAGAAAGTTTCTTATTCGATCCATAGGTACGAGGGCCTACATCGAAGCCCGAATCCACGACGCCTAACGTCGAAAAATATTAGGTGGCGCTCAACGACAAAGCTAGCTCAACGTATAAAAGCCTTGGTGCACGCGGTCAAGTAATTAGCTTCCCTCGTAGAAATAATAGTGAAAACTTTACTCGTGTCGCATTCTTGGCGCCCAACGTGGGGCTAGGCTCGAAAACACGGAAAGAAAATTAGAATTAAGAGCAATTTTAACATTAAAATCAGTCATATTATATACACGGTATAACGGAATTATTCGAATCGAAGTATAGCTATTAGAGACAAAGAAATTCGAGAACCATTCAAGGCTCGAACGTAAACAAACACCTAAAGCCTAAAGCTGAAACGTAAACAAGACACGGCTTGCCGCGCCGAACCATTTCAAACGCTCGACCGAGTGACGTAACGACTAAACTTCCAATACAAAGGCTAACAAGGACAGTATTAAGAAGCTTTCTTCCTCTAACTTCGAATATTCAAACCTGTATATAACTGACAATAGAATTAAGGATTTATTATTAACACTATATATATATATATACATATATACCTCTATTATAACTAACAACCAGAATTCCAATATAATTGCCGACTCGAATTCGAGAAACCTGAACGAATCAAACAATTTCATATAAGGTAACCAACTTACCGACAGAAGTCAAAATAAATCATTACCGACTAAGTACACCGATATCGACCAGGAAGATAATTGGCTTAACAGACATTATCGACCGACCTGAATTCATTACTATCGATTATCGACCTAATTATAGATAATCAGATCAAGTCGGTAACCTAAATTTGACAAATTACCATAAATAACAGATAACGTTACTCATAGAGTACGAGTCGACAACGATATTGCTCACGCATTATCGACACCTGTCAGAATTGAAGTATAATCGTAATTCAAAGATAATTACCGGTTGAACAATAAATATTTCCAACCTAATAGAAATGATTAATCCAATAACCTGGAATATTAACCCAATACTGAAATGAAAATACGATACTTCAAAACTGAAGAGGTCTATTAGCTATTCATGCATCTAATTATTAAGTGAATTAGTAAAAATAAGCTATCCTAGAATTCAGGCTTATCCTATAAATTTAATATCTGGAAACATACGTTGGTCTAACAATATAAAATTCACATTATACAATGAATGATCAAGACGGTAATAGGAATCCTAATCTGCCACCTCCACCTGGTATGACAGATCTCACAGGATCTTTTTCTTTTCAACCTCCTTTAATACCTGGTCAAACTCCTAATAGCACATTAGAGGATAACCCTGTCGAGGACGAACAAGCGCAGCTAGCTGAAGCAGCAGCGTTAAAAGCAGACCGAATCCGATTGCTAAAATATCTCGGTTTACCCCCAGAGACACCTTTGCTCACCGGTGACCCTCGACAAGACGCAAATAACGTAACGGAAGCGATCAGAAATTCTTTACAACCACCTCCGAACGAAAAGTCAATATCACAGGCAGTTCCTGGTCACTCAAGAAGTGCACCACTACAACCGACCGACCAATCAGACCAGATAACCCCTCTACAGGAGACACGCGAACTTCCGCATATCAATCCGCTCGCGAACGCGATAAGTTCCTCAGAATACATAACTACCTTAAATACGTATATGAGCCGTATGATCCTAGAAGCACGGGATAAAGGTTATCACTTCGACTCCGTACCAATACCTGCTACCATACAGTCCACTCCAGAGCGACCAAGACCACTCTCAAGTGCCAGCACTTCAATCCCCCCAGGATTTAGCCAGATACCGGGACAAGATAACACTGATATAAGTCAAACAGCGATACCACTCTCTAATCCAACTAATCGCGTGACATTCAATCACAATCCCACTTGGCATAATACTGTACAGACGAGTGAACACTCAAGAGACCTAATCTACCCACATGCATTTCAAAATTACACACAAAACCCAATACGTACGCATGCGATACCTCCGAATATTAATACACACCCAATCTTCTCGACATCATACATGCCGACTCGTAACATGACTCAAACATCACAAAATCAGATACCATTTAGACCAAACCTCTCCCAACCTCATAACCATCCCCACGGATTTCCTCAGACCCTATCGAACGAAGGAGAACAGTACACCACGTCGCGCACACGCCCAGTCTTGTACGGACTAGCTAAACGCGCACAGCAGTGGAAACTCCAATACTCAGGCGGTAAAGGTCCACGCGCGTTCTTGAAGAAGCTAGAACGTAAATGTCATCAGGAAAGTATCCGCGGAGATGATAGACTCTTAATATTGAGCGAATGTTTCACTGGTTCCGCGCTTACTTGGTTAGAATCTCGCTGCGAAAGTTGGCAGACATGGGGACATTTCGTCAATGAATTTTCCGTTGCATTCGGCATGGAAGAATCCGATGCAGAAATCTTGAGATCCATTAATTTATGTCAACAAGGTCCCAATGAAACAGGATTCGAATACATCACTAAAATGATGGAGTTTTACTTCACAATGAATCAACCCCCTCGCGAAGAAGATCAGATAGCAGTAATACGAAACCAATCAAATCCACGTTATAGAGAATTCTATTCTCACCGAGGCAAATTTACCACGTACCACGAACTTCTACAAATCACTCGCGAATACGACGACATAGTAGCCAGTCGACGGTTGAATAAAAACGCAAATCCAAATGAAAAGCGTAACACACCGCATCGCCGCTCGCGTCTAACTGCGATCGCTCCTGTCACAAGTACAGACGGTCATGAGAACGATCAATCAGAAGCATCAGATGACGATAACATCGTACCTTCAGCGTGTAACACCGTTAATCAAGCACAAATCAACCTTACGTTGATGAATACTATAAAACAGTTAGCCGAACAAGTAAAACAAATGAAAACTGGAGTAAAACCCGATCATAAATCAAATACAAACTATGATTCTACGAAAAGGAATCCAAATACAAAGTTGAGTAAAACCAGCTCAAAAACTAACAACACCTTGACAACAAATGCGAACAAAGATTGGAGTACCGCTTTTTGCTCAAACTGTGGTGAATACGGACACATCCCGCGAATTTGCAAAAACAAACGCCGTATCGTCTGTTGTATCTGCCGCGCAACCGAACACTCGAACGTCGACTGCCCGCGCGCCAACACTCCGAACACCGCGAATAATTCCACTCCAACTCCAAAAGCATCAAATAGCCCCTCACAAGAAAAGTCACAGAACGTAACACGCGACTTTGGAAAATCTCGTACCGTAACCGCAACTACCGTAAATGAGATAACAAACACATTATCTAGAGAAGAGACCGACAGCGACTCAACTCTCTCGGAAGAAATATTCACCTACGAAGATTCAGACGATGAACTCAACAACGATCTCCAAACAGTAACTACCTTAACTGAAATGGAACCTGCAGCTGTTGAAATCGCAATCGAAGGCTCGCCAGAGGACCACGAAATTCCTGAAATATACACACTACAAGACGAACAAGACACTACAGCTTCCGTCACCACCAACCAGGAATTATCACGAGCCGAGAGAAGGAAATATTATATTCCCCCGAAATTACAAAACCGTTTGGAAAATCCTGATATCCAAGACCGCATGGAACAACGACGCGTATACACCGCCGGCACTGGAATAGACCCGCCTGCGAGAACCGCGAAATTACCCGTCACCATATGGATATACGGAGAAACCTTAACCGGAATAATAGATAGTGGCAGCGAACGCTCATACGTCAATCCGACAGCATTCGAACGCATCCGAGAATTAAGTCTAGCCGCACCGCGTCTGGACAGCACCGCTACTACGGGAATTAGGCTAGCCAACGGAACTACATTAAAAACCAAATTAGGAGCACCTTTCTTAATAGACGTAGGAGACAAATACGGAGAGCAATGGCTCACAGTACTAGAAGGATTATCCACTGACGTTTTATTGGGAATGGACTTCTGGATTAACTTCTTAGTTAGCGTAGATATCAGAAATCAAGTCTGGCATATGATAGGCAGTGAACTATCCTTTCCTATAAAAATCAAACGCTGCGAACCATTCGATTCAGCTTGTAGACTATTCTCGCTACACGACGTGACTGGACCTGAACAGATCCAATTAACACAATTCTTAGAACGGGAAAAACAAAAAGAATCTGAACAACCCCGAGGTTGTACCCAATTAATAACTCATAAAATAGAATTAGCCGATACTACCCCAGTCCGACTTAAACCATACCGGCGCAGTCCCACGGTAAACAAGCTTATGAAAGAGGAAGTAGATAGATTGATGGGAAAGGGTTACATTACAATTAGTAAAGGTAGCGCATGGGCTAGTCCGCCTGTTTTAGTCATGAAACCGAACGGAAAGTATAGGTTTTGCATAGACTACCGCCGATTAAATAAACAAACAATTAAACCAGCGTACCCACTACCAAACATGAATCGCATCTTATCCGCTTTACATGAAGCATGCTTAATATCAACCATTGACCTCAGCGAAGCCTTTCACCAAATACCGATGGAAGAAAGTCACAAAGAATACACTACATTCGTGTTGGAGGACGGAGGACTATATCAATGGGAAAGAATGCCTTTCGGTCTAACCGGAGCACCTAGCACATTCCAAATGTTAATGGACGCTTTAAAACGCGAATTAATAAGAAAACTAAACAAGAAAAACCTACCAAGTCGCTGGGAAAGCCACGCGTTTGCCTACCTAGATGACTGGGTTGTCGTCTCACAAACATTCGACGATCACCTTAAATTACTGGCAGTAGTATTTGAAGTAATCCGAGAAGCAGGTCTTGTTATTAACTATGAAAAAAGTAAATTCGCGAGAACTGAAGTCAAATTCCTAGGTCATATCATCGATAAGGACGGATTACGACCAGATCCAGAAAAACTACAAGCCATCCGCGATTTTCCACGACCTACCACTCGAAAGCAGCTACGAAGCTTCACAGGTCTAGTAAACTGGTATCACCGACATATGAAAGACATCGCCAGAGTGCAAGGACCTCTGAATAAACTCACCAGTCCGAAAGTACCCTGGCAATGGACAGAAACAGAAGAAAAAGCATTCGTAGAAACGAAGCAACGCGTTTTAGATGCACCTCGCCTACACACACCAAACCCCAACCTACCATACGTACTTTACACCGACGCATGTGACACAGGACTAGGCGCAGTGTTAACTCAAATCGATCCGACCGATAATAACAAAGAATACTTTATTCAATGCCTCAGCCGTCCATTACGCAAAGCAGAATTAAATTATACGACATCGGAAAAGGAATGTCTCGCTATCGTCTGGGCCATTGATAAATTACGTTGTTATTTAGAAGGCGCACCCTTTACAGTGGTCACCGATCATAACGCGTTGACTTGGTTATATACTCATAAAGATCCCACTAGCAGACTCGCTCGCTGGTCTATGAAATTATTAGCGCACGATATCACAGTAGTCTACCGTAAAGGCTCAGAAAACGAAGCACCAGACGCGTTATCTCGCCTATACGAAAATCTTAAAGAACCAAGCGACACCCGAGCAGCTAGAGACCTCGATCCAGACCTAGAGAACAACGATCTCGACCCTTACGAAGTATGGTACCAAAAGAAAATAACTACCATAACTCGACAAGCTCACTTAGTGACAGATTGGAAAATAATAGATAATAAACTGTACCATTGTCGAACAGATCTTGGAAAAGATGAGATCGGAGACCAAAACGCATGGAAACTCGTCCCGACTAAACCCGAGATCCCTAACATCTTACACGCAAATCACAACATACCGCAAGCAGGACACTTAGGTACTGACAAAACATGCGACCGTATACGACTACAATATTATTGGCCTGGTATGCATCGCGACATACAACAATACGTGTCCAAGTGCGACACTTGTAGGCTAGTTAAATTCAACCAACATAAAGTTAAACACCGAATGAGTATCAGATCACCGATCGCCCCTTGGGCTATAATATCAGCTGATACAGTAGGACCGTTAACACGCTCCACGGAAGGAATCCAATACATACTCGTAGTACAAGACTTATATACCAAGTACATAGAACTCATACCGCTACGTGCGCAAACCGGATCTTCCGTTGCTCGCGAAATAAGAAAAATTTACAATCGTTGGGGAACCCCTAGCATTCTGATTACCGATAATGGCACCGAATTTATCAACAAACACGTCGAAAAACTAAACGACGAATTTCAAGTAAAACACCATACCACTGCACTTGCGCACCCGTGTGCAAATCCCGTAGAACGATTAAACCGAACAATCAAGCCGATGCTAGCTGCGTTTGCCTCTCCGAGACAAACCAACTGGTCTCACTACTTACCTGATCTTCAATACGCTTGCAACTCATCTCCCAGTACCGCTACTAAATATACAGCAAATTTCCTGAATTTTGGTCGTGAGACTAGGGCAAGCAATTCCCTTCCAGAAGACTTAGATATAACTAAAATAGACCAAACTGAACCCTGGGCTCAAAGAATTAAACTCCTAGATTCCGTTCGGCATATTGCGGAGAAGCATCTAATAAAAAACCAAATCCGCCAATCCAAAGCACACAACGCTGGAATCCCACACCAAGCTCCTCAAATATCTATAGGCGAAACCGTGTACTACCCGCGCAAACGCCTTAGTAAAAAACAAGACAACTACAGTGCCAAACTAGCACCCAAGTTTGACGGACCAGCGTACGTTTCCAAATATTATCCACCTACCACGGTAGAAATCATTGACAAAGATAAGAAATATATAGGTAAATACGATATATATGACTTAAAATTTCCTCGTCGAAGTAGCCGACAAACCACTAACAAACCTCTTTGTTAACCATGCTTAGATCTCGTTCCTGATCCCACGGGGAGAAATTATACGAGCTATCAATTGTCAGCACCATGAACCGAAAAGTAGCCGAAAAGAGGACAGAACCGAAACGCCGCAGTAGCCGAATTTCCTCCCAAAAACCCCAATCGTCGCTTACCGATTCCGAATCGAACACGGTCGCGATAGACCTCACAAAAACCACCGGCACACAAACGCACGACAATGTTCATGACGCCACGCCACGTTTTATTGACTCGACCCAAGGTCGTGGATTCCTGTCGGTATACCTGGATTTAAACCTCAATCTGACCGAGGAACCCCTTAACCTTTCGGTCATTCGCCCGATTACACCACCTGGACCACCTCCAGTGTTCAACATACAAGGCACAAAACGAAAACTCTCAAACTCTTCATCCGATAATGAAACAATGACAATCGACTCTAGCGAACCATCGATAGCCACTGACTCAGACATCGAAGAAGGAGTAGAAGAGAAAATCAAAAAAGAAATCAAGGAAGAACCAAAGAAAGAAATCAAAGAAGAACCAAAAGAGGAAACCAAAGAAGAAGTGAAAGAAAAAGATGTGGAAGATAATCAATCCGACGCTTCACTCAAAGAAATAACCGAAATCAAAAACGCACCACCTAACCCCGGTCCCATCGACATCATCAGAAGCCGCTGCTTGAACGAGTGGGATGCCAAAGACTCCGAAATCATGAGTAATGAACCTAAGTTCATCGCCCAGCCCAGTGATTTCAACAATTATGCTACGATCGCCTTTCCTTCGCGAAAAACATTACAGCAACTACGCAAACCCTTGCTAACTCGACTACTAGAAACCCCAACAGTCTTAGCCACCCGACCAGATACCGTGACACTGAAGTTGAAGAATGCTCCAGCGAAGACTCTTACACTTGCTACTTGGATACAAACTGTTAATGACTATACCAACGACCAACTTCAACCCGGAGTGAAAAAGGAACTCCGAAACGCTGGAACCAATACCTTTCTCACACACCAACCAAAGATTTTGACGAAAGGCTGCATAAACTGTAGAGCCAAAGGACACTTCTACAAGGAATGTCCAATGCCACTTAGGAATGGATTCTGCCACCGCTGCGGAGCTGACAGATATTCCACTTTCAACTGCCCCTTTCCTCATGGGTGGGAGAACGAAATAATCAAAGGACGCTGCAACAAATGTGGAACGGACCTTCGATTGTTAAATGTAAACTGCCCAGAATGTCAGCGTAGATTCCCGGAAAACTTATCCTGGATGAATAACTACAAAGGCTCGTTAACCACAAACAACCCGACAATTACACAGACAAACCGAGAACTACATCGACAGGTCACTGGATTGGGAACATTTCAGCAAACCCCGTTACATGACCTATATCCAGAAGATCCTAGACCTAGCACCTCCGGTCTAAAGCAAACATACACTGGAGATAACCATGACTTACGGAACCGCTTGAGCCATCAGCCTCGTGACCGTCAACCGCGTCGCGTCTTCGGTAAGCGATTCCCCCCCCTTCCCAAAAAAGAAGAGGACTAACCAGAAGAGGACCACCAGAATCTCGCTTCAGAAAACATTGTCATACTCTAGTTAACTATAATCATTATTATACCCTAATTAACTATAAGCATCCAAGAGAATACTTCTAATTTAACCACTTGGCTTTAGCCCCAGAAAACTTTAATATTCAAAAAAAAAAAAATACATATATTTTCCTTTTTTCTTCATAGAATGAAGAGTCGTATTAAACTATATCATAAAACTATTCTAAGATGATACTCCTATCGTTACAATTATTCTCTTGAATCAACCTTTAATCTTAAGACAACTCTATCATAAGAAAACGAATATATAAGCTTAATCCAAAAACTCTCAAAACCCTTGACCAATCGTTATACTCATAATAGGCCATTTAACATAACGCTTTAACGATTCGTCAAGGCTTCATAAAATATTTTCAGAATCTTTAAGTTTGGCTACGGCAGACTAAATATAACCTCTGTCTAGTGGGGGAGGATGTCACAAAGCACCCTAGAAACTTGCAATTTCTAATTCCCGCCAGTCGGCCATATACGCGGCTACCATAGCCAAGACTCGTGTTCCCAAACACATATAATAATTCCTGATTTTTCACCACAAGAATGGGTGGCGACACCGTCGTCAGTCAGTTAACAGAGAGATTTAGACAGTCAGAAGAGTAGAGTAGAAAACAGCAGAGAGTACAATAGAGAGCAGTTTGAACACGCAGTGTAGTAACCGATATATGTGCATCTTTTACATTATAAAACATTCACGCATATCAGGAATTATTATAGAACGATATACCGAGTGAGAGTTAAGCTTAATCATAAGGAGTGAAGTCAAGGATAATTATAACGAAGTGATATTAGTGGAAGTAGTGAATAAACATTATATATTCTACCACGTGTCTCTTCAATACCGAACCCATCCTCCTGAGAGACTCTTCAACCGGTGCTGTAATCTTCATATTATATTGTACTATCTCTAAGATCTAATCTATTTCTTATTTCTTACATAATAAGGAGAAGAAAGTTTCTTATTCGATCCATAGGTACGAGGGCCTACATCGAAGCCCGACTCCACGACGCCTAACGTCGAAAAATATTAGGTGGCGCTCAACGACAAAGCTAGCTCAACGTATAAAAGCCTTGGTGCACGCGGTCAAGTAATTAGCTTCCCTCGTAGAAATAATAGTGAAAACTTTACTCGTGTCGCAATATATATATATATGCCGCTTATAAGCACAAAAAACGCAGAAATCAATACATGCGTTACAAAAAATATGGTGTGTACCAAGGGCTAAGTGGGCTTTTTGACCTCGTGTGGTTGCAGTACTCATCTTCGGCTCGCGGATGCACTCGTCTTCGACTCGTGCTCCCTCGCCTCCGACTAGTACTGCAAACTCCACACTCGGTCTAAAAAAGCCCACTTTACGCCCTTGCTACACAATATACTATTTTTCTTGGGCGCTTACGACCTTTTGCCATTAGACACGCAACTTATGAGGGTTTCTTCTTGGTTTCTTCGTCAAACGGGGCCACCCATTTAATTTGAGGTCTTCGAACATTCCGTAATAATTCGTACATGTTATTGAGGATGAAAAACAAATTTTTGAATTTTTTCAGATTTTTTGGTCATTGCATTCCAGAAATATTTTTATACTCAATAATTTTCACGTAGTGTGATAACTTGGGGAAGGAGAGAAAACTTGGGATGAAATTTCTTTGTTTTTTTCTCAGCTTTTCGGTAAAATTGATAGAAAAAAATTCCGGCCCATTTAAACCCCTTTTATAAAAAAAAAAAAAGCATTGAAAAATGTGCCTTGTCCTAATTTGGACATTTTTTTTTTTTCGTTTAAAAAAATGTCTGAAAAATGAAATTCATATTAGCGTTCTTTGGCAAAAAAATGTGGAGTGGCGACTTCAATTCTCTCCCCGAAAAAAAATAATCATCAGAACGATGATTCCTCTACTTCACTTCCATTTTTTTTTTTTTTTTTTTTTTTTCAAAAACTCGATTTTGAATATGGTTTTTTTTAGATTTTTTTTTTAAACGAAAAAAAAAAAAAACTGTCCAAATTAGGAAAAGGCACATTTTACGGTTTTCTTTTGTTTTTTTTCATAAATGCGGATTAAATGAGTCGGAATTCTTTTATTCTAATATTATCGAAAAGCTGAGAAAAAAACAGAGAAATTTCATGCCAACAACATTTCTCTTTCGAATTTTTGAAGACCTCAAATTTAATGGGTGGCCCGTTTGACGAAGAAACCCTCTTATTTTCTTTACTGAAAATGTGTGTAAAATTCTAGAAACTGGAAGCTTGTTTCACAATTTTGCAAGAAAAACTGCAGTGTTCATAATTTTTGGCACATTCTTATAATAATGAGAAAAAGTATTTCATTCATTTTAATTTATGAATGTTTTTAACATGATCACACTTTTCAAAGCATTTTCCATAACGCGAAAAAAAAAAAATTTCTCACGTTTCAAATTTTGCCGCCCCTGAAAATTTGCCGCCCTGGGCACTGGCCCCGAGTGCCCCTAGTGTAAATCCAGCGCTGGATGTGACTACGACTAATGAAAAACAACTGTATCGAAGTGTGTATAAACCGCGTCAAACAAAAAGAAGCAAACGAAAACGTACATTTAAGGTTGGCGATAAAGTTAGAATTAGCAAATATAAAAATGTGTTCGAAAAGGGTTATACGCCGAATTGGACAACAGAAATATTTACGATTCATGATGTGAAAAATACCAACCCTCTAACTTACAAACTCACCGACTACCTGAATCAGCCCATTGAAGGCGGATTTTTTGAGGAGGAGCTCAGCAGGGTGCAATATCCCGATGGCTATCTTGTAGAAAAGGTCTTGCGGAGGCGTGGTGATCAACTCTATGTAAAATGGTTGGGATTCGACGGTTCACATAATAGTTGGATAAATAAATCGGATATGTAATATAATTTTCATGAATAAATTTATTATCAACTTATTTACATTTGTTTCTTCACCCTCCTCAATCTTAATGCTAGCTTACATGATAATTGCGGAAAAATGTTTTCACACACACACACACACACACACACACACTTTCTCACACTTTCTCACATTTTCTCACATTTTCTCACATTTTCTCACATTTTCTCACATTTACGTGTAAAGTAAATGGGGAATTATTTGAGAAAATGTGAGAAAATGTGAGAAATTTACAAGTTTGCAAGATCTTGGTAACCCCAGGGCAAAGTATCAGTTTTACCAGGTATTAATTTTCGCTTATCGTCACACCAGCTTAGAGCTAACTTATTCTGTATGATAGTACTAACTTTATGTCGACCACTTTTTATCATACACTGTTTCCTATCTAAATTTTGATAACCAATAAGGCATCGTTTGTAATCATCAAACGTGATAGATTTTAATGTCGAGCCTTTTACACCCTTTGCACGTTTCTTATCAGTATCGCCACAAGTTCTGAATGAATAGAGTTTTGCGCGCAATCCGATAAATTCACTCATGATTTTTCCATTATTCTCATCCTTCATCAGACCAAGGCGTTTTTTATTCAACAAGGGGATGTTATAGGTATTATCAGGTGGATAGTCTGATGTATCGAACATTGTCGCAACATCACGCTTGATGATTTCACAGATATTTGGAACAGTAAATTGATATATCAGACTATCTGTATCGGTATACATTAATTTTGATTCGGTACTTGAAAAATTATTTTTTACATAATCATAGTGGAAGTTGTATAGAAATATTTTCGAAAGATCGAGAATAGCAGCGCCAATGTAGATAGGTTTGTTAAAATATACCCTGGTTCGACTTAGGGGCCATTCAACAAATACGTTCGCTTTTTTGGACGATTTGAGACCCCCCCCCCCTCCCCTATGTAACAATGGTTCGTTTGACTAGACCCCCCCAAAATAATACGTCACAAATCTCGACCCCCCCCCCCCCCCCCCCCCCCGGCCTTTATTGCCTTTTTTGGTCTATCGATCCATAATTCGATCTATTTCTAAGATTTGCCTTTCGATGTCACTTGGCATTAAATAGAAATAAAAGAGATATTTAAAAGCAGTCCTTTATTTCTCACTTCACTTTAACAAAATTCTCGTGCCAAAACACGAATTCTATACATAAAAACCGAACGTCACATTTTGCCCCCCCCCCCCCCCCCCCCCCGTGACTTGTCACGTCACATCAACCTCGACCCCCTCCCCCCCCCTAAAAGCGAACGTATTTGTTGAATGGCCCCTTAGCTCAATAATTATCATATCTTCATCAAATATGGTGCAGCTACGAAATGTTGGCCGTGCAATAAGAGCACGTGCACCGCCCCTGCCCTCTCATTTCGTGATTAGTTTCACGGTCTTATGGTTACGCACATTCTCCATGGTCTTGCCGAATACAGCGTTGTTCATAAGCTTATAGAAATTCTTCTCAAATTCATTTTTCGATTGCTTTCGCATATTTGTATTGAGATGGATGTATGATTTTAACCATGGTGATTGTGCGAACTTTAGAATTCTATGCACTTTTACCAGCTTCAAACCAAATTTGATGCATTGTTTCAAATTACGATAGTGCAGAACATATTTTTCCTTGGGTAGAAGCGTTGTAGCAATTTTACTACCCGGCGGTATAAAATGCTCGGGGCAGAGAGGTAGGTCGGCATGCTGTTTATGGAGCTCTACGGGATAATCTAAATCCACCTCTAGAATATAACCGATTGGTGCGTCATCCGGATGGGACATCACATCAATGGCATCATTTTCCCACTCGAACGACCCACTCGGCAAATGCTCACTCATAGCTGCATCATAAAGATTATTTACATCGAAATATATTAAATATGATTCCGCTTTGCTTGGATCAAAATCTTCACCCATAAATCGATTATTTGCTCGGGCATAGCGATTGGAGCACTGTGCCACACCACCCCTTATACTTTTCTCGATGAACAATATCATTTCCGGATCGTCTAGAAGTTAGAGATTAATTTTCGTTTGCTTCAACATTGCATCAAAAGCAAGCGCCGGTGCTGTGTAATAATGCAGAGGATCCAAGTTGTATGTTTTAAAGCAGCTATCGCGGAAATTTTGAAATATATCGGCTAATAAAAGTACATCGGTTTTCAGGTATAAATCGGAATATTCGCCCAGAGTTTTCAGACCAAACTTGGTCCAAACATTTTTCGCATGTTCATAATCTTCATTGGAAATATGGGAATCGCTTAGTCTCGAATAAAAATATTTTTCAATGGGTAATTCCGGCTCGTCAAGTTTTTCCCAAGAATCGATGTATTCGTAGGGGAATACACCTTTGCGAATCATCAACTCGAATTTTCCCTGATCAATGTAAAATTTTTGAGTTATTTTTTTATCCGCATCGCACACGTATGATGCCAATTTGTCAATGCTGCTAGCCATAAATCGCAGCGAATCTATAAATCTCAAGCTTATCATGGTGCCGTCAACCCTCTTGGTAAATGATATATACTTTTCCTTATTAATAGGCAATAGCGTGATTTCACCCGAAAAATTTGAGGCTAAAGATTTAATTAAGAAATGCGAATCATAGCCCGACAAGTTATGAAACACCACCGGAATCGCGTGTTTCTCACTGAAATTCAAGTTACACCGATTATGGGCAGGGCCGCGATATTTACCCGTGAAATGACAGTGATCGTGACATTTTTTTTCTTCCGGTGAAAATCGCTTCTCACAAATGTAGCAATTTTTTGCACGCATATGACGATCGCGTTGTGCCTGATTCAGAGATTCCATTGGAATTATATTTTTTATGCGCGACTCTACTTCAATTGATAATTCGCGAAGCTGCTCGATGAACCATTCAACACAATTAGGTCCGCGTTTGTTCACATATCTCGATAATGTCTCATCACATGAGCAATGTACATAATAGGCGACACTGTGCGGAATATGCTCTTGAGATTCATTTGCAACCGGTTTCAATATACACTCGAGATCCGCGTAAACCACGAATGGCACAGTTCCCTTATTCTGAAAATTAGAAAATTCCAATTTTTTTTTCTCTGGAAATTCCATTCGGATGCTATTCATTCGCATGCAATCTTGCCTGTGACTATCATACGCGCTGTGTACGCTAAAGTGACACAAGCATCTATCACACAAAAATTGTTCACCATCATGGTTCGATAATTATTTGCTAACCAAACGTGAAAGATTCCTAATCCAAGCAAAGTGAAATCTGGCTTTGAAGTTATTCAAGTTAGCATCTTCACCATCATCATCATGATCATTATCATCGCCATCTATTTCAATGTTACACTCAATCATAAGTAGGTGAATTGTCTTTTTATCGAGATTTGTTGAATTTTTACTGAGATAAAGAGGCGTGATAATGCTCTTTTTTGATTTTGAATTTGAGGAAGTTTCTTTTTCAATTCCGTATACATTGATTCTTAAATTATTCGCTTTTTCAAGTTTTTCTACGCTACGCAGGGTTGCGGGGAATTTTATACCTGTACAATCTATCTCTGAGATGTATCGTCGATAGCTGTGTGTTCTGGTTGCGTTGACGTGTACGGGGTGGAGTGCTGCGGCAACAGACCACAGCAAACATCGATCATCGTCGTTCTGCACGTTGACCACCGCTTTCTGTCGCTGAATATCCTCGGGTAGTTGTGTGAATGTGGAGAGTCCACCACGAAGAGGCGCATATCGGTTGATGCAGATCACAGCATTTATGATCTTAATCATACTCCAACCAGAGTCTCGTTGCTCGAAATCCTCTACCATGGTTAGCAGTGGATTCGTTACATTATCGTTGAACCAGGTGTCCAGGTCTGTCGATGGAAGAATTGCAGTGTTGCGTGTATTGAAGTTCTTTACTTCCAGACTGATCTCATCGCTTTTTATGTTTTCGAATTCACACGAAACACCCACATTCACCTTAATACTTCCTTCTTTGCGTAGCGCATTTTTCAAACGCTCCATCGTTACCACCCCAGCGTCAGTCAAAAATCTTGCCAAATCTTTATGTCGAAGATTCGTTACGGCTCCGGTGCGTATGCGACACTTGAAGGCACTCTCCATATCATCCCATCGAACACGATTATGAATATCATCACCAATATTACCTCCAACAATAGTCGTACGATGTCGGTCAAATTTCACCGCCCACGAATGGAGGAGTGAAATTATATGCTGTAGCCGTTGCTTTTCACTCACACTTGGTTTAGATTGCGTCAAAATATTGTTCAAGGATCGAATATTTTCAAGCGCAATGTCACGCCAGTGAATAAAAATATCTTTATTCGCCTGTTCTGATGGTAGTGTACACAGTAACTTGTATGCATCTTCCATCATCTCAACGAGATTCATATACATAGCGTTGTCCATTTTTTTCTTCGTAGAATTTCACAGTCAAACTGGTACTAGACGATTGCTCACACCCGCCTTAGGGTTGGGGTTTATATGCACACGCCCCACCCCTCCTCCTCCACCGTTCAAATACTATGAAAATTCAAGCGTTTCCAACCATCGGTCAGGGGTTTTGTACCTGGGAGGGTTCGCATCTTTGGCACCTCCATTATAAAAAAATATTTTCCGAGTTTCCCATTGATCAGCCCCTCCAATATTGGGGGCGTATTTCGGGTTTCTAGTTGGGTATAAAAGTGCGAGTTCGTATTGAGTTTACACAATCCGCAGCCAGTCCAAGGAGAAACATTATATAGAAAACTCAAGCACCAAATCGGAAGCAAGAGGTAAGTATCGTTATTCTTTGATATCATAGTTTTCATGATGGGTATAGTTTGTAATTGATATTTCATATTGCAGAAATGGATGATCAAATCTTCGATGACGAGTTCTGGCAAGGGTGGGAAGACGATGGCAGAGATGACGGCTATGAGACTTTAGACGAAGGGGTGCGCTGGGTGGAGATTTATTGTGACGATGGTTTCCCGATGTGGATAGAGATAAAGCCGCTGGAGGAACTTGCGGATGAGCCGGAGGAGGAGGATTGGGGGGTGGAGGCTGATCGTAAGGAGGAGGAGAGGAGGAAGGGGGAGGAGGAGAAGAAAAGGGTGGAGGTGAATAAGGAGCAGGAGGGGTGGAGAATAGGGCGGAGTAGGATAGTACTTTTCTATTACAAGTTTCTTAGTTACCTTAAGAAAATTGTGACCTTACAATATTAAGAAATATAGTTTAAGTTAGTTTTAAGTAGTTTGTAGGAAAAAATGTTACTTAAAAATAGGTTAGACTTAAGAAACACTAAAATAAAAACACAAATATTATCAGGGGCCGAAACCAAAAATTCTGAATGATATTTATTACTCGATCCTTTGGGGCTTGCCGGTTTTTATGAGCCGAGGTGGTGTCTTTTGAGAGCTGTTCTCTTATTGGTTGAGTTTGATTTTATTTTGGGGATGGTATGCAGCAAATAGGGTGCAACCTAACCTCGGCCAGGTTAGTCTAAGACGAAAAAGACAACTTTCAGTCTGAAAAGATCGGTGAATAGTGCAAGTTCATAGAATCGAAGGAAAATCCCTGAACGTGATGGCTGGTAATCGTGCAAGCATATACTATTGTAAGTAGAGCCTGATGTCTTCATATGATATTATTTTACAATTGCTAAGTTAATATTGTGTTCTATTCAAGACGTTTCCTCACGATACAATTGGGCAACCCCTGTGGAGTGGGGTAATGACTCTCATCTTGGTGCATTGATTAATACACAACTAGAACCATATGTAATCAGACGACGTGTGGATCGTGCCTTAATAACAATTAATGGTATCCAGGCTGGCCTCCGAATAGACAACAATATTCGCTGTTGGTGGTTTAGGAGGGTGGATCATTATCAGGCTTACCCTAATCCTGAAGATTATGCAATCGCCAATGTTCTTCGGCATCGAATAGACGAGATGATGGGGAAAGATATCGATGTGATGGCTCATAATTCCGCAAACATGCGCAATCGTAAGTAGAGCCCGATGTCTGGACACAATATTGTTATTTTAGAATTGCTAAGTTGATTATGTATTTGTTCAAGGAATTCACGCACGATATGATTGGGCGACTCCTGTGGAATGGGGTAATGCTCCTAATCTTGATGACGTGGTTGATCCACAGCTGAAGCCATATGTAACCAGGCGTTGTGTGGATGGTGCCGTGTTAACAATTAATGGTATCCAGGCAAAGCTTCAGATAGACCACGATATTCGCTGTTGGTGGTTTAAGAAGGCGCATGATGAACATTATTACCCGAATTCCGAAGATTATCCCAGATAACCAGGTCAGACTAAGCATAAGTTGCAATCCATGTAGTTTTCTGATGCCTTCGCAAGGTCGGCGTTATGCCAGCATCCACCGGCGAAAAGTACTAATTCAATGCAGGCGATATGACGGCATCCTATGTATGCATATTTGCTACAAAACAGAATCATACATGCTCGCCTCCATCCGGCGACAACGAAATAGCGGTGGAAGGGCGGCCGCATAGCTAGGTTCGGGAACATAGCTGCTGAATCACAGCCAATCAGCAACGTCCATTCAAAAAGAGGCCTTGTCATTAGCTGAGTGACCAAATGACGTCATTTAGCTTCAACTGCCAATTTCTCGCTAGCCGAGTCCGCGCTGAGTGTTACGAGTGTCGATGATAGTGTTATATTATATATTATCTGGACGGTTATTATAATTACAGTGCTGCTTCCGGATTTCATATCTTACAAACGGTAAGTTATTCAGTTTTTATATAATCAGCAAAGTCTGTTCGTATTTTAAATTATTCAGCTGTATCACATGATATCACATGTGTTTTGAGGTTAGGTTTTACGCACTCTTGATTTCAGGTGTCTATTCGTTTGAAAAAGTCCATGCATATAGTCAACTACAGTGGCATTCTTATGAAAAATTATTGTATATTGTTATTAATTACTAGTATGTACATTGTTCGATAAATTATACATTCGTTTCTGTTAACAAGTACATAAATTATAGGTTGCGATTCCTATATGTTATGAGGCCACATGGATTTCCATATAACCCTAATCAAAACTAAATTGGCTGTTAGTAATTTCATTTGCAGATCACTTACATAATTAGGCATCTGGGTGCAGCTGAATTACAAGGTTACGCCAATATGTATAAAGCGATGAAGCGAAAGTTGTTAGCGAGTCAAGGTGGTGCTCGAAAACCATTTTACCAATTGTCATCAAGACAACAGAGTAAAATTAAGGCTCAAAGAAGATTCAGACTCATGAATGAGGAAAGTTCTACGGGGCCTGAAATACCGATTACTGTTCAAAATCAAATTGGCGTCATTGACGATTTTCGATTTTCAAACACTCCCTCGGCAACTCCTCTGGTGCAAGAACAGGTAGAGTATGTGGTTTCAGAAGATGACGAACTTTCATATCGGTGTGTTGATGAAAATAGTGAAACGGACGATACTGAATGTAGTGATTTTAATGAACCACTAGAAGACAGGGAGACTTTTTCTAACAAACTGGCTAAATGCTTTGCTGATCAAAGTATCACGCATGTTCAAGGAAATGAGATATTGAAAATACTCAGATCACATACATGTCATTCAAGTTTGCCGAAAGACATGAGGACCCTGTTACAGACTCCACGGACTCGTATTGAAACATTAGCAATGGAACCAGGGGAGTATCTTCACATTGGTCTCGAAGCTAGTATTGCAAAGAGGTTGTCAGGTTTGAGTGTTGCATCGATTCCAACAATATTAGAAATAGATCTCAGTACAGATGGTGGGACTTTAGATGGATCAGGTTCGAATCAAATCTGGCCGATCCAAATAAAAATTGCCAATATTCCAAACTCAAAACCTGAAATAATAGGAACTAGCTAATTATTGTGCTCGTTCGCTCGCTTCGCTCGCTCACTCGGTTGGTTGAGCGTTGTTCCTCGCTCGCTACGCTCGCTCGGTTGTCAGTGGTATTCAACACGTTTGGTGAGCATATTGTCACAATATGCATTTCAGATTGGTTGGGTTAGGCCCCCCCATTCTCAAACCCAATTTTTGCCGCCCCTATATAATGCCGCTCGAGGCCCGAGCCTCTCGGGCCTATAAGTAAATCCGGCGCTGGTAGCGCTCATACCCAGACGAGGTTTTAGCAGCTAGTTCTTGTAGCGCTCATACCCAGACGAGGTTTTAGCAGCTAATTTTTGTAGCGCTCATGCCCAGACGAGGTTTTAGCAGCTAATTTTTGTAGTGCTTATGTCCAGATAAACAGGATTAGCAGCTAGTCATGTTCGATATTTCGTTATCATTATTGTTCGTTTGCCACTGAATCGATTGACTTAGGGGAGGGAGGGGGAATGGCGGTCATGCGGGTAATGGCGGTCATGTCAATATCTCATATTCTATGCATTTGAAAATAACGACTCTACTGCTACCACGTAGAGAATGCAGATACAGACTACTGGCATCGAGCTTGTCATCTTGGTTCAAGGTTTCAGCTCTTCGTGACAATCGGTAGTTATGTGGTAGTGCTACTCTAATTTTTTGGATACGATTTATAAGAGATATGTTGCATTTTTGTCACATTTACGTAACAAATAATATGACAGGGTGGTTAATTCAGCCTTTCTCTTAATTTTACATATTAATAATTTTTGATTATAATATATTTTGTGATTGAAACAACAAGTCAAAGCTGATTCGACGTGTTGGGGTTATGCCGGTCATGCTATCCAGGTAGAAAAATGAAAATAAAAATAAAAACAAAAATAAAAAAAAATAAAAATAAAAAAATAAAAAATAAATCAAAGTATAAATATTTTCGGTTAAACCAATTTTCACAAGATTTTCGTGTGTGTGTGTGTGTGTGTGTGTGTGTGTGTGTGTGTGTGTGTGTGTGTGTGTGTGTGTGTGTGTGTGTGTGTGTGTGTGTGTGTGAACCATTACCCCACTTTGACCGTCAATGCATTTTGTGGCGACCGGCATTACCCGACCTAGTTCATTTATCCATTAACGACTTATCGCCTTATGCAGGCATGTAGTCGGAATTACCCGACCCGACCTCGTTGAACGACCTCGTTGAACGACTAGGTCGGATAATGCCGGTCGATTTCATTTTCCAGTGATGTGAAGTTAGCATGTGGAGTTTGTCGAAGATCTGAATACCGTTCATAGCAGTCAGTGTGGATGAAATTTTCCACCATATCCTATATAACTGACTTTTTTCCGATCGTCATTTCCCCAGTTATTGAAATTTCTGCTTAAGTGACCGCCATTCCCCCTCTCTCCCCTGCCCCGCACGGAAATATATATATACGAAAAATATGTGCGACATATTTGTTTTTTGCGCTAACATATATTTTTTTAAGTTTGATATAAAATGTCGGATATATTATGTCAACATAAATGTTGCGGCTCGCAGAAGCCATTGTTTGAAGTCTATTTGCCCATTGGAGACACGAATGTTGCCCTTCAATGACATGTAGATGAATTGATTCCATAAGCTGCTTCTCTTAAGGGTAGGAGATACTGAAAACTGCCCATCTGAACCAATTGCTATTTTCAAATGAGGTTTAACACACATGTTTGCCATCTCAAAACATAGACATTGTGCAAATTTCAAGTCATTTGACACAATAAGTACAATATTAAGGTTGTTGGCCTGTAACTTTTTTTTTCGACAATGTTTTTTGAATTTTTTATCGTAAATAGCTCCAATAATTAGCTACAAAATAAGCCTAGGATGATCGCAATTGACCGTCTCAAACTCGAGATAAAAAGTTTTGAATTTTTTCGAATTTTAATGTGTTTAAATGCAAATTCACCGGTTTTAATTATTAAAAAACGAACAACTCGAAATTTTTTGATAAAAAAAATATCTAGTGGTAAATTGTCATCTTCTGAATCGTTTGATTTATCATTCAGCATTTTCGACCGTCTCGTTTGGATTTTATAGTTAAAACTGAAACATGAAGCGGCGCGTATCTCTCTTGCTCTCGAGTGGATATCTCCTGGCTCTCACTCTCACAGAGCCATACATTGTCGCTGACTAGTACGAATATTATGGGTTTTAAGTTTTGGGTCGGACTGTCGCACGACAACAACCTTAAACGCGCTATATTTGATTCAAATAGTAACTCTTCGACGTTTTATGATGAATATATGTATTAGAGTGGTCCTTATTTTGGTCATTTTCGAATTCAGATTTCTTCGCCCCCTAGAAGGGTTCCAAATAATTAAAAAAAAACACCCTCCGTATTTGAGCTTTTTATCTCAATTTTAACACGTGCCGCAAAGCCTCTGAAGTTTTGTATTTGATGAACATGGCGTTTTCACTGCCCTTTATTCAGAATTTTGGCGCACCGTCAATAAATGCGAAAAAAGTCTAATTCCTATAGGAATCTTATCAGAAAACCCAGTATTATTTAATCAGATTTGGAGAAATTCAAAATTCAAAATGGCGGATCCAAAATAGCGGCTGTAAAACATAAAAAAAAGTTTAAATCCAGTCATGGGTCAGCTTGAATAGTTTTTTGGGTCCGCTGATTTCAAATTTGGTGTCAAAAATATGAAATTCGAAATGGCGGATCCAAAATGGCGCGGTGAAATATGAAAAATATTTAAATCGAGTCATGGGTCAGCTTTTATAGGTTTTTATTTATTCATTTTTGTTTATTTATTTATTCAGTTCATTTTTTTTAATCGATTCATTTTTTTATTCATCGCCGGAAAATGAAGCTACCATTTTGCTGTAAATCTATCTACTGCAGTACTGATCCGCCAATAAATACGCAGAAAAAAAACTAAATATAACACAGAGAAAAAAAACCATTGTCGGTACAGTAGATCGATTTATACTTTTTTTTGTCCGGTTGATGAATATTTCTTGTGCACAAAAATGATTACTTAAACGTTGTATAGTACATTATGTCACTAGGCCGATTAAGTATTTTCCGACGAATTTGAGTTTATAATCCGAGCCGAAAGCGAGGATTATGATGAAATTCGTCAGAAAATACTTTTTCGGCCGTATGGCATACAGAATTTTATGTGTCCAGGCCAAAAACCGCGTTTAAACCCAGCGAAGCGAGGTTAAAATCGCGGTTTTACGGCCTATGACACATAAAAATATTTATTCATATTCAAAAAAAAAATTTTTTCAATATTTCCAAATAAATGTATTCACCAACGGTTAAGAAATTCTTCTATCGGCGTATATAATCAAATCAGATTCTGTGTTCTGTGTTCAATTCTGAATGTTTTTGACGCCTGTTTTCGATCCAGAAAGTGTCACTTTATACGGTTGGTTTCAGAACTGCCATATAAAGTCTTTATACGGCAATCTGGATGCGCAGTTTGAAGTGCGCATTCCAAAGCTGCCGTATAAAGTCTTTATACGGCAGTTTCGATGCGCGGTTCGAAGTGCGCGACAGATCGCACCATAACCCCACTCTTCGTCTAGTGAATCTCAACAGGCGTCAACGTGACTTTTCATGCCTATTTCGAAAAAAATACAGTATGGGGCGCACCCGTAAACCGTTTTTGACTCGAATAATGATTTCAGAACTCGCTTCCGGCTCGCCTTTAGCTCGTCCTGAAATCATTATTCTCGCCGAAAAACACTTGGTTTACGGGCATGCCACATAATATACTATTTTTCGAAAAAAAAAGTATTTTCGTCCGTCATCGTCGCACGCAAAAACATTTAGAATTGAACACAGAATTTTTGGTAATTTTTCAAGAATTTTCGAAACGTTGGAACATTGTGTTCCGTCTTATCAAAATGTTGAAAGTGCTGAAAAAAAAGAAGCAATAATGATCCCATCATGGGAGGGGTGTCAAAATGATCGAAATAAAAAATAATATTTTTGAGAATTTTTCGAGATTTTTAAAAAATGCCGTTTTCAAAATGGGTTTGAATAATCATTGAAAATTAACGGTTGGAGGGAAAAATCTGAAAAAATTCAGCAGTGCTTTTTCGAGATCGTAGAATCGTATAAAAAATCGTGAAGCGAATCAAAAATGGTGAGGGAAAAACATTGGTCGAGTTCACGTGGAATTCCCTATTCCCCCTATTTCCCTATTCCCTATTTTACTATACATAATGAATACGTTAGCGAGTATAATATGATTATACAGGGTGTCCAAACTAACTATGTCACCCCGACGGGTGGTGATAGGGGGGACCTTAACTAACATTTTCGATGTAGATAAGACGGAACCCATGTCCGGAAAGTTGACGTTACCTTGATGAGAGGGATTCAGAGTTTTCGGCGAACGCCTGCAACGCTCGCTCACAGGCGCGGCGAAATCCTCGAGGATTCAGACATAATCTAAGTCTAATTCAACTATTTATTAGCAACATAAAGAATCTATCACAGTTTTACAAATATCACAGAAAAGAGGTATTTTCGCCGTTCATTTCTACAAAAAACAACTGTCATGCTTGTGTTGTTTTGTTTTTGTTTGTCGAGTCAAAGAAATGTGATAATGCAACTTGGTTGTTTTTTGTAGAAATGAACGGCGAAAATACTTATTTTCTGTGATATTTGTAAAACTGTGATAGATTCTCTATGTTGCTAATAAATAGTTGAATTAGACTTAGATTATTTCTGAATCCTCGAGGATTTCGCTGCGCCTGTGAGCGAGCGTTGCAGGCGTTCGCCGAAAACTCTGAATCCCTCTCATCAAGGTAACGTCAACTTTCCGGACATGGGTTCCTACATCGAAAATGTTAGTTAAGGTCCCCCCTATCACCACCTGTCGGGGTGACATAGTTAGTTTGGACACCCTGTATGATAAAACATTTATAAGTATACGTATAACCCACGCACGCGAGTAGTCGATAATTAACGTTTAATCACAATATCTATAACCATCCAATTCGCATTTTCCGAACATATATTTACATATCGATGGCTGGGCGGAAGAAGAGCCTATCTCAAAAATACTGTGAAGAAGAGCCTAACTCGGAAAAAGCGCGCAGAAGCGCCTATCTCAGAAAAACCGTGAAGAAGAGCTTATCTCACAAAAACATTTCCATTTCAAAATTTTGTAGTGGTACCCCTACAAAATACATTTATACATTGCAGTAAACGAGATAGTGGTAGTGAAGCGAACCTAATTTTTGAATAATTGCAGTCGCCGCTTGCAGGGGTACCACTACGAAATTTTCAAAGCGAACTGTTATGTGAGATAAGCTCTTCTTCACGGTTTTTCTGAGATAGGCGCTTCTGCGCGCGCTTTCCGAGTTAGGCTCTTCTTCGCGGTATTTCTGAGATAGGCTCTTCTTCCGCCCAGCCATCGATATCATCATTGCCATCCCCGAGGAAACCGACCTGAACGAACGAACCGCGTACCGAGGAAAGAAAAAACATTGCCAAAACCACGTAGTTGGGGATTCCTGGAGGTGGTCATCCCGGAAGAAACCGACTTGAGACACAGGAACCACGAACTGCGTACAGGGAAAAAAAAAATAATAATAATAATTGCGCAAGCCACGTGGTTGGACTCCTGAAGACGGTCATCCACGAGGAAACCGACCTGGAGCGCGAGAACCACGTGTCGCGACTCCCGGACATCGTAATCCCCAAGGAAACCGATCTGAGACGCGAAAACCACAAACCGCGTACCGGGGAAAAAAACGAAAAAAAGTATTGCGAAAACCACGTGGTTGGACTCCTGGAGGTGGTCATCCCCGAGGAAACCGACCTGGAACGCGAGAACCGCGGGTCGCGAGTCCTGGACGTCGTAGTCCCTGAGGAAAACGACCTGGGGCGCGAGAACCACGTGTCGCGACTCCCGGACATCGTAATCCCCGAGGAAAACGACCTGGAACGCGAGAACCGCGGGTCACGAGTCCTGAACGTCGTAATCCCCGAGGAAAATGACCTGGAAAGTAACGAGGCCTCGGAATTCAAATCAGAGAATATAGTAGCACACATATAACGAATCAAAATTCAAAATAACGAACTAAATTTCAAAAATTCGGAACATCCGAACATCCGCCACGTACTTTAATATATGGATTTACAAAGGTCCACGAAAGCCATCTAGCGCAAGAGAATTCTTTAATTCACTCATTCAAGAAACTAAAAAGTTGATGCTTAATAATGGCGTTGAATTCAGGGGAAAAATAATTCCATTTCGTTTCAGGTGTTTTATAGCTGATGCGCCGGCTCGAGCGTTCATCCTCAATCATCGTGGTCATATGTCTGCAAGCGCATGTTCTAAATGTAAAGTGGTTGGAACACATTATCGGGGTCGCATGGTATTTCTAGGTTCAGATCATCCTCTTCGGAGTCATGAAGAGTACACAAGGCGCATTGACGACGACCATCACAAAGAAGGAGAAAGCCCATTGTCAGAATTAGGTATTAGTATGCCATCACGTGTACCCTACGAATATATGCACTTAGGATGCCTGGGTGCAATGAAGAAAATACTCAGTGCGTGGATTGACGGGACCTACTCTGTAACTGTCAAACTCTCAGCTAGGGATATCAATATTATTTCTCATAGACTAGAAGCTCTTAAAGAATATTGCCCTCGTGAATTTGCAAGGCGTCCCAGGACTCTGCGTGACCACAAGCGCTACAAGGCAACAGAGTTCAGGCAGTTTCTTCTCTATACAGGACCAATAGTACTGCAGGGTATTGTGCAATCAGATGTTTATCAACATTTTTTGCTTCTGAATGCAATATTCAGAATCCTCATAGCGCCGTCGCCTTCACAAAATGAATTATTCTTCGCGGAGATAGCAATGAAAAAGTGGGTTGAGAGGTGTTGTACTTTGTATGGGCCAGAATTCATAAGCTATAACATCCATGGCTTGACGCATTTGGTAGACGATGTTAGGGAACTAGGGCCACTCGATAATTTCTCTGCATTCCCATTTGAGAATAATATGCCGTATTTCCGAAAGTTTGTGAGAAAGCCCCACTTGCCGTTGCAACAATTCGTCCTGAGGATGGCGGAACGGTCTTCTGAAGGAAGCGCATCATGCTCTAGTCAGAATAATATTATACAGGCTACAGAGAGACACAACGCTGGGCCCATTCCTCCCAACTTACTCGATGGTGGTCAGCAATTTAAGAAGTTGAAGAATGACAACTTCAGTCTAGGTTTGTCTCTGCGGGATAGTTGTTTAATATTACTCGACACATCCATTTGTGTATTGCAAAATATTATTCAGGTTCATGGCTTGTATTACTTGGTCGTAAAAAGATTCAGAAGCGTTGATATTTTCTATGATGTTGGAATACCATCCACTATTGTCGGTATTTACAAATGTTCTTCATTATCAACCAATGATACGGTTGTCGGTTTCCTTGACGTCAAAGGAAAATGCTATCGCATGCCTTATTATAATAACAATGATCATGTGTCAGACAGCAGCGGCGATGAGGCAGATGGATTCCATGTTGGACATTATATTGTTATTGAAATGCTTAATTGATCTAGGTCGGCAGAGAAAGAGTCTAGATTATCTACGAGAAGTACACCAGATAAGTTCAAACTGCATGGATACTAAAAAGTTTATGTCCTTTGTCTGTTCTTTGCTTTTTAGTTATTAACATTATCTGATGCACTACATTTTTCTAGGACCTGTGTTGACGATATTCACTTAGTGTACAGTAATGTTCATTAACGGGTTCGCAGTGGCTAACTTTTTTAACTGATGTTTTCGGAAACGAGACTCCTTTCCAGTCGCATTTCATGTGCCCATGGTCGAAATTATAATAATTATCATTATTATGACCCCTTATAAAAATAATATAATATTATTTCAATTGAATGCATCCGAAAAAGTCAGAAAAAAAACAGTTAGCCACCGCGAACCCATTAATGAACATTACTGTTCATCGATGCTGTCCCCGTGGCTAACTATTTTTTAATTTATTTTTCTTCCCTTCTACAAATACCTTGTCCGTCTGTGGCCAAAGAAGCAGTCGACAGGAGTGCGAAGCCACGATTGCTGCCTCCCGCAATACTCCCGCAGCTGTCATCCACTAACCTCAAAGAGAGCACAAACATAATTACCTTCTTTTATCTGTGTGTCATTGCTATAATTGTATATTTTATAATTGTTAATCATCATCAATGTGGTGAATCGAAAAAGAATAAATCATTACGCAGGTCAACCGCATCACCGTCTTTGTCTAGGCATTATATCTATCGATTATAGGGAGCTCTAGGCATTTGGAATTCTGACGTAAACTGATGGCTCATGCATTTCACGGGAAAATTTAATAAACATTAGTACTCTCGCGAACTTCAAGGTTAATGGATGATAGCTGCGGGAGGCAACAGTCGTGGTTAATTTCTCAGGCTGCTCCATGTCAACTGCTTTGCCATCCATAGACGGACAAGATATTTGTAGAAGCAAAAAAAAAAATACAAAAATAAATAATTAGCCACGGGAACAGCATCGATGAACATTACTGTACATTACAAGTAGAAAATCATAAAATTCAAATAATATCTAGTCGTTCATTGCGCTTTGTGTTATGATAGTTGATTGTTTTTTTGTTTTTTTTTTTTTTATTTTCCAAATATCGATTTGACGAATGTTGTTTATTTCGTAAATTACCAATAACTGTTGTAGCTTTTCTTTATTTGCGATTCATTTTCAGCTTCCATTGATCATATCTGATGACTGGTATATGGCTGGACTTCTAATTTTGTCTAATATCATGATAAAAATAACTCAAAAATGCATGAGTTGGTGAATAGTGTGGCTGCGATTGAGGATATTTCCCTTGCTGCAGTTACCAAAGTTGTGACACAGCACATGCCTTTCTTTTTTGCAATTTATTTTGAAATTTCTTCTGTACTATCAAATCAATTTTTTAGCACAGTGTGCAACGATTATTAGTTCAATCCAGTAATAATGAATTGGCAATATTTTTGGTGATGAACATGAACTGTAATCATGATTCCTCTATGCATCCCTTATTGTTTTAACCATAACTCAATGCCTAGGTGTCAATAATTGTGTTACTTATGCTCATTAGCAATATTAACTCTTTTGTCTAAAACGATGTGATTATTTCAAAGTAGGAACTCACAAAATATTGCAGAAAATATAAGTTGATAGCTGGGAATGTAAACCAAAAACATTCGAGTAGATTTGTCTTTTAACACTAATCTCATATCATCTCTCATTATCGTTTTTTTATTCATATCCGTCAGTGAGGTATGTACACTGTATACTGGCTGAACTTGTTTTCGGAAATGGACTTATAAAAACTAAATTGATATATTGATTCTCAGGGCAATTACCGCTAATCACAGTGATGGATCCACGTCCAAAGCGACAGTGCAAGAAACCACGAAGGTATAAGACGACGTCATCGTCAGATAATAACCCAAGTAGGCTCCAAATTAAGAGACGTCGTATGTCAGCGTCAACGGAGACTGTGCATGATGACATACAGGCCATACGTGCAGCTTGCGTACAATTCGGCTCCGAAAGACCACCGGATGGAACGGGAATAAATGCTATGGATCCAATCCGTAGTATTCCTCCCTTGACCAACATCCCATTAGAGAGCAGTACCTCTAATAATCATCTTATTCATAGCGATTTCAATTCCCAGCCCATGAGCCACCATAATACTCGTTCTACATATACTACACTGATGCCATTTTCACCAACTACTTCGTCCACTTATGTTCCTATTCCACTCTGGAACCCAGCTTCACCTTACACCACTACTACAATGATAGCTTCTGGCCTGCCAGCTAATTCAATAGCACAGTCAATATGTCACACCACAACCCCAAATAGAAATATAGTATCTCAAGTAGTCTGTTCGACCACTTCCGCCTACAACCGATCATCTTACGATAACATACCACCAGGTTCTTCTGGCGTGACTTCTTCTGGCTCCGCAGCATTTCCTATTCCCATCTCAGTTTCTAGTGCTGGAACATCCCAGGAAGTTCCCCTCAACGCTCTTGCAAAGGTTTTAGTTTCAAGTAACAAAATTTTACAAGACATTCCCCCGAGTGTTAATTTATCTCTCGATGGAATACCACTAGCTACTACTCCTTCGGACTACCGTGCTTCATCTGTGCTACAACCCTTATCAGCTAACACTTCACATTCATACTCTGCAGCTACGGATACTTGGGTTCCTTCCACTGTTTCATCTTCATATGTACCTCCTAGAATTAACTCTCAGCATACGTTCGTAGCTTCTGCATCTACATCTTCAGTAACCAACTCCTCTACTTTCTCCTATGCGTCATCTCCTATGAATCCTGTCCAACCTGCTACTTCAGCAACTTCTCTAAATACATTGGCGCAGAGAGATATTTCCGCTACGTTGTCTGTGGCAAGAAATGATGATGCGGGGTTACCTGGGCCAAGAAATAATGCTCTATTACCTGAGCAAGAAAATAATATTGCTGTGATACCTGAGCCAGGAAATGTAGCTGTTGCTTTCGCCCCTCAAGCTGAAGTAAACAATCCACAAGTCAGAATTGAAGGAAATGTTGGGAACACTCTCGTGTAAGTCTAATTCATGAGTGATTTGGAGTTTTATAAGTTGAGAATGCTAATTGCGAGCTGCTGTCTAGCAATACTAAAATACACGAAGTATTAGGAAAATGTATTCTCTTGTACTGGCCGGGGGGGGGGGGGGGGGGGGGGGGGGGAAGAAGGAGTGAGTGTAATGGGGCTCCGATGTGGATCCGATAGCTTAATCCTTTGTTGCATAGTGTTGTAACCTTTTCTAATTCAGTTTTTTAATATTATAACATATATTTCATGCAAATTAATAAATAAATAAATAGATTAACTAAATTTCATAGACAAATGTATGCATAAAAGGGTTAAATGCAGTCCACCTTACAGTATTTTTTATTTGTAACTTGTAAAAATCTGACGACATTTTCGGAATCGGTGACTCTTTAATCTGCAAAATACTAAATTTCAAGAAATTACTCTCATGGGACAATCGTTTGAGTCGAAGGGATAATCAGTCCTGCACTTTTTAACAGAAATTTACTTTGTTAACGTAATTCAGAGTTACATGTTTACATCGTACCACATAATGAAATGGAAATGTTATGATTTGCATGGCTTCCGCAGGAGAATAAGCGAGAGGCTAGGAGCAATTGAGCGAACATTACGAACGCAGAGGCGCAGAGGTGTACAACCAAAACCAGAGTATTTGCCATTCCGACGCGTAGACGATGTTCTAGACTTCAATGAGACTGATCAAGATACCTATGAACAACTAGTGAGTAATTTTTCAACGATCCCAAATCTTTGAATGAATACGGAAATCCAAACCCATCCATGAATCATATAGGTTCAGTACCTGGAGTGGGTTGGAGGATTCACCTTGAAAGACGTATGCAACCTGTGTATGAAAGAGCTGATAGTAGATGAAACAACGCGACACTTCACATGGTGGGGCCGTGAGACGGGAAGGCCAGTCAGGCCGATTCCATTTTACAATACAACTCTTGCTGGAGCCATTCATGGTTTGTGCAATCTTGGATTTTGCCTTGTTGATACCATTTTTGTATATGAATAAAAAATTGACTATGTTTGTGATATATTGCTCAATAATTTGTAGACGCTGCTTCCAACAATGTTCATTTTCGGGCTCCAACGCAAAAAGATTTTTGCATACACATGCGAGAAGCCATTCGCATTGCAAAGCAACGAGTGCGCAATAATGAACGCCAAGATCGTGCGCCACGCAGAAATGAGGGTATCAGGCGACACCAAGAAGAGCAGGCAAGAAGACTTTTTGCCCGCCGTGGGCGTGGTATGGAAGAGAACAGTGGAAGTGACTCCGGCGCGGAATAATGGAACAGAATCAAGACACTTGCTGTGATATGCATTGGATATGATGGCATTTTTTTTTTTAGTATCTAATTAGTTTCTTATAGTTTGAAAATTTGTTTCAATTTGTATTCGATTTGAGTTTTACTGAGCTCTGTACTGTTTTTTCATTTGTGAAATTTTAAAACTTTAACATGTTTGTTATTTTTCCATTTTTTTAATTATAAAGAGAAAAAAAATTCTTTAATTTTAATTCATCGGAAGAAAATTTATTTATGATTTTTAAAATTATCAAATAGAAAAAAAAAAAAAAAAAAAAAGACCAACGGTTAGAATGAAAAGAATTTTACTTTTGTTAACAAATAAAAAATTACAAAAAGTATTCCTTATTTTCAAATTTTCAACCGAATGAAAAGAACAATCATCAAATTCAAAAATGGTTCGCTCGTTATTTTAAAAATTAACAAGTAGGAGAAAAAGTGATTTTTATTTTTTAATCATTGACCTTAACAGAAATTATACTTTTAAAACAATCAAACCAAACACATATTTTAAGTTTTTCGTTTTAGCTACCTATTTAATATTATATTTTGTACTTCTAAATATCAAATATCCAACAAATGAATATATTATATTGGTCGAATACCGTGGTAATAAAATATATATTCCAAATTTCATCGCATTACATATACCAATGCTTGATGTTTCATGCGTTCGTTTAGCCTTCTTACCGAGGGGTAAATCACGGGGGAGATTTGGTGTACAAAATGCAGGAGATGTTTAGGAAATATTGAGAAATATAGGGAGATAAAGGGAGTTAAGTGCTGGGAGATGTTCGGAAATGACCGAAAATCTTGGAAAATCTTGAAAAATCTTGAAAAATCAAAGAAATGTTATCAAAATTTAGGGGGAGATGTTGGGAGATGGGAGATGTGGTGTACATGTTTCTGCCTCGTGATTTACCCCTCGCTTCTTACTCTCAGCAGGAAAAAAGTATTTGCTCTGTGAAAATAATTATTACGGATTTTCAAAGTTCGTAATTATATATTTGCACTGTATAAATACTTAATTTCCGTCCCGAGTGGATGGGTGGCATTTGCCTCCTCCCCCCCCCCCCCCCCCCCCCCGGCATATAATGGGATGCCGGCATTTTGCCGCTCGTATGCCGAGAAGCTACTATACCGCTTCCTAAACTCGTGCAGTGTGGATGCTTGCTTATTGCCGTAATTGTATCTCCAAGCTAACTTACGCATGCATGCTGACATTCTGTTCCGATATTGATGTTACACCTTGGCGGTGAATTGCCACGTTCAAATGATCGAAAATGCCAGCACAATGCCAGCAAATTGCCATCAAATTGTTATCTGGGATGCAGTCTCTATGGTTCTTCGGGATCGAATAGACGAAAGACTGGATAGCGGTAGCGAGGGCGAATATGATCAAGATATACAGAATGCGTCTGAAGAAGAATAGTGTGTATGATTTATCATTGAGGAATCATTATGACACATCTAAGCTCACTTTTTCTATTTTCAGATCCCATTCTCATAGGGAATGATGATGAATACAGATGAGGGATAAATGTTACGGCCATTATTATTATTATTATTATTATTATTATTATTATTATTGAAATTGTTGTATTTTAGAATAGGTTAGACTTGAGACATAACAAATAAACGCATATATTATCAGATAATTCGCGTCATTGATTGCATATATATATCACACCCTGTCACTCTTCAAGCATTTTCAGCTATTATAATTCGTATATATAAGCTAAGAATTAGATATTTCAGCCATCTTGGATCGATTGTCGGTAAGAAAAAAAAAAAGATCGGTAATCGTTACCATAATTCGAAAGCGAATCGTTAGTGGCGCCATCGCAAGACGGAAAATTGCGGGAAAATTGCAGCCATCGGACTATCGGTAACCAAAAATCGGATCGTTACCATCGGACTATCGGTAACAATCGGTAGTGGCGCCATCGCACAACGGCGAATTGCAGCCAGCCGATTGTCGGTAACAATGATCGACGATCGTTACCATCCGACTGTCGGTAACTTACCCACGCGGTCAGTAGGTTACCGACTGCCTGATGGCCGGTAAAGAAGGCTGGATCCAGAACTGTCATATCTATACTACTGGTATATATTCTAATACCCTGCTTACCTCCACATCTATTATCTAAAACTGAAAATATATTTTTACTTGCTTTATATAGATCTGATGATCTAAAGTATCTCAGCTTGCAAACAATATTAGCAAAAGCAATTAAAGAGTTACAGTTTTTAGAGTCTACTGGCATTTCTATTTCTACGGCATCCGGACCAACTCAGATTTATTTCTCGTTAGCTGGTGTGATTGGTGACAATCTTGCCGTTCATTCAGTATTAGGATTCATTGGTAGTTTTTCGGCGAAATTCCCCTGTAGATTTTGCAAGATTAATCGTGCAAATATTAATTCAACTTTTAAAGAATCTTCATCTGAATTACGTACAGAAGATAATTACAAAACAGATTTAGAAAAGAATGAACCAAGCGAAACTGGTATTGCTGGCCCATCTGTATTTGAAACTCATCTAAAAACAGCTTCAACAATTGATCTCATGACTGTGGATGTAATGCATGATGTATTGGAGGGTATTGGCGAGTACGACTTGGGTGTGATAATGCATCATTTTATTACAGTGGAAAAATATTTCACCCTTGAAAATATAAACAATCGTATCGAAGGATTTTACTATGGAGATGAAATACGTAATAAACCACGAATTTTAAAGCCCGATCAAATTAAAACTCGGTTTATAAAAATGTCTGCCAGCGAAGCACGCTGCTTTATTCAAAATATTGGCATACTGATTGGTGATTGGATTCCTAGTGAAAATCTTCATTGGCGGTTAGTTATTCTATTGAAAGAAATTCTTGATATTGTTTCTGCGTCTGTAATTTATGAAGGCTTGTCTGATCATTTATCAAACTTGATTCAACAATACCTAAGTTTATTAACAACACTATTTCCTGGAACCTTGAAACCGAAGCATCATTTCATGCTCCACTATCCAAGAGTAATGGAGCTTAAAGGACCATTGTGGAACATGAACACACTGAGACCAGAGAGCAGAAATCGAGACTCGAAAATAACTTCTAATATCTCCCTCAATCGCACAAATGTGGCTAAAACACTAGCCATCAAGTCGCAGTTAGTTTTAAATTATCGATTACGAAGAAGATCTGTTAATGACAAAATATATGAGAGTGGTAAATCAACATTAAAATCAGTACAAGATCTAAAGGAATATTGTTTATATGCATCGTTATTATCTTTCTCAATTTCTGATAAGGTTACTGAATTCGATTCTATTACGTTTAGAAACAAGAACATTGAAAAAAATGTGATTTTAATGATGCCGACAGAATCAGATCGTCGGTTTTTCAATGTGCATATTATAATTGAAGATAATTCTAATATCTTACGTATCATTACAAAAGACATTACTGAGTATACTTATTATGATGAACATTTTCAATCATACAAACTTCATGGAAGTGTTATTTACTCTAAATCGTGGGAAATTTTAAGTCTTGAAGAACTTAAATATTGTGATGTAAGCCGCATTTGTCTTAGTGGTAACGGATTTCAATACATTCCTAAAAGATGGATATGAGCTCAAAATCATATACATATCAGAATATTTTTCATGTAATGGTAAATTTATCTCATCTATAATATTTCTATTGAATGTTCAATGAAAAATAATTCATAAAATATTATGTCATTAGAGTTTTCAATTTTACTCTGTAGAACTGTCTCTAGTGTATATAAAAGTTATACTACGTGCACTGTTTTATTTTCGAAGGCATAAGTTATTATATTTAACACGACTCATTGTGAAAAATTACAAAAAATCATACCAAAAATGTTAATGCATTAAAAATTACATGTATATTTAAATTGGAATTTTGAATAAAGTATTGAAGAAAAATGTACCAGGATTTTTTTGGTAGAAAATTGATTTTCTATAAAATAATTATTAACAATTTTATCGTGAACTCTGATTTTAGACAAGCTCAATTAGAAGGCATGAGAATATATTTTTTTGGAATATTTAAATAAAAATATTTTTGACAGTTTCAAATTAAAGTTCAGAGTACAATATAAAAAATGCAAAACTGAAAAACAGTATATTTTTGTAAGAAATTTATTAATTCTCCATCAAAGAGGTTCTTATCAGGTTCATCACACTTCTTACGCTCTGACATTTTTTACAGTATATATTAACAATAATAATAATAATAATAATAATAATAATAATAATAATAATAATAATAACATATCCTCGGTAAGTGTAAAGAATATTAATATTTACGTGAATTACCGATAAATTGATTTAAGATTTGTTTAAAATTTCAACGTTCTGACAGGTAATAATTCGTATTTTTATAGTTGAAATTATATGATTTTCTATATTGTATAAATGAACTGAAGATAAGCTGTTGCTCATTATAATTTGAGGTTTGTAGTCAATTTAAACTAATTTTGTGCCACAAATTCATTAATTTTAACAACTACTATTTATAATATAACATAACCTCACTATATAAGATGTTAGCATAACCGTTTACCGACGACTCTGCAGCAAAAGTGACAGCAAAGTAGAGAGAAGCATGTTGACAGCTGTTGTGGTTAGTCGTTGCGACATGGGTGAACGATGTTTTTAGAGTAAGAATCGCTGCTTTTGCCGTGATGTGCAAATCATTTTCCACTATAGTTTCTAGCAGTACTCATTGCTGTTGTGGCATTAAACCGTGAGGTTATATTGAAAATCTATGCTTCCAAATGCTATATTGACTAGATTCATGCCGTGCGCAGCACAGGACACTGTTTTTTTTTCTCCGTGTAAAGCGATTGGAGCTGCGCGGCTGTAGACGTGCGACTTCAGCCACGTCGTCTTCTCTACTGCTATACATTCAAACTAATGAGCCTATTGCCAATCACGCGATTCCGGTCGTACGGCTCTAGCGATCTCGGCGACGCGTCTCTGAATCGCGCGGCTCGACTGCTCCGAGAGCAGTCAAATCGCTGGCCGCCGCGGTTTTAAGCAGAAATTTCCGAATTTATCTTGGTGGTCCGGTATTTTCAAAATTCCAGATGAATGATTCATTCCTTCAGCCGCATGATTGACAATCATACGCGCGACTACAGCCAGCGATCGTCGCGCTACTACTAGTAGCGCGGCCGCAATCGCGCGGCTCCAATCGCTTTAGACGCGAGATGGACACTCAACCTTATGTGGGCTTTTTGACCTTGTGTGGTTGCAGTACTCGTCTTCGGCTCGCAGACGCACTCGTCTTCGACTCGTGCTACCTCGCCTCTGACTCGTACTGCAAACTCCACACTCGGTCTGAAAAAGCCCACTTTACGCCCTTGGTACACAATATACTATTTCGTCATGGTGGCGTAAAGTAATAACCAACGGGCGTCGTGCGTAGGGATAGTTTTTGTTTACAAACACCGGGCGTAAAGTCGCACTTTACGCTCGCAAAACAAGACCAAAAATGCGTACTTTACGCCTACTATAACGAAAAGTATATTTATTCCGACACATAGATAAGGTCGATTTTGAAGTGTAAAACATGGCTATTTATCTAGTCAAATACTGATAGTATAATAGTATTATGGTTTATTAATATAAAATAAACTACGATGAAAGGTCAACAGAAAAGGTATTCAATCTGCTACAGTGCAGTCGACATACATAAAAGCTCGATGTTGGCTGCACATTGGACGCTGACAGGAGGAGCATTGCTCCTTTGACTTCCGATCCTGATGTGGGGTGCACAGTCTGTGCCGGACCCCTTTTTCCAAGTATTGTCTTTCTTTTGGTGGTGTGGAACCCTCGTACTTGAGAATTGCTAATATTCCCTGTCTTATGTAGTAATGTCGCGTGGGAGAGTTGGCACTTGCGACCAAGTCCGCAAGTAGGGCGCAACGAGGTGGAAAGACAGTTCATAAATGCACTGCTTTTTGCATTTTGTTTCTTTTTTCTCCAATATTTGACAAAAAAATAAAATTACGATTGCCACAATTATACTTACAGCTTGTACGGAATATTGACAAAAAAAAAAATTATTTTGTCTAAATTTTTCACAAAAGTCGACGCCATTGTCACACTTGGGTCACAATGACCCACACCTCGCGCACGATTTTCTTTAAACAGCTGTCACACTAACACTGACCCTTCTACTGAAGGGCTCTCTGTGTCTCCCGACTAGGGATAGTCCGAACTAACAGTAAATAGTAAAAAAAGGGCCCATTTGTACCCTTTCAGTTACAGATATTTAGCTACAAAGTTAGACCATGGGTCCGGTGGACCCAGTGTGACAACGAAGGGTTAAAGTTAGTAGTTTGTGTGTGCCATCAGAAGCTCACCGAAAGGTAAGCTAGGTAGCTAAGGTCTCCATGATCTATAATTGCTGAGAAATCCACTAAAACCACACAGGAAACCATGTGGGTCTTCCAGGTACCCAGTTCCCAGGAAAATTTTGGCAGGGAACCCATCTGGGATGTGGGTCTCCCAATAAGATCCCATGTGTGATGTGGGTATCCCGATAGGACCCATGTTGGATGTGGGTATCCCCATAAACCTATGTGGGATGTGGGTGCCCGCACGGAAATATATATATGCGAAAAATATATGCGACATATTTGTTTTTTGCGCTAAAATATAAGTAACATGTATTTTTTATAAGTTTGATATAAATGTCAACATACATGTAGTGACATGTATGTCGACATAGATGTCGACATAGATGTCAACACTATGTAAAATTCATCTAACATATAGGATACATATATGTAAATGCGTACATATATGTTATAATATATGCGAACATCTTTGGATTTTGCGCACATATATGTTATAAGTGCGACATATATGTTGCATCCCTGCTAAAAATTCCCAAGTAGGACCTTAAAGGTCTTGCATGGAATATGTAGGTCCTGTGTGGGTACCTGTAGTAACCTATAATGGTATCATAGGGCGTTCGAAGGACCTGCAAGGTATGGTATAGGTCCTACAAATGTACCACAAAAATCCGCGTGGGTGCTTTAGCGGACCTGACAGGACCTATATAGGCATCCTACGTTGGCATACAGGACCCGTAAGGTCCGATATGTGTTCGCAATAACCTATGCAGGTGTTTTGTAGGCCCCAGTGGGACTCATATGGGTATTCTACGCTGACATACGGGACCCATGAGGTCCGATATGCTTCCGCAATAACCTATGTAGGTGTTTTTCAGGACCCAATAGGAACCACATAGGTAGGGGAAAGCGGGGCAAGTTGGAGACCTCAAGCTTTGGAAGCGTTTTTTTAATCAATCGTGAGTGAAATTTGAAATCTTTCGGTATTTTCGCAAACTATGAGATGTTAGCTGTTATAAAAAAAATGGACATTGAATTCGGTTATTTACAAACTGTGTGATTTCGATTTTTCCAAAATGTTGCAGACTCGTCAACTTGCCCCGACCACGGGGCAAGTTGGCGAATGCTAGATTTCGGTTCAATGGGCTTATAAAAATGTTGTTTTCGTCAAAAAATACTTCAGTTCATTCGAATCCAGAAAGGAAACACACATACGGTTACATTTTTGTATGTATAGGTAGGGGAAAAGTGGCATGAAAGAGCCAAGTTTTGAAAGAGCCGCTTGCATGCAGAAACTATATGATTAAATGGAGGTGGCTCTTTCAAGACTTGATTCTTTCATACCAATTCATTGATTTATTCATTGATGTATTCAATAAGCTGAAATTGCATATAGCCTAAATACCTACCATATGCAGGGATAGCAAAAAGGGGCAAGTTGTGGATCGTCAACTTGCCCCCACCAACTTGCCCCGTGTGCTGCTATTTTCAAAAAAAAATAATAACCTCAACCACTACATTGGTGACAGTTTGGAAATCCTATGATCTGTAGGATCTATATGCCTACATGAATGAAGGATTAATTTACAAGTACGATCTTGTTCACCTGTAGTTCTGTAAAACTGTTTTCCGAACACAAAATATTACATCGCGCAGACCAAAAACCACTATGTCTCTGTGAGAAGCCATATGTCTTTGTCATGCAAGTCTACACCAGTTTTATTACTGCGTGGGGGTTTGTTTAACACTACTTGATGACTTAGCTGGCATCATCTTTTGAAATATTCGCGAAACAACGATTTCGTCATCTTGCCCCCGTCTCCAACTTGCCCCGCTTTCCCCTATTCGTAGCTGGCGGACAGGACCCATGAGGTCCGATATGATGCCGCAATAACCCATCTAGGTGTTTTTCAGGACCCAATAGGACCCACATAGGTGTTCGTAATTGGCATACAGGATTCATAAAATCCGATCTGTATTCGCAATAACCTTGGTTGGTGCTTTGCAGGCCCCTATAAAACCCACATAGATATCCTACGTCGGTATGCAGGTCCCCTCAGGTCCGATGTATGGTTGCAATAACCCATTTAGGTGCTTTTTAGGGCTCAATAAGGCCCGTAAATTCGCCGTACATACGGTGGAAAGATGTCGGATAGGGTATTATATACATATTGTGTAACTCGTGGATACGGCATTTTTCCTTGCATACTTTAATACATATGAGGGTGCTTTTTTTGAAACGACTATTCTTTTTTTGTAACTCCCCATTGAAAATCTTGTTGTAGACGTCGAAAAGGGAATCTTGTCCAATTTTTAGCTCTTCATTCCAATTCCAGCACTCGCGTTTTTCGTTTTAGGTTTTCCCATGCTAAAAGCATGTAAACATTAGGGTGGTCCTTAAATGGGGTGTTTTTGAATTTTCACACTCCCAAGGGTTCAAACGGATCCTTTTGAAGAAAAAAAATTTGTCCTAAATTTTGAATGCTCTATCTCAATTTTAACATCCGGCGCACGACCGCCGAAGTATTTTTTTTTTTTTTTTTTTCAATTTTCTACAAAAAACATGTATGACCCAACTTTGTCAAGTCATTAACGTCGAAGTTTCAACATTCTGCGTCCTGCGTCGATTTCAACATTCTACGCACGACCGCCAAATTGTTTTTTCTCCTTCAATCTGCTAAAAAAAAAAAAAAAAAAAAAACTTTAACAATTTTTATTGAAATGAGTTTTTTTTTTTTCAAATAACATATAAAATATAAGTGATCGGGTCAACTGAATTGAAATTGAAAAAAAAAAAAAAAAATACTTCGGCGCTGGTGCGCTGGATGTTAAAATTGAGATAGAGCATTCAAAATTTAGGACAAATTTTTTTTCATCAAAAGGATCCGTTTGAACCCTTGGGAGCGTAACAATTCAAAAACACCCCATTTAAGGACCACCCTAGTTCTTCTTCAAAATATTGTTGTAGACGTCGAAAGGTCGTAATGTTCACATGCTTTTAGCATGGAAAAACTTAAAACGAAAAGCGCGAGTACTAGAATCGAAATTAAGAGCTAAAAATTGGACAGGATTCCCCTTTCGACGTCTACAACAAGATTTTCAATTGGGAGTTGCAAAAAAAAAAATAGTCGTTTTAAAAAAAGCACCCTAATACATATACCCAGGTATCTGTACCCACATAGGTCCTAACAGCCATATAGCTATCGTAATTTGGGACAGATCCGTATGGGAATATACCATACAGCTGAAGGATCTATATAGGACCCATACCCGTATGGGTACGGAACCCATATCTATATAGGCGCGCCTACATACATGTCCCATATAGGTTTTCCTCCCATACACACACACCCATATAGGTCTCAATCCTATATATATATACAGGGTGTAAATCTTAACTCTGTACATACTTATAGGGTGTATAGGGGCTGCCAATACAAGTATTTTGAGGTAGGACACCCGTGGTGGGAAACTCATCCTAACCACTATAGAGGGCTTTGAAGGATATGGTACCGCACGCTTAATCGTAGTGTAATGAATCAGATGTGATCACTTTCGACCCAACATTTTATTCAGCCGTAGAGAACAGTACATAATTGTTCTTGCGTGAACAAAACAAACAAACAACAAAACGATAAAATTTGCATTAAAAAAATAACAAAACAATTTCCGGTGCTTATGAACAGAATTTGAAAAAGTTATGGAAAACGAATTGGGGGTTTGCACACTTGGGCTTTTCGTTTTCCATAACTTTTTCAAATTCTGTTTATAATCACCAGAAATTGTTTTGTAATTTTTTTATTGCCAAGTTTATCGTTTTGTTGATTTCACGCAAGAACATTTGTACTGTTGTTTACCGCTGAATAAAATGTTGGGTCGAAAATGATCACATCTGATTCATTACACTACGAAAAGCGCGCGGTACCAGAACCTTCACAGCCCTCCACAGCCGTTGGGATGAGTTTCCGACCTTGGGTGTCATACCTCAAAATGCTTGTATTGGCAGCCCCTACACACCCTATAAGTATGTACAGAGTTAAGATTTACACCCTGTATATATATACCGGGATGGGTCCTAGTGCACTATACCGACGTAGGTCCTATGTACTCCTATAAGTTGTACTCCTATAGGAACCTGTCCTAAATTACGATACGTATGGTACCTATGTAGGTCCTGTGTAGGTTCCTATGTAGGAATTTTTACCACTGCGCTATACCGACGTAGGTCCTATGTACTCCTATGAGTTGTACTCCTATAGGAACCTGTCCCAAATTACGATACGTATGGTACCTATGTAGGTCCTGTATAGGTTCCTATGTGGGAATTTTTACCAGGGATATATTTTTCGCATATATATATTTCCGTGCGGGTGTTCCCATAGGACCCATGTCGGAGGTGTGGGTCTCCCGATAGGACCCATGTGGGATGTGGGTATCCCCATAGAATCCATATGAGCAACTCCACGTCAGACCGGACAGCTTTCTGACCTCGATGTTACCGATTTCGCTATCATTTTTTTTACGGGTTCTATGGAACAAATAAATTCATCAACCAATTTTTTTTTTTTTTTTTTTGGCCCCTATTTTCCAAGTTACACGGGGGTGAAATTCACGAAAAAGGGCCAAAAATCGAAAACATACTCCTCTTCAAACGGTCATATCTTTGATTGTATTCATCCTAGAGACTTCATCCAAGAACCATTTCAAAGCTATTGAATGACACTATTATAATATATTTATTTGATTTCGCGGTAACAAACAATTCTATTTGTTATAAACAAATATATTATTCAAACGTGATTTTCATCGCAAATACCAAGCGATAAAATTATCAAAAAAATATGAGCGTATTCCTTGATCAATTCTCTACGAAATCGTTAAGTCAATTTTATGGAGAACCGATGGGAACTATGTTGAAATGATTTATTTATAAGCGACGGCGCACGCTGCCACCCAACAACCCGGCTCAGGTACGTGTGGCTAGCATGAGAAAGCATCGGTGGGCATGTTCGTGGTCATATCTTTGGTTGATTTCATCCGAAAGACTTCTTCCTAGAACCATTTCAAAGCTATTGAATGCCACTATTTCTATATATTTATTTAATTCTGCAGTAACAAACAATTCTATTTGTTATAAACAAATATATTATTCAAACGTGATTTTCAAAGCAAGGGCCACGCGATAACATTCTCAAAAAAATATGAGCGTATTCCTTGATCAATTCTCTACAAAATCGTTAAGTCAATTTCATGAAGAAATGATGGAAACCATGTGAAAACGATTTATTTATAAGCGACGGCGCGCGCTGCCGCTGAAAGACCCGGCTCGGGTACGGTTTTTCGGTGGCAGCGCGCGCCGTCGCTTATAAATAAATCGTTTTCATATAGCGTCCATCGTTCCTCCGTGAAATTGACTCAACGATTTTGTAGAGAATTGATCAAGGAATACGCTCATATTTTTTTGATAATTTTATCGCTTGGTATTTGCGTTGAAAATCACGTTTGAATAATATATTTGTTCATAACAAATAGAATTGTTTGTTACCGCGAAATCAAATAAATATATTATAATAGTGTCATTCAATAGCTTTGAAATGGTTCTTGGATGAAGTCTCTAGGATGAATACAATCAATGATATGACCGTTTGAAGAGGAGTATGTTTTCGATTTTTGGCTCTTTTTCGTGAATTTCACCCCCGTGTAACTTGGAAAATAGGGGCAAAAAAAAAAAAAATTGTTTGATGAATTTATTTGTTCCATAGAACCCGTAAAAAAAATGATAGCGAAATCGGTAACATCGAGGTCATTTTTTGATTTATTTTGTCCGATCTGACGTGGAATGGCTCATATGGGATGTGGGGTATCCCCATAGGAATATACCTCATACACAGAATATCAGTCAAATAATTGAAAAAGCAAGTCTTATTTCGTGGGAAATAAAACCCAATCGTCGATGTTTGATCTGCTCAATCAAACGATCGACTTTTGTTGCTAGTTATACAGGGTGTTCCAGACCTCGCGACGAATATTTCACAGGGTAAATCTTGATCAAAAATGGGATCGAAATTTCCTCAGCCGATTTTTTCGGAGATGCATGGATTTTCCGTTACAATTATTTTAATTTCAGCTAATGACATGCGACTTATAAACGGCCGTTTGTCGGTGTAATCACCGCTCGGTTGTGTGCGCGTCTCTCGCCCTATTGTCGCCACGAAAAAAGTGCACACAACCGAGCGGTAAGCACACCGACGCGCGGCCGTTCGTAAGCCGCGCGTCATTGACTGAAATTGAATTAATTATAACGGAAAATCCATGCATCTCCGAAAAAATCGGCTGAGGAAATTTAGATCCCATTTTTGATCAAGATTTACCCTGTGAAATATTCGTCGCGAGGTCTGGAACACCCTGTATACCTATATTATTGATTGAATACAATTTTTCTAGCGAGCCTACATTGCTGGTATACCCATTACCAGGGCCCGGATTTCGGTGCTCTAAAAACAATATGACAGTCTAGCTATCAGTGAGTGAATTGCTGAGAAGGCGTAGACTGCGTCACTTATATATTATATATTGGTGATTTATAATATATGTTTAAATCGCGTTACTAATGCCATAAGGTCGTAAGCGACAATATACGACCTTTTGGTCTTCTTGAAACCAAAAGGTCGTATAATTTTTTTATGCCATTCGACGAAAAATTCACAAATATGAATAAATCCATAAAAATGTTGAAAATCGAAAATTTTGGTCGATATGATCTTCTGGCTTTAGTTTTGAGAGAAAATCGGGAAAGATAAAGCCAGAAGGTCGTATCGAGCAAAATGTGAGAAATATAACATTATCCACGAGAAAAATATAAATTGGAAGTGATACTAGATAAAATAGAGCATAAACATGAATCTTGGTCGATACGACCTTCTGGCTTTAGTTTTACGAAAAAATCACGTAAACTAAAGCCAGAAGGTCGTGTCCGTTTTTTTTTTTTTTTTTTTTTTTTTTTTTGAATCGTCTGGAAATTGACGAAAATGCTTATTTCCATTGAAATTCCCCAAAAAAAAAAAAAAAAAAAATTTTTGGCGGATACGACCTTCTGGCTTTAGTTTCACGGAAAAATCACGAAAACTAAAGCCAGAAGGTCGTATCGACCAAAATTTTAATTTTTCCTGTTTTCTCGCTTACGATCACTTCTAACTGGTTATTTTTCGTAGAAAATGTGATTCCCAAGATTCTCAAAAATTAGAATGAAATAGAAATAGAAATTTTTATTCTTCAATTTAAAAAATTGCAATATTTTTTTTTTTATTCTGAAGAAGTGTTTATTTCATCAGATTTTTCTTTCATCGCCACTAATTCGTTTCTGTTCGTGAATAACGTCATTTTTGAAATTTTGGTCGATACGACTTTCTGGCTTTGTTTTCTTTATTATTTTTTTTTTTTATTTTTATTTTTTATTTTTAAGGTCGTATCGACCTAAATTTCATAAATGACGTTATTCACGAACAGAAACGAATTAGTGCAGTGAAAAAAAAAATCTGATGAAATAAACACTTTTTTCAAAATGACAAAACAAAATTTACAATTTTTTTTATTAAAGAATAAAAATTTCTGTTCTATTTTAATTTTTGAAAATCTTCGGAATTACATTTTCTACGAAAAATAACCAATGAGAAGTGATCGTAACCGAGAAAACAGAGGAAAAACTAAAATTACGGTCAATACGATCTTCTGGCTATGTCTTTCCTGATTTTCTCTCAAAACTAAAGCCAGAAGGTCGTGTCGAAATAAATTTTTCGATTTTCAACATTTTGATGGATTTATTCATATTCGTGCATTTTTAGGCGAATGGCATGAAAAAAAAATTATACGACCTTCTGGTTTCAAGAAGACCAAAAGGTCGTATATTGTCGCTTACGACCTTATGGCATTAGTAACGCGATATATTATATATGTTATAGAATCACTTATACATAATATAAGTGAGAGTCTATGCCTTCTCAGCAATCCACTCGCTGCTAGCTAGACTGTCATATTGTTTTTAGAGCACCGAGATCCGGGCCCTGCCCATTACCAAGGCCAAAGAGTTCGTGTTGGCGGGAAATTTTAAGATCGATAATATTACCACAGAAATATGTTCAGATCGTACACAATTTCAGATATGACTTGGTATACTAGACTGAAGTTGCTGACTAAATGTGGAACACGGAATTGGACCGTAAATATTTGAAATTGAGTCCTCAAAAGTGTGAGATAGAGTGCGCCACCGACAAAATAAAATATTTGCCATTAACAAGCGTGTTTTGCACAACTAGTAATCCAATCGGCGAAAAATGTTGAAATCTGAACCACTAACTTCAGCGCTTATCGTTAAGGACAACATTTATTGCTACATAAATCTATCCAGCTTTAATAACTAGGATTAGCAAGCCCATGAAAAACTGAATAGAATTGAATAAAGCGTCTAATTAAATTATTCCAATTTAACTAAAATTAATACGAAAATCAAGACTAAAATCAAGACGGAAAATAAGACTAAAATCAAGACAAAAAATACGATAAAAACCAAGACGAAAAATAAGATAAAAATCAAGACTAAAATCAAGACGGAAAATAAGACTAAAATCAAGACAAAAATCAAGATAAAAATCAAGACAAAAATCAAGACAAAAATCAAGACAAAAATCAAGACAAAAATCAAGACAAAAATCAAGACAAAAAATAAGAAAAAAAAATAAGACAAAGAATAAGATAAAAATCAAGACAAAAAATACGATAAAAACCAAGACGAAAAATAAGATAAAAATCAAGACTAAAATCAAGACGGAAAATAAGACAAAAATCAAGACAAAAATCAAGACAAAAATCAAGACAAAAATCAAGACAAAAATCAAGACAAAAATCAAGACAAAAATCAAGACAAAAATCAAGACAAAAAATAAGACAAAGAATAGGATAAAAATCAATTTACGGTCGAATTCCGTGTTCCACATTTAGTCAGCAACTTCAGTCTAGTATACCAAGTCATATCTGAAATTGTGTACGATCTGAACATATTTCTGTGGTAATATTATCGATCTTAAAATTTCCCGCCAACACGAACTCTTTGGCCTTGCCCATTACCCACATGGCTGTTCAATCGAACCTTATGAATTCATACGTATCTAGGTTTCTCACCAGAGCAACATGGCCTACCAGCAACCTATGTAGCTCCCTAACAGCCCCATCTAAGTTCCTATAACAGACCCATGCGCTTTCCCAATACCCTATGTGGGCATATAACAAACTCATGCGCGTTCCTAGGAGTCCTACATGGGTTCCCAACACTCCCATGTGCCGCCCCCGATGCAGTATGTGGGTGCCCAACTAACCTATGTAGGGTCCTCAATGCCCCATATGGGTTCCTAGAAGTCCCACATGGTTCACCAAAACTTCCATGTGGGTTGCTAACAAACACGTGTTGGATCCCAGACGTCCTATGTGGGTGACCAACAAACCCATGTAGGTTTCTGCGACTCCCACATCGATTTTCACAACTCCCATGTGGGTTTCTAGCAAAACTATGTGGGTGACCAACAAACCCATGTGGGTTCCTGGAAGTCCCACATCGATTTCCAAGACTCCCATATGGGTTCGCAGCCAAACCATGTGGGTGACCAACAAACCCATGTGGGTTCCTGCAAATCCCACATAGATTTCCAAGACTCCCATGTGGGTTTCTAGCAAAACTATGTGGGTGACCAACAAACCCATGTGGGTTCCTGGAAGTCCCACATCGATTTCGAAGACTCCCATATGGGTTTCCAGCCAAACCATGCGGGTTCCCAACAAACCCATGTGGGTTCCCAACAAACCCATGTGGGTTCCCAGCCAAACCATGCGGTTTCCCAGAAAAACCATATGGGTTCCCATGTGTCCCACCTAGATCTTTTCAATAGGGAAGAGTATCGCTGAATTCTTAGTATTCCATTCATCATACAATTTTGTATATCGCGAGCCTACGGGCTACGCAAGTAGAGTTCAAGTTAGAAGAATTCAGCGAAAGCTCTTCATAGTTGACTGTAGCCATCTTGTGCACCTTTTGCTAAGACATATTTCGCTAATTAGTCCAATATCGATGCTTACTTTGCTTATGACTTGCTAACGCTATTTGATTGCTTATTCTTGCCTAAATTCTCGCTTGAGAGTCTCTATTACTTTATATTTCGCTATTTCTGATTTAGTAGAATATATTTGATTAACTAAGTAGAATAATATCGCATGGTGTGTCGCTTGTAATCCAACTCCCCGAGGGTTGGCTGACGTAGTTAGTCATAGTTTTAAGTTGTTCTATTTCTTTATTAATCTATATTCTATATTTTGCTATTTTTCTATTGTTCTTTTCATTTATCTGATTGATCTGCTTATTCTGATTTTTGTGCCATATCTGATCTATTTTCTTATACATTATCGATTAATATTTCGTTTAATTACCCGAGTAAAAATGATTTTATATAATTACTAGGGGCTCCGCCCCTGCGCGCTTCGCGCGCCAACCCCGCCTCGTCGCTCGCTTCGCTCGCTTCCGAGGCCTCGGCGCTACGCGCCTCGCTGTTCGGCGCTTCGCGCCTCACTTTGTCACATACCGGGAGACTTCCCAAGACTTTCAGTTGATCCACGTCTCGTAACTCCTTGTCAGCAACTTGTATTTCTTCTACTTTTCCAGTATCTGTATCTCGATCTGTACCCATCTTTTTTTACTTTACGAAGGTCACGTTGTCTTTAATTCCTTCGAATTCTCTTTTCTTCTTCATTCATTTTCTTCGGTCGCCCTTTTTTAACCACCGATGACTCGTCTGTTTCAGATGTGCCACACTCGTTTTTTCTTCCTGAATTTTTAGAATCCAACCGTACCTCTTTGATATCGCGGGTGTGTGCCTCCCGGTTGTTCTTTATAATTTTTCTCTCTTCTTCTTCTATTTTCTTTATTATGTTGCCTTTTGATATGAAAGGAAGACACACTTTTTCAACGCTTATTATGGTTGGCAATTTTCTCTTCCTTTTTTCTATCCTTTCTTCGTTAAACTTTTCAAAAACATCATAATGCCCACTATCCCCATTACCGGTATACAACAGTGCAAAGTTATGTGAACTATCTAGCTGACTATCATAATTTATGCAATGATAAGTATTATTATTTATGTAAACTTTGAAATTTACCTTGAATATTGATGCAGCTGCAGTCAACTCTACTTCACCGGCGTAAACGCCATTCTTACCCATATGTAATCCATAGTCTTCTGCTGACCTTATGGAAACGCCGTGTGACTCGTCACCAATGATGTAATCTCCATAGCTATCCCAATGTTGCAGTATGAATGAAACGATGGTCAATCTTAGCTCCTGATGCCTATCCTGATTTTTTTGATAAGCAATACGACAGCGCGCGAAAAAGACAATTCCCATCTGGTTTCATCTGCGCTACCTTTTTATCCATTTTTTTTTGTAGACAAATAATATTTTTGTTTCGATTTGTCAATTGCTCACAGTGAATAACCGATAAAATAATATTTTTATTTGATCTGTCAATCGCTCACAGTGAACAACTGTCATTCACCGTAAAAACAACAGACATACAAAAAACAGCGTGAAACGCCTGATGGCATGCAACCCGACAGCATTATGCGACTCATCGCGCTCGTCTGTTTTTCGTCTAGATTTTTTTATTATATAGAGGGATATAGAATTATATAGAATTATACAAAAGTTATATAGAATTCTATAAAATTCTATAAAATTATATATAAAAATCCATGTAAGTTTTATAGAACTTTACATAATTATATATAACTTTATAGAGTTATATAGAATCATATAGAGTTCTATATAGGATCCAAAACAAGCTTATATGTGGGTTTTATAGAACTCTATATAATTATATACAACTTTATAGAGTTATATAGAATTACATAGAGTTCTATATAGGATCTATAATAAGCTTATATGTAAGTTTTATAGAATTCTATATAATTACATACAACTTTATAAAGTTATATATAACTTTATAGAGTTATATATAATTATACAGAGTTCTATAAAAGCTACATATAAGCTTGTTTTGGATCCTATATAAAACTCTATATAATTATATATAACTTTATAGAGTTATGAAACCCACTCATAAACTTGTTTTGGATCCTATATAGAACTCTATATGATTCTATACAACTCTATAAAGTCACGTTATCAATTTCGTCGCTCTGTAAAGTTAAATATAATTATATAAAGTTCTATAAAACTTACATGGATTTTTATATATAATTCTATATAATTCTATACAATTCTATATAACTTTTATATAATTCTATATAATTCTATAAAATCATTTTTATTCGATTCTTAAAAAATCTACCCATGCTTTGTTATTCTTTTCGTTTCAAATTTAGGAAACTAGCGTATTTGGCGCGCTGCGCGCGCCTTAGCCCATACCGTATGGGACGTACCTCCATAAACCTTACAATAAAAATTAAAAATTGGGTTTAATAATCTGTGTATCTTCATTCATTTGTCGTGTCGAAATTTCGTTTTTTTCGATCCATATTTATTTACTCTCATTTTCAAATTTGTTGTCACTTCGAACTCTACACGACGAATAAGTGAAGTACACAGATTATTAAACCCAATTAAAATTTTTGATTTTCATTATAAGATTTATGGAGATACGTCCCATACTATAATATATATACTTATATCCATAAACACATATGTATATATGGATATGAGATAAGATGTGGATATTAAATTAGATGGATATATATATATATAATAATATATGTAATAATTGATATAACCATTTAACTATGTCTCAATGAAATCAATTATTTATTTATTCATTTCATTTAAAAAATGAAATCAGCGAAGGTTTTTTATATTTTTTTTTGAATATAAAAACAGTATTGCAGTTTTTATGTTTGTTGACAGTTTTGGGATAAGTATTTATTCAGGTAATTATGAATTGAATAATTCTTTATAAACATAATTCTTCACGGTTGTATTGTTTCGTTGACTTCCAAGGTAAATTTTCAATGATTGCCACGTGCGCACTCGCGATAGAGCTACATACAGTTGTCCGTGATTGAAAACATCTTTTCGTAAATCAATTCCAATTTTGTCAAAGGTTTGACCTTGTGATTTGTTGATCGTAATCGCGAAGGCTGATTTGATGGGGAATTGTCTTCGAGTGAAAGAAAATGGATATATATCTTCACACATCAAAGTAATTCTATTTAAGAATATTATATCTCCTGCTTTATCTCCAGTTAGAAGTTCACACAACAATAGATTTGTTCCAGCTTTTAGTAGTAATAATCTCGTGCCATTGACTAAACCTTCGTTGATACTCAAATTTCTGATCAACATGATTATCGAAAATTGTCGTAATCGTAATTCGTACGGTGGAAGACTATTCGGAGATAACGAATTTAAATATTCCGGTACCAAATCCCGATTGATTCTATTATTGTCGTTACAATTTTCTGCACTATCGACGCTCGTATAAATACGTTCAGTAGTCAAGTCCAATAAGTCGACGACTTGTCTATTAATTTCATTCACATCTAAATTTCTTGCTGCTAATACTGCATATTTTGAAGCTTCTTTGTATTGTTTTCTGCTGAGTATATCTTCATAAATATCTTTCGCTATATCGATGTCATCGTTGTACGTACAATTGGAGGGTAAATTTAAATTATCAACCTCATCATTCAAATCTCCAGTCCCAACTTGCAGTAAGAATTCAGAAAAATTCTTCTCTTCTTGTAGTGCACGCATATTGATAGTCAATTCGAATATTTTAAATAGTCGCCACAATGGACTGAATTTGATTGATAAGTTTACCGTTTCACTGCGAGTACCACGAATATTTACCGGAAGCAATTGTCTGAAATCCCCTCCCAATATTACTATTTTTCCTCCAAATGGTAACGTGTTATTCATTATATCCTGTAAAATCGTATTCATTATTTCTAATGCGTAGCGCGGTGCCATAGGTGCTTCATCCCAAATGAAAATCTTTGTTTCTTTCAAAATATTTGCTTCTTTTGAACCCACTTTAATTGTTGAAGTAGAATCAGCGTATAACGGAACAGGTAATCCTAATGTTTTGTGGATTGTTTTTCCATTTGGTAGTAATGTAGCAGCTATACCTGTGTAAGCCATAGTACTGATTTTTTCTTTTCGTCCAGTAAGTAAATGCCATAATGTAATGTACAGAAATGTTTTGCCTGATCCACCCGGTCCGTCAATATAGAATGTTCTATGTAATGTCGAATTGTTAATACTTTGAAGTAAAAGTGCCTTTAAGAGCTGACATAATTGAATGAAACAAATTTTATTTATTTGTTACGTGGTTACGCGTGATAAAAAATTAGTGCGAAGATTAGCACTGGATTTTATTTGCCGATATATCAGCGCGGCATACATGTATATGCTCACAAAAAAATGTTTTTATTCACGGACAACTATACGTAGCTTTATCACGAGTGTGGACATGGCAAGGATTGCAAATTTACCTTGGAAGTCAACGATATAATACATATCCTTGACATATCGTTGACTTTGGCGAAAAATCACATCAGACCTTTTTTGAAGATCGTTTAATTTCCTACAAGAATATGTATTGATTTTTATAACACGATGATTCGTTGGAACGGAATAAAATTCCAAATAAAAAAAAAAAAAAATTTCTGTGTTATTTAAATGGGAAATCAAAAATCGCGATGAGGCACCTCTTAATATTAATATTAAGAGCTCAAATTTTCAGAGGATTTTTTTTTCATCATCTTGAACAATATTCTCATGGTAACTGAAGAAAACAAAATTAAAAGTTTTTTTTAGCCCACCCTAATATATATATATATATATATATATATATATATATATATATATATATATATATATATATATATAGGGGAGAGTGGGGCAAGACCGGCAGTGGGGGCAAAACCGGCACAAAAAAAAAAATGACCTAATGGTATTTTCGAATTAAGGCGAGTCATACGAAACACCATACCGAGTGGTTTCGCTGAAAGCGATAAAAATTTTGGAGGGTGGGGCAAAACCGGCACCAAAAAAAAAAGCGGCTAAATCGTATTTTCGCGACGAGGCGAGTGAAAAAAAGCTGTATCTAACGTATCTCTGCTGAAAATGATAAAATACCGGGAAATGGGGGAAAACCGGCCACTAAACAAGAAAATTATACGAATATTACAAATTCAATGTAACAAAGAATAGAAAAATCAATTTAATGAAAGAAAAAATAGAAAAGTTTTAGAGACTAGATGTGTTTAACAAAAGAGCTATTACTATACCATTTGAAATGATCCAAAAAATATTAATTGAAAGAACAATTATTTATACAGTTTTCTAGAAATTAGAAGATTCGACGAAATTAGAGAGAGCGTCTGGCCGGTTTATCTCCCATTTCCCGGTATTTTATCGTTTTCAACAGAGATACGTTAAATACAGATTTTTCTTACTCGCCTCATCGCGAAAATACGATTTAGCCGCTTTTTTTTTTTGGTGCCGGTTTTGCCCCACCCTCCAAAATTTTTATCGCTTTCAGCGGAACCACTCGGTATGGCGTTTCGTATGACTCGCCTGAATTCGAAAATACCATTAGGTCATTTTTTTTTTTGGTGCCGGTTTTGCCCCCACTGCCGGTCTTGCCCCACTCTCCCCTATATATATATATATATATATATATATATATATATATATATATATATATATATATATATATATATATATATATATACCTATATATCTATATCACCTCAAAGGTCAGGTCAGGTAAGGTTAGGTAAGGTTAGGTTCGGTTACCAAGCTAACCTACTCTATCCTAACCAAGGCAACCTAACCTAACCCGACACAACCTAACCCATCCTAACCTAACCTAGCCCACTCTATCCTGACCATGGCAACCTAACCCAACCTGACCTGACCTAACCTAGCCTAGTTAGGTTAGGTTACCTAACACCTAAAAGGTCAGGTCAGGTAAGGTTAGGTTAGGTTACCAACCTAACCTACTCTATCCTGACCTACTCTATCGTGACCAAGACAACCCAACCTAACCTGACCTAACCCACTCTGTCCTGACCATGGCAACCTAACCCAACCTGACCTGACCTAACCTAGCCTAGTTAGGTTAGGTTACCTAACACCTCAAAGGTCAGGTCAGGTTAGGTGAGGTTACCAACCTAACCTACTCTATCCTGACCAAGGCAACCTAACCTAACCTGACACGACCTAACCCATCCTAAGAGTTAGGGGGAGGGGAGGGGCGAAAAGAGCCGAGCGGGGTCGAAGAGGCCATGGAAAGGGGGGGGGGGGGGGGTAGCGAGCGGGGTCGAGGAGGCCATGGAAAGTCTGACACGGCGGCGGTGGCGGTGGCGGCGGCGGCGGCGATATATCTTTATAATATAGAGAGATATATATATCTCTCTATATCTCTCTATATTACAGACGCGGGCCGAGCTAGTTGTGTGCGAGAATCACAGACATGGGTATTCCCCAGTGTTGCAAACCCACACCAACTCAACCGTTGCTGCCTTAGCACAGAGCTGGGTGTCGCTAGGCGTACCAAGCTGAACAACTAGACTCGGGATTGGGTTTTACACCCGCACCGTAGCTGTCGTTTGCAAATTGAAAATAAAGAAAGAAACCTGAAATATTTAGAGATTATTAATTTAAAGGAAATAGGAAATTGAAAGAAATAGATGTCGTTTTAACAATAGATAGTATTTAATGAAATTAAATAATCATTAGTCAGTCGTAGAAAACGATACAAAAGGATTAAACAGAACGTAGTTCATTAAGCATAGAAATCAGAATAGAATTAAATCATAAAGAATAGAATAGAGTAGAATATAACAGAAAATAAAGGTTTATATTAAAGAAATAATTCAGTAGGATAAGATTAGAGTTAATTAGAGTTCATGATCAATGTTTCCATTTAGTTGGTTTTGTTTAAGCCGGTATTTTAATAATTGTGGATGTCCAATCCACAATTGAATTAAATTGCGCCGATAGCTCTGTACTATGACGTCTTTTATGCTTGCAGTCTAATTTATTTATTTATAAAAAATTAGTAAAAAACTTTGAACAGTGTGAAATGTGAATTTAAATTTTTAATTAGACTTATGTTTTTCAATATCGAAAATCGCGATTTTAATCACTTCAATTTTTATGAGTATCGAAACGCGATTTAAGAGCAAGTACAGGTCACGCACTATTTTGGCTACGTGCCTAATGAGTAATTAACGATGTGACTCGACGGGCACTTTGCCACACAATCGGTACCTGATGCCTCCACGTACCCCCTTTTATACCGATAATTAGCGGGCACCGCGAAATCGCGGGATGCACGGAATCGCGGTTTTGCACGGAATCACGGGTTGCGCGGAATCGCGGGTGGTGCGGAATCGCAGATTGCGCAACATTAAGCAATACACGAAATTCCGCGGCGCGCGTCGCGAGATGCGCGTCGCGGGATGCGCGATGGACACTTGTCCGGCTGCCCTGGCAGTAGCCAGCACAGCCGGAACGTTACAATATATATATATATATATATATATATATATATATATACCTATATCAATTAAGTATATATACCCATATATATATATATATATATTAGGAGTGTACGGGTACCCGATTTACCCGGGTACTCGGTGCTCGGGTCGGGTCGAGTACTCGTCGGGTCGAGATTTTTCCGTGACCCGAAATTTTCGGGTACTCGAATCGACCCGAATACTCGAACATTTTCGGGTACCCGAATGTTTTCGAGTACTCGAATGCTTGCGTAAACTCGAATTTTTTCGGGTACTAGAATCTTTTCGGGAACTCGAATGTTTTCGGGTACTCGAATGTTTTCGGGTAATCAAATGTTTCAGAGTATACTCGCATATTTACCGGCACTTAGCTCGGGTATCCGTCGGGTTTTCAAAGAATGTCTCGATGCATACATGTCGTTGGGTAATTCTAATTCAGTTGAGTATTGGCTATGACTTCCAATTTCAATTTCTATATTATTTACTAATTTAGGTAGTACGGTTAGTAGTTAACAATAGGGACTAAGATGCGGGATGTATTTGAAAAATGCATTGATCTGTCCATGAATTTATTAAATTATATGACCACTTGTCATATAATTTTAAAAATTCATAAACAGATTAATACATTTTTATTTTTTGAATATATTCCGTATCTTAGTCCTTATTGTTAGCTACTAACTGTACTGCCTGAATTAGTAAATAATATAGAAATTAAAATTGGAAGTCATAGCCAATACTCAAATAAATTTGAATTCCCCAACGACATGGATGCATGGGGAAATTTTTCTAAAACCCGACGGGTATCCTAGCTTAGTGCTGGTAAACATGCGAGTACTCTGAAACATTTGATTACCCGAAAACATTCGAGTACCCGAAAACATTCGAGTACCCGAAAACATTCGAGTACCCGAAAACATTCGAGTACCCCAAAATATTCGAGTACCCGAAGACATTCGAGTTCCCGAAAACATTCGAGTTCCCGAAAACATTCGAGTACCCGAAAATGTTCGAGTATTCGGGCCGATTCGAGTACCCGAAAATTTCGGGTACTCGACCCGACAAAAATAAAAATTACTCGACTCGACCCGACCCGAGAAAAAGGTCTACCCGCACACCCCTAATATATATATATATATATATACTAGGGGGGCTCCGCCCCCCTGCGCGCTGCGCGCGCCAACCCCCCATATTCTAATTTGTATCAGTTGTTTCTAAAACCCAAATAATCCGTGGATTTTATGTTCTTCGTATTCCTCGTTGTCCAGGTCCTTCGCCAAGTATTTCTAGTAGTCCAGGTCCTCGGCTTCGTAGTTCTCGTTGTCCAGGTCGTTCAGTGAGTATTTCTCGTAGTCCGGGTCCTGGGCTTCGTAGTTCTCTTAGTCCAGATCACTTGCTAAGTATTTCTCGTAGTCCAGGTCTCGTACTCCAGGTCGTTCGCCAAGTATTTCTAGTAGTCCAGGTCCTCGGCTTCGTAGTTCTCGTTGTCCAGGTCGTTCAGTGAGTATTTCTCGTAGTCCGGGTCCTGGGCTTCGTAGTTCTCTTAGTCCAGGTCACTCACTAAGTATTTCTCGTAGTCCAGGTCCTCGGCTTCGTAGTTCTCGTTGCCCAGGTCCTTCGCTTCGTATTTCTCGTTGTCCAGGTCGTTCGCTAAGTATTTCCAGTGTCCAGGTCTTCGGCTTCGTAGTTCTCGTTGTCCAGGTCGTTCACTGAGTATTTCTCGTAGTCCAGGTCCTCGGTTTCGTATCTCTTGAAGTCGTGTGTAGACATTATTAAGATATATCGCCGCCGCCGCCGCCGCCGTGTCAGACATTTTGGGCTCCCCTCGGCTATCCTCGGCTATCTTCGGCTATCTTCGGCCGATTCGAGCGTGGTCGAGGAGGCCCAGGGCAAGAGGGGGGCGGGGGGGGAGCCGAGCGGGGTCAAGGAGGCCTTGGAATCCGACACGGCGGCGGCGGCGGCGGCGGCGGCGATTGAATTATATAATATAGAAGGATATATATATATATATATATATAGGTGTATATATTATCTATATATGTATATAGTATATGTATATATATACATATACATATATATATATATATACTACATATAGCATATATATAAGCCTAGCTATGCGGCCTAAAAACGGTGACAAAAAACGTTACAACGCTTTTTTTTAAAGAGGAGAGTCCGGCTTCAGTATAATTTTATAGAGTTATATAGAATTTTAAAGAATTATATATAATCTTATAGAAGTATATATAATTCTACAGAAATATTGACCCGATAGGAATATATAGAATTTCATAGAATTTTATAGAATTTTATAAAATTATATAGAATTCTATATATTTCTATCGGGCCAATATTTCTATAGAATTATATAGAACAATTCTATATAATTCTATATAATTCTATAAAATCATTTTTACTCGGGTACCGCCGTAGAGTTATTATAAAAAGAGAATTCGTCTTTATTACATTTGATTTGAGGCTAGTTAAGCGAAGTATTATGGTTAATTGCTCTTTCTAATATCTATAATTCAGTTTATAATTGCGAACTTAGTTTAACGTCATTCTTAGAGTCGTTCATAGTTTTTTTTTTATTGCGTTAGTTATCTTTGAATAATTAATAATATCGCTAGCTCGCCACTATTAGAAAATTTGCCGAGAGTATCGTATCGCTCGGTGATACGCAGCCTGAAAAGTAGAGTATCTTGCATTGTATCGCTTCTACGACGTTAGCTAGCTAACCGGCGTGTTTATGTTTTTTATATTACCGCTGAGACGCAATACGGCTCAATAGATCATATTCTTTGTTCTGCATTATTCCGACGCTGTTATTTCTTGAGTATTATTCTTAACTATTATTTGGAAGACTATTTTGTGTGTAATTTGACATCTTGGATTATATCTGATTTCCGCTATTTATCGCTGATAAATTTGCTGTCATAATATCTAATGTGAACAATATACGAAATCGCTAGATTTCATTGAAGGAAATTCATATCTGGTGTTTTATATTTTATTTGACTATTTATTGAGGTGAATCCACCCACTCTACCCTTATCGCCGTTAAGTCTGAGTTAGCTGACGCTTTAAGGCCGTCGTTCCGGCAATCTAGTCTTTCCTTTGATTATCGCTATCATTCAGATTTTGTGAAAAACGACACTCACGTGTCTGGCGCCCAACTCTCTATTTTAGTATTTTATTAATTTGTCTTCATCAAGGAACGTCGTAGGGTGTGGAGTTAGCGCTCTGGAAAACTCCGTTACAATATATATCTTTATATTATAAAGATATCTCGCCGCCGCCGCCGCCGTGTCAGTATTGCAGGGAATTCTGGGTAATATTCCATGGCCACCTCGGCTCCGCTCGGCTTCCTCTTCCCCCCCAGGGCCCTTGGATTGAGTCATGTGAACCCCTCCCCGGCTCTTTCGCGCCTTGGGCCCTTGCTTAGTCATGTGAACCCCTCCCCGCCACCTCGGTTCCGCTCCGTTGTGTCAATATCGCAGGGAATTCTGCGTAATTCCATGGCCACCTCGGCTCCGCTCGGCTTTCCTCGGCTTTCCTCCCCCCTCCCCCTACCTTGGACCCCTCGATCAAGTCATATGAATTCTTGGGTATTCCCCATAGATTTCGTAGAATTTCTAGGGATTCCCCATAGATTTCCCAGAATTCCTGGGGATTTCCCATAGATTTCCGAGAATTTCCAGGCATTTCCCATAGATTTCCCAGAATTCCTGGGGATTCCCCATAGATTTCCCAGAATTTCTAGGCATTCCCCATAGATTTCCCAGAATTTCTAGGCATTCTCCATGGCTTTCTCGGAATACCTGGGGATTCCCCATAGATTTTCCGGTTTTTTCCCACTATTCCCATCGATTACCCACAGATTTTTCGGGTTTTCCCCATTATTCCTAAAAATTCTAGGAAATCTATGGGAAATCCCCAGGAATTCTGGAAAATCTATGGGAAATCAATCTATGGGGAATTTCTAGGAATTTCCAGGAATTCTGGGAAACCTTTGGGAAACACGTGGAAGCAGTGGGTGATCCCCGAAAAATCTATGGAGAATCCATGGGAATAGTGGGGAAAACCCGAAAAATCTATGGGAAATCTATGGGAATCGCCAGGAATTTTGAGAAATCTACGGGGAATTTCTAGAAATTCTAGGAAATCTATGGGGAATCCCCAGGAATTCTGGAGAATCTATGGGGAATTTCCAGAAATTCTGGGAAATCTATGGGGAACACGTGGAAACAGTGGGGAATCCCTGAAGAATCTATGGGGAATCCATGGGAATAGTGGGGAAAACCCGAAAAATCTATGGGAAATCTATGGGAATAGTGCAGAAAACCCGGAAAATCTATGGGAAATCAATGGGGCATCCCTAGGAATTCTGGGAAATCCATGGGGAATTCCCCATAGATTTCCCATAGATTTTCCAGAATTCTTGGGGATTTCCCATAGATTTCCCAGAATTTCTAGGAAATCCCCGTAGATTTTTCGAGTTTTCCCCACTATTCCCATGGATTCTTCATAGATTTTCCGGCAAAGGCAAATGGGGGAACCTTATTATACAAGCATTTAAAAATTCGCTATTTTTCGCTTACAAGTAACGTTACCCAAGTGTCACTCTCCGATTTTAATCAAACTATGAAATACTTGTAGAACGGTCCAAAATAATCGACACGTATTTTTTTATATGTGCAAAGGCGGCATTCCAAGGGTGGTAACAACCCGATGCATTTTTAGCCATTACAAGAAACGGCGGGTCACAACTTCAATAGAAGGCATTTCGGAAGGAAATGTTCATAAGAAAAGTTATAGAGTTTCAAAATATGCATCCGTTTTCACCGTTTTTCACGTCGTCAATGGTTGTTACCTCACAATTAACGAGCGTTGAAAAATATGACAAAAATTTCAATCCTATAAATTGGCAGAGGATTCTCAACATATAATAAAAATATGAGTTTCCATGTACGAACTGCAAATTGGCCCTGACCTGGCCAATGGCTTCGACACCTGCAGTGAAGGTCAATCCAATACCACCATTCGATGCACGTTTTAAAAGTCTGTAACTTTTTTTTATAAACATTTCCTTCCGAAATGCCTTGTATTGCAGTTGTCACCCGCCGTTTCTTGAGGTGGTGAAAAAGGCATCGGGTGGTTACCACCCTTAAAATGCAGCCTTTGCACGTATAAAAAAATACGTGTCGATTATTTTTGACTGTTCTACAAGTTTTTCATAGTTTGATTAAAATCGGAAAGTGACACTTGGGTAACGTTACTTGTTAGAGGTTAGGTGTTGCTTTAATTCTTTTGAGGAATGTATATATATATATTTATACAGGGTGTTACCACTAACTATGTCACCCCGACGGGTGGTGATAGGGGGGACCTTAACTAACATTTTCGATATAGGAACCCATGTCCGGAAAGTTGACGTTACCTTGATGAGAGGGATTCAAAATTTTCGGTGAACGCCTGCAACGCCTGCTCACAGGCGCGGCGAAATCGTTGAGAATGTAGAAATAATCTGAGTCTAATTCAACTATTTATTAACAACATAATGAATCTAACACAGTGTTCCAAATATCACAGAAAATAGGTATTTTCGTCGTTGAGGGGGGAACTCACAGGTTTTGTTGAAAAAACCCACGTTTTTGCTCTTAAAATCACGGAAAAACATCCAATCGAAAATTACTAACAGCAATTTTTCGATTATAATGTTATGTGTTAAAAAAAAAAAAAAAATGTCAACTTCTGCGATGAAAGTGTATGCGCAGGAAACCTTTTGCAGCGAAGCGACTGCGAAAAAAATGCGAAAGGTTTCCTGCGCATACACTTTCATCGCAGGAGGTTAGCATATTTTTCAAGACACATAATATTATAATTAAAAAATTGCTGTCAGGAATTTTCGATTGGATGTTTTTCCGTGATTTCAAGTGCAAAAACGTGCTTTTTTCAACAAAACCTGTGGAGTCCCTCCTTAACGACGAAAATATTTATTTTCTGTGATATTTGGAACACTGTGTTAGATTCATTATGTTGGTAATAAATGGTTGAATTAAACTCAGAATATTTCTAAATCCTCGACGATTTCGCCGCGCCTGTGAGCAAGCGTTGCAGGCGAACACCGAAAATTTTGAATCAATCTCATCAAGGTAACGTCAACTTTCCGGACATGGGTTCCTACATCGAAAATGTTAGTTAAGGTCCCCCCTATCACTATCCGTCGGGGTGACATAGTTAGTGGTAACACCCTGCATATTTTTTTCTGAGAAGAAAAAAAAAAAATTTCAGAAAAAAAAAAAATTAATGAAGCATATCTTTCAAACGATTGCGCCAACCATCTCAACCAAAATACAGGGTTGTTGTCTACACTTGAGAGTATTTTCTGTGATTTATTGAGGCAAATCGAAGGTGACGTATTGATTGAAAAATTGATTTTTGTGTATTTTTAATAAAAATTGGTATTTTTGGGATTCGAAAAATTCCCAAAAAATTTTTTTCAGAAAGTTGATTCGAAACTGCAACTTTTGTGTCTCACAAATTTTCTTGTAGGATCTTATACTTTTGAGATACGGGAGTTTGTAGAAAAAGTTGGAGTTTGGAAAAAATCCACAAATGCAATCCGAAAATTCTAAAAAAATTCACAAAAATTCTTTCGATATAGTTGTGTTCGAGGACCAAATTACGATTTTTTCGGAAGCGGTGATTTTTTTGACCGTTCGAAACGGCGTGGAATACCTCATATATATTGTTACATTTGGTAAAATCACCCTTATATATTAATTCTATATGATCTAGATCATACCCCGGCCTCGCTGTGCTCTCCGGAGCAAGCCCGGCTCCAAGTGACAATTAGTGCGACCCGTAATCCTCTCGGTCTACCTGAAAACGGTCACTCGTCCTTACCTGGAAGTGCGATGGTAGGGGCAGCGTTCAGGAGAAATAAAAGGAACTAAGGGATGTGCGGTCTATTTGGGACGGCAACAACTGCGTTAGACTGTCTAGGTCTGTTCATGCCTGCATATCCCCACTCATACCTAGAAGATCGAGAAGAAAGACGAATGGAACCCGAAGCTAATTTGACACCTCAACGAGCTGACAGGGAGGCGAACCAGGCAGCTTAACACGCCACCTTATCCCTCCTTATGAATCGCCTCTAACCCCAAGAAATGATCTCGCAGACCTCGACTCCTAGACGATTCCCAGTGAGGATCGAGGAAATTATTGAACAACCAAATATACGAAATAATTTTTGATGAGAAAAATTAACGGACGATCCGGGAATCGAACCCAGGATCTACGGACGCCTATCCGGGGACTTACACCCGAGACCACCTAGCTCGCCCACGGATCACCGCAATTTTTCTCATCTTCTATTCTTGTGCTCACATGTATGTGTTGTTGTGATTCTTGGGTATGTAGCACTGTAGTAGTACGCAAGGCAAAGTCATATACACTATAGCACCTGTATGACGGCTGTGTCACGAGCAGGCTGTGAGTTTATTGTATATAGCGGCCTTTTTGTGTTCGTAATATTTTTATTAAGTAATTAATTAAATAATTAATTGATTACTTAACTTTTTATCTATCCCTGATGTTTCAAATTGAAATAATTTTTGATGAGAAAAATTAACGGACGATCCGGGAATCGAACCCAGGATCTACGGACGCCTATCCGGGGACTTACACCCGAGACCACCTAGCTCGCCCACGGATCACCGCAATTTTTCTCATCTTCTATTCTTGTGCTCACATGTATGTGTTGTTGTGATTCTTGGGTATGTAGCACTGTAGTAGTACGCAAGGCAAAGTCATATACACTATAGCACCTGTATGACGGCTGTGTCACGAGCAGGCTGTGAGTTTATTGTATATAGCGGCCTTTTTGTGTGCGTAATATTTTTATTAAGTAATTAATTAAATAATTAATTGATTACTTAACTTTTTATCTATCCCTGATGTTTCAAATTGAAATAATTTTTGATGAGAGAAATTAACGGACGATCCGGGAATCGAACCCAGGATCTACGGACGCCTATCCGGGGACTTACACCCGAGACCACCTAGCTCGCCCACGGATCACCGCAATTTTTCTCATCTTCTCACAACACAAAAAGGCCGCTATATACAATAAACTCACAGCCTGCTCGTGACACAGCCGTCATACAGGTGCTATAGTGTATATGACTTTGCCTTGCGTACTACTACAGTGCTACATACCCAAGAATCATAACAACACATACATGTGAGCACAAGAATAGAAGATGAGAAAAATTGCGGTGATCCGTGGGCGAGCTAGGTGGTCTCGGGTGTAAGTCCCCGGATAGGCGTCCGTAGATCCTGGGTTCGATTCCTGGATCGTCCGTTAATTTTTCTCATCAAAAATTATTTCAATTTGAAACATCAGGGATAAATAAAAAGTTAAGTAATCAATTAATTATTTAATTAATTACTTAATAAAAATATTACGCACACAAAAAGGTCGCTATATACAATAAACTCACAGCCTGCTCGTGACACAGCCGTCATACAGGTGCTATAGTGTATATGACTTTGCCTTGCGTACTACTACAGTGCTACATACCCAAGAATCATAACAACCAAATATACGGTCTGTACAAAACTATGGGGAAGAAGAACCTTCCCCAACCATACGTAGACCTCAAACGGGTGGAGCGGCGACTTTCACGCCACACACCCGTACTTTAACTCAAAGCGAACGAATCGGAGATACAATTCGGGACGCACGAGAAAATATTAACCTGATTAGCGGAGATGAAAACTTAGAAAATAATAACATTCTTCTCAATTCATCTCGCGCCGGGAGTAATCGCGAAAAACAATTGAATAATACGACGGTAAATACTTGTAAAGAAGGTTGTGCTGAGTCGAGAAAAAATCATCAAATCATTTAAAAGCAAGTTTCTTTTTGACGAGTCAATATCATGGGCCGATTATAAACGGCAATTTGAAATAATAGCTGAAATAAACTCTTGGTCTTCCGTAGTTAAGGCTGGACATCTTGCTGGCTGTTTAAGAGGTCCTGCCTTGGCTGTTCTTTCTTCTCTTTCTAATTCCGATATTAAAAATCATGATAAACTCAGCACAGCCTTACGATTGAGATTCGGAAATCAACTGATATCAAAATTGTCCTTAACTCAATTAGACCTTAAAAGACAAGCTAAGGAAGAAGGTCTTGCCTCACTCGGAGTAGAAATAGAAATATTAGCTAGAATAGCTTTATCCAATTGTGATGAACCAACTAGAGACATGTTAGCTTGTAACAAATTTATAAACGCAATAACAGATCCAGAACATACTCTTAGCCTGACAGGACCTTCTTCTGTCCAAGAAGCGGTAATTGAGGGTATGGAAATCGAGGCATTAACTAAACACCATCTAGGGGTAGGAAAGGTTCGACGAATCGAGACAGATAAAACTCCTACTTTTCCTATTAAAACTAATGATTCCGAAAAGACTACTCCTAGGCAGCAAAATAATTACAACGGATATAATAATAATAATTATAATAAAAATAATAATAATAATAATTTTAGAAGAACGAATTACGGAGACAGACCCCCGTTGAAATGCAAATATTGCCAAAAGATTGGCCATGACGCCAATCGTTGTTTTTCATTAGAAAAATTAATTCAAACAAATAATGAAAATCCTTCAGATAAGGAAATGTCGTGGAGGAAAGATAGTGAAAATAATTTAGATAACTCTCATAAGACTTCAGAAAAACCTCAGGGTTCTTCTAACCAAAAAAAACTAATTATTGATGATTTAGAAGGGCGAAAGTCATCAAGTACTCGATCAAACGAAAGCCCTATTTTAACACAATTTTTATTAAGAAGCCTAAGACAAACGGGTTATATGCGCGAGGGACTGTCAACGAAATTAACTGCCTCTGGGTCATAGACACTGGGACAGAGCTTACAGTGGTCCGTTCGGATCTCTTAAAATCTATTAACCATTCTTAACATTCTGCTTCCCTTCGAACTGCTACAGGAGAAATAACTCCAGTTTTAAAAGAAGTTTTAGTTCAAATTAACGTGATAGGGTGTATCGATTCTTCATATAAAGTTTACGTAGCAGATATTGAGGATGAAGGGATATTAGGGATTGACTTTATTGCCGCACATAATTGTGTTATTTTTACCGAAGGGAATTATTAACGTCAGGTCGACACGAGATCGCTCTTTTAACAAATAGGAATAAAACATCCGATTATCCTGAGATTCAAGTAATAGATCTTTCTGGAGAATTAATTTCGTTTCCAGTTCATTTAGAAAATCTCTTAGAAAAGTCATCTGTTGGTTTAAATCCCATACAAAAAGAGAAATTCAAGACATTAATTAAAGAATATCAAGATGCTTTCGCTAAAAATAGTAACGATAAAAGAAAAAGTACCCTGACAACTGATACCATTGACGTAGGAAATAACGCACCTATAAAACAAGCTGCCAGAAGACTTCCATTAAATGGTCGAGAAGAAGTAGAGAAGATGGTCAACGAAATGCTCGCCATTAATGTAATAGAACCATCTTCAAGTCCGTGGGCTTCACCAATTGTTCTTGTTTCAAAGAAAGATTAAACGAAAAGATTTTGCATCGATTACAGGAGGTTAAATGACATAACCAAAAAAGATTCTTATTCCTTGCCGAGGATAGAAGAAACCCTCGACTTAATAGCTGGAACAGAATGGTTCAGCACTATAGACTTGCAGAGTGGATATTGGCAAGTAGAAATGCATGAAGACGATAAAGAAAAGACAGCCTTTGTAACCGGTCTTGGAGGATTATGGCATTTTAAAGTTATGCCTTTTGGGTTATGCAACGCTCCTGCAACTTTTGAAGGAACGATGGAAACAATTTTAAAAGGAATTACAGAGAAGAAACGCTTGGTATATCTGGACGACATAATCGTTTTTGGAAGAACATTCGAAGAACAAGTAGAAAATCTTACAGAAGTCTTCTCTCGTCTTAGAAAAGCAGGACTCAAGATGAGTCCGAAGAAATGTCATCTTTTACAACAAGAATTTCGCTTCCTTGGACACATAGTCTCCGCAAAAGGAGTGAAGACGGACCCTGCAAAAATAGAAAAAGTATCAGATTGGCCCCGTCCTGTAGATAAGGAAGGTATTCAAAGTTTTATAGGGCTTTGTACTTATTATCGTCGTTTTGTTGAAGGGTTCGCCTCGATAGCTAGACCTTTTCATCATTTGACAGGGAGTAAGGTTCAATTCGAATGGTCTCAGGAATGCGAAGAAGCTTTTATCAAATTAAAGACTTATTTAACATCTTCTCCTATTCTCACTTATCCCCAAGTAGAACAGCCTTTTATTTTAGACTCAGATGCTTCTCTTTTAGGAATAGGTGGAGTTTTGTCTCAAATCCATGACGGAAATGAAAGGGTAGTCAGTTATTACAGTCGAGTCCTTAGTAAGACAGAAAGGAATTATTGTGTCACTCGTAGAGAACTTTTAGCCGTGGTAAAAACAGTAATACATTTTCATCATTATTTATATGGGAGAAAGTTTTTGATTAGGACAGATCATGCTTTTCTTAAGTGGTTGCTTTCTTTTAAATCTCCAGAAAGACAGGTAGCTAGGTGGATAGAGAGACTGGGCCAATATGATTTTGATATTCAACACCGCACTGGATTATTACATGGAAACGCAGATGCTTTATCCAGAAGACCTTGCGAAGGACCTGTAGAATATAAAAAATGCACGAGATTAGATAAACAACTAGATGAACCCGATAAAATCCGATCAATCACTTTTGAAGGAGATCTAAACCCATGGAAGAAGGCTCAACAAGAAGATGAAGTTCTTTTACAAATTAAGACATGGAAGGAATCTAAAATACACCCTGAATGGCAAGATGTTTCTGCTAAGATGCAAGATCTAAAAATCTATTGGACTCAATGGGATTCTCTGTTTTTAATGAACGGAATATTATACAGAAAATGGGAATCTCCAGATCTCAAGATAATTAGATGGCAGTTATTGGTACCAAAGAGCAAGATAGAAGAGATCCTCAAGCAATATCATGATTCACCTTCAAGTGGACACTTTGCTTCTAATAAAACTTTAGGTCGAATTAGGGAAGATTTTTCTGGGCTCGTAGCAGAATGGATGTAGATGATTGGTGTAGGTTATGTAAAGTCTGTATTGCGAAAAAAGGTCCACGCGGTAAAGGTCGAGGTCCTTTCCAGATATCCGCTCCGTGCGTCCGCTGGGAGGGGATAAAGGAATCGGAGGCAGCGCCCATGGTGGCGAAAAGCAACGTCTCCTCCCGGAATGTTTAGCTATTCCTATTGGTTGAGAGTGATTTGTTTTACATGGCAATCAGATCTACCCCAGTTTATACGCATTCTAGACATACATAAATGACGTAAAAATGCATGGTACTTATGAAATTAAACATATTTACTATCATGTCCTTACGTGTTTGTCTTCACTAAATGAGCCGTTCTCTAGAAAAACGGCTTAAGTCGATTTAGGTCGTTTTTAAAATTTATGAACTATTGCATTGTTGCACGTCTCTATTATGTGTTTGGGAAGTTTGAAGCAATTTGAACCACTGGATGAGCTCACAAAGTCGGCTAGAAGCCAGTCCGCGGCGACCCGAGCGCGCGCGGTAGTGTATACAGTATGCGTATTCCTGCAGTTCGCGTGCTCAAGTCGCTTCGAACAGCGATACCAGCGATTAAATATTTATATATGTATTCAATGAGAATATTGAAATAAATGTGATTGGAATATTGTATAATCAATTTGAAATCAAATTATTGTAATATATCAACTTAGCCTGCGTTACGCATCTTTTTAAAGACTTTGTCAGTCATTCTCCGTTAAAACGGCTTAAGTATTAATTTATTAATACGCTGATAAATATTAAAATGTCATGTTTAATTTTTTCCGGCCGCTCGCAATTTATTATTGGATACTATAACTCTTAAGTGAAACATAATAAACTACGCTAAAATAAATATAACTACTTATAAAACCCTGTACAAACTTAACACGCAATTATCTCAAAACGACATTTTTCGACTTAAGCCGTTCTTCGAGAGAACGGCTCAAATGATGTATGTTAATATTTTATCCAATTATACTGGAGATAAGCCGAAAATGAAGCTTTTCCTTTTAATATTTTCCATAATTAAAAGATTCTTCATATAAACCAATGCAATTTTTCCCGGGAGGAACTCTCTACTGGAAACCGCTAGAGATCGCCACGAGGTATGCACGGAGCGAATACAACTCGGAGCACCCTTCGAGAGAGTGGCTATGGATGTTCTCGGGCCACTCCCTCTTTCTAGATCTGGAAATAGATACGCCTTAGTTATTGCTGATTATTTTACTAAATGGCCCGATGTCATCCCTATTCCTAATCAGGAGGCAAAGACAGTTGCTCAAGTTTTTGTTCGAGATTTTGTTTGTAGGTATGGGACTCCTCTCGAATTACATACCGATCAGGGTCGTAATTTTGAATCAATTTTAATAGAAGAAATATCAACAGTTTTAGGAATCAGAAAAACTCATACAACCCCCCTTCATCCTCAGTCTGATGGAATGGTAGAACGGTTAAGGTAGTTGTGCCGCGACAGTCCGTGCCAAAATTCTTGCGCGCAGTGCGTGTTAGAAGCACCAAATAGTATAGGCTACGTGCCAAGAACTTTTGTCTGGGAGTGTGGTCGCAGCACCTTCACACATAGAATAGATCCCTATACCGATACACGCACACTATGATCAATTGTTTCTATTAATGATCGTAGCAACGTTGCAAATTCGTCGCCCGCTTCGATTTCAAATGTTAGCGGTTGTTGACAGTTTGATTAATTAATTAATCAATTGATATTCTGAACGCCAAAGGAATAAAGATGCCGAATGTACGGCTTAAGGGAAAATTTGCAAAAAAAAATAGTTATCGACAAAAAATCAAAATGTGTCGCGGCTATGAATCGAGCGAAAACATATTTCAAATCTTTACCAAATCCGGTGCGAGTCAATCCTAACCTTTGCGAAGGACGACGTATCGTTGAATTGAAAGAGCTCGGTAAAAATATGAGATGCTGCAAGTGTAACCAAATACTTTCATTAGAAAATGTCACGTCAGAGAGACAATTGGGACTGAACTCAATTTTATTAGTAAAGTGTGAGCAATGTTCTGTTCACACAGAAGTTGCGACAGGCAAGATACACGTCACAAGAACTCTTTCGAAGCATTCTGATGTAAACTCGAAAGCTGTGCTTGGTGAGTTTTTATTAAACTCCGTGATGTTTGTGTTCGATAGGAAATTATTCATTTGAATCAAGAATATAACCGCAAACTTCTAAATCACAGGTGCTGTGCATGCTGGCGTCGGCTGCACTGCGTTAAATAAAATATTGGCATGTTTAAATATCCCCGAAATATCTGCACACTTATTCAAGCGGTATGAACGAGAAGTTGGCCCAGCGATTGAAGAAGCAGCAAAAGAGAGCTGTAAACTAGCAGCGGATTACGAGCGACGATTAGTTATAGAAAACCTGGACAAATTATGTGTAGAACTGTAAGACTTTTTCAGTTGCACGTATCGATAAACCGAGTTAACATTAATTCTACAATGAATTTCAATCAACATGTCTTGGCTGACCTATTTCCCGACTTTTAATAATTCATTTGGTTGATTCCTTTTTTCACCAGACCAACTGAAGTTGTCGACGAGGTTTATCCACACTTACGCCACCTTCGTACCACAAATAATCCTTATCCCGAGTCCCCAACTAATCACTGCGACGTACCTACAAGTAATCCTGTCGAGTTCGATGCGGCATTGGGGGAGATCGTGAACATTATTGTTTCTTACGACATGGGGTGGAGTAAGCGCGGCAATGGTCGAAGTTACAATAGTTTGAACGGATATGGTTCTGTGATAGGATTATTGAGTGGTAAAATTTTAGATTTTGCCACACGCAACCGAAAATGTAAGCTATGTGATATTGGCCGAAAAAAAGCGGATCACGACTGTCGTAAAAACTTCCAAGGAAGTGCTAAGGCTATGGAGCCTGACGTAGGTGCTGCACTGGTCAATGAAAGTGCTATTCTTAAAGAAAAGGGTCTCAATGTACGTGTGGTAATTGGTGACGAAGATAGCTCAACAATTGCTGCCGTGCGCCGTGGATCTTCAGAGACCATTTTCAAGCTTTCCGACAAAAATCATCTTAAGAAGTCTTTTACTAAGGATTTATATGCTATTCAAAAGAGCTTCAACGAGCTTAAAAAGAAAGAGACTATCCCGCATTTGAAAAAATGTTTTGGTTACGCGATAGCACAAAATAAAGGTAAAAGCGCTGCACTGGCTGATACTCTACGCAGCATTCCAGACCATGTATTCAATCAGCACGAAAACTGTGGTAATTGGTGTAACCATTCACAGCGAAGTAATACGAAACAGCAGACAGTAATACTGAAAAGCCCAGAACTATATGTGAAGTTGAAGGATATTTTCTCGAAATATGCTGAAAATGCCTACAAATTTTCGGTAGCAGCTTCAAGCCAGGCGAATGAAAGCCTGAATAATATTATGGCGCACAAGGCTCCAAAAAATTGCTGTTATAGCCGAAACGAATCGAGTGACTATCGCTTTGCTAGTGCTGTTTGCAGTAAGAATGTTGGAGAGACTGCCCTGTTGAACGTGCAAGAAAAGCTATCCTTGTCACCTGGAAGGCACACAGCATCTTACGCGGAAAGAAAGGATGCCATCAAATTAAAAAGATCTATGAAGGAAAAGTTGCCATCTTCGAAAAAACGTAGGATAGAACTAGCTAGAGACAATGAAAATTCTAGAAAAAAAATGGAAAAGTCTGAAGGTGTACAATACCAGTCTAACTGTGGCTTCACAGAGTATACGGAAGGCTTGAATAATCTATTTGATTTACAACTATCTGACATAAACTTGATAAATATTCCCATAACATCAGAAACTTGTAATATAGTGTACTTTGACCTTGAAACTTCAGGGCTTTATAGATCAGACGAAATTTGGCAAATTGCAGCCCAATATGAAAATCGGGTATTTAGTGTATATTTGAATCCTACCAAAGATGGCAATCTCGATGCCTCAAAGCATACTGGGCTCAAAAATATTCATGGGGAATTGTTTTTACACGACAAAAAAGTTCAATCAGTTGCTCCGAATGAGGCTTTACTCGCATTTCAGCAATTCTTGAGCTCTTCTTCAAAGCCTTGTATATTAGTTGCACACAACGCTGCGTTTGATACTTCACACTTTATTCGCGCTCTCATAAAAAATTCAATGCTTCCAAATTTTAAAAACATTACTGGCTTCTGTGATACTTTATCATTACTTAGAAAGCGATTTCCTGAAAGAAAAGGCGAAGGAATGTTCAAGCTATCAAAACTAGCCGAAGATTTTTTGAACGTAAATGCCACTGAGAATTTCCATGAAGCATCATACGATGTAAAAGTACTAAAAGAACTTACTTCTTCTTTCATAGCAGAACAAGATTTGTATAAAAACACAAAAAAAATTATCGATTGCGTAATGCGTGAAAGAGAATTGCTGAATCAAGCAAATACGCTACCGTACTTGCAACCTTTGAAAACCGTTGTGTCCGACGGAATGTTGAAAAAAATTGCCGGACAAAAAATCACTTACAAGATTTTGATAGAAAAATATGAAAATGAAGGAAAAGAGGGTGTTGTAAGACTTCTGTCGGAAAAGATGTGCAATAAGAAGCCACGAGTCACTAAAGATAACCGCGTCCTCAATAAAATTACAGTCTTCTTAGAAGAAAAAGCAAATTGTACATGAATATTTTATTCACGAATTTGTAGATATTTCATTTTGCAGAGATTATAAACGCAAATTACGTAAACGCGTACTACATAATATTATCTTCTTCTGAAATAAAAATGATAGTATCTAAATGCCCAATTTTTTTTTTTTTGCAATGTTGTTAATTGTAAATAAATTCATCAGACTGTTTATAATTTTCGAATTTTTTCAGATTTATGTTTTCAGCCTGAGTCTTCCTGTTTTAACGTAATTTTTTTTTCAATTGCAAAAATAATAATTTCCGTTATTTTTGAATGAATAAATTGAATAAATTAACAGAATATGCAAGTCTTTTATTGTCTATGGGGTGTTCGATGACCTCCTGCAAAAAAATGATCCGATTCACGTGGAATGCCACCTTTATTTTCCATGTTCGCCGATAAAAAGATTCAGAGAGTCGCAGCCTCCCCGTCAGCCGCTGTTTGTATACACACACTGTTGCCAAGTCCTTACCATATGCTCCCACCACTCGATACGGCCACGCAGAATTTTAGTTCAAATTGAGTCACTTTGATTGATATATCAGCAAAACTATGCGGTCGATCAATCTGATTTTTCTCATAAATAATCATGAAATATTGGTTTACCATATGCTTGTTTTCCGTAACGATCTATAGAACCGTTTAGATATTAAAATTGAGAATGTGCGATTTTCATATATTCAACACAGGCAACACGTGTAAAAAATATCAATTTCGAGTGCAATTATACTGCGTTTCGGACGGTAGAAAATTCTAAAAAAAATTCGTTCAGATAGATATTACGTTAATAAAACTATAGTCAAAATTTCAGATGATTCTATAGAAATGCACTTCGCGGCACAACTACCTTAAATCGAACTCTTTTAAGTTATGTAGATTCTTTTGTTGACAAAAGTCAACGAGATTGGGATGAGTGGATTCCTCTTTTTCTTCTATCTTATCGATCAGCTGTTCACGAGACGACTAGACAGTCTCCAACCTCTAAGCTCATGGAAAGAGATCTTCGATTACCTTCAGACTTAGATAAAGGACCTATTCCTTCACCCGATCCCCTTCAAACAGACTTCGTATCTAATTTAAGAGATAAATTAGAACAAATTCATAATTTTGCTAGGGGAAGAATCCAAGTTGTTTCAGATAGAAAAAAAGCTCATTATGATATTAGGGCTAGAGATCTTGAATTTAAAACGGGAGATTTAGTATGGCTTTTTCAACCTAGACGAGAAAAGGGACGTTGTCCTAAATTACAATCCAATTGGGAAGGTCCTTATTCAATAATTGACAAAATAAATAACGTAGTTTATCGAATACAAAGATCTACTTGTACAAAACCTAAGGTGGTGCACTTGGACCGCCTGGCTCCTTATAATTCAGATAGACTTACTCACAATAATAAAATAAAGAATCTTCGTTCTTTAAATATAGATGAAGATCATTCTGTAAATAATAACTTCTCTCTTCTAAGGGATGATCAAACCTTCACATTGGATTATTCCAGGTGGTCTGAGGAACTGCCTTATGGGATTAAACGAAGAGATTATAGACCTTTAACAATACTCATTGAAGGAAATATTGGATGTGGTAAAACGACGTTTACTCAAAGATTTTTGAATGATAAAAATATTCTTACACTATTAGAACCTTTAGATGAATATCGTAACGTAACTGGTGAGAACCTCCTAGAGAAGATGTACAAAGATCCTAGTAAATATGCATATCATTTTTAGCATCACGCGGCTATGACAATGCGAATTAGACATTTAACTCAGACCGCGTTACCTAATAAAATCATGGAAAGGTCGATTTATAGTTGCAATTGCCTCGTTGAGGCACGTAGGAAAATGGGAGATTTTGAAGACCTTGAAGCTCATCTGTTATTGAAAAATGTTACGGTTTTGGTTAGCGAGTCTCCTGCCTTCGAAGTAGATTTGATAGTTTATTTGAGGTTATTTCCTGAAGAGTCATTTTCGCGTATAAATTCACGCGCTCGTTCGGAAGAAGACGGTATTCCTTTATCTTATTTAAAAGTTCTTCACGAAGTACACGAAGATTGGTTAGTTAAAAAGAAATTTGCGACTCTTCCAGCACCAGTCTTGATCTTAGACGCCGAAGCTTCCGCGGACGACGTTTATATGAATTTTTGCGAGGTTATGAAACCGTATGATTTCTAGCATAGACTCGGAGTAGACTCGCAACGACTCGGAACAATTCACATCAGTCCGGGAAGATTCGGGCAGACTCGGAACTATTCGGAATAATTTAGAAAGGCTCGGAACTTGATTGAGTCAATTTTAAGGAATAAGATAAATGAATGAAAGAATGAATTATGAATAAATAGAAAATGCACATGATTAAAGGAAACAAATGAAATATTTATTTAATGTTCATCAGTATAAATAGAATAAAAAAGAAATAATAATGAATTAATTAATATTCATTATTTGACAAAGAAAGAATATCAAGATATTAATAACGGTTTAGGACGCGTTTTTCGACGACGTGTTTAATTAGGATTTTGTTAGAGTCACAAATGGAGCAGTTATCTTTGTTGACCTCTTCGAGTAAGATTTTCTTGCAGCACCAGCAAGTTACGAAAGGCCCTCTAGTCACTAGGTCTCCAATAAAGGATCGATGAAGAGATGTTATTTCAGAAATTCGATTTTTAGGAACTCTATTAAAAGAAATTAATAAAAGGATTAGATTAAATAAGATTAGAGAGATTGAAAATTGATTGAATTAATAAATGTAGAAGAAAATACTTACTTGAAGTATTGCAGATAAGATAAGGTTTATTTTTTAGAACTGCCGCTTCTCCTTTAGCACATTTCACACGGCTCCATTCTTGCTCGAACCATATTTTGACTTCTTCTATATTTTTAGATTCAAAACCATCCCAATTTAATTGAGAAACTAAAACTCCTACACAGACAGCTTCTTAATTGAGAGACGACATGGTAGCGAATGACGCTTTCTTTATATTTCCCCTTTCTATCTTTTATTTCTTTTCTCTTGTTATAAACAATTTTGCATTTGTTTAGACAATTTTTCATTTATTTATAGACGATTTTCATAAAAGGGTTCGTTATAGGTCGTTTGAAAGACCCTCGTTTATTTCAATCTCGAATCCCGCGGAAATATTACAAAAATATAGCGCTAGGTGTCGTTATAATAGACTTATATAATAATGGCGTCTAGATAAAAAGAGATCCGAGCGGAAAATCTGGATATAGGTTATGTTTTAGTTTACAAACATTGACCCAAGTTTTTCCAGCTCCCGATATCCCGATAGTAGGATATTCTATTTAAATGACGAAATGATATTCTGAGACGAGAAGAAGGAAGTCTAATTCATCCCATCCTGACCTATTATCCCAAGTTTCCACTTCTTTCCAGATAAGATCGTTTCAATTTATATTTATAGCATTTATTTGATAGAATAATTTAATTTATCAATTTATTATATTTGAAGTCATTTATCTAATATCAAAAAGTTGAATTTATTTAAAAAAAGATTTAAAAGGAATTTCGTATTTTGATTTGAAACAGATTTAAAAGGAATCTATAATTTTGAAGTTTTTAGAAAAACTCATATTTAAGACCTTATTATTTTGAGAGAATAACATTTGTCCTTCTGTCTAGGTCGTTATATGATTTATTTCGAAGAGGTTTGGAGTTGGACCCCGTTTAGTTTATAATCGGACTTTCCTGGAAATCCTCGAGTCCTCCAGTTTTTGGTCGTTCCACCCCTCCAACCACTTCCTGTTCCAGTACTCAGGACTTTCTTCATAGTGACCAAGGGATTCTTCACCTTGTTCCTGTTTGCTGATTCTTATTTCCTGATTCCTGTCTACTGATCCTGGATTCCTGAGTTTCTACTGTTGTTCCTGGTTCCTGTTCTTGAAGATTTTTGTAAAAACCTATGTTGTGATATTAAGTTTGACTATCTTTTAGAGGTTTTCTGTGGTTTCCCTGCTAATTAGAGACGAATGTCAGATAGTACTTAGGAAAATTTTGAATTACTTGAGCCACAGCTCCGATTCTCCTAAATAGAACACATAGATTTTATAATTTAAATATCGACTTGCTAATCTTTATGATGATTTTACATAGACAATCTTTATTATACTCACCTTACGAGTCGGGTCGACTCATTTACTAAGAGGGGGGGGGGGGGGGGGGGAGGGGGGTAGTGTTACATTTAGTAAAATCACCCTTATATATCAATTCTATATGATCTAGATCAAGTAGCCTATATGATAAAAGACATCTTTCAAAATATATGAACTTCGGTTGCTGACTCAACAAACATTATTGTAAAACAAATCAGTCTGTCTTTAGCTTTGTACTGAAGCAGACCTGTATTTTCTGAATACATAAACCTTTTGCCCAATTGATATTATTCACCAGATTCACTTTATTTCCCTCGGGAATCCATAATTAATAACTTATTATTACTGCAAATATCAAATTTGCAACAATATATTTATGTACATAATATGTATTATATGAATTGTAATGTATAATTAAATTTTCATTTAATTACACATTACTTTGGTAATGTGTAATTAAACTTTATTTAATTACACATTACCAAAGTAATGGGTAATCCCATTACAAATGTAATTATATAGTGACTCGCAACACTGTCCCTGACAACGTACGCCACCTAAAAACTCAGGAGGCTAGCTACTGCAGAGCTATACCTCCAACGCCGAGATGAAGGACACGCGGGAATGCCGAGGGCATTCTGCAACGAGGGATATCGGTGGCGGAAGAGATTCCCGCCGCCTAGAAGAGCCTGCAACCCGTGTTCCGTTGATGTATAATGAGCTTGAACCACCGTGGTGGATTTCGAATATTCGCGCGTAGCGAATCTAGGGATCTTTCGGTCGATGGGACATCAATTGTCGATCGCCTAGTGAGTAGAGATTGCAATCCGGCACCAATTTCAATCCGGTCGGACTGGTCACATCAAAAGATTTTTCCTTTTTGTTCCAAAATCGACTGTATAAAAGATGATCAAGTGAGTGTATTATGAGGTTTATAAAAAAAAAAAAAGTTCATTTCTTATGAAATCAATTTTATTTACGCTGTTATAATTGAGTAACAATTACGAATCAAATCAACAATGGAAAACTAGTATAGTGTAGTGTAATTAGTTAAATTGTGATCTCACTATTGATAATATTTATTTAATAACGGGCGGTGAAGTTCAGTCTTACTAGATTTCACAAATTACATTATTGAAAATTATCTTGTTGCATACATTACATTATGTAATAGGGTGGTCCTTATTTGGGGGTCGGACGAATTTGAATTCAAACGCCCCCTGAAACGGTTCCAAATAATGAAAAAAAAAAAATATGTTAAATTTTCAATTTTTTATTTTGATGGGAACACATGCCCCAACGAGCTTTTGATTTTTTAATTTTTTTTCTCGTCAAATTCATTGCTGACGGATAGAAATTCATGGGAATAAATGATATATATGCTCTGAAATGCAAATCGGTTATGTAAAAATATAAACAATTGGCAGGTCAGACATTTTTATCACATACTACAACAGAATTGATTAAAAACCATGGAGAAAACTAAATTTTTAGTAGCAAATTATTTATATTTTTGTACGAAAAATCCGAATCTAGCCACGAATAATATTTTCCAGCACACAAATTCCTTTTTATTGGTAAAATGAGCAAATGATCAAGATCAGTTGAATGACAGCAAATTATACACACGGGTTTACAGATTTTTGCGAAAGGTTTGTTTACGGAAATGTGGATAGATTTTCCTATGTTCCGAAACAATTCGCATAATAAACTGTTTTTGTTGTTGAATTTTTTTTTATTACTTTTTTTCAAATCCAAATGTCATTTTTTTTCTAAGAATTTCTATCCGTCAGCAATTTGACGAGAAAAAAAATTAAAAAATCAAAAGCTCGTTGGGGCATGTGTTCCTATTCAAATAAAAAATTGAAAATTTAACACATTTTTTTTTTCATTATTTAGAACCGTGTTAGGGGGCGCTTGAATTGAAATTCGTCCGACCCCCAAATAAGGACCACCCTATTATGTAAGTAACTTATATCAAATCTAACTAAATCAACCTTAATCAACTGAGATCACAATAATTAGGTGATTCAGGCACGCTAAGTAGTCTCATTCTCATAATTATGATGACGCCATGACAGTCATCATGAATCTGTTTAATGAAGAGCACAATCATCACAATAATGAGTTCAAAACTTCATTTTATTTTTTAATAGACTTACTTTGAATAATTATTTTGAGTATAATGATCATAAAAAAATCAATTTTGTTGAGTAGTGACTCTATCGTTCGAAGCCTATTAATTCATACCATATGTGAATTTATTGGACCAGTCGAACCAAATTTTTTAAGTCTTCTAACTGAAGCTCACCTCTATATAGAGCGTGCAATCTTCAGATAGACCGAAAAAACATATGGTATGAATTAATAGGCTTCGAACGATAGAGTCACTACTCAATGAAATAAACACAGACCTGGGACTAAGAAGGTCAATGACAATAACATGAAATTCAAGTAAAGATTCCTCCAGTCCTTCAGTGGTCTAATTGGATAAGGCGTCGCAGTACAAATGCGGAGGTCCCGGTTCAAACCCGGGCTGAAGGAATTTTTACTTGAAAAAATAATTATGATGCACTTCCGTTTTTTTCGGTCTATCTGAAGATTGCACGCTGTATATAGAGGTGAGCTTCAGTTAGAAGACTTAAAAAATTTTGTTCGACTGGTCCGATAAATTCACATATGGTATGAAAATCAATTTTGGTTTTGAAAAAAGGATCGTAGTTATGCAACAACGCGAGTATTTTTCTAAAAAATTGGTGTCATGTATTTTTTACCGGATCCGGTAGATGTATACCGATGCCGGATCCGCCGGATTACCGGATCCGGTTTTCCGGATTGCAATCCCTACTAGTGAGGGCGCTGAGTACCGGCGGCGCTATGCTATGCGGTCTAGCCACTCTGCGTTAGACTAGCGTGCTCAGCACACGTGTATTGGCATTTCGCGTCTTATAATTCAGCTTTCCTTTGTTTTTGATAAATCTTTTTGCGTTCGATCCCCGAGGTCATACTAGGATATTAACTTTTTAATTGTTGCGTGAGTGTGAAAAGCCGTAATCATATCCCCGAAGGGAACAAGAGACCGAGGGATGGACTACGGTCTAGAACGGGGTCGTTTCATGGCCTGGCTGGAAGACAGTAAGCGTTAGCTATTCTTACTCAGGATAATTCGAATCCGGCAACGGCTATCAGCCATCTTGCCATAGATCCAGCCACGAGGCTAATTAATATTCTTGGGATAGAATTAAGTCGATCTCCGAGGGTAGGCCGTCATGTCACCAATGTCCCTTTGCCTTAGATTTTGTATCTTGAGTCTTGATTTTGTAGAAATTATTCGCGTAATTGATAGTTTAGTTGAGTCCGTACCTGTAGTACACGAGTACGACAGAGACAGTACGAGTCGGTCACTGTCGCTCTCTCTTCCTCCTGCGGGGAGAGACGTAGCTCGAGGCTTAGCCGAGAGCCTTTGTTATTTGTCGCGTTAGAGTTTAGGGTTCATAATTTAGCGTTTAAAAATTAATAAAATTCCGTATTATCCGCAGAGTTAGTTTAAATAAGTTGTATAAAAATCTGTAAATAGTCTGTAAATAATAAGCTGATCTGAGCGATTCTATAACGAGAGACTTCGTCTCTCGGAGACGAGCTAATCGTCGTACAACGACATAAGACTGAATAGTCCATAATCAGTCATTAAAATAAGATTGTTATTAACTACTGTCGGCACAAAAAGGTTTGGCCCCTCTGTTTGAGTGATCATAACTTCTACAGGAAAATTGGTAGAGCATTGAGTCTGGAAAGATCGGAAAGCGCCAAGTTTTCTGCGTCTAATGGTTGTTCGCAAATTTCCGTGCTAAAATCGTGAAAGCCTCCGTTATGATCTCCGAAAAGTTAAAAAAACGTAGTTTTTCGGAGTCCATCGCGGTACGTCAACTTCAACTCGTCACCGTTTATCTGAAATGAGTGTAAAAAATCTTGAAAAATTTAGAAATATTCCCCGAACATTGACGAACATGATAGAGTTTAGTAAATCCAAAAATATTCACAAACCTGGACGCCAGGTGCAAAAACGTCCAATGGTGCGATTTGGGGAACGGATCGGTACGGACGAACCTGAGCTGGCTCAAAATTATCGTCATGATATACACTTTTTGATTTCTTAATCAGTTTTTGGTTCGCAATAGCGGACTTCCAGTAATCGACGTCAACAATTTTTCAAATTTGAGCGTGGCCGCGTGTGTCCCAGCCGCGATATTCTTCGCTGCATTCACATTGTTATATCAGTGGCCCCGAGTAACAATTGAGTCTGCGACGGGCGCGGCGGGAGGGAAATGCAGCGAAGAATATCGCAGCTAGGACACAGGCGGCCCCGCGCAAATTTGAAAAATTGTTGACGCCGATTACTGGAAGTCCGCTATTTATTGCGAACCAAAAACTGATTACGGAATCAAAAAGTGTACATCCTGACGATAATTTTGAGCCGGCTCAGGTTCGTCCGTACCGATCCGTTCCCCAAATCGCACCATTGGACGTTTTTGCACCTGGCGTCCAGGTTTGTGAATATTTTTGGATTTACTAAACTCTATCATGTTCGTCAATGTTCGGGGAATATTTCTAAATTTTTCAAGATTTTTTACACTCATTTCAGATAAACGGTGACGAGTTGAAGTTGACGTACCGCGATGGACTCCGAAAAACTACGTTTTTTTAACTTTTCGGAGATCATAACGGAGGCTTTCACGATTTTAGCACGGAAATTTGCGAACAACCATTAGACGCAGAAAACTTGGCGCTTTCCGATCTTTCCAGACTCAATGCTCTACCAATTTTCCTGTAGAAGTTATGATCACTCAAACAGAGGGGCCAAACCTTTTTGCGCCGACAGTAGTCATCAATTCTGCTCGTAGTAAATATTTATTAAATTAGTGATTTAGTTAGTTTATTGTCCCGCGAGGACTTGATTTAACGAGTTATTTATTTTTGCATGATATTTCTTTGTTATTGCTCTCCTACGTGGAAGCTAGTAGTTTGATTTTTATTGTAAAACTCGCCAAACGTTGCCAGGTCACTTTTACAAGCAGTGTCGGCCTTAGCCTCCTTCGCGCCCTCGGGCGGTATTTTTCCGAGCGCCCCTTCTAAAATGAGGAAATGTAAATAATCTATTGATTTTTAGTTCAAAGAAAAAGAAACTATGTTCATTCTCTATGTCCATAGAGAAAACCGTGTAATTCTCAGGTACAAAAAAATGCAAATTCATTACGAAGAACGTATAAGAATTTTTTTCATCATTCTAATCTCGAAATTGCGACTTCAACGCGATTTCTCGGCATTCCTGATAGAAAATAATAATCGTTACTTGTATGTAAAGGCTTTTTGACGAACGAGAGGTTTACGGCACGAGCCGAAGGCGAGTGCTGTAACGAGGTTGGTGAAAAATCCCATGTTCTTCAAAACGAGAACGAAACGAGAGGTTCACGGCACGAGCCGAAGGCGAGTGCTGTGACGAGATTGGTGAAAAATCCCATGTTCTTCAAAACGAGAACGAAATGAGAGGTTCACGGCACGAGCCGAAGGCGAGTGCTGTAACGAGGTTCGTCAAAAAGCCTTTCCTTACTCGTCCTGTAATGTACTATTTTAACCAAGTTCAATTATTTGACATTCGAAGTTAACTTTTCGACTCTTTTTTTTTCTGCGAAATCTTTAATTGCAGCTGAAAAATCCAGATTCTCAGCGATATCGTTCTCGATCAATGGCCTTCCTGAACTTGATAGTCTGTCTTGCAACATGGTAGACCTGATATAGTAAGGGTGGCCCTTATTTTGGGGTTGATTGAATTTTGTCCGCAACGCCCCTAGCTCGGTTCAAAATGAATTGAAAAAAATCTGGGCAAAACTGGGGCTCTCTAGCGTAACGGGAAAGCGTGCCGGTAAGCTTGTACTTCTTTCCGTTTGAATAACATGAGATTTTTCACCAACTGAATACATTTTTTTTTTCACAAGCCTGCCCTGGTGAAAATAATTTCTACGCCAAACTACGAAAATGATCTACGAAAAAGTTGAGGATTTCGGACTTTTCATAGTTTTTTTTTTACGTCAGATTTTGCACAAAGTAGTAGTTTTTCGTAGATAGTTCTAGAACGAAATTTGATATGATTTCGATCTTTGTAGTAAATATCTGTAGTTCATCGTGGTTTTCCGTATTTTGTCATAGTTTTTCGTAGATAGTCGTAGAATGGGATAATACTGTATGCGATATTTGTAGTAAATATCCGTAGTTCACCGTAGTTTTTCATGGATAGTCGTAGAATATATTATATATATGGGGAATTCAACGTGAACTCGACCAATGTTTTTCCCTCACCATTTTTGATTCGCTTCACGATTTTTTATATGATTCTACGACCTCGAAAAAGCACTGCTGAATTTTTTCGGATTTTTCCGTCCAAGCGTTGATTTTCCATGATTATTCAAATCCATTTTGAAATTGGCATTTTTCAAAAATCTCTAAGAATTCTGGAAATTTTTTTTTTTATTTTTTCATTGCGATCATTTCGACACCCCTTCCATGATGGGATCATTATTCCTTCTTTTTTTCTCAGCACTTTTAACATTTTGAACAAACGAAACACCATGTTCCAACGTTTCGAAAATTCTTGAAAAAGTACGAAAAATTCTCTGTTTAATTCTGAATGCTTTCGCGTGAGACCCACGATAACGGACGAAAAAAAGTTGTTTCGATCCTGCGTAGCAACAAACGGGCCAAGTTTTGCACAAAAATCTGCAAAACTTAGCCCTCTCGATGCCACGCAGCAAAACAATCGGGAAATATCCGATAATTTTGAAGGTCTTGTGGTATTACTACAGACAATATTTGAGAATTGGTCTTGAGAGTTCAACACTATATCGGCAGTCATTTGAGGCAGTGGAACCTATTTTTTATACCGTGGGAACGAAGAATAATAATAATTGACTCTGCGGGGGGCTTGAAAAATCCTTTTTTTTCGGCCGTCATCATGGGTCTCTACAGTCCTTAAACAACGGAATATCAATTATACGAACATCTACGAAAATTTACAAAGACGTACGAACGAAATGAAGCTGAATCATTTTTCGTACATATTCGTAGAACTGATATACTTTCGCTTGAAGACTGGAGGTTTTCATGATTTTTCATGAAAATTCGGAGGTTTCTACTTCCAAAACTACAGGATGAATTCAAAAAAAGACTTCGCTCCATTTTGTTTGTAGATCTTTGTAGATTTGCATATATAATCGTAGAACTGATATTCCGGTGCTTGAACACTGTATATTTTCGTAATTTGTCGTGGAAATTCGTAGTTTTCTACTTCTAAAACTACGATAAATTACGGAAAACTACGAAAACCTACGAAAAACTACGATTCTTTACGCTTTTTTACGCTTTGAATGTTTTCGTATTTTGGCGTAGAAATTATTTTCACCAGGGTGTCGTTCATTGAAAATATCCTCCATTCCGTCACTTCATAGTATCATAGTGTGTGATGGTGCAAATTTTTTACAGGCTACACGCAAAAAACAGTGCTGTCAAATTTACTCTGTGAGCAGTAAATATATGGACAGTACTTTTTTGCAGTAGAAATTATCACAATTGTGGTAACATTCACTCTGCCGTCTGCCACTTGCCGACTGCCACTTGCCCCAATGTAGCCAATACTAGAATTGTGATAATTTCTACTGCAAAAAAGTGCTGTCCATATATTCACTGCTCATAGAGTAAATTCGACAGCACTGTTTTTTGCGTGTATACCAAATCATGAGCAAAATATGATACGAGCCTTTTCGGATAAATAAGGTTGCAATTTTTCGAAATCGTCGTCTTGTCTACTGCAATGACTGTGTAAAACAAGATTTGACGTAACTTACAAAAGTTGTACTAATTGACACACCATGATACTATCAAGTGACGGAATGACAGATTTTTTCAATGAACGACAGGCTTGTGAAAAGAATGTATTTAGTTGGTGAAAAATCCCATGTTATCCAAACGGAAAAAGTACGGGCTTACCGGCACGCTTTCCTCTTGATTTAGAAAGCGCAAGTTTTTCCCAGATAATTTTAAAATAATTTCAAACCGATCTAGGCGGCGTCGCGGACGAAATTCCACCGACCCCGAAACAAGGGCCACCCTACTCAGATAGGTCTTGATTATTCTGGTCCCTACCACCCTACTCAGATAGGTCTTGATTAATCTGGTCTGTGCGACCAGAGGGGGGAAGGAGGGGGTATGGCTGAATGTGACGTTCATCGCAAGAATCCCTTCTTCGGAATTTAGAAAAAAAATCTATGCTTCAATAATTGAATTAATAATTTTTCTAGTGATTTTTTGACGTTAATTCTGATTTTGGAGAAATAAGGGTGGGTCTTTGATCGTGATAATCGGACGTTTGGTAAGAGGGCGGGGATACAAGGATTGTGACTCATTCGGACAAAGTGTGGGGGGGGTAAAAAAATCATGAAAATTTACTGACCTCCTTCATGGATGGCCCCTTACCATAATATAAAATAAAAGCTGGGGCGTCTGGCACCCCAACCCACTCGGCGCCCTCGGGCGGCGCCTGACCCCCCCCCCCCCCCCCCCCCTTCGGCAAAGGCCGACACTGTATCGAAGTGTATATTATTTTGTAAGAACACAATAATTTGTGGAGCAGGCGAATAAGTCATGCCAATAATTACCCCTCAACTATGACTATAACCAAACATTCCGAAAGTGGCAAGTGCCTAAGAATGTTGTTTGAACTGTTCTATGCCTGTGAGTTATTTCAATTAGCTTTATACCCAGATTAAAATTATCGTTCTAAACTAGATTTCGCCAGTACGAATCAAAGGTTCAATTGAAACCTCTGCCAGTAATTTTATTATGTTATTAGATTCGTGCGTGAAGCAACGGGACTCAATGTTGGAATGAGAATCGGAATTCATACTGGAAATGTACTTTGTGGAGTACTAGGACTCAGGAAATGGCAATTCGATGTATGGAGTGATGACGTAACACTAGCAAATCATATGGAAAGTGGAGGATTATCTGGGTAAGTGAATATTTCGCAGCTATTTTTGCGTTGGCATACTTATGTTACGTCGCTCGCAGTCGCAGATACTTTGCATAGTTCGCAAAACATTCATTTTTGGGCATCAGCGTTCGCAACGAAGTGCTTATGGGGAATTCCATACGAAATCGACCAATCCGTGATCCCGACTATTTTTGATTTTGTTGAAAATTTTCGGTTTTTTTTTTGTACCTACATAAAGCCAGCGTGCCAATTAGACGGTCCAAATTCAGCTGTTTTCGCGAATCGTTGTAGGACAAGAAAAAAAAAAACAATTAGCCAAATGAACTTTTGGGAATAGTTTTATGTATATTTGAACGAAAAAAAAAAAAAAAAAAAGAATCACGTTTGGAAAGGTCGTTGAGCCTTTTAAATTCGGAATAGACGGTCAACGGGCGGAGCACTACGACAAAGGGGGCGCGCAGCTGCTTGACACCCCACTACGTTCGGCTCTGTATCTGTGGAAATACTTCGAATTTGACTCTTAAATTTTGTGTACATGTTCTTGAATATTTAAGCTATTGATTCCGGGAAATGAACAAAAAAATCTATTTTTTCGTCCTTCTAATTGGCCCGCCGGCCTTGAAGCAGTCTTTCTGAATTTCTTTAGATTTTTTTATTAACCTATCGAAACACAAAAAATGTCCCACAATTTTTTTTTCTTTAACCGCTCAAAGCTTTTTCAAAAACAGATATCCCTTTCTTAAAAAAGTGATTGTAACGGAAATGACGCAAATAAATCGAAACTCTCGCACTTCCGTCATCGCTTTTCCGCGACGTCTATTGGTTGTTGTTCGCGCTGCATATTGTTTCTCGCCGAAATTTGTTTGATGCGACTTCACAGCGATGTGTCATTACGTGCATTGAAGCAAATCTGTTTTTCACGTTCTGCCGACGAGCATTCAATTCGCAAAGGCAAATCCACATATCGGTAGATCTCTTTGAAATATTATGAATCGTTTGTACTTTATACATAGAATCGATCAAAGCCAGAGATCAATCTTACTATTCGATATTCGATATTCGATTTATCTTTATCACGGAAAAGAACTGACTGTACACGCTTTTTACGGTCCCCGCCCACGAACGATTAGTGTCATACCAATTATAGTTTGATTCAATTGTAAAAAAGTTAAGAAAGATTGTCTTCAAAATAATAATAATTATCATTATAAATAATTCATTTTGAAAGAATTATATGCCTATGTTCCAAATAAGTCGGTGAAAAATAAAAAAGTAAACAAAACAAAAAAACACTTCGATTGGTACACTATTATGGAAAAACGGATGGAAAGAATAGAGTGGCGATTATGAACCAATGTTCGATAGTATACATTATTTTAAAAAATGCATCAGCTGAAAGTTGATTTCAGCGCGCTGAGCTAGTAAAAATAAAATACTAGGTCTGTTATTCTCGTTTCGAAAATAAATTTCGATTTTTTTGACGTATTTTCTTCATGGAACTGACACTCAAAACGAAATAAAAAAGATCTAGCATTTTATTTTTATATCTGGTTTTGGAAAAGCCATGGGCATTAAAAAAAAAAAATTGAGCGAATTTTTTTTGTGTTTGGACGAGTTGAGACCGAAAGCTAAAAAATTCAGAAAAACTGCCTTCAGTAGGTACAAAAGAATTAAAAAATTTCACATGTAATACCTCAATAGCTCCAAAATTATCGGGTATTTCCCGATAGGTTCGTTGCAAACAAATTAAGGAGTCAAGTTTTTCTGGCTACGAAATCACGAGCGCGAAGCGCAAGTGATTTTTCTGAAAGACTTCACGACTTAAATTTGAGAGTGACACCCAGTCGGTCTTTAAGGGTATACCCTCAGATTTGAGAGTGAATCCTAAATTCGAGGCTTACACTCAATGGTCTTTGAAGGTAACTTTCAGACTTGAGGGTAACCCCAAAATTTGAGGGTTACACCCAACGGACTTTGAACGTATAATACCCTCAGATTTGAGATTGATACAAAAAGTAAATTATACACTTCAACGTAACCGGTGTTTTGCAGCACAGAAGGTGTCGCAAACCTGTTAGTTAGGGTGAATCTTTTGCTGTAAAGAATTTTAGTGACCCCTCGTAATCAATTTAACAGTGACACTCGACTACGAACTTAGAACGCTTAGCGCTCGAAGCCGTCTCCCAAACAGACCTGAGCATGCACTGCAAGCTACCCTCACGGAAAAAACCCCGACACTTACCCCGACATTTACCTCGACATTCACCCCGAAATTTACTCCCAAATTCAACCTCAAAATTACATTCAACCGGGATGGAGTGAATTCGTACCCCTTGATCGAGTGCTTACCTCCAAGTTTAAGGTTAACTCCGTATATGAGCAATTCCACGTCAGACCGGACAGCTTTCTGACCTCGATGTTACCGATTTCGCGATGATTTTTTTTACGGGTTCTATGAAACAAATAAATGAATCAAACAATTTTTTTTTTTTTTTTTGCCCCTATTTTCCAAGTTACGCGGGGGTGAAATTCAGGAAAAAGAGCCAAAAATCGAAAACATACTCCTCTTCAAACGGTCATATCTTTGATTGTATTCATCCTAGAGACTTCATCCAAGAACCATTTTATAGCTATTGAATGACACTATTATAATATATCTATTCAATTTTGCGGTAACAAACAATTCTATTTGTTATAAACAAATATATTATTGAAACGTGATTTTCAAACAAAGGCCACGCGATAACATTCTCAAAAAAATATAAGCGTATTCCTTGATCAATTCTCTACAAAATCGTTAAGTCAATTTTATGAAGAAACGATGGAAACCATGTGAAAACGATTTATTTATAAGCGACGGCGCGCGCTGCCGCTGAAAGACCCGGCTCGGGTACGGTTTTTGGGTGGCAGCGCGCGCCATCGCTTGTAAATAAATCGTTTTCATATAGCGTCCATCGTTCCTCCGTGAAATTGACTCAACGATTTTGTAGAGAATTGATCAAGGAATACCCTCATATTTTTTTGAGAACGGTATCGCGTGGCCTTTGTTTGAAAATCACGTTTGAATAATATATTTGTTTATAACAAATAGAATTGTTTGTTACCGCAAAATTAAATAAATATATTATAATAGTGTCATTCAATAGCTTCAAAATGGTTTTTGGATGAAGTCTCTAGGATGAATACAATCAAAGATATGACCGTTTGAAGAGGAGTATGTTTTCGATTTTTGGCTCTTTTTCCTGAATTTCACCCTCGTATAACTTGGAAAATAGGGGCCAAACAAAAAAAACAAAAAATTGTTTGATTCATTTTTTGATTTATTTTGTCCGGTCTGACGTGTAATGGCTCATATATACATGGGGGTTAACGTGAACTTGGAGGTTCGTATGCGGCAGCATACGAACGCCTACCCGCTTTAGGCGACCTACCCGCTTTAGGCCACTCTCCCCTACGTCCGAGTTCTGGTTTTTGTGTACCTGGAAACTTCTGGTCCTGTCCGGAATTTTGACGGTCAAATATTTTCTCGTGTCAGCATTCCTGTTCGGTTCAATCCGTAATGTACGCGCACGGGATACGCCCTGCTTAAAAAGCCGGATAGAAACCGATCCGGCAGTGTGTCCGGTTTTATATGTGATTTGGGTCCGGTTAACCTGCGGGCTTGTCCGGAATCTGTCCGAGATTCCGGTCGTGTCCCTATCTGGTGCTATGCGGAACCTATCCTGCCATTTTTGCGAACATACAGATAGGCTTCCTATCGGGTTCTATCCGGAAAGTAACCCCGCCCTAGGCATTTTTCCTGTATGGTTCTATCCGGATCCATTTTCGAAAAATTGAAGCTTTTTTTTTTTTTTCTTCTTTTTTTTTCTCTTATCAAGTATCAGTGCTTCAGGGGGCGCAACATATATCGACAACAGACATGCTGATAACACATAACCAATACAGGACTTAGGCGACGCTTATAGATGATATTTTCCTCCTCTATATATACTCACCAACTCCTATAAGTGGTACTCGCGAGAATATCGAAAGCGGTGGTCGCCGCCTTACAAGAAAATATTGAAGTCATGTACATTACATGGAAACCGTATAGGTACGGACAGAGTCCCGATTCCAACTTTGCAAATCTTTGTCCGTATCTATCCGGTTTCGGTCACGCAAATCATGACGTGATTATATTTACATCAAATCTTCAAAGTTGGAATCGGGGCTCTGTCCGTATCTATCCGGTTTCGGTCCCGCAAATCATAACGTGATTATCAATTGATACGGCACGAAATCGGATAGAGCCCCAATTCTAACTTAGAATATTAGCCGTATTGATAATCGCGTTATGATTTGCGGGACCGAAACCGGATAGGTATACGGATAAAGCCCCGATTCCAACTTGGAAAATTTGATGTCAATAATCACGTCATGATTTGCGGGAATGAAACCGGATAGGTACGAACAGAGCTCCGATTCCAACTTGGAAAATTTGATGTAAATAATCACGTTATGATTTGTGGGAACGAAACCGGATAGGTACGGACGGAGCCCCGAGTCCAACTTAGAAAATTTGATGTGAATAATCACATTATGATTCGCGGGACCCAAACCGTATAGATACCCTGGTAAAAATTCCCACATAGGAACCCATACAGGACCTACATAGGTACCATACGTATCGTAATTTGGGACAGGTTCCTATAGGAGTACAACTCATAGGAGTACATAGGACCTACGTCGGTATAGCGCAGTGGTAAAAATTCCCACATAGGAACCTACACAGGACCTACATAGGTACCATACGTATCGTAATTTGGGACAGGTTCCTATAGGAGTACAACCTATAGGAGCACATAGGACCTACGTCGGTATAGTGCACTAGGACCCATCCCGGTATATATATATATATAGGATTAAGACCCATATGGGTGTGTATGTATAGGAGGAAAACCTATATAGGACATGTATGTAGGCACGCCCATATAGATATGGGTTCCATACCTATACGGGTATGGGTCCTACATAGGTCCTTCGCCTGTACGGTATATTCCCATACGGATCTGTCCCAAATTACGATAGCTATATCGCTATTAGGACCTATGTGGGTACAGATACCTGGGTATATGTATTAAAGTATGCAAGGAAAAATGCCGTATCCATGATTAAGTTACACAATATATGTATATTCCTTCGTTGTCACACTTCTGGGGAATCCCGCCCTGGTAAAAATTCCCACATAGGAACCTATACAGGACCTACATAGGTACCATACGTATCGTAATTTGGGACAGGTTCCTATAGGAGTACAACTCATAGGAGTACATAGGACCTACGTCGGTATAGCGCAGTGGTAAAAATTCCCACATAGGAACCTACACAGGACCTACATAGGTACCATACGTATCGTAATTTGGGACAGGTTCCTATAGGAGTACAACCTATAGGAGTACATAGGACCTACGTCGGTATAGTGCACTAGGACCCATCCCGGTATATATATATAGGATTAAGACCCATATGGGTGTGTATGTATAGGAGGAAAACCTATATAGGACATCTATGTAGGCACGCCTATATAGATATGGGTTCCATACCTATACGGGTATGGGTCCTACATAGGTCCTTCGCCTGTACGTAGTATATGTACGTACCGTAGTATATTCCCATACGGATCTGTTCCAAATTACGATAGCTATATCGCTATTAGGACCTATGTGGGTACAGATACCTGGGTATATGTATTAAAGTATGCAAGGAAAAATGCCGTATCCACGATTAAGTTACACAATATATGTATATAATACCCTATCCGACATTTTTACCAGGGTATTTACAGCGAATTTACGGGCCTTATTGAGACCTACAAAGCACCCGAATGGGTTATTGCAACCATATATCGGACCTGAAGGGTCCTGCATACCGACGTAGGATATCTATGTGGGTTTTATAGGGGCCTGCAAAGCACCTACTAAGGTTATTGCGAATACAGATCGGATTTTATGAGTCCTGTATGCCAACTACGAACACTTATGTGGGTCCTATTGAGTCCTGAAAAACACCTACATAGGTTATTGCGGAAGCATATCGAACCTCATGGGTCCTGTATGTCAGCGTAGAATACCCATATGAGTCCTACTAGGGCCTACAAACACCTACAAAAGTTATTGCGAACACATATCGGACCTTACGGGTCCTGTATGCCAACGTAGGATGCCTATATAGGTCCTGTCAGGTCCGGTAAAGCACCCACGCAGATTTTTGTGGTACATTTGTAGGACCTATACCATACCTTGCAGGTCCTTCGAACGCCCTATGATACCATCATAGGTTACTACAGGTACCCACACAGGACCTACATATTCCATGCAAGACCTTTCAGGTCGTACCTGGGAATTTTTAGTAGGGTACGGACAGAGCCCCGATTCCAACTTAGAATATCAGCTGTATTGATAATTACGTTACGATTTGCGGGACCCAAACCGGATAGATACGTACAGTGTTGCGAGTCACTAATTACATTTGCATTGGAATTACTCATTTACCCTGGTGAAAATAATTTCTACGCCAAACTACGAAAATGATCTACGAAAAAGTAGAGGATTTCGGACTTTTCGTAGTTTTTTTTCACGTCAGATTTTGCACAAAGTAGTAGTTTTTCGTAGATAGTTCTAGAACGAAATTCGATATGATTTCGATCTTTGTAGTAAATATCTGTAGTTCATCGTGGTTTTCCGTATTTTCTCATAGTTTTTCGTAGATAGTCGTAGAATGGGATGATACTGTATGCGATGTTTGTAGTAAATATCCGTAGTTCGCCATAGTTTTTCATGGATAGTCATAGAATGCGATACGATAATATATATATTAGGGTGGGTCGAAAAAAAAAAATTTCTTAGCCTGGGGGTAGAATTTGTAGCTTATAAAAAAAGAAAATTTTTCCATAAAAAAAAAATTTTTTTACTCAACGCTTTGAGGTAGCCCACTCGTGTTTTAAATAAATATTTAATCAAATTGGGTAGTTTCAACGGGAAATTCTTTTTTTGGTCCGAAATCGTGGAAAACATGTAAAAATTGTAGAATGTGATTTTTTTAACCCAACTTTTTTTTTTTTTTATTTATTTATTTAAAACACGAGTGGGCTACCTCAAAGCGTTGAGTAAAAAAAATTTTTTTTTATGGAAAAATTTTCTTTTTTTATAAGCTACAAATTCTACCCCCAGGCTAAGAAATTTTTTTTTTCGACCCACCCTAATATATATATCATATATATATGGGGAATTCAACGTGAACTCGACCAATGTTTTTCCCTCACCATTTTTGATTCGCTTCACGATTTTTTATACGATTCTACGACCTCGAAAAAGCACTGATGAATTTTTTCAGATTTTTCCCTCCAACCGTTAATTTTCCATAATTATTCAAACCCATTTTGAAATTGGCATTCTTCAAAAATCTCGAAAAATTCTCGAAAATCTTTTTTTTTCTTATTTCGATCATTTCGACATCCCTTCCATGATGGGATCATTATTCCTTCTTTTTTTCTCAGCACTTTTAACATTTTAAACAAACGGAACACCATGTTCCGACGTTTCGAAAATTCTTGAAAAATTACGAAAATTCTGTGCTTAATTCTGAATGTTTTCGCGTGAGACCCACGATGACGGACGAAAAAAAGTTGTTTTGATCCTGCGTAGCAACGAACGGGCCAAGTTTTGCACAAAAATCTGCAAAACTTAGCCCTCTCGATGCCACGCAGCAAAACAATCGGGAAATATCCGATAATTTTGAAGGTCTTGTGGTATTACTACAGACAATATTTGAGAATTGGTCTTGAGAGTTCAACACTATATCGGCATTGATTTGAGGCAGTGGAACCTATTTTTTATACCGTGGGAACGAAGAATAATAATAATTCCCTCTGCGGGAGGCTTGAAAAATCCTTTTTTTCGTCCGTTTTCATGGGTCTCTACAGTCCTCAAACAACGGAATATCAATTATACGAATATCTACGAAAATTTACAAAGACCTACGAACGAAATGAAGCTAAATCATTTTTCGTAGTTTTTCGTACATATTCGTAGAACTGATATTCTTTCGCTTAAAGACTGGAGGTTTTCATGATTTTTCATGAAAATTTGGAGATTTCTACTTCCAAAACTACAGGATGAACTCAAAAAAAGACTTAGCTCCATTTTGTTTGTAGATCTTTGTAGATTTTCATAGATAATCGTAGAACTGATATTCCGGTGCCTAAAGACTGTAGATTTTCGTAATTTGTCGTGGAAACTCGTAGTTTTCTACTTCTAAAACTACGATAAATTACGGAAAACTACGAAAACCTACGAAAAACTACGATTCTTTACGCTTTTTTATGCATTGAATGTTTTCGTATTTTGGCGTAGAAATTATTTTCACCAGGGTAATTACCCATTACTTTGGTAATGTGTAATTAAATCAAGTTTAATTACACATTACCAAAGTAATGTGTAATTAAATGAAGTTTAATTACACATTACAAAAGTAATGTGTAATTAAATAAAGTTTAATTACACATTGCATTGATATATACATGTATACATATATATTAGGGTGGTTCAAAAAAAAAAAATTTTTTTTTTCCTTTTACTAACAGGCTCAAAAGTTTCATTTAGGTCAAAAAGTATGCCTGTTAAAATATGAGCTCTTAATATTAATATTAAGGTGAAGTGAAACGTTTGTCAGAACCTCGAAAACGGGAATCGTGCATTCTCCGGAACTACTGAATCAATCGCGATGAAACTTTGAGGGATTACACATAATTGTGGCAGAAAGTGGCTGATTATTTCACTTTTCCAAAATTTGACAAAAATTTTTACAGATTGACGTACCGACCACATAAATCGCGAGATTATTCACTGTTGCCGTAGATAATCGCATTTTCCCGATAATTAGCCACTCCGCAATTAAAAACCACACACTTTGAGCCTAATCCCATGTCATTTTATGGAGAAATGGCTGAGAATTGACGATTCTCTGTTACTCATAACTAAAAAACCGACATTCAGTTGAGATCACAACCCGTATCGACATTTAGTCGAGATCACAATCTGTATCGAAATTGCAGCCAGTATACTTGCAAATAATCTAGCGGTGGACAGAGGTACCAAACGTTCGGTAGTTCTGTTTTACCGCGGTGCAAGGCACCCGGCCGTGGCCTTGAAACGTTTCACTTCACCTTAAGAGTGGGCGCATCGCACTTTTCGATTTTCCATAAGAATAACATGGGATAAATCATTCTGGCTTCTTCTGATTTTTATAACTAGCAAATGATATGTCACACAGAGAATCCACAGATATAATTTTGTAGAGAATTGAACGCTCTACAAAAAAGTTCCGAGTTATTTTCCAATAAGTCCACTCGTTCAAAAGTTATTCAAGGTCAAAGTTTAATTCATTTTAATTCATGAGAATTTATCGGACGAACGAACCAAATTTTTAACTAAGTCATCTAACTGAGGAAGACTTCTCTAATTCGAGAGTACAATCCACAGAAAAAGACCGAAAAAAACACGGAAAGTGCATCCAATCATTTTTCAAGTAAAAATTCCTTCAGTCCGGGTTTGAACCGGGACCTCCGCATTTGTACTGCGACGCCTTGTCCAATTAGACCACTGAAGGACTGAACGAATCTTTACTTGAAATTTGTGTTATTGTAACTGACCTCTTTGTCCACATGGTGATGTATTTGTATATAGTGACTCTATCGTTCGTAATATGTTAATTCATGAGAATTTATCGGACGAACGAACCAAATTTTTAACTAAGTCATCTAACTGAGGAAGACTTCTCTAATTCGAGAGTACAATCCACAGAAAAGACCGAAAAAAACACGGAAAGTGCATCCAATCATTTTTCAAGTAAAAATTCCTTCAGCCCGGGTTTGAACCGGGACCTCCGCATTTGTACTGCGACGCCTTGTCCAATTAGACCACTGAAGGACTGAACGAATCTTTACTTGAAATTTGTGTTATTGTAACTGACCTCTTTGTCCACATGGTGATGTATTTGTATATAGTGACTCTATCGTTCGTAATATGTTAATTCATGAGAATTTATCGGACGAACGAACCAAATTTTTAACTAAGTCATCTAACTGAGGAAGACTTCTCTAATTCGAGAGTACAATCCACAGAAAAGACCGAAAAAAACACGGAAAGTGCATCCAATCATTTTTCAAGTAAAAATTCCTTCAGCCCGGGGGACTTAGTTAAAAATTTGGTTTGTTCGTCCGATAAATTCTCATGAATTAACATATTACGAACGATAGAGTCACTATATACAAATACATCACCATGTGGACAAAGAGGTCAGTTACAATAACACAAATTTCAAGTAAAGATTCGTTCAGTCCTTCAGTGGTCTAATTGGACAAGGCGTCGCAGTACAAATGCGGAGGTCCCGGTTCAAACCCGGGCTGAAGGAATTTTTACTTGAAAAATGATTGGATGCACTTTCCGTGTTTTTTTCGGTCTTTTCTGTGGATTGTCCTCTCGAATTAGAGAAGTCTTCCTCAGTTAGATGACTTAGTTAAAAATTTGGTTCGTTCGTCCGATAAATTCTCATGAATTAACATATTACGAACGATAGAGTCACTATTTACAAAAAATTAATTCATTTTAATTGATTTTAATGTTAAATTTTTCAATTTTAATTTTTTTATTTTTTTTTGTATTTTTCGTTTTTCTCTTTCCAACCAAAACATGTCTGTAGATTCTTTGTGTGACGTATCATTTGCTAGTTATAACCCTGTTGAAAATGTGGATAGAGTTCCGTTTGAAACCCATAGAAAACACGATCCAAACTTATCAGTACCTAATGGAATTCTATACGCATTACCCGCAAGAGATGGAGTAACGATTGAATGTCTACCCGTTTCTGTCGTATTTCTGTCGGCTCAACCATAACGTATTCGTTTCTATGAGAGATTATGTATCCGCGTCTGTCTGCAGTGTTGAACGCCACCAGATCCTATCCGCAACCTTGCGAGTAATTCTATCAGTTTCTGTCTGCATCCCGCACGCACTCGACACTCGTCCGTTTCTATACGTCATTTCCAATCGGGGACCTATCCGCGTCTACCTGCAGCCGACCGCCATATCGAACGCTACCTGATCCTATCCGCGACCTCATGGGTGATTCTATCAGTTTCTGTCTGCATCCCGCACGCACTCGACACTCGTCCGTTTCTACACGTCATTTCCAATCGGGCACCTATCCGCGTCTGCCTGCAGCCAACCGCCATATCGAACGCTACCTGATTCTATCCGCGACCTCGTGGGTGATTCTATCAGTTTCTGTCCGCATCCCGCACGCACTCGACACTCGTCCGTTTCTATACGTCATTTCCAATCGGGCACCTATCCGCGTCTACCTTCAGCCGATCGCCATATCGAACGCTACCCGATCCTATCCGCAAACTCACGGGTGATTCTATCAGTTTCTGTACGCATTGCACACGCGCTCGACACGCATCCGTTTCTATTGGCAGTTTAAAATTGCAATGCGAGACCTGGTGGTCGGCCCGTAAACTAATTGTAATGGCGGATGTAACAGTACGAACAGTACAAACGTCAATGTTTTTCTACGTAAACGAACTAATTCTACAATAATAATTAGTGATAATTAAATATATTCAAAGTAGACTCGGAATAACTCGGAGAAATTTGTTCGGAAATATAGAGATTGTTGATAAACGATCTGAAAAACACGAAAAAACATACGTTCTATCCTTCGATCATATACCGTGACGACGGCGTAACCTTGGTGAAGGCACAAGGTGTGTTTAGTTTCGAAAACGGCATTATTCATGTGTCTGATTATTTATTATTCTCGGTTTTGTGTAGCACTCCCATACAGGGTGATTCAGGTTGGACGCAACATATCAGGTGAGTGTATTTCTCCCGAAAATCTTGGACTAACGTCTTTTTACCAAAACTTCCAGGGTCCAATAGTTTCGAAGCTACAATAGATCTTGGTCTACCAATCAGAGGGTTTATAAGTGCCCAAGACAGGGCCGGTTCAAGAGTTTAAGTTGAGCAGAGCCCGCGTCGGATCGATTCTTATCGATCGACGTTCCAGTCCGATTTCTAGACGAGTATGATGGCGTCGTCACCTGGAGATGTCTTCGTACGGCATAGGCATCCGTTCTCGTAGTCCAGGCCCTCGGCTTCGTGGTTCTCGTAGTCCAGGTCATCGGCGTCGTAGTTCTCGTAGTCCAGGTACTTCGCCTCGTCTTTCTCGTAGTCCAGGTCCTTCGTTTCGTATTTCTTGTAGTCCAGGTCCTCCGCCTCGTAGTTTTCGTAGCCCAGGTACTTCGATTCGCATTTCTCGTAGTCCAGGTCCTTCGCTTCGTGTTTATCGTAGTCCAGGTCCTCCGCCTCGTAGTTCTCGCAGTTCAGGTCCTCCTCTCTGTAGTTTTCGTAGTCCAGGTCATCAGCTTCATAAGTAATTATTGATGAATAATAGATATTGTAGGAACGAAGCGGAGGAGCTGGACTACGAGAACTACGAAGCCGAGGACTTTTACTACGAGAACGGATGCCTATGCCATACGAAGACATCTCCAGGTGACAACGCCATCATACTCATCCAGAAATCGGACTAAAATGTCGCCGTTCTGTACAGGTGCCTACGTATAGAAACCCATTCAAATCTGCTCATAATTTCGGATAAAGGATGCCTGCATCGTCTGCGTATAAGGACGTATAGAAACTCATTCGGATCTGCTCATAAGTACAGATGAAGAATGCCTGCGTATAGAACCAAACAGATGCCGATAGAATTTGTTTCCATATTACAGCAAGTGCGAGTAGAACCATACAAATGCAGATAGCATTCCTGTCCATGTTACACCGAGCTGCGTATACAATCATACAGACGCGGATAAAATTTTCATCCGCTGGTGCAGATAGATGCTTGTAGATGACAAGACGGTTTCCATACGTTTCTATTCGCGTTTCTATCTGGCAAAAAACGCATACGAAACGGATAGGATCGAACCTCCTATCCGTTTCTGACGGAATTCTATCCACATTTTTAACAGGGAAGAATCAGAAGAGGCAAAAATAATTTATCCCATGTTATTCTTATGGAAAATCGAAAAGTGCGATGCGCCCACTCTTAATATTGATATTAAGAGCTCATATTTTAACAGGCATACTTTTTGACCTAAATGAAACTTTTGAGCCTGTTAGTGAAGGAAAAAAAAATTTTTTTTTTTTCTTTTGAAACACCCTAATATATATATATTAGACTGACAGTTATTTTGGCTTTCGACGAAATGTTTCGCTCCGAGTAGATGAATGGGTTCGAAATAAATTAAAAAAAGCCTCTCCAAATTTTAGCCCTTAATTTTAATATTTAGGGGTGCCGACAGCCCCTTACTTTTTCCCATTTGAATAACATGGGCTTTTTGACTGTTTTAATAAATTTTTTATCCTACATGCATCAAAATAACCCCATATCGAGCGTGTCTTACGGGACAGAAGACGCACATATCTCCCTCGGCCGTCATATGTTGTTGACGCATGCGCAGTCACGCGATTTGGTTACTTATCAACCCTAGGGAGCATAAGTGCGCGTCATAGGCATGATATGAACGCATTACATGAAGCTGTCAGGGAGACAGGCGCGATTTTGATTCGGGTGTAGCTGCCCTCGCTTCGCTCGGGCAGCAAACTTCACCCTCATCAAAATCGCTCACCTCTCTCCCTAACAGCTTAATGTACTATTTTTATCGAAGGCCCAATTATTCGTCAAAAAATCTAAGATTCAGCAACAATGTCGGTGATGATCAGGGATCTAAAATTTTTAATGGAAAATATTTCCATTAACTCATTGAATTTAATTTTTTAATGGAAAATATTTCCATTAACCATTAAATTTAATTTTTTAATGGAAAATATTTCCATTAACCATTAAATTTAATTTTTGAATGGAAAATATTTCCATTAACCATTAAATTTAATTTTTTTATTGGAAAATATTTCCATTAACCATTAAATTTAATTTTTTAATGGAAAATATTTCCATTAACCATTAAATTTAATTTTTTAATGGAAAATATTTCCATTAACCATTAAATTTAATTTTTTAATGGAAAATATTTTCACTCACCATTAAATTTATTTTTTTATTGGAAAATGTTTTCATTAAAAAATTAAATTCAATGAGCTAATGGAAATATTTTCCATTAAAAATTTTACAACCCTGAGCCGCTCACGGTCATGCACACAGCGAATGGCTTTCTACTTTCCCGCCAAGTCTATTTAAAAATTAAAAGTGATCCAAAGTAATTTCGGAAAATTCCAGCAGTTGATGAGAATTTTTCCGAATAGAAAAAAATATTCAAAAATTGATGAAAATTTTTCTCATCAAATGATGAAATTTAATTTTTTAATGGAAATGTTTTCCATTGAATAATTAAATTTAATGGTTGATGGAAAAAGTTTCCATTAGAAAAATAAATTTAATGGTTAATGGAAATATTTTCCATTAAAAAATTAAATTTAATGGTTAATGGAAATATTTTCCATTAAAAAAATTAAATTTAATGGTTAATGGAAATATTTTCCATTAAAAAATTGAATTTAATGGTTGATAGAAATATTTTCCATTAAAAAATTAAATTTAATGGTCAATGGAAATATTTTCCATTAAAAAATTAAATTTAATGGTTAATGAAAATGTCAATGCATTAAAAAATTTAATGCATTATTTACAACTCTGGTGATGATACTCTCTTCCAGTAAAACAAAATTTGTCCACATCCATTCGGAATTCCATGTTGGTTCCCATCCCCAACTTATTTTGAGACTTTCGAGCGAAGCGAAAGAATTGTTCTTTCCTACAAAGTTGTTGAATATTCTTCGTCAATGTCGTACCTCATCAACTCATCAGAATGTGTAACTCGCATTCATGTTCATAACTTCGAAAATCACCCCCATCCCCTAAAAATCGTAGTAAAAACGGTGGGTAAATTTAAAAAAAAAAGTAGTTTGGTTATAAAAATGATTCGTTTTCAACAGGAGGGTTACGCAAAGAATTTTTTTTTTTTTTTTACATCCTTCTTCGATACATTCTTTGAGTCACCCCCACCTACGAAAATTGGAAAAATAATATTTTTAATTTTTTTAAAATTTTTTTATTTTGTTTTATTTTAAGCTCGCTACATAGAATAACGCATCAACCAAAATCGATAACATTGGATAGCGATGTTTCCAATTTTTTGTAGATAGGGGGGACTTAAAGAATGTATCGAAGAAGAATGTAGTAAAAAAATAAAAAATATTCTTTTTGTAACCCTCCTGTTGAAAACAGATCATTTTCATAGCCAAACCATTTTTTTTTTTTTTTTTTTTTTTTTTTAATTTACCCACCATTTTTGGTACGATTTTTAGGGGATGGGGGTGATTTTCGAAGTTATGAACATGAATGCGAGCTACACATTCTGATGAGTTGATGAGGTACGACATTGACGAAGAATATTCAAGAACTTTGTAGGAAAGAACAATTCTTTCGCTTCGCTCGAAAGTCTCACAATAAGTTAGGAATGGGGACCAATATGGAATTCCGAATGGATGTGGACAAATTTTGTTTTAGGGGCCATTCAACAAATACGTTCGCTTTTTTGGACGATTTGAGACCCCCCCCTCCCCTATGTAACAATGGTTCGTTTGACTAGACCCCCCCAAAATAATACGTCACAAATCTCGACCCCCCCCCCCCCCCCCCCCCCGGCCTTTATTGCCTTTTTTGGTCTATCGATCCATAATTCGATCTATTTCTAAGATTTGCCTTTCGATGTCACTTGGCATTAAATAGAGATAAAAGAGATATTTAAAAGCAGTCCTTTATTTCTCACTTCACTTTAACAAAATTCTCGTGCCAAAACACGAATTCTATACATAAAAACCGAACGTCACATTTTGCCCCCCCCGTGACTTGTCACGTCACATCAACCTCGACCCCCTCCCCCCCCCCCCCCCTAAAAGCGAACGTATTTGTTGAATGGCCCCTTACTGGAAGAGAGTATCATCACCGACATTGTTGCTGAATCTTAGATTTTTTGACGAATAATTGGGCCTTCGATAAAAAAATTGATTAAAACAGTCAAAAAGCCCATGTTATTCAATGGGGAAAAAGTAAGGGGCTGTCGGCACCCCTAAATATTAAAATTAAGGGCTAAAATTTGGAGAGGCTTTTTTTTAATTTATTTCAAACCCATTCATGTACTCGGAGCGAAACATTTCGTCGAAAGCCAAAATAACTGTCAGTCTAATATATATATATTAGGGTGGTCCTTATTTAGGGCTCGGACGAATTTTTTATCAGACGCCCCCCAAATCGACTCCAAATAATTCAAAAACAATACCCTAATTTTTTCAGATTTTTATCTAGACTCTAACCCCTCCCACCGAGAGGGTGGATTTCCCCATTGGAAATACACGTGTTTTGGCCATATTCTCAGGATATATTTTATTCTAAAATTAAAAACTTTTAGAAAAATCTGTAACTGCGAGATTTTAGTGTTCATTGGTGCTACTATTTGAGAAAAAAATCACATTATCATACGGGTCAATCTAGACGAATTGCACACCCTTCATTTGAGAAAAAAGAGCAGATTAAAGGGTGTGCAATTCGTCTAGATTGACCCGTATGATAATGTGATTTTTTTCTCAAATAGTAGCACCAATGAACACTAAAATCTCGCAGTTACAGATTTTTCTAAAAGTTTTTAATTTTAGAATAAAATATATCCTAAGAATATGGCCAAAACACGTGTATTTCCAATGGGGAAATCCACCCTCTCGGTGGGAGGGGTTAGAGTCCAGATAAAAATCTGAAAAAATTAGGGTATTGTTTTTGAATTATTTGGAGTCGATTTGGGGGGCGTCTGATAAAAAATTCGTCAGAGCCTTAAATAAGGACCACCCTAATATATATATGTATACAGGGTGATTCAGAATGCGGTACTTTCCTTAGACCGGTGGATTCCTTGTCAAAATCTAAGACCAAAATTACTCATCCTAAAATGTCGAAAGCTAAGTCGTTTTCAGGTAGGAGTAGTTTAAAGTAAGCCAAAGTAAGCCAATACGAGAGCAGATACGAGATGGCTCAGCCGCCGCTACGCCGTTATTGTTGGCCCGCTACCGCGATCTTGCAAAGAAACGACGATCAGACGTTACATTCATAGTTCGGTAACATTCGCACGCTTCTGTTTCCATTGCATCGCCTGTATAGCTTAGCTACATACAGCAGACCAGCCACGTCTGATCAACAATAACGGCGTAGCGGCGGCTGAGCCATTCTCGTATCTGCCCTCGTATTGGCTTACTTTGGCTTACTTTAAACTACTACTACCTGAAAACGGCTTAGCTTTCGACATTTTAGGATGAATAATTTTGGTCTTAGATTTTTACAAGGAATCCACCGGTGTAAGGAAAGTACCGCATTCTGAATCACCCTGTATATATATACTAGGGGGGCTTCGTCCCCCTGCGCGCTACGCGCGCCAACCCCCCATATTCTAATTTGTATCAGTTGTTTCTAAAATCCAAATAATCCGTGGATTCTATGTTCTTCGTATTCCTCGTTGTCCAGGTCGTTTGCCAAGTATTTCTAGTAGTCCAGGTCTTCGGCTTTGTAGTTCTCGTTGTCCAGGTCGTTCAGTGAGTATTTCTCGTAGTCCAGGTCCTGGGCTTCGTAGATCTCTTAGTCCAGGTCACTCGCTAAGTATTTCTTGTAGTCCAGGTCCTCGGCCTCGTAGTTCTCGTTGCCCAGGTCCTTCGTTTCGTATTCTTCGTTGTCCAAGTCTTTCGCTAAGTATTTCCAGTGTCCAGGTCTTCGGCTTCGTAGTTCTCGTTGTCCAGGTCATTCACTGAGTATTTCTCGTAGTCCAGGTCCTCGGATTCGTATCTCTTGAAGGCGTGTGTAGAGATTATTAGGATATATCGCCGCCGCCGTGTCAGACATTTTGTGCTCTCCTCGGCTATCCACGGCTATCTTCGGTTATCCTCGGCTATCTCCGGCTATCCTCGGCTATCTTCGGCTATCCTCGGCTCTCTCCGGTTCTCTTCGGCTCTCCTCGGCTGCCTTGGCTCTGCTTCCCCCTTTCCCATTCCTGGGCCCTTGGACCGAGGGGAGGACCGGGTTCGGCTCCCCTTGGCTCTCCTCGGCTATCCTCGACTATCCTCGGCTATCTTCGGCTATCCTCGGCTATCTTCGGCTTTCTTCGGCCATCCACGGCTCTCTTCGGTTCTCTTCGACTCTCCTCGGCTCTGCTTCCCCCTTTCCCTTTCCTGGGCCCTCGGACCGAAGGGAGGACCGGGTTCAGCTCCCCTTGGCTCTCCTCGGCTGTCCTCGGCTATCTTCGGCTATCCAGGATAGTTTTCGATAGGGAAGCCGAATGGGCTGGTGGGAGGGGGCGAAAACAGCCGAGCGGGGTCGAGAAGGTCGAGGGGGGGGGGGGGGGGGGGGGGGGCGAGCGGGGTCGAGGAGGCCCAGGGCAAGAGGTAGGGGGGAGGGGGGGGGAGGGATAAACAAAGCCGAGCGGAGCCGAGATTGCTGGGATACTGACAAAGGTTAGGTTAGATTACCTAACCTAAGCTGACCTAACCCGACCCAACCCAACGCACTCTATCCTGACCATGGCAACCTAACCCAACCTGACCTAACCTAACCTCACCTCAAAGGTCAGGTCAGGTAAGGTTAGGGGTCAGGTACGGTTAGGTCAGGTAAGGTTAGGTTGGGTTAGGTTGCCATGGTAACCAAAGTCTGACACGGCGGCGGCGGCGGCGGCGATATATCTTTATAATATAGAGAGATACTTCAATCTACCTCAAGTAATACCGGGGTCGAGAAGGCTGAGGGCGAGGGGGGGGGGGGGGGGGGGGGTAGCGAGCGGGGTCGAGGAGGCCATGGAAAGTCTGACATGGCGGCGGCGGTGGCGATATATCTTTATAATATAGAGAGATATATATATGATGAATTCCACGCGGAGCGGACCAAAAAAGACCTAGATGTCACGGATTTTTCTCATTTTTGGATGACCTTTAGTACCCTCAGAATTAGCATTTTTTATGTATGTACGACATATGTAGCTTTTGTTACCTATGGCGTACGAGCTGTTTCAGTTTTTCATTTCTTACGCTCTTGACGTCTTTGGAGGCAAATATCTTAGAAACGGTATGTCATATAAAAAAAGTAATAGGGTGGTGATTTGTAGTATTCTTCACGCTTCTTCACCTTAGCCCATGATCTTGCCCGTGACCATCGGAAAACATGTCGAAAAATCATTTTCCAATCCAAAACTCCATTTTTATCCACTTATATCATTTTTAGGATTTTTCTCGTATTTTTTTTTCGAAAAGCTCGGAAAATTTCCCATCGAATCACGTTTGTTTCGGAATGGGACACGGCTGCATTGATGCTGCGTTGATTTTTCGACATGTCGAAAAATCGTTTTCCAATACAAAACTCTATTTTTATGCACTTATGTCATTTTTAAGATCTTACTCGTATTTTTTTTCAAAAAGCTCGGAAAATTTCCTATCGAATCACGTTTGTTTTGGAATGGGACATTGAGGTCTTTTTTTGGTCCGCTTCGCGTGGAATCCATCATATATATATTGTGACGTGGTATTTTATAATCCCTCGCCACAAGGCGATTCTATCGAGAATATGATGATGCGTGACGTAGACAGGGTCTCCAGGAAAAGGAAAAATTAGGGAAAATTAATTAGGATTAACTAACACTCTTTTATTTTTGTAAAATATGTAATCTCGAGCTCGATACTCCACGAGACGACTGTCTTCGTGGGAACTACCGATAGAACGATGACTAACGAACGTACAGAAACTCCCACTATCGTCAAGGACGAGACTGTTGGCGTGCAAACCATGGATGGTCCAGAAAAACCCCAAGGTCAGCGTCTCCTCTCAAGTGGAGAAACTACAACCTCAAACTATCGGATGGACGGCGTACAGGGATGTGCGAGGAGCACGACGAAATCCTCCCGTCATCCGGAGTAGCTACCGCCTACAAGAAAGTGCACTGTCGATGCAAGGGTGGCGTACAGGGTCATGTGCAGGTGCATCCTCACAGCCTCCCACCTAAAGGCCATCAGTCAGCGCAGTTATTATCGACAACTATCTCCGAAGCTGGTATCGCGACCGTGGTTGGTCATGAAAACCCCCGGATCGGCTCCGACCTAACGAATTCCTTTGTGAGTTATGCCGGCGACACAGACTTTTCGTGTCCCGTGTTCGCCTCACCTACAGGCGCCACGATCGTTCACACATAGCTGTGATTGGTCGGCGCTGCGTGTGAGTGACTGTACACTGGTCACGATCTTCGTAGGTGAGCCGAAACGAAAAGTCTGTGCTCCAGGCTTTAAGCATGCTGCAGTTTGCTAACCACGAAGCTACCACCAACCTTCTTGTGGATCGACGAATCGAGTCAGGACCTAGAAGAAATACCGGGTAGTCGGGTGAGCGAGACCTCAAGTAAGTCCAGCACCTGGGATTCAACAGGACGGCAGTAATAGGAGGGGTATTAGCTGCGGCAGGGGTAGAATAGATTTCTCCAACGCTACGTTCGTCAAACTTGTCGTTACACGGATCAATTAAAGTATCGATATGACACGTGATCTCACTAAGCTGAGGGATGAGTTGACGGTAGAAAATATGGCCTATATAAAGCGGGTACAACCGCAAATCTGCCTATTCTTCGCTCCGTTCTACGTCACTCATCTATCGTACTGTTTCGACTATCGAACCCAGATCACTATCGTATATCCAGTCTATCGAATTGGGAATCAACTATCTTTCTCGAGTATTATTATATTATTGTGGAATATCTTAAAGTTTATATAAAATAGTGTTGTGTTATCTGATTGAGCAACTTAAGGTAAGGTCTTGATTCTTTCTGTGAAGGCACGAGGTCGTTCTGATAAAAGTATGGTTAATTAATTTGGTTATTGGGCTATTAAGCTCGTTTTTGTCTATTGAGCTAAGAGGCTCGTCTTTTGTCTTTGGTCTATTAATTTATCGAACAACCTCGAGTCTGGCTGAGTTACGTAGATCTTTCAGTGCTTTTTTACTATAATTTATTGCTTATTATCGATTGATAATTGCCTATCGCTTCTCGTATGGCTTATGTTGCTGATTTAGTATGTTAAAATATTGTGCATGAAATACTGTAGAAAATCACCTTTCCTGGAGTACCCTGAGCGAAGATAGCCGCGGAGGCTTAGCCTCGCGTTATTGTATAGTTTATTATAGTTTAGTTCGTTATCGTTAATTTTGTTATAATTAAGTCTGTTAATATTGAGTCACTTATCAAGTAAAGTACAATTTTGTCATATAATTTATTACCGTCTGTAAGATCAAGTACGGTTCAGAAAAATTAATATCTTTTGGATAATTTAGTATCGTAACTATCGATCTAGTATCGTCAGAATTCAGTTAAAGACCCAATCCTATTCCGAATTAATCTGTTATCGTTGAGCTTGTGATTCGCGTCTTTCGAATGACCGTGTGGTCTCTATTTAGCAGTAGATCTCGAATTATCGTAAATCGGATAGCTAAGCGTAGCTAATTAATTAATAGGGAATCTGTAGAGTTTGTTACTGATTTTCATAATTTAATATCTCAAGCTTAACACGTTGATTTAAGGATGGGTTATGAATAACTTTGCATTTGGGTATGATGTATCGCTCTGTGATACCAAGTCTGGAGTCTAAATAATTAATTTTATATCGAGTCAACTCTGACACATCCTCGGGTCAATCGTATCGTAATTAAGTAAATTCTATCATGAATAAATAGTTTATCGTAACAAACTGTCGTATAAAACTTATGATTCTGTACTGATCTCGTTAAATTATCTAATTTAATTAATAAATAATTGATTGATGTGCTCTCAAATATTCTCAATGAAATAATATTGTTTTATGGTGTACCCTGCCCCTCTATCTAAGGCTTTGTTATCTGAGCAAGTCGAGTTATCGCTCGTCGCATTTCCGTAAATTTTTGGCTTTATTTAATTTGTCTTATGGTATCGTATCGAAACGACGCATTAGCGTCTGGCGCCCAACATTCAGTAAGTTTAATTATTAACACGGAAGAGTGCCGAATTGCAGCGGAGTCAAATTTAGGTTTTCCTCGCCTATTAAAAAAAACTACGTTACAATATATACCCGTGTGGAAATTTGAATAGGGCAATTGTAAGGCCCTAGCTAGTATACCGTATTATAAATCAGGTCCCGACTAGGCAAACTTGTAAGGACCTTACTAGTTCTGTAACGCTCGAAACGATGAGGCCCCTAAGAAAGAATCTGGCTTGGCCCTGATCAGGCTGCCTTTTTTCTACCCTAATAATAATGCAGGTTCTTTTCAGGACCTTTTCAGGTCCCTGTCAAAACCCGCACTTATGAATTAGTGTAAAATTATGGAATATATATGTAGAATAATGCGCACAATAAATATTAAACGATGTCGTAATTTTTCAAAAAATGGATTTTTATTACTTTTTGTACTTAAAACTTAAAAATTCAATAGTAACACACTGTCTGATTTCAATATAATTAGTAAAGCTACATATCTTGATAAAGTATAGATTAATATTTTTGCAATCTTACTCATAATGAAGCTGCAGTAGCCTGGAACTCTTAAAATAAAATAAGTGTATTTTTTCACTTTATAGTCTTTGGAATATGTATCTCTCTTAGAACACTCTTGGAATATTATAATTATATTCAAATTGAATAGTATGTTATAGTAATACATTTTCTGATTTCAATATAATTAGTAAAGCTATATATATATCTCGATAAGGTAGATTAATATTTTTGCAATCTACTCATAATGAAGCTCACACTAGCCTGGAACTCTTAAAATAAAATAAGTGTATTTTTTCACTTTATAGTCTTTGGAATATGTATCTCTCTTCGAACACTCTTGGAATATTATAATTATATTCAAATTGAATAGTATGTTATAGTAATACATTTTCTGATTTCAATATAATTAGTAAAGCTATATATATATCTCGATAAGGTAGATTAATATTTTTGCAATCTACTCATAATGAAGCTCACACTAGCCTGGAACTCTTAAAATAAAATAAGTGTATTTTTTCACTTTATAGTCTTTGGAATATGTATCTCTCTTCGAACACTCTTGGAATATTATAATTATATTCAAATTGAATAGTATGTTATAGTAATACATTTTCTGATTTCAATATAATTAGTAAAGCTATATATATTAGGGTGGTCGTTAATATAGCTATTTCTGAATTAGATTCATTCATACCCTTCATTCGAAAGTAAAAAAAAAAAAAAAAATTTTGACCCCAAATTGAACCCTTTATCTCAATTAGAAAGGGTGCCTGTAAAGGCTTACTTTTTTGTATTTTTGTATTTTTTTTGTATTTTTGTATTTTTTTTTTTGTATTTTTTTTTTTTTTGTATTTTTCTTTGTTGTTTTTATGAACTATCTGTATGATCGATGGATTTTTAAGACGTTTAAGAGGTGCCGAAATATTTATTTTATAAAAAAGTAGCCGAAAGTAATGTAAAATCAATACAAAAAAGTAAGCCTTTACAGGCACCCTTTCTAATTGAGATAAAGGGTTCAATTTGGGGTCAAAATTTTTTTTTTTTTTTTCACTTTCGAATGAAGGGTATGAATGAATCTAATTCCGAAATAGCTATATTAACGACCACCCTAATATATATATCTCGATAAGGTAGATTAATATTTTTGCAATCTACTCATAATGAAGCTGCACTAGCCTGGAACTCTTAAAATAAAATAATTGTATTTTTTTACTTTATAGTCTTTGGAATATCTCTCTGAAAACGCAATAAATATTATAACTATATCACACATACTTTTCATACAGTAGGTTTTCGAATGAAAACTTCTTATCTTGGTCTTCACATGTGTTATAAAACTAGTTATATTGGTATTAATATACTAATACTAATAATCAAAGTTCATGATGTACTTTCATGATTTGACTCTTCATGATTTGACTCTTCATGAGCTAAATCTTCATCATGATTTGAGTCTTCATAAGATGAATCTTCATCATGATTTGACTATTCATGAGCTGAATCTTCATCATGATTTGAGTCGTCATAAGATGAATCTTCATCATGATTCGAGTCTTCATGAGCTGAATCTTCGTCATGATTCGAGTCTTCATGAGCTGAATCTTCATCATGATTGGAGTCTTTATGAGCTGAATCTTTATCATGATTCGAGTCTTCATGACCTGAATCTTCAACATGATTCGAGTCTCCATGTGCTGAATCTTCATCGCGGGATGGATCTTTATTGGATTTTGGTCCTGCACCGGCATGGCGTCTGACGTTGTTCACAGCAATTTTTTTTTTTAGATTTAGATAAGGCTCTCTTTAGCCGTTCACCATCCCAATCTTTTGCATTGTTAATGACTCTTCCAAATGCAGAGTCAACTACCTGCTCCGTGACTTTTCTTCCTGTGAGATTGTTCTTGTGGGCTTGTATTGCCACACCTACAAACAAATAAATATAAATTGTGAAGAAAATTAAATTTGAAATTGATCCTACTCAGTGATTATTAATTAACGAGAACACAGTCGTAAAACATGGTTTCTTTTAACAATGACTTTTCGGGTACTCTTCGCAAGACAGTGTATTTGAGAGCCACGTTTCTTGCCAAGTATTTTTTACAAATATTTGTAATGCTTTTGGTTAGTACTAATTCTCGGTCCAAGAGAAAGTCCAATGAAGATATCTGTAAAATGAATAATCAACAATAAACTTCATGCAGGTAAATAAGCTGGGGAGCAGAGATTAATTAAAGTGTGAAGAATTAGTTGGTCACTTTAATGGATTATTTTCTGCGAGAAATAAAAAACTTAATATCGTATATCATACTTACAAATTCTTTTCTGAACTCATCGTCAATGTGTAGCCTTTCGTTAAATTTCTTGAATTCTGACTCATTTCGAAATGGTAGACTAAGACTATGTTTTTCTGAAAAGCTTTTTGCAATTGCACAATCACCACTTGCTCTTAGATGGATAAGAATTTCATTCTGATTTGCTAAGACTTCTTTGATAGCAGTTGCTATCTGTTCTAGTTGAGACACAAGAATCGCAGAGTCTGAAAAAAAAAGTATTTTTTATACTACCAAAATTTTTAATTATGGACCTTGTAAATGTAAGAAATAGTTTACCCCCTTTTTTCTTCTGTTTTTTTATGTCTTTCGTGCCAGATTTTTCAGTCTTATTTTCCAAGCTTTTACTATTTTCAACTTGTTTTCGAACCTGCACAAGTGGCATTTTTGGCCTTGGTTTTTTTGTTGTAAGTTTCAGGCTATTTGACACTGCAGATTTCTTTTCTTTTTGTTGTGCTAATACATGTAGAGGTGATTTAGTTGGAAACTTTGGCCTAGGTTTTTGTAGTTTTTTTTTTTCCATCATTTGGAATATCGGTCGTTTCATTTCCAGTGCTATACTGTTTTTGTAGATTAGAAGGATCATCTTCGAAATCAGAGTTCATAGGCGGTACTAACATGGCATTCTTCGTCTCTTTGCTAATAGTATACTTCTTTGCTCTAATTATTTTTTTCTCGATTTCTGCTCCTTTGGTAGCTGGTTCTACATCTGTCTCCGTTGTGAGAACGAATAGCTGAACTTTCAGTCGGTCTAATTTTTTCAGAGCTTCTGCATAAGTCTCTAAGAAGAAAAAGAAATAACACCAATGTATTTTCGAAATGCAATTTATACGCGACATAATGAGAGTAGATAGGTATTCTGTAAAATTATTTACTCGCTTGCCCTTTTATCTTGATGGAGTATACCGGCCAACTCTCAGGAGCATCAGCATCTGCTTTAACAAGTGATTGCAACAGCTGATTGTTTTCAGGCGTATATGGTGGCTCCATAAATTTAGACACTGGTGTTTTGCCGTTTAGAGTATCAATCCAACGAGTCGGAACAATATCTATGGCTCGTGCAGTTTTAGGTCCTCGGCGAATAAATTCTACTAATTGGAATTTGTAGATGGATTCATCTGTCGGTGATGTCCTTGCTAATGCCATGCTTCAAAATTAAACTATGAAAATGAAAGTAAATTCATGATTTCGGTTCATTGAGATATTTTGGAAGTTACAGTAAAAAATTTCTTTCATTCCATTCTCAACCTTAGAGCGATGTTGTTTGAACTGAATTTTACTTACATTAAAAAAGATGGAACTTGAATTTATTTTCGATTGAAAAATCTCTTACGGAAAGAATATGGGACATTACACGCCAACTCGACCTGGCCAAAACCCTGACCAGTTGAAATTTTTTTTCCTTCCAGTATGTTGTTCGTCATCACAAAAAAGCCGCCACACCAAGTTTTAGATTATTTGAAGAATTGGTCTGGTCGTTATAATTTGAGAATGCATAACACTGTTCGACTAATCCGATTTGAATACGATTTGAAGAGCTGAATCTCTGTGAGAAAACAACATTCTTGAGCCATTGGCGAAGGTGGGATTAGATCTGGTCAAATCGGATTAGCCGAACAGTGTTATACATTCTCAAATTATAACGATCAGACCAATTCTTGAAAAAAAATTTTAAATGGGTTTTAGTCAGGTCGAGTTGGCGTGGAATGCCCCATGTATACAGGCAATACTCCTGTAAGTTTTTCGCAACTACAGGAAAATTACTACACGTAACACTAAACGTCTTAATATAAAAATTTTCAGAGACCGATTACAAAAAGTTTTTTTGAGGTGATTGTTTGTGATTAAAATTGGGTAATTAAATAGAAAATGAATTTTATGATTTTTTATCAGCTATCTTTTATCCCCAAGTATGCAATTTTAATCATCAATAAAATCAAAAGTAAAAAATCAAATACCACCTCTTGTTCGCGTTTAATTACATTTTTTTCCACTTTTGATAAAACAATCTTCAATGATTTCAATTATAATTTACGGAGCATTTAGGAGAGTTTACAAACATAACCTATGGCGTCAATGAATGAACGTGATGCAAATTTCATGGATATAACTGGTAATTTTTACAAGTACCACCCATCGACAATAATCATAACAGATAGCTACGAAGTTATTTCTGCTATTTTAATGGTAATTTCCGGATTCTTTTAATAAATAAAGTCATAAACACTAATGCTCATTCAGTAGCTATAACCCTGGCGATTTAGGGATCACGTTACAGCCCCACAATAGCGTGGCTACAATGTGGTAGTTTTCAAAGCCTCGGAAAACATAAAAATTGTAGTAATCAATGCAATTCAAGAGTGATGATTTAATTATAATCCACACCTATTTGCTTCGATTTAACGCTGCGACGATCCCTATATTTCAAAGGTATAGTAAAATTCCATTCATGAAGGCCGTTGAGTAGAATGCTCAACTTATTCCATTAAAAAAATCGATTTTCGATCATATAACAATGATATTTATGTTTGATAGTGTGAGGAAAAGGAAATGATATCATTGCGAAGAATTTTTTCGCTCGCGATGGCTGTAAATATGGATTGTTGAGTAAAACAATTAGCCACGCAGCAACGTGGTCCCTGAATCGCCAGGGAGGCTAACCGTTCATTCTGTGGCCTCGCCATACTACTAGAATTCAAGATAAGGTTATGGGCACATGTAATAACGCATGATCTACTTACGTTTTCAATCCACGAGAAACTCAATTTTACACAGAACACTACGTCTTCTGTTTTCCGAAATAAAATTTTACTCTTCACTATTCAGCCTCTACTATTCAACCTCGTGGTCTCAACCAGTCTCAACACGTTGTAAGACCGAACGCCGGAAGTCGGAACGACCTCGACAGTAGTCACGTGATACTAAGATTTAGTCTGCGCAAGCTCGTATGCGCAAGCGCAACAATCAACCACTGTGTGCCGCGATAACTTGAACTGACAAAAATAATCTACTTTCGGAAATCAACAATACAATCAACAATAGAACAACTATGAATTAATTACTTTTTACTTTAAATGAACATACTTTATACAAGTTAGGATTCAATTTCTTTATAATTTTAATCTTTAAGTATAGACATAAGGGTGGTCCTTATTAAGGGTCTTTTTTACATTTTCAGCCGACAAGGCGGAAAAAGTTTACAAATAACTTGAAAAAAAAATTCGCAAAACTTTAAGTCTGTAGGTCAACTAAAAGTACTGCCTACACGGCAGTGAATTGTCTTATTTAATTTACATGAGAATTCAGGCTCAATGGATTATTTTTTTTTCTCTGCCTCAATAGTGCTTCGAAAAATCTGAAATTTGGCATACTACTCTATAGTCATAGGTATTTCATAAAAAATTTGGCGATTTTCAGCGATGAAAGTTTCGAAGTTCCAGAACCTCAAAATGGTGATTTTTGACTTCGAAACACAAGTTGGACGTTTTGCAACTTCAAAACTTTTATCGCTGAAAATCGCCCAATTCTTTATGGAACACCTATAACTGTAGGGTACACGTATGCCAAATTTCAGATTTTTCAAAGCACTATTGAGGCAGAGAAAAAAAAATAATCCATTGAGCCCGAATTCCCATGTAAATTGAATGGGAAAATTCACTGCCTTGTGGGCAGTACTTTGAGTTGACCTGCAGACTTCAAGTTTATCGCAAACTTTCTTTTCAATTTATTTGCAAACTTTTTACGCCTTGTCCGCGGAAAATTTCAAAAATACCCTAAATAAGGACCTAATAGACATACTTAATGAATGAGTGGGATAACGAAAGTTCTTTCCTGAGTATTTTCTCTCAAAGATAACGACAATTTAACTAATTTACCAGCTATATCGAATATAGGGTAAGTGACGGTTTCACGTGTGGGCTTCTTTTGCAATTCCCACATCTTCAAATGCACGGAATCAGTAGGATATGTGAAAATAGCTTTCTTTCTTTCCAGACTCGACCTGCGAAATGTAAATTGGTGAGTTTTATAAATAGTTTGGTTATGATTACAATTGTCTCGTCTTCCAGAATGACCATATTATCAGGTGATGAATTAGTGATATTATGGTTTTTGTAACGTATTTTCTTTACATCATCTTCGTCTCCTGCCAAAATTTCTAAAAGTGGTGGTATTGTTGCTTTATTCTTTTTAATCAATTTGTTCTCGTGAAGTCTTCTACATAACTGAGATAACGGTCTTTATGCTGTTCGAAGTAAACTTTTCATTTTTCCTAACATGCTTTCAAAGGGAAATGCAGTAATATGATTCAAACTGCAGCCCATGTATTCTACATCATCAGCCAAGTGTATTAAATTATGGCAGTTCATTATCTGTGAGTCAGGGCCATAAAGATCTCGAAGGGTAACAAAAAAACTTCTCAAGTATTGCTTGGCATGCTGCCTGTATCGAATACACAATACTTTCGAACACAAAATCCTGCAAGCTACGAAGAGCAACAAATAGTGGTTGTACAGATCATCTCTTAAAATTCCTTTTAATACAATTGGGCCACAGTAGAGCAAGAAAAATCTGAACTCTGTAGCTTTCCACTTTGCTACGGAGTAGGTCGACCTTGGTTTACGTTGAAATTCAGAGGGCGTTTGAGCTTTTAAATACCCCATTCGCCTGGAAAGTTCACTTCTACATCTCCTGTCCATTCTGACATTTAGATTACCGCTCAGCCAATACTCCAAAAGTTTTTTCATTACACCTATGTAGCATAAATGCATAAAGTCTAAAATAAAAAGATGAATCATATTCAAAGCTGGACGTATTCGTTCTAACGGTGAATGTCCAGAATGGTGGTGTTCGGGCTGCAACCGATTTCGGAAAGACTCGTTGGTTCGTTCTTCTGAGTTTACAGACGGATACACGGTTCGGTTGTTGCTTCTTTCACCTATTACTGTGCATCTCTCGCAAGCATACAAGCCCCCATGACCCAATGTACTTTTAAGGAAAGCGCGTGCTGGTGTGTCACAGATTATACATTTCAGCCGAACATCAAAGTCAATGCCACGTATACTGATACCATCTGTTTGCAGTTTGCTCACTTCATTGATAAAATCTTCCAAAAAAATGTCTGAATTTTGTGGCTTTGCATGACCATAATAAACTGCGACTGTAAAAACTTCGTAGACGTCAGGTTCGTAATGAATTTTACATAAAATTGGCATGAACTGTTGTGAACTGGAATTGGTTAATGGTACACCATCGATATTGACTTGTAACTCGATCAAATTATTGTTAGTGTGAAGATCTGGATTGATAATATCTTTCAATTGTTTTTCAATTCCGAAATAAACGAATTGGCCCATACCACCATTTGCATCTTCCATCACTATTATATCGCGTCACTAATGCCACAAGGTCGTAAGCGTCAAAAAAAAAAAATTTCGTGTTTTTGGTGGCAAAATCTTTTTCATGCCATATAACATCGTTTGGGCATATCTGCAAAAAAAAAATAATTTTTTGGCGCTTACGACCTTATGGCATTAGTGACGCGATATCATATCTTGCATCCACAGTTTTTAGGAATGTTTTGGCCGTTTTAGGTAATGTAGGCAACAACCTACGCCTCATAATCTGTAACAACTCATCTAAGTAAGATTGGCATATTTTATGTTCTATTGCCCATTTTCTTAATTGTTGAATCTCTGGGTCTTCTTCCAATTCTTCTTCAATTTCTAATCTTCCTTGTGATTCATCCGTGTCGGTATCTTCACTTTCCGTGGAACTGTTTATATTTTCATCGGAATTAGAATGGATTGCTTCTTCACTACTCGATTGGGCATCTGTGGCACTTTGTTCAGGGTCCATATTTTCATCAAAGATCTGGTCATCAACCATATCCTCACTTTGGTCTGAAATAGTTGATGGTCCAGCAAGATTCTTCTCCATAACTGGATACCCCACTGTTCAAGTTCAAAAAATATGATGAATAGTAATATAATAAACTACAAGCTCGACTGAAGAAATTCGTTCAATGCAAACTGAATTCTATTTGGTTCCAGACTATCGTATGCCTACTGAATTGGATTTAATTGCTATCAAACACTAATCTACATATTAGGGTGTTTCATTTTTAGGCAAAATTTTTTTTTTCGATGGCATACCAGAGAATCTTATACTTTATAAAAAAATAAAAAATTTTGCCGCCTGGTAAAAGGTTTCAGGTCTAATAGTGGCTTAGCTCATTCAAAAATTCGATTTCCTATCTAAATAACACAGGAAAAATTTTTTTTTTTGTTTAATTGAATTTTTCGTTGTTAAAATTTTTTTTTTCGAAAAAACCTTCATATAGCTTTTGGAGGAAATTAAATTCTCTACAAAAATGTCTCTGTGGTCGAAGACCGTACAACCAGTAGTTTCGGAGTTATAGCGAAAATTGTTCATGTTTGACGGGCTATAACTCCGAAACTACTGGTTGTACGGTCTTCCACCACAGAGACATTTTTGTAGAGAATTTAATTTCCTTCAAAAGCTATAAGAAGGTTTTTTCGAAAAAAAAATTTTTAACAACGAAAAATTCAATTAAACAAAAAAAAAAAAAATTTCCTGTGTTATTTAGGTGGGAATCGAATTTTTGAATGAGCTAAGCCACTATTAGACCTAAAACCTTTTACCAGGCGGCAAAATTTTTTATTTTTTATAAAGTATAAGATTCTTTGGTATGCCATCGAAAAAAAAAATATTGCCTAAAAATGAAACACCCTACTACATATACGAGAACGCTATTCAATCGAATGAAATTGCGAAAGAACTAACTAATAAAGTTTCCTCTTGTTGGATCATGCATGCTTTTTTTGGCGTTCTTTATGAAGCAGAAGAGAAGCATAACCTCAAAAAATCAACTACTTTCGTTATTATTCTTAACGTTTCATTATTATTACAACATAGCTTAGTCGGCTTTAAAACAATCTCAATATATATCCAATATATTTCTATTCTATTGAAAGTAGGTGCCTATGTATGCTTATCTTCTAGATTTTCAATAAAAGATTCATTTGCAAGTGTCGTTTGATGAGGATGACGACTCTAACGCTTTCAAACGTTTAGCAATTGCTCGATGTTTTCTCACGCGAACGCGCCCTTGATCTCGCTTACGTTTCTTCGAGTCCATATTTGCGTTTACCTATTAGTATTGTTCACTCCATATTTGCGCTTACCTTTATACCTATTATTCACTTGTGTATTAATTAAGTCTGGCACTTGGACACTCTCTCTGGTGGATAAATTATGAACTAGAGCAAGCAGGTCGGAGTTTCCTGCCCCAACCCTCGCCACACACCCTTGGGCCGACAAGATTTGTGTTCGCTCTCTGGCGGACTACTGAGAAACTAATGCAAGGTCGAAATTTTAAGCTTGATCGCCCCTACTGCTATACTTCCCAATATCCGTTGGAAGTACTCTATCTGGTAGGTACCGGATCAGGGCCTTGAGTGTGGGGCGCATTAGTGCGCCGTATTAATAAAAAGGGCAGCCTGACTCGTACCATGTTTGGGCCAAATAGGGACCGCCGTGACATCCCACTATCACAGATGCCTGATCAGGACCTTACTAGGACCTTTTTATAAAAATGGCTTAAAAAGGCAATTTCCACACAGGTATATATAAATATCAATATATATATATATATTGATATACAGGGTGGTCCATTTTAATCTCCGCAGGCGAATATCTCGAAAACTAACAGCTATAAAAAAAAAAAGTTTTATACAAAACTTGAAGGGTTTCGAGGGGGAAAGATGATGCTGATATGTGTTGACTTGTGGACTTCGCCAATTCCGAGATTTCGCAAGTAACTTCGGATTTTAGATAGGGAACACATGTTTTGGTTGGGGGCAGCTGATAGCGAGATCAAAGACGCATTCAAATACGGAAGCATTAAAAATTGGAAAAAAAAATTTTGGAAAAAAAATTCAAAAAAAAAAAAAAAAAACGTTGATAGAGAAAAAAAAAAATTTATTGAAAATTGAAATTAAAAAGATAACAAAACCTCTACATAGTCGCAACCTTGACACCGGTGTGAAGGCTTAAGTCCGGCATGAGCTGGAACATGTTGTCAGTGTAATTATGTCGGGCGAACTAATGCGGTTAGTTTTTTGCGTTATTGATCTGCGAATTTTTTTTACTAATCTGGTGCATTCAAACTTTCCAATTTCAAAATTGGCGAGAAAAATTTTGAGCTGGAGTGATAAACAATGAATGTGTTCGAAAGCTAGGGACAAAAAAACAATCTTTGGCAAAAAAAAAAAAAAAATTCGCGAAATTTTTTTTTTGAATTTTTTTGGCAAAATTTTTTTTTTTTCAATTTTTAATGCTTCCGTATTTGAATGCGTATTTGATCTCGCTATCAGCTGCCCTCAACCAAAACATGTGTTCCCTATCTAAAATCCGAAGTTACTTGCGAAATCTCGGAATTGGCGAAGTCTACAAGTTAACACATATAAGCATCATCTTTCCCCCTCGAAACCCTTCAAGTTTTGTATGAAACTTTTTTTTTTATAACTGTTAGTTTTCGAGATATTCGCCTGCGGAGATTAAAATGGACCACCCTGTATATATATATCAATATATATATTGATATATATGGGGAGTTCCATATGAAATGTACAATTGGTTGTCCACACCCCTTTCGATTTGTCTCAAACTTAGTCAAGTTGAGTAATGGGTTGAAAAATAAGTTCCTCTAAATATTTTTTTTTTTTTTTTTGCGGAAAAAATAGCCGCATTTTATGATGAAAAATGGACCCCAAAAAAGTTTGGGGAACGAGATGAATATCGCGTTTTTCGCGTTTTTTTCACCATTAACTGAAAATCGACTTTGTCTCGTGACAACATCGAAAAGTACATCAAATTACAAAACTTTTGACCCACTTGATTTTTAGGCGCGGACATGTAGTTTGTGAGCTACAGCGATTCGAAAAAAATAATTCAAGATTTGTGAATCGGTGTTACTCGCGACCTGTAAAAGGTAAAATTTTCATTATTTAGAGGAATTTTTTTTTCAACCCATTACTAAACTTGACTAAGTTTGAGACAAATCTAAAGGGGTGTGGAAGGAAGAAAAAAATTTTTCGTGGGTGTGAACGGTCAATGTTTTATTTATTTGTTGATGACGTTTCGGTCGGAGCACGGCGGACCATCTTCAGATCTATCAAAATACAAATTTAGGTGAAAATAACTTCATATGTTAGCGTACAAGATAGATGTCTGTAAACATTTGTTGATTGTGCGTAAGGTGTCAATTTTATATTTAATGTCAAAAGTAATAACTTAATTAAGTAAGCATATAAGATTAAAATTAAAAAATAAATAAAAAATAAAAAATAATCAATAAAAGCTATGTCTATGTTATTGAATAAAAACGGGTGTATCCATTATGGATCTTGTAAGGTAATTGGATTGACAGGTTTAAATCGTTAGTTCAAAAATATAAACACGACGGGACATACCTAAACGCAGGTGTTTACAGTTTGCGCGACGATGAGACAGTGAGATTGAAACAGCTGAGGAAGGTGAAAATTGCTATCCTCATCATTTGATGTTGGCGCTAAATTTTAAAAACTGTCAATGCCAGTAAACCTATAGTGTGCTCAGAACAGGAGCATATAAGTTGCTGAGATTATCGATGTCAGTTCTTTTGTTTACTGTGTCATTACCAAAGATCCAAATCATCTCTTTTATCAGTCGATGGTGAACGTTATTTTCGATAGTCAAGACAGAGGGGTTTTTGAAATCAAAATTGTGTCCTTTGACCAGCGTGTAGTTAGCCAAGGCCGATTTGTCAATTTCTTTGCACTTGATGCTATATTGGTGGGAATATAAACGTTTATGCACATGCTGAGATGTTTGTCCTATATAGCATTTATTACAATCAAGACAGTCTAGTTTATATACCACATTGGACTTATCCATATTGGGAACCTGGTCTTTAAGCTGGGTGAAGAGGCTCCTGGTGGTATTGGAAATTTTGTGTACAACCCTAACGTCAAACTTTCTAAAAATCTTAACCAATTGTTCTGAGAGCCCCTTTACGTAAGGAATTCCAGTTACCTTCGAAGGTACATTACTATCGTTAATAATTCTGGCTTCTTTATTGTCTAGATATTTTTGCTTATTGTAAAGTTTATCGATCCGTTCAGTTTGTATATGTTTGATTAATTTTGAGGGATAACCATTTTGCAACAATGTATTGTTGATAAGTTCCAAGTTTTTGGACCTGAGGCTTGGATGTGCAAGCTTTAGACCCCGGTCTATTAGTCCAGACACAACGTTGTTCTTATATATTAAAGGATGGTGAGAGGTGAACTGAAGGTAACGTCCCGACCACGTACTTTTTCTGAACCAATCAATGACTACGGTGTTATTGTCATTGATTAATAAAACATCAAGGAAGCTGAGTTGTTTATCTACTTCGATTTCACTAGTGAACTGTAACATTGGATGGAAGGAATTGAACTGTTCGACAATGTCAGATATTTTGTCTTTGTGCACACACGTGACGATATCATCTACATACCGCTTGAAAAAAGGTAGTGAGTATGTGAGTTTAGAGATGACATTGTTTTCTAGCGATTCCATAACCAAGTCTGCTATTGATGGGCTGATGGGGGAACCCATCGCTACACCTAGTATCTGTTGGTAAAAAGTACCTTTATGTACAAAAAAGGTGGCATCTAAACACAACTTAACCCCTTTTATGAAATCTTCTTTAGGAAGGTTGGTGTGTTCCCTTATATCAGGCCATCGATGTTCTATACAAGATAAGGCTAGTTCAGTAGGAATGTTAGTGAATAGTGACGAAACATCTAACGACAGTAGCTTATGATCAGGAGGAATGACACCGTTTTTAATTGATTCTGCGAACGACCAAGAATCTTTGGTGTGGTAATTGGATTTGACTAAAACCTGTTTTAAGGGCTGAGATAGATACCGGGAAATTTTGTACGTTGGTGCTCCGATGTTGGACACGATAGGGCGAAGTGGAACGTTGACTTTGTGGATCTTAGGTAAAAGGTAGATTTTAGGGGGAACGGAGTTGTAGACCTTAAGACTTCTACCTACTCTCCCTGAGATATGGTTGTTTTTTAACCAATCATTAACCAAAGAGTTGTTGCGTTTTTCGAAGGTTTTGGTGGGATCCCTAGTTAAAGGTTTGTAAGTGTCCCCGGTTGACAACATGTCCTTGATCTTCTCATCGTAGACAATAGCGTCTAAAATAACGGTTTTGTTACCTTTATCTGCTTTGGTGACCACGATTTCTGGGTGTTCTGATAGAAACTTTTTTGTCGTGTTGTAATCTTTAAGTTCACGTATTTGGTCTGCATTGAGGTGAACATTGTGTTTATGTGATAGGATTTTGTTTGTCACCTGGCTACGAACAATGTCCTTGGTGTTCTTATCTAAACCTACGAGACCCGTTTCAACACTACAAATGATGTCATGAACTGGAATTTTATCAGGACGATACGGGATCCCATGTTTGGTTCCTAAAGATAGGCACTTTTTAATGACGGGTGGAATTAGAGTGTTGCTAAGATTAACAATCCAATTGTCTACTGGTGCTTCGGTTTCGGTGTTGTCAGATACTCTATTAAACTTATTGATGTTCTGTTTTTTGAGCTTGACGAAAAGTTGTTCAGCTCTATGAGAGTCACCCTCTAACTTATTGAGAATTAAAAGATCGGTTAAAAGATTGGTTAAAAAACAACCATATCTCAGGGAGAGTAGGTAGAAGTCTTAAGGTAGTTGTTGCGTGGAACGATTTTTCAAAGGATTTCAACGAAACTTTCCTTGATTGTTATTTAATTGAATACAAATAATATGAGCCTATTCTGATCAAAATTGACCACCCCAATTTTGAGATAAACGATATCAAAGTTATGTAATTTTAGCATAAAATCAAAGCGCAACAATGGAATTTGATAAAAATTTGATATGTTATAAACACCGAAGTTACAAATTACAAAGAAGAAAAATAAAATTTTTGACCGATTAATATTGACCACCCCAATTTTGAGATAAACGATCCCAAAATTTTGTAATTTTAGCATAAAATCCAAACGCAACAAAGGAATTTGATGAAAATTTGATATGTTATAACAACCAAAGGTATAAATCACAGAAAAAAAAAATAAAGAAATTTGACCACGCCGTTACTGAAATCTAACTTGTGAAAATCTGAAAATTTTCACGAAAAAATACACGTACAGATACTATTTAGGTGTGTGTGAGCGCAGTAAAAGTGTACTTTTACAAAAGTTTCATAGTGGGCGGTTTTCGAGTAACGCTTGAGCTATATTATACTTTTAATTCGCTGAGCTATACTTTTGGCCGTGACTATCTCGAAACAACTACCTTAAGGTCTACAACTCCGTTCCCCCTAAAATCTACCTTTTACCTAAGATCCACAAAGTCAACGTTCCACTTCGCTCTATCGTGTCCAACATCGGAGCACCAACGTACAAAATTTCCCGGTATCTATCTCAGCCCTTAAAACAGGTTTTAGGCAAATCCAATTACCACACCAAAGATTCTTGGTCGTTCGCAGAATCAATTAAAAACGGTGTCATTCCTCCTGATCATAAGCTACTGTCGTTAGATGTTTCGGCACTATTCACTAACATTCCTACTGAACTAGCTTTATCTTGTATAGAACATCGATGGCCTGATATAAGGGAACACACCAACCTTCCTAAAGAAGATTTCATAAAAGGGGTTAAGTTGTGTTTAGATGCCACCTTTTTTGTACATAAAGGTACTTTTTACCAACAGATACTAGGCGTAGCGATGGGTTCCCCCATCAGCCCATCAATAGCAGACTTGGTTATGGAATCGCTAGAAAACAATGTCATCTCTAAACTCACATACTCACTACCTTTTTTCAAGCGGTATGTAGATGATATCGTCACGTGTGTGCACAAAGACAAAATATCTGACATTGTCGAACAGTTCAATTCCTTCCATCCAATGTTACAGTTCACTAGTGAAATCGAAGTAGATAAACAACTCAGCTTCCTTGATGTTTTATTAATCAATGACAATAACACCGTAGTCATTGATTGGTTCAGAAAAAGTACGTGGTCGGGACGTTACCTTCAGTTCACCTCTCACCATCCTTTAATATATAAGAACAACGTTGTGTCTGGACTAATAGACCGGGGTCTAAAGCTTGCACATCCAAGCCTCAGGTTCAAAAACTTGGAACTTATCAACAATACATTGTTGCAAAATGGTTATCCCTCAAAATTAATCAAACATATACAAACTGAACGGATCGATAAACTTTACAATAAGCAAAAATATCTAGACAATAAAGAAGCCAGAATTATTAACGATAGTAATGTACCTTCGAAGGTAACTGGAATTCCTTACGTAAAGGGGCTCTCAGAACAATTGGTTAAGATTTTTAGAAAGTTTGACGTTAGGGTTGTACACAAAATTTCCAATACCACCAGGAGCCTCTTCACCCAGCTTAAAGACCAGGTTCCCAATATGGATAAGTCCAATGTGGTATATAAACTAGACTGTCTTGATTGTAATAAATGCTATATAGGACAAACATCTCAGCATGTGCATAAACGTTTATATTCCCACCAATATAGCATCAAGTGCAAAGAAATTGACAAATCGGCCTTGGCTAACTACACGCTGGTCAAAGGACACAATTTTGATTTTAAAAACCCCTCTGTCTTGACTATCGAAAATAACGTTCACCATCGACTGATAAAAGAGATGATTTGGATCTTTGGTAATGACACAGTAAACAAAAGAACTGACATCGATAATCTCAGCAACTTATATGCTTCTGTTCTGAGCACACTATAGGTTTACTGGCATTGACAGTTTTTAAAATTTAGCGCTAACATCAAATGATGAGGATAGCAATTTTCACCTTCCTCAGCTGTTTCAATCTCACTGTCTCATCGTCGCGCAAACTGTAAACACCTGCGTTTAGGTATGTCCCGTCGTGTTTATATTTTTGAACTGACGATTTAAACCTGTCAATCCAATTACCTTACAAGATCCATAATGGATACACCCGTTTTTATTCAATAACATAGACATAGCTTTTATTGATTATTTTTTATTTTTTATTTATTTTTTAATTTTAATCTTATATGCTTACTTAATTAAGTTATTACTTTTGACATTAAATATAAAATTGACACCTTACGCACAATCAACAAATGTTTACAGACATCTATCTTGTACGCTAACATATGAAGTTATTTTCACCTAAATTTGTATTTTGATAGATCTGAAGATGGTCGGCCGTGCTCCGACCGAAACGTCATCAACGAATAAATAAAATATTGACCGTTCACACCCACGAAAAAATTTTTTCTTCCTTCTACACCTCCACGGTCAAGATAAAACATTACTAAAGGGGTGTGGACAACCAATTGTACATTTCATATGGAACTCCCCATATATATATCAATGTAATGTTTAATTAAACTTTATTTAATTACACATTACTTTAGTAATCCATATATTAAAGTACGTGGCGGATGTTCGGATGTTCCGAATTTTTGAAATTTAGTTCGTTATTTTGAATTTTGATTCGTTATATGTGTGCTACTATATTCTCTGATTTGAATTCCGAGGCTTCGTTACTTTCCAGGTCATTTTCCTCGGGGATTACGACGTCCAGGACTCGCGACCCGCGGTTCTCGCGTTCCAGGTCGGTTTCCTCGGGGATTACGATGTCCGGGAGTCGCGACACGTGGTTCTCGCGCCCCAGGTCGTTTTCCTCGGGGACTACGACGTCCAGGACTCGCGACCCGCGGTTCTCGCGTTCCGGGTCGTTTTCCTCGGGGATTACGATGTCCGGGAGTCGCGACACGTGGTTCTCGCGCCCCAGGTCGTTTTCCTCGGGGACTACGACGTCCAGGACTCGCGACCCGCGGTTCTCGCGTTCCGGGTCGTTTTCCTCGGGGATTACGATGTCCGGGAGTCGCGACACGTGGTTCTCGCGCCCCAGGTCGTTTTCCTCGGGGATTACGACGTCCAGGACTCGCGACCCGCGGTTCTCGCGTTCCGGGTCGTTTTCCTCGGGGATTACGATGTCCGGGAGTCCCGACACGTGGTTCTCGCGCCCCAGGTCGGTTTCCTCGGAGATGACCACCTCCGGGAGTCCCCAACCACGTGGCTTTCGTAATGTTTTTTTTTTTTTCATTCACTCAACGTATTCAACTTTTAAAGTAGTTGCCTTCCGAGATATAGTTTGTGCTATTGCTTACTCACTCACTCGCTATTGTTTCCTCTCTCACTCACTATCGCTTACTCGCTTTCACTCGTGACTATATCCGACTCATTTAATCAATTATTATCAATATCTAAAAAACTACACTGAGATAAGTTTTTATTTGATAGTAATAAAATTTATTAGTATTTAATAAAACAAATATCAGTCTAAAGACAGCTCACCCTGGGCTATTCCGTGACCCGACCAAGTGGGCTTGAAGTGGGCTTGGGGATTGAAGAATGCCCGAAGTTACCGATCGAACTACCATTGCAGTATATCTATATATTCGTACACTATAGATATACCGCAATGCTATTTCAGTCGGTAACTTCGGGCGCTCTTCAATCCCCATGCCCACTTCAAGCCCACTTTGCCAGCTCACAAAGTCCCATATGGGGAACCGTCTTTAGAATATTCAGTCAACGCACATATTAATAAAATAAAATATTAATAAAATTTTATTAAATACTAATAAAATTTTATTTGTGACTAAACTTCGTTTATTTTCCGGCAATTTAAATTATGAATATGTAATAGAATCATACTTATTTCTAATCAATATTTATTAATATGAAGTACTGGATCGAAAGAAATCCAAATACTTTTTTTTATTACTGGTAAATAAAAACTTCTCTCAGTGTATGTGGTCAATAATTTTCGAGTTTTTTAGCATAATTGTAAATATATACCTAATTCTAATAGATCTCAGTTTTTCGAAACGATGGTAATTTCCCTTCAATACAAAAATAGTGAAATTTGTTGATTTCTGACGGTTCTTCTTCACGCTCCTATGCTGCATATACAAAAAGTATCATGTTTAATGGCATATATCTTCGGTTTGATGTGGTCAATCGTTTCCGAATTTTAATATTGTATGTATTTTGCATTCAACTACTTATGGTCAAAAATTTAAACACTTCTTAAAATGTTGCAATTGCGAGGCAACTACCTTAAATATAACGAATAATTGATAGCATAGTCGACCTGTAGACAATAATCCTGGAGATAGCGAGCGTCGAAGCAAGCATTGTTATTTAATTTATAGTTGAATTTTTTTTTTTTTTTGCGAATATATGCGAATTGGATGGTTATAGATATTGTGATTAAACGTTAATTATCGACTACTCGCGTGCGTGGGTTATACGTATATTTATAAATGTTTTATTTATTATATAATCATATTATACTCGCTAACGTATTCATTATGTTTAGTAATATATATATGTCATAAAACGTCGAAGAGTTACGTATTTGAATCAAATATAGCGCATTTAATATGTAATCTATCTGTGTGAAAATAACAAGTCTCCAAAAACATGGGAATCTATAAAAAAATAAAGAAGACAAAATATTATTTTCTTTTACTTCACTAAGTTACTATATCAGAATCATATGAATTGATCGCTATAGAGCGTGGGTAGTTTGGCGTTACATATACAACTAACAAAAAATGATTATCAAAACAATCGTCGCTGAAGCATAAGTTATTCCTACCGTCCTTATTATTCTTTTTTAATTTACTAAATTACCATCGGAATTATATTATTTTTCCAGACAAAGGAAAGAATCAATACTGCGCACAAATGTATAATGATTCGCTGGGTATTGAAGGAATAGTATAGTCAAATAGGAACACGTATTATTGTGTAAATATTATTGTTTTATTCGAATTTATTAATTAATCTTATTCTTTTTTTTCTTTGAACAAAGTGTCCAAAAAAATTGAAAAATTATTTGCAATTTTGCGTTTGCGGAAATACTCCGCCTGACGCTTGCGCCAGTCTTTGGTCTGCCGTCCGGCACGGGTCCCTCGGTACTTGGGCTGATCTGAAAAGCAAAATGATTAGACAAAAAATGACTGACACAAAATTAAAAACATCAAACAACGCATCCAAAGATTAAAATTTCTAACAATATCACTTTTGCCCCGAATTTTCACATCTCGTCACTGTCAACCACCGCTTGCTGTGAACTCGGTTGCCTATAAAGGCCAATGCGCACTACACCGCTGCGATCGGCAGCGAAGTTTTATTAACATGCTTTTCTTATGTTTTTTGTGGAAGTATGCACGCACACTCCTAAGAAAGCATGTTAATGAAACTTCGGTGCCGATCACGGCGGTGTAGTGCGCGTTGGCCTTAAAGCGCGGGCGTTCGACGCGATTGATTAACTGGTCGTATCTTGCGACCGCGGGAACTTCGGTGATCATAAGTTCTTTGGGATCATTTATTTAGGTAGACCATTTCCATTACCCCTGTCATTTAATTTATAATCAAGCCTGACAACTTCCTGGAATTATTTATGTGACACGCGATGAAACGACTCTACATGATACGCGTATGAAAATCAGGAAAATTCCTTAATGCAAACTGCGAAATGATGTTTGATAACTTCTTGGGATGAGTTATGTTACACGCGATGAAACGATTCTACATGATACGCGCTTAAAAGTGAGGGTGATTGAAGAATCTACTTCACATGTTATGACGTCACCCAGTGTGATGAATATACGATCTCAATCGCTTTCTAATATGTCTAACGACGATGTACCCGTTATGATAGAAGAATATGATTACAAACTACTCACGTTTCTCTGGACGTAACCCGCCGGTACCCGAGGATCCTTGACGCTCCGATCCGTCACCGTCGTCGGCGAGCTGCCACTCCTCTTCCTCGTCAACAACCGGAGAGCTACCCGTCGCCTCGTCTTCCGTCGTTTCCATACGTTCTGAAATGAAACCAAGTTACTTAAATCTGCAGAACTCGCATTCAATTGTCGCACACGCTCACACACACAAATGTGCGCTATTACATGGACAATTTCCGACGCCTTCGGAAATATTTCAGGCTTTCTGTATTAATTGAATAACAATACAATTTCAAATTACTCACGTTCAAAAGTGGGTGCCGTAGATCTGGGTCCGGACTTCATAGCTTTTTTCTTATTCTCCGCGTTCATTGCAAGCTGTGAACGAATAATGTGCAAATATTGTTTATAAAATAATGAAAAATCAATCTGTAGTCAAATCTGGTTATAATATTGGACATTAGCTCGAAATTTACAGCAATCTATGAACTTACGTCTGGTTTGCTCGACGGATCCAGGTACAATAACTTTTAGCGCGAATATCACGTAGCCAGGTCATCATTTTGTACGTTAACACTTCTCATCACCACCTTGGCATCTCTTTGTTTTGAAATCGGTAATATTGGTAGTGTCGACTCGCTCTAAATATTATCTGTCTCGCACTTGCTCTTTTCTCTATACCGATACTTTGTACCCACACCTGTAATCCTCTTCGTAATCCTCTTTTTTCATATATCCGAGAATATTCGCCATACCGACTACTTCTATCTCTCTTCGTGGAACGAAAAGTAGGTATTAACGATCATTATTATCAATATTACGAAGTGCGGGTCCGAGGCAAAGTAGAGCCAAGCGAACCGTCACTTCGCCCGAATCAATCGTGTAATCATCACCATGACGAAGACACACATCAAGAAGACGAACGAATCAGGTGAGTGAATTTACTATGCATGCACGCATGATGAAAAAAAAAAAATGATCTTGATCTTTCCAGTATGTGGGACATTGTTCATGTAATCAATACGATATCAAATCGTGTTTTTTCAGACATAAATAGCGCTGTCGTGCCGACGGTTCCGAATGCGCCGGTCCCGCCGCCGGAAAAATCAACCGGTTAGTATTCTCTAATACCATCCAAGTTCATCTCGGATTCCCCGATACACGAAAACGTCGTTATTTCGCACCGCTTCGGCGTTATTGTTCATGTGATCGAGGTAATTACTAATCGTGATGTTTCAGCGCCAAGGACCGCTGTCATGGTGCCGACTCCGGGCGGATCGACCGGAAAAGTCACCAGTAAATATATATATGTTAATATAACTCTCCGTAAAAAATGTTTGCCGTCGGCGAGCTTATATCCTCAATTCAGACACATAATAGTTATTCCTATTCGCAATTGTTGTAATTTACAGAACGACGCCAATGCCGACTGGTGCTTGACGTCAAGCTGCGCCGTATAATTCTGCTCTTCCAAGAAGGTAACAAGTTTCGTTAATTTTATAGTCATAACATTACAATAATTATTCAGAATACGATATCTACGGGGAATTCCATGCCATGTCGAGCTGTTTATGAATCTTTACCTCTCAGATGTCGCTCGCGATTTTCTATATCTCAGACACTTTCGAGAAAACTTGAGAACAGTATTCAGGTCATTTGGACTTACTCTTTTGACTCAACTTGCCCAGCTCTCATCTCATAAACCATCAACTCTAAAAAATATCTGTTTAGGTGTTTTAATGCAGAATCTGATGCTCTTTCAGATTCTGTGAAAGAAAAACTATACCATTCCATTTTAAAAAAACCAAGTTGACCTTCACCGCAGCTCAGCGCCTCCACCTACAAAATATATGATTGCACCATATCCTTTCCCCCTCGATATCCTATAAGTTTTGTCTGAGGTGTTTTCCCGTATCTTTCTTGGTTGCGGAGTTATCAGCCTGGGGCGATTAAAAAAAATCACCCTGTATAACGTTCGTGTGTGCTGAAATATTGATAATACTTCAAAATGTGCAATATTTTACTTTGTTTCCAGGGGACGAATGGGATGCCGTAATGGCGACCGCGGATATCATCGGCATCGATAATTGATTAAAATTTAATAAATTTATAATTTCATAGATTCTTACAACGAATAATATTTTCTTTATTATATAATAAATAACAAACCATAAATAAGTATACGTGTATAAAGCGTAGTGCCTATCATTTACCTCACGTTCTTTTACCAATTCCTGATATTACTTCCCTACTGAAAAAGTTCATGCACTGATAGAAGGATTTTTTAAATATTAATAAATACATTTATTTGGAACCCATTTTTTGATTTTTTGAATATAAATAAATACATTTATTTACATTTAACAAATATTTCTTTGTGAGAAATATACGTTTTTAACAGTTAACAAATATTTATTAATAGTTAACAAATTTATTTATTAAATCCAAATTTCGTGAAGAAATGGTAAATTGTGCACTGATATCTTTCATAAGATCATACAATTTACCATGTGATTTATCATGTACTTTTCTACATGATATATCACATGAACTTTTTCAGTAGGGTTATTAGCACAAACTTATCTTACTTTGGAGATTTCTTCTTCTTCTTCCTGCTTTATCGACTAATATCGCCTGTTACTTTGGAGATTTGTTTTCGTTACCACATAGTCTTAACCATAGATATAAGGTTAGTAGATTGGACAAGTTGGCATTTAAAAACAGTGTCGCACCAATAATGTAGGCAGCACGACAGTCGAAAAAAGCTTTATCGTGTATTTTGCTTCAGCACTCTTTTCTATTAACAGAGTTGCGTTTTGGTAACGATTTGCACCCATTGATCGATAATATAGATATTTAATTTTATCAACAGATTTTCAAAATTCGCACATTATCCAGTGCTACCTTGTTAACGTAGAATGTTATGATTTGTAGCAGAGTACATGAGCTAAATAATAGCTGAGAGCTGAGCTATTGCTAAGCTAAGCTAAGGCAATCGAATCGTATGAAACATGGACAGGTCATCCCCACTCTCAATCTACTCTAGCAAGAGCTACATCACGCGCGTTTAACTAGACGAATTGTCTCAGTCGTATAAACAGTAATATTGTGTTTTATCGCAAATAAAACATCGAACGAAGCGAAGAAATTATAAGACCAGAACAGGAATCGCGATGAGTGTACCGAGGATTATGGGATTAAGTTCTGCAGACTGGGCAATCATGGAAAGGACAGGACGGGACGGCATGCTGTTGGACACGCATATAGCTAAGTTTATAGATATACTCGAACATTACGATACCTCATATCGCATGCAAAGTACTCTGTTACTACAAATACCGCGAACGATCAGTAGCGCTTCACGAGATGAACCTTGTTTGCAAATACTGTTTCGTGGCCCTATTGACGATGGCCATTGGATTTGTGTTTGGTATGATACTGAAGTACTGCACGTGTATGATAGCGCGAACACGAGAACACTGCACAAGGATCATAAGATATTCTTACGTAGATTGCTGCCGTACGATAACATACCCGTTGTATTCGAGAAAGTTCAGCAGCAACCTAATGAATACGATTGTGGTGTGTTTTCTATTGCTTTCGCGATTTGTATAGTTTCTGGTATCAACCCGTGCAGCGTTCAGTATGATACAGTGCGGATGAGACCACATTTAATTGACATGTTTCGTTCCAATAGCCTCAGAAATTTTCCAATAATACACGAAAATTCGGTCAGCACCGAGGGCGTTTTTCGAAATTTGGCTCATATCGGTAATCTTAGGTATTGTAGTCAACGCTTAATCGCAACTGTAGACGAAGGATCTCGTGGTCTGGAGTCAGCAAATACAAAATGTAGAGATTCGCGAAGGGTGACAACAAAACGGACGCACACGAAAGAACTGAATGGTCACACGTATGACGGAACAGCTACTGTTTTACGTCAAGAAGCCGTAGATGTACAAGGTAGGTATCGAGTTCAAGAATCGGTCGGAAAAGTGAGTAAACGTCTCAAGTCCGGAGAAATATATGTACGAGCCGAGACAGAATCCACTGCAAACGCGGATGACATACCGGCGGCCATGGCACGTAAAAGAGCGGCGTATAGAATGAAACAAACACGTGCTAACGAATCGGCGGAACAGCGGGTTAATAGACTCAAGGCCGCTGCAACATTCAAAAAGAAGAAAAAAGAGTCTGTTTCAAAGATCGACGAAACCGGCGCAGCCATGATGCGTGAAGAAGCTGCAGATAGGATGCAACAAACGCGTTCCAAGGAATCTGAGGCACAACGTACTGAAAGACTTAAGGCCGCTGCAATATTTAAAAGGGAAAAGAGAGCACATCAGAAAATTGACGGATCAAATAAAAGAAGGTATTGTGGAAATGAAGTATCATCTAGGACAAAAAAAGGAAAACCCGATATTACAATAAATTCGCGCAAAAGGGAGTTTAAAGTGAATTTAGATTTGGTGGAGGATGAAGTAGCATCAAACTATTTGGGAGAAATGAATCATCTATGCCAATTCTGTAGCGCAAGACATTTCATTTCTGAATTACCATGCGATAAGAAGTACAACATGTGTTGTCACAAAGGTAAAGTAAGTATCGCGGAAGACCGAACTTATCCAGAAGCAATAAAACAACTGATCAACGGTACTGACGTAAATAGCAGAAATTTTCTTCGAAACGCGAGAAGTTATAATAATTCACTGGCATTTGCAAGTTTTGGAGCTAAATTCGATTCCATCAAAGGCGGTCGGGGCCCGTTTGTATTCCGTATATGTGGACAAACGTATCACAACACATATGCACTACACCCCGACGCTAATGAAGCACGTAAATACGGACAATTGTACATAATCGACAATGAAATTGCCACCAGAGTACGTATGCAGCATCCAGGCAACAAAGATTGTTTGCCAGAGATTCTAGGCGAATTGGATGAGGTCATACGAAAGATCAATCCGTACGCGGAAGCTTTCAAAATGATGCACGAGATGGAAGCGGAAGAAAGACAGTTGTCAAATACAACCGGAGGATCCGTCCGCGAAATAAGGATGTGGCTGAAAAGAGACGACAAAGCCGATAAAAATCGCTTCAACCTGCCAACGTGCAATGAAGTGGCTATTGTGTTTGTTGCAGAAGACGGAGATCCTCCGGTTCAGAGAGACATATGTGTGTACTCTAAAAGTGGAGGTCCTATAAGCATTCCAAGTTTGAGTAAACACGTCGACCCTATGACATATCCTCTTATGTTTCCCTCGGGTGAAACAGGATGGTCGCCAAGGATGAAGCAAACCATAGGAAATCGTGAAATAACCGCGCTGCAATATTACAGTTACAAGTTGAGCGACAGAGGGGGATTCAATCCATGTCTGAATATGGGGGGATTGTCTCAACAGTACATCGTTGATATGTGGACGAAAGTCGAAAGTCACCGTTTATACTACATAAGGAATCAACAAAGCAAATTACGAGCAGAATTGTATAAAGGAGTCATTGATTACCTACATAACAAAGCTGGACAAGATAACGCGAGGATTGGTAAAATGGTGATATTGCCATCGTCGTTCAGCGGCAGTCCACGTGCCTTACAGCAAAGTTTTATTGATGCGATGACTCTATTGCAAAAATACGGTAAACCCGACTTATTTATAACAATGACTTGCAATCCAAAGTGGAAAGAAATAGCAACAAATTTGGAGCCCGGTCAAACTGCTACGGATCGACCAGATCTTGTAGCTAGAGTTTTTGAACAAAAAGTTAAGGCATTGAAAGTCGAGCTAATTGACAATGCTATATTTGGTGAGTGTGCCGCTTATACCTATGTTATCGAATTTCAAAAAAGAGGCTTACCACATGTTCATATGCTATTTTGGCTGGAGGAAAGCAGCAAAATCCGCGATGCAGACGATGTTGATGAGATAGTATCCGCCGAGATACCAGATAAAACGCGACACCCATTACTGTATGAAATAGTTAAACAATGTATGATTCACGGGCCTTGTGGTCAACAAAACATAAATTCCCCCTGCATGGATAGCAAAACAAACCGATGTACCAAACGTTATCCGAAAGACTACATATCCGAAACAAACTATATGTCAACGGGTTATCCATCATATCGGAGACGAGACGACGGAAGTGTGATTGTCTTTGATTCCAATAAAGGAGGGGTACGGAGAATCGCAAATAACAGAAGTGTCGTGCCGTATAATGCGTATTTACTATTGAAATTTGTTTGTCATATTAACGTGGAAATATGCACAACGGTGCAATGTATAAAGTACTTATTCAAGTACTGTTACAAAGGGCATGATTGCGCGAACGTTGAAATGAAGGACGCACACGTAGAAAGTAGCGTGCAATACGATGAGGTTGACGAATATATATCGACGCGATATGTGTGTCCACCAGAGGCAATGCATCGGTTATACCAATTTCCGATGCACGAACAATCGCACGCTATATATAGGTTAGCTGTTCATGTAGAAAACGAACAAATGGTATATTTCGAAGAGGGGCGTGAAAACGCAGCCGTACACACAAATAAAGAATCAACATTGCTTGCGTGGCTTAATCTCAACAAGACCGACGTGGAAGCACGTAATTACTTGTACTGCGAAATTCCGAATTATTACGTGTTTAATAAAAAAAATACGGAGTGGACGAAACGAAAAAAATTTGTGAAACCTGTGTTGAGCAGAATGTATTTTGTGAGTCCTAGGGAAAAAGAGCGATATTATCTAAGATTGCTGTTATTACATGTTCGGGGAGCACAGTCATATGATGATATGCGAACTTATGAAGGTATAATACATTCATCTTTTTTCGAAGCAGCTGTCGCGCGAAAGTTAGTTAGTGATGACGAAGAATGGGACAAATGTCTAGCTGAAGCATCAAGTCTCAAATTTCCGAAAGAGATGTGCAGGCTGTTCGCGTATATATGCGTATTCGGTCTGCCAATCGACGCAAGCCAATTATTCGAAAAATACAAAAATGAGTTGGTCGATCGAAATGAATACAATGAACAAAACGAACAGAAAGCCTTGCGGGTGATCAATGAAATACTAATGTTTCATGGATTTACGTTGCAAAACTTCAATTTACCGGGTATAATAGAAGATTACATATTTCCGTCCGATACAGACAACGACGAAGACATAACTTGTACGAAACAGACAGTGACAATATCAGTCAATAGTTTAACGAAACATCAACGTTCTGTATATGACACCGTCATGAGTGCTGTACGTGGCGAGAGCTGCAATAAGTGTATTTATGTGGATGGCCCCGGTGGTAGTGGAAAAAGTTATCTACATAACACCATTATAACTACGTTACAAAGTACGGGCTTGATAGTGTTGCCTGTAGCATGGACCGGAATCGCAGCGAATTTATTGAAAGGAGGAAGAACTGCGCATTCAACTTTTAAACTACCGTTACAATTGAACGAATGCTCAACGTGTAATATTAAACCGAATTCCAGACAAGGCTTGCACATTCGAAATGCGAAAGTCATAATCTGGGATGAAATAACAATGGCCTCCAAGTATGCACTAGAGGCTGTTGAACGTATGTTAAGAGATACATGTGAATGTAACGAACCATTCGGCGGTAAAATAGTTATAGTCTCTGGTGACTTTCGGCAAACTTTACCAGTTGTGCGACATGGAAGTCGGACCCAAATTTTAGAAGCCTGCGTTAAGAGAAGCAGCTTATGGAATCAATTCATGTACATGTCATTGAAGGGCAACATTCGTGTCTCCGATGGGCAAATAGACTTTAAACAATGGCTTCTGCGAGTCGGCAATGCTGTTTTTGGTGATTCTTTTGAACGTAACAACGAAGTTGTAAGCATTCCTACAGAAATACGTTCGAATGGTGATATTGTGCGAGAAATATTCGGAGAAAGTGTAGATCCACAAGATCCTTCGAATTATGGTAAAGTTATATTAGCTCCAACCAATGTCGATGTCATTGCCATAAATACCCAAATAATGTCAAAAATCCAAGGAATTGGAGTGGAATATTTGAGTGTTGACACAGGTGAAGATGGGGATAATACAGATATGAGCAACATACTTCCGATCGAATTCATGAATTCATTGACACCTAATGGTCTTCCACCTCATAACTTAACGTTAAAAGTAGGAAGTATCGTTATTCTGTTACGGAACCTAAATCTCTCACAAGGACTATGCAACGGCACTAGACTGGTTGTCAAAAAGCTAAATCAGTATCTGATCTGTACCGAAATTATAAGTGGAAATTGTGCCGGAGAAACTGTACTGATACCACGAATAGACTTATCACCGAGCGAAGAGGATGTACCATTCAAGATGGTGAGAAGACAGTTTCCGGTGAGATTAGGGTTTGCGATGACAATTAATAAGTCACAAGGCCAATCTTTCGATAGCGTTGGAGTGTATTTACCAAATCCCGTGTTCAGTCATGGTCAACTCTACGTTGCTTTGTCCAGAGTTAGGTCAAAAAACAATTTGAAAGTGCTGCTGACAAAGAAATCGATCGAAAAATCAAATGGTAAGGTGTATACAAGAAATATTGTGTACAAAGAAATCCTCTAAATTTGTCCCGGGGATTATGTAATGGCACTAGATTGGTTTTAACAAAATTGAACCCGTATTTAATAAGTATCGCACAAATTGAAATTGTTGTTGACACAGAAATCTGTCACTGTTAATCGTGAAAAATCTAATAATCAATCGTGTACAAGAAATATTGTCTACAAAGAAGTTCTAGGTGCCTCGCCCCGCACGGAAATATATATATATGCGAAAAATATTTGCGACATAGATGTCGCATATATAACATATAAGTACGCAAAATACAAATATGTTTGATTTAGTTTTACATAGTGTTGACATAGATGTCGACATATATGCCGCAACATTTATGTTGACATATATCCGATAATTATATCAAACTTATAAAAATAAATGTTTTACATAGTGTCGACATAGATGTCGACATACATGCCGCAATATTTATGTTGACATAATATATCCGACATTTTATATTAAACTTATAAAAATATATGTTAGCGCAAAAAACAAATATATCGCATATATTCTTCGCATATATATATATATTTCCGTGCGGGGTAAGTCAATCGATTCAGTGGCAAACGAACAATTATGATAACGAAATGTCGTACATGACTAGCTGCTAATCCTGTTTATCTGGACATGAGCGCTACAAAAATATCCTCTGGGTACGAGCGCTACAGAAATTAGCTGCTAAAACCTCGTCTGGGCATGAGCGCTACAAAAATTAGCTGCTAAAACCTCGTCTGGTTATGAGCGCTACAAAAACTAGCTGCTAAAACCTTGTCTGGGTATGAGCGTTACCAGCGCCGGATTTACCTATAGGCCCGAGAGACCCGGGCCTAGAGTGGCATTATATATAGGGGCGGCAAAAATTGGGTTTGAGAATCCAAATCATATGCAACTTGTATGTTGAAATCATTTTTTTTTGTACAAATGAAGAAGTCCTAACGTTAAAAAAATGTACTATCTATGAAAAGATACGAATTCTCATTTATGAAATAACAGAATTGTTATTATTATTATCCTATTATTATCATATGTATCCAGCTATATCGGAAAATATTGAATAAAACGGCTGTTTATGAGCTTGTGTAATACAAATTATTGAATATTGATCTATCTCGATTGAAAGAATTTCATTAGTGAATAGATGACTAGGTAGGGGGGCCTAACCCAACCAATCTGAAATGCATATTGCGACAACACGCTCACCAAATGTGTTGAATACTACTGACAACTGAGCGAGCGTAGCGAGCGAGGAACAACGCTCAACCAACCGAGTGAGCGAGCGAAGCGAGCGAACGAGCATAATAATCACTTGACAACCGAGCGAGCGTAGCGAGCGAGGAACAACGCTCAACCAACCGAGTGAGCGAGCGAAGCGAGCGAACGAGCACAATAATTAGCTAGTGTGTAATTAAACTTCATTTATTTATTTATTTATTTATTCCACTCCAGCATACACGAGTCTATAGAGATGCAATTGCATCTGTACATAGAGCCGGAAATACATATTTTTTACAGCTTTTTCGCATATATTATATAACTTGTAACGAGCAATTTTCCTACCCGGAGGAAATTAGATAGAAAAATAAATCCCGCTCAAAGAAGTCCTAACGTATTCTCACTCAAAACACGGTACGATACAGAAACGAAACGAAAGCTAAAAGATAGTGTTGGGCGCCAGGCACACGAAGGTGCCAGATAGAGTTAGCAAAACAAAACGCAGTAAGCAACAACTAAATTCAGAAACGAAACGGTAACCGACTAGATAGAAGGAGAGGGGAACGTGGGGGCGTAGAAATAACACACTTTGCTCAGAGATAGGTAGACGATAACGTAACTATAATTTTCCAAAATCGAAAGCGCAGCGATACAAAAATAAATAAGAAATAAATAACAAAAGAAAGTACAGGACGGCAGAATATACAATAGTAAACTTAAAAATAAGCAAAAGAACAAAAGAAAAGTTAGAGCGCAAAAGAAAAAGAAAATAACACCATATGTTTGAAGATACGCAGTGCAAATTAATTCACAAAAAAAAAGGTAGCGGCGGAATTCAATTCCGGCGTCGCAATACAAGAATACGGCGGTTAAGCCGCACAAGATAACTAAATAATACAAAACAAAGAGAAAAGATATTGAAGCTAACGCAAGAGGATAGAGATAGGAAGCTAAATAATATTCAAAGTTAAATTAACGCACGCAATATTAGAGAAAGAAATTTATAGATAACGTAGGCGAGACGGCAAGGGATTCTTCCCGAGCAGCGCAAGTCCAGAAAAGATAATAGTCGCGATTATGCTAGTTAGCCTAAAGACAATAGCCGACCACGACTACCCGTCTTTTGCGGAATTCGAAAATCAAACCGTTAATCGGTACGGATTATAATCGCTAGACGGATGGTCGAGGTCGTGAACAGGAAGCCTACCTTGAATCAGGGTCGCAGCCCAGGTGGTTCACACAGAAAAGCACACACGCAAAAGATAAAAATGCAGAAGGCAAAGAAAACTCAGAAAAACCCCAAAAAGAAAAGCTAAAGAAAAACCCCAAAGAGAATAAGAACAGATAAAGAAAAGAAACAGAAAAGAAACCCCCAAAGACAGAAAAAGATAACGGTAAAGATACGGTAACGTAAGGTAGTCTCGACGTTGTTGATTTGCTGGTCGGCAACGGAGTGATCGTCGATCGGCGATTCAAAATGTGGTGGGGGAAGCCTTTCCACACTCGACATGTTCTCCGCACCTAGAGCGCTGAACATTTCCAAAATCAGGCCGGGAGGTAACGGCTGGCGGCGATAGCAGGCTGGGAGGTGCAGCCCTCTCCCGGCCGGCAGGTGACGAAGCTGCAGAGACGGAGGCGGATGACTTAGGTGCGGTTACTAGTGCCGAGGTTTCCAGGACATCCCCCAGATGATCCTGCGACGATCGACGAATCCCACGATGTCCTAGGCGATGGTTACCTGCTTTTCACAAAAAAAAACTTAAGGCAGACACGTATTCTAATAGCCTAAAGGTTGGACTTGCGCTTCGGTGAAGAATTTCGGTACGGCAGCAGCATGGTCGCTCACGTTTGCGAGTGGAGGCGCGGTCCAGTGGCAGATGACAAATACAAAATATTAAATATCAAATCTGCCACGTTACAAACTACAGAGTATAAAATACTAGTTGCTAGGTACTAATACTAATACTGAGTAACAAAAGTACGAGTGATATCTATATATGAATATTATATGATTATTATAGAGTATAGTAGGTTTCAATTTAGTTTAAGAATTATTAAGTCGTTATATTTATATTTCTAATCCAGGATTTTAACTTATTTTTTAACGTTTTCTGTTTACAATTTAATATTTTTAGCTCATTAGGGAGTAAATTATAATATTTAATGGCTATATAATATGCATTTTTTACACTAATTGTCTTATTTATCTTTGGTATCGATAAGGATTTCGCTCTTGTCTGTACTTGTTTATTACAATATTTTTCTTTACACTCATCATAATAATCAATCAAAGCCTTAAGGTACCACAGTACTGGCGTGTCCTATATATGTTTTGTGACGTCAGAATCGTGAAATACGAGGAATTTCGTCGACAAATTGAGCCCAAACGAGGAAACGAATTCCACGGGTATTGTTTTTTTATAAAAGCTTAAATTGATCTGTAGGGCGCTTACTTAGTGATTTTCAGCGTAGATTACCCAGTAATGTGTATTGCGAATAAATAAAAGTGACAGGTCGTTTATACATATCCAACATGGCGGCATCAGAATCCGGCCATTACCGACTTGTCGTATTTTCGCCGCATCCAGGAGATTAAAACGTCTATCACTCAACACAGGGAGTAAGCGCCCCGTAGGAATACACACTTGTTTTAGCAAAACTTATTTCACCTATCTGCGTCCCGTAAATAAGGCTCAATTTGTCGACGAAATTCCTCGTATTTGACGTCTCGGTATGACATATACCTATCGAAAATCTGAGAATTGACTTCCGGTACTGTGGCACCTTAACTATAAAAGTTTTCTTAATATCAAGAGGAATATTCTTATCATCACTTTTAGCAAAGAATTTTATAAGCTTGTTTTGTAAGGTTATTAGCGATTTAACCGCATTATTATACGCCCCGCCCCAGGCAATTATCCCGTAGTTAATAACACTTTCAAAAAGTCCATAATAAATGGTTTTTAAGACCGTATAGTTAGCACATTTACTTAATTTATAAAATAAAAAAAACAAAATATCTTACTTTTTTAGTGATTTCATTTACATGAATATTCCACTTCATATAGGCCTTTTAATGGTTGAAAATTTTTGTGCGCATGTCTGAATTTCCGCCATATTTTTCGGGCACTTTATACGTGTATAAGCTATGAATATCATGTTTTTAATTTAATTATAATAGAAAAACGTATAATATCATTAATCCATTATTAGTAGCACCGTTTTTATTATTATTTACTTAGACTAAAACAATAATACAAGTATTTTAATAAAAATATCTGATGTCATCAGTAAAAAAAGAGCAAAAAAACGTTGTTGTTTTAGGTTATGTCGCAGCGATACGCGTGGAAAATGATTTCTGGAGAATTCGTATTAATATAATAATGTGTTTTATTTATTATTAATCACTATTTTTCAATTATTATTATATTCATTTTTTTTTTCACCTAATATGAGTATAATTATTTTAACCTCGCAACTGCAAGTTCTGCTTTATTTCCACCTTGGGGACGACCATGGCATATTAACTATCGTCGTAACTGAATACAATTATGAGCTTTTATCGTGGGATGCACTAATGAAGCATCATCAACTAATTTTTCATTTAATCTCACCGATAATGAGGGTAACGAACCTTGTTGTCCAGCCATATTTATAAAAAGTGCCCGAAACTTTCATATTACCGCCTTTATAACATGGCGGACACGCTTGCGCATAACTAGCCGTAAAAAGGTCTATTGGCATCAAAATATAAACCAAGATATTTACAATGATCTACCCTTTCGAGTTCTCTATTGTTTATCTTTAATATATAGTTGACAGGAAAACTATCGTAATAACTACCAAAAGTAATGTAAGTCATCTTATCAACGTTTAGAGATAGCTGATTTGCTCTTAGCCAAATGTCTATTAATTCAAGCCATTTAGTTAACATTGTATTCACTTCCATCCAATTCTTACCCTTACAAAGGAACGCGGTATCATCTGCGTATGCTACAAGAGCATTTTCAGGTAGTGTATTAAAAATGTCATCTATATATAAAATAAACAATAGTGGACCCAAAATAGTGCCTTGCGGTACTCCAACTTTTACATAATTTGTGACACTCTTACATTTGTTAATTTTTACACATTGCTCCCTATTATCTAAATAGTTTTTCAGTAATTGATGAGGAATACCCCTGATACCCCTCCGCCAAAGTTTGTCTAGCAATATTTTGTGATTAACAGTATCAAAAGCCTTTGCAAGGTCTGAAAAAACTAATACAGTTGGCAAGTTATTATCAATATTCTTATATATAAAATCTGAAGTAATGGTTAAGCAGCGGCGCCGACTCCGTGGGTGCTCGAGGGCTCCAGCACCCATGAGAGGTAAATAGTGGGTGCGGGGCACCCATGACCATTAGGGTGGTCCTCATATGGGGTCAAAAAAATTCATGTCGGATCTCCCCAAATCAACTCCAAATAATTGAAAAGAAATTCCCTAATTTTTCCAGATTTTTATTTTATTTCCTTCGTCTCCCTATTTGAGCGGGAAATTTGAAATGATTCAAGAATATGCTTATTCACTATATTTTATACTAAATTTTATTGCAAGGTTAATCGTGGGCAAAAAATTCATATTCTCGAATATTCATTAAGATTCATCTCCTTTTCAGTGAAAAATAAAAAAATTAGAAATGGGGTATCCCATGAGAATCGTGTGCTTGATTATTATTATTTTTTTTCTATTCAACGTAATACATGATTAAATTAAGCAAAAAAAATCACCGCAGCCTTTGTACGTCATCGACTTTAATGTTACGTAGTGCTGACATGTGGGTTATTTAATTGCGGTACTGACTAAATGAATGCCAATTTTCTGTTAAAGGAAAAGCTTTTCTTCGGTTTATAGTGAATCATGTAGCAGAAAGGGGAATCCATTTGTTCACCAAATACAACAATCTTTCAACCAGGAACGAAGATAAAAAAATGTTCGTGATGCAGATCGTCAGTGCAGAATACCGAAAAATATTTCCTGATTCGAAAAAAGACACTTCTGCGAAAATTTTAACTTTACTGTAACTTATTGCATATGTTTCACCAGCTGAAGGCTAGTGAAATTATGCTAGTTCGCGTGAGTTCTTTGTCACGGGTTATGATATTTGGAGCTCCTCTGGGAAAAGTTGAAAAAACCCTTAATTACCCTGCGGATCTGGGATATGTCAAATTCCCCAGACTTAGATAGGTGCTATAGAGCTATCTTGCTGTTGAATTTGACGCACCAATACCGCTTTAATCAGATCTGGGATATGTCGAACTTTCACAGACGAAGGTAGGTGCTATAGAGCTACCGTGCTGTGTCAGTAAGACTCACCGATACTGATATCTAGCTTTGAATGATTTGAAGTTGCTGAAAAATAAAGTTTGTTAAAAAGAAAAGGTTATAAGAAAATAGGAAGATAAAGCTCAGTTTTCTGATAATTTGTATGATTGAATATCATCTCCTATTTTATTTAATAATTTTGAATTTCTTCGTTGTTTGATCTATTTACAAAAATAATACAAAAAAAATGTTTTATTGAAAAAATAATAGTTAGAATCTGTTTTCTTTTTTCTTAACCTAACTTAATTTCTAATTTGCGGTGCCTCAATGGCCGGACTTTGGTTTGTTTGTTTGATTGAATTGATTTGATTTTATTTGTAGAACTGCTTTAGCTTGTACGAATAAATTTTATTTGAGTTTAATTGAAATGCCGCTTTAGCTATGACAATGATTTGAGATTTAATTGAAATGCTGCTTTAGCTATGACAATGATTTGAGATTTAATTGATTTTAATGCCCGCTTTTGGGTTTGCTAAGCTCTGTTAAGAGTGAATTTGTGAATTTAATAGTTAACGATATGAGTCGGTACGCCGCTATGGCACGAGTCCGCTCCCGAGTAGTGAGACGGTCGCCTTTTATATTCGTCGTGACGTCATAACTGATGTTCGATGATGCGTGAGGACGGTAACGCGTATTGAACCGCTTCTATGTGTTGAAGTTCTATACTATGAAACGTTCGGCTATTTGGCTATACGCCGAATACGTTACATTACATATCGTGGATTTTATTTTAAACCTTGGCTGAAAATAGGGAGACGAAGGAAATAAAATCAAAATCTGAAAAAATTAGGGAATTTTTCAAAAATTATTTGGAGCTGATTTGGGGGGATCCAACATGAATTTTTTTTTTGACCTCATGTAAGGACCACCCTAATGACCATATATATGGGGAATTCCATACCAACTGGGTCCACTCAAAACCCTGACACCTTTCGATTTTGTCGATAATTTTTTCTTAGATTCAACAGGCTCAAAGTAATTCAGTGTATTTTTTTCAAATTTTTATATCCCATGGTCCTCGAGTTTCAAATTTTTGAAAAATATACATTTTCAATCATCACCAATCATTAGAACGCCTATATCATCGGTTCCTCGCTATGGATTTTCAAAAACAATGTGATGAAATTGATCAGCAGGAAACGTACTTTCTGGAAAAAATATTCGTAAATTGTTATGGCTTAGTGTTCACAGTTAAATCTCGAATCAAAATGTAAAAAATGAATTTTCGATATGTATGCCCCGATTGAAAATTATGAATAAATTCTCAAAAATACTTGCTTCAAAAACAAAAATTTTGAGCCGTGTCCGATGGTGGAACTATGATTTCTTCATATTGTTTTTAAACTTTTAAGATTTGGAATGATGACATTTTTTATACACCTCAGCCGCTCAGCACCCCAGACACGTAAATAGTTCAAAACATATTCTTAGACTTATTTGATATTATGTACAATAGGGTGGTCCTTATTTGGGGTATGTTCGAATTTTTTTCGACGATAGTCTTAAATCAGTTCCAAATAAATCAGAAGAAACGCCTGCCAAGTTCAAGCCCTTAATATTAATATTAACCCGGCCCCCACGGCAGTCAGTTTTAAATGGGAAATTGCATGTATTTTTTAAAACTAAACATTGAATTTCCACAACTCCCGATGATTGTTGATGCAAAAATCTAAAATTCAGTATAGTTATTTGCACTTGTAGGATGTACTAAATGGTGCATTCGAAATTTTGTAGATCATTATATTCTTACCTTTTGATGCTTAACTTTAAGGGGAATTTTTGTTTTATGACATTGAAAGGTAAGAATAAAATGATCTAAAAAAATTTCGAATGCACTATTTTGTACATCCTACAAGTGCAAATAACAATACTAAATTTTAGATTTTCTCATCAACAATCATCGGGAGTTGTGGAAATTCAATGTTTAGTTTTAAAAAATACATGCAATTTCCCATTTAAAACTTTGACTGTCGTGGGGGCCGGGTTAATATTAATATTAACTGCTTGAACTTGGCAGGCATTTCTTCTGATTTATTTGGAACTGATTTAAGACTATAGTCGAAAAAAATTCGAACATACCCCAAATAAGGACCACCCTATTGTACATAATATCAAATAAGTCTAAGAATATGTTTTGAACTATTTACGTGTCTGGGGTGCTGAGCGGCTGAGGTGTACAAAAAATGTCATCATTCCAAATCTTAAAAGTTTCAAAACAATATGAAGGAATCATAGTTCCACGATCGGACACGGCTCAAAATTTTTGTTTTTAAGCAAGTATTTTTGAGAATTTATTCATAATTTTCAATCGGGGCATACATGTCAAAATTCAATTTTTACATTCTGATTCGAGATTTAACTGTGAACACTAAGCCATAACAATTTACGAATATTTTTTCCAGAAAGTACGTTTCCTGCTGATCAATTTCATCACATTGTTTTTAAAATCCATAGCGAGGAACCGATGATATAGGCGTTCTAATGATTGGTGATGATTGAAAATGTATATTTTTCAAAAATTTGAAACTCGAGGACCATGGGAGATAAAAATTTGAAAAAAATACACTGAATTACTTTGAGCCTGTTGAATTCAAGAAAAAATTATCGACAAAATCGAAAGGGGTCAGGGTTTTGAGTGGACCCAGTTGGTATGGAATTCCCCATATACATCAAAAGTGATCAGCAATCGGTTTTGGGCGTGATTTTTTTTCTCGCGCTCCGGCGGTACTTTTGACCGAGTCATCAAATGAGCATGAGGAGATGAGCACCCACGGGGTTTTCTGAACGCTGGCGCCGCTGGCCCCAAAAGATGGCGGTCCTCCTTTTGATACAATACTCTACCCCCCCTCTCTTTGGCTTCACTCCCCTCATCTATACACTCAGTTTATGCTCCGTCCCTATAATTCCTACGTCCATGCTCTGGATTCACGAAATCCTGCGCAGCACAGTTGAAAACCGGCACGCGGATGCGCAGAGTCGACAGGCTCGGAGAACAACAACAAGTTCGAAACTTGCCGGCTCTCAACGACCCTGCGGTACTATTATGAAGACGATAATATGAAGCGGGACTCTGACGGTACAGGGGGAAACGAAAAGCAATTCCTTGCGATAACTCGAGACTCTGTAATTTATATGATTTTAGGAAAAGGATTTTACATGAATCTGACTCTAAGTCGGAAAGATCCTACCTGATCGCCTACGCTAGCTCAGCCTTGTGTCCGACTCGTGGTCCGGGGATAGGCGAGTGTCGTAATATTAGCCAAATCAGTAGAAGTCCAAAACAATTGTCCAATTCACAGTCCCAAAAGAATAAGCACAGGTCACAACAATAACTAGGATCTCTCACAACTATTTAACTCCTCAAACTCTACAAAATACTCTCTCTCTCGATTCACTGAAATATTGGCACACGATTTTACTCAATGTCTAGACAATGAATGCTTCTTCGTTTCCGCTTCGCTAATTGCTTATCCTCGCCGTTCGTCCTGTTAGCGCTAGCCGTTATCGATAGACCAATCCGCTGATCTACGATCGATATGGCTGCGCTAGGACGAAGGGCGGCAGATATTCAAATTAGCTATACCGACTTGGTACTCTAGGAAATGTGTACGCTCGTTTAGGCTGGTATGGAGGAGGTCCAAACGTTTACCACGTTACAATATACAGGGTGATTCATCTTAATCGCCCAGGGCCGATATTTCCGAAACTAAGCAAGATACGAAAAAAAGTTTAGTATGAAATATTTAGGGTTCAGAAGGGGACACAACTTGATGGTATCGGTATTCTCGTAAGTGGAGCCGTCGAGGTTGGGTGAAGGTCAACTTGGTTTTTTTAAATGGAATGACATATTTTTTTCTCCAGAATCTGAAAAAGCATCAGATTCTGCACTAAAGAGTACTCATACACATATAGCCTAAGGTCAATGAGTAACGCGGTAGAGCCGGTCAAAACAGTACACATGCGGCCGCGGTGCAGCGCCCGCCAGCGTACCAATCTACAGATATCTTGTCGGTATTCTGATGAAACTTGAGTATCCGTGTTTTGAGGGATATGAAGGGGTCAGATTATTTTTCACGTTGAGTTGCTAAGGTTAAATAAAGTGTAACTAGTTGATTTTGATTTTATTCCGTTTATTATTCGAACAACGAATTTTTGTTCGGAATTATTAAAAAAAAGATACAAACATTACAAATTTAACGGGAAAAATGAAAAATAAAGAATAAAAAATAAAAAATAAAAAATAAAAAACCGCAATGAAATAATTCCGAACAAAAACTTGTTGTTTGATTGATAAACGAAACAAAATCAAAATCAACTAGTTACACTTTATTTACCCTTAGCAACTATACATGAAAAATAATCTGACCCCTTTCATATCCCTCAAAACATGGACACTCAAGTCTCCTCACAATACCGACAAGATATCTGTAGATCAGTATGCTGGCGGGCGCTGCACCGCGACCGCGAGGCGCGGCCGCATGTGTACTGTTTTGACCGGCTCTACCTCGTTACTCATTGACCTTAGGCCATATGTGTGTGAGTATTCTTTGGTGCAGAATCTGATGCTCTTTCAGATTCTGGAGAAAAAAATATGTCATTCCATTTAAAAAAAACCAAGTTGACCTTCACCCAACCTCGACGGCTCCACTTATGGGGATACTGATACCACCAAGTTTTGTCCCCCTCTGAACCCTGAATATTTCATACTAAACTTTTTTTCGTATCTTGCTTACCCTGGTAAAAATTCCCACATAGGAACCTATACAGGACCTACATAGGTACCATACGTATCGTAATTTGGGACAGGTTCCTATAGGAGTACAACTCATAGGAGTACATAGGACCTACGTCGGTATAGCGCAGTGGTAAAAATTCCCACATAGGAACCTACACAGGACCTACATAGGTACCATACGTATCGTAATTTGGGACAGGTTCCTATAGGAGTACAACCTATAGGAGTACATAGGACCTACGTCGGTATAGTGCACTAGGACCCATCCCGGTATATATATATAGGATTAAGACCCATATGGGTGTGTATGTATAGGAGGAAAACCTATATAGGACATCTATGTAGGCACGCCTATATAGATATGGGTTCCATACCTATACGGGTATGGGTCCTACATAGGTCCTTCGCCTGTACGTAGTATATGTACGTACCGTAGTATATTCCCATACGGATCTGTTCCAAATTACGATAGCTATATCGCTATTAGGACCTATGTGGGTACAGATACCTGGGTATATGTATTAAAGTATGCAAGGAAAAATGCCGTATCCACGATTAAGTTACACAATATATGTATTGTGACGTTGCAGATTAGCTGCCGTCACTAGAGCCCTTCTGGCATGTATTTTGTTAGTAATATCGAGAGAGAGAGAGAATATCGCCGTCTAGACCCTCGGGATACAAGTGACACACCTGTTTTATAAGCAATAGAGTTAGACTAATTTGAAGAATTTTTCTGTTAATGTACCGCGAGAGAAAGAGAGAGAGAGAGCAGATGCAGAAGATGACAGCTTCCGAACTTCCGCTACAAGAACTTCCGCTCCGGAGATGCTATCGACGGTATGCAGTCCAGTACGGTACCAGTACTACGGATAGTACCGCAACATCTACGGGGAGGGATGTAGACCTTGGAGAATTATCGCTAGGGAGTGAACAGGGTCCCCATAAGACCTCCTGCCAGCCGATGCATCTCGTCACCCAGCATCTGACTGTTACGTCGAGTGCAGTCAGCTTATATCGCCCGATCCAGCAATCAGAAGACGACGTCACGCAGAGTCCATACCTGGACGAGTGACGTAACGTATCGCCAGAGGACATCCTACGTAAAGGTGGACGAGTATCGCGTCCTACGTGCTCTGTCAGGTCACGAAGAGGTGGCGACTCAGATGAGACACCTAGACCTGGCAGAAGTCTACAGTCGGTCATCTATCGCAGGGATTACCGCTGTGGAGGACATCCCGAGGGATGGATATCGCCTGGATCGGAAAAGCTCAACGAGAACCAAGGTCACACCCTCCCGCCAGCCATCTCGCAGCTGAGATACCGCAGAACGGTGGTTCTGTCGCTGTGAAGCGCGTGAAGTAACGCCTGACGCCCGGCAATAAGATTACGCTTCGAACTGGTCAACTGACGAGTTGACTGTTCGAACTTTGTCGCTCGCAGGACCAATCAGACGATTAATTGGTCCTGATAGGTTCCCCACCTTGACCTACCTCACTGGGAGCCAGCTCGCCAAATTGTCTACGGAGAATCTTCACTTCTACGTCCCGCTTGTCGCCATAACGACGTGCTATAAACTCTCTCTCGCCTTAGTTAATAAATCCTAGTTTCCGCTTTAGAGCAATCAGTTAAGTTAAGTTAAAGTTAAGTTAGTGTGTGCCAAAAGAAGCTCACCACTAAGGTAAGGTCTTTATGATCGCTACTTGCTAGAAACATCCACAAAAGCTACCGCTGAACTCTTATTTGATTTGAATTCAGTAAAAGCACTTCATAGTTGCCTTCAGCCATTTTGATTATCTTTACGCTTGGTTATATTTCGCTAATTAGTCTAATATCGCTGCTTAATTTGCTTATGATCTGCTAACGCTTATTTGATTGCTTATTCTGATCTACATTCTCGCTTGAGACTGTTCTGTATCTTATATTTCGCTATCTTTGATTTATTATAATATATTTGAGTAATACGTAGTATAATATCGCATGGTGTGTCGCTTGTAATCCAACTCCCCAAGGGTTGGCTGACGTAGAAAGTCATAGTGTAGGCTGTTCTAGCTATAATTCTTTATTATTCTATTATTCTGATTTATTTTAAATATCTCCGCTATCTTGGGGAATACCCTCGCTATCTCCGAAAATCTGCGCTACCTTTGAATATCTTTGCTAGCTCTGATTATCTTTGTTTATTTGATTAATTTGCTATCTTGATTCTTGTCTAATATCTAAGTAACTTCTTATCTAATATCGATTAATAGCTCGTTTAATTACCGCCGTAGAGTCGCTATAAAAAGAGAATACATCTCAATTAATTAATTTGAGGCTGATTAAGCGAGGTATTATGGTCACCTGTATCTTCTAGAATTGATAATTCCCCTTGTATTTACGAATTCAGTCTACAGTATTTGTCGAGTCATTCATATTAGTTATTGCGTTAATTATCTTTGAATAATTATTATAAATACCGCTAGCTCGCCGCTATTAGAAAATTTGCCGAGAGTATCGTATCGCTCGGTGATACGCAGCCTGAAAAGTAGAGTACCTTGCATTGTATCGCTTCTACGGCGTTAGCTAGCTAACCGGCGTGTTTATGTTTTTTATGTTACCGCTGAGACGCAATAAGACTCACTAATATTATATTCTTTGTTCCGCATTATTCCAACGCTGTCTATTTCTTGAATATTATTCTGTACTATTATTTTGAAAGCTATCTCTATGTAAATTGAATATCTGTCATTCTCTCTGAACTCGGTCATTTGTGTTTGATCACTTTTATATTATAATTATCTACGGAACAATATACGGGATCGTTAGATTCCATTGAAGGAACTTTTATATCTGGTGTTCTATATTTTATTTGACTAATTGTTAAGGTGAATCCACCCACTCTACCCTTATCGCAGAAAATCTGAGTTAGCTGACGCTTTAAGGCCGTCGTTCCGGCAGTTTAGTAGTATCTTTGAATATCGCCTCTGTTAGTAGATTTTTGTGAAAAACGACACATCAGTGTCTGGCGCCCAACTCTCTATATCTTAGTCTTTTATTAAATTATCTTTATCAAGGAACGCCGTAGGGTGCGGAGTTAGAGCTCTGGAAAACTCCGTTACAGTATATAATACCCTATCCGACATTTTTACCAGGGTATTTACAGCGAATTTACGGGCCTTATTGAGACCTACAAAGCACCCGAATGGGTTATTGCAACCATATATCGGACCTGAAGGGTCCTGCATACCGACGTAGGATATCTATGTGGGTTTTATAGGGGCCTGCAAAGCACCTACTAAGGTTATTGCGAATACAGATAGGATTTTATGAGTCCTGTATGCCAACTACGAACACTTATGTGGGTCCTATTGAGTCCTGAAAAACACCTACATAGGTTATTGCGGAAGCATATCGAACCTCATGGGTCCTGTATGTCAGCGTAGAATACCCATATGAGTCCTACTAGGGCCTACAAAACACCTACAAAAGTTATTGCGAACACATATCGGACCTTACGGGTCCTGTATGCCAACGTAGGATGCCTATATAGGTCCTGTCAGGTCCGGTAAAGCACCCACGCAGATTTTTGTGGTACATCTGTAGGACCTATACCATACCTTGCAGGTCCTTCGAACGCCCTATGATACCATCATAGGTTACTACAGGTACCCACACAGGACCTACATATTCCATGCAAGACCTTTCAGGTCGTACCTGGGAATTTTTAGCAGGGTAGTTTCGGAAATATCGGCTCTGGGCGATTAAGATGAATCACCCTGTATATTACATATCTTAAATGATATATTATTAAAATCAAAAATGTTACTATAGCTTTATTATAATAGATCAAATCTTTTAAGAATTAAAGAAAATTTTAAATTAGTAGGGGAACCCGGGGTAGAACGGGGTAGCTAAGCTTTGGTTACAATTTGTGAGAGTTTGAATGAAACAACACCATTATTTGGCAATTTTTACGTTTATTTACTCCTTTTTCTACAAGGAAACTACAGGTAAACTTTTTTAAATTAAGGTGAAGTGAAACGTTTGTCAGAACCTCGAAAACGGGAATCGTGAATTCTCCGGAACTACTGAATCAATCGCGATGAAACTTTGAGGGATTACACATCATTGTGGCAGAAAGTGGCTGATTATTTCACTTTTCCAAAATTTGACAAAAATTTTCACAGATTGACGTACCGACCACATAAATCGCAAGATTATTCACTGTTGACGTAGATAATCGCATTTTCCCGATAATTAGCCACTCCGCAATGAAGAACCACACACTTTGAGCCTAATCCCGTGTCATTTGATGGAAAAATGGGTGAGAATTGACGATTCTCCGTTACTCATAACTAAAAAACCGACATTCAGTTGAGATCACAACCCGTATCGACATTTAGGCGAGATCACAGCCTGTACCGAAATTGCAGCCAGTTTACTTGCAAATAATCTAGCGGTGGGCAGAGGTACCAAACGTTCGGTAGTTCTGTTTTACCGCGGTGCAAGGCACCCGGCCGTGGCCTTGAAACGTTTCACTTCACCCTAATAATGACCATGAAAAATGAGTGGTTTAAAAATAAATGTAAATTTCTCATTCTGCCCCACCCACCGGGGTAGAATGGGAAATGATCCCGGGGTACGATGGGGTACTAATTATTGCACAATTCACAGATGAGAACACTTTGAACAACAGCTTAAGATTCATAGCATCTGCCCAGACAGCACAAAACTCCAGAACATATTATAGGCCAGTCATTTAAGACAACCAATTCACAATAATTCCAAAACTTTTGAAACTTTTATGTAATGTTAAGGAGGGTATAAAAGTAAACTATAAAATTTTGCAACCTTTTTCAAACTACGGAACATTGTCAAAATTCGAAAAAATGGTATTTCGCGATATTTTCGCCAAGGAAATTCCAAAAGTTCTGCAAACTTGAAGTAGCGTTCAACATATTATTTTACATCACGTATCAAATTCGCAACCAATTTCTGGATACGGAACATCTTTTTTTATTAAAAATTATTGTTTTTTGTTTATAAAATGACGAAGAAAATTCCAAAAGTCTTGCAAACTTGACAGATTCATCGGAATAATGTCCCGAACAGCTGCATAAATTTGCAACCTTTTTCGCTGACCGGAACATGTTTGTTTATAATTTTTTTTCATCAGCGGTCGTTTTGTCGAGCAGGATGGTCTCGAAAAAATTCCAAAAGTTTTCAATTTTGGTTGCAAATGCCGAGAACAGCCATTGTGATGTTTTTACGAATTTGCAACCACGCACGCGATCCGGAACCCCTCGCAACTAGCAAAAATACATTTTTTGTATTTCTTTACCCTCGACAATATTGCAAAAGTTCTGCAAATCGAGTGGGTAGCTTAGTTCACTGATTAATAATCGAGTATACTATGCATTGCTATGGTGACCTGGCCAGTTGGCTGTTATTTTTCGGTGTAGAACGTCTCGCGTTCTATTGCATTCTAGTTGTGCGAATTTTCATTATGGATGCAGTTTGTTTTATTTGCGACAAAGGCGGAGATATTCGTACGGTCAGGGCAAAAGGGATCGCCACCCTCGTTAAGTGCAGTGAGAAGAGATGTGATGGGAAAGGAGCTGCCCTTGTGGATTCACAAACTGTGTCAGTACACGAAAACTGTAGAAAACTTTACACTAATGAAAAAAGCATCAATGCCTTACTGAAACGGCCAAGAGAATCAATTATTCTACAAAACAGTCCGTTAGTTGAACGTGATTTTTTCGTTTTTGACGGAAAATGTTTATTTTGTGCGAAAGACATAAGCACCGAATTGTTGACGAATGAAAGCAAAAAACCGATCGGAAAACGAATCCAAGTTTTTAAAATTCGTAATGCGAGCACGAAGGAAGGCATAACCAGAGCTGCTAAACAACACGACGACGATTGGAGTGATGAGGTATAATGAAATGTTCATAATTCTTGAAATACAAAATTAACATGTATTTGGGCATTCAAAATAAAAGATTAATAATAATGCTATAACACTGTTTTTTTCATTTCAAGGTGCTGAAGCGAATCGAAGGGGTTGACTTGCATTTAGTAGAAGCTCAATATCACCGACCCTGTTATTCTTCATTTTGTTTGCCTACGAGACCTTCTAGAGCGAGCCTTGGCCGTCCAGCAGAGCTGCGTGTAACTTCTGCAATGGACCGTATTTTTGAATACCTTGAAGAAAACAAAGATCAGTGCCAATTTTCTTTGCGCGAATTACGTAGTCTCGTCGACGATCCTCCCAGCGATGCCACCCTGAAAAGCAAACTGCAAGAAAAGTACAAGGAAGATATTGTAATTACAAGTATTGTCGGTCGTACCCCAATAATTAGTTTTCGGAGTCATGTGGTCCTTCTTGACGCATGGTACAAGGCAAAGAAACTCAACGAAGCAGACGAACGCTTGAGAATCATTCGTACAGCAGCTACAATAATCTCAGAAGACATTAGATCGCAGATCTATCATACAGATTACTATCCCAGTCCGGAAAATCTCCTCGACGATGTTGAAAAAGATGTTCCTGAAACTCTACAAGTGTTCCTGAATGAAGTTATACTGAAAACAAAACGTAAATCAAAAGAAAAATATAAAAAAAAATGCACATCCATTGCACACTGTATAATCTCAGCTGCAAGACCAAAATCTTTCATGTCTTCACTACAAGTTGGTCTAGCTACCTATCTTCACTCTAAATTCGGATCTAAGAATCTCGTGAACGTCATATCGGCATTGGGCTTTTGCGCTTCGTACACTGAAGCTGAAACTTTTGAGCTATCAGCAGTTTTGCACCCAGAGACAAATGTAGGACGAGGCTTCATCCAATTTATCGCAGACAATGCAGATGTAAATGTTAGTACACTTGATGGTCTGGGCACATTTCATTCAATGGGAATGATTAACTGCGTAACTCCCAAAGCAGCTACTGCAACTTCACCTGGCATATTCAGGGTGACAGACATTCCTTCAGCAGCAGTAGTTGGACGTTTTGGTTTTATTCCTATTGAAATATTTGAGAAGAAGACAACTGCAACATTTATACATTTGCAATTTACTGTAAATAATAAACAACATTTATTAAAATTAATTAATTAATTAATTTTTAGCTTCGCCAGGGTTTTCCCTTAACTGTATACAAATATTTCATTCAATGCATCTATCCCGGCGATTTTAAATTTCATAAATGTCTACTTACCTCTATTATAAATATCTGTCCATTTGTCACTTTGGTTTAGTTTTGAGATTTCAATACTTCTGTACCTAAAAAAAATATTAAAAAACTGCGTTCTAAAAACAAAATAACATCTTTTCAGTTATGCAATGCGTTAAATAATCGATAAGATACTTACCATTTTTTTAATTTAATACACTGAAAAAGTTCCGATACCACATTGTAAACTTTGAGGATACATCTCGCGAATTTCCTAGTAACACAGTTCTGTTCATGATATAAAATTATTTATGTATTACTTATCGCGTATATTACACATGATCGCGGAAGGTCATATACGTATACCTATGTGGACATGTGGTTCCAGATCACGTGCGAGGTTGCAAATTCGAATACTGTCATTAGTCCCAAATTAGAACAATCTACTCGATTTGCAAAACTTTTGTAATGTTTTCGACGGTAAAAGAATTAAAGAAATTGATTTTAGCTAGTTGCGAAGGGTTCCGGATCACGTGCGAGGTTGCAAATTCGTATAAACATCACAACAGCTGTTCTAGGCATTTGCAACCAAAATTGAAAACTTTTGGAATTTTTTCGAGACCATCCTGCTCGACAAAACGACCGCTGATGCAAAAAAATTATAAATAAACATGTTCCGGTCAGCGAAAAAGGTTGCAAATTTATGCAGCTGTTCGGGACATTATTCCGATGAATCTGTCAAGTTTGCAAGACTTTTGGAATTTTCTTCGTCATTTTATAAACGAAAAACATTAATTTTTAATAAATAAAGATGTTCCGTATCCAGAAATTGGTTGCAAATCTGATACGTGATGTAAAATAATGTGTTGAACGCTACTTCAAGTTTGCAGAACTTTTGGAATTTTTTTGTCGAAAATATCGCGAAATTACATTTTTTTGCAATTTTGACAATGTTCCGTAGTTTGAAAAAGGTTGCAAAATGAGATTTGGTGCTTTCTAGGTGTACCATTCATTTCACCAAAGTTTGAAAAGTTTTGGAATTATTGTTAAATTTTGGATTTTTAATGTCTAGAATGACTGGCCTATTAGTCCAGTCAAATTGTCAAATCAATAAACATTAAATTATGTAGTTTGGAGACTGTTAGGGATCGAAAGGGGGGTCCATTCTGAGATTAAATCTCAATTTGCGGGGTTTTCAGAGTGTCAGCTGACCCACCTTTCGATAAAAACGCGTTTAATTCTATATCTCGAGAACGGTTAGTTTTAGGCAAAAAATTGTGGAGACCTTTTCTCTTCTAAATTGAATTTACTAACTTTTTTATTCTCAACTTTTTTTTGTAACATTAATATTTTTCAAGTTATTACTTCCGAAAGGCAAAAAAAAATTATTTTTTTTCTTCCTATTTTTCATTTTTCCGCATTTCCTCCCCAACCGTTCACTTTTATGAAATTTTCTTCATCATCAAAGTTGTAGATCTTTTAATTACAAACAACTTTTGTCTGAAACTTTTTTCTCTACTACTAATACCTTCGGAGTTATAGCTCACTTTACCGAGCGAAATCCGCGCCATTGTCGCAATATCATCGACACCAGTGGGTATTCAGTACTTGAAAGAAATATTAAATTATTCCATGATCGTTTATCAGCCAACTTACCTATATAAAAAGGTGAATCGATTAAACAACTCGATCTGAGACAGCCATGTTTTCTTCGCAATCATTTAAATATTGTATTTCTTCAATTTGGGTATTTTTTATTGCATTCAATGGGATAATAATGTGAATAAGGATTAGAAAAAGAAGCAAATGAATAATTAAAACTGTTCCACACATTCATTGTTTAAACTATTGTTCGAATGTCCCTAATATTGTGGACGCAGTGGACAAGGACGACGTATGCCCCGATACTGTGGGGCCGGGTCGGAATTCCGAATATTGAAAGCGCCGAAAGTGTAAAATACTGATTTTCAAAATACCGAACTTAAATTTTCATACAGTGTGCTAAAACGAACGGTCAAATGGCCGAAAGGCAGAGGCATAGAATGGTCTAAATGCTGAGTACAAGTGATACGATAATGATTTAACATACAAGGTATCCCACCGAAAGAGTACGCAAACGACAGATAAATATACCGAACAGTTAATTTTACGAAGTGCAAAACTGCGACAATTTTAGTTTCGGACGACCAAAATTCCAAAAATCCAGATTCATGCACAGAGTGTACTTCAGGAGCTGATGTTCATTGACGGAATTATGAAAATTTTAGTACGCATTTCAAAATTGTCAGTTTTCGGAATATTCAAATTTCGGTATTTTACAAGTTCGCAGCCTTGAGCTTTCGGACTATTTGAATTCGATTCGTTGAAAAGTCGTAGGCCAAGCAATAGAGGTTTTTTTCGTGACACAAATACTACCTGAAATCTGACTGTGCAGTCATATTATAGGCAGTGCCTAGATGTTTTTTATCATAAATGCCACTCCTGAATCGTCTTGGTTTTTTTTTTAGAAGCGAAAAATAGCCAAAAAAAGCAAAATGTTTGCCTTTTCGCTTATAAAATGTAAAGTATTGATCCAATCGAGAAGCTACACTGGCACTTTTTGTAGAGAATTCGAAGACGAAAAAATTGAGAGGTGACGAGTCTCGATCGGATCATTAGTTTCGGAGAAAAGTAAAAAAAAACGGAAAAAATCATCAATTTTTCAAAAATTCATAACTGAGTCAATTTTTGAGATGAAGCGTAGTCCCTTCGGAGTTAAGTTGGTATTATCATATACTTTATTGGTGCAAAACCTGGAAGCTGTCGGATAAATAGTTTCTGCACAATTGCAGTTTTTTGAATTTGATGTACTTTTTTCAAGAAGGTCGTGATGCTCGGCTAGTTGTTCGATTTGAATCTTTCTAAAAGCATTTTGAAGAAGAGAGAAAATACTTGAAATCGTATATTTTCCCGATACCGACAAATGATTTTTAGTGGGTGAAAAACGGTGCCAAACAGGAGCGAAAACGCTCGAGCGCGTCGAGGTAGTCGTAGAGTGGGGGTCGCTCGCTACGCGAGGAGAAACCTATGTATAGTATAATATATACAGTATAATACAGATAGGTTTCTCCTCGCGTAGCGAGCGACCCCCACTCTACGACTACCTCGGCGCGCTCGAGCGTTTTCGATCCTATTTGGCACCGTTTTTCACCCACTAAAAATCATTTGTTGGTATCGGGAAAATATACGATTTCAAGTATTTTCTCTCTTCTTCAAAATGCTTTTTGAAAAATTCAAATCGAACAACTGGCCGAGCATCACGACCTTCTTGAAAAAAGTACATCAAATTCAAAAAACTGCAATTGTGCAGAAACTATTTATCCGACAGCTTCCAGGTTTTGCACCAATAAAGTATATGTTAATACCAACTTAACTCCGAAGGGACTACGCTTCATCTCAAAAATTGACTCAGTTATGAATTTTTGAAAAATTGATGATTTTTTCCATTTTTTTCACTTTTCTCCGAAACTAATGATCCGATTGAGACGCGTCACCTCTCAATTTTTTCGTCTTCGAATTCTCTACAAAAAGTGCCAGTGTAGCTTCTCGATTGGATCAATACTTTACATTTTATAAGCGAAAAAGCAAAAATTTTGCTTTTTTTGGCTATTTTTCGCTTCTAAAAAAAAAACCAAGACGATTCAGGAGTGGCATTTATGATAAAAAACATCTAGGCACTACCTATTATATGACTGCACAGTCAGATTTCAGGTAGTATTTGTGTCACGAAATCGACCTTTTGTTAGCTCTATTGCTTGGCCTATCGGTATTTTTTCGGTCGGTACTATGTGAGTCTGTTCAGTCATCTTTCGGACATTTTACTTATCGATTTCATGCTATGCGGTATTCTACGGTGCTGTTCTATAAATGTTGGAATTTTTATATTTGATAATTTTAGCAATCGTAACATAAAACTTCGGTATTTTCCACTTTCGGCGCTTTCAATATTCGGAATTCCGACCCGGCCCCACGAGTTGATAGCATATTTTGAGTCCAACATATCACACATACCTCAGGAGTCTAGAAACGAAGCTAGGTTAGAATTTACGAATGAACTGAAGAGTTTTCAAAATAAACCTGCAATGCTCGGAAGCATAAAACATTTCAACAAGAAAATAGCGGAAACCCAAGCCATCCGCAGTGCTCATCCTGATTTGATGTTTGTAAAAGCAGACAAAGGTGACACGACAGTGTCTATACTTAGGCCCAGCGGCGCCAGCGTTCAGAAAACCCCGTGGGTGCTCATCTCCTCATGCTCATTTGATGACTCGGTCAAAAGTACCGCCGGAGCGCGAGAAAAAAAATCACGCCCAAAACCGATTGCTGATCACTTTTGATGTATATGGGGAATTCCATACCAACTGGGTCCACTCAAAACCCTGACCCCTTTCGATTTTGTCGATAATTTTTTCTTGAATTCAACAGGCTCAAAGTAATTCAGTGTATTTTTTTCAAATTTTTATCTCCCATGGTCCTCGAGTTTCAAATTTTTGAAAAATATACATTTTCAATCATCACCAATCATTAGAACGCCTATATCATCGGTTCCTCGCTATGGATTTTAAAAACAATGTGATGAAATTGATCAGCAGGAAACGTACTTTCTGGAAAAAATATTCGTAAATTGTTATGGCTTAGTGTTCACAGTTAAATCTCGAATCAGAATGTAAAAATTGAATTTTGACATGTATGCCCCGATTGAAAATTATGAATAAATTCTCAAAAATACTTGCTTAAAAACAAAAATTTTGAGCCGTGTCCGATCGTGGAACTATGATTCCTTCATATTGTTTTGAAACTTTTAAGATTTGGAATGATGACATTTTTTGTACACCTCAGCCGCTCAGCACCCCAGACACGTAAATAGTTCAAAACATATTCTTAGACTTATTTGATATTATGTACAATAGGGTGGTCCTTATTTGGGGTATGTTCGAATTTTTTTCGACTATAGTCTTAAATCAGTTCCAAATAAATCAGAAGAAATGCCTGCCAAGTTCAAGCAGTTAATATTAATATTAACCCGGCCCCCACGACAGTCAAAGTTTTAAATGGGAAATTGCATGTATTTTTTAAAACTAAACATTGAATTTCCACAACTCCCGATGATTGTTGATGAGAAAATCTAAAATTTAGTATTGTTATTTGCACTTGTAGGATGTACAAAATAGTGCATTCGAAATTTTTTTAGATCATTTTATTCTTACCTTTCAATGTCATAAAACAAAAATTCCCCTTAAAGTTAAGCATCAAAAGGTAAGAATATAATGATCTACAAAATTTCGAATGCACCATTTAGTACATCCTACAAGTGCAAATAACTATACTGAATTTTAGATTTTTGCATCAACAATCATCGGGAGTTGTGGAAATTCAATGTTTAGTTTTAAAAAATACATGCAATTTCCCATTTAAAACTGACTGCCGTGGGGGCCGGGTTAATATTAATATTAAGGGCTTGAACTTGGCAGGCGTTTCTTCTGATTTATTTGGAACTGATTTAAGACTATCGTCGAAAAAAATTCGAACATACCCCAAATAAGGACCACCCTATTGTACATAATATCAAATAAGTCTAAGAATATGTTTTGAACTATTTACGTGTCTGGGGTGCTGAGCGGCTGAGGTGTATAAAAAATGTCATCATTCCAAATCTTAAAAGTTTAAAAACAATATGAAGAAATCATAGTTCCACCATCGGACACGGCTCAAAATTTTTGTTTTTGAAGCAAGTATTTTTGAGAATTTATTCATAATTTTCAATCGGGGCATACATATCGAAAATTCATTTTTTACATTTTGATTCGAGATTTAACTGTGAACACTAAGCCATAACAATTTACGAATATTTTTTCCAGAAAGTACGTTTCCTGCTGATCAATTTCATCACATTGTTTTTAAAATCCATAGCGAGGAACCGATGATATAGGCGTTCTAATGATTGGTGATGATTGAAAATGTATATTTTTCAAAAATTTGAAACTCGAGGACCATGGGATATAAAAATTTGAAAAAAATACACTGAATTACTTTGAGCCTGTTGAATCTAAGAAAAAATTATCGACAAAATCGAAAGGTGTCAGGGTTTTGAGTGGACCCAGTTGGTATGGAATTCCCCATATATATGGTCATTAGGGTGGTCCTTACATGAGGTCAAAAAAAAAATTCATGTTGGATCCCCCCAAATCAGCTCCAAATAATTTTTGAAAAATTCCCTAATTTTTTCAGATTTTGATTTTATTTCCTTCGTCTCCCTATTTTCAGCCAAGGTTTAAAATAAAATCCACGATATGTAAAGTTAAAATTTTCGCAGAAGTGTCTTTTTTCGAATCAGGAAATATTTTTCGGTATTCTGCACTGACGATCTGCATCACGAACATTTTTTTATCTTCGTTCCTGGTTGAAAGATTGTTGTATTTGGTGAACAAATGGATTCCCCTTTCTGCTACATGATTCACTATAAACCGAAGAAAAGCTTTTCCTTTAACAGAAAATTGGCATTCATTTAGTCAGTACCGCAATTAAATAACCCACATGTCAGCACTACGTAACATTAAAGTCGATGACGTACAAAGGCTGCGGTGATTTTTTTTGCTTAATTTAATCATGTATTACGTTGAATAGAAAAAAAATAATAATAATCAAGCACACGATTCTCATGGGATACCCCATTTCTAATTTTTTTATTTTTCACTGAAAAGGAGATGAATCTTAATGAATATTCGAGAATATGAATTTTTTGCCCACGATTAACCTTGCAATAAAATTGAGTATAAAATATAGTGAATAAGCATATTCTTGAATCATTTCAAATTTCCCGCTCAAATAGGGAGACGAAGGAAATAAAATAAAAATCTGGAAAAATTAGGGAATTTCTTTTCAATTATTTGGAGTTGATTTGGGGAGATCCGACATGAATTTTTTTGACCCCATATGAGGACCACCCTAATGGTCATGGGTGCCCCGCACCCACTATTTACCTCTCATGGGTGCTGGAGCCTTCGAGCACCCACGGAGTCGGCGCCGCTGCTGCCGGCACTGGCCGAGCTGTCGGCCACTGTGACACCAGGGTACAGGGCCATCACAAGTCTTCCGGCAGCGGTTCGGCAACTCAAGTATCGGCATTCCTCTACCTAACTAGCAATGGCCCTGCACTTTGTGTTTGCTGGGAAGGGATCGAAATATACCTATAATCTATCCTACTGTCAACGAACCGCGACACGTTGTTAGGGTTGTTTTGATCCATAATGGACCTATGTTTAGCACTTATGTGTTTCTTTAAAAAAAACCCGGTGGGAAGTCATTTAATAAAAGGACATCATAAATTAATGAAAGGTTCTTGGCGTGGTATTCCGCATCTGCTAATTTTATTCCTCTATCGACCAGGTTGATTATTGTCCCAACCTTGTACGATATCGGATGGTGTGAGTTCAAATTCAGGTATCTTTGGGACCAAGTGTCCTTATGATACCAATCTGTTTTTATCGTCAACCCACAACTGATAACGTTTACATCCAAGAAGCTGATCCGGCGGCCGACTTTTCGGTTTCACACGTAAATTGCAACCTCGGGTGATAACTATTGAACACGTACAACAAATAAATGATCTGATCTCTCGGAGCAGCAGTTAAAATGTCATCCACGTATCGAAAATAAAAAGGGAGACCAAACCTAAGTTGACTATTACAATGTTGTTCCAGGTCATCCATTACCAGGTCAGATAAAATAGGAGATAGGGGCGAACCCACAGGCAGTCCAAAGACTTGTGAGTAGGTCGTGTCGTTAAACTTAAAAATAGACGCATCAAAACACAATTTGAGAGCGGTTGTGAGATCAGCTGAAGAAATCGGAAATCTGTAGTGTGGTTTAGGGTGATTCAAAAAACAATAGAATTTTTGTTTTATCTTGGTACCAAGTATAAAAGTTTTGTTTAGGTACTCATGAAGGCCTGTAAAAATATACGCTTTTAATATTAATGATAAGATAGTGCGCATCGCACTTTTCGATTTCCCATAAGAATAACACAGGAAACATTATTTTTATTCCTTTTGATTTTTGTAACTAACGAACGATACGTCGGACGGTAAAGTTCTTGATATGTTTTTGCAGAGAACTGAGCACTCTGCAAAAAAGGTCTGAATTCATTTTTTGGTAAATCAATTCGGTCGAACGTTATTCAAGGTCAAAGTAAGATTAACCGCCAATTTAGTCGATTTTTGGATGATACGGCGGAAATATTAGGTTTTTCAAAAAATATGCCCAAAATTTTCTTCAAAACACAAATTGGACTTTCAAAAAGTGTCGACCCATAGTTTTTTTGCTCTAATAAAGAAAAATAAAATACTTCTAACAATTTTTCAGTGGAAGTTAGCTCTAAATTGGGCTTTTACCATTTGAAAAATCGCATTGATTATTCTATTGTGATAAGTTTTTATTTCATTTGATTTTTACTCTAATGACAGTTTTGAAATTATAACTGCCAAAAATATTCCGACCAGTAAATTTTTGAGCTGTTCGAGCTCAGAGTGTCGATAGTTGTGCTTTTTCGAGCCTTCGGAGTTCGAAAATATAGCTTCAGTGTGGTTTGAGCCCTTCGAACTCAAAAATCTAGGAGTTATTTGAAGAAAACGCTATTTTTAACGGTTAATTTAACTTTGACCTTGAATAACGTCGACCAAGTTGATTTACCAAAAAATGACTGCAAAGCTTTTTTGTAGAGCGTTCAATTCTCTGCAAAAACATACCAAAAACTTTACTGTACGACGTATCGTTCGTTAGTTACAAAAATCAGAAGGAAGAAAAATAATGTTTTCCGTGTTATTCTTATGGGAAATCGAAAAGTGCGATGCGCACTATCTTATCATTAATATTAGGAGCTTATATTTTAACAGGCCTATTTGAATACCTGAACAAAACTTTTAAACTTGGTACCAAGATAAAACAAAAATTCTCTTGTTTTTTGAATTACCCTAATGCCCATATGAGAAATTCCACGTCAGACCGGACAGCTTTCTGACCTCGATTTTACCGATTTCGCTATCATTTTTTTTACGGGTTCTATGGAACAAATAAATTCATCAAACAATTTTTTGTCTTTTTTTTTGGCCCCTATTTTCCAAGTTACACGGGGGTGAAATTCACGAAAAAGAGCCAAAAATCGAAAACATACTCCTCTTCAAACGGTCATATCTTTGATTATATTCATCCTAGAGACTTCATCCAAAAACCATTTCAAAGCTATTGAATGACACTATTATAATATATTTATTTAATTTCGCGGTAACAAACAATTCTATTTGTTATAAACAAATATATTATTCAAACGTGATTTTCAACGCAAATACCAAGCGATAAAATTATCAAAAAAATATGAGCGTATTCCTTGATCAATTCTCTACGAAATCGTTAAGTCAATTTCATGGAGAACCGATGGGAACTATGTTAAAACGCCCAGGAAACACAAAAAGTAACAGAACATAACTGTTATGTTATATTCAAGATAACAAAGTCACATTACAAATGTAACATAACGGTGACATAGCTGTTATATATTTTGGTTTCTTATTCCATAATTAGATTACCGTAACTAGTGTAACATAACAAATTCAGTATAACAGATGCTTGAACGTTATGTAGCATTTGATAAGACATAACAATGTTCTCAAATCGCTACAATTTTATTTATTGAAGAACACTGTTATGTTTAAGTAACTGCGGATGGATCACTATAATATATAGCGTCGACCCTATATTATAGGTTATGTTCATATGCGATGATAAAAATAATGTCCTATAACGTCTTCGTATGATTAATGTAAATCCCCTATATTTTATACGTATAATCTCATAATTCATTACGTCATGAAACGTATTACATATATACCACAGTTCTCGCCAAACACAGTTGTATTACATTTGCATAACGGTAGTGCTACTCGCGCTCACCTACCATATTGATTTTTTTTTTTTACCCCGGTTATATTCACGTGGTACAATTCTGGCCGCGATTTTCTCGCCTTCTTACGCGCTCTTTCGCCATGACGCCATTACATTTTACATGTCTTCTCGGGTTTCGTTGCGTCGTGCTGAGTCTACAGAAAATCTGCTGATATTTTTAACAAGTGAGTACTCGAATAAAGATAATTGAAGATTATTAAACACGCTGATTCGATTTTGTTTCATTACGCATGATCTTTATATTATTCTGAATGTAATCATATTTATATATATAGGTAGGGGAGAGCGGGGCAAAACGGGCACCTCGGCCAAAAAAAAAAAAAAATTCTTCGAAAATTTTCGATTTTTTTTTTTTTTTCAATAAAAATTGTTTCCCATAACGAAATTTTCTGTTTTTCGGAAATTTGAAGAAAAATCGGAAATTTTTTTCCGGAAGAAATTTTTTTGCTTCCAAACTTTGAAAAAAAATCGAAAATTTTCGATTTTTTTTTAATCGAAAATCTTTTCCTTATTTCCTGAAATTTCTTCGTATCTCGACCATTCCATTTCCCAGGAGCTCCACTAAATATTCGTGTCATTTTACCATTGTGTACGTAATTTTAATATTTGTTTTCTGTGATATCGAATGAGTGCTCCCATTTAACTTGAAATTTAATAAAGTATTTTATAGGCCTAAAATTGATCAAGGTATTAGGTATCCTAATTTAGAACAAAAAAAACATGAGGGTTACCTAACTTGATATTTCGATTTTTTAATAAATGAAAAGATTTTGTTTCATAGGTACTGTTGATTTCCTACCTGTTATTATTAGTTCAATAAGCATTGGAAAACTAATCAAATTGAATTTGAATCAAATCATAATTTTCAGCTTTCGTGTCCATTATGGCCTGATTTTCCGTTTACAGCTGAGGTTCCACTCTGCTCCGCTCTTCCCTACGTTTTCCTGTGCGAAGAATTAGTTATTTTTGTGGCAAGTGCGCATGAAATAGCGTACGTACCACGAACCCAATTTTCTATGCTAACTCCTATCAAGAATCCCATAAAGTAGTCGAGTTATTGACGGAGGTAGCATAGAAAAAGCTATAGGAATTGGTTAAAAGTCACACAGTCGCAATTATCCATGGAATGGTCACGGTACCAAGAAATTTCATAATATGAGGAAATGATTTTTAATTAACAAAAAGTCTAAAATTTTCGCTAAAAGTCTAAGATTCTTCTATTTTTTTGAAAAGATTCCCAGTTGAAAAAAAAAAATCTAAAATCTTCGATTTTTTTTCAAATTTTCGAAAAAAAAAATTTTCTCGTGAAACAATTTTTATAAAAAAAAAAAACGAAAATCTGAAATTTTCGATTTTTTTTTCAAATTATCGGAAAATAGAAAATTTCTTTGGGAAACAATTTTTATTGCAAAAAAAAAATCGAAAATTTTTCAAGAATTTTTTTTTTTTTTTGGTCGACGTGCCCGTTTTGCCCCGCTGCCCGTTTTGCCCCGCTCTCCCCTATATGAATCGTGCTTAACCTACAACTATAACACGTGGCATAGAACACGTTAATGATTCATCGGTATCTTGATAATAGGTCCCGCCACACGAAAAAATGTCCACACTGCGTTAAAATTATTGTAAATATTAGAAACTGGTTGTATTATAGTTATTGTCAATATATTATGATTTACAAGTAATAATCCTCCGAATAATAACACATAAATATATATCGAGTATACTTGCAGTACTTATTATATGAAACCCAGATTCATTCCAGTGTAATGACCGTATTGCTGTTGTATAACAGCTACATTTATCATATAGAGTAACAAACGTATTGCTGTTACATGACAGTTACATTTATCATAGAGTAACAAACGTATTGCTGTTATGTAACAACGATAACTTATGGTGTAACAATGTTACACATTCGTTATGCACCAACTATACGACCAATGAGTGGGAAATTCTAACTCCCATGTTAGACTGGTGTGTTACTGATTTTACGTTACATGGTATACCATGTAGCACTACGGATATGCAAATGTAATAGGATTGTGTTTGCTGGGCGTATATGAATCATGTATGCTCGTATCTTATCATACATGATCATATATGAATTTTTTTCCCGGGTCTTCAAGTATACTTCAACATCCTGAACATAAAATAAAGTCAGCATGAATAATTATCTTTTTTCCCCAATTTGAATATAAATATTTCCAATTGAAAGCTCGTTTGATTCTTAATAAATTAAAACCTAAAACACTCATACAGATAAGTTCCAATTATACTAAAAAATCCCACAAGCCAAGTACTTATAAGTATTTCTATAAGGGGATATTACAACATACCCTAACATATTCAATAATAACGAGCAAATTCCGTTACAATTCAACTCAATTAATATTCATTGTAGGAAATAAAAGTAGTCAAGTCAACGTATCGTAGAAGTAGAGTGCGCGCGCAGGCTCAGAATCAGGTGTGCGCACATAGATAGATATAGCCGTTGTATCTTGAAACATATACTGTAATACTCAAGTATGAGTCCTGTTTTCCAATAAACTATACCAGTAATTATCACAGCAATCATACCTGAATTCCACATTTATTTAAACCTAAACAACAGGTTATGGGCCCAGGAAAGTGCGTGATAATTATTTAATGGGGAAAGACAGTAAAAGAAAGTGAAAATTGTTCAACAAGAAAATATCATTTTTGAGGTTAGCCAGCCGCGTGCGAAGAGCGAAAAAGCCGACATAAGATGGTTCAAGAACAATTGAAGATGAATAAACTCCTCAAAGCGGAGGATTGGAGTCTATGGAAATTCCAAATAAAGGTGATGTTGATGAGCAGCGAAGCCTGGGAAATTGTCACAGGAGTTGTGGAAAAACCGAATCCACCGGCAACCGAAGCTGAGGCGGACGTCAAGGAAAAATACAACAAGGAACTAAAGGCTTGGACAAAGCTCGATGGTAAAGGCCAAAAAATAATAGTTCTAAACACAGGTGAGCAAGCAATGTTACATCTAATCAATTGCTCTTCGGCAAGTGAGATGTGGGTAAAACTTCATGAAGTATATGAGAATAAAACTCAGACTAACATTCACTTGATGCAGCAAAATTGGTTTAGCTTAACTAAAAATTCTAAAGACGATATCGCAACTCACGTAGCAAGAATTATGGATTTACGTCATAAGCTAGAAGCTGTAGGCGAAAAATTGTCTGATAGCATGGTAATAACCAAAATCTTGATGACTTTACCGAAACAATACGATCATTTCATAGCTGCGTGGGAGTCCACAACAGAAGCTGAAAGAACTATTGAAAAACTAACTTCTAGGTTGGCGATAGAAGAAATCAGAGCAAATTCACATGAAGAGCGAAATAATGCATTAATTGTCAAAAATAACAATCCACAGAAAAAACATGGAGACGGAAAGTATAGGACTTCCAGGAAGCCGGGCGTCTGCAACACCTGCGGAAAATCAGGACACTGGAAAAATGAATGCTGGCATAATCTACCTCCAAATGAAAGGCCGACGTGGTTCAAATCAAAGAATAGCAGCCAATCGACGGGAGAAGCCATGATAGGACTGGAAACGCTCACCTTGCTAACAAAAGGTACCGATAATGACGCTTGGATATTCGATTCGGGCGCAAGCAACCATATGACAGGTCGATCGGACTGGCTCACTGACTATGAAAAACTGGAGAGACCGATAGCAGTGAAGACAGGAAATGGGGAGATAATACAAGCAGAAGGTAAAGGAAACATAGATATACAGGCGTTCGATGGGAAAGACTGGAAACGAAGGTATCTCTCAAATGTTCTATGCGTACCGAAACTGCAATTTAATCTGTTTTCAATGAGCGCGTCGCTAGACAAAGGCCTCACTATGAAATCTAATGAGAATGAATGCATCTTGCTAAAGGAGAATGAAATAATGGCAATCGGTTCAAGACTTGGAAAATTATATAAAATGAAATTTCAGATAATCCAACCCGCACTAAATCTTTTGAACCAGGAAATCACGAAAGACGAACTACAGGTGTGGCATGAAAGATTAGCACACCAAAATTTCGCACACGTCAAGAAGGTATTGAAAAACCATGGCATAAGTGTGAAAGTCGAGGGCAGTCAATTCTGCGATGGATGTGCACTTGGGAAGATACAAAAACAACCCCACCAAGAAAGCCAAAGTTCTGCAAGAAGGGTTGGAGAATTGATTCATGCAGACTTATGTGGTCCGATGGAAGAAGATTCAGTCGCTGGATCAAAGTACTTTCTTCTCCTAAAAGACGACTTCTCAAACTTGAGGAGTCTGTACTTCATAAAGAAGAAGACTGAAGTCTTGGATTGCCTAGGAAACTACATAAGAAGAATGAAAGTCGAAACAGGATGCGAACTAAACACACTGCGCACCGACAATGGACTGGAATTCGTGAACGCACAAGTAAGAGAGCTACTAAGCAAACATGGGATCAAGCACGAAAATACTGTGGCATACTGCCCGCAACAGAATGGGCGAGCGGAACGAGAGAACAGAACGCTCGTTGAAGCAGCCAGGGCAATGCTACAGAGTAAAGGCTTGGCGAAGAAATTATGGGCAGAGGCCACAAACACAGCAGCCTTTGTTCTGAATAGAACCGGAGAAGGAAGAACAGACAAGAGAACACCATATCAACTATGGACAGGAAAAGAGGCTGACATAAAATTCTTCAAGATCTTTGGAACGAAGGTTTACACACACATCCCCAAAGAAAAAAGGAGGAAATGGGATGCTAAAGGAAAACCTGGAGTATTCGTGGGCTACGACAATAATAGGAAGGGATATCGAGTATATTACCCAAACGAAGAAAAGGTGGAAACCTGCATTCATCTGACATTCTAGAACGAGAAAATACTAGTAAACCCAACACCAGGCATACAAGCTGAAAAACAGTGGGAGGGATTAGATCCAGATGGAAACGAAGAAGAAGATATCGAAGAACGTGAAGAAGAAGATATCGAGGAACGCGAAGAAGAAAATATCGAGGAACGCGAAGAAGAAAATATCGAGGAACGCGAAGAAGAAAATATAGAAGGACGCGAAGAAGAAAATATCGAAGAACGCTCAGAAGAAGAGGATACCGATGGAGAATACAGAACCGATGGAGAATCACCACCGATGACTTCTTCTAGTGAAGACGGAAGTCCGAATCAGTACAGACTCAGAGACAGAGGAAATATACGAGTACCAGACCGATTTGGAGTTTTCGAGTCTGACTCGTCACTTCTGACAAATTGCAGCGAACCATTAAGCTTCGAAGAAGCAATCAAAAGCAGAGAATCCAAGGAATGGAAGATAGCCATGCTGGAAGAGCTGGAAGCACACAAGAAAAATGGTACGTGGATATTAACTCACCCGCCACAAAAAGGAACAATTCTCAAAAATAGATGGGTTTTCAAGACTAAGATAAAATCAAACGGAACGCTTGACAGAAATAAAGCTCGATTGGTAGTAAAAGGATACAACCAAAAGCCAGGACAGGACTACACGGAAACCTTTAGTCCGGTAGTAAGGCATGATTCCATTAGAACAATACTAGCGGTGGCTGCGTCAAGAAAAATGAAGTTGAAGCAGTTCGACGTAAAGACCGCGTTTCTGTATGGAAACCTGGAAGAGAAAATATATATGGAGCAGCCCGAGGGCTTTAATGACAAGACAAACAGAGTGTGTCTACTTAAAAAGAGCCTCTACCGACTTAAGCAGGCATCCAGATGCTGGAACAGACAATTCATGGGAATACTGAAGAAGTTCGAAATGAAGACGACGAAAGCCGACCCATGTGTGCTCATCAGAGACGACGTGAAATTGATACTAGCGATCTACGTCGACGATGGAATAATAGCGGCAACAGACGAATCGATCCTGAATGAATTTCTACGATGCTTAGAAGAAGAGTTGGAGATCAAGAAAGGAGACCTAAACTTCTTCCTAGGAATTCAAATAGTACAGCTGGAAGATGGATCGATACTAGCTCACCAGCAACAATATGTAAATAAGGTACTGGAAAGATTCCGCATGGATGAGGCGAATGCTGTGGGACTACCGATCGATCAGCATCAAGACTTATCAATAAGCGACGATAGAGATAATGGCAATACCCTGGATGTGCCATATCAAGAAGCAGTAGGATGTCTGATGTTCCTAGCAACCATAACCAGACCAGATATAGCGTATGCGACAGGCATAATAAGTCAGTACGCAGAGAAACCCAAGAAGATACACTGGCAATGCATAAAGAGAATCCTAAAGTATTTGAAGGGGTCGACGAATTACGGTATTAGGTTTAGCCCAGGTAATACGCAAGACAAGTTGTGTGTTTTTAGCGATGCAGATTTTGCGGGCGACTCAAGCACCAGACGATCGACTACCGGTTACTTACTAAAGCTTAACGGAAACCCAATAATCTGGGGTTCCAGAAAGCAGAGATGCGTGGCCCTATCTACAGCCGAAGCGGAGTATATGGCAGCGTGTCAAGCAGTCAAGGAGACAATTTGGAGTAAAAGATTGGTCGAAGAGTTGGTAGGTCATCACATTGAGGTACCAACTCTTTGGGTAGATAATAAGAGTACAATAAGATTAATCAAAAATCCAGAACTACATAAAAGAACAAAACACATAGACGTGCAATATCACTTCATAAGGGAAAAGTTAGAGGAAAAAGTATTTAGCGTAGACTACATAAGGACTGATGATCAGGAAGCAGATATTTTTACCAAGGCATTCTCAAAACCAAAATTTCAAAAAATGAGAAAAGCAATAGGAGTAGAAGAAATAACAGAGATACAGTAACAGATATAGTCCTGCAAGGTATAGTACACTCATGAACATAAGCAATAAACAAAAGAGAGACAAGATTGATACAAAAAAAAAAAAAAAAATATATATATATATATATTCTCATACATATGTACACGTTAGGATAGAATTTAGTAGGTAAGAGCGAGACTCTACGTTGACTGGAAGTGGGAGTGTAGGAAATAAAAGTAGTCAAGTCAACGTATCGTAGAAGTAGAGTGCGCGCGCAGGCTCAGAATCAGGTGTGCGCACATAGATAGATATAGCCGTTGTATCTTGAAACATATACTGTAATACTCAAGTATGAGTCCTGTTTTCCAATAAACTATACCAGTAATTATCACAGCAATCATACCTGAATTCCACATTTATTTAAACTTAAACAACATTCATTTAGTGCAATTTTGGCACTCGACGACAATCACAGCTTTAAAGTCAATGTCGATAAAACAGCGAGGCGATATCTTTATCGGAGTAAGATTTTCTCCGAAACCGCTGGCGGCGCTGCCGGCGAATAAAGCGGTTCTCATCTGGATTTACATTTGTTTAAAATATGCGTGGCCTTGAATCGGTCAAAATCAAACACGTTTAGTGTACATTAAGAATGATGAAAATTGCGGTAATTTCATTATTCTTTACTAATATTCATTTCGGTACGAATTTTCATCTGTAGTGGAACATAATCTCCCTTTTCCGTAGTTTCTTCTTTTGTTTCTAATTGAGCTCTCGATATTTCTACTCTTTCGTGTCGGCGGATTTATTATTTTCATCTATTGCAGGAAATGAAGTTGGGTAGTACAATTCTTCTCGTGAATCATTGGATTCTTCGACACCAACAAAGTGGGAGCTGCGAATTCTAGTATTTTTTGTGGGAACCCAAGGTTGATTATCAATCCTGAAATGAATGATTTTGTGTCCTTTACCCGCACGCAATACAGTAGAACCTCGATTATCCGAACCTCGATCATCCGAACCCTCAATTATCCGAACGATGAATGAGTTTATCCGAACACTCAATTATCCGAACGTTCGTGCGAAAGATGCATTATTGCTCGCTGCCACCGCCGTGAGCAACAATGTATCTTTACGAGAATCGCGGGCATGCAACGGCGTCGGACTAACAACGAGCGTTGTTAGTCTGTTTACCAAGATTCCTCGCGCAGTTCTAATATATTTCTCACAGCGCGCAGATAGAAATGTGAATGCCGAATGCCAAATTTAAAAAAAAAAAATATCATATGAAAATATAAAGTTCAAAATAAATATATATAGTATTTATAATTCAACGTTAATATGTATGTCAAATTTTAATATACAGGGTGGTCCATTTTAATCGATGCAGGCGAATATCTCGAAAACTAACAATTATAAAAGAAAAAGTTTTATACAAAACTTGGAGGGTTTCGAGGGGGAAAGATAATGCTGATATGTGTTGACTTGTGGATTTCGCCAATTCCGAGATTTCGCAAGCAACTTCGGATTTTAGATAGGGAATACATGTTTTGGTTGAGGGCATCTGATAGCGCGATCAAAGACTCATTCAACCACGCAAGCAAAAAAAATTGGAAAAAAAAAATTTTGCAAAAAAAAATTGGAAAAAAAATATTGCAAAAAAAAATTTCACGAATTTTTTTTTTTCTCTTGCAAAAGATTGTGCTTTTTTGTCCCTAGCTTTCGAACACATTCATTGTTCATAGCTTTGCGTTATTGATCTACGATTTTTTTTTCAATAATCTGGTACATTCAATCTTTCCAATTTCAAAATTGGCGAGAAAAATTTTGAGCTAGAGTGATGAACAATGAATGTGTTCGAAAGCTAGGGACAAAAAAGCAATCTTTTGCAAAAAAAAAAAAAAAAATTCGCGAATTTTTTTATTCCAATTTTTTTTTGCAAAATTTTTTTTTCCAATTTTTTTTGCTTGCGTGTTTGAATGAGTCTTTCATCGCACTATCAGATGCCCCAAACCAAAACATGTGTTCCCTATCTAAAATCCGAAGTTGCTTGCGAAATCTCGGAATTGGCGAAGTCCACAAGTCAACACATATCAGCATTATCTTTCCCCCTCGAAACCCTTCAAGTTTTGTATAAAACTTTTTCTTTTATAATTGTTAGTTTTCGAGATATTCGCCTGCATCGATTAAAATGGACCACCCTGTATATGTATGTACTGTTTTCACGTAAAAAGGTGTTGTTTATGATCTCGTCCCAAAAACCCACGTTTCGATTATCCGAACTTTTGATTATCCGAACTAGTCTCGGTCCCAATTGGTTCGGATAATCGAGGTTCTACTGTACCTTGTTTGACGTCGAACGGATACAGCAAGGCCAGCTTTACTTACGCTACCACTCCCCATCATGGGGGCTCTTCAGTCAGGTATCGCCTAGAGCATACCCCGGCACACTAATTAGTCGAAAGAGCCTAAGCTGTTAATCCTCTTAACCCGTTCACCGGCACTAATCCTTTTAACGCCATTTCTTGGATTTTGGTAGGTAAGAGTGGGGATATGCAGGTATGAAAAGACCTGGACGGTCTAACGCAGTTGTTGCCGTCCCAAATAGACCGCACACCCCTTAGTTCCTTTTATTTCTCCTGAACGCTGCCCCTACCATCGCACTTCCAGGTAAGGACGAGTGACCGTTTTCAGGTAGACCGAGGGGATTACGGGTCGCACTAACGAGGGGACGCTCACAGAGGTTCATCGAGTTAGGGGTACTGACTTCGCGTGGTTATAGTGTGAACAGGTACTAAGTAAACCCCCAAACCACAGCCGCCAACTCGGCTTGGTTTTCGATAAATCGCGGGTTGAAGTTTTCGAGACTATTTATCATCCGTAACGCGCTGACTATGAACCAACAAAGCGAGCAGCCGAGCGGATAGAGTTCCAGACTCTCGTCCGGGCGTCCCGTGTTCAAATCTCTCGGCAAACTTTTTTTTTTTTTTTCAAATTTCCAATTTAATATTACTTTTAATTATTCTAGTATTATTCTAATTCAAAAATTACTAATTTTTGTATTACTAGCGAATACGTGAGCCCCAATTTTACGATTGATTTTCGTTTTTCCTTGAATGGAGTGACGTGTAGGAAGTGTTCAACTAACGAGGAGCGACCTTTTCGGTAAGACCCTCAAAACTCGAATACAAACCAAGGTAGGTAGGTACTGATTCGTGAAACGGCAGGTGGGTTACAGTGAATACCTGATCGTGAACGCCAACGGTCGCGGACCCTCCGTCAATTTCGACGAATTAATGTCCCATCGGATCGACAGGTATACATTTGTTTTTATCACACATGCACGGAAAACCCGATTTTCCTCGCTGTTATGCGAGAGTAAAATGGCAGTTTGTCTCCCGTGGTACACAAGGGGTGAACTCGCGCATGTGCATGTCGTAGAGAATTCATTTTTTTCCCTAGGGAGCGGGAAGAAAATAGCGTTTTACTCTCTACGAAACGTCATCGGGCGGAATAAACACATGAATACATCGAAACAAAACAAAACAAATGAAAAAATAAGAGCAAAACAATCCCGTCCGTGTTCACAGGTCACGTTGACAGTTGTCACACGTCACCTCGGACATCAATGCGGCTTGGAAAATCGGTGTTTTCGTGCATTTGTGATAAAAAATATAGTGTGCATCAAGGGAAGAATAGGTGCTTTCTACCTCGTGTGATTGTGCGGCCCTCGGCTTCGCCTCGGGCGCAAAATTCACACTCGGTACAAATCACCTATTTTCTTCCCTTGATGCACAATATACCATTTTATCCTGTCGAAAAACTTCCATGAAATATATTTCCTGGTACTTCATTGAAACACTTCCTACACGTCACTCCATTCAAGGAAAAACGAAAATCAATCGTAAAATTGGGGCTCACGTATTCGCTAGTAATACAAAAATTAGTAATTTTTGAATTAGAATAATACTAGAATAATTGAAAGTAATATTAAATTGGAAATTTGAAAAAAAAAAAAAAAAGTTTGCCGAGAGATTTGAACACGGGACCCCCGGACGAGAGTCTGGAACTCTAGCCGCTCGGCTGCTCGCTTCGTTGGTTCATAGAAAGCGCGTTACGGATGATAAATAGTCTCGAAAACTTCAACCCGCGATTTATCGAAAACCAAGCCGAGTTGGCGGCTGTGCTTTGGGGGTTCACTTAGTACCTGTTCACACTATAACCACGCGAAGTCAGTACCCCTAACTCGATGAACCTCTGTGAGCGTCCCCTCGTAAGTGTCACTTAGAGCCGGGCTTGCTCCGGAGAGCACAGCGAGGCCGGGGTATGCCCTAGAGTATTGCTAACCTGAAGCACGATGTACCTTCAGTTGCATGTTCAGCAGGTGACATATTTCGGTATTTTTAGTGTAAGCTGGGAAATATAGATTCTTATATTCCATCTGAATCACACATTTTATTAGGGAATATATACGGTACCGCCAGCGCAAACGTCAGACGCGTTGATGATCAGGAATGAATTTTACAGGAGAGTTCACGTGACGAAGGCAACTCTGCTGCAGCTGGGGGATCGCTTTGAAGTCGAACCTGGAGATGGAGGGTCTCGACAAAACTTCTTGGCGGAACATGATATTGAAACCTTTCTTATTATACCGCCTAAGGTGAGTTAAGAGTCTCCTGATATTTTTTGATTGTTTCTGGTTCCCTACACAACTCGTTTGATGGGACAAAAACTTGTACATTTGACATATATAATGACTGCCACACGGAAGTACTGTTATAGAAGCTATTCGTGAAAAAATATTGTAGTACTTGTAATATTGTAGTATCTACTGATGTTAATATTCAAGATTAGGTTCCTTTGATGATGATACAAACGCAGGTTCAATATTCAACTGTATAAATTGTAATGAGGCAGATTTTCGCCGCGTAGATGAACAATCGACTCCTTCCCAGACGAGAGCGACGATTTTCCAATAGTTTAAATAAACTAGACGAGTAGTCAACGAAAAGCTCAAATGCACGACATTCCCGTAATCAAGTGATAAGTTCTGTGTCTCAATATCGGTCCCGTTCCTATTTCTTATCGCGCGCGCCGCCTTGGGCTAGAGATCGAGGAAGATCATCCCGCAATCCGATCACACTTGGCAGGCCACCTGGGAGCTTCAGAGTCATTAGCCGGCGCAAGAAAATCATTGCATCCAGAGATACGTCTGGAAAAGAGCTGCATTAAGAATCTCCATCGCATGGATTAGTCTCCCCCCCCCCCCCCCCCCCCCCCCCCATATCTCACGAACCGGCCTGGTCCAGCGGTTAAAATGCAGATACTCCCGCCTTCCAGGGTATCGAAAACATCGACACGCCATCTATCAACCCCCACGCGAAAGCTCGGACTAAAAGTCGACCATAATCCGGGTCCATAAGTCGACTGGGTCATGAATATTGACCAAACTTATAGGGGTGTCTTCTTGTACCAAAATATGAAGCACGTGCTGACTAAAGGCCTGTTCAGACCAGCCGGAATCTTCCGGAACAGAAGGAAACGGAAGAGTACGGAACCGAAGTGATGGAAACGTGTGAAAGTCCGTGGAAGCATCAGATGTTTTCTGATTGGGCGAACGATATTCATTTAGTCATTAAAAACATCTGATTGCTTCCACGGACTTCCACACGCTTCCATCACTTCGGTTCCGTACTCTTCCGTTTCCTTCTATTCCGGAAGATTCCGGCTGGTCTGAACGGGCCTTAACTCTCTGGCATGGACCTTTATTTTATCAATTTACCTGAATATACAATAGAAATCAGCGTAACCTGGGTTTTGCAAATCTCCATGAAATAACCAGTTATTGTGCTGCGTTATGAGATTCTACAATATTTATACATTAAATACAGTCATTATTGTACATCAGATTGATGAAATTTGTCATCTCAGGTATAGAGAATCACTTTATTATGCGTATTTAACACATTGCTTCTTGCTGTTCATCACTCGTGCAGCATTCATTTAGTGAATTAATAGTATATTGTGTAGCAAGGGCGTAAAGTGGGCTCTTTTAGACCGAGTGTGGAGTTTGCAGTACTAGTCGGTGGCGAGGGAGCACGAGTCGAAGATGAGTGCATCCGCGAGCCGAAGACGAGTACTGCAACCACACGAGGTTAAAAAGCCCATTAGCCCTTGGTACACACCATATTTTTTGTAACGCATGTATTGATTTCTGCGTTTTTTGTGCCTATAAGCTGCATATAGGTATATATTGTGACGTGGTATTTTATAATCCCTCGCCACAAGGCGATTCTATCGAGAATACGATGATGCGTGACGTAGACAGGGTCTCTAGGAAAAGGAAAAATTAGGGAAAACTAATTAGGATTAAATAACACTCTTTTATTTTTGTAAAATATGTAATCTCGAGATCGATACTCTACGAGACGACTGTTATCACGAGAACTACCGATGGAACGATGACTAACGAACGTAAGGAAATCTCCAATATCGTCAAGGACGACTCTGTCGGCGTGCACACTATATGGTGGTCCAGAGAGACCCCAAGGTCAGCGCCTCCTCTCAAGTGGGGAGTCTACCGCCTCAAGCTATCAGATGGACGGCGTACAGAGATGTGCGAGAAGCACGATGAAATCCTCCCGTCATCCGGAGATGCTACCGCCTATAAGAAAGTGCACTATTGATGCGAGGGTGGAGTACAGTGTCATGTGCGGGTGCGTCCTCACAGCCTCCCACCTAATGAACAATCCATCAGTGCAGCTACCATCAACGACTGCCTCCGAATCTGTAATCGCAACCGTGGTTGGTCATGAAAACCCCCGGATCAGCTCCGACCTAACGAATTCTTTCGTGAGTAAAGCCCTGAGTATGCTAAACACGAATCTACCACCAATCTTCTTGTGGATCGACGAATGGTGTCAAGACCTAGAAGTAATATCGGGTAGCCGGGCGAGCGAGACTCCATGTGAGTCCAGCGCCCGGGGATTTCAAAGGACGGCAGTACTAGGAGCGGTATTAGCAGCGGCAGGGGTGAGGTAGATGTCTCCAACTTACGTTCGACGAACCTGTCGTTACGCGGACCAATTAGCGTGTCAAAATGACACGTGATCTCGCTAATCTGAGGGATGAGCTGCCGGTAGAAAATAAGGACTACCCTGGTAGAAAATTGAGCGGAATATGACCAGAATCTGTTGAGTTTTCTGGTGAGTGGGCAGATTCTGGTCAGATTTTCTGGCCAGATACCTCATCAATTTGACGACAGTTTCTGACCAGAATGACATATGTATCTGGGCAGATTCTGTTGAAGGATCTGGTGAACGAATCTAAGGTGTAATTCGAGGTTATGTTAGAAATGTAGGTAATTAAAAAGTTTCATAACATCAAGGTGAGAAGATTTTTTGTGGAAAATAATTTATAATGTACAAATAATATTAAGAATCGTAATAATTTTAAAATTATATATCAAAAATAATAAAGCTTTCACTATTATGAAAAAAAATTCGACAGCTTCCAATGAAAAATAACAACAATTATTAGTGTTAACGACATCGTCGCCGGAAGTTGTCTTCAAACAACATACGCTTTCGTTATCTGTAACCAGGACCACCGCTACGGCGGTTTCGTCCTCTAGGTCGACCGCTACGTAGTTTCCGTCCTCTAGGTCGACCGCTACGTAGTTTCCGTCCTCCAGGTCCACCGCTATGTAGTTTTCATGCTCTAGGTCCACCGCTACGTAGTTTTCATGCTCTAGGTCCACCGCACCGTAGTTTCCGTCTTCTAGGTCCATCGCACCGTAGTTTTCGTCCTCCAAGTCCACTGCTACGTAGTTTTCATGCTCTAGGTCCACCGCACCGTAGTTTCCGTCTTCTAGGTCCACCACACCGTAGTTTTCGTCCTCCAGGTCCACCGCTACGTAGTTTTCATGCTCTAGGTCCACCGCACTGTAGTTTCCGTCTTCTAGGTCCACCGCACCTTAGTTTTCGTCCTCCAGGTCCACCGCTACGTAGTTAATAACTTACTGAACAATGATGCATGAATTATCGACGTCGTGTGTACAACATCAATTGTTTATCAATAATTAATTACAATCGGTCGACCTGGAGGACGAAAACTACGGTGCGGTGGACCTAGAAGACGGAAACTACGGTGCGGTGGACCTAGAGCATGAAAACTACGTAGCGGTCGACCTGGAGGACGAGAACTACGATGCAGCCAACCTAGAGGACGAAAACTACGTTGCGGTGGACCTGGAGGACGAGAACTACGGTGCGCTGAACCTAGAAGACGGAAACTACGGTGCGGTGGACCTAGAGCCTGAAAACTACGTAGCGGTAGACCTGGAGGACGAGAACTACTATGCAGCCAACCTAGCCCTGGTAAAAATTCCCACATAGGAACCCATACAGGACCTACATAGGTACCATACGTATCGTAATTTGGGACAGATTCCTATAGGAGTACAACTCATAGGAGTACATAGGACCTACGTCGGTATAGCGCAGTGGTAAAAATTCCCACATAGGAACCTACACAGGACCTACATAGGTACCATACGTATCGTAATTTGGGACAGGTTCCTATAGGAGTACAACCTATAGGAGTACATAGGACCTACGTCGGTATAGTGCACTAGGACCCATCCCGGTATATATATATAGGATTAAGACCCATATGGGTGTGTATGTATAGGAGGAAAACCTATATAGGACATCTATGTAGGCACGCCTATATAGATATGGGTTCCATACCTATACGGGTATGGGTCCTACATAGATCCTTCGCCTGTACGTAGTATATGTACGTACCGTAGTATATTCCCATACGGATCTGTTCCAAATTACGATAGCTATATCGCTATTAGGACCTATGTGGGTACAGATACCTGGGTATATGTATTAAAGTATGCAAGGAAAAATGCCGTATCCACGATTAAGTTACACAATATATGTATATAATACCCTATCCGACATTTTTACCAGGGTATTTACAGCGAATTTACGGGCCTTATTGAGACCTACAAAGCACCCGAATGGGTTATTGCAACCATATATCGGACCTGAAGGGTCCTGCATACCGACGTAGGATATCTATGTGGGTTTTATAGGGGCCTGCACAGCACCTACTAAGGTTATTGCGAATACAGATCGGATTTTATGAGTCCTGTATGCCAACTACGAACACTTATGTGGGTCCTATTGAGTCCTGAAAAACACCTACATAGGTTATTGCGGAAGCATATCGAACCTCATGGGTCCTGTATGTCAGCGTAGAATACCCATATGAGTCCTACTAGGGCCTACAAACACCTACAAAAGTTATTGCGAACACATATCGGACCTTACGGGTCCTGTATGCCAACGTAGGATGCCTATATAGGTCCTGTCAGGTCCGGTAAAGCACCCACGCAGATTTTTGTGGTACATTTGTAGGACCTATACCATACCTTGCAGGTCCTTCGAACGCCCTATGATACCATCATAGGTTACTACAGGTACCCACACAGGACCTACATATTCCATGCAAGACCTTTCAGGTCGTACCTGGGAATTTTTAGCAGGGAGAGGACGAAAACTACGTAGCGGTGGACCTGGTGAACGAGAACTACGGTGCCGTGAACCTAGAAGACGAAAACTACGTCGCGGTCGACCTGGAGAACGCAAACTAAGATGCGGTCAATAACGAAAGCGTATGTTGTACAAAGACAACTCGCGGCGACGACATCGGTAACACTCATAATTAACTGCAACTTGAATGCCATATGGTGAAAGAATTTATCACTAGATTTAATCATTTATTTTTATTTTACTGAAAATTGACCTGCCACGAGTTAACAGTTACAGTTACATATAACCTCAAAAGTACGTGATATATTATGGTTCACCAGATTCTGGTCAGATTCTGCCCAGATTGTCTGACCATAAGATGACGAATGGCCAGAAAATCTGGTCAATTTTCTACCAGGGTATATATAAAGCGAGTACATCAGCAGATCTGCCTATTCTTCGTTCTGTTCTACGGCACGCTACTATCGCATACTCTACTGTTATATTTGGTCTATCGAATCGTCTATCTATCTCGAGTATCATATTATATTACTGTGGAACTATCGTAAAGTATTCTATAAAATAGTGTTGTGTATCTGGTTGAGCAACTTAAGGTAAGGTCTTGTTTCTTTCAGTGAAGGCACGAGGTCGTTCTGATAAAAGTATGGTTAATTAATTTGGTTATTGGGCTATGAAGCTTGTTTTTGTCTGTTGAGCTATGACGCTCGTCTTTCGTCTTTAGTCTGTTAATTTATCGAACAACCTCGAGTCTGGCTGAGTTACGTAGATCTTTTAGTGCTTTTTGGCTATAATTTATTGCTTATTGCTTATTATTGATTGATAATTGCTTATCGCTTCTCGTATGGCTTCCCAGTCAACACAAGTGTCTATAAGAGCTCTTGTAAGAGCTCTTGCTTGAGACGAAGAAGAGAGTCCGATGAACGAGTTCTATTAGAAGTCTTTTAGACCTCATTACTTCGAAGTCAAATTATGGAGTTCTAAAAGAGGTCTTATTTTGGAGCTCGCGTAAACGGGTTCGCTGAGAAGTCTGATAGAAGTGCTATCGAAACGTCAACCTAACATAACCTCAAATGACGTATGCGAACATACGATTACAAAATACCGGCAAAGGCCAAAGCGTGATAGCAGTAATTTGTTACTTCGCTTGAAAAAATAGAGGTAAGTGTAAAATACAATCAATAATTTATATCATGTATATCGTGCTATGTTTATAAATGTCCATCCTATACAATTATTCAAACATGTTGTTCATATTATATGATATAAGATTCACAATTGTTGAAACTAACATGAATCTAACCTCACTTTTCTTTCTAGCACAAACGACACGTGAACTAGGTCTAGCTTCATGAATTGGCTGCAATATACGGGCGATCATCTACGTTATCAACAAAAAACTCACCCGAGTACTCGTACTTGAACTAAAATTATATAATATATATTATATATGTATAATTCTAAAAAATTATGAATAAATATCTCTGCGTGTGCAATAAATCGTGATGGTTTCAGAATCAAATTTATCAAAATTTATCAAATACGTGTATTTAACATTGGAAATGCTCCAAATTCGAGTAATTTGTGAATTTAGCACATTTCGAATGGTAAATACATGTATTTGAGAAATTTCGATAAATCTCGTAGAATAGTTATGAACGGGTTCGAAAAACATTCTTATAACCGACTTCTAAAAGACGTCGTATTTTGGAGCTCCGAATTCGTGTCCCGAAAGAGCTCTTTCCGAGGCTTTGGAGAGCTTCGTACAAGAGTCAAAAAAGATTGCATAAGCAGTCTCTTGGACTTCTCTTAGAATACTTTACGACGTCCTAAAACATCGTATGTATATGTATAGATATAGAGATATAGGTAATATAGCTAGAGACGATATGCTATTATTTCAATTTTCTTAGATTTAACAACAAATAGTCAACATATTAAAAATATGCACACGTAGCATCCATGGGATTACTATAGTGATTGAACGGAGACTTGCACATGGAAAATCGAGATTAAAACCACAAAAATAGACACCATGGAAACCCATGGAAGTTTTCATGAAATCATGAAATGATCCGATTTAAATAAACAAAACACCAAATTAAAGGAAATTAAATTCTAAGAAAGAAATAATAACATAATTTTGCATAAAAATTATCTATTCAAAAAATGGACATCATAGAATGCCATCGAACATTTAGGATTAGCTAGGATTAGCTAGGGATTATCTTACGGCTAAGTATATAAGGCGCGTGCCGTGAGGCAGAGGCATCTCAGTCTCAATCACACAATTAGTCGGTCAACGCATAGTCAATACCTCATAATATACAAACTATACATTAAAAGTATAAATACATTTAAAAGACTTGTGCGGTAAATATCCGCCAAGCGTTATATTCATATTATTACTATATAACTGAAAGGTAAAATAAATTCAATATTCATACATCCTTATATATACAAATAACCATCAGATATCCTAATATAGTTTACCTATCCTAAAATAATCAAATATTCATAAAATCTCGGTTCGTCAGACGATTCGTTATACTACTGCGGTAATCGATCGCTCTCTGAAGGACTTCGAGTCAATCACATACACTACCCAACACTCGTCATCACCAAAATCTCGATCTTACAGACGATCTGTTGTACTATTGCAGTAAGCGATTGTTTTCTGGAAGATTTCGAGTAAATTACAGATTGCACCAAAATATCGATTCTGCAGGCGATCTGCTGCTGTAATAACAAGCCTCGATCGTTTCCTGTAAGGATTTCGACTGCACTCACCACATTCGCGTTCTTGCAAGCGGTCTTATCGGCAAGTAAGCACGAAGTCCGATTCTTGCAAGAATACGCAAAACATGCACATGCCGGCCTTGTGAGCAGCTTGATTCCCGAATACCGAGATCAGCTGTTCCTCTCAAGGTTTCAACAGAGAACACGCACACGCACACGCACACAGACACGCAAACTCTCACAAACGTAACGACAAATTGTCAAGCACACATACAAGAACGAGCAGCCAGGAAAGCTGGCAATTTGGGACGTTACAACTTATCGATACTTGCCCGAGAGCTCTAACCAGTTTTCGCGAGCTCCCCTGGAGGTCTTTAGGAACACATTTGGTTGACTGGGTTATGTTACTGATTTAATCTGTTAGAATATTGTGCATAAAATACTGTAAAAAATTGCCTTTCCTGGAGTACCCTGAGCGAAGATAGCCGCGGAGGCTTAGCTTCGCGTTATAGTTTAGTTTGTTATAGTCATTGGCGTAACTAGGTAGGGGCCAGGGGGGGCCGGGCCCACCCCAGAACGCTGGCTGGCCCCCCCAGGGGTTGTGAAAAATAAATAAAAAATTCCGACCTGTTAGTTACCACGGATGATTAACTTTCTCCCGTAGTCCAATCAATTTTTTTTCTCTATAATTCAATTTTGAATGCTTTGTTTTAATACTGTACTTGGATGGGCTCGATATTTACACTCAACTCCCTGACAATTACACACAACTCCCTGATAATATCAAATATGGAAAATTCTTCGTTTTGTCACGGGTTTTTGGTGTCGCTATTTGTCAACACCCACTTAGTAGCGCTAGTAGTAGTAGTCTTGTTCTCGGCGTGAATTCGGATTCATCATTTATATCAATCGCAGCTACGTCGTCAATGGTAGTTACCGTAAATGGTTGCATAGCTTTTCCGCGTACAAGAACTGAGGATATTAAAACAAACTATACAGAGTTGGCACTTGGCGTCAGTACGTAAGTTCGAAAAATATATAATTATTTGGTACTTTAAGATTCCTAACCTTAAAATATGCCGCATAAGTACTCAAACTTTTGTCGTCTCTTTGTCAAACAATAGGAGTATACTTGTACAAAAAAAAGGGGTTTCTCACATTCCAAATTCAAAATATGTTCTACTCGCTTCGTAATGTAACTGTAATGTTAACATCCAAAAATATCAGTTCATTTATTGCTTGTCTCTAAGGGTGATATTATTTGATATTCCAGAGACGTCACAGTACTGCAAGTCTCGGACCGTCAGGCGGCTGATAAATATGTGCGCGAAATTATCAGGTTCGCCGCTCAACTATTAGGGGTAGCTATAGTATAGTCGAAATTCGATCAACGCGATCGTAGCCACCGATCGTAGTCGTGGATTTTATTTTTATTTTCTTTTATTTTTAATCTACGATCGGTGGCTACGATCGCGTTGATCGAATTTCGACTATACAACGATCGTTGACTATACTATACCCACCTAATAGTCGAGAAGCGAACCTGATAATTTCGTGCACATATTTAGCCGCCTGACGGTTCGAGACTTGCAGTACTGTGACGTCTTCGGAATATCACCCTGTATAATTGTGTATTGTATCATAGATCCTATCATTCATATACAAAATACATTTTTAAGACTTCCAAATTTATTTCAGTTTGGATTATTATTTCATTGTTTATAGACTAAAAAATGAAGAAATTCAAAGATATAAGAAATTTTTTTCAAAATTCGACTACTACTACTCCCGAAAAGACAACAGTCAATTGTGCTGAGAATACTGACAAGAACAAGATTATAACTAAAGAACGCCATCCAACACCAAATACTCTTTGTCCATCACCATCAACGTCAGAGTCATCAGCAGCAGAGGTGATTGTTTCAGGCGAAGAAGTGCAAACCGGAATTGCAGACGAAAGAATACACTTAGATTTGGGCACTCTTCAGACTGGGCCATCGCGACCTTCGCATAATTTTCCAAAAAGTCAATTCAGTAATAGACAGCGATCGTTTTCATCTAAATATTACGACACATACGGCTGGCTAGAATATAGCTTGAAAGAAGACAAAATATTTTGCTTTTTCTGCAGACAGTTCTCGACGGGAATTGCGCGTAAACAAAATGAAAAATTCATCATCAGTGGATTTAACAATTGGAAGAAAATTATGGAAGCACTAGAAAAACATGAAAAATCGGCCTCACATAAACAATGCGCCACGATGTACATTTCCTACGAGCACTCTGTTGCATCTGGAAGCGTGCATGAAAAACTGGTAATGCAGCATACAGAGGAAGTAGTCCAGAATAGAGATTATTTGAAGAAGCTGATTGACATTATACTGTGTCTGGTACGTCAGGGCTTACCTTTAAGGGGGCACCGAGAAGACCTAACTTCCAAAAATAGAGGAAATTTTTTGGAAATTGCTGAAGTTTTTGCTACGTACGATGAAAATTTCTGTGAGCATCTGGGTAACCATACGAGTTACTGTAGCCCCGCAATTCAAAACGAAATTATTGCCATTATAGCCGAACTCACGCTGCAAGAAATACTGGGGGAAGTGCGCACATGTGGATTTTTTTCGTTGATGGTAGACGAAGCTAGATGTTATAAAGAAGAGGAATTGTCAGTGACCATCAGGTATGTCAAGGGTTTGGACGTTGAAGAACGATTCATCGGTTTCCTGAATTGCTCTACCTTCAGAGATGCCGACGGATTGCAAACATTGATTTTAGAGTTTTTGAAAAAGTGCAATTTGGCTAATGTACCAATAGTCGCCCAGTCGTATGATGGAGCCAGTGTTATGTCTGGGAAAAATCGAGGCCTGCAAGCAAAAATAAAAGAAACCCATCCCCAAGCAATATACATCCACTGCTTAGCGCATAGGCTCAACTTAGTGGTTGTTGATTCACGCGCCAAAGTTTCTTCAGCAACATCATTTTTTAATACACTTGAAGCCTTATATATCCATTTCTCTCAGCCCGGTAACCATGCCCGTCTTATGAAAATTCATGACTCTCTGGGAATCACGAAGGCCCGTGAAATGACAAGTTTAAGTACCACAAGATGGAGCTGTCGTTTCGAGAATTGCAAAGCTGTGATGGCCAATTATGATGTCATCAAAGCAGTTTTAGAGGAAGAAATCAGCCTTGCTCGAGATAAGAACGCAGTAGAGGCAATTGGGATACTGATATCCATAACAAAACCAGATTTTGTCGTCAGTTTGTTCGTGTTTCACCAAGTATTGCCCATTGTGAATGTACTAAGCAAGTATTTTCAAAGCAAAGATGCAACTCTAGGTCGCGCGAGCGAAATAGTAGACGGCATCATTGCTGCATTCGAAGAAAACAGGAATGACTTTGATAACGTTTGGAAAGAAATAAAGAATTTCGCGGACAAACGTGACATATCGCTGGAACCTGTTCGAGTATCGAAGAAGCGTAAGCCAAAGGAACCAGAAATGATGAAAGACTTTCTGATAGAGTCAACGCTCGGTAAAGGGAATTTCGTTGACTTGTCGTCGGATATAAACCCTTCCGAATATTGGAAAATAAATGTGCATTACCAGGTTACTGACAATATTGTTAGTAACTTCAAACATAGGTTCGAAAATCTACCGTTGGCAAAGTCAGTTGATTCTTTTGTGAAGTTGGATCTAAAAAATGCACAAGCTTTCATTTCAAATTATAAAGACGTTCTGGACATCGATAATTTCAGTCTTGAAGCTGAAACTGCAGTGATTAAGAATATTTTGCAGAAAAAGAACATGGATTTTACGATGGCGACTCTGAAGACAGAAATCAAGCAAGACTTCACCCCAAATTTTTACAAGCTGTTGCAAGTTGCTATAAGTCTGCCTGTGAGCTCAGCTGGCTGCGAGAGGAGTTTTTCTGCTATGCGACGGGTTAAGACTTGGTTGAGAGCAACGATGCTGCAAGAACGATTTTCTAATATTGCCTTGCTCAATATTGAAAATCAGATTATTAAGGAGAAAGTGTCTGCACAACAGGTCCTGGGCGTTTTCGCACAGAAGAATCGGAAATTGAAACTCATTCAGATTTGAATTTGTCTTTAAAAATTGTTTATCCACTACGTATTGATATAAATAATGTTATTACTACTATGAAAACTCCGTAAGTGAATTACACATTATGTTATACCTACTATGCATTGCATTTTTATTTAAATACGAGTTCAGAAATCTCAGAGGGCCTAGTTCGATTTCCTATCTAATTTTCTATCTTATTTTTAATATTGAGTTCGTTCAGAGAATTTCGTCATGAACATATTACATGTAATATGTTACTAAGTGGTTCAAATCCAAAACTTGCGAAAGTACATCAAAGCTTCGGACATATATGTTAGTTCCTATAAAGAAAATATGTATATAAGACCGCCCCCTCCCCCCCCCCCCCCCAGAAGAAAGTCCTAGTTACGCCAATGGTTATAGTTTATTTTGTTATAATTAAGTCTGTAAATATTGAGTCAATATCATTGAGTGAAGTACGGTTACGCTATATAATTTATTACCGTCTGTAAAATCAAGTACGGTTCAGTACAGTTAATATCTTTTGGATAATTTAGTATCGTAACTATCGATCTGGTATCTTCAGAATTTAGTAAAAGCTCAAGTAATATCCCGAATTAATTTGTTATCGTTGAACTTGTGATTCGCGTCTTTCGAATGACCGTGTGGTCTCTAGTTAGCAGTAGATCTCGAATTATCGTAAATCGAATAGCTAAGTGTAGCTAATTAATTACTAGGGAATTTATATCGTTTGTTACTGATCTTCATAGTTTAATATCTCACGCTTAATATGCTGCTCTAAGGATGGGTTATGAGTAATTTTGCATTGGGTACGATGTATCGCTCTGTGATACCAAGTCTGGAGTCTAATTAATTCGTTTTATATCGAGTAAACTCTGACACATCCTCCGGTCAACCGTATCGTAATCAAGTAAATTCTATCGTGAATAGGTAATTTCTCGTAATAAACTGTCGTGGAAAAGCTATAATTCTGTATTGATCTCGCTATATTATCTAATTTAATGAATAAATAATTGATTCATGTGCTCTCAAATATTCTCCATGAAATAATATTGCTTTTATCGATACCTGCGCGGAATAACCGGCTATCTCAGAGTCCATTTGAAAAAGCGGCTATCTCAGAATCCATTCGAAAAAGCGCCTGTTGTCTATATTATTAGTATAGGCAAAGGCCGCTTTTTCGAATGGATTCTGAGATAGCCGCTTTTTCGAATGGACTCTGAGATAGCCAGTTATTCCGCGCAGGTATCGATAAAAACAATATTATTTCATGGAGAATATTTGAGAGCACATGAATCAATTATTTATTCATTAAATTAGATATTATAGCGAGATCAATACAGAATTATAGCTTTTCCACGACAGTTTATTACGAGAAATTACCTATTCACGATAGAATTTACTTGATTACGATACGGTTGACCCGAGGATGTGTCAGAGTTTACTCGATATAAAACGAATTAATTAGACTCCAGACTTGGTATCACAGAGCGATACATCGTACCCAATGCAAAATTACTCATCACCCATCCTTAGAGCAGCGTATTAAGCGTGAGATATTAAACTATGAAAATCAGTAACAAACGATATAAATTCCCTAGTAATTAATTAGCTACGCTTAGCTATTCGATCTACGATAATTCGAGATCTACTGCTAACTAGAGACCACACGGTCATTCGAAAGACGCGAATCACAAGTTCAACGATAACAAATTAATTCGGGATATTACTTGAGCTTTTACTAAATTCTGAAGATACTAGATCGATAGTTACGATACTAAATTATCCAAAAGATATTAACTGTACTGAAGCGTACTTGATTTTACAGACGGTAATAAATTATACAGCGTAACCGTACTTCACTCAATGATATTGACTCAATATTTACAGACTTAATTATAACAAAATAAACTATAACAAACTAAACTATAACGCGAAGCTAAGCCTCCGCGGCTATCTTCGCTCAGGGTACTCCAGGAAAGGCAATTTTTTACAGTATTTTATGCAAGTAGTGTAGATTTGACAGTTCTGGATCCAGCCTTCTTTACCGGCCATCAGGCAGTCGGTAACTTACCGACCGCGTGGGCAAGTTACCGACAGTCGGATGGTAACGATCGTCGACCTTTGTTACTAACAATCGGATGGCTGCAATTTGCCGTCGTGCGATGGCGCCACTGTCGATTGTTACCGATATTCCGATGGTAACGATCGAGAATCCTGCATTGCCGATCTCCGCTTACCGACAATCTGATGGTTGCGATTTGCCGTCATGCGATGACGCCACTATGGATTGTCGATCTTTAGTTACCGATAGTCCGATGGTAACGATCCGATCATCAGTTACCGATAGTCCGATGGTAACGATCCGATCATTAGTTAGCTATAGTCTGATGGCTGCAATTTTCCTACAATTTTCCGTCTTGCGATGGCGCCACTAACGATTCGGATCATGGTAACGATTACCGATCTTTTTTTTCTTACCGACAATCGATCCAAGATGGCTGAAATATCTAATTCTTAGCTTATATATACGAATTATACTAGCTGAAATGCTTAAAGTGTGACAGGGTGTTATATATGCAATCAATGACGCGAATTATCTAATAATATATATGCGTTTATTTTCTTATGTCTTAAGTCTAACCTATATTCTAAAAATGACAATTTTCTTAAAAACTAACTTAAACTATGTATACATATATCTAATTTCAACTTAAGCTATATATTTACAACGGGGTGACGATCATCTGAAACATACTAGTCCAGGGAAATTAGCTGTTCAAGAGGCCTAAATGACGATTTTCGCCTACCCGAAAAGTAGCTGTGGATTTCGGTAGAAACAGGTGTCGTTATTATCCCCTAAAGTTTGCGCCAGATTCTGTCCGTGCGATTAGCAACAATTAGCGGTCGAATGCCGGAAAACACATATTTTTTTCGTTTTTCGCTTATATAATGAAAACTATTGGTCGGATCGAAAAAAAAGTAGAATTGAAAGTTGTAGACCATCGAAAAATCTATCGATTAGCGTTAGTCCGATGTCGATATTCTAATTTGTTGCTTAACTATTGCGTTCGGAAATTAAAAAAAGGCGTTTTTTTCATTATTTTATAAAAAATGTTAGAAAGCATTTGAGGAGTTGCAATTGTGGATTTGAAAAGCTTTCAACTAGTAGAAACTACAGTTTAAATTTGGTTGAAAAAAAGTTGATAGTTTAGCAACAATCTATTTTGCATCTAAAAAAGGCGTCCCACTAGATTGTTATTTCTTGCCCTATGGATATTCGTAGAGCAATGAACGAAACGGTTCTGGATAGTCGAAGAGTTGAACTACAACTCACAATTTTTGGAAAATCGATTTTTGCAATTTGAAACCTTTAAAAATGGCGTCAAAAAAACGACGTTTTTGAAACTAAAAAACAATGAGGAAAAAATCGTCGTATCGAAATGCGACCAAATGCATTGGAAAGCTGCTATTTTTTTACGAATTTAGCCATCCTGAATTTTGTTCTACGATAATTAGGAGCCGAGATAACACTTTTTTTTTTTAATTCCCCCTCCCTTTGTTTATTCATTCGAAGCAACGAGCTCGACGACTGCACAGAGGAAGAGTCATATTATCCATAGGAACCAGCGGAATTTATTTTCCACAATTATTTATCTTATTTATTGATGTGGGGAGTGGAGGTTCTTCCGGGACCGGTCGACGCGCCGCGCGGAGGGGGAAGCCGGGGAGAGCGGCCCAGCGCCACGCGCCGTCGATTCGATCGCGCGAAAAGTGATTTCAAAGATTCAAACTGACCTCGCTGTCTGTATCTCGGGAACTACTGGACGGATTTTGATGTTTTTTTTTTTAATTTGCACTAGCGCATCGAGATATGATCGAATATCACTGTGGCTCTCCCGGATTGTTATCGGAAATCCCTCAAATCACGATTAATTCAATTTTTACGCTGTATATGTAGTAAATAAATAGATTTTTTGGAAGGTTAATAACGTTATTCATATATTCAAATTTGTAAAAATATCAATTGGTACGGAAATGTTTATTATGAGCCGTGTTTTATTCATATTCGAATGTCAAAATAAACTTGCTTTCTCCGTCTAAGGTAACATTTGACATCGTATTATCAGACTGAAACTTGAAAGGAACGAATAATTTACTAAATATACAGCGTAAAAATTGAATTAATCGTGATTTGAGGGATTTCCGATAACAATCCGGGAGAGCCACAGTGATATTCGATCATATCTCGATGCGCTAGTGCAAATTAAAAAAAAAAACATCAAAATCCGTCCAGTAGTTCCCGAGATACAGACAGCGAGGTCAGTTTGAATCTTTGAAATCACTTTTCGCGCGATCGAATCGACGGCGCGTGGCGCTGGGCCGCTCTCCCCGGCTTCCCCCTCCGCGCGGCGCGTCGACCGGTCCCGGAAGAACCTCCACTCCCCACATCAATAAATAAGATAAATAATTGTGGAAAATAAATTCCGCTGGTTCCTATGGATAATATGACTCTTCCTCTGTGCAGTCGTCGAGCTCGTTGCTTCGAATGAATAAACAAAGGGAGGGGGAATTTAAAAAAAAAAGTGTTATCTCGGCTCCTAATTATCGTAGAACAAAATTCAGGATGGCTAAATTCGTAAAAAAATAGCAGCTTTCCAATGCATTTGGTCGCATTTCGATACGACGATTTTTTCCTCATTGTTTTTTAGTTTCAAAAACGTCGTTTTTTTGACGCCATTTTTAAAGGTTTCAAATTGCAAAAATCGATTTTCCAAAAATTGTGAGTTGTAGTTCAACTCTTCGACTATCCAGAACCGTTTCGTTCATTGCTCTACGAATATCCATAGGGCAAGAAATAACAATCTAGTGGGACGCCTTTTTTAGATGCAAAATAGATTGTTGCTAAACTATCAACTTTTTTTCAACCAAATTTAAACTGTAGTTTCTACTAGTTGAAAGCTTTTCAAATCCACAATTGCAACTCCTCAAATGCTTTCTAACATTTTTTATAAAATAATGAAAAAAACGCCTTTTTTTAATTTCCGAACGCAATAGTTAAGCAACAAATTAGAATATCGACATCGGACTAACGCTAATCGATAGATTTTTCGATGGTCTACAACTTTCAATTCTACTTTTTTTTCGATCCGACCAATAGTTTTCATTATATAAGCGAAAAACGAAAAAAATATGTGTTTTCCGGCATTCGACCGCTAATTGTTGCTAATCGCACGGACAGAATCTGGCGCAAACTTTAGGGGATAATAACGACACCTGTTTCTACCGAAATCCACAGCTACTTTTCGGGTAGGCGAAAATCGTCATTTAGGCCTCTTGAACAGCTAATTTCCCTGGACTAGTATGTTTCAGATGATCGTCACCCCGTTGTAAATATATAGCTTAAGTTGAAATTAGATATATGTATACATAGTTTAAGTTAGTTTTTAAGAAAATTGTCATTTTTAGAATATAGGTTAGACTTAAGACATAAGAAAATAAACGCATATATATTATTAGATAATTCGCGTCATTGATTGCATATATAACACCCTGTCACACTTTAAGCATTTCAGCTAGTATAATTCGTATATATAAGCTAAGAATTAGATATTTCAGCCATCTTGGATCGATTGTCGGTAAGAAAAAAAAGATCGGTAATCGTTACCATGATCCGAATCGTTAGTGGCGCCATCGCAAGACGGAAAATTGTAGGAAAATTGCAGCCATCAGACTATAGCTAACTAATGATCGGATCGTTACCATCGGACTATCGGTAACTGATGATCGGATCGTTACCATCGGACTATCGGTAACTAAAGATCGACAATCCATAGTGGCGTCATCGCATGACGGCAAATCGCAACCATCAGATTGTCGGTAAGCGGAGATCGGCAATGCAGGATTCTCGATCGTTACCATCGGAATATCGGTAACAATCGACAGTGGCGCCATCGCACGACGGCAAATTGCAGCCATCCGATTGTTAGTAACAAAGGTCGACGATCGTTACCATCCGACTGTCGGTAACTTGCCCACGCGGTCGGTAAGTTACCGACTGCCTGATGGCCGGTAAAGAAGGCTGGATCCAGAACTGTCAAATCTACACTACTTGCATAAAATACTGTAAAAAATTGCCTTTCCTGGAGTACCCTGAGCGAAGATAGCCGCGGAGGCTTAGCTTCGCGTTATAGTTTAGTTTGTTATAGTTTATTTTGTTATAATTAAGTCTGTAAATATTGAGTCAATATCATTGAGTGAAGTACGGTTACGCTGTATAATTTATTACCGTCTGTAAAATCAAGTACGGTTCAGTACAGTTAATATCTTTTGGATAATTTAGTATCGTAACTATCGATCTAGTATCTTCAGAATTTAGTAAAAGCTCAAGTAATATCCCGAATTAATTTGTTATCGTTGAACTTGTGATTCGCGTCTTTCGAATGACCGTGTGGTCTCTAGTTAGCAGTAGATCTCGAATTATCGTAAATCGAATAGCTAAGCGTAGCTAATTAATTACTAGGGAATTTATATCGTTTGTTACTGATTTTCATAGTTTAATATCTCACGCTTAATACGCTGCTCTAAGGATGGGTGATGAGTAATTTTGCATTGGGTACGATGTATCGCTCTGTGATACCAAGTCTGGAGTCTAATTAATTCGTTTTATATCGAGTAAACTCTGACACATCCTCGGGTCAACCGTATCGTAATCAAGTAAATTCTATCGTGAATAGGTAATTTCTCGTAATAAACTGTCGTGGAAAAGCTATAATTCTGTATTGATCTCGCTATAATATCTAATTTAATGAATAAATAATTGATTCATGTGCTCTCAAATATTCTCCATGAAATAATATTGTTTTTATCGATACCTGCGCGGAATAACTGGCTATCTCAGAGTCCATTCGAAAAAGCGGCTATCTCAGAATCCATTCGAAAAAGCGGCCTTTGCCTATACTAATAATATAGACAACAGGCGCTTTTTCGAATGGATTCTGAGATAGCCGCTTTTTCAAATGGACTCTGAGATAGCCGGTTATTCCGCGCAGGTATCGATAAAAGCAATATTATTTCATGGAGAATATTTGAGAGCACATGAATCAATTATTTATTCATTAAATTAGATAATATAGCGAGATCAATACAGAATTATAGCTTTTCCACGACAGTTTATTACGAGAAATTACCTATTCACGATAGAATTTACTTGATTACGATACGGTTGACCGGAGGATGTGTCAGAGTTTACTCGATATAAAACGAATTAATTAGACTCCAGACTTGGTATCACAGAGCGATACATCGTACCCAATGCAAAATTACTCATAACCCATCCTTAGAGCAGCATATTAAGCGTGAGATATTAAACTATGAAGATCAGTAACAAACGATATAAATTCCCTAGTAATTAATTAGCTACACTTAGCTATTCGATTTACGATAATTCGAGATCTACTGCTAACTAGAGACCACACGGTCATTCGAAAGACGCGAATCACAAGTTCAACGATAACAAATTAATTCGGGATATTACTTGAGCTTTTACTAAATTCTGAAGATACCAGATCGATAGTTACGATACTAAATTATCCAAAAGATATGAACTGTACTGAACCGTACTTGATTTTACAGACGGTAATAAATTATATAGCGTAACCGTACTTCACTCAATGATATTGACTCAATATTTACAGACTTAATTATAACAAAATAAACTATAACCATTGGCGTAACTAGGACTTTCTTCTGGGGGGGGGGGGGGGGGGGGGGGGGGCGGTCTTATATACATATTTTCTTTATAGGAACTAACATATATGTCCGAAGCTTTGATGTACTTTCGCAAGTTTTGGATTTGAACCACTTAGTAACATATTACATGTAATATGTTCATGACGAAATTCTCTGAACGAACTCAATATTAAAAATAAGATAGAAAATTAGATAGGAAATCGAACTAGGCCCTCTGAGATTTCTGAACTCGTATTTAAATAAAAATGCAATGCATAGTAGGTATAACATAATGTGTAATTCACTTACGGAGTTTTCATAGTAGTAATAACATTATTTATATCAATACGTAGTGGATAAACAATTTTTAAAGACAAATTCAAATCTGAATGAGTTTCAATTTCCGATTCTTCTGTGCGAAAACGCCCAGGACCTGTTGTGCAGACACTTTCTCCTTAATAATCTGATTTTCAATATTGAGCAAGGCAATATTAGAAAATCGTTCTTGCAGCATCGTTGCTCTCAACCAAGTCTTAACCCGTCGCATAGCAGAAAAACTCCTCTCGCAGCCAGCTGAGCTCACAGGCAGACTTATAGCAACTTGCAACAGCTTGTAAAAATTTGGGGTGAAGTCTTGCTTGATTTCTGTCTTCAGAGTCGCCATCGTAAAATCCATGTTCTTTTTCTGCAAAATATTCTTAATCACTGCAGTTTCAGCTTCAAGACTGAAATTATCGATGTCCAGAACGTCTTTATAATTTGAAATGAAAGCTTGTGCATTTTTTAGATCCAACTTCACAAAAGAATCAACTGACTTTGCCAACGGTAGATTTTCGAACCTATGTTTGAAGTTACTAACAATATTGTCAGTAACCTGGTAATGCACATTTATTTTCCAATATTCGGAAGGGTTTATATCCGACGACAAGTCAACGAAATTCCCTTTACCGAGCGTTGACTCTATCAGAAAGTCTTTCATCATTTCTGGTTCCTTTGGCTTACGCTTCTTCGATACTCGAACAGGTTCCAGCGATATGTCACGTTTGTCCGCGAAATTCTTTATTTCTTTCCAAACGTTATCAAAGTCATTCCTGTTTTCTTCGAATGCAGCAATGATGCCGTCTACTATTTCGCTCGCGCGACCTAGAGTTGCATCTTTGCTTTGAAAGTACTTGCTTAGTACATTCACAATGGGCAATACTTGGTGAAACACGAACAAACTGACGACAAAATCTGGTTTTGTTATGGATATCAGTATCCCAATTGCCTCTACTGCGTTCTTATCTCGAGCAAGGCTGATTTCTTCCTCTAAAACTGCTTTGATGACATCATAATTGGCCATCACAGCTTTGCAATTCTCGAAACGACAGCTCCATCTTGTGGTACTTAAACTTGTCATTTCACGGGCCTTCGTGATTCCCAGAGAGTCATGAATTTTCATAAGACGGGCATGGTTACCCGGCTGAGAGAAATGGATATATAAGGCTTCAAGTGTATTAAAAAATGATGTTGCTGAAGAAACTTTGGCGCGTGAATCAACAACCACTAAGTTGAGCCTATGCGCTAAGCAGTGGATGTATATTGCTTGGGGATGGGTTTCTTTTATTTTTGCTTGCAGGCCTCGATTTTTCCCAGACATAACACTGGCTCCATCATACGACTGGGCGACTATTGGTACATTAGCCAAATTGCACTTTTTCAAAAACTCTAAAATCAATGTTTGCAATCCGTCGGCATCTCTGAAGGTAGAGCAATTCAGGAAACCGATGAATCGTTCTTCAACGTCCAAACCCTTGACATACCTGATGGTCACTGACAATTCCTCTTCTTTATAACATCTAGCTTCGTCTACCGTCAACGAAAAAAATCCACATGTGCGCACTTCCCCCAGTATTTCTTGCAGCGTGAGTTCGGCTATAATGGCAATAATTTCGTTTTGAATTGCGGGGCTACAGTAACTCGTATGGTTACCCAGATGCTCACAGAAATTTTCATCGTACGTAGCAAAAACTTCAGCAATTTCCAAAAAATTTCCTCTATTTTTGGAAGTTAGGTCTTCTCGGTGCCCCCTTAAAGGTAAGCCCTGACGTACCAGACACAGTATAATGTCAATCAGCTTCTTCAAATAATCTCTATTCTGGGCTACTTCCTCTGTATGCTGCATTACCAGTTTTTCATGCACGCTTCCAGATGCAACAGAGTGCTCGTAGGAAATGTACATCGTGGCGCATTGTTTATGTGAGGCCGATTTTTCATGTTTTTCTAGTGCTTCCATAATTTTCTTCCAATTGTTAAATCCACTGATGATGAATTTTTCATTTTGTTTACGCGCAATTCCCGTCGAGAACTGTCTGCAGAAAAAGCAAAATATTTTGTCTTCTTTCAAGCTATATTCTAGCCAGCCGTATGTGTCGTAATATTTAGATGAAAACGATCGCTGTCTATTACTGAATTGACTTTTTGGAAAATTATGCGAAGGTCGCGATGGCCCAGTCTGGAGAGTGCCCAAATCTAAGTGTATTCTTTCGTCTGCAATTCCGGTTTGCACTTCTTCGCCTGAAACAATCACCTCTGCTGCTGATGACTCTGACGTTGATGGTGATGGACAAAGAGTATTTGGTGTTGGATGGCGTTCTTTAGTTATAATCTTGTTCTTGTCAGTATTCTCAGCACAATTGACTGTTGTCTTTTCGGGAGTAGTAGTAGTCGAATTTTGAAAAAAATTTCTTATATCTTTGAATTTCTTCATTTTTTAGTCTATAAACAATGAAATAATAATCCAAACTGAAATAAATTTGGAAGTCTTAAAAATGTATTTTGTATATGAATGATAGGATCTATGATACAATACACAATTATACAGGGTGATATTCCGAAGACGTCACAGTACTGCAAGTCTCGGACCGTCAGGCGGCTAAATATGTGCGCGAAATTATCAGGTTCGCTTCTCGACTATTAGGTGGGTATAGTATAGTCAACGATCGTTGTATAGTCGAAATTCGATCAACGCGATCGTAGCCACCGATCGTAGATTAAAAATAAAAGAAAATAAAAATAAAATCCACGACTACGATCGGTGGCTACGATCGCGTTGATCGAATTTCGACTATACTATAGCTACCCCTAATAGTTGAGCGGCGAACCTGATAATTTCGCGCACATATTTATCAGCCGCCTGACGGTCCGAGACTTGCAGTACTGTGACGTCTCTGGAATATCAAATAATATCACCCTTAGAGACAAGCAATAAATGAACTGATATTTTTGGATGTTAACATTACAGTTACATTACGAAGCGAGTAGAACATATTTTGAATTTGGAATGTGAGAAACCCCTTTTTTTTGTACAAGTATACTCCTATTGTTTGACAAAGAGACGACAAAAGTTTGAGTACTTATGCGGCATATTTTAAGGTTAGGAATCTTAAAGTACCAAATAATTATATATTTTTCGAACTTACGTACTGACGCCAAGTGCCAACTCTGTATAGTTTGTTTTAATATCCTCAGTTCTTGTACGCGGAAAAGCTATGCAACCATTTACGGTAACTACCATTGACGACGTAGCTGCGATTGATATAAATGATGAATCCGAATTCACGCCGAGAACAAGACTACTACTACTAGCGCTACTAAGTGGGTGTTGACAAATAGCGACACCAAAAACCCGTGACAAAACGAAGAATTTTCCATATTTGATATTATCAGGGAGTTGTGTGTAATTGTCAGGGAGTTGAATGTAAATATCGAGCCCATCCAAGTACAGTATTAAAACAAAGCATTCAAAATTGAATTATAGAGAAAAAAAAATTGATTGGACTACGGGAGAAAGTTAATCATCCGTGGTAACTAACAGGTCGGAATTTTTTATTTATTTTTCACAACCCCTGGGGGGGCCAGCCAGCGTTCTGGGGTGGGCCCGGCCCCCCCTGGCCCCTACCTAGTTACGCCAATGACTATAACAAACTAAACTATAACGCGAAGCTAAGCCTCCGCGGCTATCTTCGCTCAGGGTACTCCAGGAAAGGCAATTTTTTACAGTATTTTATGCACAATATTCTAACAGATTAAATCAGTAACATAACCCAGTCAACCAAATGTGTTCCTAAAGACCTCCAGGGGAGCTCGCGAAAACTGGTTAGAGCTCTCGGGCAAGTATCGATAAGTATTCTAAGAGAAGTCCAAGAGACTGCTTATGCAATCTTTTTTGACTCTTGTACGAAGCTCTCCAAAGCCTCGGAAAGAGCTCTTTCGGGACACGAATTCGGAGCTCCAAAATACGACGTCTTTTAGAAGTCGGTTATAAGAATGTTTTTCGAACCCGTTCATAACTATTCTACGAGATTTATCGAAATTTCTCAAATACATGTATTTACCATTCGAAATGTGCTAAATTCACAAATTACTCGAATTTGGAGCATTTCCAATGTTAAATACACGTATTTGATAAATTTTGATAAATTTGATTCTGAAACCATCACGATTTATTGCACACGCAGAGATATTTATTCATAATTTTTTAGAATTATACATATATAATATATATTATATAATTTTAGTTCAAGTACGAGTACTCGGGTGAGTTTTTTGTTGATAACGTAGATGATCGCCCGTATATTGCAGCCAATTCATGAAGCTAGACCTAGTTCACGTGTCGTTTGTGCTAGAAAGAAAAGTGAGGTTAGATTCATGTTAGTTTCAACAATTGTGAATCTTATATCATATAATATGAACAACATTTTTGAATAATTGTATAGGATGGACATTTATAAACACAGCACGATATACATGATATAAATTATTGATTGTATTTTACACTTACCTCTATTTTTTCAAGCGAAGTAACAAATTACTGCTATCACGCTTTGGCCTTTGCCGGTATTTTGTAATCGTATGTTCGCATACGTCATTTGAGGTTATGTTAGGTTGACGTTTCGATAGCACTTCTATCAGACTTCTCAGCGAACCCGTTTACGCGAGCTCCAAAATAAGACCTCTTTTAGAACTCCATAATTTGACTTCGAAGTAATGAGGTCTAAAAGACTTCTAATAGAACTCGTTCATCGGACTCTCTTCTTCGTCTCAAGCAAGAGCTCTTACAAGAGCTCTTATAGACACTTGTGTTGACTGGGAAGCCATACGAGAAGCGATAAGCAATTATCAATCAATAATAAGCAATAAGCAATAAATTATAGCCAAAAAGCACTAAAAGATCTACGTAACTCAGCCAGACTCGAGGTTGTTCGATAAATTAACAGACTAAAGACGAAAGACGAGCGTCAGAGCTCAACAGACAAAAACAAGCTTCATAGCCCAATAACCAAATTAATTAACCATACTTTTATCAGAACGACCTCGTGCCTTCACTGAAAGAAACAAGACCTTACCTTAAGTTGCTCAACCAGATACACAACACTATTTTATAGAATACTTTACGATAGTTCCACAGTAATATAATATGATAATCGAGATAGATAGACGATTCGATAGACCAAATATAACAGTAGAGTATGCGATAGTAGCGTGCCGTAGAACAGAACGAAGAATAGGCAGATCTGCTGATGTACTCGCTTTATATATACCCTGGTAGAAAATTGACCAGATTTTCTGGCCATTCGTCATCTTATGGTCAGACAATCTGGGCAGAATCTGACCAGAATCTGGTGAACCATAATATATCACGTACTTTTGAGGTTATATGTAACTGTAACTGTTAACTCATGGCAGGTCAATTTTCAGTAAAATAAAAATAAATGATTAAATCTAGTGATAAATTCTTTCACCATATGGCATTCAAGTTGCAGTTAATTATGAGTGTTACCGATGTCGTCGCCGCGGGTTGTCTTTGTACAACATACGCTTTCGTTATTGACCGCATCTTAGTTTGCGTTCTCCAGGTCCACCGCGACGTAGTTTTCGTCCTCTAGGTTGGCTGCATCGTAGTTCTCGTCCTCCAGGTCGACCGCTACGTAGTTTTCATGCTCTAGGTCCACCGCACCGTAGTTTTCGTCGTCCAGGTCGACCGATTGTAATTAATTATTGATAAACAATTGATGTTGTACACACGACGTCGATAATTCATGCATCATTGTTCAGTAAGTTATTAAGGGGGTATCCCCACCTTTAAATGGGTTAAAATTCTGAGAAAGAAATTGATATTTTACAGCGAATTTGAGAGTCTGATCAAATCCAAAAAAATCATGAAGTTTAGGGAGGGTTTGACCCTCATTATCCATACTTAACATTGAATATTACTTTGAGTCTAATAGTAGTTACGCTGAATATAGAAAAATACAAAATTACTCGGTTGTCGCAAAGAATCAATAGTACCGTTGGATCGATTCTGGAATTTTTTGTCTGCAATTGTTCAGAAGAGATGTCTCTATCATATGAACATAGAACTTTTTGATATTACTATTTTTGGTTGAGATAATAGAAAAAGTAGAGAAAAAAAATTGAAAAATTAGAAAAATCTCAGTAAAAACTAAGCGAGTCAGGCAATTTTCGCGATATCAAAAAGTTCTATGTTCATATGATAGAGACATCTCTTCTGAACAATTGCAGACCAAAAATTCCAGAATCGATCCAACGGTACTACTGATTCTTTGCGACAACCGAGTGATTTTGTATTTTTCTATATTCAGCGTAACTACTATTAGATTCAAAGTAATATTCAATGTTAAGTATGGATAATGAGGGTCAAACCCTCCCTAAACTTCATGATTTTTTTGGATTTGATCAGACTCTCAAATTCGCTGTAAAATATCAATTTCTTTCTCAGAATTTTAACCCATTCAAAGGTGGGGATACCCCCTTAACTACGTAGCGGTGGACCTGGAGGACGAAAACTACGGTGTGGTGGACCTAGAAGACGGAAACTACGGTGCGGTGGACCTAGAGCATGAAAACTACGTAGCGGTGGACTTGGAGGACGAAAACTACGGTGCGATGGACCTAGAAGACGGAAACTATGGTGCGGTGGACCTAGAGCATGAAAACTACGTAGCGGTGGACCTAGAGCATGAAAACTACATAGCGGTGGACCTGGAGGACGGAAACTACGTAGCGGTCGACCTAGAGGACGAAACCGCCGTAGCGGTGGTCCTGGTTACAGATAACGAAAGCGTATGTTGTTTGAAGACAACTCCCGGCGACGATGTCGTTAACACTAATAATTGTTGTTATTTTTCATTCGAAGCTGTCGAATTTTTTTTCATAATAGTGAAAGCTTTATTATTTTTGATATATAATTTTAAAATTATTACGATTCTTAATATTATTTGAACATAATAAATTATTTTCCACAAAAAATCTTCTCACCTTGATGTTATGAAACTTTTCAATTACCTACATTTCTAACATAACCTCGAATTACACCTTAGATTCGTTCACCAGATCTTTCAACAGAATCTGCCCAGATACATATGTCATTCTGGTCAGAAACTGTTGTCAAATTGATGAGGTAAATAAAAAAAAATTATAGGTAAACGATCCGGGGTCAAAATTTCGATTTGTCTGCAATTTTGATATCTCATAGTGTGTATTGAGATGTAAAAATCCACCAAGTTTTAGACCTTTAAGCCTTACCGTTCAGGAGAGACGCGCTGATTAGTCTTTCAACTTTGAGCACATTGACTTTTACATTCGAATTTTTATCTCATTTCTATCGCGATAAAGAGAATTTGATTAAACGTGTTCTTTGTGTAAAAATGTCTGATCTTTCCGAATATCACATTCATTTCAAGCTAGATTCTCAAAAATGGTGAAAAAAACACGTTTTTTCGAAGAAAAACGTGTTTTTTCAACGTTCCCCAAACTTTTTCTCAAATTTGATATTTTTATCTAAAAGCTCGCAATTTTTCACTAAAGAAACTGATTTTTATTTTGGGTGCTCAAACTGGGATCAGGCGGAAGTCACATTTATGTTTATTAAATTACGTATAAAATATTTTTTTTTCTTTATTCAGCGAAGAATCCTTATTTTATAGTATGTAGAAAATATAGCACTTCAAAAAATGTGAATAAAATGAAGATACATCGCTGAACAAAAGAAAAAAAAAATTTTACACCTTATTTAATGAACATAAATGTAACTTCCGCCTGATCCCATTTCGAGCACCCAAAATAAAAATCAGTTTCTTTAGTGAAAAACTGCAAGCTTTCAGATAAAAATATCAAATTTGAAAAAAAGTTTTGGGAACGTTGAAAAAACACTTTTTTTTTCGAAAAAACGTGTTTTTTTTCACCATTCTTGAGAATCTAGCTTGAAATGAATGTGATATTCCGAAAGATCAGACATTTTCACACGAAAAACACGTTTGATCAAATTCTCTTTTTCGCGATAGAGATGAGATAAAAATTCGAATGTAAAAGTCAATGTGCTCAAAGTTGAAAGACTAATCAGCGCGTCTCTCCTGAACGGTAAGGCTTAGAGGTCTAAAACTTGGTGGATTTTCACATCTCAATAAGCCTCTTGGATAACATACAGACACGCTACTAGTGTGCGTGAGAGCTGTGTACATATACGGCTGACAGCGCCGCCTAACGTGGACGTTTGACAAAACAGTGACGTGAATTTCATGCATGTATACGCCACACAAGCTTAGTCTACTTTGTCTGTAAAGGTATCCAAGAGGCCTATACACACTATGAGATATCAAAATTGCAGACAAATCAAAATTTTGACCCCGGATCGTTTACCTATAATTGGTGGACTTCCCCATATACAGGGTGTAAATCTTAACTCTGTACATACTTATAGGGTGTGTAGGGGCTGCCAATACAAGCATTTTGAGGTATGACACCCATGGTCGGAAACTCATCCTAACCACTATGGAGGGCTTTGAAGGATATGGTACCGCACGCTTGATCGTAGTGTAATGAATCAGATGTGATCACTTTCGACCCAACATTTCATTCAGCCGTAGAGAACAGTACATAAATGTTCTTGCATCAAATCAACAAAACGATAAACTTTGCATTAAAAAAATAACAAAATAATTTCCGGTGCTTATGAACAGAATTTGAAAAAGTTATGGAAAACGAATTGGGGTTTTGCACACTTGGGTTTTTCGTTTTCCATAACTTTTTCAAATTCTGTTTATAAGCACCGGAAATTATTTTATAATTTTTTTATTGCCAAGTTTATCGTTTTGTTGATTTCACGAAGAACATTTGAGCCGTTCTCTGCAACAACATCTTAAGTCGACTTAAGTTTTGGTCGAAAATAGGCGATTAAAGATTCGACGGTTGGTATTTCAATTTTACGGAGGCATTTCACAAAAAACCAATTTTTTTTTACGTAGGTGGGGTACCCAAAAGTCATATAGGAATATAAAACAATCGAATATAGTTTGCAGTATGGTGAGATACATGAAGGTTTGGAGTGAGACTTAAGGTAGTTGTTGCGTCAAAAAAGACTAGTTTTTTATAAATTTATTACGGCATAGTCGCCACATTGAGTATTCATCGAATTATTATATTCGTAAACTGATGATTTCCCTGAAATGTCCAGAAACAAAATAATACCCAAATTATGAACAAATGGCTAGATATCGATTTTTCATTTTTAACTGCTTCAAAATCAAGAAAAATCTAGTAGATTCCCATGCGTGCGTGCCCAATAGTGGACAAAGAAACAATGTTGGTACATGCTTGGGCCAAGCTCGGCGGACAAGACTGGTCAAAATGCCACCGGTCATGGCTTTTCCCAGCATTGTTCCAACGGTACTAACCAACAATTGGATTTGACGCTTGAACCAAGGATGAGAGAAGCTTGGCCCAATGTTACTTTCCTGTACTCAACGACAGCCTTCCATAGCTGGGTATCCACGCATGGGCCATTGCTTGGACGACATATGGCCCAATCGTACATGCCATGGACTGGGCCAGACACCCGGCCCAAACCTTGTTCAATTCTCGGTTCAATACTATCAGCCAACAACTGGTTTTGACGTCTGGCCAAACCTCGTCTAAATCTTGTCCAATCGTACACGCCAATCGTTGATTTGAAGTTGAAATATTCATTTCGGGTTCGGTTGGGTATTTTGTACAAACTTTAGGGATCACGCCAACGACTTATTTTACATAAATAATATGATCATTCACCAACAAATTGCAAAATGCTCGCAGCGGCTGGCTAGAACAAATTAAATTAATTCTAATACGCGCATGTATGAGATGGCGAAATGTGTTGATTCGTCGGAAGAGCACGAGCAACCCCATTCTTCACTCAGTTGGTCTTCAAGAAGAAAAACTTGGGGGGTGTCGAGTTGGCTGTGACTGTCTGTGAAGTTGCTATGGAGACAATAGCGATAATAGTTTTCAAAGCGAAATTTCTGTTCTGCCTAACCACAGCTGCCAGGAAGCTAATACGTCCGCGTCGCACTATGCAGGGTAATTCAGGTTGGACGCACCATTTCAGGTAGGTGTATTCCTCTCGAAAATCAAAAACTAAAATAATTCTTTTACCAAAACTTCGAGGACTGATAGTTTCGGAGCTACAGAAGATCTTAGTCGACCAATCAGGGGTTATGAGTGACCCAGACAGGGCCGATTCAAGAGTGTAAGTTGAGCAGTGCCCGCGGCGGATTCATTCTTGTCGTACGACGTTTCGGTCCGATTTCTGGATGAGTATAACGGCGTCGTCTCCTAGAGATGTCTTCGTGCGGCATACGCATCCGTTTCCGTCATCCTGATCCTCGGATTAGTAGTTTCAGTCGTCCAGATCCTAGGCTCCGTAGTTCTTGTAGTCTAGGTCCACCGCTTCGTAGTTCTCGTAGTCCAGGTCCTCCGCTTCGTAGTTCCAGTCCTCCAGGTCCAGAGCTACGAAGCAGAGGACCTGAACGACTGAAACTACGATGCGAAGGACCTGGATGACCGAAACTATGGAGTGTAGGACCTGGACGTCTGAAACTACGAAGCGGAGGACCTAAGGGACTGAAACTACGGATCGGAGGACCTGGACTACGAGAACCACGAAGCTATGGACCTAGACTACGAGAACTACAAAGCCAAAGACCTGGACAACTGGAACTACGAAGTTGAGGACCTGGATTACGATAACTACACTGTGCATAATTTAATATAATGTATAAATATCATACGAATATGTAATATAACTATATATATTATGTCGGATACCAAATATAATCGAACAATTTTCTGATAAGTGTATTCGCAACCCATTTCTCCACAATATCAAGCCCAAGTCTGGGCCGAGTATTATTAAATCGATTGGCCCAAGAATGGTCTGATCGTCCAGATCAACGATGAGTCATTACTAAAATACGAATGAAACAAGTTTGGACCAAGGATTGGCAAAACACTTGGCCCATTATCGGCCTCATCTTATCATTTCGATGTTGGCCCATGCTCGGTGACATCGTCTATGCCAACGCTTGGCGACATTCGGGCCCAACACGGCGGAAGACTGGGCCAATAGTACGTACCCACATGGGTTGGTTCGATCACAGTCTACGATGGCTTATTTTCTTCAGGAAACTATTCTCTATAAACCGACCATACACTTTTTTTTTTATCATGTTGGTGACGGTGAATATTCAATTTTACAAGATTGCACTATATCGATTTTAATCAACAAATAACTACATTGAATTGCCGATTGACAGAGAAAATAATATGACGTGGTGAATTTGTGGAAAATAGTTTCCTGAAGAAAATAAGCCATCGTAGACTGTGATCGAACCAATCTACTAGATTTTTTTCGATTTTGAAGCAATTAAAAATGAAAAATCGATATCTAGCCATTTGTTCATAATTTGGGTATTATTTTGTTTCTGGACATTTCAGGGAAATCATCAGTTTACGAATATAATAATTCGATGAATACTCAATGTGGCGACTATGCCGTAATAAATTTATGAAAAACTAGTCATTTTTGACGCAACAACTACCTTAAGGGGTTTTTCCATAGAACAGCTTTTTTACTTCTTGAGTCTCTGTTTTCAGACTTTATCCCGATGACAGATAATCAAATTTTTTTAAAATTGGTCCCCGATGGTTTTCTGGTTCGCTGATCACGAATCTGAAGTCAGAATTTCAAAATTCATCATGGAAAATCCAATAACCTGGTGAAAAAAAAAATTGAAAATATTTTGATCTTGAATGAAATTGGTACCTGGAGGTTTTTTAGGTTTCTGATAACGAACCTAAACTCCTGATGATATCTCTTTCAGCACAAAAAAACGGGAAGTTCAAAGGCTGGCACATATAGGCAGCTTGAATCTGCTTGTTATTTATAGAAACACATTTCTGACTTTTAATAATGTACTAAGGGTAAAAAAATGTTATAACTAAATTAGTTCATACAAAAGAAAGTGTGTTTTCGCTATTATCGTATAAAAAAAAAAAAGTTACATCACCAAATCAGTTTAAGAAAATGGTATCTTTCAGACTCAGTCCGAGTTCATTTCGTCTGATTCAGCCGAATCATTGCCGTTGCATGTACTTTGCGTACTAACCACGCCGGAGCGACCACTGACGAGCTCGAGCACGGTGGGCGCGTCGCTTGTTATGGTCATCGTAGCGTCAAAAATCGACAGAAACATCCGAAATTTACAGGGAATATAGCTAATAGTGTACGGAACACCGAGGTAAGCGTCCCTAAAAAAATCACTTAAGTCGACTTAAGTTGTTGTTGCAGAGAGCGGCTCATTTGTACTGTTGTCTACGGCGGAATAAAATGTTGGGTCGAAAATGATCACATCTGATTCATTACACTACGAAAAGCGCGCGGTACCAGAACCTTCAAAGCCCTCCACAGCCGTTGGGATGAGTTTCCGACCTTGGGTGTCATACCTCAAAATGCTTGTACTGGCAGCCCCTACACACCCTATAAGTATGTACAGAGTTAAGATTTACACCCTGTATATATGAGGTATTCCATACCAACTCGACCAATGATTTTCTCTCACCATTTTTGATTTGGTTCATAATTTTTTTCTACGGTTACTCCAACTCTAACAACCACTCATGAATTTTTTCAGATTTTTTACATTAACCGTTATTTATTCATGATTTTTCGAAACTTCGAACAGTGCGACACCTTCGATTTTTTTGAAAAAAATCTCAAAAATTCTACTTTCGAAGGCGATCATTTTGACCCCTAGTCGAAAGTGGAAACTCTTTTCCTTATGTTTATATTGCTTATTTAAGAAAAAATTATTTCGTGAACGTGGTGGATAATGGCTCCCAGAATTTTTTCAATGCAAATGAATTGTATCTTCAGGATAATGGGTTGTAACCATCAGAGATACGTTTCATTTTATTTTCGAAAATTATTATTATTATTATTATTATTTTTTATTTTAATCGTCGTTTGTTGGAAGGATTTTTTTTTGTCTCACAATAATTTATTGAAGCACTGTAAAAAAGAAAATTGTTTTTCGTGTTTGAAAAATATTTAAAACCCCCCTCCCAAAAAAAAAAATAACCCAGAAAAAATAATAATAATAAAAAAAATAATAATAATAAAAAAAAAACAATAATAATAATAATAATTTTCGAAAATAAAATGAAACGTATCTCGGATGGTTACAACCCATTATCCTGAAGATACAATTCATTTGCATTGAAAAAATTCTGGGAGCCATTATCCACCACGTTTACGAAATAATTTTTTCTTAACTAAGCAATATAAACATAAGGAAAAGAGTTTCCACTTTCGACTAGGGGTCAAAATGATCGTCTTCGAAAGTAGAATTTTTGAGATTTTTTTCAAAAAAATCGAAGGTGTCGCACTGTTCGAAGTTTTGAAAAATCATAAATAAATAACGGTTAATGTAAAAAATCTGAAAAAATTCATGAGTGGTTGTTAGAGTTGGAGTAACCGTAGAAAAAATTATGAACCAAATCAAAAATGGTGAGGGAAAATCATTGGTCGAGTTGGTATGGAATACCTCATATATACAGGGTGAGGCATTTAAAGTGTTACAGAGCAATAGCACTCAAACTATTGATCACGTCCAAAAATGTTTCAGACAGAAGTTTTATTGTTCAAGAAGGCCGTCATACTGGATCACCCTATTTTTTTATCGGTGGAGGCGCTGAAGCTACGGCAAGGTCAACTCCACTTTTTTAAATGAAATTACGTATTTTTTATTACGTTATTTCATTCTACTTGAGAAACCAAACGACTTTCGTATGAAACATTTTTTGGTGAGACACCAATTTTTCATGATATTTAGCTGAACAACTACAGATTTTTGAACGTTCAAGAATCTACTACCTCTAAACTATCAAGCTTCGAGAAGAATTGCAACGTACGAAGATTCCATAATTCCATGCAAAGAACCTTGAAGAATATTCTTTCCGAATTTTTTCAACAATTTTCAATTTTTTTACGCAATTGAAGAAACAGCGATAAAAAGTTGGGGGAAACATTCTGCAATTATTTTCCGAAATTCCTTGCATAAAATTGAGCACTTTTTCTCATCAGCAACTTTTCTCCAAACTTGATAGTTCAGAGGTAAAAAGTTCTTGAACGTTCAAAAATCTCTAGTTGTTCAGCTGAATATCACGAAAAATTGGTGTCTCACCAAAAAATGTTTCATACGAAAGCCGTTTGGTTTTTCAAGTAGAATGAAATAACGTAATAAAAAATACGCAGTTTTATTTAAAAAAGTGGAGTTGACCTTGCCGTAGCTTCAGCGCCTCCATCGATTAAAAAATAGGGTGATTCAGTATGACGGCCTTCTCGAACAATAAAACTTCTGTCTGAAACATTTTTGGATATGATCAATAGTTTGAGTGCTATTGCTCTGTAACACTTGAAATGCCTCACCTTGTATATATATATATATATTAGGGTGGTCCTTATTTTGAGTTGAAACTTTTTTTTACAAATTCACCTCTCAGTTCAACTCGAAATGGTAAAAAAAAAAAAAGATCTGTGGAAGCTGTGGCCTGTAAGTTAACGGCAAGGGGTGCCAGCAAGCACGAAATGGTAAAAAAAAAAAGGCATTTTATGCTGCAGCGATGTTTCTTACCATTGATAAGACATTTTTTCTTACACACTGTTTAATTATCGTCAAAGGCATTCAAGACTAGCAGAATCATCAATTAAAATATGTCAGAATTCAAGGATTCATAGAAAACACATGATTAGGCGGTGGGATTTCAAAGGTGAAATGATTGAAAAATGATATGCAGAAGAAAGCAATTCTTCTGAATTGATTTATAAAAAACTGTTGCATCAATGGAAATTAAAAAAAAATAGCAATCAAATTTATAACAAATAGAAATTTCATTGAAATTAAAATAAAGATCGGGCTTGCCGGCACCCCTTGCCGTTAAGCGAGGTGAATTTGTAAAAAAAAATTTCAACCAAAATAAAGACCACCCTAATATATACAGTGAATATTCGTATTATTAGCGTGGTCGTTAATTTCTAACATATACTTGCCACCCCCTGAATCGACAGATAATGACCCAAAAACACTGTGTGATTTTTTTCAGATTTTTAGTTTGATGGGAAACTGTGCCGAAATCAATTTGAAGTTGGAAAATTAAAAAAAAAAAAAAAAAAATTCAATTTTTAAGTATAAAATCACGAAATGAATGTAGAATGACGAAAAACGAAAACTTTTCAACATAAAAATGTATGTTACGGTAGTCTTATTATAACATTACAACGTTATAGACTACCCTGCTAAAAATTCCCAGGTGGGACCTTAAAGGTCTTGCATGGAATATGTACCCTTACGGAAAATACACTCAATTTTTGAGTGTAAACACTGAATTGGGAGTTGACTTTCAAATTTCGAGTGTCTAACTCCCAAATTGAGAGTTGACTCCCAAATTACGAGTGTCGAACTCCCAAATTGAGGGTTGATTCCCAAATTTCGAGTGCCCAACTCCCAAATTGAGATATGACTCGTAAATTTTGAGTGTCCAACTCCCGAATTGAGAGTTGACTCCCAAATTTTGAGTTTCCAACTCCCAAATTCAGAGTTGACTCCCAAATTTCAAGTGTCCGAGTCCCAAATTGAGATTTGACTCCCAAATTTTGAGTGTCCAACTCCCGAATTGAGAGTTGACTCCCAAATTTCGAATGTCGAACTCCCAAATTGAGATTTGACTCCCAAATTTCGAGTATCGGACTTTCAGGTTTAGAGTTGACTCTCAAATTTTCAGTGTCGAACTCCCAAATTGAGATTTGACTCCCAAATTGAGATTTGACTCCCAAATGAGTGACTCCTAGCAGAGGGTCAACACTCAACTGAGAGTCAACACCCAAGTTAGGTGTACGAAAGTACACCTTAGTTGAGAGTCACTAAGGCCTGTATTAATAGTCGATTCTCAAGTGATAAACTCAGGTGAAACTAGTCTTGAGTATGAATTCGGTACAATAGACGCATCTTGAAAGTGTTTTCGAAGACTGAAATTGAGGAGAGATCAAGTAGGGGCGTTTTTGGTGATCGATGCTTGAGACTTGTCTCATGCGGTACAATAGTCGATTTTCAAGATTGCATTACCCGTACCCTTATTAATAGTCGACGAAACTCGTATCAGTCGAGTATTGAGAATAGAAAAATCTCGTGTCAGCCAAAACAGGTCTGAAGGTGCCTTGAGACGTGATTCTGCGCTGCTTTTCGTTCGTTCTTTCATACATACAGGGTAAATTCCTAATAGCCCAGTCATTTAAACTAAAAAGAGGGGTCAACCTCGGAATGAAACGGAAGAAGCTGAATTTTTGTGAGAACCTTTATTTTGGCATTCTAAATGTTGTCTCAAAAGTCTCATAAGGTCACGTGTGAGCGTCCTCAGATATTCAAGGTCAAAGGTCGCAAAAATCAGTTTTTCCGAAATATCTCCCTTCCTGTACCTCAAATCGTTTTTGCATTCATTACAAAAATTGTAGAGCATGAAATTCTCTACAAATTTTGTCTCAAGCAATTTTTTATACGTTGAACCGTTTTTGAGATAGCGGGCGGCGAGTGCGAGGCGCTCAACCATACATGCACGGAGAAACTTTTCCTAAGATTACAATACTTGTGAGTAATGTTGGGATATACCCGCATTTTCGGCAATATTAACAGCGAGTATGGTATACTTTATTGCCGAAAATTGTCGAAATATCCAGATCCGACTATAGAAGGTTTTACCATACTCGCTAGTAATATTGCCGAAAACGCGGGTATATATCCCAACGTTACTAACAATGTATTGTAATCTTTGATAGGAAAAGTTTCTCCGTGATGCCAAGGTGCTAGATCAATCGTGAATCCCAGTCCGTAGTACGGTTTACGACGGACGGACTTACGATTTTAAGAGTTATCATGGCTGATTTGTGTTTTATATGTAATAAGTTACTTTCTGAAGGTGATACTGTAAATGTTGTGCGCGGCATACAGAGCTTGAAAGCGGCAAGTATTGAAAGAAACGATGGGCACATAAACTATTTGAATACTTTGACTTATGTGAATGTTCATACCGAGTGTCGAAAAGTGTACATCAGTAAAAATTCAATCGCAGCATCGAAACGACGTCTTGAAGAGAGGAAATCTTCAACATCATCAAGTGTACCCCGTAAGAAAAGGAATGAAGTGTTTGATTTTAAAAAATTATGCTTATTTTGTGGTGAAGTAGCTGATGAAGCTGTAGAGGCGAAAAAATCCGCCAAGTACAAACGCGCTATTAATAAAGTTAGTACTCTCGAATTCAAAGACAATGTGATTAAAAGAGCAGAAGAACGAAGCGATTCTTTAGGAGAGTTAGTAAAAGATCGTATATCTTATGAGCATGACTTGATAGCCACTGAAGCTAAATACCACACCCCTTGCTACAGTAAGTTTTTAAAGCCAATATCATCTCCAATACGAAAGTCTCGCCAAGATAATCAAGTCACACAAGCAATGCAAGAGATTTTTAACCATATAGAAAATCATGATGATTCACAATTTACATTGGCAGAACTTAAAAATATTCCTACGGAGTATGTACCAGATGATAAGACAATAATTTCAAAACTACAACAGAAGTATTTAACTGATATAATAATTACAACAAAGATAGGATCGTTCACTATTATATCTTTTCGTGATGCACAAGCTAATTTATTATCAAAAGCATGGTACGAGAATAAAAAAAGCACTCCTGAAGAAGAACGGTTACGGATAGTAGAAGCTGCTGCGGCTATTATTAGGGAAGATATTCGATCATCTATAGTTGAAACCAAGTCTTATCCACCTCCGAGTAGAATGCTAGATGATGTAAACGCAGAAATACCAAAAACTTTATTACATTTTTTACAAGAAGTTATAATGAAAAACAGACAAGGAAAAACAGATAATTTAAAAACGAAATGCACCTCTATTAGTCACGCAATAATGGCTTCGTTACGAGAACGGTCATTTTCCTCACAGTTACTGTTGGGCCTATCTGTATTTCTTCATAGAAGATTTGGATCTAAAAGATTGTTAGATGTTTTATCTAGTTTGGGATTCGCAGCTTCATATAGTCACACTGTACAATATGAAATTTCAGCAGTTCACCACCCGCAGCCTCATATTTTACCATCAGAATCAGGTGCTTTAGTACAATATGTCGGAGACAATGCGGATATAAATATCAATACTCTTGACGGTAATAATACTCTTCATGTTATGGGCATGATTAAAATAATTACTCCAAAAGAAGCTGTTCTTTACAATGAGCGCATACAAAAAATAACAACAAAACCAAGTGCGAAAGAACTAGCAGCTATATCACATGTACCTCTTCAAGCATATGAAAAGCCAGTTGTACCTGGATACAGCAAGATTCAAGTGCAAAATCTACATGACGATCAAGTACTCACTAAAAACCAATTAAATGCAGTTGATTTTTTGTGGTTATATGGCAAGTGGAAAAATATTTCATCGTTGCCTGGGTGGAATGGCTATCTTGAACAACTTACTAAAAGTAACAAGGATTTTTCAACTTCTCAGGTTATGTTTCTTCCGTTTATTGATCATCCTGCCAGTAATTTAGACACGATTCACACCACATTACATTGTGCCATTGATATTGCCAAGTCACATAGACAAAAAACGTGTGTAATAACGTTTGATCAACCTCTTTACTCTAAAGCTCGTGAAATGATTGCTGCTTCAGATGCTAACTCAGACTTGTCTAAAGTAGTTGTTAAATTGGGAGGATTTCATATGCTTATGTCCTTTCTTGGATGTATAGGATATATAATGGACGGAAGTGGACTCAAGGAAGTTCTAGGTAAAATCTATGCTACGAATTCAGTCGACAAATTGTTAAATGGTCATGCTTACGCACGAAGTATTCGAGGTCATTCACTATTGCGACTTGCATTATCAATTACGATTTTTGAAGACATGAAAATTGAAAGTTGTGTGTTAGATGAGTTAATTGAACAGATAACTTACCGCGATGTTTCCTATGAAAATGTAGAAGGGTGTGTAAATACCTCGAATTCATTGATTGATCAATTTCAAGATAAATTAAATGAATTAAAAACTCGAGGTCCCACAGCGCAGTTATGGGTACAATACTTTGGAATGGTATCAATTGCACTAAACTTTATTCGCGCTGAAAGACTGGGACTTTTTCAAGAACATCTCGATGCAGTGCGAAAAATGCTGCCGTATTTTCATGCCAGTGGTCACTTTTTATATGCAAAATCAGCACATCTATATCTTCAAGATATGATCAAATTGGAGGATACAATGGATAAACAGACTTTTGAAAACTTTAAAAATGGGTTTTTCACTGTAAAACGGACAGACAAATTTAATTCTGGCACATGGACTGACATGGTAATAGAACAAAGTCTTATGAAATCAATGAAGACAACAGGGGGATTATCTCGAGGTCGAAGTACGCAAGAAAGTGTTTTATGTAAATGGGTGTATGCGGTGTATGCTATGTTTGCCACGAATACCATTTGTGAGGAAATTGAAAAATTTTGTAACATTTCTTTAGATTCAACTGAGCAACACGTTGATGCTAGAAATTCACGAGTAAAAAGAGATAATACTGATCTAAGTAAACTAGGCGATTGGTTTACGCTTCATAACCCCTTTCCAAATACGAAACAGTTGGTATCCTTAGCTTCTGGAATTGTTGGGAATGACCAAGTTAATTGTCACAGAGCCTATGAAGTCGGACTTGAATCTATGGTAAAGATATCTGGTTTGAACTTTGATGAGATAAAGCTAAAACGCGCCGATAAAGTTTTACCGCTTTCCGTTGTTAACAAATCTGTCAAGATTAACAATTGTCAAGTTTCTGTAGATCCTCTGCTACTCTTCCAAAGAATAACTGTGAGCAAACTATTTGAAAGTAATCTGCAAGAATATCTTCAATATGAACCAAGTCCGTATCCGACATCTTTATTTGATAACAATGGCATGAGAAACACTACAAAATCGTCCTTATATGACAACATGGTACCCGTTGATGTCGAACTTGATGAAAATAATGTTACATACATTATTGATGGTGGATTTCTTCTGCACCGCGTCGTATGGAGTAAAGACGACACTTTTTCTGTTGTTTTAGATAAATACATTAAATATTTGCAAACACATTACGGTTCAAATATTGTTGTCGTATTTGATGGGTACTTGGACAACAGTAAAAACATTAAATCAATGGAACAGCTCAGAAGAACAGCTGCTGTTTCAAAATCGTACGAAATTTGTTTTGATGAAACAATGGGAGTGCCAATCAGCCTAGAAATTTTTTTATCAAATCGAATCAATAAAAGAAACTTTATAAAGATGCTCGTTGAGAGATTAAAAACTCTTGATATCGCCACCAAAGTAGCTAGAGATGATGCTGATGTGCTTATCGTCGAAACAGCTATTGAGGAATCAAAACATGAAAGGACTGCCGTCATTATAGGAGAAGATATTGATTTGCTGATTATTTTGATTGGGCGTGCTGAATCGCATGAACTGGAAATTTTATTTAAAAAAATCGGCAAAGGCAACGTTAAAACCCGAGTATACTCCACCAAAAGTTTTGATAAATATCCCCGTTGTAAAGAACACATTTTATTCTTACACGCGTTTAGTGGCTGTGATACGACTTCTGCTCTTTTTAGGAAAGGAAAAAAATCTGTTATCAAAACATTAGAGAAATTACCCGATTTGGATCGACTGACTCAAGTATTTCAACAAAGAAACTGCCCTGTACAAACATTACTTGAAAGTGGAGTACGCATTTTCTTGGCAGTATATAATGCTCCAAAATCTGAGGACAATATTAATCAGCTTTGTTACACACAGTTCATCAAATCAACAAAATTTAATAAACCAGTGCAGTTATCAACTCTTCCACCAACGAGTGCAGCAGTTCATCAACACATCAATCGAGTGTACTACCAGGTTCAAACTTGGTTAGGCAATGACTTAGAACCCCAGGAATGGGGTTGGGTACTACGTAATGGAACCCTGGAACCAATAACAACATTGTTACCACCTGCGCCAGATGAACTGCTTAGCACGATATTCTGTAACTGCAAAAATGGTTGTGGTTTGCGCTGTGGATGTCGAAAATCCGGGATGCAATGTTCGATAGCTTGCGGCCAATGTAATGGACATGCATGTCTAAACGCTTCATCGTATCAAGATGACCTCGATGAAGAAATTGCATACGACCCTGAAGTTGTAGAAGATTTGGAGTTAAATGTCATTATTGACGAGGTGAATAAAGATAACGGTTCTGAAACTATTGAGCGACTGGAAGAAGAAGACGACGATGAAGAAGACAAAGAAAACTAGCTCACAGCCAAAAAAAATTCTTACTCAAACTTGGATAGTATCAATTTCATTATGTGTGATTGTTAAATAAAAATACTATTGAAAAATACTGTCCTCATCTCTTTCCTGCTCAAAATGCAATTATCCTTAATTAGAATATAATTAAAATATATTTCAAAAAATTCACGCAATGACTTTCTCATTTACATGAGAAAGGTAAGTAATATTAAATGACTATTCGATTTATAAGTAATATTTGCAAATATAATGTATTAAATAGTTAATTAACTAAAATTTGAGACATAATTGAGTTAAAAAACCGTACTATGGGCTGGGATTCGCGATTGATCTTGCGCTTTGGCATGCATGGCTGAGCGCCCCGCACTCACCGCCCTCTATCTCAAAAACGGTTCAACGTATCAAAAATTGCTTCAGACAAAATTTGTAGAGAATTTTATATTCTACAATTTTTGTAATGAATGCAAAAACGATTTGAGGTACAGGAAGGGAGATATTTCGAAAAAACTGATTTTTGCGACCTTTGACCTTGAATATCTGAGGACGCTCACACGTGACCTTATGAGACTTTTGAGACAACATTTAGAATGCCAAAATAAAGGTTCTCACAAAAATTCAGCTTCTTCCGTTTCATTCCGAGGTGAAACCCTAAGATGACTGGACTATAACCACCGAACACTCGGAGTACAGTTGAAGCGGCCGTGAGTCGGAATAGGCAATTGCTTCTGTAGCTGGCGACTTCTTGATTGGTTATTACGAGGTAAACAATTGCCGATTTCAACTCCCGGCCGCCTCAACTCTATTCCGAGTGTTCGAACGTTAGAAATTCACCCTATATATTCTGCCAAATCAACCGAAATTCCGCGTCCTCTCTCACGGAAAATATGTATATGGGGAAATCCACGGAACCTTTGATGTTTTTAAAAAGTGTAATTCCATTTTTTATTTTGAAGCACACTTCTCAAACCTTTTTTGGCATGTCTCTTGTAGACTATAAGTGAAGAATATATATTTATTAATATATTTTCACTTACTTATGATACGAATACGCATTTGTATTGATGAAATCCGAAAAATTACACATGTCAACGCTATTTTTAACATTTCACACGAATATTCGAATATTTATTGATCAAATAAAACTTCATAATATTAGAAGTACCGAAAGTTCAGTGTGAGGATTTTCGTAGTAGATTCCTACAATAAAGGTTTACGAATTACAGGACGTTTGAACGAGTAAGAAATAAAATTAGAGCTGTGCCAACGAAAAAACATGATTTTAAAAAATAGTTACGCGAGTACACGTTCAGATACTTCGACCTCTAGCTTCATCAGTTTTGATGGCACATTAATTTTGGAACCACACTTTTTTTTGTTTCTTGTGAAGCTATCTGGACGTGAAATAAAAATTTCAACTTTCAGATTCCTCAAAAAGTTATAAACGAAAAGGTAAAAAAAATGTCGACGACCAAAAATGGAGTATCGCTACTTTGAGTGCGAATCATGGGGAATGGTCAAATGGCACACTCATATGACATCAATAACTTCAAAAGTCATAGATAGACGAAGATTTCACCAAATTTTCAAATCGATTCATAAACCCCTCATAAAGTTAGAGGCAAAAAATGAAAAAAAGAATTCAGAGTATCGCTTGAAAATGTGCAATTTTTCAGCATTTTTATTTTTCAAAGTCTCCCAGAAATATGTGGATCACTTTTCAACCATTGAATATCATTGAGTTGGCTAGTAATATAACTGAAATGAAGGCCCACGTACTTGATACCCACTTTAAATTCTCTTTTCATAGGTGGACAACCGAGTATCAACAAATTTAAAGGTTCCGTGGATTTCCCCATATATCGAGATATATCCGCAGATATATCACGAAATATATGCCGAGATATATATATCACATATTATGCATATATGATATATATATCTGCCGATATATCTCGGTATACATACCCATGCGTGTGTTCCCAGTGGTGGCAAAAAAAAAACAGTCTTGGGCCACCCTTGGGACAAGTTGACCGGTCAAGGGTTGTCAAAATACCTCTGGCCTTAGCTTAGTCCAGCACTGTCACAATGGCATTTGACAACAGTTGGGTCCAACACTTCGGCCAAAGCTTGAGCCAAGCTTGGCCCAGTGCTACTCGCCAACAGTTATTTAACGCTCGGTTACCACGTTAGGTCCAACGCTTGGGAGACATATGGCCCGATCATACACGCCAACGAGTGGGTTTGACGCTTGTCCCGAAGCTTGTCCCACTCGCGGCCCACGCGTCCGAATTTACTATGAAATCTTATAAACCAACGTATGGGCTAGAAGGTTTGCCCGTCACTGGCTCAATTCTCGGCCCAATCGTACAAACCAACGAGTGGGTCTGACGCTCGTCCCGGAGCTCGTACTATTCGCGGCCCATGCGTACGAATTTACGAGAAAATCTTATAAACCAACGTCTGAGCTAGAAAGTTTATCCGTCACTGGCCCAATTCTCGGCCTAATCGTACAAGCCAACGAGTGGGTCTGACGCTCGTCCCGGAGCTCGGCCCATTCATGGCCCACGCGTACGAATTTACATTATAGCATTTTCGACTGGGGTTACACCGAGCTACACTGGTGTAGTGTAGCCTGCATCTTTGTCTCTCTCTTCATCATGGAAAAGAAAGAGGATGAAGATATAGCTACACTACACCAGTGTAGCTTGGTGTAGCCCAGTCGAAAATGCTATTAGTTTCGCCAAATGAAGTATTGCGTATACGCATCATATACCAACAGCTTATAGAAGATGAGGTAAGTAAAAACATTTATAGTCCATATTTCATCAAATATAATATTTAATTAATTTAATTATGCCATAATGAGTATTCGTGGATGCGGGTCACTTCCGGGTCACTCGATTCGGCTCGACACAGATATTTTAATATTGTCCGGCAAGTCGGACTAATTCTTGCCAATTTTAATTTGTTTTCTTTTAATGTCAGCTAACCATTACGTCAGCTAGATTACAGGGGTTACACGTTAGGCTGTGCATATGCCAAGAACCGTCCCAAGAACTTCGACGTAAAGCGCAAGCATTAATCGAACCTATAAATAGAGTTTTTTACAAGTTTGTCTTATATAAAGGTATTCCTAATCCCGCATATTTTTCTATCAAACGTCAACGTCACTATGCCAAAGTGGCCAATTGATTCCGTATACGAGCGCGTACGAAAACACCGACAACTTGGAAGAAGACGTGAAAGTGTTAGTTCTTCTTCTTCTGATAGCTCTGCTGCTTCAATTATTAGTGACTGCAGTAGTCAAAGTGACGTATCTGGTCCATCTCGTGCTGATAGCCCGGTTGCTTGCACTTCATATGGTTCTCAATACGAAGCCATCACCCTATTGAAAATGTCGACGTCGTCACGATGTCGTTCCGACGTCGCGTCTATGTCGTAAATGACGTCAGAAACGACGTAGGAAATGACGTATGAAACGATGTAGAAAACGACGTATGAATTTGGGACCGGAAACGACGTCTCTTACGACGTCCTTTACGACGTCTTTTATCACGTATTGTCGACGTCATCGTAGATAAGTTTATATAGAAAAAAAAAAAAAAAAATTCCGTGCTGCAGGATTTGAACTCAGAACCTCCAACTCCGTAGGCTCTTACCTTACCACTGCGCCACGACATTGGGTGAAAAACAATGATTCTTTCACGTAACTATATTGGAACATTGACTCAAAATGAAACCATATACGTAAAAGAATTTATATTTCATAAGCAATATCGTAGCGCAATGGCAAGGTAACAGCTTACGAGGTTGGAGGTCCCGAGTTCAAGTCCTGCAGCACGGGAATTTTTTTTTTTTTTTTCTACATAAACTTGTCTAAAACTTATGACAATACGTCATAAAAGACGTCGTAAGGGACGTCGTAAGAGACGTCATTTCCGGTCCCAAATTCATACGTCGTTTTCTACATCGTTTCATACGTCATTTCCTACGTCATTTCCTACGTCGTTTCTGACGTCATTTACGTCATAGACGCGACGTCGTGATGACGTCGACATTTTCAATAGGGCAACGATCAACCTGCACCTTTATCTTTGGAGCTAAATAACAGTAGTACTTTATTACTCGATGATTCCACAAGTGGAATGAGTTCAGATGAAGAAGTTCGCGATGCATCTATAGTCATCAGCCATTTCAGCAGTAGTTCCGATGTTAGTTCAGACAACTTGTCAAGTCAAAGTGAACCTGAAAATGCAGACAATGATCGGTTGAACCTACGAGAAACTTTGCGGTTATGGGCTGTTAGAAATATCAGTACCCTCAATCATAAGGTGATAACAGACTTACTACAAGGTTTAAGGGGGTTATCGTGCTACAAACAGCCTCAAAAGTATAACATGAGCGCTTGACTCCTGACTGTATCCCCTAGCGCCGCTTCCGTACCGAAACTTTTGTTAGTGACTGTTCACGCACACATAGTGGCGCTTTGTGTGTTCACACGCATACTATGCGCGCGCGTAAAACTAGCGACCCAGCAGCGCCACGAGTGAAGCGAAGCCATGAGATCAACGCGTAATGTCAATGCAGAGCAAACTTTACAAAGCTATATCTCGAAAACCGTGACGGCAAATGTCTTGATTCTTGGATATGTTATTTCAATATTGATGTTGAATTGTGTGTTAGTTTTTGGTGAAAATCGTAAGAAAACTTTTTGAGTTATGCCTCAAAACGTTAATGCTAGACGACGCTTCCCATAAGATACCATGTATAAGATTCTCAATTTGCCAATTTTTTTCTCGAGTTTGGTGCCGCTGAGGGCTCTGAAATTTTAATGTGTTAATTGCGGTACTAGAAGCTACTCATGTGAATTTTTTCACGACATTCGTAAGAAAACGAAATATCACGATAACCCCCTTAAGGTCATTGGGCCACAAACTTCCTTCTACGGCTGACGCGCTCCTACAAACAAAACGAACACCTGCCGGATTAGTCGAGAATATGGCTCTAAAAAATGGACAAACTGGCCGCTATGCATATTTTGGGATAGAACAAGAATTGTCTAAACGAATTTCTCCAGAAATTTATGATGAAGAAAAGATTAAAGTGATAATAAATGTTGATGGTTTACCGCTGTACCGAAATTCCAAGGAGCAATTTTGGCCAATATTAATGCAAGTGTCTCATGAAAAATATGTCAATAAGCCATTCGTCGTGGAGATCTTTTCAGGACCAGGAAAACCAATTACTCCTAACGTTTTTCTGAAAGATTTTATATCAGAAGCTGCGGAACTAACGAACAACGGCCTAACTATACAAGGAAAATTATATTTATTCGAAATCATTGCGTTTGTCTGTGACACCCCAGCGCGGGCTTATTTGAAATGCGTTAAATCACACGTTGCGTTTAGTTCTTGTGAGCGTTGTACAGTACGAGGAAAAACTATTAACCATCGGCGAGTATTTGCCAATTCAGATTGCGAACGACGTACCGCCGAATCATTTCGAAATAAAAATGACCCAGGCCATCACCTAGATGATTATATTTCTCCTCTACTCGAGATACCAAACTTTGATATTGTGAAATCAGTGACTCTTGATTATATGCATCTATTGTGTGTAGGTATTATGAAAGCTTTGCTTCAGAAATGGATGTCTGGGAATGTATTATCAAGAATACCGAATCGAAAACTAGAGATATTGTGTCAATCATTGATATCCTTACAAAAAGATATTCCTGTTGAATTTCAGCGTAAAAAACTAGATTTAAATGACTTAGCGAACTGGAAGGCGACACAGCATAGATTTTTTATTTTGTATTGTGGCGCTCTACTATTGGAACAGATATTGCCACTGGAAAAATATAGGCATTTTATGCTTTTATTCGCTGCATGTCGCATCTTGTGTGGTCGAAAAACAGCAGTGGAAATGGTTGATACTGCGGCAGAGTACCTCAGAAAATTTTTCATATTATTACCAACACTTTATGGAACCGAAAGTCAAGTTATGAATTTCCATAATCTCTTGCACATAGCTGATGACGTGAGGCATTTGGGAATGCCTTTGAGTAATTTTTCAACGTTTCCATTTGAGAATACTTTGGGAATGTTGAAAAAATTAATTAGGACACCACGACTACCCCTATCTCAGATATGTCGACGTCTATCGGAAATGAAAATGGCATCCGAAGATCTGGTACAACCACACGCTTTAATCATTAAGTGTAATCGAAAGATGAATTTTGATCAATGTAAATACAAGGCTGGATACAAAGAAAATTACTCTGGAAGGTATGCGAATAAAGATTTCACACCCCAATAACGTTGTTCAGTTACGAAATGGGAATATTTTTGAAGTGAAGAAAATTTTTGCATTCCGAGAGCCCGTGCAAAGTGCGTCAGATTTGTCAGTAGAAGGACAATTGATCGGAATAAGGGACAGTGCATTTGATTACCCTTGTGATTCTGAAGCCTAGTAGGAACAGTACGGTTTTTGGCATCTGAAATTCAAAAAAAAATGTTTCAAATTGTCTGTCGAACAAAGAACGTATTGTCTTGCTTTATTACATTAAACATGTTTAAAAAAAAGAAGAAACACAGTCCCATTGAATTAAATTTTGAATAATTCTCACTTACCTGATCGTTACGTAAAGTAACTTGAGAAAAAGCATAAAGTTTCACAATCCCTTCGAATCTTGGCGCCGAATCATAGCCAACTCCATACTCACTCAAGTCACTCTGCGCTGCAGACCACTGCGCAACGAAACCGCGTTGCTAACGGTCTTTTCGTTCGCAACAGATAAATAGAATATTGAATTCAATTGATGTCGAGATGATGGCTTTACAAGAAAATACTACGCACGTTGTCGTTCAATATCGTCGGCAATTTGAAAATGATAAATTGTTGGTGGACCTAGTTGTACGAACATGGGTATTTTATGCTCCAACGATGGAAAAGTGGATCTGCAAGTATCCACGACCCAAAGACGCTATGCACGTGATCAAACGAGTCAGAGATTGTATGCCGCCAAAAGAAGATTTTTTTGACTATGAGGTGCACATAATAAAGGAAGCGAGTGAGTTTGAAAAATTGTGACGCATTACTTGCAAACTTTTGCTGTTCGTCCGAGTAAAAAAATAAAAAGAAATAATAAAATAAAATCAATGAAAAATATCTACCATTTTACTCTAGGTTCTTACAAAATTGGTTTAAAGTACCTAAAAGAGTCTTATAAAACATCTAAGATCAGAAGTATTGATGGAGAACTTGACTATGACCCCAATGATCCAGAAACTCCAGAGATATATTCTCAAAAAGATGTTATGAACATTTTGAACTCCCGTCCAACAAAATAGTTGAAGAAAAAAGCCCCGACGACGATGGTAATAATCAAGAAAATCAACATTTTTGAAGCCATGTCTCATATCTTACCTCTATTTACAATATTCTCACAGAACCGAGTAACCGAAAATCTGGAAAGAAGCGAGGAGTAAAAGTTCCAACTAAGCATAAAGAATATAACAAAGAAAAAAGCCCCGTCGATGATGGTAATGATCAAAAAATCATTATTTTAGCAACATTTTTGACGCCATGCCTCACATCTCACCTATATTTATAATATTCTCATAGAACCGAGTAACCGAAAATCTGGAAAGAAGCGAGGAGTAAAAGATTTGACTAAGCCTAAAGAATATCAAAAAGAAAAAAGCCCCGTCGACGATGGTAATGATCGAGAGAATCATTATTATAGCAATATTTTTGAAGCCATGCCTCATATCTCACCAATATTTCCCATATTCTTATAGGACCTAGTAACCGGAAAAAAACAAAATCCAGCACAGCCAAATCAGTTCAGCGTTCTGTTTCACGCCAGATCGTCGAAGAAATTGTTCAGTCCCCACCTAGCGACGGTGAAATTGATCGTAGTACAAGTGGTGGGTATGATGTTAAACTTGTGGGAAAAAGTGAACTCACAAAATAAATATTAAATATTCTTATTAGAATATATAATATATTTATTCTCTTAGAAATGTAGTTCCTTCTCCAATTATCTTCAATTTATTAATTATTTAATTAATTTTTTTAGACTCTTCGGCTGAGGCGGAATCAGATACCGAAGCAATGGAGTATGGTAATTCTCAAAAGTTTTGAATCCAGATATCAAATGTATAATGAGTATTTTTATTGTTAACATACCTGCTTCTTGTTCAAAGCAATGTAACTCTAGAAGCTTTTTCATATAAAGAGAGTGAGTATTCGTCAGATGAGACAGCGGGTGTACGCTCACTAGCAAGAGCAGAAATATCTACACCCGCTAGAAAAATTCGCTCACCACGTGCAGAAAAGTCTGCATCGCGACAAGTTGATAAAGAACAAGAAAAGGAAAGAAAAAGAGGACCGAAAGAGACAAGAGACAAAAGACAAGAGACCCTGACGAGAGAAGTGGAACCTTCAACATCGAGGGATAACCAATGCTCTCCGAGGCCAAGAACGCCTTCACCGGCACGAAGTCATAGAGATCCTCCTGTTGTTGCTTCGCTAACTGATTTAAAAGATCTTGAGAAGAGAATGAACGCAAAGATAAATAGTTCCAAGCGTAGTATATTGTACAACATGGGGAAAATATATAGAGCTGTGAAAGCACATAGAGTCGCTGCAGGAAATGGTGCATCAATAGACGCGGAGGATTCGCTAGAAACCGTACTGGATATGCGTTTTCCGGTGGAGAATATTGCTGACTTCGAAAGTCTCGAGGAAAAAATGAAGGATGCTGATGCGAAAACAGTTATGGTATTTATACCGCTTATATTTAAATAACTGCATTCAATTACTCTTGAACTAGTTTTTATTTCATTTTCTTCTATAGTGTTCTTGATCGAATATTGAGAACTCAGTCTAATTGACATATAATCTTAACAAAATGTTTGCGTTTCCTGTTTCAGAAAAAATATATGTCACTATTTGCTTGTGGAACTACACCACAAGAAGACATCGCGAATATTCTACCAGAATTGATAAGGAAGAACGTACAGCTACTCTTCAGCGAATCAGGAAAAGTTCAAAAAGGAAAAGGGAAGCAAAATTTCAGTATCACGGAGACATATTCTTGCATGGAAGGTGAGTTTATCTCTACCCGAGTAAAAATGATTTTATATAATTATATATAATTATATAGAATTATACAAAAGTTATATAGAATTGTATAAAATTATATAGAATTATATATAAAAATCCATGTAAGTTTTATAGAACTTTATATAATTATATATAACTTTATAGAGTTATATAGAATCATATAGAGTTCTATATAGGATCCAAAACAAGCTTATATGTGGGTTTTATAGAACTCTATATAATTATATACAACTTTATAGAGTTATATAGAATTATATAGAGTTCTATATAGGATCTATAATAAGCTTATATGTATATTATATATATTTATAGAATTCTATATAATTACATACAACTTTATAGAGTTATATATAATTATACAGAGTTCTATAAAAGCTACATATAAGCTTGTTTTGGATCCTATATAAAACTCTATATAATTATATATAACTTTATAGAGTTATGAAACCCACTTATAAACTTGTTTTGGATCCTATATAGAACTCTATATGATTCTATACAACTCTGTAAAGTCACGTTATGAATTTCGTCGCTCTTTAAAGTTAAATATAATTATATAAAGTTCTATAAAACTTACATGGATTTTTATATATAATTCTACATAATTCTATACAATTCTATATAACTTTTATATAATTCTATATAATTCTATGAAATCATTTTTACTCGATTCTTAAAAAATCTACCCATGCTTTGTGATTCTTTTCGTTTCAAATTTAGGAAAGAGTCCGGCTTCAGTATAATTTTATAGAGATATATATAGAATTTTACAGAATCATATAGAATTTTAAAGAATTATATATAATCTTATAGAAGTATATATAATTCTACAGATATATTGACCCGATAGGAATATATAGAATTTCATAGAATTTTATAGAATTTTATAAAATTATATAGAATTCTATATATTTCTATCGGGCCAATATTTCTATAGAATTATATAGAACAATTCTATATAATTCTATATAATTCTATAAAATCATTTTTACTCGGGTAGCTATTTGATCCTATCATGGAAATAAAGTAAAGATTTTGAGATGTATTTTTTCTGTTTAGCCCATGCTGTGTTTTTATGAGGTAACAGTAATTATTTCTGTAGGATTCTTACACAAGTGTCATTTTGTTGATAAAAGTATAACCTCTTCAGTCTCAATTTGTTGCCGTTATAGGTCTATAAATATTAAATATATATTAGTTTATAATAATCAAAATGAATGTTTGTTTCACTTTTAGAAATATTGATGAATAAATATAAGGAAAAGTTCGGCCGAAAACAGATCAAAAGTCACACTGGCACATGGTTGTCCCGGGCAGGGGACCGTGAAGGTGGAAAAAACGAAAAGAACTGGAAATGCCTGATAGTTAAACGTTTGCACTTTACATTTTTTTTTTTTTTCTGTTTCCCTCACGTTAAGTCGATTTTACTTTCAATTTTACGATGGTATTAATGTAAAACGACGTATTATTTAGTTGATAATAAAAAAGTTAAAATCCACATGACATAATTTATTTTAAACATAACAATTGCTCACTAATTTTCGACGTCTAGGTAAGATTTGGGTCAGGCGTGGGTCAACTATTGGCTAATCAATTGGACCACTAATGTCCCAGCTGTTGAAAACGGTGGTTGGAGAAATTCATTACACCAGATCTGGGACGAGCATCGGCAAAACGTTTGAGACATGGTTGTCCCATTCATTCCGCCATAACTAATTCATTCGTTGGTAAACGTTTGGAATGCGCTAAAATTAAATATTGGCCCGAGCGTTTTCTAAGTAATGGCCCAGAAATGGAAATATGGGTTAAAACAAGCTTGGCCCAAGGATTGGCAGAACATGCTGCCCAGTCTCGGCCTTATGTTATCATATCAAGCGTCGCCCACGCTGGGTTTTTTGGTCTGTTCCAACGCTCGACGACGTCTGGGCTAGACATTGCCGAGGCCTGGGCCAATGGTACATGCACGCATGGGTATTTTTTCCGTGGGGGCTTTTGCACGTAGTTTGCATAATAGTGCAGTAAAAATTCAAAATTGATATGCAATGCATACTTGACAATTACGATTGATATGATATAATATACGACGTGTACAATCGATATGATGGATACGACAAAGATAAGGGGATACCTCGTGTCCGATTGCAGAAACGATATGTGCGGGATGCGATGGACCCCTTCGAATGGTGGGCTGAAAATGACTTCGCAAAGCACTTAAGATTTTCAAAGCGTATTGTGATAAATTCAATTTTACCACAAATTGAGCCTGCGTTGAGATCCGATTCGATGCGATCGTTTGCCTATCCCTCCAGTTCAAGAACTGTTGCTGTGTAACCCTCGGTAGATTTTTTTTCTATGATTGAATTTCGATCACACTATACGTATGGTTAGGTACACACAACACTTCGAAGGGCATCGTTTACATATTTGTATACTCGGGGGCCCTGTATAAGGCTAGCCACCGTAATCATCCTTCGGCTGATCGCTCATTAGCTGAATAATGAAACTAGTTCCAGTTTGAGAATATATCAACTGAGTAAGACTTGAGAAATGACTATTAGATAGCGCATGGCCTGAGACAAGAATAGTATCTTGAAAGTGTATCACTTGATACACTCTTGAGACGAGATCTGAGCACCGACTATTAATACAGGCCTAAGAGTGACTCAAGTACACCTTACTTGAGAGGCACTACTGAGTGTTATTTTAAGGGTTATTTTGAGTGTTATTTTGAGTGTTTTCTCCGTAAGGGTAGGTCCTGTGTGGGTACCTGTAGTAACCTATAAGGGTATCATAGGGCGTTCGAAGGACTTGCAAGGTATGGTATTATGGTATAGGTCCTACAAATGTACCACAAAAATCCGCGTGGGTGCTTTACCGGACCTGACAGGACCTCTATAGGCATCCTACGTTAGCATACAGGACCCGTAAGGTCCGATATATGTTCGCAATAACCTACGTAGGTGTTTTGTAGGCCCCAGTGGGACTAATCTGGGTATTCTACGCTGACATACAGGACCCATGAGGGTCGATATACTGCCGCAATAACCCATCTAGGTGTTTTTCCCCACATAGCACTGAATATCACAGCAACATTGCAGATATTTCTGCAATATTCCTGCAATATTGCAATATTCCTGCAATGTTGCTGCAATATTCGGTGCTATGTGGGTCAGGCCCCAATAGGACCCACATAGGTGTTCGTAGTTGGCATACAGGACTCATAAAATCCGATCTGTATTCGCGATCACCTTAGTAGGTGCTTTACAGGCCCCTATAAAACCCACATAGATATCCTACGCCGGTATGCAGGACCCCTCAGGTCCGATATATGGTTGCAATAACCAATTTAGGTGCTTTTTAGGTCTCAATAAGGCCCGTAAATTCGCCGTACATACGGTGGTAAGAATGTCGGATAGGGTATTATATACATATTGTGTAACTCGTGGATACGGCATTTTTCCTTGCATACTTTAATACATATACCCAGGTATTTGTACCCACATAGGTCCTAACAGCCATATAGCTATCGTAATTTGGGACAGATCCGTATGAGAATATACCATACAGGTGAATGGACCTATATAGGACCCATACCCATACGTGGTTATGTCTTGCCGGTTGGAATTGGTGGTCGTGCCTGTGTGTAGTGCTTGATTTATTAGACGTAATGCGAGTTTTAGTGAACTTTTATTATTAGAGTTGTGCCTAGGGTTACGAGTGTATGCGTAGGTATATCTAGCCGAGTTTGTGGACTGCAGTCACTTCGAATTACCTAGGTTTTTGAGTTTTGGCATATTGGGAGTGGTACGTTGCGCTGGTTATCTCGTCAGTCCGACCTGCTTCGATGCTCAGCTGGGCTAGCTTGTTGACGGCGTGTTTATTTGGTATTTGCGCGTGCACATGTGAGTGCTATAGGTGTGCTGGTCTATAGTTAGACTGGTATTTGGCTGGCCTTTAACTGATCTGGCTGGACATCTTGTTGTGGTGTTGTTGTGGTGTGTGTGGATCTCCAAGCCTGCTGTCTCTGTTGACTATATCGATAATGACCCCTCAGTGTGGTATATGCAGCGCTTTTGTCTCTTCAGCCGAAATTTCTTGCCGTGGCACGTGTGCGCGTCTTTTTCATGCTAATTGTGTGAAGAAACAATTGCAGCTGTCCTCTAGACCCCAACCGGGTAACTATAGCATTCGATGCACGATGTGCAAGTCCCCGCAAAATTCTGCCGCTTCCCGGTCCGGGCGGACTTCGCAACGCTCTGGAGGGTCAGTGCAAGTTGATCGGGCTGGCAACGTCCATCAGCCTCCTGGTTCGGTGTCAGAACCTGGACCCGCGTCTGGTGTGGAATCTGTTACTCTAGCCTCCTTGGCGGCGGACATTAGAGCGGTGGTGGAGGCTGTTGGGTCTGCCAATGTCCAGGTCGAGAAGCTCAAAAAACTGGATGAGCTCGATGACATCAAGGCTGGGTTGGATAAGTGCTCGCGGGAAATAGGCTGCATGTCATCTGATATACAAACCCTTGGGGGTAGGGTGGAGGACCTGGCCATGGCTCATGTGGGTCTAGGTACGCGGTGCCAGGCGTTGGAGGATCGTGCTGAGGCTGCCGAAGATCAATTGAGGGAGCTGGCAAGCGCTGTGCAAAACATCCAAGCCAGTGGTCCAAGCTCTGGCACTCGCAGCTTACAGCGGTCCTGCGATCTACTTTCCATGAGGGTTGACAAGTTTGAGCGTCAGCGCCGGGACTATGAAGTTATCGTGACTGGATTGCCCGGCTTACCTGGCGTGTCTTCGCTGGGTGAAGCGTCGCGTCTAGCTGCTGCCTTGGGTGTAGCCTGTGCTGCGGCCGATATAGATGAGGCCTTCCGTATTCCCGGCCAGGCTGACAAACCTCGCCCGCTCATTATCAGGTTCACCACCGTCCTGATGCGGAATCTGTGGTTGGAAAAGTATCGGGCTATGAAGAATTTGTGCGCCAAGGACATCGATTCCAAACTCCCTGAAACCGGGTGTTTATGAAGGAGCCGCTTCTGCCTGCTGAACGTGCCCTACTCAATGCCGCTCGTAGCTCTGCGCGCCGGCTTGGCTATAAGTATGCGTGGGCGAGGCGTGGTCTTGTTTTTCTCAAGAAAAATGATGGGGATCAACCTCTCCGTATCCGATCCATGGATGACCTAGATGGTTTGTCTGGTTCGGATGACTGACTGCTCCGAGGGACCCTATCATCGCGTCCCCCTCCGGGTCCTAATCTGCCGGGCTCGGGGCTGAGGGGTGTTGCCGCTGCTGGCGGGTCGAACTTAAAGATCTGTCATACTAATGCTCAGTCGCTTACTGCCCATTTTGATGAATTTTCTGTTTATTTTAAGGCCAACTTCCACCACATCATTGCCGTATCTGAGACATTCCTTATGGAGACTGTATCCGATGAACTGGTCGGCATGCAAGACTACTCTCTGTTTCGAAGGGACAGATTGGGCAAGGGTGGTGGGGGTGTTGCTGTGTATGTCCATAATAGTCTTAGTGCCCGTGTAGTTCTAGCCTCGGCGGAACGTTATTGTTATAAGCCAGAGTTTTTCATTTTAGAGATATTAGGTCTCAATGCTTCTAAGTTGCTGTTTGCTGTTGTCTATCGGCCTCCCAAGGTCGGCCTGGTGTGCGAGTTCGAGGATGTTATCCCTGCGCTGTTGCAGGGGTGCAATAATGCTATCATAGTTGGTGATTTTAACGTCGACTTCGTATCTTGTTCCTCCGACTCGCGGCACCTGCGCACATTTTTTCAGTGCAACAACCTGCATGTCGTTCCGTTTGCGCCCACTCACCACACCGCGAGCTCGGACACCTGGTTGGATCTTTGTGTGGTTGATGATATTGATAAGGTAGTAAGTCAGGGTCAATCAGGGGTGCCGTTTCTGTCAGGGCATAAGCTTATTTTTATTGAATACTTGCTTAGAGTCCGCAAAATGGAGCCGAAGTTCATAACCTTCCGGGATCTGACGAATATTGATGCTCAGGCCCTCCATAGTGATCTCCTGGCCCTTGACTGGTCTTCTATGAGCGATGTGTCTGTGTCTATTGATGATAAGGTTGCTTTACTAAATGTTCGGGTTCTTAACTCTCTTGATGTGCATGCCCCGTTACAAACTAGAAAGATTAGACGCCCACCTGCGCCATGGCTTTCCGATGATGTCAAACGGCTGATGCGTGTGCGTGATGCTTGCTTCAGGAAGTTTCGTAGGTCTCGGACTTCCTCACTGTATGACGAGTACAGGCACCTGCACGGAAATATATATATGCGAAAACTATATGCAACATATATGTCGCACTTATAACATATATGTGCGCAAAATCCAAAGATGTTCGCATATATTATAACATATATGTACGCATTTACATATATGTATCCTATATGTTAGATGAATTTTACATAGTGTTGACATCTATGTCGACATCTATGTCGACATACATGCCACTACATGTATGATGACATTTATATCAAACTTATAAAAAATAAATGTTACTTATATTTTAGCGCAAAAAACAAATATATATATTTCCGTGCGGGCAGCTCAGGAATCAAGCGCAATCGGCCGTAGGCGCGGCTAAGGCTGGGTACTATGAGCGCCTGTTTCCTTCTTTAAAGGACGCTGGCTCTGTTTGGGCCGAATTCCGGCGGCTTGGGCTTGCTAAACCTAGGCATACTGTCATACCCGAAGAGCTGACCCCGGAGGCAATTGGTGCGCACTTTGCGTTAGCCTCTTCATATGACAGCCATCGCTGCGCAGTGGGGCCGATTGCCCTTGATTCGGGCTTTGATTGCGATCGGTTCTACTTCAGGCATGTCACGCCATTTTGTCTTGCGCAATCTATCTTGTCCTCCAAGACCGAGGCTAGAGGGGTTGATGGGCTGTCGGCCAGTTACCTGAAGATATGCATGCCGATTACCTCGGTCTTATGGTAGCTTCTAATCTTTCATGGGATGACCATGTTACCGTGGTCAGTAACAAAGTCAATGGAGTACTTCATCAGCTCAAGATTGAAAAGGATCTGCTCTCGGTCTCGCTCCGTAAATGGCTTGTCACAGCGCTAATCTTTCCGTTATTTGACTATTGCGCCTGTGTTTATAACAATTTACCTGGAGTTTTGGATGTAAGGCTGCAGCGCCTTCAAAATGCATGTGTTAGATTCGTTTTTGACGTTCCTCGGGATGAGCATATTACTGCCCATAGGCTTGGGCTGCACTGGCTCGCATTGAAAAATAGGCGTCTCTAGCTCATTGGGTGCCTCCTGTTCACAGTCCTGGCTACGGGGACCCCTGCCTATCTGGCTGAGTCTTTTCGGCTAATCGAGCCGGGGTCCAGAAGGTTTACTAAATCCACGGCCTCGGGGCTCAAATTGCAAGTTCCAAGCAGTCGCACCTCGACCTACCAGAGGTCGTTTGTGGTGGCTGCGTCTAACCTTTGGAATTCTCTCCCTTACTCGGTGGTTAGTGCTGGGTCCCTCTCGGTCTTTAGGTCGAGACTCTATGCCCACCTGTATGGCCTCGAGGTTGCTGCCTATAACTCCCTCTTGCGCTGAACTGTGCTTGGTCAGTGAGGCTGGTCATTAGTTCATTAGTTCTTTAGTTCGCTTGGTTGTTATTATTCTTTAATTGTTGTATCCTTCTTATTCTTGATGCTGGCTACTTACCTACCTATTTATTTATTTGGTACTTGTATTTATTTGTTCACTCATTCATTTATTTACTTATTTTTCTAGCTACTTGCTATTTGCCTATTAGCCTATATTTGTCTACTCGCCCATTAGTTATTACTTATTAGTTCATTACTCTGTTATTAGACTGAATCCCTAACTTATTTCGTTATTTTTATCTTTACTGGCTTTCATTTATGCACACTCTGTATTACCATTCCTGCCTTTTGCTTATTGTCTTCATAATTATTTATAACCGATTCTGTTTTATATATGTATTTTGTATGCTGCCATAGGGGACTTGTCCCATGGCATAATAAATCTAATCTAATCTAATCTAATCTAATACCCGTATAGGTATGGAACCCATATCTATACAGGCGTGCCTACATACATGTCCTATATAGGTTTTCCTTCTATACATACACACCCATATAGGTCTCAATCCTATATATATATTAGGGTGGTCCTTATTTGGGGTATGTTGGAATTTTTTTCGACGATAGTCCTAAATCGGTTCCAAATAAATCAGACAAAACGCCTGCCAAGTTTAAGCCCTTAATATTAATATTAACCTGGCCCCCACGACAGTCAAAGTTTTAAATGGCAAATTGCATGTATTTTTTAAAACTAAACATTAAAATGCCATAACTCCGATGATTATGGATGAAAAAATCTAAAATTCGGTATAGTCATTTGCACTTGTAGGATGTGCAAAATGGTGCATTCGAATTTTTTTTCAGGTAATTATATTATTAACTTTTGATGCTTAACTTTGAGGGAAATTTTGTTTTTCCATCACACTGAAAGGTAAGAATAAAATGATCTAAAAAAATTTCGAATGCACCATTTTGTACATCCTACAAGTGCAAATAACTATACTAAATTTTAGATTTTTTCATCAATAATTACACAGGTCTACAATGATTTTGGTGCCGCTAAAACTAAAGCAGATATTAAGTATATTCGATATCCTGACTCCAGCAATATCCTTATTTTTTTAATGCTACGTGTAGTTTTCGAGAAATCGCAGGTGTAAAATAAAATGAAAATAAACGATTTTAAAACATTTTGTTGAATTATTCTACATATACCACGACATATCAGCGTTACTAAGTAAGAAATGAAATCAATTAAATATAATGACTATAAATATGACAAAATACAGTTTTTTGGTAATTATCTATAGATATAAACCTGGACGTAGCTTCAATGTTTTGACGACTCCGTACGACTTCTCGAGGGTTAATTAACCAAATTATAACAAAGAATCGTCGGCACCAAGATTTTTTTATTTATTTGTAGGCCTGTGTTATCGGAGTTATGGAAATTCAATGTTTAGTTTTGAAAAATACATGCTATTTCCCATTTAAAACTTTGACTGTCGTGGAGGCCGGGTTAATAATAATATTAAGGGCTTTAACTTGGCAGGCGTTTTTTCTGATTTATTTAAAAATCGGACGATCTGCAGATCTGCATAGATCATTTTTTTCGCATTCTGATTTCCTACAATTCATCTCACGGGAGCATCAAAATTACTTCATTAGTTTGGATTTTACAGGCAAAAAACGAAAAAATAAACGATTTTTTGCTTTTAAATGTTTATAACAAAGTTTGCAATGGTAGTTTCGAGTGGGGTTTACAACCGAATATAACTACGGACTGTCTTCTGTGTAATGGCACCATCGGCATCCTGTTGATATTTTTGTCACAGAATCACTCATTTTCTGCTCTATTGCTTGGCCTACTATGGGTCAGGTATCGCAACAGTACAGGCTCGATTTGGTCAAATATTATCTCGACTTGATTTTGCATGACTGAAACTAGAACGAGACGGGAACGCTACCCATAGTGTGTATACCACCTTTAAAAACAACGAAACAATATTTTACTGGACCGAGGCCGGAGTTAGAGCGGACCGTGAGCGGACCTATAGTGTGAATCGGCCCTAAGAAGGACTCTGAAATTCCCAAAATATCTATTTCATGTTTATTAATTAATTCATTAACCTCATTAAAATTACCCATTAGAGACTGAGGATTGACATACCCTATCTTCACGTTACGCTCACTCGATTCTTTAGTGGGAGGCCTGGGCTTCTGTAATTGCTAGTTAGTTGTTTTGCCTCGGTTACGCGTGGATCTGGTCGTTGCATCTCTTTTGGCCAAAGGCTGCTGACTCCCTTCCTCAGATTTGTGCTTTTTTTGGGACTTGCTCGTCCCCCCCGGTGTTGGCGTCTCCTCCGAGTTCCGTTCCTGGCGTGCGTTCTGAATGGGGATTTCGATGTCCTCAGTACTATGAAATATCAGAGTGCCTGCTCCATCCTCCATGCGTCCAAATACCTTGCCGTTTTTCGTCCAGGCGTATTTCATGAGGTTGTCTTTTTTTGCACTTCTTGCCTCAAGAAACACTTGACTCAGGTGAGGTGTCAGTTTGTCATTCACAAATATGTTTGATGTATCATTGAGGTCTAGCCCGATGTCCGAGACCAGCAGAGGATTATTCCTTGCCTCGAGTCTTTGTTGCAGGTTATTTTTTTACCCCCGCGTTCGAGAATTCGGCAACTATTGTGGGATGGATGGTGACTCTTGACTCCGCGCGATTAGCATGTAGAGGCTGACGATAGCAGTTGGAGACGTCATTATCATTGAGCTTCATTCCTGTCGCTAGAGCTATGTTGTCTACTATGTTCTTCAGGTTCTCGCCGGGAGCTTGAGGGACCCCTTGGATATCTATAAAGTTTTTGAGTTGAGTTTGCCTCATTTGCTCGATAGAACTCTGAAGTCTTGACATTTGGGTTTTCAGTTCACAGTTCACAGCTGTAACTTTGGCTAGTTCTCGTGAATCAGTCGTCGATTTGTTCTCCAAGCTTTTGATCCTCTTTTCATGACCTTCAAGTTTGTCTTTACAGAATTTTACGTTGGAGTTTACCTCGTTCAGAGTAGTTGTCTGCTTTTCCATTAAGGCAAAGAGATCATTCAGCGTGCGTTCTTTTTCTTCAGCTACTGGCATTGTGAGTGCGTGCTGCGGCTCAGCTGTTCAAGCTGCCCCCACTTCCAACTCCGACAGCGCTTCAATTTGGCTACGCCCCTTTCCTATCAATAGGAACGAATACCACCGGTTACAAGTTGTTGCGATGATAAGGTCAATAACTCAGTGAACTTGATTATCAACTGTCACTCGGCCGCCCTCTTAGATGCAAAGATAGGCCGTCAGGTGTCGACGGTCACTATTCTCTTGTAAATAGACACCCAACTGATCACTGTATAATCATTAGCTTCACATGTGCACTTTTAGTCTTGTTGCGTATTGGATTATGACACTGATAAGCCTCTTGTCACCCGCACACCACTATCACTGTCAAGATTCAGTTTCCGACCACGTCCAAATCACCACGCCCGAGGTAGCCGGTTCTTTCTCTGACAGATGTATTCCGCTTTCTGCCGTTGTGTTTATATCGCCATTTAATTGTGGCTTTTGCGTAATGTTGCGTTTGCCACTAACTGTCACTATCACTGTCACTTTATTTGACTTAATTTGTTGAGGAAGCGACTGGTAAGTAAAATTGAAGCCTAGCTATGATACCGTTTATGTTCCCTTCTCCCTCGTGTCTCTCTTCGATGCCTTGGTTCACTTTTTAACTAGAGATTTTTGATTAATTCACGGAGCACTTGAAGAAGACAACCAGACGACAGAGAGAGAGAGAGAGAGAGAGAGAGAGTTTTTGTGTGAGAGCTTTGTGAATGATTGTGCTGTATAACGACTCGTGCTAGAGTACTTGGATTATTGATTTGGATTTTGGATTATTGGATTACTGATTTGGCATAAGACGACCCACATATATACCCCCGGCTCTCCGACCGTATTGCTAAACATTACCGTGGAAAATACAAGGGAAAAAAGCCGATAGTGTTGGCTCTTTTTACGTCTATTTCACGTAAAAAAAAGTTTCAATAGTTTTGAAAAATTTAAAGTCAGAAAATGTAGAAATCCGGTCGGTTTTTCCTGGAATTTCCCTCATATCTCTTTACCCTGGTGAAAATAATTTCTACGCCAAAATACGAAAACATTCAAAGCGTAAAAAAGCGTAGAGAATCGTAGTTTTTCGTAGGTTTTCGTAGTTTTCCGTAATTTATCGTAGTTTTAGAAGTAGAAAACTACGAATTTCCACGACAAATTACGAAAATCTACAGTCTTCAAGCACCGGAATATCAGTTCTACGATTATCTATGAAAATCTACAAAGATCTACAAACAAAATGGAGCGAAGTCTTTTTTTGAGTTCATCCTGTAGTTTTGTAAATAGAAATCTCCGGATTTTCATGAAAAATCATGAAAACCTCCAGTCTTCAAGCGAAAGAATATCAGTTCTACGAATATGTACGAAAAACTACGAAAAATGATTTAGCTTCATTTCGTTCGTAGGTCTTTGTAAATTTTCGTAGATATTCGTATAATTGATATTCCGTTGTTTGAGGACTGTAGAGACCCATGATGACGGACGAAAAAAAGGATTTTTCAAGCCCCCCGCAGAGGGAATTATTATTATTCTTCGTTTCCACGGTATAAAAAATAGGTTCCACTGCCTCAAATCAATGCCGATATAGTGTTGAACTCTCAAGACCAATTCTCAAATATTGTCTGTAGTAATACCACAAGACCTTCAAAATTATCGGATATTTCCCGATTGTTTTGCTGCGTGACATCGAGAGGGCTAAGTTTTGCAGATTTTTGTGCAAAACTTAGCCCGTTCGTTGCTACGCAGGATCAAAACAACTTTTTTTCGTCCGTCATCGTGGGTCTCACGCGAAAAAATTCAGAATTACACACAGAATTTTTCGTAATTTTTCAAGAATTTTCGAAACGTTGGAACATGGTGTCTCGTTTGTTCAAAATGATAAAAGTGCTCAGAAAAAAAGAAGGAATAATGATCCCATCGTGGGAGGGGTGTCAAAATGATCGAAATAAAAAAAAAAAAGATTTTCGACAATTTTTCGAGATTTTTGAAGAATGCCAATTTCAAAATGGGTTTGAATAATCATGGAAAATTAACGGTTGGAGGGAAAAATCTGAAAAAATTCAGCAGTGCTTTTTCGAGGTCGTAGAATCGTATAAAAAATCGTGAAGCGAATCAAAAATGGTGAGGGAAAAACATTGGTCGAGTTCACGTTGAATTCTCCATATATATAATATATGGGCATATCCATGGAATTTTTAACTTTTGTGAGGGATAGTAGTTGTCTCCATTTCATGTACAAATTTGAGACCTCAAGGGTGTTTTCGATTGACAAATACTTTTTCTCAAAGGTAACTGTGATGTTCTAGTATATTTAAATTCATTTCCGCATGTCATGAGTACAAAAATCGTCGAGAAAATGACAAGTCACTGTGAGGATGGAGCACTTTTTTTTATTTAAACTACTATAACTTGTTGACCGAAGATGATAGCAACTTAATTTTTTTTTTCATTAATTGTGAACACGTAAACAATAGGAAAATGTGGGACAGATAACTGTGCCGGTCAGGAGAGCTATAACAAAAATTAATGAAATAGCGATGACGACATTTTTTGAATTGAAGATGATTTTACTTTTTTAATTACAACTTTTTGACCGATCCATTTGAACGAGTGACCTTAAAGTATCTTATTCTACTTATCTTAAGCTATAAAAAGGTACCTGACCGGAAAGTGTGCCCAGAACCTGAAAAAAGTTTCAAGCTTTTGAAAATGACTATCTGAAGAATAATTCGAAGAAAAAAATCACTATTTCAGCTGGCACACATGTATTTTGATTGCGATCTCATTCCAAGCAATAGTAATTGTTAAAATTCGTAATAAGAAGTATATTATCAAATCGGTCGCTATTTTTATGCATATTTGGAAGAGATAAATACAAACGAGTAAATATTTTCAGAAATCATCAATTTTCATAGTTGTTGAAAAAATGTTCACAAACATATCTTTTACGTGCAGTATCCCAAATGTCGTTTTAAACAGCACGAGTAGTTATTTTTTATTCATTTTCATTAATTTTTTTTTTATTTCAATTTCTTTTTGATTTCTGTTTTTTTTTTTTTTTCAATTTTATTCCATTTTTTTCGTTTATTATACGCGTAAGACTCTAGCCGCCGTCGAACCGGAGCGCAAATTCGATCAAAAAAATAGTTTTTCAAAGATTATTTCAAAAAGAAAATTGAATTTTAATTTTTCCTCCATCAGAACTTGACCGAGCCTTGAAAATGAATTATTTTAATTTTTTTCGTGTATACTGAGACTCAAGAACACAGATCATTCTAGTTTTATAGGTGTGCCGTCAATTTTTCTGAAATTTATTCTTATACCTCAAAAGTTAAAAATTCCATGGATATGCCCATATATATTATCGTATCGCATTCTATGACTATCCTTGAAAAACTACGGTGAACTACGGATATTTACTACAAAGATCGCATACAGTATCATCCCATTCTACGACTATCTACGAAAAATTATGACAAAATACGGAAAACCACGATGAACTACAGATATTTACTACAAAGGTCGAAATCATATCGAATTTCGTTCTAGAACTATCTACGAAAAACTACTACTTTGTGCAAAATCTGACGTAAAAAAAAACTACGAAAAGTCCGAAATCCTCTACTTTTTCGTAGATCATTTTCGTAGTTTGGCGTAGAAATTATTTACACCAGGGTAACCAGTTGAGTCCCGTGACTTTTCTTTACACGAAAATTTGCGGGAAAAATAGCCGCATTTTATGATGAACAATGTACCACAAAAAAGTTTGGGGAACGAGATCAATACCGCGTTTTTCGCGTTTTTTTCACCATTAACTAAAAATCGACTTTGTCTCGCGGCAACATCGAAAAGTACATCAAATTACGAAACTTTTGACCTACTTGATTTTTAGGCACGGACATGTAGCTTAGGAGCTACAGCGATTTGAAAAAAATAATTAAAAATTTGTGCATCGCTGTTACTCGCGACCTGTAAAAGGTAGAATTTTCATTATTTAGAGGAATTTTTTTTTCAACCCATTACTCAACTTGACTAAGTTTGAGACAAATCGAAAAGGGTGTGGACAACCAATTGTACATTTCATATGGAACTCCCCATAGATAGTATAGAAATAACAATGATTTGCTCAAAATTAGGTTGATACAGGAATATTGAAATTATAATGATGTATAGATACGATAAAAATAACCATCAAATTTTTGAGTAAATATAAAGTAAGGAAATGCTAGGAAACATGAAAAATTCTAAAATGTTTATTCGTTAAATGATCCAGTTGGTTACGTACAACTTTAGCAGTCGTCATCAGAAGAATTCCCAGCAAACACAGAACTGCCGAAATTATAATGGCCCAGCACTGGCAGTGCTGGCAATGTGCTGGTGTAAGCTAGCCTTTGCTGCGCCACTACATGTAAAATAGCGGTATTTCGGTGAAGTTTTACCAGTATCCAACCATTGATGGAACGGTGTTGGTTACCAACTACTGATTTCCTGCAGGGCATTTTGCATCTTGCCACAACCGACTTGCCATCACTTGGCCGTTTTCAAACACACTTGCATCTGTATCTTGATGGCCCGGCATTGGCAATTCCGGCACTTTTCTACCGGCATCCGGTCGTTGATTCGCCGGCGTACATAGTATAAGCTTTTCTGCTGACTGTAGTATCTCTAACACTTCCACCGAATTTACAGGAAAAAGAATGTTTCTATGCAATCGAACAAAAGTATATACTATTTAATCATCAGAAATCTTCGAAGTCATATTTTTTTTTTTTTTTTTAAGGGGAGATATCAGTGTGACAGGCTGAAAAATGAGGTATTTTTTGGGAATTTTTTTTGAAAAAACGGCTCCATCAAATTATTTGGGATTTTGTGTATTTATTATTTAAGTATTGAAGTACACGGAGAGGGAATTGGGTAGACGACAGCGCCAATCTCGATAGCGGTGGCTTATGTACTGTCAGGCAACGCCACGCGCTCTCCTTGGGAAGGCTCAGCTCCCAAACAGTAACGTTGCGATACGCGGTATGCCTTTGTAGCTTGACGCGCGTATCGCAGCGTTACTGTTTGGGAGCTGAGCCTTCCCAAGGAGAGCGCGTGGCGTTGCCTGCAGTACATAAGCCACCGCTATCGAGATTGGCGCTGTGGTCTACCCAATTCCCTCTCCGTGTATACAAAGAAATTTTTTTTTTTTTTTTTTTAGTGCATTTTATATAGCAGAGGAGCGGTCGCAAAATGGCGTCTAAAAAAAAAACTTCGCGACGGTTGACAACATAAATGCCACAGCAAGCATCTGAAATCAAAAATTCAAAAAGATTATTGAATTATAATAGTATGGCTATCGCAGCATCGTAGGAAATTTGAAAATTTTGATTGGAAAAAAAATGGCGGCCATTTAAAAAAAAAATCGAATTTCACGCAAAAATTTTGCTGTAAATTGTGAATAAAAAAAAAAGTAAACAATTTCAAAAAAAACTCTACCATGCGACGATAGCGATAAGTTTTCTGAAGAGAATCGTTTTTGAATGAAGTCGATTTTACAAAATTTGACAGAGTTATGCTGTCAACCAGGTCAAAAAACATGGTTTCGAGAAAAACGCGTTTAAAGTTTTGAGAGGATAAAATTGAATGATGTAACTTAAATATTGATACAAGTTCTTACCGATTAGTCTGCTATCCCTGGACCATATAGCAGCTCATTTGCGTCCAGAAATAACATTTCCTCATCCTTACGTCGGTTTATAGCACTCAAGCGTCCCTCGTGCGTGTTTGCTGCTGAGTAGCGCTCGGCGTTCTCGATACGTTTTCGGTCGATTTCGTGGCAATAATTTCGAATACTTCTAAGCCGAATATTGTTTTTAAAATTTGTAGGCATATTCTTAAAGGTCAAAACTATCTATTTAAGCAAAAAAAAAAAAAAAAATCGATTTTTTTTTTTTTCACACTGATATCTCCCCTTAAGTACATATTGATGTAAATCCTCACAAATCGAAGTTTACCTATCGAGTCAAAAAGTGTTGAGTATTGCAACAGACGACGTTTGGGTGTAGATCAACACTGGACATCGAACGATCAACGAAGTTGAGCAATTTCAACTACGTCCAGAATTCGGATGGGTGACCCACATGAATACATCTAATTAGTCCTCGAATAGCTAATTTCTAACATTCTGGGAATATGAACTTTGCTCTACCGCTCGATAAAGAATCAACTATTAGTGAAAAAAATATTTTTTGTCCGGATAATATCGAAAATAAAAAAAAAAAATCGAATGATCGGGTCATCGGCTGATCAATATTGGGCTTTTATCGGGCCATTGACGACTGCCCGACAACCGAATTGGGCCATTGCTGGCCCTGCGTTGGCTGACCGTTGGGCTGGTATAATACTGCCGGCACTGGCCCAGCTGTCGGCCACTGTGACACCAGGGTACAGGGCCATCACAAGTCTTCCGGCAGCGGTTCGGCAACTCAAGTATCGGCATTCCTCCACCTAACTAGCAATGGTCCTGCACACTCTGTGTTTGCTGGGTCACTTGATTCACAGTCAGTGGATTCAATTGTACAATAGCTTGACCCGTGTAGAAATAGCCCCACTTAGCCCGATCAGAAGTGAGGCGCTAGTCATGTGCTGGTCGGGCTATTTTCTATCAAGATTCCTGATCGGGTACTGATCGGGTACTGGTCGGGATAGTTTTGATTTACTAAAAAAACCTCACTGGGTATTAAACGGGGGTTGATTGGGGTATTTTTTTCAATCACCTTGGTGGGTACTAGTCAGACTCTGGCTGGACTATCTTCGACCGCAGCTTAATTTCGGTCACTAACATGGGATAATGTTCATACACTGAAAAAAAAGTACGGTCCTGACACCTGGAATTCTGGTTCCGAGAGCCGTAACGTAGTCTGTGCTAACACTAGCACCATCTTCAGGTTATAGGAAACTGAACATTTATGTCTAACGTAGTTCACGTGCCCGAAGAATAAGGTATCGCTGTAGGAGCTAGAATAGCTGCTGCAGTAGTTAAAATCTTCGCCTCCAAAACTGACATATCGTGCTTGGTTACTTGATATTTTGTTATAATAGCGGACGTATGCGAAGTTGGATGATATAGATTACGTATTGCTCATGTGAAAATGTTCACTGTTAAAGAAACGTAATGCTCTCGGTGATATTTTGGATCGCTGCAGAATAGATACTTTTTTTTCAGTGTACCGGCTACTTTAATTTTTCAGACTGTCCTACGAGACGCATGCGCATCGTCTTCTCAGTTATCGGGTGCGGCTATTTGCCGATTCCTAACCTCAATGTAATTGGCAGAGTTGTACGTAATATATATTGAGGCAGTATATTGCCATGGACCTTCCGCGTAAGATTAGGGATCAAAATCGGCGGCGCAAGCTAGGAAACGCCGATTGATAGCAAAGAAGCTAGTGAAACCGGGTTATTGTGCGGATGAATCCAACACCGATGAATGTTTTGAAGTCGAAGAACCCGCACATGCATTTTTAAGGGTAGGGGAGAGTGTGGTTGTACCGCTCAGCAGGTAATACCGCTCACCCCTTTTTCTTTATAATTAAGAATTTTTTCACTCGTTTTTTTTCCCCAATCTTCAAAATCCAATGCCAATATCTAATTTCTGTGGAAATTTCATTCCTTTAATCACTTTTAATAGAAAAAATAACATCTCTCTGTTTTGAGGTCCTTACAGCGTAAAATTGCTGGACAAGTAAATAAGGTTTTTTGTCATTTCAAAATTATTATTTTCACGTCAAACTATGGTCATTCGATTCGTGGTACTTTTCCGCGTAATTTGATCACAAGATGAACTCCTATCTCTCTTTATATTAATAATTATTAATGATTTTGTTAACTCCGCGCGATACCGGTAATACCGCTCGGCCGGTGAGGGTAATATCGCTCGGCTGTATGCCAATATACCGCTCAGCATCTGACAGTGCATATTTACCGGCGGATTACCAAAATCACCTAAGTAAAACACAATTATCATTTTTTTTTTTGTTGAAAATGTGTGTGACGACAAATGTTGAGACAATCAGAAACCAACTTTTGCGATGACAATGGTTGTGACATAATATTAAATCCGTGAAATTAATAAAAAAAATCGTAGTGAGGTTATGTGAATAATTCACGCTATTGTGAATAATAATGACAATGATATCAATAATAATAATAATTTACTCTATTATTGTGTTATAATAACGATAAGTCTTCAGTAAAATTTAACATTGTAATGACAAATTTCATCCTTCATACCCGAGTTTACTATTTGACTACATATGGGTTAGGTCGGAACCCGAGTATTAGAGAGTGAGCGGTATTAAAATTGGGCCGAGCGGTATTACCCGCTGGAGGGTAAGACTGCTCACTTGCGTCTCGCGTTTCTTTTTCCGTAATTTTGTAAATTCTAAAGGAAATTACGCCTCTGAATTTTCAAAACGAAGAGTTGAATAGTTGCAGAAGCCAGTACAATAGTTTTTTTCACTTCAAGTTGACGTTTAACACATAAAAATTAGCATTTTTTCTTAGGTGAGCGGTACTCCCATACTCTCCCCTATGCACGTTTTCGTGACCAGTTTCGTAATAATAACAAGCGGTTTGGGGCTGACGTGGCCAGCCTTTCAACTTCCCGTTTTCAAACTCATTTCGAAATGAATTAATAATAATAATGATAATGTCATTATCGTATTCGAATCTTTGAAGCACAATGTCAAATTCGTGAGCAGTGATCCAAAAAACCTCATTGCACCAATTTTCATTGGAATCCGTTCATCCATTCTCAAGGTATCATAATTTTATTTTATTTATTTTTTTTCCAGAATTTTGTTATTCAAATAATTCGAAAAGTACTGAAGCGATCAAAGCCAAAATCTAATCAGTTCTAAGTCGAGAAAAGCCGCGTCGATTGAGCCTAGTTCGATTAAAACCCGCTCACTCGTTCCCGAGATATCGTGGAGACAAAAATGTGGTCACACACACACACACACACACACACACACACACACACACACACACACACACACACACACACACACACTCAGACGTCAATCTCGAAATAGTCGGACGTGATTCTCCGGACCTCAAAACGTGGAGATCCAGTGAAAACTCAACTTTTCATTTTCGGGGTGATTACAATAACTTCCTTTCTTCTCTGAAAACAGAGAAACGGGAACTTGATAATTATTCGAATCCAAACTGAGTTCCTTGGAATGCGTTGAAAACCAATAATAAATGAATAAATCAAATAATGTTACAATTTAAAAATTCAAAAATATGAAAAATAAAAGAATAAAAAAATAAAAAAAAATAAAAAAATAAAAAAAAAATAAAAAAATAACAAATAAAATAACAAATAAATAATAATAAATGTACGTATAATAAAAATAATTCCAAATCGTAGTAAACAGCTTTTTTTATTTTTTTTTTACTTGAGACACGTCGGCCGCGCCGATGTACCAAACAAACTGTTTTATGTCTTTTTCTTTCTCTTTTCACTTCTTGATTTATATTTATCTCACTTGAATTACCTGTGGAGAAGTAAACATCTTACACCTATAAACCCTTTTATTAATCCCAGAGAATTTTTGGAACAAAATCTTCGTACCGGCCCGATACTTGTGTTGCACGCATTACTTTGCAAATAAATCCTCAGGGCGCCTACCGCCTCTACGCACAAGCGACCCGCAGGTCCGGCAAGGTGGCACCCCCACTGACGGAAACGAACTTTATTATATGGCAAAATTTTGTGCTAATTATGTGCTCTTTTTGTACCCTATGCATGATTTTTGTGCTCAAACCGTATTGCTACAATCAAGCACTTCCGGTGGGGGTGCTAAGTTGGATGCAACGGAACACCCCCACCTCGCGGAATCGAAGATACGCAGGAAAAACTACATGGCGAAATATTGTGCTTTTTACGTGCTTTCCGAAACCGTTGTCGAAATATTAAGAAAAAATACCCTTGGTATAAGATTCACCCCAGTTCCGAACTCTGCACCCCCACCACGTGAAACTATGACAAAGATGAAAATACTACGCGCGAAAATTATCTGCTCTTTATGTGCTTTCCGAAACCATTGCCGAAATAATTTTGAAAACTACCCCTAGTACAACAGCTTACCCCAGCTCCGAATTCTGCACCCCCGCCCCGTAAAACTATGACGAGAATAAAAATACCACGCGCGAAAATTATCTGCTCTTTATGTGCTTTCCAAAACCATTGTCGAAATAATTTTGAAAACTACCCCTAGCACAACAGCTTTATGTGCTTTCCGAAACGGTTGTCGGAATATTTAAAAAAAATACCCTTAGTATAAGATTCACCCCAGTCTCGAACTCTGCACCACCTCCCCGTAAAACTATGACGAGAATAAAAAAACTACGCGCGTAAATTATCTGCTCTTTATGTGCTTTCCGAAACCATTGTCGAAATAATTTTCAAAACTACCCAGCTCCGAACTCTGCACCCCCACCCCGTCAAACTATAACGAAGATAAAAATACTACGCGTGAAAATTATCTGCTCTTTATGTGCTTTCCGAAACGGTTGTCGGAATATTAAAAAAAAATACCCTTCGTATAAGATTCACCCCAGTTCCGAACTCTACACCCACATCCCGTGAAACTATGACGAACATAAAAATACTACGCGTGAAAATTATCTGCTCTTTATGTGCTCTCCGAAACCATTGTCGAAATAATTTTGAAAACTACCCAGCTCCAAACTCTGCACCCCCACCCCGTGAAACTATGACGAACAAAAAAATACTAGGCGTGAAAATTATCTGCTCTTTATGTGCTCTCCGGAACCATTGTCAAAATAATTTTAAAAACTACCCAGCTCCGACCCCTGCACCCCCACCCCGTCAAACTATAACGAAGATAAAAATACTACGCGTGAAAATTATCTGCTCTTTATGTACTTTCCGAAACGGTTGTCGGAATATTTAAAAAAAATACCCTTCGTATAAGATTCACCCCAGTTCCGAACTCTACACCCACATCCCGTGAAACTATGACGAAAATGAAAATACTACGCGCGAAAATTATCTGCTCTTTATGTGCTCTCCGAAACCATTGTCGAAATAATTTTGAAAACTACACCTAGCACAACAGCTTTATGTGCTTTCCGAAACGGTTGTCGGAATATTTAAAAAAAATACCCTTAGTATAAGATTCACCCCAGTCTCGAACTCTGCACCCCGCCCCGTAAAACTATGACGAGAATAAAAATACTACGCGCGAAAATTATTTGCTCTTTATGTGCTCTCCGAAACCATTGTCGAAATAATTTTGAAAACTACCCAGCTCCGAACTCTGCACCCCCACCCCGTAAAACTATGACAAAGATAAAAATACTAAGCGCGAAAATTATCTGCTCTTTATGTGCTCTCCGAAACCATTGTCGAAATAATTTTGAAAACTACCCAGCTCCAAACTCTGCACCCCCACCCCGTGAAACTATGACGAACATAAAAATACTACGCGTGAAAATTATCTGCTCTTTATGTGCTCTCCGAAAACATTGTCAGAATAATTTTAAAAACTACCCAGCTCCGACCCCTGCACCCCCACCCCGTCAAACTATAACGAAGATAAAAATACTACGCGTGAAAATTATCTGCTCTTTATGTGCTCTCCGAAACCATTGTCGAAATAATTTTGAAAACTACCCAGCTCCAAACTCTGCACCCCCACCCCGTGAAACTATGACGAACATAAAAATACTACGCGTGAAAATTATCTGCTCTTTATGTGCTCTCCGAAACCATTGTCGAAATAATTTTGAAAACTACCCAGCTCCAAACTCTGCACCCCCACCCCGTAAAACTATGACGAGAATAAAAAAACTACGCGCGTAAATTATCTGCTCTTTATGTGCTTTCCGAAACCATTGTCGAAATAATTTTGAAAACTACCCAGCTCCGAACTCTGCACCCCCACCCCGTGAAACTATGACGAACATAAAAATACTACGCGTGAAAATTATCTGCTCTTTATGTGCTCTCCGAAACCATTGTCGAAATAATTTTGAAAACTACCCAGCTCCAAACTCTGCACCCCCACCCCGTAAAACTATGACAAAGATAAAAATACTAAGCGCGAAAATTATCTGCTCTTTATGTGCTCTCCGAAACCATTGTCGAAATAATTTTGAAAACTACCCAGCTCCGAACTCTGCACCCCCACCCCGTGAAACTATGACGAACATAAAAATACTACGCGTGAAAATTATCTGCTCTTTATGTGCTCTCCGAAACCATTGTCGAAATAATTTTGAAAACTACCCAGCTCCAAACTCTGCACCCCCACCCCGTGAAACTATGACGAACATAAAAATACTACGCGTGAAAATTATCTGCTCTTTATGTGCTCTCCGAAAACATTGTCAGAATAATTTTGAAAACTACCCAGCTCCGACCCCTGCACCCCCACCCCGTCAAACTATAACGAGGATAAAAATACTACGCGTGAAAATTATCTGCTCTTCATGTGCTTTCCGAAACGGTTGTCGGAATATTTAAAAAAAATACCCTTAGTATAAGATTCACCCCAGTTCCGAACTCTACACCCACATCCCGTGAAACTATGACGAAAATGAAAATACTACGCGCGAAAATTATCTGCTCTTTATGTGCTCTCCGAAACCATTGTCGAAATAATTTTGAAAACTACCCAGCTCCAAACTCTGCACCCCCACCCCGTGAAACTATGACGAACATAAAAATACTACGCGTGAAAATTATCTGCTCTTTATGTGCTCTCCGAAAACATTGTCAGAATAATTTTAAAAACTACCCAGCTCCGACCCCTGCACCCCCACCCCGTCAAACTATAACGAGGATAAAAATACTACGCGTGAAAATTATCTGCTCTTCATGTGCTTTCCGAAACGGTATAAACAGTATAAGATTCACCCCAGTCTCGAACTCTGCACCCCGCCCCGTAAAACTATGACGAGAATAAAAATACTACGCGCGAAAATTATTTGCTCTTTATGTGCTCTCCGAAACCATTGTCGAAATAATTTTGAAAACTACCCAGCTCCGAACTCTGCACCCCCACCCCGTAAAACTATGACAAAGATAAAAATACTACGCGCGAAAATTATCTGCTCTTTATGTGCTCTCCGAAACCATTGTCGAAATAATTTTGAAAACTATCCCTAGTACAACAGCTTACCCCAGCTCCGAATTCTGCACCCCCGCCCCGTAAAACTATGACGAGAATAAAAATACCACGCGCGAAAATTATCTGCTCTTTATGTGCTTTCCAAAACCATTGTCGAAATAATTTTGAAAACTACCCCTAGCACAACAGCTTTATGTGCTTTCCGAAACGGTTGTCGGAATATTTAAAAAAAATACCCTTAGTATAAGATTCACCCCAGTCTCGAACTCTGCACCACCTCCCCGTAAAACTATGACGAGAATAAAAAAACTACGCGCGTAAATTATCTGCTCTTTATGTGCTTTCCGAAACCATTGTCGAAATAATTTTCAAAACTACCCAGCTCCGAACTCTGCACCCCCACCCCGTCAAACTATAACGAAGATAAAAATACTACGCGTGAAAATTATCTGCTCTTTATGTGCTTTCCGAAACGGTTGTCGGAATATTAAAAAAAAATACCCTTCGTATAAGATTCACCCCAGTTCCGAACTCTACACCCACATCCCGTGAAACTATGACGAACATAAAAATACTACGCGTGAAAATTATCTGCTCTTTATGTGCTCTCCGAAACCATTGTCGAAATAATTTTGAAAACTACCCAGCTCCAAACTCTGCACCCCCACCCCGTGAAACTATGACGAACAAAAAAATACTAGGCGTGAAAATTATCTGCTCTTTATGTGCTCTCCGGAACCATTGTCAAAATAATTTTAAAAACTACCCAGCTCCGACCCCTGCACCCCCACCCCGTCAAACTATAACGAAGATAAAAATACTACGCGTGAAAATTATCTGCTCTTTATGTGCTTTCCGAAACGGTTGTCGGAATATTTAAAAAAAATACCCTTCGTATAAGATTCACCCCAGTTCCGAACTCTACACCCACATCCCGTGAAACTATGACGAAAATGAAAATACTACGCGCGAAAATTATCTGCTCTTTATGTGCTCTCCGAAACCATTGTCGAAATAATTTTGAAAACTACACCTAGCACAACAGCTTTATGTGCTTTCCGAAACGGTTGTCGGAATATTTAAAAAAAATACCCTTAGTATAAGATTCACCCCAGTCTCGAACTCTGCACCCCGCCCCGTAAAACTATGACGAGAATAAAAATACTACGCGCGAAAATTATTTGCTCTTTATGTGCTCTCCGAAACCATTGTCGAAATAATTTTGAAAACTACCCAGCTCCGAACTCTGCACCCCCACCCCGTAAAACTATGACAAAGATAAAAATACTAAGCGCGAAAATTATCTGCTCTTTATGTGCTCTCCGAAACCATTGTCGAAATAATTTTGAAAACTACCCAGCTCCAAACTCTGCACCCCCACCCCGTGAAACTATGACGAACATAAAAATACTACGCGTGAAAATTATCTGCTCTTTATGTGCTCTCCGAAAACATTGTCAGAATAATTTTAAAAACTACCCAGCTCCGACCCCTGCACCCCCACCCCGTCAAACTATAACGAAGATAAAAATACTACGCGTGAAAATTATCTGCTCTTTATGTGCTCTCCGAAACCATTGTCGAAATAATTTTGAAAACTACCCAGCTCCAAACTCTGCACCCCCACCCCGTGAAACTATGACGAACATAAAAATACTACGCGTGAAAATTATCTGCTCTTTATGTGCTCTCCGAAACCATTGTCGAAATAATTTTGAAAACTACCCAGCTCCAAACTCTGCACCCCCACCCCGTAAAACTATGACGAGAATAAAAAAACTACGCGCGTAAATTATCTGTTCTTTATGTGCTTTCCGAAACCATTGTCGAAATAATTTTGAAAACTACCCAGCTCCGAACTCTGCACCCCCACCCCGTGAAACTATGACGAACATAAAAATACTACGCGTGAAAATTATCTGCTCTTTATGTGCTCTCCGAAACCATTGTCGAAATAATTTTGAAAACTACCCAGCTCCAAACTCTGCACCCCCACCCCGTAAAACTATGACGAGAATAAAAAAACTACGCGCGTAAATTATCTGCTCTTTATGTGCTTTCCGAAACCATTGTCGAAATAATTTTGAAAACTACCCAGCTCCGAACTCTGCACCCCCACCCCGTGAAACTATGACGAACATAAAAATACTACGCGTGAAAATTATCTGCTCTTTATGTGCTCTCCGAAACCATTGTCGAAATAATTTTGAAAACTACCCAGCTCCAAACTCTGCACCCCCACCCCGTGAAACTATGACGAACATAAAAATACTACGCGTGAAAATTATCTGCTCTTTATGTGCTCTCCGAAAACATTGTCAGAATAATTTTGAAAACTACCCAGCTCCGACCCCTGCACCCCCACCCCGTCAAACTATAACGAGGATAAAAATACTACGCGTGAAAATTATCTGCTCTTCATGTGCTTTCCGAAACGGTTGTCGGAATATTTAAAAAAAATACCCTTAGTATAAGATTCACCCCAGTTCCGAACTCTACACCCACATCCCGTGAAACTATGACGAAAATGAAAATACTACGCGCGAAAATTATCTGCTCTTTATGTGCTCTCCGAAACCATTGTCGAAATAATTTTGAAAACTACCCAGCTCCAAACTCTGCACCCCCACCCCGTGAAACTATGACGAACATAAAAATACTACGCGTGAAAATTATCTGCTCTTTATGTGCTCTCCGAAAACATTGTCAGAATAATTTTAAAAACTACCCAGCTCCGACCCCTGCACCCCCACCCCGTCAAACTATAACGAGGATAAAAATACTACGCGTGAAAATTATCTGCTCTTCATGTGCTTTCCGAAACGGTATAAACAGTATAAGATTCACCCCAGTCTCGAACTCTGCACCCCGCCCCGTAAAACTATGACGAGAATAAAAATACTACGCGCGAAAATTATTTGCTCTTTATGTGCTCTCCGAAACCATTGTCGAAATAATTTTGAAAACTACCCAGCTCCGAACTCTGCACCCCCACCCCGTAAAACTATGACAAAGATAAAAATACTACGCGCGAAAATTATCTGCTCTTTATGTGCTCTCCGAAACCATTGTCGAAATAATTTTGAAAACTATCCCTAGTACAACAGCTCACCCCAGTCTCGAACTCTGCACCCACATCCCGTGTAACTATGACGAGAATAAAAATACTACGCGCGAAAATTATCTGCGCCTTATGTGCTTTTCGAAACCATTGTCGAAATAATTTTGAAAACTACTCAGCTCCGACCCCTGCACCCCCACAGCACAAAACTTTTGTACAGCCTGTTTATAAACGCGGAAAGTTTCCTTATTCAAGTACAAGTCCACGTGACTATACCAGCTCCTCGGGTCGACCCTTACGGTATGATAATGGTTTTTCGAAGATTTTTTTTTTTTTTTTTTAATTCCATCTCAAAACACATGGCAGCAATATCAAAGAAATGGGTGTTCACAATGGTTCTGTCGTGCATTTCGAAATCTACACAGAATCATTCTGACTTAGATGACTATACTTTGTTGCAAAGCGTCGTCGGAAGATTCGGCGTTTCATTATTGGTTGCGGTCCACATCAAACGCTCTTCATTCATTGGCTTCGTTAGTTCAGTTTCTATCCTCAGGAGGTTTCTGTTCTACTCTTCAGTATTGTGCGAGCACATTTCCAAACGGTAACATAGTTATACACATTTGAGTCAACTTATAATTAGTGTAGCGTTGTCTCTTACTATTATAAGTAAGTGGCGACATATTTCTTGGTAATGGCACCTACTCGTGGAAGACCTGCTACCATTGACCACAAAAACGTGCAATCTGTATTATTGAAGCATAAAAATGATATAATTAAAAAAGATAATAAAATAATATCCAAGTTGGATAAAATATGGTCAACTTTATCTGAAGCAGTGAATATGACGCCAGCTAATTTATATAGTTATGTTTCCTGCAACCGAAATAATATCCGAAGTAGCTTAATAGGTGAATCTGGAATACTGGTCGACGTGACCAATTCGAATATCACTACTGGTATCAAGGCTGCTACTGATACTACTGGTTGCGATAATGGTGCTGGACATATGACAGATACCGATGACTCAACCGATATATCTGAGAACACTGATTCAAGGTGTGTAAAAATTTACCTCAGCAAAAAAGAATTTGAGGGTTTATTAGAGTACAGACGTTACAAAAGAAGAGAGAAGAACCGTGCTTATCTGAAACATCGAAGATACGCAGTGTGGAAAGGTGGTGAATGGGAAAAATTAATCATTGATAAATTGATAACAGAGCGAGTATTCTGCGGCTTTCAATTTAAGAAACACAAACTGTGCATGACATTACACACTGGATCTTTTAGCGGTAAATGTAAATGTGGTGCCAGTATTTTCGGAAAGCTTGAGAACACAGACCAAGAAGTGATTCCTGTAATGTGCGAAATCACACCCGGCGACGACAACGACTGCGGTAAACGACACCTCCATCAACCCGAGAGAATGGAGGTTGCCAAAGAATTGTGCGCTACAAATACATTTGCAAATGTATATCGGTTGCGAAAGGCAGCTGAAATTATGAATGAAGGAGATCCCGAACCATGTAACTTATACTCCAATAAAGTAATCTCACAAGCTGTACGCGAGTACAAAAAATCACAATACCGTGACAATGATCCAGCACAAGCACTGGCGATAGCGCAACTTTCCGACTTGAAGTTTGTAATTCGTAAGATGGGCCGAAACCCTTTCTTCGTCCACTACTGGAGCAACCATCAAAATCATGTATACCGAACATACTGCAAACGCGAGCATTCGTACGTTACCATCGATGCAACGGGAGGCGTTGTACGAAAAATAAAGCATGCAGACGGTTCCCTATCCGGTAGTATTTTTTTGTACGAAGTAGTCGTGAGAGGAAGTTCTGGACAATTTCCTGTGAGCCAAATGTTATCGGAAGAGCATGATGCTGTTGCAATACAACATTGGCTAATGACTTGGATTAAGACCGGAGCACCCTCCCCTAAAGAGGTATATCGAGAATTTTGAGAACTTTTTTTTTATACTCGCACTGATAACGAACATATCCAGCCATCACTTATAATGGCTTCGAATTTTTTCTTTTTTCTTTTTCATTATTCATTTTTTTAAATTGTATAATAACCGTATCAAAACTATAACTCAGATAATTTTCCAACTTGTTGAATCAAACATATAGAAGGTTTAATGAATTTCTGACCGAAACATTTATCAAATCATCTGTATCAAACATTTCACTTCGGACTCAACTGTAATCGCCACTTTATTGACCAGAAAAGCGGGATCCACTCACAAAAGCAGAATATATTGAATTTGCCGTCATTTTATCAGTCTGAAAACTAGAATGCATTGAAAATTCATATTATTGTATAAAGAAGTAGTTCAAAATTGTAAAATGAGAAAAAATCGAATAAAAAAAGAAAAAGAACCGCTGCAAGTCAACTTTTCGTCCCAAGGGAAAAATATACTACTTTTGGCGCACTTTCCAGGTCGATAAAGTGGCTATTATCGTTGAGTTGTGCATAAAATAGTATATAATATGGGCATGCCATGTCAACTTGACCAATGATTTCCCCTCACCATTTTTGATTTGCTCCACGACTTTCTATACGATTCTCCGATCTCAAAAGAGCTCCTGAATTTTTTCAAATTTTTTATCTTTCACCGTTAATTTTTTACGATTGATCAACCTATCTAAAGATTGACATTTTGTTCAAAATCTCCAAAATTTATCAACAATCTTATTTTTCCTTCCGATCATTTTGACACCGACGCAGGAAAAGACAATATTTTCAATTTTTATCTAGCATTTTAAACATCTTGAACAAACAAAACACCATGCTTCAACGTTCCGAAAATTCTCAAAAAATTACCAAAAATTATGTGTTTAATTCTGAATCTTTTCACAAATACCTAGACGGGAATACAAAGCCTAAGAGGTGGTCGGGCGTCATCGTGGGTCTTGCGTCTGAAGATTCAGAATTGAACATAGAATTTCCGGTAATTTTTGGAAAATTTTCGGAACGTTAAAAATATATTATGCATCTATGGAATAAAGTGTTATTCTAGACGAGTGTGAAGGTCACCCTCGCTTCGCTCGGGCGACAAACCTCACACTCGTCAAAAAGAACACTTTATTCCCTAGATGCATAATATACTATTTTTGTTTGTTCAAGATGTTTAAAGTGCAAAAGAAAAATAGAAAAAAAATCATCCCATCATGGGTCGGTGTCGAAATGAACGGAATGAAAAATAATATTCACAATAAATGCCAATTTTTAGATAGATTCGATCAATCGTAAAAAATTAACTGTGGATGGCAAAAATCTGAAAAAATGTAGGAAAGCTATCTCAAGATCGGAAAACCGTATAAAAAATTGTGAAGCGAATCAAAAATGGTGAGGGAAAATCATTGATGGAGTTGACATGGAATGCTCCATATGCAGCACAGGAATGAAGCTGATCACAATCTTCGGCTTGACTCCCTTGTTGCATAATAAACAATAGGTATCATGACTATAACTTTAATCAGTGACGAACACATACGTATAACTCTATACAAATACATGCGGTCTACACATAGTCATGGTATTTACTCATTTCATAATATCCATGATTCGATGAATGTTTTTATCAGAGGTTCGTCAAAAAATGTATTCATTCGATCCCAAATCGACTAAAAATATCAATGAAATCTCCACGTAGCGAAAAAAACAAAACAAACGTGAATAATATTTTTTATATAACGCAAGCATGTTTTTCTCGCTTTTTGATGCCTTTGTATAGGACCTAAAGTAGTACTTTTAAGTCCTAGGACTTAAAAGTGCCACTTTTAAGTCCTAGGACTTAAAAGTGCCACTTTAAGTCCTCGGACTTTAAAAGTACCACTTTTAGGTCCTATACAGAGGCATCAAATAGCGAGAAAAATATACTTGCGTTATATAAAGTATCGTGTGCACCATGGAGGTGGGCCTTTTAACGCCTCGCACGATGTTTTCAGTACTCGTCTTCGCCTCGCACGCTTCGCGCGCTCGTCTACGACTCGTACTTAAAACATCGCACTCGGCCTTAAAAGTTCCACTTTACGACCTTGGTGCACAATGTACTATTTCGGCATAGGCATTGAAAAGTCACTTTTTGACGCCTGTTTTCGATCCACAAAGTGTCACTTTATACGGTTGGTTTCAGAACTGCCCTATAAAGTCTTTATACGGCAGTCTGGATGCGCAGTTCGAAGTGCGCATTCCAAAGCTGCCGTATAAAGTCTTTATACGGCAGTTTCGATGCGCGGTTCGAAGTGCGCGACAGATCGTACCATAACCCCACTCTTCGTCTAGTGAATCTCAACAGGCGTCAAAGTGACTTTTCATGCCTATTTCGAAAAAAATACAGTATGGGGCGCACCCGTAAACCGTTTTTGACTCGAATAATGATTTCAGAACTCGCTTCCGGCTCGCCTTTAGCTCGTCCTGAAATTATTATTCTCGCCGAAAAACACTTGGTTTACGGGCATGCCACATAATATACTATTCTTCTAGATTCGGATTTTCGTTATTTTTTTTTTATCCGAAGCCCATTAGTATGTATGCCGGCTGGATATTTTTTATATCATTACAAGATTTTTTTCATCAAAACCAAACGAAAATGATGAAGGGCTATCCAAACATTCGTTTTCCGGACAATTTGATTGGGAGATTTTTAAAATAATTCCAACTTAAATCAAAGCTACAGCTATTTAAAAACATTCGGATTCAAAGAATGTCAATTTCAGAAATTATAGTTATATCTCGAATACTATGCACTTGAGATAAAAATTTCGAACTAATCATTCACACCTAACTTAAGGCCTTATACACGCGATTTCGTCGATTTTTGGGGGTACATTTACAGAAGCTATGAAAAAAGAGTGACGCATATATATTGACAATTTTTTTTACATACATCATTATTCAGTTGGTTGACTACACAACGAATAAAAAAAAAAATTTACGGAAATATTAAAAAATGGCGGAGTTATTCTTGATTCACGCGTTGATGGTTTTTTACATTGTGAAAGCTCAAACTCATAAACGGAGGATTTGTTGGCTTCAAAATTTTGACAGCCTATTCTATATCGTGAGTCTCTCCGAAAATCGACGAAATCACTTATATATAAGGCCTTAGTGGGTAGATTATATATCAATCAGCAAGGTATTGTGAAAAATTGCGTGAATAACATCTAAGATGATCAGTAGGGTGTCTCAAAAACCCCTGACATTTGAAAATGACTGATGCATGTTGAAAAAATTGTACTTTTTCACGAAAAAATGAGGCATGCGCTAACTGGAGCTTCTGAGATAATATTTAGTACTGCCTCAAGAGGGGTGAAGTAAGAAATGATTATTATGTGATTTTTTAATAATGTTCATAGATAATTTCCTTTTTTATTCATTTAATAATTCATACTGAAGTTGAGGAACAATATATAGAGCGTAGGTTCATTCCGTAACAACGTATATCTCGCATTTTACTATCAGAGGAGTTTTACTTATATAATAATATGATGTTATACTTTGATAATTTGATTAAAATTGTCCTCTGTTAGTAAAATGCGAGATGTACGTTGTTACGGAATGAACCTACGCTCTATATATTATTCCATAACTTCAGTATGAATTAATAAATGAATAAAAAAGGAAATTATCTATGAACATTATTAAAAAATCACATAATAATCATTTCTTACTTCACCCCTCTTGAGGCAGTACTAAATATTATCTCAGAAGCTCCAGTTTGCGCGTGCCTTATTTTTTCGTGAAAAAGTACAATTTTTTTCAACATGCATTAGTCATTTCCAAATGTCAGGGTTTTTTGAGACACCCTAATGATCAGGTCTGGAAGTTGACCCATTTTGCATGGAATGCCACGTATAATAATTCAGTAAAACTCGGTGTGTGATGCTTGGATCGAAATAATTTTTAATGTACGGGGTCTTTTTGAATTTCTGGCTTTGTATGTTTCCTGATTTTTTAACAAGAGGCAGAAATTTGAAACCAACATGTAGGTAGGCAGATAGATATAGTTGGGTAGATGGATGGATGGATATAAATGAGTGAATGGGTAGATACACGGAGAGAAAAATCAGGCTATTGCTCCTTGCGCCCTCATCGCGCAGACGCTTGAAATTTTAACGTGCTACAGTGCCTCGCGACCTAAGCTGGAATCGCTCAAGTCCCAGCGTCTTTCACTCTTAGGTAAGGTATTCACGCTCGGCATATGAGCGCTAGTAGCAACAGATGACGTGCTACAGTGGCGCCGTAATTTACCAAGTAACGATAGCTTGATTTTTCTCTCCGTGTAGATATACAGGGTGATGATTCAAGATTCGTAACGAATATTCTACAGGATAAATACTTACCAAAATCAAGATCTAAATTTCCTTACTCAATTTTGACAAAAACGTTTTTTTTTTAATTCTTAATTTATTATATTGTGCAATTAATATTCTGTATGCTACCCAGTACAATGAAAAGAACAGATATTACGCTTATAACAGATGGGTAGGATATTAATATGAGCCACCAATGAGAGGTCAGCTGCCACAGCGGGTGATTAGGATTAAATTATTTAATAAGTTCGGAAAATTGCAATGAGTTATTGATTGATCATTAGTCATAAATAAAATTCGTCACATGAATAAATAGGGATGGTACTCGACGTGTTCTAAAATGTTGAACCAAAATCCCATGCGCCTACATGAAATCTTGAAACTTAATACATGTACCTAATTGCTGATGAAAAATTAATTTTTGCAGGTAGTGTGTGATGCTTCGAAAGCATTATTGATATCGGTCATTCGTACATTCACGCCCTACAAAACAATTTGCGAATACGCTAATGCTTGTCAACTTGATATTATGCCAAAATGCTATATTCGCATTGACGTAGCACATTTTATCAAGACATACGCAAGTTTCTTGAAAGATGAAAGGCCCATAGTAAGAAAATTTTATCTGGCGTCAATGGGACAGTTAATTCTTGCGTGTGACGATCAGCAAGCCCGAAAGCTGATCAAGTACATTTTCACAATCTGCAAAAGCGAAACTGAAGGCTATACGAGAAATGGACAGAGAACACATTGCGAAATTTATAAGGATACTCTAAGAGATTTTCTGACTGATGAGTATTCTATACTAGATGCAAATATTGATAGAGATGGAGAATGCGATTCAAATGGTCAGTAAAAAGGAAAACAGTAGGTTAACTATTTCGAAGTTTTACACTCTGTCAATTTTCACAACAGAAAATTACATCGATGATAGAAAGTCGTATCTGCGAGTTTCTTCGTATACGCGAAGAAGCTGGCTATTTCTAAGCCCAATACGCAGCTTAGAAATCAGATTGTATAATCGTATCTCCTGGAACTTGCAATCAGTGGTATAAACTTTATCTATGTCATCGATACAAATTCATTAACCTTCTCTCAATGTTTGGGAAATCGACTTTTCTATCAATTGAGTGCATAATTAATCTGAAACCAATTCTCGTTTTAGGGGAAACAGACTTGAAAAGTCAGAAAGATCACGTATTTTTTAATCATAAGATCTGGTTACATGAATTATTACGTTATCATATCAATAAATGAACTTGTAAATCAAATGAATAAATCAGTTACATGAACTGAAATAAATTGAAATTAATAATGTATTTTGTTAAATTTTATCCTGACAGATACGTTGGTTTTCTGACTTTTTCAGTCTATTTCCCCTGATTCCCCTGATCAGCAATTGATAGAAAAAACAGTTTCCCAAAAATTCGGAAAAAGAATAACTCTATCAGTATATACATCTAATCAGAAGCTTATATCACCGATGAGGATTTTCGAGAGATACTGTTATATAATCTGGTTTTTGAGGATACGGCTTCATTTTCTGCGCCTCTTCCGTATACAACTATATTTATCGTGATTTTCCGAGTTACGACTTTATAGAACGGAGCTCACAGATACGACTTATTACCTACTTAGGGCGCGTAGACATTTTTCATACAACATTTGATGTTAACTGTAACACATCATGTTGGGGAGCGAATAGCAGTTATTCATCATAAGTTGTGAAACCATGCGAATATCCGGTACAAATATTAGAACGAAATTATTCAGTAATTTCTATTAGTTGTGATAGAACGATTACAAGTTTCTTAATGCTTCTTTCAGTCGACGTCGATGAAGAGAACGACGAATTTCATGAAAATGGGTGGCACGAATGGGGCAAACAAATTAATTCTGAAGTTGATGCATTGGTTCGAATGGAGAACGGCGATCGCGTGAATGCGCATTATTTACCAAGGCTTGCTGACCGTCTTTTGAACGACTTGAAACAATTACCTATGTGGTCTTGCGTATCACGCGAAAAATTCGGATATGGCAGAGTGCCAGCGTCGAGTGCATCTGTGGAGTCAGATTTTAATGATCTGAAAAGTCGATTACTTAAAAATTATAATTTGCCGTTAAGAGTCGATGAATTTGTTTCAATTCATGAAAATTATATTAAAGGGAAGATTAATATAGCTGATGCGAAATATTCAAAACAGCAGCCACAGTCACAATCAGAATCGCTTCCACCCTCGATTAACGCTTCTTCTGAACAGCTAACAGCAGATAACACAGAATTACCGCTCCTGGATCACCGATGTCAAGTGTGCGCCGATGGGAATTTTCCAACTGGTGCCCACAAATGTGCTATTTGCGGAACATCAGTACACCTTATGGACGGTTGTTCTGTCCCTCTAGACAATGATGATGAGGAAGGATATGGTTCTCGGCGAATTTGTGTCGCATGCAAATCTTAGCAGCAGCAAGATATAAATGAGATAACTTCCAGCCAAGAAATTGAAAATTGGGGTGGTTTGGCATCCAAAGATGAAAAGAAAAAGACGTCACTCTATCTGAAGAGAGATTTTGTGAAAAACCAATTTATCACGGATGAAAAAGTTCATGAGATACCGGTTCTGACTAACGGGCACAAATCTAAAAATGCAGTCATGATTAAAGATCAGTCCATTTCACTATCTAATACCTGTGCTTTCGATAGCATTTTTCAAATATTTCTATGTGCTAGTTTCGATTATCCTTCAGTAGAGGAAAGAATAGAGAACGCTTCAAATGAAAACATCTTCTTCAAAATGGTAATCAAGGTTCGGAAAGGCGGAGTAACCAGTCAAACGTACAATCTCCGAACTCAATTACTACTAAAATCATCCTCCAAAAAAACAGAACAAGGCAATAATTGTATCATAATAGATTGCACGACCGATACATTAGCGATGTGTTCTTTACTTTTGAATAATGTACCAGCTATCCGGGAAGTTTCGACGTGCAATAGAGGTTGCCATAGTGAACATACGCCGTTTTACGTTATACCTATTGCAGCATCGTCCTTATCTTCAGAACTGGTAAATTCCTGGCTAGACGAAAGACTTGATTTTTCTCTAACGAAACCCTGCACTGCCGAAGGTTGCTCTGGTTTCGTGTCGACTGTAATTTCCGAAATAGGTAATTTCTGTTTATATATATATTTTTATATATTTTTTATCTGCGTGTACAAGAATTTATTCGTTACTTGACTTCACGCGAAAAATTATACCCATACATTTGTTTTATACGTGAAATGCATTATGTACAGCTTTATAGTACACTAGGGTGTCCTTGATTAGGGCTCGGACGAGTTTTTTTAACAACTTCCCCATATCAGCTCTGAATAATTCAAAAATAATTCCCTAATTTTTTCAGATTCTTATTGCAACTTTAAACCCTCCCACTAACAGAGTGGATTTTCTCATTTAAAATACCTACACATGTTTCGGCTATAATCTCGGTATATCTTTTATTGAAAGAGTGATATTATTTTTTGATATTCTGTACCTGCGAGATTTCAGTGGTGATTAGTGCTACTATCTGATAAAAAATGCATACATTATTATATCAGGCAATCTGGACAAATTGCACAAATTATCGATATGCAGAAAAGTCAGATTTACATGGTGTGTGATTCGACGTCTAGATTTCCTGGTATAGTGATGTGAATTTTCTATCAGATAGTTTAGCACTAATGACCTGCACTAAATATAAATTCGGCGGGTACAGATTTTTTCTCAATATTGTTACTCTTATAACAAAAGATATACCGAGCGTATAGCCGAAGCACGTGTATTTAAAAAGGGCAAATCCACCCTATTGATGGGAGGGTTCAGAGTTGAGATTAAAATCATTAAAAATTAAGGAATTGTTTTTTAGTTATTCAGAGCCGATTTGGGGAGCGTCTGCTGAGAAATTCGTCCAGGCCCTGAATAAGGACCGTCCAAGCAGTACATAGATATAATGATTTGGATCATATGGAAAAATGATTCTTGAGCTACCTGCTAAATGTTGTTTTTTGTTTGACGTGAAAGTACTTGATGGAACTGTTAACGAAGACTACTTGCTCTCATCGATTTGAAATATAACGGAACTGACTAGCATAGTAAAACTTATCAGGTTACCATTGCTTGGACCTCTGTAGAGCCAAAAACTAAAAAAAAGCGTGGGGGGAGGGAAATTATTAGGGCTTCATGATGGAGAATATGCGGCGAATAATCCGATGCTATTTTAAATCTCAACAAAAACTTTACATACTGAGTATGTAGAGCATACTGAGTCAGCATAATTTTGAAGGGAACCTTTTGTAGTCTCTTCGGAGTAACTTCGCTGCGAAAGGAAAGATTTAGGGAATATCAAGGAGTCGATTCTAATCTAATAGCTTAATGTGCAATTCATTGATAGCATATGATCCAATTTCTTATTTATTGTGTACAGGAAAATTCATCACCTTCGAAATATATACTGACAAGACGATAATGCCAGATCCGGTCTCCCTGGATAGTATACCGCAAGAAATACAGGCAAATTGCATGCCTAAAAAATACTTTCTCCTTGGTGTACTTGTTTACTACCCCCCTGCAATTTCAACGAGACGGCGCTCTGCAGAACTGATTGACGAAGAAGCCGGGCATTATACAGCCCTATGTCGGCGGAAAAATGGGTGCTGGATTGAGTATAACGACCTTAAAACCGCCAATGACCAACTAACAAAAAAGAATAAAACAATGATCAGCAAGCCAAGAGCAGGAGGCTTTAAAGTTATTCTTGACTTGGCGATTTACGCAGAAGTCCCTTAAAATAATAATAATAATGATAATAATATTTTTTATACTTAACCAGCTGTACGTGGTGAAGACGCCATGATTGTTTCAACAATAAATATTGCCAAAGCTATGATGTGATCATCGTAAAGACGATTTAAAATCAAATGATTGAACTTGTGTCGTTATTACTTCCCAATAAACTCAGGGTCGTTTAGCAAATGTGTGATTCACATTTACACTGTACAAATGAGACATCCGTGTGAATATCACGCCTGTCATATACTTCGAATGACCGCGTGTATGTGCGAAAGATATATATTAGGGTGGTTTTTTTTTTTTGAGACTATTTTTTTTTCTTTGCTCCCGGCCTGAAATTTTGTTGGAAATGCCAAAAAAGAAAATCCCTCCAAATATAAGCCCTTAATATTAATGTTAAGTACTCACCCAGAACGTGAGAAGATTTCCCATTTGAATAAGATGTAAAATAAGGTTTTTTTTTTTTTTTTTTTTTGAATTCCTATAACTCAGCGGCATTTTGTGTCATCATATCGCCCGAACTCAAAAATTACTCAGGATTAAACGCTCTACAAAAGTGACCATTATATGAAAAATAACAAAAATAAAATAACAAAAAAAAAAAAAACAAGAAATTATTTTTCAAAATTTGACTTCATGTGATCTGTACTACCTCACCGGTTTGAGTTACAGTTAAGTCGCCAGGGGCACTTTTGTAGAGCGCTTAATCCTGAGTGATTTCAGAGTTTGGAAATTTTCACGCGTAGTATTTTTATTTTCGTCATAGTTTCACGGGGTGGGGGTGCAGAGTTCGGAGCTGGGTAGTTTTCAAAATTATTTCGACAATGGTTTCGGAAAGCACATAAAGAGCAGATAATTTACGCGCGTAGTTTTTTTATTCTCGTCATAGTTTTACGGGGTGGGGGTGCAGAGTTTGGAGCTGGGTAGTTTTCAAAATTATTTCGACAATGGTTTCGGAGAGCACATAAAGAGCAGATAATTTTCACGCGTAGTATTTTTATGTTCGTCATAGTTTCACGGGGTGGGGGTGCAGAGTTTGGAGCTGGGTAGTTTTCAAAATTATTTCGACAATGGTTTCGGAGAGCACATAAAGAGCAGATAATTTTCACGCGTAGTATTTTTATCTTCGTTATAGTTTGACGGGGTGGGGGTGCAGGGGTCGGAGCTGGGTAGTTTTTAAAATTATTCTGACAATGTTTTCGGAGAGCACATAAAGAGCAGATAATTTTCACGCGTAGTATTTTTATGTTCGTCATAGTTTCACGGGGTGGGGGTGCAGAGTTTGGAGCTGGGTAGTTTTCAAAATTATTTCGACAATGGTTTCGGAGAGCACATAAAGAGCAGATAATTTTCGCGCTTAGTATTTTTATCTTTGTCATAGTTTTACGGGGTGGGGGTGCAGAGTTCGGAGCTGGGTAGTTTTCAAAATTATTTCGACAATGGTTTCGGAGAGCACATAAAGAGCAGATAATTTTCGCGCGTAGTATTTTCATTTTCGTCATAGTTTCACGGGATGTGGGTGTAGAGTTCGGAACTGGGGTGAATCTTATACTAAGGGTATTTTTTTTAAATATTCCGACAACCGTTTCGGAAAGCACATAAAGAGCAGATAATTTTCACGCGTAGTATTTTTATCCTCGTTATAGTTTGACGGGGTGGGGGTGCAGGGGTCGGAGCTGGGTAGTTTTTAAAATTATTCTGACAATGTTTTCGGAGAGCACATAAAGAGCAGATAATTTTCACGCGTAGTATTTTTATCCTCGTTATAGTTTGACGGGGTGGGGGTGCAGGGGTCGGAGCTGGGTAGTTTTTAAAATTATTCTGACAATGTTTTCGGAGAGCACATAAAGAGCAGATAATTTTCACGCGTAGTATTTTTATGTTCGTCATAGTTTCACGGGGTGGGGGTGCAGAGTTTGGAGCTGGGTAGTTTTCAAAATTATTTCGACAATGGTTTCGGAGAGCACATAAAGAGCAGATAATTTTCGCGCGTAGTATTTTCATTTTCGTCATAGTTTCACGGGATGTGGGTGTAGAGTTCGGAACTGGGGTGAATCTCATACTAAGGGTATTTTTTTTTAAATATTCCGACAACCGTTTCGGAAAGCACATAAAGCTGTTGTGCTAGGTGTAGTTTTCAAAATTATTTCGACAATGGTTTTGGAGAGCACATAAAGAGCAGATAATTTTCGCGCGTAGTATTTTCATTTTCGTCATAGTTTCACGGGATGTGGGTGTAGAGTTCGGAACTGGGGTGAATCTTATACGAAGGGTATTTTTTTTAAATATTCCGACAACCGTTTCGGAAAGCACATAAGGAGCAGATAATTTTCACGCGTAGTATTTTTATCTTCGTTATAGTTTGACGGGGTGGGGGTGCAGGGGTCGGAGCTGGGTAGTTTTTAAAATTATTTTGACAATGGTTCCGGAGAGCACATAAAGAGCAGATAATTTTCACGCCTAGTATTTTTTTGTTCGTCATAGTTTCACGGGGTGGGGGTGCAGAGTTTGGAGCTGGGTAGTTTTCAAAATTATTTCGACAATGGTTTCGGAGAGCACATAAAGAGCAGATAATTTTCACGCGTAGTATTTTTATGTTCGTCATAGTTTCACGGGGTGGGGGTGCAGAGTTTGGAGCTGGGTAGTTTTCAAAATTATTTCGACAATGGTTTCGGAGAGCACATAAAGAGCAGATAATTTTCACGCGTAGTATTTTTATGTTCGTCATAGTTTCACGGGGTGGGGGTGCAGAGTTTGGAGCTGGGTAGTTTTCAAAATTATTTCGACAATGGTTTCGGAGAGCACATAAAGAGCAGATAATTTTCGCGCGTAGTATTTTCATTTTCGTCATAGTTTCACGGGATGTGGGTGTAGAGTTCGGAACTGGGGTGAATCTTATACGAAGGGTATTTTTTTTTAATATTCCGACAACCGTTTCGGAAAGCACATAAAGAGCAGATAATTTTCACGCGTAGTATTTTTATCTTCGTTATAGTTTGACGGGGTGGGGGTGCAGGGGTCGGAGCTGGGTAGTTTTTAAAATTATTTTGACAATGGTTCCGGAGAGCACATAAAGAGCAGATAATTTTCACGCCTAGTATTTTTTTGTTCGTCATAGTTTCACGGGGTGGGGGTGCAGAGTTTGGAGCTGGGTAGTTTTCAAAATTATTTCGACAATGGTTTCGGAGAGCACATAAAGAGCAGATAATTTTCACGCGTAGTATTTTTATGTTCGTCATAGTTTCACGGGGTGGGGGTGCAGAGTTTGGAGCTGGGTAGTTTTCAAAATTATTTCGACAATGGTTTCGGAGAGCACATAAAGAGCAGATAATTTTCGCGCGTAGTATTTTCATTTTCGTCATAGTTTCACGGGATGTGGGTGTAGAGTTCGGAACTGGGGTGAATCTTATACGAAGGGTATTTTTTTTTAATATTCCGACAACCGTTTCGGAAAGCACATAAAGAGCAGATAATTTTCACGCGTAGTATTTTTATCTTCGTTATAGTTTGACGGGGTGGGGGTGCAGAGTTCGGAGCTGGGTAGTTTTGAAAATTATTTCGACAATGGTTTCGGAAAGCACATAAAGAGCAGATAATTTACGCGCGTAGTTTTTTTATTCTCGTCATAGTTTTACGGGGAGGTGGTGCAGAGTTCGAGACTGGGGTGAATCTTATACTAAGGGTATTTTTTTTAAATATTCCGACAACCGTTTCGGAAAGCACATAAAGCTGTTGTGCTATGGGTAGTTTTCAAAATTATTTCGACAATGGTTTTGGAAAGCACATAAAGAGCAGATAATTTTCGCGCGTGGTATTTTTATTCTCGTCATAGTTTTACGGGGCGGGGGTGCAGAATTCGGAGCTGGGGTAAGCTGTTGTACTAGGGGTAGTTTTCAAAATTATTTCGGCAATGGTTTCGGAAAGCACATAAAGAGCAGATAATTTTCGCGCGTAGTATTTTCATCTTTGTCATAGTTTTACGTGGTGGGGGTGCAGAGTTCGGAACTGGGGTGAATCTTATACCAAGGGTATTTTTTCTTAATATTTCGACAACGGTTTCGGAAAGCACATAAAAAGCACAATATTTCGCCATGTAGTTTTTCCTGCGTATCTTCGATTCCGCGAGGTGGGGGTGTTCCGTTGCATCCAACTTAGCACCCCCACCGGAAGTGCTTGATTGTAGCCATACGGTTTGAGCACAAAAATCATGCATAGGGTACAAAAAGAGCACATAATTAGCACAAAATTTTGCCATATAATAAAGTTCGTTTCCGTCAGTGGGGGTGCCACCTTGCCGGACCTGCGACCCGCGGTCCGAGGTAGGCTGCCGGCGGTACTTCCACGCGGCGCCACTACGCGGCGCATAGCGAATTCGATTCTCGCGACAATAACACGACGACCGCTGAATAGATAAGCCGGCATTCGACCACATCTAGACACGATCCTCAACGCACACGATCTGACGTATATCGGTTAACCCAAAGTTATACCTATTAGGTTTACCCAATAAAGAGGCACTTATATTTCTCCAAATAAGCTGCTTCTCAATTTTTTCCGGCTACATGCCGTACCCACCCGACACTCTCGACTCCCCGGCAGAACCAGTAGAAAAAAATAAATAAAATAAATAAATAAAAAAAAAAAAAAAAAATAGAAATATAAAATAAAAAATAAAATAAAAAAATGAAAGAAAATAAAATAAAAATCGCGGTAGTGTTACTGGCCAGGAACCTAATGTTTTAGCGCGACACTACTGGCTGGATTCTGGCCAGTTATCCTGACCAGCGCCCGACTTGAAACGGGGCTGACTGGTCGGGACCTGACCAGATCCCGATATAAATTTCTACACGGGGAGCTTTCCTCACTTGTTGAAATACTTGGCGCAGTTAATAACTGTCATGCTTCTGGCAGCAATGATTTGTTTTTTTTTTTTTTTTTTTTTGCAAGGTAATTTGCGCAAGCTATAAATATATGGTCGGATGTTAATAGCAGCCGTGCAAAAAGGTCTTCCATAGTTTTCACTCGGGAACACTTTCTCGAAAAATCTGTTCTGCACCATCATTCAGCTGATTTTTGATGAGCAGAAAAATATCCTTCCTGGATAAACCAGGTACTGCAGGATGGTCGGCAGCAGATTCTGAAATGTAGAAGTGTAATACATGATTCTATAAATAGGAATTACATATTCAATCTTACCTGCTATTATTCGTTCCACAACCCGGGAAAAAATGATCAGGCCTGATCAGACATGAACAGGCATGAGTCTTCAGTCCCGGTCATTCTTCATGTCTGATCAGGTCTGAAGACTCATGCCTGTTCATGTCTGATCAGGCCTGATCATTTTTTCCCGGGCAATTGAAAAAAAAAACAGTTGATTGAATTAAAAAATTATATGAACTATCGTTTTTATATCTTTTATATGTCGCAGTGATCGGAAATTATGGTTATTTCTGATCATTAACTTTTTTTTGTGGATGAAAATTTTTTCATTGTTTGGTACTGGGATTCGAACCCAGGTCCTTCTGCGTATCAGTCGAAGCCTATACCACTTCGCTACTTCACGTATTTGATGATTAAAACTTTTAGAATGTGCAGTATATATATCGCGTCACTAATGCCATAAGGTCGTTAGCGCCAAAAAAAAAAATTTCGTGTTTTTGGTGGCAAAATCTTTTTCGTGCCATATAACATCGTTTGGGCATATCCGCAAAAAAAAAAAAATTTTTTGGCGCTTACGACCTTATGGCATTAGTGACGCGATATATGGTAGTCGTCACCAGCGCTGGATTTACACTAGGGGCACTCGGGGCCAGTGCCCAGGGCGGCAAATTTTCAGGGACGGCAAAATTTGAAACGTGAGAAATTTTTTTTTTTTCGCGTTATGGAAAATTCTTTGAAAAGTGTGATCATGTTAAAAACATTCATAAATTAAAATGAATGAAATACTTCTTCTCATTATTATAAGAATGTGCCAAAAATTATGAACACTGCAGTTTTTCTTGCAAAATTGTGAAACAAGCTTCCAGTTTCTAGAATTTTACACACATTTTCAGTCAAGAAAATAAGAGGGTTTCTTCGTCAAACGGGCCACCCATTAAATTTGAGGTCTTCAAAAATTCGAAAGAGAAATGTTGTTGGCATGAAATTTCTCTGTTTTTTTCTCAGCTTTTCGATAATATTAGAATAAAAGAATTCCGACTCATTTAATCCGCATTTATGAAAAAAAAAAAAAAAACGTAAAATGTGCCTTTTCCTAATTTGGACAGTTTTTTTTTTTTTTTTTTCGTTTAAAAAAAAATCTAAAAAAACCATATTCAAAATCGAGTTTTTGAAAAAAAAAAAAAAAAAAAAAAATGGTAGTGAAGTAGAGGAATCATCGTTCTGATGATTATTTTTTTTCGGGGAGAGAATTGAAGTCGCCACTCCACATTTTTTTGCCAAAGAACGCTAATATGAATTTCATTTTTCAGACATTTTTTTAAACGAAAAAAAAAAAAAAATGTCCAAATTAGGACAAGGCACATTTTTCAATGCTTTTTTTTTTTATAAAAGGGGTTTAAATGGGCCGGAATTTTTTTCTATCAATTTTACCGATAAGCTGAGAAAAAAACAAAGAAATTTCATCCCAAGTTTTCTCTCCTTCCCCAAGTTATCGCACTACGTGAAAATTATTGAGTATAAAAATATTTCTGGAATGCAATGACCAAAAAATCTGAAAAAATTCAAAAATTTGTTTTTCATCCTCAATAACATGTACGAATTATTACGGAATGTTCGAAGACCTCAAATTAAATGGGTGGCCCCGTTTGACGAAGAAACCAAGAAGAAACCCTCATAAGTTGCGTGTCTAATGGCAAAAGGTCGTAAGCGCCCAAGAAAAATAGTATATTGTGTAGCAAGGGCGTAAAGTGGGCTTTTTTAGACCGAGTGTGGAGTTTGCAGTACTAGTCGGAGGCGAGGGAGCACGAGTCGAAGACGAGTGCATCCGCGAGCCGAAGATGAGTACTGCAACCACACGAGGTCAAAAAGCCCACTTAGCCCTTGGTACACACCATATTTTTTGTAACGCATGTATTGATTTCTGTGTTTTTTGTGCTTATAAGCGGCATATGTATATATATATTATTGAAGAAGCGGGCAATAAAGAATCCTTTATTGCCCGCTTATTGAAGAAGCGGGCAATAAAGAATTCTTTATTGCCTGCTTATTGAAGAAGCGGGCAATAATGAATCCATTATTGCCCGCTCTTTTTAAGCGGTCAATAAACGGCTACTTTCGACCCTATAAGATTGACCCATTATGTGCCTTTCGACCCTAAAAGATTATGCCACCAACAAAACAAATTTTTGTAACACATGCATGATTTCTGCGTTTTTTTGACCTAAAAATAGGGCCTAAAGTAGCCGTTTATTGACCACTTGAAAAGAGCGGGCAATAAAGAATCCATTATTGCCCGCTTCTTCAATAAGCGGGCAATAATGGATTCTTTATTGCCCGCTTCTTCAATAAGCGGGCGTAAAGGATTCTTTATTGCCCGCTTCTTCAATAAGCGGGCGTAAAGGATTCTTTATTGCCCGCTTCTTCAATAAGCGGGCAATAAAGGATTCTTTATTACCCGCTTCTTCAATAATATATATATATATATATATATTATATTTGAAGGAAATGATAAATAAAGTGAATGAAACCTACGTGAATAAGCTATGGATATTTATTGATGCCTCAACCCCAGGATACAATCAATAATTTTGTTCGAATTGGTTGTTCTCGATGAACTCTTCGATTCTCATTAATTTCCAGTTATAGCTTAGGTTAAGTCGTTGATTGCATTAAGATATCATTTAGAACTAATTGATCGATTTTTGATAAATATTCCTAGCTTATTCACGTAGGTTTCATTCACTTTATTTATTATTTCCTTCAAATAAACGAACATAACCACACTTGTCTACCTTCCGCGATGTATTGACAGTCAGCCGGCTTGTATCAACAATGGCTGCCGAGTTGCATCGACCGCGCGCCAAAATCACCCTAGGGATTTTTTCAGCGCAACGAGTGGCTATCCCCCTAAAAATACGAAATATTATCTGCCTGGGCGGATGGACCATTCTCTTTCACCTGGTCCTCGCGGTATATCGCTATATATATATATATATATATATATATATATATATATATACAGGGTGATTCAGAATGCGGTACTTTCCTTACACCGGCGTATTCCTTGTAAAAATCTAAGACCAAAATGATTCATCCTAAAATGTCGAAAGCCTAGCCGTGTTCAGGTAGGAGCCATTTAAAGTTAGCCCAATTAATCCAATACGAGGGCAGATACGAGAATGGCTCAGCCGCCGCTACGCCGTTATTGTTGGCCCGCCACCGCGAACTGGCAAAGAAACGACGATCAGACGTCCGCGGCCGAGGGATGCAATGGAAACAGAAGCATGCGAATGTTACCGAACTATGAATGTAATAAATAAGGTAAAGTCGGGAGAGATGCCGCACTTTTTTCAGAAAATTCATAACTTCTACATAAATAGATATTAACAAACGTATTTATCAGTGACGATTCTTTAAACTATGTACTATAATGTGGCCCTAACCAAAAATAGATAAACTTCCATTTTCATATAAAACATACGTCAACAAAAAACATTTATGGCGGCCACTAGTCAGGGGAAAACCGGGAAGTCAGGGAAAAGTCAGGGAATTCGGAAAATGGTCAGGGAGGTCTGGGAAAAGTCACGGAATTTTATGGTGACACAGAACAAGACAGAATAGAAGGTCCCCCGTGATTTGTCTTCTTTCTACCTTGCGCGGAATTAATAATCAATAAAAGGAAATAGTGGTGAAACTTTTATAAGCTAAAAAATAATTTAAAAAATCATTCTCTATCATCATTGATTCAGAGCGTTGTTGATTATAGGTATACTTGAATAACCAGTAATCCAAATGAATTGGATACAAGTAATATGGGCGAAAAATTCATTATTTCGAGGTTCTTCAGCTATAAAAATACTGCAGAAAATATTTTCAACTGAAAACTAAGTTTCAAGGACCATCTACTGAATCTATCAAAAACTACCGGATCAATGAGTTATAAAATTTTATCACATTTGAGTCATATTAAATCCTGGATTGAAACATTTTTTTTTTTTTAAATCCCTTGACCATTCTACAGAAGCCATCTATTGATCCAGAAGATTAATAGATGACCGATCGATTCCAGATTAATGTTATCAGTTCTAATATACAGAAAACCGTATCGTTTGTTCCAAGGAAAATTAATATCCGTCCATTCCTTTCCGAAACATCGTCGGTCAGTAAATTGACGACATCCGTACATGTACATGCAGGTGTACATACAAGCACCAATACCTACGTTCCGCTGAAAATGGTGCAACGGCGGATTCAAGGGGGGGGCGGAAGGGGCGATCGCCCCCCCCGAAACCTTGGGAAGGAGGGAAATTTTTGAAATAAAGATAAGTTTTAATATGTTTTCAATGCGAATAATATTAATATCAACAAAATGTATTGTTATTGGAAAAAAAATGCCTCTAGAAGTCTGAATCTACCACTATACTGAGGTACATTTTTACCGCCCACACCCCTTAATATGCTGGTAACGTCGATCGCCCGCCCCCCCCAAATGAGACACCTGAATCCGCCCTTGAAATGGTGAGATGTGATTTTCTAACGCGAGATGCTGAACGTTATTTTGATCTCTGATATTTGGTCTTGATCGGGTCTTGATTTTCGAATGATTGATTCAAACTAAACGATGACCATAGGAATCAGTAACCTGGTCATCCACGGTGGTTAATAATAATAATAATAATAATTATTAATAATAATAATTATTATTAATAATAATAATAATCATTAATAATAATATGAATATTATTATTATTATTATTATTATTATTAATAATATGAATATTATTATCATTATTATTATTATTCTTGTTATTGTTCTAACTATGTGAGAATTTATCCTGCGGACATTAGATAATGACTAGGTATCCACAAAATTCGAATTTTCATCAATGAGAACAGCTGATTGAATGAACTTGGACTAGGGACGGTCAATAATTTACAAACTAGAAGAATAAGAATTTTATATCGTAGCTTCAAGATGCCAATTATTATCGAAAAATCATAAAAAAAAAGTAATCATTCATAATACGAAGGTATACAGGAATGATTTCACGAAGTTGGTCTAGATCCAGAATCATTAGATATGAAACAACCGTGGATGACCAGGTTACCGATTTCTATGGTCATCATTTAGTTTTAATCAATCAATCGAAGATCAATACCAAATATCAGAGATTGAAATAATGTTCAGGGTCTCGCGTTAGAAAATCACATCTCACCATAGTAAATTTACTGACCGACGATGTCTTGGAAAAGAATGGACGGATATTAATTTTCGTTGGAGAAAACGATACGGTTTCTAACTTGAGCTAAGAATTAATTTGCTAATTTTCAATTCTAATTATCTGAATTGGAAACTAAATTTTTATTTTTTAATCTCTAGCTTCTGAACCAAGAGTTGATTTTCTCATTTTCAATCCAAAGTGTCTGATTTAAAAATTTAATTTCTAATTTTCAATCCTGATTTTTCCAATTATGGATTAAAGATTCAATTTTTGATTGTAAATATTTCGATTGAAGAATTCGCAACCCTGCTCAGTTCTGACTATGATTAGTGTTATTATTTGTTCTTTTGTAACTGTTGACTTCCGACCAAGTCTTATCAGTTTAACGTTGTTTTTGGACAAGTTCTTGTTTATAAAATATTTCAGTTTATCTGTCAGACAGTTGATTGATTTTCTTCTCAAATTTTGTTGATAAATTCAACCTTTCACGAGGGCAGCATATAACTGCCGAAACGTCAGGCACCAGATATCACACACTGACTCGACAGGATTGATTAAGACCTTTTATAATTTTATTATTATTATTATTGATATTTATTATTGTTCTAACTATGTAGAAATGCATCTTGCAAACATTAAATAATGACTTGGTATTCACACAATTCGAATTTTTATTAATGAGAACAGCGGATTGCATGAAATTGTATTAACGACGTTCAATAATTTACAAACTAGAAGAATAAGGATTTTATATCGTAGCTTCAAAATGCCAATTTTTATCGAAAAATCATTTAAAAAAAAGTAATCATTCATACGAAGGTAGACAGAAATGATTTGACGAAGTTGGTCTAGATTCAGAATCATTAGATATGAAACCACCGTGGATGACCTTGTTACCGATTTCTATGGTCATCATTTAGTTTGAATCAATCAATCGAGGATCAAGACCAAATATCAGAGATCAAAATAATGTTCGGGGTCTTGCGTTAAAAAATCACATCTCACCATTTTCAGCGGAACGTACGTATTGGTGCCTGTATGTACGGATGTCGTCAATTTACTGACCGACGATGTTTCGGAAAGGAATGGACGGATATTAATTTTCGTTGGAGCAAACGATACGGTGCTCTGTATCTCAGAACTCATTATATTATTCTGGATTCGATCGGTGCAGTAGTTTCTGGGTTAATAGATTACGTCATCTGTAGAATGGTCAAGGGATTTGACAAAAAAAATTGTTTCAATCTAGGATTTTATATGACTCAAATGTGATAAAATTTCCTAACTCATTGATCCGGTAGCTTTTAATTGATTCAGTAGTTGGTCTTTGAAACTTGGTTTTTAGTTCGAAATATTCACTGCAGTATTTTTATAGCTGCAAAACGTCGAAATAATCAATTTTTCGCTCATGATACTTTAATACTAGCGATCCTGAGTGTCTAAACTAAAAATTAATTTTCTAATTTTCAATCCCAAGTGTCTGAATTAGAAACTCAATTTTCATTTTTTAATCCCGAGCTTCTGAATCAAGAGTCAATTTTCTCATTTTCAATCGCAGGTATGGGAATTAAAAATCAATTTTCTGATTTGCAATCCCAAGTGTCTGAATTAAAAATTTAATTTCCAATTTTCAATCCTGAGTATTTCAATCAAAATCCAATTTTTAATTTTCAATCCCGATTTTATCAATTCTGGATTAAAGATTCAATCTTTGATTGTAAATATTTTGATTGAAGAATTCGCAACCCTGCTCAGTTCTCACTACTGTATGATTATCTACTATCTTACTTAATATTTTTCTATTTTTATCTTTACATTAAAACTTCAACTAAACTATTGAGTATGGGAGACGAGGAATCATAAATAAAATTTCATACAAATATTAGATTGATAATGGAAACATTAAAAGTTTTATTTATCATTGAATGTGTTCCTACGTAAGAAACTAATCATGTTGGGAATTATTTTTCAATATTTAATGAATATAATCAGATTAATCATTTAAAACATTGACATGAACAATAGGTGATAAATTTGTAGAAACAAATCTTGTAGATGTTTAAAAAAAAATGTCAATGATTTCAGAAATACTAAAGTGTAATTTTCTTTATATTATGCTTAGATAATAAAATTGATGGAAACAAAATATAAATTAATTATACGAACTAGATCGACAAAACATGGACCGAACAGACAGTACAGTACTCTATAGGGATGTAAAAATCCGTGTATTGATAAAATAATGATACCGCTGATTTCGAGTACGGACAAAACATGCGATATCATGAACTTACATAGAACATAGAAAGATGATTGTGCTTAGCGCATAAATAATAGATTAAATAATATATTGGCGGAGCGACCGCAAGGTATGATACTCAAGTTTTATTGTAGTTTTCTTCATTTATTTCTTTCGATGAAATGATATATATATCGTGAAGTATTGTGATTCCTTGTTAGACTTGGAATTATACGTAGTTCAGTTTATGTTAACATTTCAGAAAAACTGAGTTATTATATTTGAATAAATAACTTGACAAGGACGTAGACACGTCTGCTCTTTACGGTGGTTCTTGGCCGAGAGAGTGATTGACGACAGGTGTCCGGTCAACCGGCAATTACAAGTATAGTCAAATGTTTAATTTCGTTGTGTAACAACGTAGGTCAAGAATTGCGCGCTACATTTTGAATCACTTAGATACTAAGTTCGTTACACTACGATTAGTGTTATTATCGGTTCTTTTGTGTTGATTTCCGACCAAGTCTTATCAGTGTAACATAATTTTTGGACAAGTTCTTGTTCATGAAATATTTCAGTTTATCTGTTAGACAGTTGATTGATTTTTTTGATAAATTCAACCTCTCACGAGGATAATAAATAATAAATAAATAATGAAAAATAATAAATAATAATAATAATAAATAGTAAATTTTTCGCCCATATTACTTGTATCCAATTCATTTGGATTACTGGTTATTCAAGTATAGGGGAGACCGGTGTCGGTTGTAACAATTTTTACAAACTAATTTTTTTTTCGCTTAATATCGATATTTTGTGACTGATTTTTTTAACCTAAGTTCACTCACATCTAACTCTTACTAGTTCGATTTTTTTAGTTCGAAATTTTCGTTAGTATAGTCAAGAAAAATCCATAACGGATGTTGCTACACGTGTTACAATTGACACCAGTGAGGTGTCAATTGTAACGCAGGTCATTGCGATATAACCGCAGGAAAAATATTTATCTAATTTTGTATAAACTATTTTATATTGCTAATAAAATAGGAAAATTTATAAAAAATTAACATTAACGTAAAGGGGGTACACTTTTTTCGTATGATTTAATAAAACACGAAAATTCAATAACAAATTAAACAAATAATCTTCTGAACATTCAGCGCATATATGAATAATGCACTACGGTCAGTGCAACCAATATGTGCCCATTTCTTGCACTTAGTGCATTGACGCCATTTGTCGTTGCTTCTTTAATTGACGTGTTACAATTGACACCAGCGACGATTTTATGTAGAAAAATGGAAATTCTACACTAAAACTCGTGACTTCCAAATCCTAATACACAACAATTGAAGTCGAAGCATCATAGTTTAATATACACTAAGTCAATTATAAAAACCATCCATGGTTTACTACATTAAGCGAAAGCATAGTGAAACGAAAAGATTTACTTACGGGTGCAAAAAACCGATAAATGGACACAAATGGACACAGCACAGAAAATATGTCCGAAAATTTCGCAAAATGTTGTTCAACAAAAGCCCGCCGAATGTTGCTATACATACATCTAAAAAGATTAGAGATTATCCGCAAGATGGCGGCGTAATGTCCACTGTTACAATTGACACTCTGTTACAACCGACACCGGTCTCCCCTACCTATAATCAACAACGCTCTGAATCAATGATGATAGAGAATGATTTTTTAAATTATTTTTTAGCTTATAAAAGTTTCACCACTATTTCCTTTTATTGATTATTAATTCCGCGCAAGGTAGAAAGAAGACAAATCACGGGGGACCTTCTATTCTGTCTTGTTCTGTGTCACCATAAAATTCCGTGACTTTTCCCAGACCTCCCTGACCATTTTCCGAATTCCCTGACTTTTCCCTGACTTCCCGGTTTTCCCCTGACTAGTGGCCGCCATAAATGTTTTTTGTTGACGTATGTTTTATATGAAAATGGAAGTTTATCTATTTTTGGTTAGGGCCACATTATAGTACATAGTTTAAAGAATCGTCACTGATAAATACGTTTGTTAATATCTATTTATGTAGAAGTTATGAATTTTCTGAAAAAAGTGCGGCATCTCTCCCGACTTTACCTTATTTATTACATTCATAGTTCGGTAACATTCGCATGCTTCTGTTTCCATTGCATCCCTCGGCCGCGGACGTCTGATCGTCGTTTCTTTGCCAGTTCGCGGTGGCGGGCCAACAATAACGGCGTAGCGGCGGCTGAGCCATTCTCGTATCTGCCCTCGTATTGGATTAATTCGGCTAACTTTAAACGGCTCCTACCTGAACACGGCTAGGCTTACGACATTTTAGGATGAATCATTTTGGTCTTAGATTTTTACAAGGAATACGCCGGTGTAAGGAAAGTACCGCATTCTGAATCACCCTGTATATATATATATATATATATATATGCCGCTTATAGGCACAGAAACGCAGAAATCAATACATGCGTTACAAAAAATATGGTGTGTACCAAGGGCTAAGTGGGCTTTTTGATCTCGTGTGGTTGCAGTACTCGTCTTCGGCTCGCGGATGCACTCGTCTTCGACTCGTGCTCCCTCGCCTCCGACTAGTACTGCAAACTCCACACTCGGTCTAAAAAATCCCACTTTACGCCCTTGCTACACAATATACTATTTCATGCAATATCACATCTTTTGGGCATATCCGCAAAAAAAAATTTTTTTTTGGCGCTTACGACCTTATGCCATTAGACACGCGATTAGTATCTTGTTATTCACAATTTTTGAAAGTTTTTGTTTTGATTTTCTTTATTTGAAAATTGTATACCGAACCTTTACCTATTTTATGTAGGCTTTAGGTAATGGGGCGGCATTTTTCACGGTGCCCCAGGGCGGCACCCTGGGTAAATCCGGCCCTGGTCGTCACGAAGTTTTTATTAATCCTAACCATGCCCTTTATTGATTATGATGATAGAACGATTCTGAGATTGGTTTTGTATTTTAGGGAATGTGAGGCAATATGACCGTTTCACTTTTTTCAGCAAAAAAAAATTACTTATTTGAACAGGGTGTCTACTAAAATCTGAACACAAAATTCCCTGAGAATTCCAGGATTTTCCAGGCCATTCTGAAAAATTTCCAGGTGTATCTGAAATACCTTTTTCAATTCCTCGACCGCTAAGACAATGCTAAAACGTACGGATTTCATCTAATTTCAGATATTTTGCTGGAATTATGGGAGATAGATATATTGTTTTATATAATTACAACGTTCGAAAAAAAAAAAAAAAAAATACACAAAACATATTTTGTAACTAATATTGACATTGATAAAAATTTCGGATATTAGCGATTTTTGGTCTTCATTGTAAGATACATTCTGAAAAAATTCCCTGAGTGGCCCAGAAATTCCCTGAGATTTCCAGGATTTTCCCTGAGAAGAAAAATTCCCTGAGAATTCAAGGATTTCCAGGTTTTTCCAGGTAGTAGACACCCTGTTGAAGTATCTATTAAAGTTATAGATAATCCAAAATATCAGACATGAACAGACACGGTCATGCATGATCATGTTTGAATCAATTTATAATATCAGACATGATCATGTCTGTTCATGTTTAGTCAGACATGAACCAACGTATCAGGCCTGATCAGAGCTGGAGGTTTTAAACCTTCCAAGCTGGATCATGCATGAACAGACAGGATCAGGTCTGGCATTAGATATAATCATACATGAACAGGCATGGTCATGCATGAACAGGCCTTAAGTATTTAGCGCCTCAGACATGATCATGCCTGTTCATGCATAAACAGGCATGGTCATGCATGAACAGGCCTTACGTATTTGGCGTCTCAGACATGATCATGCCTGTTCATACATGAACAGACAGGATCAGGTCTGGCATCAGACATAATCATACATGAACAGGCATGGTCATGCATGAACAGGCCTTAAGTATTTAGCGCCTCAGACATGATCATGCCTGTTCATGCATGAACAGACAGGATCAGGTTTGGCATCAGACATAATCGTACATGAACAGGCATGGTCATGCATGAACAGGCCTTAAGTATTTAGCGCCTCAGACATGATCATGCCTGTTCATGCATGAACAGACGGGATCAGGTCTGACATCAGACATAATCATACATGAACAGGCATGGTCATGCATGAACAGGCCTTAACGTATTTAGCGTCTCAGACATGATCATACCTGTTCATGCATGAACAGACAGGATCAGGTCTGGCATCAGGCATGATCAGACATGAACAGACATGATCATGTCTAATTTCAGGCCTGATCATACGTGAACAGGCATGATCATTAGGCCGGAGTGAAAAAGGTCGATTTTCGCGGATCGTATTCTAATAGTGCTGGAAAGTTATGTCTTGGCATCACTCAAAACTGTGCCAAAGGAAAAAATTTACAATAGATATCTTCTGTTCTGGCAAACGCCCCAAAGTTTTGAATTTTTTAACATGGGGTTTAAATGGAGAAAAAAGGCAAAAAGACAAATTAGTACTGAAAAATTCATAAAAACTCGCTGGGTAGGCCGATTTCAGTCTTCCTACGCTTATTCGAAGTGAAAAGAATATAGCTTTCGTTTGACGTTTTGAAATTCAGAATATCTTCCTTAGTTTCAAAGATACACGCGTTTGAAAATCGAGTTTTTCCCGAAAAAACTCTATTTTTCAATTTTGTATTTTCTAAAGTAAGTAAGATATTTTGAATTTCAAAACGTCAAACGAAAGCTACATTTTTCCCGCCTCGAATAAGCGTAGGAAGACTGAAATCGGCCGACCCAGAGAGTTTTTACGAATTTTTCAATGCCAATTTGTCTTTTTACCTTTTTTCTCCATTTAAACCCCGTGTTAAAAAATTCAAAACTTTGGGGCGTTTGCCAGAACAGAAGATATCTATTGTAAATTTTTTCCTTTGGCACAGTTTTGAGTGATGCCAAGACATAACTTTCCCGCACTATTAGAATACGATCCGCGAAAATTGACCTTTTTCACTCCGGCCTAATGATCATGCCTGATCATTTTTGCCCGGGAATATAATTATTCGTAACTAGTAATTGATAATTCTGGAATTATTCATGATAGCGAATAATGCATCGTAAAATGAATGGAAAGAAAGAACAGTGAAATGGAAAAAAAAATTCATCATTTTTTGGGCATTTTGAAAGGGGGTTAGCAAAAAATGACTTGAGACAAAAAATTCTTTGTTTGAAGCGTGAAATATAAATCCGCTATAAAAAAATTAGAGTAATGAGAAAAAAAAAATCGATTTGGGCCTAACCAGGCCCACCTGGGGCACTGGGCCCACAATGTGAGTACACCCCTGGATGGATCTTTCGGAACCATACAACTTTTATCTGAACCACTTCTCCCTATTTTATGTTTTGGTTGTTCAAAATGAAGAAAAATACACTTTTCATTACAAAAACTTGCGCCAATAGCGGTGGCGCAAAAAATCGCAAGATTTTCTTGTTTTTCCCATTAGAGCAGCGATCACCAATTAGTTTCATTTGGGGTCCATTTTTTAAAATGATATGATTGTCGCGGTCCGTTTGGTAGACGATTAGGGGTCGTTCAATCACGTGAGGTTTTAAGGGGATATAAAAGGTCAATTATACACCTCGAATTTTTGGCAGCCCGTTTCTTAGCTAAAACACATCCAATCGATGTGAAATTGATATCAATGGCGCAGAAAAAGTTTACGGAGGGCATGATGCTCTTGGACTTCTAAAAAGCGAAAATGTTTCGGGTGTCTCCATATTTATCAAGTACAATGTCAGCAACTACGGTTATTCGTTACGAGGTACTCTTGATATAAAACTGTACGATTCATTTTCGTTTTTTGGAAATCCAAGAGTATTATGCCCTCCGTGCACTTTTTCTGCGTCACTGACATCAATTTCACATCGATCGGATGTATTTCAGCTGCGAAACGGGCTGCCGAAAATTCGCGGAGTATAATTCACCTTTCATATCCCCTGGATACTTTTTTTAGTACAATATATAACAGAAACTCAATCTTCTTACAGTACAATGTACTGTCCGGGTCCGCACAGAATAGGTCGGCGGTCCGGATCCGGGCCGCGGTTCGCCATTTGGTGATCCCTGCATCAGAGAATAGATTAATTTTCACTCTGAACCAAGTCCGGCCGTGGGACATTGGGGTGCAATTCAACTTTTTTCTACGTGTTTACAATTTCCCGTTGCAATTTTACGTTAATTTTCGGACAAATTATTCTTTTATTGTGATCACATACATCATTGTTATAAATTTAGAATTCCATGATGATATTGTACTTACTTTCCCCTTTCGAATCTATTTTTTAGATTTTTATTAGCGTAACTTTTCTGGGTTTGGCAACGTTTTGAACACTTCACTGTAAATTTCGGTTGGAGCGCGATGCGTCTAGCTCGAGCGAGGGTCACTTTTGAAGTGAAATACAATAGCAGGTATAAGGGATGGTCTCATCCCCTGTCTGCAGTCCGACCCTTGGACTATTACTTTGCCTAACCCACCACTTCAAAACCCCGAGAACGAAACTTCGTTTTTCGACTTTTGGCCACCAATTTCGGATTCCGTCCCACTGTGCGCCGTCTGCAAACACGAAAGCAGGTTTGAGCGTATCCATGCGCGGAAAACTTTCGCGCACTGCTAGCGGTGTGCGATATTCTTCTCGCAAACGGGTGCACGAAAGTCTGCTTTTGGTGCCTGTAGGCAGCGCGCGAAGGAGGAGTTTCGGTGCATGTGTTAAGAAAAACCCTTTTTCTTCTTCGTCTGTTACTATACGCATACGGGAAAATTCTTCTGATATATAAGGCGTCTCTATAATGCGAACACTTTTTTCTGAATGGCAAAAATTTCGTGAAACAAAATGAATTTTGATGGAATGAGAAATGATTCATTTGCAGAAAGAAGAGGACGACCTTCGTCTCAAGAATGGTGCAGAAAGAATGCCAGGCGCAGAGCCAGGTCCAACGCCCTCCAGGTATTTCTAAGAGTTTCCTCCTCTCAATTAGTGATTCATCGAGATCATTTTGCCCATTTTAGTATAGAAAGTCAGACAAAGCAGCTATGATCTTATGACGCTTCGGATACTGAGAAGAGGGCCCTGGTGAGATAAAATGAAACTTTCTCCTGGAAAAAATGGAACTCTGAAAAAAATGTATCTAAACAGCGAATTTGTAGAAAGTTGTCGTCCTAATGGCGGGGCATGTCTTTTTTTTTTTCCTAACCCTAGAACGACAAACCAGGGTATATGTCTACCCCAGGCGAACTCTGAAAAATGACGTTTTGGCCGTTTTCCTAACACTTTCAGGTATTTAAATCGATTTTTCACCGACTAAACTTCGATGAAATTGAATTTGCTTTTCACTTTTCGCTTCTGCATGAAAAAACAAAGAGATTCATGTACTTACAAGTCTCATTACTGCTTTCAAAACGGTTTTACAAACAAAAAACACGTGGGGTAAATATTTACCCCGGTTTGTAGTTTAAAGGTAGAAAAAATGGGATTGTAGTTAACTGACGACCTATCTACTGTATGACGTAGATTTTTCTAGACCCTCGAATTTGGACCGTACAAACAGACTGCAGGGTCAATCCAGTCAACAATCGGCAACAGAGAAGGCTCAAAGATTATGATTTTGTATTGGGCGCCAGGGGACTATTCAGCACGCTATTCAAAATCGACACAACGAAGAACTAACTTTAATTCAAACAGCGGCTAGCAACAGTACCAGGGAGAGGGGTCGGGATTAAAATTGAAGCATAAGCTCGGCGTTGAAAAACAAGTCGTGGCGATTTCGTGTAACATAAGATACAAAAGTCAAAAATTTATTCAATGAAAAAAATATGATCGAAATTAGCTTCCTTGATGTACTAATCATTAATGATAATAATTGTTGGCAACGCATGAAAATACATAGACAGAAACAACGGGCTGAGAAGGTGTGGAGAGAAAGAAGCGTGCATGATAGAACTACAGTATGAATGATCGTTGCTTGAAACTATATGTAACAACAGAGAGGTACGGTAAGGAGGCAAAAGGATTAACGACTGCGATAGACCGTTTAAAGATTTGTACAGCGACACGACGTATTAGTAATACTACGACATTGGGGGTGTGTGTGTGTATGCATGAACCTAAGTAAGCTAATCCCACGCACACAATGAAGGGTCAGTTAGCAAGACAATACAGTCCAAAGTCCGCGAAACCTCCCACGCCGGCAAAGCGAGTTGAGAGTAAGGGACAAAATCCAAAACCAAAATCAGTATTAGCCAAGGCTCAGTAGAGACAGGACGTGAGTTTTCGAAAAAGTAGCTCGCTATGTACGCGAGAGTAAGACAGTGAACTGTGGGAACAAAGGGCTATCAACTCGATGATTTGAGTCTTAGTTTAATAATTGATTTGATTATTTAATAACGTTAGAGTCACGTTTTAAATATTTGAGATCGCATAATCGGATGCAAAAGCAGAACTGGGTAGAACCGGGGGGGAATTTTAATCGGAGGGATTCTCGGGCTGGCCTTCTCGGGGCCTCATGGTTAAGGTTTTGACCGAGGTGGTTGACACGCTGGGAAACCAGCGTGGTTTATTACAGCCCGTGAATCGATTATAACACCGAAAATTAATCGGTGCCGCGGACTGGCCTTCCCGGGGCCTCATGATTGAGGTTTTGACCGGGGGTGGTTGACACGTTGGGAAACCAACGTGGTTTATTACAGTCCGCGGATCATGAATACATGAAAAGAAATATCAAATCATTAGAAAACCTAAATTGCCACGCGGGCTGACCATCCTGGAGTAACTCGGCTACTCCAGGGTGGTTTACACGCCGGGAAACGGGCGTGGCTGGCAGCCCGCCTGGCAAAATATTAGTATGGGTACTGACCGATGACGTCGGGTAAGATGGTACCTATACACGCGTATACCCCCCTAACAGCACGGAACGTTGCAGCAATGTCTCAGCAGCATTGCTAAATTTCATTTCCATTGCATTGCACTACAATGTTGCTGCAAGATCTCTGCAATATAACATTTGCAACATTGCATTGCAATGTTGCCGCAAGGTTGCTGCAATGCAACTATGTTATATTTATATATTCACGCATGTGAAAATACAAGAATTCAATTTTCCATGTATCAATCAAACGGACAAAATAATTACGGACAAAAACGGAGACTTATAATTAACTGTAACTTGAATGCCATATGGCATACCCCGGCACACTCATTAGTCGAAAGAGTCTAAGCTGTAAATCTACTTAACCCGTTCACGGGCAGTAATCCTTTTAACGCCATTTCTTGGATTTTGGTAGGTATGAGTGGGGATATGCAAGTATGAAAAGACCTGGACGGTCTTACGCAGTTGTTGCCGTCCCAAATAGACCGCACACTCCTTAGTTCCTTTTATTTCTCCTGAACGCTGCCCCTACCATTGCACTTCCAAGTAAGGACGGGTGACCGTTTTCAGGTAGACCGAGGGAACTTCGGGTCGCACTAATTTTCACTTAGAACTGGGCCTGCTCCGAAGAGCACAGTAAGGCCGGGGTATGCCATATGGTGACAGAATTTATCACTAGATTTCATCATTTATTTTTATTTCACTGAAAATTAACCCGACACGGCTCAACAGTTACAGTTACATACATATTGATGTCAATCCTCACGAATCAAAGTTTACCTATTGAGTCTAAAAGTGTTAGAGATTGTAACAGGCGACGTTGGATCCAAGTCGACACCGGACGTCAGTTTATCAACGAAGTTAAACAATTTCATCGGCGACCAGAATTTGGATGGGTGACCCACATGAATAAAAACGATTGGTCTGCGAATAGAAAATTTCGAACACTCCGAAATAATCACTGTGCTCGACCGCTCAAAAAAGAATTAGTTGTGGGTGAAAAAATCTCAATCCGTTTTTTTTTTTTGATTTTTTTTTTTTTTGTGCTAGAAGAAACGAATGAAACCGATAGAATCCTATATACAAAATGAGAAAGTTAATTGGGTAACACCGATACGATCGAATTGGAAATGTAAATTGGAAAAGGGCCTTTCATTAGGAAATAACTTAAACAGAAATCCGATTACGACCCATACAAAACCTTCTATTGGTTTGAATAATTTTTTTAAGCAGGGAATGTTGCAGGAATATTGCAATGTTATGCAATGAAAAGCGGACATAGAGACATTGCAGCAATATTGCAAAGTTATGTTGCTGCAACGTTGCTGCAACGTCTCGGTGCTGTTAGGGCCGGGACCTACGTCAGTTCTGCTCGCGATAAGACCCGTATTGAACGGATAATTATTATTATTCCAACGTATCTCGACTCTCGAGTTGATGCTTGCCTTATTATTTGATCATTGGATCGACCTCAATCCCTATATTAATGACATGAGTCTATCGAAAGGGTGACAGTTGAGACCTATAGCTAATATGAGTAATTTCGGGCACTTGTAGTCCTAGAGCACCAGGTCTGTCACTAACAATAATCAAATTTGAACTAACTGGTTCCAAAAAGAAACATGGTCTGGTAAATACATCAATTTCCAATCACATCACCCGCTACAATACAAAAAAAGCGTAGCAACCGGAGAAAAAAAGATCAGATATAATCCCACGTCAGACCGGACAGCTTTCAGACCTCGATGTTACCGATTTCGCTATCATTTTTTTTTTATGGGTTCTATAGAACAAAAAAATTGATCAAACAATTTTATGGAGAACCGATGGAAAACCATGTTAAAACGATTTATTTATAAGCGACGGCGCGCGCTGCTACCAAAAAACCGTACTCGAGCCGGGTCTTTCAGCGGCAGCGCGCGCCGTCGCTTATAAATATAGCTATTTTCGTATCAAGGGCGTAAAGTTGAACTTTACGCCCGCAGGCAATCAAACGTGCTCGAGGGCCGGCGAAGCCGGCCCGAGGGTCGCGTGATTGCCTAAGAACGTAAAGTTTTACGCCCGTGGTGCGAACAATATTTCTCGTCATGTTGGCGTAAAGTATAACGCCTTTTTAGCCTTGTTTTGCGAGTGTCAAGTTCGACTATACGCCCGCAAAACAGGGCGTAAAGGCGTACTTTACGCCTACTATGACGAAATAGTTATTTTCACATGGTTTTCATCGGTTCCATCCTATCGACTTAACGATTGGCTCCATCCTATCGACTTAACGATTTTGTAGAGAATTGATCAAGGAATGCGCTCATATTTTTTTGAGAATGTTATCGCGTAGCCCTTGCTTTGAAAATCACGTTTGAATAATATGTTTGTTTATAACAAATAGAATTGTTTGTTACCACAGAATTAAATAAATATATATAAATAGTGGCATTCAATAGCTTTGAAATGGTTCTAGGAAGAAGTCTCTCGGATGAAAACAACCAAAGATATGACCGTGAACATGCCCACCGATGCTTTCTTATGCTAGCCACACGTACACTAAACGTAATGGATTCTGAGCCGGACGAGTTGGACAATTCTAGAAACAGCCAATCGGCGCTCTGGATTAAAAAAATCCAGAGCGCCGATTGGCTGTTTCTAGAATCGTCCAACTCGTCCGGCTCAGAATCCATTACGTTTAGTGTACCTGAGCCGGGTTTTTGGGTGGCAGCGCGCGCCGTCACTTATAAATAAATCGTTTTCATATAGTTTCCACCGTTTCTCCATGAAATTGACTTAACGATTTCGTAGAGAATTGATCAAGGAATACGCTCATATTTTTTTGATTATTTTTAGCAGTCGGATTCTGGCCAATCAGAGCGCGGAGGTTGATGACGTGAAGGACATCCCAATTCGTTATTATACTGATAATTTACCCGTAGCTTTTGATAATTTACCTCTAGCTTTGCAAATGTTTTTATAACTGTCAAATACCGTGATAAAACTCAGAGAACTTCGTGAATAATTTCTAATTTTTTCTAACCTGCCGCTCTCTGCTTGGCCAAATCCGAATGCGAAAAATAATCCGTCGAATACACTCGACCTCCAAAATGAATCGGTTATTTCCCTCATGTTTTGAACCTGCGTGGCAACGAACGAGCCAAGTTTTGGACAAAAATCCCTCGCGCTGCGCGCTCGTGATTTTAGATCTGCAAAACTTAGCCCTCTCGATGCCACGCAGCAAAACAATCGGGAAATATCCGATAATTTTGAAGGTCTTGTGATATTACTACTGATAATTTTATCGCGTGGTATTTGCTTTGAAAATCACGTTTGAATAATATATTTGTTTATAACAAATAGAATTGTTTGTTACCGCAAAATTAAATAAATATATAGAAATAGTGGCATCCAATAGCTTTGAAATGGTTCTAGGAAGAAGTCTTTCGGATGAGAACAACCAAAGATATGAACGCGAACATGCCCACCGATGTTTCTCATGCTAGCCACACGTACCTGAGCCGGGTTTTTGGGTGGCAGCGCGCGCCGTCGCTTATAAATAAATCGGTTTAACATGGTTCCCATCGGTTCTCCATAAAATTGACTTAACGATTTCGTAGAGAATTGATCAAGGAATACGCTCATATTTTTTTGATAATTTTATCGCTTGGTATTTGCGTTGAAAATCACGTTTGAATAATATATTTGTTTATAACAAATGGAATTGTTTGTTACCGCGAAATTAAATAAATATATTATAATAGTGTCATTTAATAGCTTTGAAATGGTTCTTGGATTAAGTCTCTAGGATGAATACAATCAAAGATATGACCGTTTGAAGAGGAGTATGTTTTCGATTTTTGGCTCTTTTTCCTCAATTTCACCCCCGTGTAACTTGGAAAATAGGGGCCCAAAAAAAAAAACAAAAAATTGTTTGACGAATTTTTTTGTTCCATAGAACCCGTAAAAAAAATGATAGCGAAATCGGTAACATCCAGGTAATTTTTTGATTTATTTTATCCGGTCTGGCGTGGAATGGCTCATATTAGGGTGTGCCGAAAAACCCTTGATGTCGAAAATTGAAAACGGCTAGTGTCGAAAAGTTTCCTTGGGATATGAAACGAAGGCTCCATTTTTTTGGGATTTTTATCTCGACTTCTTCCGCTCGACCAAAAGGCTTGAAGTTGCCAATATTTGAAAAAAATCTCTAAACACTATTAAAAAAAAACACAACCCTTTTTATCGTGATACCCTCCTCTTTTCTCATCCGGGCTTGGGACCGGCAACGGTAGAGTTGTTTTTTTTTTTTTTTTTTTTTTTTGTATTAGTCATTCTTGTTAATATTACTAGCGTATTTGGCGCGCTGCGCGCGCCTCAGCCATTACCGTATGTGACGTATTTCCATAAATTTTACAATAAAAATTAAATGTTTATTACAAGAATCATGGACATACGTCCCATACTATCATACATATACCTATATTTATAAATATATATATATATATATGGATATCAAATTAGAAGGATATATATGTATATATAACAATATATATAATAATTGATACAACCATTTAACTATTTTTCAATGAAATCAATTATTTATTTATTTATTCATTTAAAAAATGAAATTAGCAAAGGCCTTTCATATTTTTGGTTTATCTAGTTTTGGGATATGTATTTATTCAGTTGATTATGAATTAAATAATTCTTTATAAACATAATTCTTCACGGTTGTATTGTTTCGTTCACTTCCAAGGTAAATTTTCAATGATTGCCACGTCCGCACTCGTGATAGAGCTACATATAGTTGTCCGTGATTGAAAACATCTTTTCGTAAATCAATTCCAATTTTATCAAAGGTTTGGCCCTGTGATTTGTTAATCGTAATCGCAAAGGCTAATTTGATGGGGAATTGTCTTCGAGTGAAAGAAAATGGATATACATTTTCACACATCAAAGTAATTCTATTTAAGAATATTATATCTCCTGCTTTATCTCCAGTTAGAAGTTCACACAACAATAGATTTGTTCCAGCTTCTAGTAGTAATAATCTCGTGCCATTGACTAAACCTTCATTGATACTCAAATTTCTGATTAACATGATTATTGAAAATTGTCATAATCGTAATTCGTACGGTGGAAGACTATTCGGAGACAACGAATTTAAATATTCCGGTACTAAATCTTGATTGATTCTATTATTGTCATTACAATTTTCTGCGCTATCGACGCTCGTATAAATACGTTCAGTAGTTAAGTCTAATAAGTCGACGACTTGTCTATTGATTTTATTCACATCTAAATTTCTTGCTCCCAATACTGCATATTTTGAAGCTTCTTTGTATTGTTTTCTGCTGAGTATAACTTCATAAATATCCTTCGCTATATCGATGTCATCATTGTATGTACAATTGGAGGGTAAATTTAAATTATCAACCTCATCATTCAAATCTCCAGTTCCAACTTGCAGCAAGAAGTCAGAAAAATTCTTCTCTTCTTGTAGTGCACGCATATTGATAGTCAATTCGAATATTTCACATAGTCGCCACAATGGACTGAATTTGATCGATAAGTTTACCGTTTCACTGCGAGTACCCCGAATATTTACCGTAAGTAATTGTCTGAAACCCCCTCCCAATATGACTATTTTTCCTCCAAATGGTAACGTGTTATTCATTATATCCTGTAAAATTGTGTTCATTATTTCTAATGCGTAGCGCGGTGCCATTGGTGCTGCATCCCAAATGAAAACCTTTGTTTCTTTCAAAATATTTGCTTCTTTTGAACCCACTTTAATTGTTGAAGTAGAATCAACGTATAACGGAACAGGTAATCCTAATGTTTTGTGGACTGTTTTTCCATTTGGTAGTAATGTAGCAGCTATACCTGTGTAAGCCATAGTACTGATTTTTTCCTTTCGCCCAGTAAATAAATGCCATAATGTAATATACAGAAATGTTTTGCCTGATCCACCCGGTCCGTCAATATAGAATGTTTTATGTGATGTCAAATCGTTAATACTTTGAAGTATGGTATCAATTATAATTTTTTGTTCAACATTGAGTTTTTCATAGTTGGCTAATCCTATATCCATAATCTTATCTTTTTTTTTTTCATCTATTATTTAATGGTGCCGTCCCATGTAGGCCCGGATCGCCGGAATCCGGAATCACGGAACGGAACGCAGACGAAATCTAGTGGATTTCCGAATCCGTTCCGGGTCTTGAAAAACCCTGCCGTCCCATGTACCAATACTGCACGGAACGACGGAACGGAGCCGATTCATATTTGTGCTATTCGGCTTTATTTGTCTGTTTAGATACAATTTTTGTATCAATATATGTAATTTATTTAATTAGCTTCTATGTAAGATCAAATTCTGTAACTATAATTGATTATTTCATCAAATAAAAGTTGACGTTCCGGCATTCCGTTCCGGAATTTGGGTACATGGGACGCAGGGAAATGCAAATAGACGGAACGGAACACGGAACTTGTGTATACTTCTACATGAACATAACCCTGCAAATTGTAGAAAGACGCGTGTGTAGATACAAATTTGATCATGGATCCTCAAATGTGTCTATTAATGATGATTCGGTTATTCAAGACTTTTGAAAGTGCATCAATTTCTCAAAGCAAAATTATTTACGACTATAATTTGCGAATACCGGACGGATCCACCATTCCGTAAAAATACGACGGAATGAAATTAGCGGAACGCGGATTCTAGTGACTTTTCCGTTCATTCCGTTCCGTGATTTCGGATTCCGGCGATCCGGGCCTACATGGGACGGCACCATAACTCATATTAATTTCCGGAGGAATTGGTATTGCCGGGAAATCAGTTCTGTTCTTTCGCAGGGAATTATGGGTAATATCCCCGCCACCTCGGCTCCGCTCGGCTTTCCTCCCCCCTCCCCCCAGCCCCGCCTTGGGCCCTCCGATCGAGTCATGTGAATTCCTGGGGATTGAACATAGATTTCTCGGAATTCCTGGGGATTCCCCATAGGTTTTCCAGAATTCCTGGGGATTTCCCATAGATCTCCCAGAATTTCTAGGCATTCCCCATAGAATTCCCAGAATTTCTAGGCATTCTCCATAAAATTCCCAGAATTCCGGGGGATCCCCCATAGATTTCTCGAAATACCTGGGGATTCCCCATAGATTTCCCGAAATACCTGGGTATTCCCCATAGATTTTCCAGAATTCCTGCGGATTTCCCATAGATTTCCCAGAATTCCTGGGGATTCCCCATAGATTTCCCAGAATTCCTGGAGATTTCCCATAGATTTCCCAGAATTCCTAGGGATTCCCCATAGATTTCTTGAAATACCTGGGGATTTCCCACAGATTTTCCGGATTTTCCCTACTATTCGCATGGATTTCCCATAGATTCTCCGGGTTCTCCCCACTATTTTCATGGATTCGTTATAGATTTTCCGAGGATTCTCCACTGTTCCCACGTATTCCCCATAGATTTCCCAGAATTCCTAGGGATTCCTCATAGATTTCATAGAATTCCTGGGGATTCCCCATACATTTCCTAGAATTCGCAAGGATTCCCTATAGATTTCCCAGAATTCCTCGGAATTTCCCATAGGTTTTCCGGGTTTTTCCCACTATTCCCATCGATTTCCCATAGATTTTCCGGGTTTTCTCCACTATTCCCATCGATTTCCCATAAATTTTCCGGGTTTTCCCCACTATTCCCATAGATTTCCCATAGATTTTTTGGCCTTTCACCACTATTACCATGGATTCCCCATAGATTTTTCGGGGATTCCCCACTGTTTCCACGTGTTCCCCATAGATTTCCCAGAATTCCAGGGGATTTCCCATAGATTTCCTGGAATTCCAAGGGAACGTTTTTTGTCACCTTTTTTAGGCCGCATAGCTAAGCTAACTAATATGCTTATATATATGCTTGTACATATATACCTACAATACTATATACCTACATATATTGTAACGGATCAGACAACATAGGCCTGACCGTTAGCAGTTCAAACATCAACCGTTGCGCACATCGAACAGTCCAGAAGGTTCGATGAGAGCGACAAGTCGCATGACGTCACAACGGGTATATAAATCGAGACACCGCTCTCAGCAGCAGTAATTCCATGGTATAGCACCTGATTGTCTCACTACGCTTCTGTTGTTCGGACACTACAGGCATAGCGCCTAGTGATCCAGTAGAATCACTTTATCACTTCAAATATAATTTATCAAAATCACTAGCTCAAATAGAATCAAAAATATAGAAAGAAAAAGTAAAAGATAACAGCATAAACCAAGAAAATAGAGAAATAAAAAAATAGCATCGTATTGAATAAAAGGAACCAAGAAAATATCACATTAAATAAAAATCTTGTAAAACAAGTAAGTAGTAAGTAAGGCAATCATTGTAAATATAATATAGGTACTGGTTGCAACCGCAGGTATAAGTTAAAATATAAATAAATTGATTTTTTGATTATCTAAAAGTAAGTGAATCTATGCAGATCCCTTATCCGCCATTTCCAGGTTCTTCTTCATCCGTATAACCAACCAAAGCTAGATACAGCCTTAGTGGGTCTCTGACGCACTCAGGTCTGGCACAGCAGGTTTTATTGTTTAGAAAATTTGGGGATAAACTAACCTTATCATAGCTAAAATTAAAAAGTTAGGTGGGTAAAGTGCAGCCTTAGCGCGTTTACGTGCTCAGGTCTGTGGGGAGGCGGCTTTAGTTGCTCGGCGACTCAAGTCCGTAATAGGAAACATTAAATTATTGATATAAAAGTGTAGAACATTAGAACATCGAGCAAAGAACTCACAATTACACTCGGTTCGCGTTACCTGAAGGAACGCTAAAGAACCGAAACGTAACAATATATATTAGACCTGTCCTTAAGAAGGGTAAAGTCGAATTTCGATCGGGCCACCCCTCAAAGTAGTTTGAAATAATTTTAAAAAAATGTCAAATTTTTTTCAATTTTTTTTGTCCATATTTACCCACCCCTCGAAAGCCTTACTTTTTCCGATAAGAAAAGCATTGATTTTTCGAGGTTTTTAATCAAAAATTCGTACTGGGTCTGAAAATAGTCGTAAAAAAATTTCGAAATGAGCAAAATGGAGGTGAATACGTCCACTTTAAACCGCCGCTTGGAAAATTTGGCTATCTCTATTTTTGACTCTGCTATCTAACTTTTAGTGCGGCAAGAAATCCCAACTAGTGAATACAAGTTGTTGGGATTGGTCTTGAAGATAAAAGAAATTCTTTTTTGAAAATAACAAATAGAAATTCAAAAATTTCGATCATCTATTATTTGGGAAACCGCTGAAAAAAGATTTCAAAAATGTCGAAAAACCTCATTTGGAGAGCTTAATATCGGGAGAATTAAATCGGAGTAGTCGTAGAAAATAGAAAATTCTTTGTGCAAACTAATTAGTCATGTGAAAAAATGTAACTTCAACCCTTAGCAAAAAAAATTTTTTCAAAAATGTAAAATAAAAATAAAAATAATTAAATTTAAATGACGTTTTTCGACATTTTCAAAATCTTTTTTTAGCGGTTTCCCAAATAATAAGAAGGAAGATGAAATGATCAAAATCTTTGAATTTCTATTTGTTATTTTCAACGAAGAATTTTTTTTTTTCTTCAAGACCAATCCCAAAAGCTTATATTCACTAGCTGAAATTTCTTGCCGCACTAAAAGTGAGATAGCGGAGTCAAAAATAGAGATAGCCCAATTTTCCAAGCGGCGGTTTAAAGTGGACGAATTCACCTCCATTTTGCTTCTTTCGAAAGTTTTTTACGACTATTTTCAGACCCAGTACGAATTTTTGATTAAAAACCTCGAAAAATCAATGCTTTTCTTATGGGAAAAAGCAAGGCTTTCGAGAGGTGGGTAAATATGGACGAAAAAAATTGAAAAAAATTTGACATTTTTTTTAAATTATTTTGAACTACTTTGAGGGGTGGCCCGATCGAAATTCGATTTTACCCTTCTTAAGGACAGGTCTAATATATGGGCAAGTCCACCAATTATCAACGAATGTTTGGGCCCTAAAAAATCGATTTTCCTCAATTTTTTTCCTCGCAAACTGTGAACCAAGATTGGCAGATTCACCAAGTTTTAGCCCAATAGGACGTACCGTTCACGAGGAATACGATATTTAATTTTTAGGACAAAATTTTTATGCGCATTTTTAACGTAATTCTATCGTCTCAAAACAAATTTGGAAAAATACGTTTTCTTTGTGAAAAACTCTCAGCTTTTTGAATCCATTTTTTATTTTTTGTCAACTTTGCTAAAACCCCCACAAAAACACGTTTTTTGGCAAAAAACAGCGATTTCTCCAAGTGCTCAGTGTTTTGTCATTCTTTTGAATTTTTATTCTGAAAGCTGAGATTTTTTAAGTAAGGAACCCAAATTTTCAGAGTGGGACGGCTACGGGGTCGCGCGTGAGCTACGATTAATTATCAAAGAGCGGTAAATAAAATTCTCTTTTGAGAACTGGGGCAATCCATAAATTACGTAACGCACTTTTTAGGCGGTTTTGACCCCCTCCCCCTCCCAGGAGGTAACGTAACACCAGGTTTTATTCTCATGTGTCAACAATAACGATTTTCATAATTTCCAACGATTATAATAATTTCGAATGAAAAATCAATTTTTTCACGAAAAAAGCAAGAAATTGCGTTACGTGACAGAGGCTCCCGACCCCCCGACCCCCCCCCCCCCCCCCCCCCCCCCCCGTAACGCTGCGCAACGCTCGGTCAGACCCCCCCCCTAAAGTGCGTTACGTAATTTATGGACGGCCCCAATTCTCAACGGAATATCTTTTTTTTCACACATGAGCGGAAAGGCTTATTTCGCTCCCAGTAGCGAGGGAGCAACAAGAAGCTTTGCGTCCCTTGGTAGAAAGGCCGTGTTTAGTCTTTCTTCCCTACGGAAGAATTTTATTCATCGCTCTTTATTAATTAATCGTAGCTCACGCGCGACCCCGTAGCCGTCCCACTCTGAAAATTTGGGTTCCTTACTTAAAAAATCTCAGCTTTCAGAATAAAAATTCAAAAGAATGACAAAACACTGAGCACTTGGAGAAATCGCTGTTTTTTGCCAAAAAACGTGTTTTTGTGGGGGTTTTAGCAAAGTTGACAAAAAATAAAAAATGGATTCAAAAAGCTGAGAGTTTTTCACAAAGAAAACGTATTTTTCCAAATTTGTTTTGAGACGATAGAATTACGTTAAAAATGCGCATAAAAATTTTGTCCTAAAAATTAAATATCGTATTCCTCGTGAACGGTACGTCCTATTGGGCTAAAATTTGGTGAATCTGCCAATCTTGGTTCACAGTTTGCGAGGAAAAAAATTGAGGCAAATCGATTTTTTAGGGCCCAAACATTCGTTGATAATTGGTGGATTTGCCCATATATATATATTAGACTGACAGTTATTTTGGCTTTCGACGAAATGTTTCGCTTCGAGTACATAAATGGGTTCGAAATGAATTAAAAAAAAGCCTCTCCAAATTTTAGCCCTTAATTTTAATATTTAGGGGTGCCGACAGCCCCTTAATTTTTCCCATTTGAATAACATAGGCTTTTTGACTGTTTTAATCAATTTTTTTCTCGAAGGCCCCATTTTTGGTACGATTTTTAGGGGATGGGGGTGATTTTCGAAGTTATGAACATGAATGCGAACTACACATTCTGATGAGTTGACGAGGTACGACATTGACGAAGAATATTCAACAACTTTGTAAGAAAGAACAATTTTTTCGCTTCGCTCGAAAGTCTCAAAATAAGTTAGGGATGGGAACCAACATGGAATTCCGAATGGATGTGGACAAATTTTGTTTTACTGGAAGAGAGTATCATCACCGACATTGTTGCTGAATCTTAGATTTTTTGACGAATAATTGGGCCTTCGAGAAAAAAATTGATTAAAACAGTCAAAAAGCCTATGTTATTCAAATGGGAAAAATTAAGGGGCTGTCGGCACCCCTAAATATTAAAATTAAGGGCTAAAATTTGGAGAGGCTTTTTTTTAATTTATTTCGAACCCATTCATGTACTCGGAGCGAAACATTTCGTCGAAAGTCAAAATAACTGTCAGTCTAATATATATATATATATCCTTCTATATTATATAATTCAATCGCTGCCGCCGCCGCCGCCGTGTCGGATTCCAAGGCCTCCTCGACCCTGCCCGGCTTCCCCCTTCCCCCCGCCTTCCTCTTGCCCTGGGCCTCCTCGACCACGCTCAAATCGGCCGAAGATAGCCGAAGATAGCCGAGGATAGCCGAAAAGAACCGGAGAGAGCCGAGGATAGCCGAGGAGAGCCGAGGAGAGCCCAAAATGTCTGACACGGCGGCGGCGATACATCTTAATAATTTCTACACACGACTTCAAGAGATACGAAGGCGAGGACCTGGACTACGAGAAATACTCGGTGAACGACCTGGACAACGAGAACTACGAAGGCGAAGAACTGGACACTGGAAATACTTAGCGAACGACCTGGACAACGAGGAATACGAAGCAAAGGACCTGGGCAACGAGAACTACGAAGCCGAGGACCTGGACTACGAGAAATACTTAGCGAGTGACCTGGACTAAGAGAACTACGAAGCCCAGGACCTGGACTACGAGAAACACTCACTGAACGACCTGGACAACGAGAACTACGAAGCCGAGGACCTGGACTACTAGAAATACTTGGCGAACAACCTGGAGTACGAGACCTGGACTACGAGAAATACTTAGCAAGTGATCTGGACTAAGAGAACTACGAAGCCCAGGACCCGGACTACGAGAAATACTCACTGAACGACCTGGACAACGAGAACTACGAAGCCGAGGACCTGGACTACTAGAAATACTTGGCGAACGACCTGGACAACGAGGAATACGAAGAACATAAAATCCACGGATTATTTGGGTTTTAGAAACAACTGACACAAATTAGAATGTGGGGGGTTGGCGCGCGTAGCGCGCAGGGGGGCGGAGCCCCCCTAGTATATATATATATATATTATATATACATATATATATATTAGGGTGATTCAAAAAAAAAAAAAATTTTTTTTTTCTTTCACTAACAGGCTCAAAAGTTTCATTTAGGTCAAAAAGTATGCCTGTTAAAATATGAGCTCTTAATATTAATATTAAGAGTGGGCGCATCGCACTTTTCGATTTTCCATAAGAATAACATGGGATAAATTATTTTTGCCTCTTCTGATTCTTATAACTAGCAAATGATACGTCACACAAAGAATCTACAGACATGTTTTGGTTGGAAAATGAAAAACGAAAAATACAAAAAAATAAAAAAATTAAAATTGTAAAAATTAACATTAAAATCAATTAAAATAAATTAAACTTTGACCTTGAATAACTTTTGAACGAGTGGACTTATTGGAAAATAACTCGGAACTTTTTTGTAGAGCGTTCAATTCTCTACAAAAATATGTCTGTAGATTCTCTGTGTGACATATCATTTGCTAGTTATAAAAATCAGAAGAAGCAAGAATGATTTATCCCATGTTATTCTTATGGAAAATCGAAAAGTGCGATGCGCCCACTCTTAATATTAATATTAAGAGCTCATATTTTAACAGGCATACTTTTTGACCTAAATGAAACTTTTGAGTCTGTTAGTGAAAGGAAAAAAAAAATTTTTTTTTTTTTGAATCACCCTAATATATATATATTAGGGTGGCGCAAAAAAACCGACTATTTTTTTTTTTTTTTGAGCCTCGAGTGAAAAAATGTTAGTTTTTGATGTTTTAAGAGCCCTCTCCAAAGGACAGCTCAAAAAAAAAATTTTAAGAGGTCGCTCCAAATTTTTTTAAATTTCAAAAATCGTCAAAAATCGTCAAAAATCGAATTTTTTTTTTTCTAATTTTTTTTCTCGTTACGGTATAATTTTACAGACCAAAAAAAAAATAAGTTTCTGAAAGTTTTAGTTCAAAATTTAAATTTTTAAAGGTCGCTCATAATTTTTTTTAATTTATCAGTGCATTACTTTAGATTTTTCAATTATTTAATTATTAAAAAATTATGAGCGACCTTTCAAAATTAAAATTTTAAACTGAAACTTTCAGAAACTTATTTTTTTTGGACTGTAAAATTATACCGTAACGAGAAAAAAAATTAAAAAAAAAAAAAAAATCGATTTTTGACGATTTTTGAAATTTAAAAAAATTTAGAGCGACCTTTTAAAAATTTTTTTTTTTTTGAGCTGTCCTTTGGAGAGGGCTCTTAAAACATCAAAAACTAACATTTTTTCACCCGAGACACAAAAAAAAAAAAAAAAAAATAGTCGGTTTTTTTGCGCCACCCTAATATATATATATATATATATATATATCTAGGAGTATATATACCTATATACTAAATATATACTATATACTATACACTATATATGTAAAGTATGTATATATATATATTGTAACGGATCAGGCGACCTAGGCCTGACCGTTAACAATTCGAACGCCAACCGTTGCGAGCGTCGAACGATCTAGAACATTCGACGAGAGCGACAAGTCGCGTGACGTCATAGCAAGTATATAAATCGAGACACAGCTCTCAGCAGCAGCAATCTTCGGCAAAGCGACCGGGTTGACTCGCAACACTCTCTCTCAATAGTCACAATAGGCAGAGCGCCTTGTGAACTAATAGCTTCACTTCAATATAAATTCTACTCTATTTTATTCGCGAGAATCAACTAGAATTAAATAAATTACAAATATTATTAAAGAAATTAATTTAGAAAAAAGAATATTATTTAGTCAATAGATTCATAGTCATACGAAATCAAAGTATCAAATAAAAGAAATCAAATACGAAACTGTCAAAATTCAAAAAAAACGAATAACGAAAAACGAATAGTCTTCGATATTAAATAATTTAGTAAGTAAGCAGTCACTGTAAATATAGTTTAGGAATTGGTTGCAACGGCATGTTTTGGTAAAATTAAAATAAATCGAATTTCTTGATTAGCTAAAAGTAAGTTATTCTATGCAGGTCCCTTATCCGCCATTTCCAGGTTTTTCTTCATCGATATAACTAACCAAAGCTAGATACAGCCTTAGTGTGTCTCTGACACGCTCAGGTCTGGCACAGCAGGTTCTATTGTTTAGAAAATTGGGAATAAACTAACTTTAACATAATTAAAATCAAAAGGTTAGGTGGGTAAAGTGCAGCCTTAGCGCACTTTTTTTTTTTTTTAATAGTGCTTAGAGATTTTTTTCAAATATTGGCAACTTCAAGCATCTTGGTCGAGCGGAAGGAGTCGGAATAAAAATCCCCAAAAAATGGAGCCTTCGTTTCATATCCCAAGGAAACTTTTCGACACTAGCCGTTTTTAATTTTCGACATCAAGGGTTTTTCGGCCCACCCTATTGTATATACTCGGATCCGAGATTTGGCACGATCCGAGCATATATACTCAGATCTGGGTATATATACTCGGATCTGAGCATTTACACTGATATCTTGGTACCTATATATAGCAAAAAAAAAAAAAAAGTAGATTAGACCGGGGATTGAACCCTCGTCCGTCGAATTCGGAATCAGAGACGCTACCACTAGGGCCACTGCATGTGTTGGTTACATTCAAAAGTTTTACAGTGATAAAGCTCGGCCGCGCTATTTTCACAGTTTCGAAGTCACAAGGATCAAATATGATCATAATTATTTGTGAGGTTAATCCGAATTCGACGGACGAGTGTTCGATTCCCGGTCGCATATACTTTTTTTTTTCTTTAGTTACATTTCATCACATGAAAATTCACATAATAAATCATGTGTTTTTCACATATGAGTCAGTCCACGTCAAGCGAGCCGGATTTGGCCAAAAATTGACCTCGATGTTTCTGATTCTTTTGTAATTTTTTTTTCCACATTCTCTGGGCAAAATGAATGTATGAAACATTTTTGTCTTTTTTTTTTTACTCGAAGGGCTTAGAAGTTACAAGGGGATGAATTTCCGAAAAAACCACCAAAAATCGGAATCGCGCTCTTCTTTAAGGGGACCAGTACAGCGAGTTTTCGAGAAATGATCATAGTCCGAAATCAATTTATTTCATAACCAAAGTTCATTTCACATCAAAATATTTTTCTTTTTCAAAATCATGTGTCGTAAGGATTTCAGAGCACCGTTGGACCGATTCAGGTCATCTTGGATTCATTTTCTTCAGAAAACAAATCCTCATCATGTGAATGTAGGAATTTGGAAAATTTTACGTTTTGGCCAAATTATTCAAGAAATGAGTGATAGTAATTTTTTCAAATTTGGTAAATTGATCATAACTTATGACATAATTTTTTATTTTAAAATTTCTACATTCACATGATGAGGATTTGTTTTCTGAAGAAAATGAATCCAAGATGACCTGAATCGGTCCAGCGGTGCTCTGAAATCCTTACGACACATGATTTTGAAAAAGAAAAGTATTTTGATGTGAAATGAACTTTGGTTATGAAATAAATTCATTTCGGACTATGATAATTTCTCGAAAACTCGCTGTACTGGTCCCCTTAAACGTTAATATCTCCGGTTCCCTTTGTCGTACAGACATCACCAGAAACTCATTATGAAGCTCTTGAATCGCACTTTCATATGGTATGAATTTTAAATTCATGTAATAAACAATCTTTCATATGTTATGAACAATCATATTTTTTACACGCAGTTTTCGAGATGAATGCCCCCCTTCGAATATTCTGAAAAAAAAACAAGCGTGTTTCTTGATTCATTCGTTACAAAATCTGTAAATTTAAAAATGGAACTCCGATGGAAACTATATTTAAAAAGCGATTGATCCATGCGAGACGTCGCGCGCGGCCGTGTACGCGGAGCGCTGGAGCCGATGCTTGTTCGCTTCACATGCAAAGAATATAGGGGGGCATATTATTGATGTATATTCTTCAAATTCATCAAATCTATCAATTCATGAAATTATTTTGTCCGTTTCATGCTGTTATACTTGATTTAAAACAACGAAAATATAAATATAGAGGCATATACTCGACTCAAATCTTGGTGATTTTACGTACTTTTCAATTTCATCCAATGGAATTCCTCAACGTATTATTCGATCAATTACGTTTTAAATTAATAAATTAAAGATTACCTAATCATGAAGTACGGGAACTATACATTCTAATAAAATCTTAAGGGAAGACAATACACCTTCAAAATAATTTTTCTCCGAATCACTGGTACACTGTGATAAAATATTTAATTGACTCACAATCAGTGTTTTTAGAGCAGATTACTAATATTTTTAACCATAATTCAGAAATATTACAGAATATTTGATCCTTGTCGCTCACGTAGTTCTCATAGTTTATAATTGAGTAATCTTGAGTTAGTTAATTTAATACGTCATTGATCGAATAATACGGTGACGTATTCCATTTGATGGATTGCGAAAGTACGTTATAATTACCAGTTATTTTCAACATTTTCGTCATGTGTGAACCTCTATATTTATATTTTCGTTGTTTCAAGTCGAGTATAGAAGCATGTAATGAAAAAAATAATTTCATGAATTGATAGATTTGATGAATTTGAACGAATAATATGCCTCCCTGTATTCTTCGCATGTGAAGCGAACAAGTATCGGGTCTAGCGCTCCCGCGTACACGGCCGGGCGCGACGTCTCACACGGATCAATTGCTTGTTAAATATAGTTTCCATCGGAGTTCCATTTTAAAATTCACAGATTTTGTAGAGAATGAATCAAAGAAGACGCTCCTTTTTTTCAGAATATTCGAAGAGGGCATTCTCTCGAAAATCGCGTTTAAAAAATACAATTGTTCATAACAAATGGAAAATTGTTTATTTCATGGATTTAAAATTGATACCACAGAAGTACAATTCAAGAGCTTTAAAATGAGTTTTTTGCTGACCTCTGTACGACTAAGGGAACCAGAGATATCAACGTTTGAAGGAGAGCGCGATTCCGATTTTTGGTGTTTTTTTGGAAAATTCAATCCTTTGTAGCTTCTAAGCCTTTCGAATAAAAAGAAAATAAAAAATTATTTCATGCATTCATTTGACCAAGAGAACATGTAAAAAAAATTACGACAATTTTCAAGCACATGCGGTCAAAAAAGTGTCCCGCTTGACGTGGAATGACTCATATTGTGATAAATTACCTAACAATGCACACAATAATTCACATGATAAACCATATATACTAATGTCGGTCATAAAGATGTACAATTTATCACGTGAATTATTACATACTTTTTTACACGATTTATCACAGACTCATTTTCAGTAGGGTATATAAGTATATCTGTCCAAATGAAGTAGTATTTTTATAACTACATGTGTATGAGGATTTCGTCGGAGGAGGTCAAAGAAACAAGAAACTGCGATGTTTGCAACGTTTCGGCTGGGCCCAGCCAGCCATCTTCAGGCTACAATTTATTAATAAAATTATTATATACCTTCCTAGTTTGTTATAATAAAATCTTAACAACATCTTAACAACTTGTAGTAGACACATTAAGAAGCAATGGTTACCCAGATCGGTTAATCTCTAGTATCAAAGCACAGCGCATAAACAGAGCATATAATTGCATAGATCCCTGTTAAAAATGTGGATAGAATTCCGTCAGAAACGGATAGAAGGTTCGATCCTATCCGTTTCGTATGCGTTTTTTGCCAGATAGAAACGCGAATAGAAACGTATGGAAACCGTCTTGTCATCTACAAGCATCTATCTGCACCAGCGGATGAAAATTTTATCCGCGTCTGTATGATTGTATACGCAGCTCGGTGTAACATGGACAGGAATGCTATCTGCATTTGTATGGTTCTACTCGCACTTGCTGTAATATGGAAACAAATTCTATCGGCATCTGTTTGGTTCTATACGCAGGCATTCTTCATCTGTACTTATGAGCAGATCCGAATGAGTTTCTATACGTCCTTATACGCAGACGATGCAGGCATCCTTTATCCGAAATTATGAGCAGATTTGAATGGGTTTCTATACGTAGGCACCTGTACAGAACGGCGACATTTTAGTCCGATTTCTGGATGAGTATGATGGCGTTGTCACCTGGAGATGTCTTCGTATGGCATAGGCATCCGTTCTCGTAGTAAAAGTCCTCGGCTTCGTAGTTCTCGTAGTCCAGCTCCTCCGCTTCGTTCCTACAATATCTATTATTCATCAATAATTACTTATGAAGCTGATGACCTGGACTACGAAAACTACAGAGAGGAGGACCTGAACTGCGAGAACTACGAGGCGGAGGACCTGGACTGCGATAAACACGAAGCGAAGGACCTGGACTACGAGAAATGCGAATCGAAGTACCCGGGCTACGAAAACTACGAGGCGGAGGACCTGGACTACAAGAAATACGAAACGAAGGACCTGGACTACGAGAAAAACGAGGCGAAGTACCTGGACTACGAGAACTACGACGCCGATGACCTGGACTACGAGAACCACGAAGCCGAGGGCCTGGACTACGAGAACGGATGCCTATGCCGTACGAAGACATCTCCAGGTGACGACGCCATCATACTCGTCTAGAAATCGGACTGGAACGTCGATCGATAAGAATCGATCCGACGCGGGCTCTGCTCAACTTAAACTCTTGAACCGGCCCTGTCTTGGGCACTTATAAACCCTCTGATTGGTAGACCAAGATCTATTGTAGCTTCGAAACTATTGGACCCTGGAAGTTTTGGTAAAAAGACGTTAGTCCAAGATTTTCGGGAGAAATACACTCACCTGATATGTTGCGTCCAACCTGAATCACCCTGTATGGGAGTGCTACACAAAACCGAGAATAATAAATAATCAGACACATGAATAATGCCGTTTTCGAAACTAAACACACCTTGTGCCTTCACCAAGGTTACGCCGTCGTCACGGTATATGATCGAAGGATAGAACGTATGTTTTTTCGTGTTTTTCAGATCGTTTATCAACAATCTCTATATTTCCGAACAAATTTCTCCGAGTTATTCCGAGTCTACTTTGAATATATTTAATTATCAGTAATTATTATTGTAGAATTAGTTCGTTTACGTAGAAAAACATTGACGTTTGTACTGTTCGTACTGTTACATCCGCCATTACAATTAGTTTACGGGCCGACCACCAGGTCTCGCATTGCAATTTTAAACTGCCAATAGAAACGGATGCGTGTCGAGCGCGTGTGCAATGCGTACAGAAACTGATAGAATCACCCGTGAGTTTGCGGATAGGATCGGGTAGCGTTCGATATGGCGATCGGCTGAAGGTAGACGCGGATAGGTGCCCGATTGGAAATGACGTATAGAAACGGACGAGTGTCGAGTGCGTGCGGGATGCGGACAGAAACTGATAGAATCACCCACGAGGTCGCGGATAGAATCAGGTAGCGTTCGATATGGCGGTTGGCTGCAGGCAGACGCGGATAGGTGCCCGATTGGAAATGACGTGTAGAAACGGACGAGTGTCGAGTGCGTGCGGGATGCAGACAGAAACTGATAGAATCACCCATGAGGTCGCGGATAGGATCAGGTAGCGTTCGATATGGCGGTCGGCTGCAGGTAGACGCGGATAGGTGCCCGATTGGAAATGACGTATAGAAACGGACGAGTGTCGAGTGCGTGCGGGATGCAGACAGAAACTGATAGAATTACTCGCAAGGTTGCGGATAGGATCTGGTGGCGTTCAACACTGCAGACAGACGCGGATACATAATCTCTCATAGAAACGAATACGTTATGGTTGAGCCGACAGAAATACGACAGAAACGGATAGACATGCAATCGTTACTCCATCTCTTGCGGGTAATGCGTATAGAATTCCATTAGGTACTGATAAGTTTGGATCGTGTTTTCTATGGGTTTCAAACGGAACTCTATCCACATTTTCAACAGGGATTGGGATTCACACAGCAATGATAATAGAAATAAAATAGTGGGTTCACTTCCTTTTGTAAATGGCCTGTCTCAAAGTATTAAAAGCATTCTAAGAAAGGAAGATATTCATGTAACATATAAGATAACTAATACACTACTGTCTATTTCAAAAGGTTTGGCCCCTCTGTTTGAGTGATCATAACTTCTACAGGAAAATTGGTAGAGCATCGAGTCTGGAAAGATCGGAAAGCGCTAAGTTTTCTGCGTCTAATAGTTGTTCGCAAATTTCCGTGTAAAAATCGTGAAAGCCGTTATGATCTCCGAAAAGTTAAAAAACGTAGTTTTTCGGAGTCCATCGCCGTACGTCAACTTCAACTCGTCACCGTTTATCTGAAATGAGTGTAAAAAATCTTGAAAAATTTAGAAATATTCCCTGAACATTGACGAACATGATAGAGTTTGGTAAATCCAAAAATATTCACAAAGTATCTCAGACATTTTCGAGAAAACTTGAGAACGGTATTCAGGTAATTTGGACTTCCTCTTTTGACTCAACTTGCCCAGCTCTTATCTCATAAACCATCAACTTTAGAAAATATCTGGTCAGGTGTTTTTGATGCAGAATCTGATGCTCTTTCAGATTCTGTGAAGAAAACTTTACCATTCCATTCAAAAAAACCAAGTTGACCTTCACCACAGCTCAGCGCCTCTACCTACAAAAGATATGATTGCACCATATCCCTTCCCCCTCGATATCCTATAAGTTTTGTCTGAGGTGTTTGCCCATATCTTGCTTGGTTTCGGAGATATCAGCCTGGGGCGATTAAAAAAAATCACCCTGTATGATCTTCATGAATCTCTGAAGATAAGTCTTTAGCAATAATGAATCATGATGTGCTTATGGATCAACAGTACTGCTGCTCTTATTAAGCATCGAGACGTTCGTAGTTCTTGAGGCTTCTTGTGATTGTTTAGATTCATCACTTTTTTTTTCTTCAACTTTCGCTTCTAGTATCTTCTTTCTAAGTTCTTTCGCGACATCTTTCAACCGTTCAATTTCAGCCTTCAGATTATAAGAAGCTGCACTTTTTTTCTGGGGTGGTTGTTCTTCTGATGACGTCGTCTGAAGGTGTTTCGGAGTTTTAATGCGTCTGCCGCTGCTTGATATCCTAATCTCTTTGCTGGATTTCCGTTTCCCAGAAATCTTTTCCATCTTGTTGAGAAAAACGATGAAATAAAAAAAAAAAAAATTCTCAATAATTGAGTTCTTTTTTCACATGAAATTGATATAGTTTTCAAATCGTTATAAATCAATGAAAGTGTAATAGTTTGCATGTATATGATTTTCACAAGTTTACATTTAACCCTAGAAGGAGTACGTGGGGGCCATATGGACCCCATTACCATCTAAAAATTCGCACTTTCAATCGCAGGCGGCATTCTCGGGTCTGGATTCCTCCATATTTCACGAGTTTAGTGTTTGAAAATTGACTTTATTATACACCATTCTATTTCTTATTGAAAAACGAAAAGATTCACCTATATTCAAACCCGATTATCGTTTATAGAAAGCATTTTACATAAAGGAGACGCGTGGGGTCACACGGACCCCACATGCTCCGTAGAGAGCAAGAAAAACGGCATGCCTCGTCTAGGGTTAATCAGAGATGATATAACAATTGGAGTTCACATATGAAGCAGGGAATGAATCGTGTTCATTGAGACATAAATTTATATTTCATGTTTTACAGATACAAGAAAATATAATTCACTTACGTCATGGTATACATAGTGCAATTTTCTAAATGAATGGTTTTTCGCTTCGAGATCTAATTTAGAGGTAATCCTAATGATGTCAGCATAGTAACACAAATCCATTGGCTTTCAAGTACGTGTTCTTCTTCTCCTGCTACTCCACTCCATTCTGGCATCCTGTAACTCTTGCTTTTTACTTCGTTCAAATGAACAGCTTGGAGGCGATGTGATAGATTTGTGCACTTATATACCCCTACAATATCTGATGTAGCTCCAACGTTATATATTTCAGCTGTCCGTTGAAATACTTGAACGATTAACAGAATATCTCCTTCGATTTGAATGACGTTTTCTATGATGCAAATTCTTGAATCTTGAAGAACGCAGCAGCTGTCACGTAAAGAAGTTGCTAAAGTGGATTTGCCAACTTCTAGTTTGCGAAACTGTCGGCAATAGTCAGGAAGAATATACTCAGGAAGAGGTCCGTCGGCATGAGATTGTGAAGGACGAATGACTATATTATTGTCTACGGGTGCAAAACTATAGTCGTTCAGCTCGCACATTCTTTTGTAGTATTGTTGAAGACAAAGGTGCGGTTTCCTTATATGTTTACGGAACGCTGGCATATTGTTCTCATAACAAAAGGCACTGAAGGACTCCAAATTACCCAGTTGTCGGACATCATCCACCAGATGCAATAATCCATGCACGTTATATGATAGGAACTGTTCTCCGTATAATTGTCCACATGTAAGTACGTATGTTTCTAGAGCCTCTTTACAAAAATCAAACATTTCAGGTGTTGTCTCTTGAGATGCGAGAAGGCGCATGACACAATGGAAGATCATGAAGTGATCATAGTAATCATTAGGAAAGACATTTTTGAAAATAGCCGGAGCATTGTACAGCGCTAGTTGTCTGAATTCCGTAGCTTTGAAGTGGTGAAACATTGTTAGTTCGTTTGGTCGACGATTAAATTCTGAGGGACAGTACATTTTCTGCAATTTCATTCTCGCATCAAGAATATCTAGTTTTCTACCACTCAGCCTCTGAAACCCGAACTTTCCTGTTATATGTGCTGATACTACTTTTTTGTAACACTTCCATGGGAAGTTCGATTTCGCGCACTGTAGAGGGTGCGCGAAATTGCCGATTGCCAAACCGGGCGGAGAGCGTGCGGTAATGTACGTTAGCGTTAGGTAATGTTCATTACCTAACGCTAATCCGAGCGAAACGAGCATAACTAGCGCCATCGAACGGAGCAGGTGGTGAGTTGGTTATGGTTTCGAATATCGACACAAAAACACTATCTTTGGGTCGAACTTCTCATGACTCGTTACAAAAAATAGTATACGACACAAGTGCGCGTACCTGATCCTCGCACTCGTCTTCTTGTCACCCTCGCTTCGATCGGGCGACAAGCTAGACTCGTGCGAGAATCACGTACTTCGCGCACTTGTATCGTAATCTACTAATTTTTACATTTCCTATCCAAGCTAAATGCATCCCTTCAAATGGAACTCGTGTGACTAATCCCAATATCGGAGCCAACGGACTCCTTCCTTTATGGTGGTCTTCGTCGACAAGATTTTCATACTCTTCATCTGTTCTTGGAGGGTGCCTAATACCTTCAAAAACCATTGTTCCCCCAAAGCCTTGTACGGTGCAACGATGACCTTCGACCTTGCATTTTGAACATGCGTGTGCCGACGTGTGACCGTAATGATTCAAGGCGAATGCTCTTGCAGGAGCATCCGCAATAAAGCAACGCACATGCAAGGGAAGCCGTACATTCCTTATGGAAATTCCTCCTTCATCGCGAATTTGAAGAATTTCTTGAACGAACGGTTCAAAAAATTCAAATGCATTCGAGGGTTTGTGCTTGCCTTTAAATATACCAGCTATAATCGGTCTTTTATCTGTGATATTGAAAATCCTGTATTGATGTGGCCAAAATTGGTCTGTGCCGTTGTTTACACTTCCACCATCGGTACTGAAATCTATTTCTATAGTTTCTGGCAACTGATTCGCAGGAAGACTTTCTAGTTTTTTCGTAAGGGTCTCTTTCAAACCGAGGTGAAGGTATTCTCCACCTGCAATCTGCTCTACGAATCTACTGGCAACAATAGTTGGAGTCTGTAGTAAGGTTCGCGCATCCTTCGGTAGAGAAACAAAGTCGAAAGGAAACTCTCGTAATGCTTTCAATATAATGTTGCCTTGGTTATGTTCAATATTGGCAGCTAGAAAGGCATTTTTGAGTGCTCTCTTCCTCAAATGACCCACATTTTGATGAACGTTAATATCTGCGACATCATCTTCTGAACTGTCTGATGCATCTCCATCATTTTCGTTTTCGTCATTGTTCATAGGAATCTCGTTGAAAAACTCTTCACCGCTGTCTTCTTGATTGGAAGTTTCACTTTCTGCGTCATCTGAACTATCTTCCTGACAAGAGTGTCGAGATTCGTTGTCGGTCGCCTGTACTGCGTTTTCCAACGTAGGTTGAGGAACTTGCAATCGTTCGTTTTCAGATCTTGCGTCTCCTGTGCTTGAATCCGAATCATCGAGATCTTGCAGCATATAATTGTCAGCCTCGACATGTTTTCGATCACGAACCGAAAGCAAGCGTATTCGCTTTTGACTCGAACTAAGGTCTTCAAACTTTTTATTTTTTTTATCCATCGGTCCGATGAAATTGAATCCGATTCTTATAAAAATAATTGGACCAAAATTTAACGGTATTTCACACTATAATCATAACTATGTGGAATTATTCTGGGCCAATATTTCATTTACCTTTTATATTCATAATAAAACAATTGAAATAACTTTTGTGATTTAACTGATCATTCTATATACTCTACATATAATTATTTTCGATAATGAAAGTTTGATGTCTTGTGCTTGGAACGGAAATTGGTGATACTGAATTTTATTTGTATTTTTCTATAAGGATCGGTAGATGTTTGAGACTAAAAAAAACAAAGTATGGAAAACAGTCAAAAAATAAAAACCTGCAGCTTAGGATGCAGGCGGCAGGCGTCAGCCGATAAGGGTTTAAAAAATTGAGGCCAAAAATTAGTTTGCCGAACAGATAGATCCGTTTTTTTGTTTATGGAAAAGATACCCAGCCAGCAAAATCATGTCACTCTGATATCACAGATACGTCACTTCGTTCCTTCCGTTATAACTACTACATCACCGGGACTGTAAATGAGATAGTCCGAGGATATCAAAATGTCCGCCACAGGCCGCCATGGCTAATATGTCACAGTTACAGATCAAAGTTACATAATAGTTACGTATCAGCTATGGGTCAGAATCACGACAGATACATCACATAGTTACGTACCTGGTACATGCAGCAGTGACGTAACGGCAACATCCCAGTGGTACGAATTTACGAGTCAATAAAAAATAAAATAAGATTTTATTATTGCTTATTATGAGCAATTATCCTTTTTTTATTGTAAGAATGTGGTGCTGAATACTATATGAACGCGTTCTGCTGAAAATTTTCATGCTAGCTAAATTTATGGACATATTATAATTCGCGAAAAGTCGCACGCGCGCACCCCCGAGTTTTGAACACACGACCTACCTATTCGTAGTCAGGCACGCTGCCTCGACACCACGATACATTTCCAAATAAGCATTCAGAACTCTATCATGTTCAACAGAAATTCATCAGAATATTGGTTATTTATTATTATTATTATTATTTATTTATTATTATTATTTTTTATTTATTTTTTTATTTTTTATTTATTTTTTGTTTTTTTTTTTTTTATTTTTTTTTATTTTTATTTTTATTTATTATCATTTATTTATTTATTTATTTTTATTTATTCACAATTTCACGTGAAAATAAATATCTTTTCTCGTTATACAAATAACACAGTTGAGTTTTTAGTTTGAAGCTCAAATAATTAACGATGATTCAGGCGATGATCGTTGGTTATTAGTATTTTATTACAGTAACTAAGTTTCAAATATTATGGTCGAAGTATCAGAACTACTTAGGGTGACAAATACGGCAACGTCGAAACTCACGTGGATGGTGAAGATTACATTTGTTGGGTTAAGTTGGGTTAGAACAGATACAGAGTTTTTCTCGCTGGTATCGGGTTGTGCAATTCACATTATTATAGACCTGATCAATTTTTCAAATTACTCATCAAGTTTCACTTTCACATGCATGCATATAACTATGAGTAGAAGTGTATAATATATTCATTGATCACGAGCATAAATGACTGGCCACAGATTTCCAGACATCCAGTATACACATAACCTCCAAATTAGTTGCAAACTCATGTAAAGCACAGAGATAGAAGTTTGCGATATCAACGTCACATATCAGTTGTGCTTTCTGGGTGATATAACACTGCAACATCCTAATTATATTACAGCTACATCACACTTGAGCAATGTTCAAAGATATAGTACTTGGTAATATCAAAATATCAACGTTACATATTGGTTGTGCTTTTTGAGTGATATAACACTGCAACATCATTGGTATACTACAGCTACATCAAACTTGGGCACTGCTCAAAGAGAGAACTGGGTGATGTCAACGCTACATAACAATATACTGTCTTTGCCATATTGCAGTGTTATATGTCAAGCGCATCTCTGTTATATCAAAAGATTACTGATACATGAATGTTACATAAAACTTACATAAACTTTGATATGTACCAGCAATTTTACAGTGTGATATCACGGTAACGTAAATATGCTAAGTTTGCTGCCTGGGATATATACCTATATGTATATCTTCCCAAGTACCACACGAAAATCCTATTTATTTTGTAGGAGATGTCTCGGTCTCCTTTCTCCTTTTTCTTTCTTTCCCAAGAATATACTTTCTAGAGTCAAAATATTTTACCAGTAGAAATTTTGAGGAAAACATAAATATTTTACGAAACGCTATATTGATAGAAGTGAGGTTATAGAACTGAGTGGTATACTTACACGTCGATCCATGATATAGTCAATGTAATAGTTCTGGAGGATGCTGTATATGCACAAACTAGTACGTATATTGACAATATAAACGCAAATAAATAGCGACAATCAATAATATATGGGTCAGTCTTTTACAAACCGAACACTTTTAAAACTTGACATTTTAAAATCGTCTGAAATTTTGTTTACAACTTACATACATCAAATTACAGTGCTCCCTCACTAATTTTCACGGATCCGGGGTATAAAAATATTAGCGAGGGCCCCCCACTATGTCCATGGGCGGAGTGCATGATGCGTACACAGACGTATAGTTACGGCGCATCGTTATGCGCCGACCCGAACAGCCAGGCTATAGTGGGGGACCTACTCCCCTCCGACGGCGGAGAGGTAAAATGTTAGAGAGGTTAAAATTAGTGAGGGAGCACTGTACTTCACACGTATTTCAGGATTTTGCTGGAAATATTTTTTTTTTTTTTTTAATATCCGCACATGAATTTTTGATAATTTGCTGGATTTTCTCCCATCTCCTCCTACTTGAAATTCATTATCTCCAGTTGTACTGATCGGATCAAGGTCGCCCTGGTTTCATTTTACACTCTGTTACGTGAGCTTTCAAAGTGTATTTAAAAAAAAAAATGTATTGTAAACAAATTATAATTATTAATAATTTGATTATTCAAATAATCTAAACATGCCCTTCCCCCACCTTGAATTCATTTTGAAAAATATGATTTTGTTCATTATTCTCTCATCTACAAGATCCATCTTTTCAAAAAGTGGGGTCACCGTTAGATCGGAAGATATTAAATAAAAAGTGAAAATAGGTGCAAGAGTGTGAGATTTTGATTGCACGCAGAGCGCGCTGCGTGACTTGCGCTCGGAAATATTTAATATCTTCCGATCTAATGGGGACCCCACTTTTTGCAAAGATGGATCTTGTAGATGAGAGAATAATGAACAAAATCATATTTTTCAAAATGGATTCAAGGTGGGGGAAGGGCATGTTTAGACTATTTAAATAATCAAATTGTTAATAATTATAATTTGTTTACAATAAAAAATTTTTTTTAAATACGCTTTGAAAGCTCACGTAACAGAGTGTAAAATGAAACCAGGCCGACCTTGATCCGATCAGTACAACTGGAGATAATGAATTTCAAGTAGGAGAAGATGGGAGAAAATCCAGCAAATTATCAAAAATTCATATGCGGATATTTTCAAAAAAAAAATATTTCCAGCAAAATCCTGAAATACGTGTGAAGTAATTTGATGTATGTAAAATGTAAAAAAAATTTCAGACGATTTTAAAATGTCAAGTTTTAAAAGTGTTCGGTTTGTAAAAGAATGACCCATATGTATGCTGTTTTTCACATGAGCTTCAAGTCACATGTGTTCGCAGAAAGGACGCTGAACAATGCCCGCGCAAATGTATAATGAAGACGCACCAGTCAAATGCGAGCGTCAATTGAACTAACTCGGCGCTTGGCGCGCAATTCGAAGGTACAACACTGCACATATGTACATGTTGTACAGTTTCGGAATCTTAAAAAGGGAACAAAAATATTTATATTTCAAAATTATTAATATCATCTTATAAGAAATTGATCAATGCTATAATTGATTAGTAGAGTTCATGATCTAATTTTTATTCGAGTTATTACCAAATAATTTGAAATATTAATATATGATATAAATCACATGAAATATCATCTGATATCGAGTCACTAATGCCATAAGGTCGTAAGCGCCGAATTTTTTTTTTTTTTTTTGCGGATATGCCCAAACGATGTTATATGGTACGAAAAAGATTTTGCCACCAAAAACACGAAATTTTTTTTTTTTTTTTTTGCGCTTACGACCTTATGGCATTAGTGACGCGATATATTCTTTTTGGTAACACATGCATGATTTCTTTTTTACCTAAAAATAGGGCCAAAAGTAGCCGTTCATTGACCGCTTGAAAAGAGCGGGCGATAATGAATCCATTATTGCCCGCTTATTAAAGAAGCGGGTAATAATGGATTCATTATTGCCCGCTTCTTCAATAAGCAGGCAATAATGGTTTCATTATTGCCCGCTTCTTCAATAATATCTAGATATGGGCCATTCGACGTGAACCGGATCAGTCACCTCTCCGATATTTTTTTAATTTTGCATGTTGATTGTCCTCGGGGAGTTAGATTTTTGTGCCAAAGGATTTTTCAATTAGTGCAAAATTCGTTGAGTTATTTGCATAAACAAATTCGAGCAAGATTTTTTTCAAAAATTCATAACTCCGCCAAAAATGACACTAGATTCAATTTTTTTTTTTCAGTTTACGCGGAAAGAGTCATAAAATGTATAAAAAAATATGTACTTTGAAAAAAGTTTGTTCATCCATTGTTTATTTAACAATTAAGTTTTCAAAGATTTTTAAAACAGGGTGTGACACGATCAAAAAATTTTTTTAAAATACCGACATATACTCTGCACTATACTACAGCCTGTGAATTAAATTTAGGAACGTGTTATTTTTTGTTTTCGAGTAAAAATCGCTAAAGTTGGCGGCGCGCGCCAATTCCGAGTCGACGCCGCGTGGAACGTAATGGCGTGCGTTAGACTGCTGTTCGCCGCTACTCGACGGACGCGTAGCAGCGGTATTCGAGATTCATTTTCACAATGAGTGACACGGTTTAAAAATCTGAAAAAAATACTGTAGTTTCCCAATGGCAACTATAGGCGATACGTTGAGTTTCGAGAACGTGTTCTTTTTCGTTTTTTAAATATTGCAGCTTAAAATTTTAGCATGTATACTTAGCATACATTTACTTGACGAACGCGTAGCAGCGGTGTTCGAGAGTCATTTTCACAATGAGTGACACGATTTAAAAATCTGAAAAAAATACTGTAGTTTCCCAATGGCAACTATAAGCAATGCGTTGAGTTTCGAGAACGTGTTCTTTTCCGTTTTTTGAATATTGCAGTTTTAAATCTTAGCATACAGTTCAGCATACATGCTAAAATTTTAAGCTGCAATATTTAAAAAACGGAAAAGAACACATTCTCCAAACTCAACGCATTGCTTATAGTTGCCATTGGGAAACTACAGTATTTTTTTCAGATTTTTAAACCGTGTCACTCATTGTGAAAATGAATCTCGAATACCGCTGCTACGCGTCCGTCGAGTAGCGGCGAACAGCAGTCTAACGCACGCCATTACGTTCCACGCGGCGTCGACTCGGAATTGGCGCGCGCCGCCAACTTTAGCGATTTTTTACTCGAAAACAAAAAATAACACGTTCCTAAATTTAATTCACAGGCTGTAGTATAGTGCAGAGTATATGTCAGTATTTTAAAAAAATTTTTTGATCGTGTCACACCCTGTTTTAAAAATCTTTGAAAACTTAATTGTTAAATAAACAATGGATGAACAAACTTTTTTCAAAATACATATTTTTTTATACATTTTATGACTCTTTCCGCGTAAACTGAAAAAAAAAAAAAAAAAAAATTGAATCTAGTGTCATTTTTGGCCGAGTTATGAATTTTTGAAAAAAATCTTGCTCGAATTTGTTTATGCAAATAACTCAACGAATTTTGCACTAATTGAAAAATCCTTTGGCACAAAAATCTAACTCCCCGTAGTCCATACGCAATACCCCCTTTCTGTATGCAATGGTAGGTCCGGAGCCGTTTAGGGTGTTTTTATATGTTTTCGGGGGTGTGGATTCCGAATCCATAGGTGTTTTTTTCATAAAGTTGGGCGAACACATTGTTATTAACAATCTTCAGTGTTCTTCCGACAACAATGACGTTTTTCGCAAAAACTATCATATTTACGAGAAAAATTGTAGTCAGCATTTTTATTCCTGATGTTTTAATGAACAAATTTGTCCTTTGTTTTTCCAAATCGGATGATTAGTTCCGGAGTTACGTGCATTTATTTATGAAAATCGCTGGCTCCGACGTCATCCACGGCTCGCGCGCGCTTCTGTCCGCCGAGAAAATTCTTATTTCTCACCGACTTGGAAGCTATTACTAAAATAATGAGACGATTCGATTTATTGTTAGCTTTTTTCTCATGCTGTAAGTAAATTGTTCACTTACCGGGTTCACAGCGTCAGTATTTACTTATATCTGCAACCTTATCTCACAAAGTACAGTATCTTTGAGGAATGACAACAAAAAAATATGAAATAGGAGGAGACTTCGCACATTAGTGGTCGATGTTAGTATATTTTTTTATTTTATATTTTAGTATATTTATTTTATTAGTTTTTTTTTTTTTTCTTTTTTTGTTTTTTTTTCACGATGGATTCGGATTCCACACCCCCGAAAACATATGAGGAGAACCAATTTGGAATCCATTTGATTTCAAGCGCGCACGAGCCGTGGATGACGTCGGAGCCAGCGATTTTCATAAACAAATGCGCGTAACTCCGGAACTAATCATCCGATTTGGAAAAACAAAAGACGAATTTGTTCATTAAAACATCAGGAATAAAAATGCTCCGAACAATTTTTCTCGTAAATATAATAGTTTTTGCGAAACACGTCATTTTTGTCGGAAGAACACTGAAAATTGTTAATAACAATGTGTTCGCCCAACTTTTTGAAAAAACCACCGATGGATTCGGATTCCTCACCCCCGAAAACATACAAAAATACCGTAAACGGCTCCGGACCTACCATTGCATACAGAAAGGGGGTATTGCGTATGGACTACCGAGGACAATCGACATGCAAAATTAAAAAAATATCTGAGAGGTGACTGATCCGGTTCACGTGGAATGGCCCATATATATTGTAACGTGTCCGACCGTCACGATGCTAGGCAACGGTGATTGGTCGGCGTAAACACCGAAATACTGGACAAATTCGGATAGACGAGCGAGCGACGCTTGTGACGTCACAAGCGTAAGCAAAAGAGTATATAAACACGCGTCGACAGAGCTCGAGAGCGCACTCGTGGTATATCACCCAGGCGACTCACACATATTGTAATAAAGCGCACTCGTGGTATAGCACCCAGGCGACTCACACATATCGTAATAAAGCGCACTCGTGGTATAGCACCCAGGCGACTCACACATATCGTAATAAAGCGCACTCGTGGTATAGCATCCCAGGCGACTCATTTGATATTGAACTAAGGACCTTCCAAGGGCAATAAAGTAGAATCATCAAATTCACTATTGCTTAGACAATTCGGAACATTAATTAAATTCATTTCTAGTATCACCTACCCGGGTATAGAAACATAACATAATCTCGAGCATTAGCTATAGCAGCATTGTTACGCACATTTAAATTAAAAGCGATAGATACGGTTGAAATAGCCTTTAACGTAGAATAAGATAGGATAAGTTCATTGTACGATTTTTGTTGTTATTTTATTTGGTTTAACAATACAGGAAATCAAATTACTACTGATAAAATTTGCCTGGTATTTTCTTATCATCCTGTTTGACAGTATTAAATACCAGAATAAGCCGAGTAGTTACAGCTTTGGCGAACAACGGAAGAAGCGAACGACATTGGCGTAAAAACCTGTGTTCGAGGGCCAACCGTTGGAAACCCGAATCTGATAGGCAGTCTTGGTGTAAAAACCCGGATCTGTAGTCAATCAGTAAAATATTCAATAGCAGGCGAGACAGGCTTGGCGTAAAAACCCGGCTCTGTAGAGAGATTTCTGAATCTTAAATTCAGAATAAATACGGCTTTAGTAATTAAACCTACCCGAGTCCGGTAGCTAGCGTAGGGAGATAAAACCTGAGCGAGGTGGCTTTTGCATGGTAGACCCATCCTTTTCCTCACCTCTCAGTACGAGGAGTCCATAAAATTACTTAATAGATTAATTTTCAGAAAATAGATAAATTTCGAACCCGTAGCAACCGACTTTTACTATAACCAGTAGGTTCGTAAAAGCCGAAACGTTACAATATATATATATATATATATATGGGCCATTCCACGTGAATATACAGGGTGGTCCATTTTAATTGATGCAGGCGAATATCTCGAGAACTAACAATTATAAAAGAAAAAGTTTTATACAAAACTTGAAGGGTTTCGAGGGGGAAAGATAATGCTGATATGTGTTGACTTGTGGACTTCGCCAATTCCGAGATTTCGCAAGCAACTTCGGATTTTAGATAGGGAACACATGTTTTGGTTTGGGTCATCTGATAGCGCGATGAACGACTCATTCAAACACGCACGCAAAAAAAATTGAAAAAAAAAAATTTTGCAAAAAAAATTGGAATAAAAAATTTCGTGAATTTTTTTTTTTTTTTTTGCAAAAGATTGCTTTTTTGTCCTTAGCTTTCGAACACATTCATTGTTCATCACTCTAGCTCAAAATTTTTCTCGCCAATTTTGAAATTGGAAAGATTGAATCGAGGGGTTAATCACTGTTGTAATCTGGTGTACAAGGTATTTGTAATCACTTGTAATCTTTTGTAATCTTTGTATTCTTTTGTAATCTTTGTAATCTTTTGTAATCTTTGTAATCTCTTGTAATCTTGCTGTAATCTTTGTAATCTTGCTGCAATCTTTTGTTATCTTTTGTATTCTTTGTAATCTTTGTAATCTTTGCAATCTCTTGTAATCTTTGTAATCTCTTGTAATCTCTTGTAATCTTTTGCAATCTTTTGTAATTTTTCGTAATTTTTCGTATTTTTTTGTTATCTTTTGTAATCTTTGTAATCTTTGTAATCTTTTGGAATGTTTGTAATCTTTGTAATCTTTTGTAATCTTTTGTAATCTCTTGTAATCTTTTGTTATCTTTTGTAATCTTTGTAATCTTTGTAATCTTTTGGAATGTTTGTAATCTTTGTAATCTTTTGTAATCTTTTGTAATCTCTTGTAATCTTTTGTTATCTTTTGTAATCTCTGTAATCTTTGTAATCCTTGTAATCAATTTGTAATCACTGTAATTGTAATCGGTGTACGCCATTTTCGTCCAGTGATTGACCCCTCGGATTGAATGTACCAGATTAGTGAAAAAAGAATCGTAGATCAATAACGCAGAGTGATGAACAATGAATGTGTTCGAAAGCTAGGGACAAAAAAGCACAATCTTTTGCAAGAGAAAAAAAAAAAAAAATGTGCGAAATTTTTTTTTGCAATATTTTTTTTCCAATTTTTTTTGCAAATTTTTTTTTTCCAATTTTTTTTGCTTGCGTGGTTGAATGAGTCTTTGATCGCGCTATCAGATACCCTCAACCAAAACATGTGTTCCCTATCTAAAATCTGAAGTTGCTTGCGAAATCTCGGAATTGGCGAAGTCCACAAGTCAACATATATCAGCATTATCTTTCCCCCTCGAAACCCTTCAAGTTTTGTATGAAACTTTTTCTTTTATAATTGTTAGTTTTCGAGATATTCGCCTGCATCAATTAAAATGGACCACCCTGTATATATATATACATGGGCCATTCTACGTGAACTCGACCAATGTTTTTCCCTCACCATTTTTGATTCGCTTTACGATTTTTTATACGATTCTACGATCTCGAAAAAGCACTGCTGAATTTTTTCAGATTTTTCCCTCCAACCGTTAATTTTCAATGATTATTCAAACCCATTTTGAAAACGGCATTTTTTAAAAATCTCGAAAAATTCTCAAAAATATTATTTTTTATTTCGATCATTTTGACACCCCTCCCATGATGGGATCATTATTGCTTCTTTTTTTCAGCACTTTTAACATTTTGATAAAACGAAACACCATGTTCCAACGTTTCGAAAATTCTTGAAAAATTACCAAAAATTCTGTGTTCAATTCTGAATGTTTTCGCGTGAGACCCACGATGACGGACGCAAAATACTTTTTTTCGAAAAAAATACTTTTTTTCGGCATAGGCATTGAAAAGTCACTTTTTGACGCCTGTTTTCGATCCACAAAGTGTCACTTTATACGGTTGATTTCAGAACTGCCCTATAAAGTCTTTATACGGCAGTCTATAGATGCGCAGTTCGAAGTGCGCATTTCAAAGCTGCCGTATAAAGTCTTTATACGGCAGTTTCGATGCGCGGTTCGAAGTGCGCGACAGATCGCACCATAACCTCACTCTCCGTCTAGTGAATCTCAACAGTCGTCCAAGTGACATTTCATGCCCATTTCGAAAAAAATACAGTATGGGGCGCACCCGTAAACCGTTTTTGACTCGAATAATGATTTCAGAACTCTCTTCCGGCTCGCCTTTAGCTCGTCCTGAAATCATTATTCTCGCCAAAAAACACTTGGTTTACGGGCATGCCACATAATATACTATTTTTTGTCCGTCATCGTGGGTCTCATGCGAAAACATTTAGAATTGAACACAGAATTTTTGGTAATTCTTCAAGAATTTTTGAAACGTTGGAACATGGTGTTTCGTTTTATCAAAATGTTAAAAGTGCTGAAAAAAAAGAAGCAATAATGATCCCATCATGGGAGGGGTGTCAAAATGATCGAAATAAAAAATAATATTTTTGAGAATGTTTCGAGATTTTCAAAAAATGCCGTTTTCAAAATGGGTTTGAATAATCATTGAAAATTAACGGTTGGAGGGAAAAATCTGAAAAAATTCAGCAGTGCTTTTTCGAGATCGTAGAATCGTATAAAAAATCGTGAAGCGAATCAAAAATGGTGAGGGAAAAACATTAGTCGAGTTCACGTGGAATTCCCCATATTTATATACTAGGGTGGGCCAAAAAAAAACTTTTAATTTTTTTTTCTTTAGTTACCATGAAAATATTGTTCAAGATGATGAAAAAAAAATCCTCTGAAAATTTGAGCTTTTAATATTAATATTAAGAGGTGTCTCATCGCGATTTTTGATTTCCCATTTAAATAACACAGGAAATTTTTTTTTTTTTTATTCGGAATTTTATTCGGTTCCAATGAATCATCGTGTTGTAAAAATCAATACATATTCTTGTAGGAAATCAAACGATCTCCAAAAAAGGTCTGATGTAATTTTTCGCTAAGTTCACTCGTTTCAAAGTTATTCAAGGTTAAAGTTCAACCTCAAACGGTGTATGACGACTTTTTTTTCGACTTAGCAAAACATCACATTAGACCTTTTTTGGAGATCGTTTAATTTCCTACAAGAATATGTATTGATTTTTATAACACGATGATTCGTTGGAACGGAATAAAATTCCAAATAAAAAAAAAAAAAATTTCCTGTGTTATTTAAATGGGAAATCAAAAATCGCGATGAGGCACCTCTTAATATTGATATTAAGAGCTCAAATTTTCAGAGGACTTTTTTTTCATCATCTTGAACAATATTTTCATGGTAACTAAAGAAAAAAAAATTAAAAGTTTTTTTTGGCCCACCCTAATATATACCTATATGCCGCTTATAGGCACAAAAAACGCAAAAATCAATATACATGCGTTACAAAAAATATGGTTTCATAATTATTTTAATTTAACGATAGATCATTTTCTATAATATTTTTTATTTTTATTATTCAAATTTGTCTTTCAATTGTCTTATCTTGCAACTTAATATAATGTTAGCCTAATGCAATATGTTAATTTTATTTCATTTCAAATAAAAATGCTGCGAATGAATTATAATTTATAAGTGCAGATTGCGCACAAGGCTGCAATCATGGCGACTGCACTTCGTGCGTCGCATAGTCCTAGCATTGGGTGATTACACGCATGTTGGCATAGTGCGACACATTGTGCTCGCACCAAATGCCTATCACGTTGTGCTGGCAAAAGTGATGAATTTTCGCATGCACGACGTGCCTTTCACGCCGTGCGCTTGACGTGCGTGGCACGATTGTTATCTGGGTAGAAATTCTGAGAAATCTATGGGGAATCCCCAGGAATTCTGGGAAATATGTGGAGAATTCCCAGGAATTCAGGGAAATCTGTGGGAACGTAACCCCGACCATTTTTGATTTTGTTGAAAATTTTCTATTTTTTTTTTGTACGTAACGAAAGCAGTCTTTCTGAATTTTTTTCAAATTTTTGCCTCTACCCGTCCAAACACAATAAATTTCTCAAAATTTATAAACTTGGACCATTTTGATTTTATTGAAACAATTCACCAATTTTCAAGAGACATGTTCACAAGTACAAGTAAACAAAAAGATGCAAATTGACAAGAGAGGTTTGAAGGCAGCATTCTGTGGGCGACTAGGTGGTCTAGTGGATTAAGTCCCCGGTTAGGCTTCCATAGATCCTGGGTTCGATTCCCGGAACGCCTGATAATTCTTCTTGTCAATAAAAATCTGAGTTTTTTCAGTTGTTCACAAGTACTGAATAATTCGTAGCTTCCCGGGAAAAAAAGTTTTTATATAATCATATAAAATTATATATAATTTTACAAAATCTTATAAAATTTTATAAAATTTTATATAATGACAGATAAAATTTGATAAAATTATATCAGTTTAGATAGAATTTTATATGATTATATATAGTTGCAAATATACATATATATGGGGCATTCCACGCCAACTCGACCTGCCGCGGACCCTCACCATTTTTGATTTCTTTTTTCTTCGAGTATGATGGAAGAGAGGGCGAAAAATGAACGTCTGAATTATTTCAGATTTTTTGGGCCCCCAGTTCAAAAGTTGACTTTCTTTCAGGCAGAAATGTATTTGCGGATCCGTTAGTCGTACAAAAAAATCACCCAGATGAAAAAGTTTGCCAATAATATGAGGTGAAAAAAACTTATTTTTTTAGAATTTTTAAATATTCGTAGATGCTGTTTTTTCGATGAAACACTCTTAATTTCGGATTTCCACTGCGTTAGCCGTTATCGATTTTTTTGAAATTTTCACCATAAATTCTTCGCGAAAATACGAAACTTTTGAGACTATGCCGAGAGTGGTACTAGCTCTGGTTTAGATGCCAGAATTCAATGAATTTCGAAGAAACTGAAAATAAGAGTGGAGTGGACGCACTGCGAAACCGATTCGAGCTACGTCTGACGTATGAAATAAACGAGGTCTTTGCATTCGTATAGTACCGTATATTAGAACTAACAGAAAAGGTTTAAATCTTATGATTGGGTTGGTTAAGGAGACAACAAAACAAACATTAATTCAATAATGTCAAACTAAAAATACTGATATTATAATTAGGATTTCAATATGATGTTATACATTTGATTCGTAGAGTTTTGCCATTCACAGAACATTTTTGTTTTTAAAGGTTTTGTGTGTTTCGGACAGTTGTGAAGATGAGTAAAGCTTTGTGATGATACTACCATCGCGTGTAGGTATAAAACAGTGCTGCTTCTGTGTGCTAGGTATAGATTTGGCACCTTGAAATCGCATAGCTAGGGACTCTTTCGCCATGGTATAATCTTCAACACCAGAGAACCTTTTCGCTATTGCCGGTAATATTCCAGGCAAACAGGCCCAATCGAACAAATGACGAGGCTTTAGAATTTGCCGGTCAGGAGAAAGCTGAAGACTAGCTTTGGCAGCGACTCTTTTCAGAGTACCTCCGATTCAATCACATGGCCCTTTGCCATGTGCGGTGGCAAAAAAGTGCCACTCTACGGGAATTGAGAAATCCTGTTCATGGCACGCCAAGTTCACGAAGTTTTTATAATTTTTAAACTGTTGCGGGGCCCCATCTGTGAAATAAAAAATACGGCTGGGCGTTCCGATTTCCGATTTTATGAAGTCAACTACAATCCGCGTGTAAACATGAACAGCAACAGAATCGTGGTGGAGGTAGTCTGAGATGATAACTAGACTTTTATGCATCACGACATTGTCAACCTTGTAGTAAATGACCACAGGATATACAGTCGCTTGGTCATTGATCCAGTGGAACCCCGGTGCTGCGTTTTGGATCACAAACGCGTAGTTCTCTGCAAAATCCATAATAACAAGGCATTCGCCGTCGGTCAAATTCTCCTTCAACGATTTGAGAAACATTGATTGTTGTTTGGCAATAAATGAATGTTGCAAGAGGCCTTTTGCTCGGTCGCAAAATTCGTCAACAAATTCATTGTCACACTTCACATACGTTTCAAGTGTGGCTCGGGGTTTCAAAACCCATTGCGTAAATTTAATCTCTTCGATGGCATTTTCATCGAAGATATTGAGTAAAATGTCCTTCAATGACTGGTGACACGGGCACTTTGTACAATGCGACAAGTAACAAGACGAGTCAGGAACAGGACACAATAACATTGACAAACAGTCTTCGTAGCTGGCCAAAGAAACCGCTGAATTCTCGGTCAGCTTCTTCAAGTTACAAGCTAAAATGTATAAAAATATAATAATTATTGGGATTTCGTGGCATGAAGCGAAAAAGAAGGTTAAACTGGAAATCTCAATGATTAATATAATTTATAATGATAAATGTTTCATTTTACATCGAGCCTGAATTTTTCTCACCTGATATCATCAATTTCATATTTTGATGTAAAGGACACACACAGACTGTATGGGTCCCACTAGCGCCTGCCAATATACAGTGCTTTGGTCTCAAAGAAGCAAACATGGAGAAGCCTATCCGCATATCAGAATTATCCACTTTGAAATATTCGTACAACTCTTTCAAATTACCAAATATTAATTTCTTTTGCCGATGAACCTTCTGACCGTCAGTATCACGCACAGAAATGAAATCTTTCATTCCAGGTAATGTAACACTAACTTGGTCATCTTCGTAAAACTAGATGACTTTGTTTTTAATTTCTTCAGACATAGACCTTCCTGAAATCGAAGAACTCTGTTATCTCTTTCCCCATTTAAGAACATATTATCAGTCATCACATGATAGCATTAAAAAAGTATGAAATACCCATGAAAGTGAATTAACCGATTCTGCGCGGTGCCAAATTGGTGCTTTGATCGATTTGCAATAAAGGTAGCTTAAGACAATGTAGGTATTGAATCTCTTATTAAAAATTGTCACGACGGTAGGAGATTGTAAAGATCTCAACAAATTTTAATCACATATCACTTATTAGTATTATACCTAACATAAATTTATACAACTGATCATAAAATAATACGTTAAACTTACCAAGTTTCGTGTTAGGTGTCGCCATAATTCCTTTCTTATCGCATAGTTTTCTTGCTGCTTTAACCATATATTGAGATGCTCCAAACTCCTCTGAGACTCTAACGTTGCTCCAACTTCTCGGTAAAAGTGTGAGTATTTGTATTTGTTCGCATCTTGTTGTAGAGGGAGATTTGAATTTTTGTTGGAGCTTGTACAACATTTCAATGAACTCAGGCCGACCACTACTAGTTCCTGGGGATACAGAAGATCCCAGCGATTTTTTTATAAAATTGTTCGTTTTCTCAAGTTTTTGCGCCAGCCAGATTGTCTGTTTTATTTTTTTTCTAGGAACTGGGGACTGTTGCAACATACGGCGAGGACCAGGTGAAAGAGAATGGTCCATCCGCCCAGGCAGCTGATATTTCGTATTTTTAGGGGGATAGCCACTCGTTGCACTGAAAATCCCTAGGGTGATTTTGGCGCGCGGTCGATGCAACTCGGCAGCCATTGTTGATACAAGCCGGCTGACTGTCAATACATCGCGGAAGGTAGACAAGTGTGGTTATGTTCGTTTATTTGAAGGAAATGATAAATAAAGTGAATAAAACCTACGTGAATAAGCTATGGATATTTATTGATGCCTCAACCCCAGGATACACGGAAAAAAATGTTCAGGGGATTCAGGCATAATTATGCTGGATGTAACTATATTTCATGGTTGAAATAGCAACTAGCATACCGTATTATTACTCCAACTATACGAATCTGGTTGGTTGAGAATGCCTATCGTAAGCATTTTCCTTAGTACGTTCAAGTCACATGTTTAGTCAAGTCTGATTGATCCTGATGTGTACGAAGAAAATGCAGTATGGTTGATACAACCATACTGTATGAGCTGCCGTTTGCCACCATTCTCGATGGATCTCAACAATAGTGATATTTTTTTTTTATTTCATGTTTTTTTGTTTTTTTTTGTTTTATGTCTCGTTCTGGCGTCTGCTGCTCTGCGGGGAGGGGAGTCGGGAGTAGGGGTGGCATGTACCCTGGGGTATAGGTATTGCCAGTAGAAAGATCAACGGCTGGTCATTAAACAGAGCTGTTTATTCAGGTAGAACCGTACATTTGTATTGTGCCTTGTCGGGTGGCGACGAAGATGGAGTTCGACCGATCGAGATCGATGGACGAAGTGCGGTGTCTAGTGGCCGGATGCCGGGGTCTATATTCATCGCTGGTAGCAATGTTATCGCGAGAGCCGAGATTGACTTGGCGCCGCGCTGTGGCGTCACGCGTAAGTCCGGCCGGCAGCCTGCCACGGAGCGCGGGTCGCTAAACGCCTGCAGCGCCACAACTTATTTGTTCGCAGAGATTTTTGCGCGGACTATACCAGTCATATCGTATAGCCAGATTGAGCATACCGTAAGATTGCAACTGATATAGCTTCGACAACCAAACGTATGGCTAACGCTGTTATATTCCATATTCGTATTAAGAGAAAATGTTGATGGCTTTAGTAACGTTCAGATTTCAAAATTAGCGAAACAAAACTTGATCAAATCAGAGCTACTTACGCTAATGTAACGACGCATACGTTAGCTTATACCTCATATCGTATGATTAGAGTAACGATATTGGCTTAGCAATATTTGTATAGTCAAGGTTGTAATGTCATTTTGTTCACGCAGCAAATGACTTTGTTATGCCATAAATAAAATCGGCTTGCATTACCACTAAATTGCCAATCAGAATCATATAGTTGAGAGCTTCATACGATTTCTTTCCGTGTACAATCAATAATTTTGTTCGAATTGGTTGTGCTCGATGAACTCTTTGATTCTGATAAACTTCCAGTTATAGCTTAGGTTAATTCGTTGATTGCATTAAGATATCATTTAAAACTGATTGATCGATTTTTGATAAATATTCCCAGCTTATTCACGTAGGTTTTATTCACTTTATTCATCATTTGCTTCAAATAAACGAACATAACCACACTTGTCTACCTTCCGCGATGTATTGACAGTCAGCCGGCTTGTATCAACAATGGCTGCCGAGTTGCATCGACCGCGCGCCAAAATCACCCTAGGGATTTTTTCAGCGCGACGAGTGGCTATCCCCCTAAAAATACGAAATATTAGCTGCCTGGGCGGATGGACCATTCTCTTTCACCTGGTCCTCGCGGTATTCAATGCGTGATTTACAACGGGAAGGCCCAGCTCAGAGTTTAAGTCGGAGAGTTCACTCGGTCCTCCGATCAAAGTATTTTGACTAGACTCTGTTTCCAAAGTATAATTGCTGAGATCTAAAAACGTAGAGCTTTCAACTGCATCTAAACGTGCAATAACAAAACAATAATGAATACAAATTGACTGTCAGGTGCGTAAGAAAACGAGGATTCAAAAGTCCTTGGTAAATATCCCTGCTGAATTACTACTGAAAACTACACATTTTTTCAATAATCTACGCGAGCTCGAACGCCTCTTGATTACTACAGTACACTTCGTACCAACGGTTTTTTGAATAGGTAGCCCATAATTTGTAAGACGGAGACGACAAAGGGTACAAAAGCTCTTCGATTTGAGCTCCGGGAATTTTCCCACTATATTTCTTGAAGCACGACGTAATCCTTTACATCTAAAATGATGGTTTAGATTGAAAGGATTGCAGCATCGATCCCCGGAAGCATTCATACTTGCTTTTCGTTGCAATGAAACAGATCCTTTCAGAGACACAGATTAAAACTTATTCATGTATGACCTCACCATCAGAACATACCAAAATTACTCATTGAATGTACTCATTGCAGCAACGATTTATTACTTTAATTAGACATTTGAGCTCATTCCATTTACTAAAAACTTACTGCAAATCTTCGACAGCAAATATTCAAAGAATGTGACATTAAACACCCCGTCAGAGCCGGTTCATTAAATATTCTTCAACTTACCTCAAATGGACGTCCAGTTTCGACGTTCACAATCAGCAACAGTACACAAGTGTCACTGACAAGATTCACTCGCCGAGAAAACAAGTGAACGCGGTGTGAACAATTCGTGCGCTGACCTTACGGGATTATAGTATACTTGCGCTGAGCCACGCTGCATCGCACCGTGTTGCTCCGCAACGCAATGTAACCTTTACCTTACGTCAGTCAAATTGACTTGTTTTCGTTAATGAAGTATATTGTTATACTATGGATATTGCTATACTATATTTGAAGAAAAAAATGATTACCGATTGTTACAATATTCATTGAATTCTGGCATCTCAACCAGAGCTAGTACCACTCTCGGCATAGTCTCAAAAGTTTCGTATTTTCGCGAAGAATTTATGGTGAAAATTTCGAAAAAATCGATAACGGCTAACGCAGTGGAAATCCGAAATTAAGAGTGTTTTATCAATAAAACAGCATCCACGAATATTGAAAAATTCTAAAAATAAGTTTTTTTCACCTCATATTATTGGCAAACTTTTTCATTTGGGTGATTTTTTCGTACAACTAACGGATCCGCAAATACATTTCTGCGTGAAAGAAAGTCAACTTTTGAACCGGGGGCCCAAAAAATCTGAAATAATTCAGACGTTCATTTTTCGCTCTCTCTTCCATGATACTCGAAGAAAAAAGAAATCAAAAATGGTGAGGGTCCGCGGCAGGTCGAGTTGGCGTGGAATGCCCCATATATATTCATATATAATTATAGCTGACAAAAAACTAAAACCATACATAGGTTCATATGGTTATATATAATTATATATGACAATATATGATTATATATAACCATATAAATATCTACGCACAGTCAAATAAAGCCATATATATCTATATATAATATTATATACAATTATATATAATTATATAAAGCCATTGTTTGGAAACACACCTACAATCACACCATACATACACAGTACGCTCTACCAACACTCACTCACCTCAATCACACACGAACCAGTCATACTTCTGCTCCCGACCAGGGAACTCATAATACAACTCCTTTTCTGTAATTTATTGAATACAACTATTTGTTAATCTAAAACAAGTGCACTGATTTTGACCCGGCACCCTTCCTAAATGAAACATTGGTCCTTCGAGCCGGATCAGTGCGCAAAGTTGCAGTTCAGTGGTCTTAACAACATCTTGCTCCAAAGTGCAGTTTAGACAAAAAAGTGCGCAAAGTGCGGTTCAGTGGTCTTAACAACATCTTGCTCCAAAGTGCAGTTTAGACAAAAAGGTGCGCAAAGTGCGGTTCAGTGGTCTTAACAACATCTTGCTCCAAAGTGCAGTTTAGACAACAAAGTGCGCAAAAGTGCGGTTCAGTGGTCTTAACAACATCTTGCTCCAAAGTGTAGTTTAGACAACAAGTGCGGTCCCTCTCGGACATAGACTGTTAACGAACAATAATTAGGTGCGAATGCCAATCCGTAAGTAGTGAATTAGTTCGAAATAAAGTGGTTGCGTTTATAATAACTGCGGTGACTTTGTACAAATTCTCTCCATTAACGTTCTCGAAGTAGGCATTGGTGTTTACATTTCCTATCGATGTGTCTCAGTGAAATAGTGTGACAACATCACACAAACCCGCTATTGAACTCGAAGCTTCTCGACCCGTATTGCGGACTCAGCTGTGAAAGTGTGAGCAGGCACCCCCCTGCCGCACGTTCCGTCCCACGGCTTCTCGCTGAAACACACCAAGGCAACAACGAGGCGCGCGCACTCTCGCCTACCCACGACGCGGTAAGATCTGTACTGTTTAAAATTCCGCTGAAATTATCAGTTCACTACGATGGAGAAATTAATTGAAACTCAAATTGAACTATATCGGGCAATCTGTAAGGCACACGAGAATCTGAGAAAGAAAGGCATGGACAATGTGTCGTCCGGCGACGTTCAATCTCGGTTGCAAGGCCTAGAGAAAAAATGGCGAGATTTCGAATCAAATCACGCTAAGGTTCTCTCCCTTAAAACGTCGACGTCTCCTCCAACGGATTACTTTAAGGCTGACTACTTTGGTCAAGCCGAAGAGCGATACTATGATGAAAAGGCCAAATTTTACGACACTGCTCAGCAGATTGAAGCGGCTTCGCAAACCACCAAGCCAGCGCCCGTGGGTTCACCATTGGCAACAAGAGGTGCATCTCGCTCGCGAAAGGAGTTGCCTAAAATCGAACTTCCGAAGTTCTCAGGCAGTCCAACCGGGTGGGGTGAATATCGAGATCTTTTTAGCGCCATAGTAAAAAATGACAAGAATCTCGCGTCAGTTGAGAAACTTAACTACCTAAAGATGAGCTTAACAGGCGAGCCTGCCCTTCTCATCAAAAACATAAAGGTTACAGATGAGAACTTTGAAAGGGCCTGGAATACCCTTACTGATCGGTATGAAAACGAGCGGCTTATGATTAACACTTACATAGATCAGCTGTTCAACTTTCAACCTATTAAGACGGAGTCCGCAACAGCACTGAAACAGCTGTTCGACGGAACCAACGACGTCATCGGGGCCCTGAAACTTCTCAATCGACCTGTCGACCAATGGGACGACATACTCCTCTACTTAACGGTACAGCGGCTCGATCCTCGCACGCGTTCAGACTGGCGAAAGTCACTGGGTGATAAGAGAACACAACCTAAGTATACAGAACTTGAAACATTTCTTAAAGGGAGGATTGCCTCCCTAGAAGACGAACGCCCCACGGAATTCAAGGCGGCTGTATCAACAAACCCACCCGCGGGTAAACAGGCAAAGGGAAACGCCAAAAAGGGGTCACCACATGCACCTCAACCAACCCAAGTCAAATCGCATAATGTATCTACCAAAAGGCCAGCCTCTTCTCAATGCTCGTGTTGCAATCAAGAGCACTTCATTACTGCCTGTGATGCATTTCGGGCCAAGCCTGTTGCTGAACGCAGGCAATTAGTTGAGATCATGCGCTTATGTTTCAACTGTCTAGGCACGCATCCAGTACTGACCTGCCGCTCCCAGAAATCATGCCTGCTTTGCAAGCAACGCCACCATACGTTGATCCACGACCAGGTCCCCATCTGCTCAGACTCAACGACTGGCGCGGTAGACGCACCACGATCTCCTCACGAAACCGCCAGCCAATCGACCTCGCAAAAAACCGCTCATGCGACGTCCACGCGCACCAGCAAGACCGTAATGCTCGCAACCGCTCTCGTCCCGGTGTCCGCCATGAACGGTCGCCAAATCATCGCCAGAGCACTGATCGACCCGTGCTCCGAAGTCTCCCTAGCCTCGGAAGCACTAATACAAAATCTACGACTACCTCGATCTCATGCCTCGATTCAAGTGGATGGTATTGGCGCCTGCAAATCTGGCCCAACGCGAGGAATCACCACCATACGCATCTCATCTCGCTTCAATGCTAACTTCCAGTGCGACGCACAGGTGTTGATTCTATCTCGACTCACGTCCTACACACCCCGGTGTGAACCAATCAAATCCCATTGGTCTCACCTAAAGGATTTGCCATTGGCCGATCCACACTTTTTGGAGGATACCACGATTGATCTGCTACTAGGCGCGGACGTATTCGCATCAATAATCGAACCCGGCATAGCCAAAGGCCCGCCCGGAACCCCCCTAGGCCAACAGACCGCACTAGGTTGGATTTTGACATGCTCTAACGAGCCACTGGTGGTGACTCAATCCGGAGCACCATCTCACCCAACGAAGCTGCAGTGCTCGCTGGAATGTGACCTAGGCTCAGACCTCCACCGGTTTATGGAATTGGAAAGGGTTCCCGAACCAACTCCGTCATCGGTTCTCACCAAAGATGAGTCCCAGTGTGAACAACACTTCGAAACCACACACGAACGATGCGCTGATGGTCGCTATGTCGTCAGACTATCGTTCAAAGAGTCAAACGAACCCCTCAGCGATTCATACCCCGCTGCCGTGAGCGCCCTCCACCGTATGGAACGAAGGCTGAGCGCCGACCCAAACCTACGCGACCTATATACTAGCTTCATGGCAGAATATGAATCTCTCGGGCACATGGAGAAAGCATCTCCTCTCCGTGAACCAGACACGCGCCCATGCTTCTACCTTCCTCACCATGGGATCTTGCGTGAAACCTCCACCACAACCAAACTGCGCGTGGTCTTCAATGGATCAGCTCGCACCAGCCAGGGCCAATCATTGAATCAATGTCTTCACACCGGACCTGCGTTACAACCAAACCTAAACGATATTCTGCTCCGCTGGCGTATGCATCGTTACGTCTGCTCCGCAGACATCGAGAAGATGTATAGGCAAATCATCATACACCCAGATGATCGCGACTTCCAAAGAATCCTGTGGCGCAAAGGCCCCCTCGATCCAATCCAAGAATATCGACTGTGCACCGTCACCTATGGACTCTCTATCGCGCCATACCTCGCGCTGCGAGTACTTCAACAATTGAAACAAGATGAAGCAAAAAGATTCCCCATTGCAGCCAAAATCTTAGAAGACAATTTCTACGTAGACGATTGTCTGTTTGGCGGCGATGACTTCGAATCCACTCTCGCAGCACAACAAGAGTCAATAAATTGTCTCACGGCGGGCGGCTTCCCTCTAAAAAAGTGGACGGCAAACCACCCTCGCCTACTAGAGTCTCTCCCGGAGGGTTGGCTTGCCACAAACCCCTCGCTCGAATGGCACCAAGGACAGGAACATCGTCTCCTCGGATTAACCTGGCAATCCCAAGAAGACTGCTTCGTCTTTTCCTCGCGATCAACAGACCATCCTCCACAGTACACCAAGCGCATCGTCTTGTCAAAAATCGCACAGCTGTTCGACCCATTAGGCCTGCTGTCCCCCATAACAATCCGTGCTAAAATCTTCATGCAAAGATTGTGGACCCTGAAAGTTGACTGGGATGCACCCTTACCGTCGACTGTACACGATGTATGGATCGACATATACACGGAATTCTCTCGCCTGACGTCGCTGACCTTTCCGCGCTGGAGTGGCTTCACCCCGACTCATCGGATACTCGAATTCCATGGGTTCTCGGACGCATCCGAGGACGCTTACGCTGCAACAGTATACTTGCGAGTCGTATCGTCCTCTCATCAAGTCACGACTCTCCTTCTGTGCGCTAAAACTAAAGTCGCACCAATCGAGAAACCATCGATCCCAAGACTGGAGTTGTGCGGCACCGTTTGCTGAGTAAACTGGTCCGGCACGTGCAAGATGCATTACGCTTGCACGACGCCACCTTACATCTATGGTCAGACTCCACGGTCGCCCTAGCTTGGCTCTCCAGCACGCCAAATCGCTGGCAGCCCTTTGTTGCTCATCGCGTCGCCTTCGTTCAATCTACGCTGCCATCAGCCCAATGGCATCATGTTGCAGGCTCTGAGAATCCAGCCGACCTGGCCACACGGGGCATACGCGCTGAAGACCTAGCTGCAACTTCCCTGTGGAATCAAGGCCCAGAGTTTCTCCGTACAACCTCAGCCTCATGGGAACAATCAACCCTAGCGCTCGACCTGGAACAATGCCCTGAACGACGAGTTTCAGGACACGCTGCCCACCCAACCAGAGCGGAACCGTGGGATCTTATTCATCGGTTTTCGTCCCTTCAGAGGTTGTTGCGCATCACAGCCTGGTGTCACCGTTACCTTTGGAACCTGTACGCCAAATCGAAAAGCGCGCCAGTATTTTTGCAACCCTGGCTGAACGCCAATGAGCTCAGCTCAGCAGAGTTCTATTGGACGCGTATCACTCAACGTTGCTACTTCCACGAAGAAGTCTCATCATTGGCAAATCGACGACCAATCTCATCACGCAGCCCGCTCACCAAACTTACTCCGACTCTCGATCCCAACCAATTGTTGCGAATGGGTGGACGACTCAAACACTCCAACCTGTCTCCAGACGAGAAGCACCCCTTGATTATACCCGAGACTTCGGCCTTCACGGAGCTTCTCATTGCCGACAGGCACCTTAAAGCTCTTCATGGCGCCACACAGCTCACGCTAAGCACCATTCGGCGCACCCACTGGGTACTCAATGGACGCCGGGCCACTAAAAAGGTCATATCAACCTGTATGCCCTGTATTCGACATCGTGCATCAGTCTGCCAGCAACAGATGGGCAATCTACCGGCTGAACGACCGTCTAGACCCTTTCAACACACGGGCGTGGATTACGCTGGACCTATCAAGCTTCGCACAACTCCCGGACGTGGACACAAGAGTCACAAAGGGTACATTGCAGTCTTCGTCTGTTTCTCAACACGAGCTGTGCACCTTGAAGTTGTATCTGGGTATTCCACCGAGCACTTCCTCGCTGCCTTGCGCCGATTCGTATCCCGACGAGGCCTCTGTACAACGCTTCACAGCGATTGCGGGACTAACTTTATCGGCGCCGACGCCGAACTGCGGGCCCTCTTCACCCAAGGTTCGCAATCAGTCAACGCCATAGCTCAGTCGCTAGCCAACGACGGGATCCAGTGGAAATTCAATCCACCATCGGCCCCCCACCACGGCGGCTTGTGGGAGGCTGCTGTCAAATCAACCAAACACCATCTCAAGAGAGTCCTAGGCGACTCCACCCTCACCTTCGAAGAGATGACGACGCTCTTGACACAAATCGAAGCGTGTCTGAACTCCCGGCCGTTGCAGCCGCTGACCGATGATCCTGACGACTTGGTCGCGCTCACTCCTGGCCATTTCCTGATCGGAACCCCGATCATTGCGATTCCTGAGCCTTCACTCATCGATCTGCCAACATCCCGTCTCTCAAGATGGCAACACCTTTGCAAGATGAGGGACCAATTTTGGCGACAGTGGACCTCGCACTATCTCCTCTCCCTCAATCAATGTCACAAATGGGCAACGGCTCAGCCGTCTCTCAAAGTTGGAGACTTAGTTCTCATCAAAGGTGAAAACCTTCCCCCAACTAAATGGCCCCTGGCCAGGGTCCTCAACACTCATCCTGGATCCGACGGACTCGTTCGCGTCGTCACGCTCCGCACCGCCACTACGACCCTACAACGTCCGATCTCAAAACTCTGCCTCCTGCCGTACACGGAATGACCCGATTGTTTCGTCACAAAGACGAGGCGGGCGGAAATGTTTGGAAACACACCTACAATGACACCATACATACACAGTACGCTCTACCAACACTCACTCACCTCAATCACACACGAACCAGTCAGACTTCTGCTCCCGACCAGGGAACTCATAATACAACTCCTTTTCTGTAATTTATTGAATACAACTATTTGTTAATCTAAAACAAGTGCACTGATTTTGACCCGGCACCCTTCCTAAATGAAACAGCCATATATGATTGTGTATGACTATATATGACTATATATGAAATACAAATGAATCTTACATTCTTACATTACGTTATATATAAAATTATATATAACTATATATAATTTTATATAATTATGTAAAAACTTTTTATTTGGGTGTATATAGATTAGGGTGGTCCACTTTTGAACTTTTATTTTGGATTTTGCGGGGCACCCCTGAATATTGTTCCAAAACACGTAGAAAAAATCTGTGTAAAACATGAATCCAATCGGAAAATATTTAGAGGTCGCTACCGAATATTTTAGTATTTTTTTCGATTTTTTAAACATTTTCATGCAAAGCTTTACTCCCGATGCGTCGGGAGCTTCTGAACCTTAGTTGGATGACTTAGTCTTATTGCACGAGGTATTTCTTCTATATCAATATTGTAGTAATGTAGTATGTTGCATGAGTACCACGCTAAGAAAAAACTATAATTGACTCGATTAAATATTTTTGTCCACATATAGTCGCGAATAAATATTTAATTGATTCATCTCAATATGGTTGACGGTACAACTTGAAAAAAAAAAAAATTTATTTATTTATTTATTTTTTTTTTTAATTAAAATTTCCGAAAAACCATTTTTTTTTTCGTTGAAACTATAACACATTTTTTTTTTTGTCATCTTCCACCAAATAAGAAACTGTCAGCGAGAAATCTCTCTAATGTTGTGAAAAAAAAAAAAATCATTGGCATCATTTGGGATTTTAGAAAATTGACAAATGATAGAAAGAAAAAAAAAAATTGTAAAAAATCGTTTGTCGGAAAAATTTTTGTTCCAAGGAAAAAAATCATTTTTTCGGAAAAATGGCTGAGGAACTTTCAATCCCAATTTTGACAAGTATTAACCCTTCAAGAGATTCGTTACGAATTCTGAATCACCCTGTATAACATACTACGATATCAATTGAAGAAATACCTCATGCGGTAAGACTGAGTCGTATCACTAAGATTTAGAAGCTCCCGACGCATCAGAAGTGAAGCTATACAGGAAAAGCTTTATTAAATCGAGAAAATACTATAATATTCGGTAGCGACCTCTAAATATTTTCCGATTGGATTCATGATTTACACAGATTTTTTCTACGTGATTTGGAACAATGTTCAGGGGTGCCCCGCAGAATCAGAAAAAAAAGTTCAAAAGTGGACCACCCTAATATAGATAGTAGTGAATTAATGAATAGCTATTTATGTATCAAGTCCGAAAAGTGTCACAATCCGGTATTGGTAATTTCTAATATGAGCCGATCGAGTGCGCTGTGTCACAGAAGAATGAGTGTGAATTTATCGCTCGAGCGCAGCGAGGGCGATAATTCACACGAGTTCTTCTGTGACACAGCAGACTCAGAGGCGAATTTCGGAAATTACCCATACCGGATTTGACACTTCTCGGACTTGGCACATACAATATTTTATGCGATCCGTTGTTTGAAAGTTCACTTTTTGGAAAATCAGTGTTATACTTACTTTAGTTTCTAAAATTACTGGTGTTATTGCATCTTTCTGTATCAAAACGTTTGGACTCAGACATTTGACATTTTCAGACATTTTGGTTTATAATGTGTGAACGTAGTAAAAAATAACCTGACTATGTTTATTTTAATGAAACATATTCATATTGTACGATAATATTTTCATTATAGGCTCCTGTCCTATAATATTTCACTATATTTCAGTGACCTGAAATTGGTCACTTTGCGGCCTAAATCCGATGCTCAAAAAGTGAACTTTCAAACAACGGGTCGCATAAAAATATATACTTTATATTATTATGCAGGTGTATGTACATACGTATTTCTTAAAATCGAGGTACTTTTGGGTTTTCCGGGGAATTACATCGGAAACGTGATATAATAATAATTTCTTCACGCGCTAAATGTTTTTCAACAATTCGTAATTCTAAATTTCCCTAATTATCAAAATTAGAAGCCGTAATTAAATAATAAATTCTGTTTTTACATTTAAAATATATAATATCATAATCATATAAAAATTCAGAAAATAATAATAAAAAAGCACCACGAATCATATTTCTATACTTCTTCTTGAATATAATCATTATACGAGATCCATGATCTTTACTTTGAATAATTTATGTATTATAGTATCTTGCCCCGTGATATAAATATAAATAAATAAATAAATAAATAGTATAGAAATCATATAACTGCAATATATATATCTCATAATATTATAGTGACGTACTGTGAATGTTCACATGTTTTTATGGAACAGATTTGGTGGTTTGCATATCGCGTTACTAAAACCAATAGGGCGTATCTCAAATCATACGCCCTTTTGGTTCTGCAGAGCCAAAAGGGCGTATAAAAAAAAAATAGTGTGCGAATATATAGTGTAACGTGGCAGATTTGATATTTAATATTTTGTATTTGTCATCTGCCACTGGACCGCGCCTCCACTCGCAAACGTGAGCGACTATGCTGCTGCCGTACCGAAATTCTTCACCGAGGCGCAAGTCTAACCTTTAGTTTATGAATTTTTGTCTGCCGTAAGTTTTTTTTTTATTGTGAAGCAGGTAATTACCACCCAGGACATCGTGGGACTCATCGTGCGTCGCTGGATCGTCGGGGGGATGTCCTGGAAGCCTCGGCACTAGTAACCGCACCTAAGTCATCAGCCTCGTCACCTGCCGGCCGGGAGAGGGCTGCACCTTCCAGCCTGCTATCACCGCCTACCGTTACCTCCCGGCCTGATTTTGAACATGCTCAGCGCTCTAGGTGCGGAGAACATGTCGAGTGTGGAAAGGCATCCCCCTCTACTTCTTCGATCGTCGATCCACCGATTTTGGAGACATTCCGTTCCCGACTACCAGCAGCGAACGCCGAGTCAATTACCTTATCTTACCGTTACGTTACCTTTATCTTTTCTATTTTTTTGGGGGTTTCTTTTCTTTATCTTTTCTGGTTCTTATTGGGGTTTTTCTGTAGTGTACTGTTATGTATATTATAATAGCTCCCACCTTTTGTGTATACGTGGATAGCTGTCGTCGAGTTCGTTCCTCGTTTTTACACCTTAGCTGGGTAACCGGATTTTGGATGGTAGGTGATTGAAACGAATATAATATGTAAATAACTAAATAGTTGTTTATTGGTATAGTGATTACTAGGATAGTAGAACCATCGATATGATTGTTATACGTTATTAAGTGAAAGCGATGAGTGATTTGAGTTTATGATTTCGAGAGTTAATTAGGAGTCGTTTCGGATGCAAGTTTAAGAACGACTGGTTTGGTTAACGATTTAGGAGTAAGTGAGTTGTTGCAAGTGCAATATTAATAATGGCTACTGATGAGCTGAGATCATCTTTTCCATTGTCCCGGGCATGGGCGCGTTCGTGCAGGTGCAGTTTTATGGGAGCATAGGTAGGGATGGACTTCTTGGAATGTAAGGTGTATAGGTAAGAGATGGGGTTCTCTGAATGTAAGGTGTACACAGGATGTTGTGTCTTAGATTGGGAGTAAGAGAGGTATTGAATAGAGTGGGATACGTAACACGCCCATCCTCAGGGGAAAAAAAATATTGCTCCTGTGAAGCAGGAGGAAATTTTTTTTTTTTTTTTTTTAAAGTTAAAATGTATATAATAATATAATTTAGGTATAAGGTTGTATACTTACGACAGTAAGTATACTTATATTTACGTTAGTGAATAGATCTAGGTATACATTCACGTCAGTGAATGTATTTATGTACGTGGATCTACGTCAGTAGATTCATTTACGCGTAGATTCACGTTAGTGAATCTACCTTGTTTAGGTGTATGGTTTTGTTACAATTGTCTTACATTGAGATGGATAGTACAACTGGTATGTTGGAAATACCCGAGAAAAAAAGTTTTTATATAATTATATATAATTTTATAAAATTATATATATTGGGTCATATATAATTATATAAACTTACATCTCAGATTTGACCTGATATAATCATATATAATTTTATATATCTTTATATAATTATATACAAATATATAAAGTTATATACAAATATCTTTATTTTAAGGGGACCCGGTGGTCTAGAGCACGAAAATTTCACCTATTTTGACGATTTTTTTTTGCCATTAAAAATTTAAAAAACGATGTTTCAACTTTTCGGGCTTATTACTACGTTTGTTGAGCATACAAAAAAATTTTATTTTTATTTTAAAAACAATATTTATTATTATAAAAATGCCACTGAAGATGACCCTCTCGAAAAATCGGACCCGGACAATGCAGATGATTTCGAGAGTTCTACTCATCTGAACCACAAAATTCAAGAAGATTCTTAATCACAAAGAGTGCAGTTATGGTAGGGACTAGAACGAATCGAAAAAATTAAAAATTGACAAAATGGCGCGCTTTTGAAAAAAAGTAAAAAAAAAAAAAAAAAAGTCAATTTTTAATTTTTTCGATTCGTTCTAGTCCCTACCATAACTGCACTCTTTGTGATTACGAATCTTCTTGAATTTTGCGGTTCAGATGAGTAGAAGTCTCGAAATCATCTGCGTCGTCCGGGTCCGATTTTTCGAGAGGGTCATCTTCAGTGGCATTTTTATAATAATAAATATTGTTTTTAAAATAAAAATAAAATTTTTTTGTATGCTCAACAAACGTAGTAATAAGCCCGAAAAGTTGAAACATCGTTTTTTAAATTTTTAATAGCAAAAAAAAAAAATCGTCAAAATAGGTGAAATTTTCGTGCTCTAGACCACCGGGTCCCCTTAAAATGATTATTTTCATGCATATCATCATATATACTTATATATATTAATATATAATTATATATGGGTATATATTAGGGTGATTCAAAAAAAAAAAAAATTTTTTTTTTTCTTTCACTAACAGGCTCAAAAGTTTCATTCAGGTCAAAAAGTATGCCTGTTAAAATTTGAGCTCTTAATATTAATATTGAGTTGCTCCTCATCGCACTTTTCGATTTTCCATAAGAATAACATGGGATAAATTATTTTTGCCTCTTGTGATTCTTATAACTAGCAAATGATACGTCACACAAAGAATCTACAGACATGTTTTGGTTGGAAAATGAAAAACGAAAAATACAAAAAAATAAAAAAATTAAAATTGAAAAAATTAACATTAAAATCAATTAAAATAAATTAAACTTTGACCTTGAATAACTTTTGAACGAGTAGACTTATTGGAAAATAACTCGGAACTTTTTTGTAGAGCGTTCAATTCTCTACAAAAATATGTCTGTAGATTCTCTGTGTGACATATCATTTGCTAGTTATAAAAATCAGAAGAAGCAAGAATGATTTATCCCATGTTATTCTTATGGAAAATCGAAAAGTGCGATGAGGAGCAACTCAATATTAATATTAAGAGCTCAAATTTTAACAGGCATACTTTTTGACCTGAATGAAACTTTTGAGCCTGTTTGGAAGAAAAAATAATTGTTTTTTTTTTTTTTGAATCACCCTAGTATATATGATGATATATGGTTATGGGTGGTATATTTTTAAAAAATTGTGACTATTATTAATACATATTAATATTTCGCGTTACTAAAACCAAAAGGGCGTATCTCAAATCATACGCCCTTTTGGTTCTGCAGAGCCAAAAGAACGTATAAAAAAAAATTCTCTGATCAATCTAGAAATGTTAGAAATAAGGAAATATATTGAAAAAATAAAAATTTTTTTTTTTGAGATACCCCTTTTGACTTGAAAAAAAAAAAAAATTCTTAAAATCAAAAGGGCGTATCGCTTTTTTTTCAACTTATTATCAACCATGTAGCATAATTATAGAGAAAATTCGAAAAAAATGTGCAAATCATGATTTTACAACTCAATATGTTTTTGAAAATATTTATTTGATTGAAATAGTATATTGTGCACCGAGAGCGAAAACGAGCGTTTGCGAGCCGCGTATAAAGTTGAGTCCCCGAGGCAAAGCCGAGGGGTCTCAACTTTATACAAGGCACAAACGCCCGTTTTTTCTCGAGGTTCACATGCTATTTTCTTCGACAGCGGAGCGAAAGTGCGAGTTTTCGCTCCGCTAGGGAGGACTGGAATCGGGCGTTTTCGCTCCGCTGTTGAAGAAAAAATATTTTTGGTTTATTGTCGTTTGTTGTTCCAACCGGGCTTATTGCTTTCGCACGTAGCCAGCTAGTGAAATTATATTTTTGGTTTATGTGAGTGTAATTCCTTAATTGTACCGTTGACTGAGTATTCTAAAGACAGCTCACCCTGGGTTATTCCGTGAGCCGACCAAGTGAGCTTGAAGTGGGCTTGGGGATTGAAGAGTGCCCGAAGTTACCGACCGAACTACCATTGCAGTATATCTATATATTCGCACACTATTTTTTTTTATACGCCCTTTTGGCTCTACAGAACCAAAAGGGCGTATGATTTGAGATACGCCCTTTTGGTTTTAGTAACGCGATATGCAAACCACCAAATCTGTTCCATAAAAACATGTGAACATTCACAGTACGCCACTATAATATTATGAGATATATATATATTGCAGTTATATGATTTTTATGCTATTCATTTATTTATTTATTTATTTATTTATATTTATATCACGGGGCAAGATACTATAATACATAAATTATTCAAAGCAAAGATCATGGATCTCGTTTAATGATTATATTCAAGAAGAAGTATAGAAATATGATTCGTGGTGCTTTTTTATTATTATTTTCTAAATTTTTATATGATTATGATATTATATATTTCAAATGTAAAAACAGAATTTATTATTTAATTACGGCTTCTAATTTTGATAATTAGGGAAATTTAGAATTACGAATTGTTGAAAAACATTTAGCGCCTGAAGAAATTATTATCATATCACGTTTCCGATGTAATTCCCCGGAAAATCCAAAAGTACCTCGATTTTAAGAAATACATATGTACATACACCTGCATAATAATATAAAATATATATTTTTCATCAATTCACTATTATCTATATACACCCAAATAAAAAGTTTTTATATAATTATATAAAATTATATATAGTTATATATAATTTTATATATAACGTAATGTAAGAATGTAAGATTGATTTGTGTTTCATATATAGTCATATATAGTAATATATAATCATATATGGCTTTATATAATTATATATAATTGTATATAATAATATATATAAGTATATATGGCTTTATTTGACTGTGCGTAGATATTTATATGGTTATATATAATCATATATTGTCATATATAATTATATATAACCATATGTACCTATGTAGGGTTTTAGTTTTTTGTCAGATATAATTATATATGAATATATATATGTATATATGCAACTATATATAATCATATAAAATTCTATCTAAACTGATATAATTTTATAAAATTTTATAAGATTTTGTAAAATTATATATAATTTTATATGATTATATAAAAACTTTTTTTCCCGGGTAGTTATAGTATTGGTTATAGTATAGTTAATATTACTTATTGGCAATAAAATCAGTTATAAATGTCTTATTTAGGTATAAAAAGATGTTTGAGCTGTCTGAGCTGCTTCTATGTTTAGTGTAGTTGGTGTAGTTGTTGTAGTTGGTGCACATGTGATTGCTGGAGGATTATTTTGTTCGGTAGAGTCTTGATGTCGGTTAGGACTTCTAAATCTTCTGAATATTTTAAGTATTCTCTCTGCTGTTGCAAATTTTTGCGCTATATAGACCAGCGATACTGAGCCGAATAGGGAAGAGATATAATAAAGCATGTTTTCGATACGGTTATCGTTTTCTGCGGCTCTTTGGTTCTGAGTCATTTCGTCTGTTCTTTTGATAATGTCATCTAAAGTTAGTCCGTTTGTGGATAGTTCTTTGGACGTTAAGAATGGAGTTTTATTTAGTATTGATGTTGGGATGAACGATAAGTTTTTGGGTTCCTCATAGATGGTTGAAATGTTCAAGTTAAATTTTGGTGCGTATGAATGTGTTTCTATGGTTTGATAGTTTTTAGTTGTTGATAGTGAGATTGTATGTGAATTTGCGGTGCATTTGTTATTGAGTTTCAGTATTCCGGAATCGCGTAGTGTTATTTGTATTGGTTCTTCGTCTTCGCAAACGATATGCATAAGTTCTGATTTGGTTAGGGAGTAAATCCAAGAGTTTGATGTAGTTAATTCCGTCCAATACACTCCTTCGAAGGTTCCTAGTCTGATGTCACATGTCTTTTTGTCTGTTTCTGTTGGTCGAATGAATAGTCCCACTTCGCAGATGGCGTGGTTGTTTGAATGGAATAATGGTTGATTCTGTCTACATATGTATGTTTCCAGCGATAGCATACATTTGCTGAATTTTTGTTCAGTTAGTTCAAAGTATAAACTTCTGTCCCTAGTGATTGCTATATAGTCGCTATTTGGTTTTATATATGCAAATTTGTCGTCTGTTGCGTCGAAATGTTGCTTCACCGGGATAGGTATTAATCGGTATATGTTAAAGGTGTAAGTATTAAGTAGTGGTATTGAGATAATGTAAATGATCTTGGCGTCTATATAGATTATTTCGAGTCTTGAGAGTCTTATTAGTTCTTGTGCGTATTGGTTTTCTAGAGGGACTGGGAAGTGTTTCATGGGGTTGTGGCTTTGTATTTGTCTTATCGTTGACATGATTTGTTCTGGTGTTAGAATTTTGGGGTGGAGTATTCCTTGTCTTGCAAATAGAATTGCGTCGATTAGATTGTTTAAGTCAAGTTCGTATTCGTTGGTGTATTGGTCAAGTTTTAGAATGTGGTTGAGAAAAATGATATTTTCGGCGTTAGTTTTTATACGTCTAGTCATACTATCGACTAATTCTTGGAGTTCTATGGTTTTAAGTTGTTGGATTTGTTCTGTGAGTTCCTGAAGTTGTGCTCTGTGTTCTCCCAACGTAGATTTTATAATGTGTGTTTGTTTTTTCAATAGGGAGGCTAAATGGTTAGTGTTTGTGTATAGTTTTTCGATTTCTGTGTTATAATGTTCTGCATCTTCTGAATCTAAGGTTCCGAATAACGTTTTACTTATTTTACTTATAGAGTCAAAAGGGGCTGATCTTTTAGATCTGTAATTAAGGTATTTTCCAAGGTGTTGTTGTATGTTTGTCTCGTCGTGTTGGCCTATAAGAGTGCCTATCTGGTTTTGTTGTTCTGAAATTATTGATATTCGGTTGTGGAGCATTTCTATGTGTCCACGCATTGTACATCTATCTGTGTAAGAATCGCATTTTTCTGTTAGTATTTGTAAATAGTTTTTTAATTTTTCGAATTTTTCGTTTAGTGTGTCTAAGTCAATAAAGTTTATTAGCTTCCATTCGTCGTTGTAGGTCTTGAGGTTTTGTATGTGCTCGTAGTAGATTCCTGGGTTATCTGTGAACGTTGTTATTTCGTACAGGCTGTCGGTGACGTCTGGGTCGGCGAGTGCAGTTCTGAAAATGTATGTCGTTATAATGTTGATGTGTCCGGGTGCTGAATTAGTATGTTTTGTTTATTTAGCTAGTTTGATTTTATTTATGTGTACTATTTTCGTTCTATGGTCATTTATTTTGATTTCTGCATTAACGTCATTAATTATATTGGTTATTTCGTACGGACCTTTATAGTGGTCATCTAATTTTTTCTTTGTTTCGTTGATCAGGTAGACATACTGCCCTGGTTGAAAAATTTGTGTGTTTATGTGTTTGTCGTATCGTATTTTTGATTTTGATTTTGCATTGTTAAGATTCTTTAATGCGTCCTGTCTGGTTTCTTTCAGTCGGGTTATAATTTCATGTAGGTAGTCTTCGTATCTGTTCGGAATGTTTTTGTCTGTACGTATATTTGATAGTTGACGTGCTAGTTTTCCGAATATCAGTTCATGTGGTGTGTAACCGGTACCTTCGTGTACCGATGTGTCGTAGGAGAAAGTTGCGTATCGTATCCATTTGTCCCAGTTGTTTTTGTTGTTGATGTAGTGTTTTAAGTATTCGATTAAGACCTGATGGCTGCGTTCGAGGGAGCCGTTGGATTGAGGATGGTAAGCTGTGGTTTTTATTTGTTTAATTCTGAAGATTTTAGCTAATTGTTTCATAACAGGGCTGAGGAAGTTTGGACCTTGATCTGTTAGGATTGATTCAGGTGCTCCGTAGCGGCAAATGAAATTTTCTGCGAATGCTTTAGCGATTGTTATTGCCGTCTGGTTTTTTAGTGGTATTGCTTCTAAGTATTTAGTTAAATTATCTTGAATTGTAAGCAAATATTTGTTTTGTGAATTTGAGGTTGGTAAGGGTCCAACAATGTCTAAGGATACTTTTTCAAAAGCAGTTGTTGGCGTGTCTGTTATTACCATTGGGAGTTTAACTTTATTTCTCACGAGTTTTCGTCTTTGACAGCTTTCGCATGATTTTATAAAATTTTCTATATCGATTTTCATATTTGGCCAGAAGTATATTGCTCGGATTCGTTTAAAAGTTTTAGTTATTCCTTTGTGGCCGGCTATTACGGATTCATGGTTTTGCGAATTATATCCTGAATTAGTTCAGGTTTAGGAACGTTGATCTCGTTTAAGCAAATGTTAACTGTGATATCTGTGTAGTTAAAGACTTTTCGGAGGATGTTTTTTATTGCGAACCAGTTTAATTTGTCAAATCCGCTTCCTAATTTGGAAATTGAAAAAGATTTGATGTGTTTTGTTCGTAGTATGTCGCGAAGGATAGTTAATGTGTTATATATTCCTTCCGTTGTTGATTTTTGGTAGTATTTCTTTTGTGTTACCAAGCTGAAGATAAATTTTTTTTTATTTGGTGTTATGATCACGCTATTTATTTCAGGGTTTTGAGATTTTAGAAAATTTGTATCTAGACTTCCAATGTCGATTAATTGTTTAGCAACTCCTTTCTTTATAACACAGTCGGCTGACATGCAGTGTACGTAGTTATCTTTTTTCATAAGGATATCGTCATTCGTTTCTTTGATATTAGTTGCTATTGGTGTTGGGTCTGTGTGACTGTAATGTGGAATTGGATCTTGAGGTAGTGGATTTATAGGTGGTAGATTTTGTGGTGGATCTTGTCGTTCTTTGTCAAAATTAGTATTTTCGATATTGTGTAACTCTTGGTTTTCGTTAAAGAGGGGCACATTATTTTCTGGGATATTGTCTGTATGGTTGTTTTCGAGGTTTCCGGTACGTCTGAGTAGTCAGGTTGCATGGGATTCTCGTTATTTGAGTTAGGATCGTCTTGATTTTGTACAGTCATTGGGGTCGGTTTAAAATCGCAAATAGTTATTTTTACGTTCGAATTTTGGAAAATGAAATAAATCATTGATCGAACGGTTTTCCAGTTTAGTTTGTCGAGTCCGCAACCAATTTTTGGTATGGATATTGATTGTACGTTATTTGATTCTAGTTTTCGTCTGAGTTTACATAGAATTAGGTACATAGTTTCGTACGTTGGTTTGCCGTGGAATTCAGTTTTGGTGATTAGATTGTATGTGGTCGGTTATTGTCTGTATTAAGAGCAATACGATTTGAAAGTTCTTGCTCTTCTGTTAGAGCTAGTTCGATAGCTTTTGCTAAAGTGGTTGGATTTGCACCAGCTACTCGAATTTCAATTTCTGGGATCAAGCCTCTAACAAAGCACTTGAGTACATTAGTTTCAACTGCTGTAATCATGCCAGCAGCATCACTTGTGCCTGAATTATTAATTACCTGTTTTGTGTTGTGTAATATATCTTCGACTCTTGCGCTATAATCTAAAACACGTTGGTCGCTTTTTTGTTTGACATTATTCAACTCTGTCTGCCATTCAAAAATTGTTTTCTTTGGTAAGAAAGCTCGTTTTAAGACCGTTATGATTTCGTCAATAGTGTCATATTCTTTACTTCCTAAATATGATTCAGCTGTTCCATAGATTTTAGTTCTGATCATTCGCGTCAAAATAGGGCGTTGAGTTGGTTTTACGAGAGTTTTGGCACTTTCGCAGCTTCTTATGAAGTTATTAATATTCAAGTTTCTCCCATTAAAGTAGGGGATTGTATCTAATAAGTCTTTAAGAGACCAGTATGAGGTTTCTACGTTTTCGTCAGGCATTTTGCGATTTGTGAATTAGATTATTTCGTTTGAGATATGTGTGTACTTATTATAATTAAAGATAACTTACAAGCTGATGATCAGGATTAAGAAAATTTTCATTTTAATACGGATCTGAGTTGATATTGGAGATGAAGCTGTTGTGTTAGACTGCGTCGGATGTCGAGAAGTCGTCGATGAAAGTATATAGATGTCACGGCTCAGGAATCTGCACTTCGTTGTAGCGAGATTGCTAATCGTTGGATTCAGATGAATCTTTGTGGGGCTAGGTGCCTTTGAGGATGATGTCGAACGTCGAACTTCTTTTCTTTTAGCAACTTTGATTTTATTGCTGAGTTATTTTCTTCAATTTTGTAGAACACTGTACTACGTTCTCACTTTGATATCTACGTATGTAATATATATGCACTTTGTATTTTGTAGATTTAGTAGATTTAGTAGATTTAGTAGATTTTGTAGATTTCGTAGATTTCGTGATTTTGTAGATTTAGTAGATTTTGTAGATTTTGTAGATTTCGTAGATTTCGTGATTTTGTAGATTTAGTAGATTTAGTGATTTCGTAGATTTAGTAGATTTAGTAGATTTAGTGATTTCGTAGATTTTATTGATTTGGTAGATTTAGTAGGTTTGGTAGATTTTGTAGATCTTGTTGATTTTGTAGATTTAATAGATTTTGTGATTTAGTGATTTGGTAGATTTAGTAGATTGAGTATGACTTGTCACAATGATTTGAAGTATGGAAGATTTTACACTAGAAATCGTGCGTTTGGAAATAGGTAATCACTCGTATCACATAATATGTCACTTCGTAGAATTCACTTATTTTGTCACTTTATTTTCCGGTAAACGAGGTAGTTCCGCTGCCACCATTGTTATGTATATTATAATAGCTCCCACCTTTTGTGTATACGTGGATAGCTGTCGTCGAGTTCGTTCCTCGTTTTTACACCTTAGCTGGGTAACCGGATTTTGGATGGTAGGTGATTGAAACGAATATAATATGTAAATAACTAAATAGTTGTTTATTGGTATAGTGATTACTAGGATAGTAGAACCATCGATATGATTGTTATACGTTATTAAGTGAAAGCGATGAGTGATTTGAGTTTATGATTTCGAGAGTTAATTAGGAGTCGTTTCGGATGCAAGTTTAAGAACGACTGGTTTGGTTAACGATTAAGGAGTAAGTGAGTTGTTGCAAGTGCAATATTAATAATGGCTACTGATGAGCTGAGATCATCTTTTCCATTGTCCCGGGCATGGGCGCGTTCGTGCAGGTGCAGTTTTATGGGAGCATACCCTGATGGGCCGATTCAACGAAATTGTCGTTGGAAATGTGTTGAGGTGATTGAGATATCGTTGATCATATATTGGTAGAACATTGTGGACGTTGGAATTGTATTGGACGCGAGTTCTTCGTTGGCCCGTCGTTGTCAGCGCGTTGAAGGACAACTATTGCCGCATGGGCGAGCGTTGGAAATCTGTTGGCTCACCAATATAAGATACCGCGTTGGCCCGTCGTTAACAGCGCGTTGAAAGACAACTGTCGGCAAGTTGGGCAAGCGTTGGGAATCTGTTGGCTCACTAATATTAGATACCGCGTTGGCTCGTCGTTGACAGCGCGTTAGAGAACAACTATCGCCGCATTGGGCGAGCGTTGGAAATCTGTTGACTCACTAATATTAAATACCGCGTTGGCCCGTCGTTGACAGCGCGTTGGAGGACAACTATCGCCGCATTGGGCGAGCGTTGGAAATCTGTTGACTCACTAATATTAGATATCGCGTTGGCCCGTCGTTGACAGCGCGTTGGAGGACAACTATCAGCAAGTTGGGCAAGCGTTCGGAATCTGTTGGCTCACTAATATTAGATACCGCGTTGGCTCGTCGTTGACAGCGCGTTGGAGGACAACTATCACCGCATTGGGCGAGCGTTGGGGATCTGTTGGCTCACTAATATTAGTTACCGCGTTGGCCCGTCGTTGACAGCGCGTTGGAAATCTGTTGCCAACGCTCCCAACAGGATTCCAACGCGTTTTCAACACACCTCCAACGCGTTTCCAACGCACCTTCAACGCGTTTTCAACGCACCTCCAACGCGTTTCCAACGAACCTACAATGCATTGCCAGCGCTCCCAACAGTGTTCCAACGCGTTTCCAATGAACCTCTAATGCATTGCCAACGCTCCCAACAGGATTCCAACGCGTTTTCAACGCAACTCCAACGCATTGCCAACTCTCCCAACAGGTTTCCAACGCGTTTCCAACGCTTCCAACAGGTTTCCAACGCGTTTCCAACGATATACCGGCCACAGAGCCGGTACCAACGCGCTTCCAACGCACCTTCAACGTGTTTTCAACGCTTCCAACAGGTTTCCAACGATATACCGGTCACCGAGCCGGTACCAACGCGTGTCCAACGCACCTCCGACGCGCTTCCAACGCACCTTCAACGTGTTTATAACGCTACCAACAGGTTTCCAATGAAAAAGTCGTTGGAAAAGAGTATTGGATTTGAAACAAATCAACTGATCTTCAACGTACTTCATCCGTTGACGTCCAATGATTGCTCAACGGGATATCAACGGTTGGGAATACGTTGGAAAATCGTTGAACTGGCCCATCAGGGTAGGTAGGGATGGACTTCTTGGAATGTAAGGTGTATAGGTAAGAGATGGGGTTCTCTGAATGTAAGGTGTACACAGGATGTTGTGTCTTAGATTGGGAGTAAGAGAGGTATTGAATAGAGTGGGATACGTAACAGTACTATCTTTTTGGGGTTTTTCATTGTTGTTCTCGCCTTTTGCGTTTAACTTTTGCGTGTGTGTTGTGCATCTTTTTGACGCTACCTGGGCTGCGACCCGAGTAAAGGTAGGCTTTTCCTATCCACGACCTCGACCGTCCGTCCGCAAGCCTTGTGCCTCTGCGTTGCCTAACGGCTTTTCTGTTTCGAATTCGCGTCTGACGGGCTGTCGTGGTCTCTATTCTCTCTAGGCTAATTTCTCATCAATAAGTCTATTATCTACTATCTCTTTCCTGGACTTGCGCTGCGCGGGGAAGAATCCCTTGCCGTCTCGCATACGTTACCTATAACTTTCTTTTTTTTGTTTGCGTGCGTTAATTTGAGTTTAAATACAGTAGAACCTCGTTTATCCGAGGTAATGTGGGGAGGAGGTACCTCGGATGAGCGAAAACTCGGATAACACAAAAGAAGTGAAAAATTCGAAAATTTCAATCATTTTTCGTGTATTTGAACCGGTAGAATGAAATTTAATCACTAAAGTATTTACATATGTATAAGCACCATAGTAGCGATCGCAAAATACTTCACGCGTACAGCATAGGCATAGCGGCTCTATCCGTTTTATTCGAGTTTTTCCGTATTATCCGAGAATACACTTCGATTAATGCGGAGTGCTCGGATCAGTCCGTTGCCTCGGATAACGCGGAGTCTCGGTTGATCGAAGGCCGGATAAACGAGGTTCTACTGTAGTATCAAGCGTGCCTTTTCTTTTTCTTACACTCATTGCGTACCTTAAGTTAACTTTAAATATTATTTAGCTTCATTTTCTTTATTATCTTTCGTTACCTTCAGTATCTTGTCATTCTCTTTTTTTTGTATTATTTAATTATCTTTTGCGGCTTAACCGCTACATTGTATGCGACGCCGGAATCAAATTCCGCCGCTACCTTTTTTTTTTGAATTGTATTATTCTGCCGTTCTGTAATATCTTTTGTTATTTATTTGTTATTTATTTTTGTATCGCTGCGTTTGATTTTGAAATTATAGTTATCGTTACCGTCTACCTATCTCTGCGTAAAGTGTGTTATTTCTACGCCCCCACGTTCCCCTCTCCGTCTATCTAGTCGGTTATCGTCTCGTTTCTGAATTTAGTTGTTGCTTACTGCGTTTTGTTTTGCTAACTCTATCTGGCACCTTCGGGTGCCTGGCGCCCAACCCTATCTTTTAGCTTTCGTTTCGTTTCTGTATCGTACCGTGTTTTGAGTGAAAATACGTTGGGACTTCTTTGAGCGGGATTTATTTTTCTATCTAATTTCCTCCGGGTAGGAAAATTGCTCGTTACAATAGATATACTGCAATGGTAGTTCGGTCGGTAACTTCGGGCACTCTTCAATCCCCAAGCCCACTTCAAGCTCACTTCGTCGGCTCACGGAATAACCCAGGGTGAGCTGTCTTTAGAATACTCATTCAACGGTACAATTGAGGAATTACACTCACATAAACCAAAAATATAATTTCACTAACTGGCTACATGCGAAAGCAATAAGCCCGGTTGGAACAACAAACAACAATAAACCAAAAATATTTTTTTCAATCAAATAAATATTTTTAAAAACATATTGAGTTGTAAAATCATGATTTGCACATTTATTTCGAATTTTCTCTATGGTTATGCTACGTGGTTGATAATAAGTTGAAAAAAAGCGATACGCCCTTTTGATTTTAAGAATTTTTTTTTTTTTAAGTCAAAAAGGCATATCTCAAAAAAAAATTTTTTTTTTATTTTTTCAATATACAGTCCGATCTCTCTATAAGCCCTCCCAAGCCGCCAAGGGGAAGAGTTTTTCCACGAAATGAGGTACCCCCACTTTGCCTTCTTCGCTAGTCGCACCAACGGTTTTCCGTCTCTCTCTTTCCTCGCTATGCTATGTCTTAATAGGCGGCGTGCGGGAACGCTGCGAGCGAGAAACTGGGGAAGCGGGTTTATAGAGAGAGGGTTTATTGAGAGATCGGACTGTATTTCCTTATTTCTAACATTTCTAGATTGATTAGAGAAATTTTTTTTTATACGTTCTTTTGGCTCTGCAGAACCAAAAGGGCGTATGATTTGAGATACGCCCTTTTGGTTTTAGTAACGCGAAATATTAATACGTATTAATAATAGTCACAATTTTTTTAAAATATACCACCCATAACCATATATCATCATATATACCCATATATAATTATATATTAATATATATATATATATATGTATATATGATGATATGCATGAAAATAATCATTTTAAAATAAAGATATTTATATATAACTTTATATATTTTTATATAAATATATATGACTCTATATAAAATTATATAAAGTTATATATAATTATATGAAGATATATAAAATTATATATGATTATATCAGGTCAAATCTGAGATATAAGTTTATATAATTATATATGACCCAATATATATAATTTTATAAAATTATATATAATTATATAAAAACTTTTTTTCCCGGGTTGTGATATTCATAACTTGTATTCTTTTTCTATTTTTCACCACGTGTGAACTAAGGAATCGGGTTTCTCTCTTGAATTAATAACGCAAGTAGAGTGATTTGATTCCAAATTATGTTTGTCATTCTGTTGAAGTGGTTTGTACACAGTTACATTTGAGTCAATCCACGTCAAGCGGGACACCTTTTTGACCTCATGTTCTTGAAAATCGTCGTAATTTTTTTTACATATTCTCTAGGTAAAATGAATGAATGAAACATTTTTTTTTTTTTTTTTTACTCGAAGGGCTCAGAAGGTACAAGGGGTTGAATTTTCGAAAAAATCACCAAAAATCGGAATCGCGCTCTCCTTTAAACGTTAATATCTCCGGTTTCTTTTGTCGTACAGACATCATCAAAAACTTATTTTGAAGCTCTTAAATTGCACTTTCATGTTATGAATTTTGAATTCATGTCATAACCCTGGTAAAAATTCCCACATAGGAACCTATACAGGACCTACATAGGTACCATACGTATCGTAATTTGGGACAGGTTCCTATAGGAGTACAACTCATAGGAGTACATAGGACCTACGTCGGTATAGCGCAGTGGTAAAAATTCCCACATAGGAACCTACACAGGACCTACATAGGTACCATACGTATCGTAATTTGGGACAGGTTCCTATAGGAGTACAACCTATAGGAGTACATAGGACCTACGTCGGTATAGTGCACTAGGACCCATCCCGGTATATATATATAGGATTAAGACCCATATGGGTGTGTATGTATAGGAGGAAAACCTATATAGGACATCTATGTAGGCACGCCTATATAGATATGGGTTCCATACCTATACGGGTATGGGTCCTACATAGGTCCTTCGCCTGTACGTAGTATATGTACGTACCGTAGTATATTCCCATACGGATCTGTTCCAAATTACGATAGCTATATCGCTATTAGGACCTATGTGGGTACAGATACCTGGGTATATGTATTAAAGTATGCAAGGAAAAATGCCGTATCCACGATTAAGTTACACAATATATGTATATAATACCCTATCCGACATTTTTACCAGGGTATTTACAGCGAATTTACGGGCCTTATTGAGACCTACAAAGCACCCGAATGGGTTATTGCAACCATATATCGGACCTGAAGGGTCCTGCATACCGACGTAGGATATCTATGTGGGTTTTATAGGGGCCTGCAAAGCACCTACTAAGGTTATTGCGAATACAGATCGGATTTTATGAGTCCTGTATGCCAACTACGAACACTTATGTGGGTCCTATTGAGTCCTGAAAAACACCTACATAGGTTATTGCGGAAGCATATCGAACCTCATGGGTCCTGTATGTCAGCGTAGAATACCCATATGAGTCCTACTAGGGCCTACAAAACACCTACAAAAGTTATTGCGAACACATATCGGACCTTACGGGTCCTGTATGCCAACGTAGGATGCCTATATAGGTCCTGTCAGGTCCGGTAAAGCACCCACGCAGATTTTTGTGGTACATTTGTAGGACCTATACCATACCTTGCAGGTCCTTCGAACGTCCTATGATACCATCATAGGTTACTACAGGTACCCACACAGGACCTACATATTCCATGCAAGACCTTTCAGGTCGTACCTGGGAATTTTTAGCAGGGAAACAATCTTCTATTTGTTATTAACAATTATATTTTTAAAACCTGATTTTCGAGATGAATGCCCCCTTCGAATATTCTGAAAAAAATACGAGCGTGTTCCTTGATTCATTCTCTACGAAATCTGTGAGTTTAAAAATGGAACTCCGATGGAAACTGTATTTAAAAAGCGATTGATCCGTCCGGGACGTCGCGCGCGACTGTCTACGCGGGCACGCCAGGATCAATCGCTTTTTAAATATAGTTTCCATCGGAGTTCCATTTTTAAACTTACAGATTTTGTAGAGAATGAATCAAGGAACACGCTCGTATTTTTTTCAGAATATTCGAAGGGGGCATTCATTTCGAAAATCGCGTTTAAAAAATACAATTGTTAAGGTAGCTCCGTCACGTAGGGACGTATCGCGTGGGTGTCTCGATAAGGCTCTCTTCATTTTTAGTAATATGTATGCGTTTCAATCTACAGTTAATAAAAATGCATTGTTGCTAATATATTGTAGGAATTAGTGCTGGTATATTGAAATTAAGAACACTGTAAAATGTGAACAATTTTACGTTACGGTACTGCATAGAGAAGTACGGCAACGTTGCAACTCGCCTATCTTACTGATCTTACTCTCTCTCTCTTCAAAACACCCATCACGACGCAGCCGGCTGTCACCGTGATTTGATATTTATTTTTCACCGGAATTTCAGATACGTTTTATGTGACATTACTCAGGAATAATAATTCACAATGTGCGAGGATCTAAAAGTGAGGTTAGCTTATAAGATGTTCTCATTACTGCGCATGCGCGACTCACTATACGCTTGTATGGTGTATGCATGCCTGTATGTGAGAGCCAGCTGATTGCTGCGGCGTTGCTAAATCTTTATACGGTTACAATTTCTCTCGGAACTGCATCTTTTCCATCACTTTATTACAGAATATCTGTTCACATAAGTCGGTGACTCGATACTTTTCAATGATATTTAGAATTCTCATGGCCCAATATCCGAGATTCTTGGTTTTTTGTTAACATCTGTTTTCTAAATGCATAGATATAACGTGTTTTATGCCTCTAGAGAGCAGTCCTTCCATAAGCCGACGTGCTAAAAATTCATATTTTAACTCTTTCTTTCTTTGATATTAGGTCGGTGACTTAGTCTGGAATTTCGCATACATGAAGATCTATACTTTAGGTACATTATATAAAAAAATAGTTTTTTTCTGGCTTGATCGAGTTCGTGACGGAGCCACCTTAATAACAAATAGAAGATTGTTTATTACATGAATTCAAAATTCATAACATGAAAGTGCAATTCAAGAGCTTCAAAATGAGTTTTTGGTGATGTCTGTACAACAAAGGGAATCGGAGATAATAACGTTTAAAGCAGACCGCGATTCCGATTTTTGATGGTTTTTCAAAAATCCAGTCGCGCGCGACGTCCCGGACGGATCAATCGCTTGTTAAATATAGTTTCCATCGGAGTTCCATTTTTAAACTTACAGATTTCGTAGAGAATGAATCAAGGAACACGCTCGTATTTTTTTCAGAATATTCGAAGGCGGCATTCATCTCGAAAATCACGTTTTAAAAATATAATTGTTAATAACAAATAGAAGATTGTTCATTACATGAATTTTAAATTCATAACATGAAAGTGCAATTCAAGAGCTTAAAAATAAGTTTTTGATGATGTCTGTACGACAAAGGGAACCGGAGATATTAACGTTTAAAGGAGAGCGCGATTTCGATTTTTGGTGATTTTTTCAAAAATTCAACCCCTTGTAGCTTCTAAGCCCTTCGAGTAAAAAAAAAAAAAAAAAAAAAATGTTTCATGCATTCATTTTACCCACACAATATGTAAAAAAAATTACAAAAGAATCAGAAATCGAGGTAAATTTTTGGCCAAATCCGTCCCGCTTGAAGTGGACTGACTCATTTTTGTGTGGATATTGGTATTTGTTTTCGGTTCATTTGTTGTACTGATTCCAAGCTTTGAATTTTTTTTATATACGTTGTGAATCTTCGGATCGTTAACTAATATTCATGCAATAATGTAAATGTGTGCAAACCACTTCAATAAAATGAAAGAATAATTTGGAATAAAAACACTCTACTAAACCGGGTGGAGGTGTGGGTATCTATGTCCATAAGTCAGTTAAGTGCAAAATTCTCGCTTCATCCCCCTCCCTGTTTTCTAATTCACCGGAGTTTCTCATTTTAGAAATTAATGTAGAGCGTGAGAAGCTCTTATTTGCTACAATTTATCGTAGGCCCAAAGGCATTCTTTTAGATGGGTTTTTGGATAAATTTTTGCTGTTCGCCCATAGGTTCAATGCCATCATTATAACCGAGGACTTAAATTGTAACTTCAATTGATTCTACTTCAACAATTAAAGTGGGTTCAAAGGAAGCGAATATTTTGAAAGAAACAAAGGTTTTCATTTGGGATGAGGCACCAATGGCACCGCGCTATGCATTAGAAATAATGAACACAATTTTACAAGATATAATGGATAACACGTTACCATTTGGAGGAAAAATAGTAATAAATTGGGAGGGGATTGCGGACAATTGCTTCCACTATAAATAAATTATCATATTAAATTATTATATTGCATTTTAAAAAGTGATTGGTATAATATGTCTACATGTATGCAATATCTAATAATAAAATATGAATGAAGATACACGGACACAGAAAAAATTAAATTAGTAAAAACAAAATTAAATCCAATTTAGGATTTGATTTTTATTCTAAGATTTATGGAACTACGTCCCATACGGTAATGGCTGAGGCGCGCGCAGCGCGCCAAATATGCTAGTAATTACAAAATCATGTCTCGCAAGTGTACTGTACTTTGAATATCGCGCCCTTGCAAGATTATTGACCTTGATGTTTGCTTGCCCGGAGATAACGTGAAACGCGGAATTAATCGATGTAGATCAGATTTAAATCATCACCTTATTTAAAATGATCCAGGGGAAGTTTTTAAATTTCATTAGCAGTGAAGCTATCGCAATTAAAACGATAAGAAGTCAATTCGACAATGTGAATTCAGTGATCAGAAAGAAACATTCTGCTGGCGCTTCACGCTTTGAAATGATTTTACTACTTTATTCTGTACTGTAACGTTCCGGGATGTTGAGAACCTTTTGGTTATATCAACAGACCGGTGCTACGGGTTCGAGAGTTATTTAATATTGCTATAATTTAAATACTAGATTAATTTTGGACTCCTCAGTACTGGTAGGTAGGGAAAAGGATGGTAATGCCATACAAAAAGCCACCTAACTCAGATTTTTATTGTTTATATAATATTCTACGCTAATTAACGGACTCAGGCGTCTTGTTGACCTCCAAAGCCGTGTACCTTCCAAACTTAAGGTTTAGGCTACCTCCATAGAACCAGGTTGACAATCCAAGCCTATGGTCCCTGCTATTGCGATTTGAATAATTAACTGCAGATCCAGGATGCTTTATTGAAGACTGCGTATCAGACTCGGAATCACAACACTTGGCCCTCGAACACGAGTCGGTTAGACTAATGTCGTACGCTCTTGTGATGGTTTTCAAAGTTGCTATCCTTGGCTTGTTTTGGCTTTAAATCAAACGGAATTAAATAAGAAAATGTCGGGCTTTTTCTAATAGTAGATTCTTTTACTATTTAAACCAAATAAGTGTTAACAAATAATTAAGGTTGTTAGCTTGTTATAGTCACAGCCAGAAGTTTATTTCAGTTGACGATAGTTCTAGAATGACCACAGTAATAAATAAGTCACAAAATCAAATATACACACTATCAATTACATGCTATGATATGCAAACCGTATCAAAATGTTTTGATAGTTAAACTAAGTCGTTCTAATATTTTTTAAGATTTTTTTAAAACGGTCAAGTTGACAAACTTTTGTCAAGGTACAGTTCACATTTCTTTTAGGCATAGGCACACGTGCATTGAGTCGAAGTTATAATAGATCGTGGCAACATTGCGTGTATATAACGGAAGAATCCGCTCGAGCCGTCCGTTTGAGCTACGTGAGCGCTGTTGTCACGTCTATCACATCAGCATTTGATTTACACGCAAATATCTAAAAGAGACTTGAGTTTAACTAACAATATCTTTCTTATTACACGGGAAATACTTTTGTTTCTAGTCTCAAAATGTTCGTTAAATTTCAATTCATAACATACTAGTTTTTTTATTGAAATCTGTCGCCTAGTTGAATCATAAAAAACGTTAGAGTGATAAAAGTTGGTATTTTCCCTATGTACGTATGCAAATAATGTAAACTTCAATAATTTGTTTCATCACTAATATACGGCAAAAATCAATAAACTTCGTATCATGTTGTAGAACGTGTTTCAAGCTATTCACCAGTAAAATTTCACACAGATCTGTCGGTAACCGCTTTTACAAGCTAACAACCTTAATACTATATTACAATATCTTATATTACTTTCCTATACTCTGAATAAATGTGATAATGGATTTTAATGCTATTTCAGCTAATGAAATTTAATTAATTTTACTACTCGATGATATAATACGATAGTCTTTGAAATGTGTTTAGTTCTGTGTTGATATATGCTTTGAATGGAAATATCGATATTCTGATAGATTCTAAGTTATTATCCAGTCAAGACGACTAGTCAAATAGCAAATGAGTCGCTAGGGTGCTATACCACTAATGCGCTAAGTTAGATTTCAAGAGTCGTGCCGGTGCTATGCTTGGTCACGCTCGGAGTATGGTATGTTGTGAGTCGCTCTACCTGAATACGCTGATGAGCAACGTCTGCGCCGGATTATATACTATTCGTTCCTCGCTTGTGATGTCACAGGCGAGTTCGGCGAGTTGTCCAGCATAACACGTGATATAATATGACCAATCATGGCAGGCCTGGGGTCTGTCACATTGGACATGTTACAGTACGAGCAGCTATTACGTGGATCTAGAACTTTCAATGCTTTCAAAAGTGTAGCCAAACTTTTCAACGGTACGGTAACATTATAGATTTTTATCAGCGTGTTGTCGAAGTACATATGTATTGTAACGTGTCCGACCGTCACGATGGGGGTCGGCTATGATTGGTCAGTTCAAAGACGGCGTAAATACAGAAAAACTGGACAAATTCGGATAGACCAGCGATCGACGCTTGTGACGTCACAAGCGTAAGAAGAACAGTATATAAACACGCGTCGACAGAGCTCGACAGCGCACATGAGGTATAGCACCCGGCGACTCACCACCACTTACTAGAGCGCAATCGTGGTATAGCATTCCAGGCGACTCATTTGCTATTGTACTAAGGACCTTCCGAAGGCAATAAAGTAGAATCATTAACTTCACATCACTTAGACAATTCCAAACATAAATTTATTCAATTCTAGTATCACCTATATGGGTATAGAAACACATAACATTAACGAACATTAGCTAAAGAAGCATTGTTGCAAAGACTTAAAGTAAGAGAAATCAATACGGTTCAGGAAACCTTTAAAATAGATTAAGATAGGATAAGTTCATATTGTACGATTTTTTTTTGTTGATATTTTATTTGAGTTATTAATACAGGAAACCTAGTTGCTACTGATAAAAATTGCCTGGTATTTTCTTATCATCCTGTTTGACAGTATTAAATACCAGAATAAGCCGAGTAGTTACAGCTTTGGCGAACAACGGAAGAAGCGAACGACATTGGCGTAAAAACCTGTGTTCGAGGGCCAACCGTTGGAAACCCGAGTCTGATAGGCAGTCTTGGTGTAAAAACCCGGATCTGTAGTTAATCAGTAAAATATTCAATAGCAGGCGAGACAGGTTTGGCGTAAAAACCCGGCTCTGTAGAGAGATTTCTGAATCTTAAATTCAGAACAAATACGGCTTTGATAATTAAACCTATCCGAGTCCGGCAGCTAGCGTAGGGAGATTAAAATCTGAACGAGGTGGCTTTTGCATGGTAGACCCATCCTTTTCCTCACCTCACAGTGGTCCTGAAGGGTCATTAAATGCCTTGAAAATGGATCCAAAATCGGGTTGTTGGACATGTTTCCAGGTCATTCGTAGCTTCGAAATTCGAAAGAATCAAAATCCTAGCTGCTCCCTTTCTCGAGAAATCGATATTTTCATGTTTCCGACGTGAATTCACGATTTACTCCGTATTCGTTTGGTATCGACCAACTAATTGGGAACGCTTACATGAATGAGTTCTATAATTCCACTTTTAGCCTAAACCAGGATCAACGACGAGGACATAGTGGTAATATAGCCCCATTTTTTTTTTTTTTTTTCAATTTTTAATTTTTTTTTTCTTTTTTTAATTTTTTTTTTTTTTTTTTTTTTCATGCAAATTTTCTGTGATATCTCGGAGTGTTCCGAATTCTCATTCATATTAACTTTCAGTTCATCATTAAGAGTGAAAGAGGGTTAATGGAATAAATAATAAAATAATTAGATATGGAGAGAGGAGAATTCCAGAACGGCCTTCAGTAATTTTGAAGCGTACAACTCATCATCAATATTGTTTATTTTGTGACGAACCCAGAACTTTAAAAACTCACGATGGACTGATTCTCCGCTTTGCTCAGACCAAAAGCCTAAGCCATTATTATGCTCTATGAACTTCAAACTTTCTTCAACGTGTGTAAGAATGATGTGAATTTTTAGTGTCTGTGAGAGATTATTGATGCTCTTCAGAGCTTTACGTAATTCACATATGTGTTTATCTAAGAACAACTGAACTTTACCTGAGGTAAAACAACAATTCACAATTTTGTTCATTGCTTTAAAAGCTGCTATGTATGGCAAGATGGTAAGGAGCCCAACTGTGTCGTATACCTGTGGATCCTGCAGTTTATCAGCTTCGGTCAATAGCTTCCGGCACGCGTTTCCTTCAAAAGCTTCACCATGGTAGTTTTTCGGAACAAGTTTTAAATTCTTAGGCCATAATAAAGCTTTCTCTCGCCCTACTAGTGGTACTAATCCTCCCCAAAACAAATGATTAACAAATCCTTGCAGTATATGAAGTTCAGGAATGATACATTTTTGCAAGACGCATACATCATCATCTTCATTGAAGAGAGGTGAGTTAATAGTACTATGGCATTGATTACTATTTTTTTTATTTCTACCTGAAAGAACGAATTTGTCATAATCTGCTCTCAAATCGCCGTATGTCTTCAATCGTGTCGGTTCTTCCGCATCTGAGGTATGACTTGAGCTTGCACAAGCTTCGTCATTCAAATCATCATCTGATTTGAGATAGCCTCTCATATCGCGCAATCGGATGAAGCAGTAAGGACACGGAAAATTTGAAGTTGCCGTTTGCTGCCCATTTATAATCAGCAGAAGTTTGAAATCAGACACAAACTTGAATGAAATATTATTTATTTTCGTCAGATCAAACAACAGTTTTACATTATCATAAGATTCCTTGATGTGAGGTACTACGCATAACAATATCAATTTATGCACGCTAGAAAGCTTACTTATCTTACTAGCGCTACCACCATCAGAGTAACGTGACCTTTTACGAGTGGTCTGTTCAGATACATCTTCTGAATCACAGTGATCCGATTCATAATGTGATCGAGGCGTATAATCTTCGGGCATTATGGTCAAACTAATCTTGAAAAAACCTTGACCTCCATCAGCCATGACTTTAACTATAACATTTCCTTGTAACTTTCGGTGATCAATGACTGCCTCGAGTAGTTCCTCTGCTTCTGCATAAACAACAGGCCGCTGCTGTTTCACAGAAGATTTTTCACAATCAAATTGATGTGTTTCTTTTTTATAAATGTCGCTTAGAACTTTCGATTTTTCAGACATATGTTCTCGATAATTTACTGGAATTGACATTCTTCCAACGTTACTTCTAATAAAATTTGTCATTTTTTTCATTTGATTTGCTGAAATTGAAGAGGTAACTCGAAATTGATCTAAACTCTCTTCACTGAATGAAGCGTTTTTTTCCTCATGAGGGTTAACGAGGATTGTCGATTTCCGACCTCTGGTATTGGACAAAGCCAAATCAACATTTATAAGCTGCTTACTGCTACCAGCTTTAATATCCACTTTTTTTTTTATTATGGCGGAAGCGATTTGTTCTTGAGTTTTTCCGGGGAGTTGTTCGATAATTTTCAACATATTACCGGTTGGATCTTTGCATACATGTTTTATACCTCTCCCAGTCTCTTGGAAACATGTATTGCAAATCTGAAAAACGTCCACTGATTTAATCTGCGAACATGGAGTTTTAATGGTATCGATTTTGGATACTCCGTGCAGCCCTGTGGAAATGTTTATTACGTTATTCAGATTCCGTTTTTTACCTTTTCCCTTAACGATATTTGTGTGACTAGTGGATCTACCCGTTAAACAAATATAACAATTACACGTACCTTCAAACGAACGAGTATATTTTGGTAGTGACACGTCTTTATAATTTGGAGTTTTTTGAAAAGGTCGGTTGAAAATTTTTTTCTCGGCATCAATAAGAGTGAGATAACACGTTCTACAAATGCTCAATGGGTATTTATCATCAGTTACATTATATTCTTCGAGTATGTACTTTTTTATCAGACCCTCCATTTTTTCATTTATCAAGAATTTTCTTGGATCGATTTTCCCGAAAAAAAATTTTTTGCCACACGGTCCGCATACTTTTTGTCTATTCTCATGATGAGAACACCTTCCCCCGTGACTCATTTTGCAACAACCTGACCCAAGATTCAATGATTTTGGTGGTATCATCGCCCTGGGATACTACCGGGAGGGACTGATTCTATTGCGAGTTCTCTTATGAGTATGCGACATCTAGGATAGGAAAATGAACTAAAGGTTTCAATATACACATATAGATAGAACAGCTTGTCTAATAAGTCCTACGACATTGTAATTATTTGATCGATACCAAACGAATACGGAGTAAATCGTGAATTCACGTCGGAAACATGAAAATATCGATTTCTCGAGAAAGGGAGCAGCTAGGATTTTGATTCTTTCGAATTTTGAAGCTACGAATGACCTGGAAACATATCCAACAACCCGATTTTGGATCCATTTTCAAGGCATTTAATGACCCTTCAGGACCACTGTGACCTGTCAGTACGAGGAGTCCATAATAATACTTAATAAATTAATTGTGTAGTGACTCTATCGTTCGTAACCTATTAATTCATACCATATGTGAATTTATCGGACCAGTCGAACCAAATTTTTAAGTCTTCTAACTGAAGCTCACCTCTATACAGGGTGTTCCAGACCTCGCGACGAATATTTCACAGGGTAAATCTTGACCAAAAATGGGATCGAAATTTCCTCAGCCGATTTTTTTTTAAATGCATATCTTTTCCGTTATAATTAATTCAATTTCAGTCAATGACGCGCGGCTTACGAACGGCCGCGCGTCGGTGTGCTTACCGCTCGGTTGTATGCACTTTTTTCGTGGCGACAATAGGGCGAGAGACGCGCACACAACCGAGCGGTGATTACACCGACAAACGGCCGTTTATAAGTCGCATGTCATTAGCTGAAATTCAAATAATTATAACGGAAAATCCATGCATCTTCGAAAAAATCGGCTGAGGAAATTTCGATCCCATTTTTGATCAAGATTTACCCTGTGAAATATTCGTCGCGAGGTCTGGAACACCCTGTATAGAGCGTGCAATCTCCAGATAGACCGAAAAAAACGGAAGTGCATCATAATTATTTTTTCAAGTAAAAATTCCTTCAGCCCGGGTTTGAACCGGGACCTCCGCATTTGTACTGCGACGCCTTGTCCAATTAGACCACTGAAGGACTGAAGGAATCTTTACTTGAAATAAACACAGACCTGTGGACTAAGAGGTCAATGACAATAACATGAAATTCAAGTAAAGATTCCTTCAGTCCTTCAGTGGTCTAATTGGACAAGGCGTCGCAGTACAAATGCGGAGGTCCCGGTTCAAACCCGGGCTGAAGGAATTTTTACTTGAAAAAATAATTATGATGCACTTCCGTTTTTTTCGGTCTATCTGGAGATTGCACGCTCTATATAGAGGTGAGCTTCAGTTAGAAGACTTAAAAATTTGGTTCGACTGGTCCGATAAATTCACATATGGTATGAATTAATAAATTAATTTTCAGAAAATAGATAAATTTCGAACCCGTAGCAACCGACTTTTACTATAACCCGTAGGTTCGTAAAAGCCGAAATGTTACAGTATACTGTATCTCCGAACTGCACCATGATTCGAGAAGATTACGACCCTCGAATATAAATTCCTCATAAAATCGTGTCCCTGTAAAGTGCGTTAATTTGAGAATCATAAGTCACTCAAGTTTTAAAGGCAGAATATTAGTGCAAAATAGTTGACAATCAGAAGTGTGCCCTTACGGAAAAAAAACATCAAATTTAAGGGGTAAATTCGCACCCCTAAAGTTTTGGGGGTTTATCATGAAAACTCAGGGTTTGCCCTGTATTTGGGGGTAAAATATGAGGGTAAACCCTGAGTTTTCATGGTAAACCCCCAAAACTTTGGGGGTGCGAATTTACCCCGTAAATTTGAGGTTCACAATCAGAAGTGTGCCCTTACGGAAAAAAAACATCAAATTTAAGGGGTAAATTCGCACCCCTAAAGTTTTGGGGGTTTATCATGAAAACTCAGGGTTTGCCCTGTATTTGGGGGTAAAATATGAGGGTAAACCCTGAGTTTTCATGGTAAACCCCCAAAACTTTGGGGGTGCGAATTTACCCCGTAAATTTGAGGTTTTTTTTCCGTAAGGGTGGTACTTAGCACTGTAAGGTCTAGATAACCAACAAGGAAAAAGAAAGAAAAAGAAAAAGAAGTTAAAAGACCCGAGTAAAAATGATTTTATAGAATTATATAGAATTATATAGAATTGTTCTATATAATTCTATAGAAATATTGGCCCGATAGAAATATATAGAATTCTATATAATTTTATAAAATTCTATAAAATTTTATAAAATTCTATAAAATTCTATGAAATTCTATATATTCCTGTCGGGTCAATATTTCTGTAGAATTATATATAAGATAAGATATATTATTATTATAAGATATATTATTTCTATAAGATTATATATAATTCTTTAAAATTCTATATGATTCTGTAAAATTCTATATATATCTCTATAAAATTATACTGAAGCCGGACTCTTTCCTAAATTTGAAACGAAAAGAATCACAAAGCATGGGTAGATTTTTTAAGAATCGAGTAAAAATGATTTCATAGAATTATATAGAATTATATAAAAGTTATATAGAATTGTATAGAATTATGTAGAATTATATATAAAAATCCATGTAAGTTTTATAGAACTTTATATAATTATATTTAACTTTAAAGAGCGACGAAATTCATAACGTGACTTTACAGAGTTGTATAGAATCATATAGAGTTCTATATAGGATCCAAAACAAGTTTATAAGTGGGTTTCATAACTCTATAAAGTTATATATAATTATATAGAGTTTTATATAGGATCCAAAACAAGCTTATATGTAGCTTTTATAGAACTCTGTATAATTATATATAACTCTATAAAGTTGTATGTAATTATATAGAATTCTATAAATATATATAATATACATATAAGCTTATTATAGATCCTATATAGAACTCTATATAATTCTATATAACTCTATAAAGTTGTATATAATTATATAGAGTTCTATAAAACCCACATATAAGCTTGTTTTGGATCCTATATAGAACTCTATATGATTCTATATAACTCTATAAAGTTATATATAATTATATAAGGTTCTATAAAACTTACATGGATTTTTATATATAATTCTATATAATTTTATACAATTCTATATAACTTTTGTATAATTCTATATAATTCTATATAATTATATAAAATCATTTTTACTCGGGGACATATCTAGTCAAGTTGAGTACTGCCTAATTTACTATTTATAATTGAGCAATTAAAAACACAAACCAATTTGATAAATGATTTGTTTATTTTCATCTTTGGAACACATTAACCCCTTAAGGGGGGAATGGGGTATAATGCATGAAAAAAAACGCTTTTTTTGTGAATTTTTTTCAGACATCTGGTTAAAGTAAATTGATTTAAATATTTTGCATATTACAAAGGATCATTCGAACCACATTCAGTATTTTTTTTTTAGAAAAATATTGAGTAATGAGCTAGTGACAGAGCATTTTCGAGGACACCTTTTCAAAAAGATGATATGCGGTTCCAGCGATATCTCAACGTCGAATTATCCGAAATCAAAAAAGTTGCGATATTTAGTTAACCCTCCGTCGTCACACTGGGTGTAATCCACCCATGTCCCAACTTTGGGCCTAAATTTCTAGAATTTCCCCAGTGAGAATGGGACTTCTATGGTTATACACCTGGGGTTTGGAGTCTTCCCTATAAGTAGGGACCATAGGTCTTTTGAATCGAGCGTCAGTGTTGCCGTGACAACCGGAATAAGAGGATCGCGCGCGCAGCCTGGGTATAATCCACCCAGGTGTGACAATAATGTAGTTTTAGTGAATCAAAAAACTTTTTTTTTTTATTTTTTGTTTTTTGTCAGTTGACTTGCTGCAACCTTAAGTATACCTGTGGTACCCAATTTATTTTATTTTCTCGAATATTCATATGAAAAACTAATTTTTTTGCTCTCAGATGGCATACAATCTACGCAAGCGGCAGTGTAGTAGGTGCCTATGGCCGATGTGCGATGAACACAGACTTCATTATTACATTGAATGTGGTGGAGTTGAGTAAATAATGATATCAGCAATAACAATAATGACATCAACAATGACAATAATGATTATAAGAAGCATAGTAATTGTCTCGAACATGATACAACGTAATAAATACTATATTTTTGCATAATTCGACTTTCCTTTATACTCCAAAATCGACCCTCTTCAGATGTCAAAATAAATACCTTTTTTGAAACGCGCACTATCGTACTATTTTTTTCCTGAAAGTAGCGTATCTCAGGAGTATCACGTCCAAATTTTAGTTGAAAATATTGAAAATTGACAAAGTTATGATTTTTTGAGCGAAAAATCGTCTTTTTTGCGTTTCTACCTCTTCGTGATTTTTTTTTTAACAAGGCGAAATTTTTTTTTCAATTTTTTTTTTTTTTTACATAATTTAGAAGGTTTGAAGTATGTTGGGTAATTTTTTGAACCAATTCGGACGGACAGTTTGCTCACAATCGGTTTTTGAAAACTGTCTGGGTGAAATCCACCCAGTGTGACAACGGCGATATTATTTGGTAGTGTGACAACGGAGGGTTAAAGTATAAGTTTTCCCTCCCCCCAACGATCATTTTTAGTTTTTTTTTTTATTTTCAAATTTGTTGTGATTTTTTTAAGTCAAAATTGCGATTTTTGACGAAAAATTTCGTCATTTTTTAAGTGGAAAACAACCTTAACATAAAAAAATTAAAAAAAAATATCGTTGGGGGGAGGATTTTTATATGTAGAAAAAGTTTACCAAGTTTGAAAAGGATCGGTTCAGTAGTTTTTGCACAATCGTTGGAACGGACTTTTAAAAATAGTAGAAGAGCCAGTGACCAAAACCATGTCACATAGCAATATGGCTAAAACCGTGTAAAATCGATAGATTAGATGACTCTAGACCCGACGAGGTGGGTAGTAACGGTCAAAAGTGTAGCATCTTCGCGGGAGGCCATTTCTGCTGTGTCAAAAAAATAGGTAACTTGTCATATCGCAATATGTCTGATATTGAAAATGTACATAGATTTTGGTATTTTATTGCTAAAATGTGCGTTTTCAGACGATTTGCGCGTAGCGTTTGACCTGAGTGTATTTTCAAAAATGTCAAAAAATTTAGCCTAAGTGACTCATAGCAATATGGTTAATTTTTTTTTTTAAATCATCCGTATTGATGCCCAGATTACAAAAATACTGTTTTCAGACATTTTCAGTGTCTCCTATATTGAAAAAAACGTTCCTTAGTTGCCCGGCAAACACCCCGGCGCTTGTTACGCTCCTATGTCAAGAACGGCCATTTACTTATTACGTTCCTGTCTCTTGCTTCACCACGTGTATGTGTTAATCAAATCAAACTGACATTCATTCATCAATATGAAAACTTACTGCAGGGACCTAAATGTTTAGTATAATCGCGAAAAACGTACTAGCGTGAATCGTATGTATTAAGGTGATTCAGAAATAATTTTGGCTTATGAATCGATATTTAAACCGAAATAACTTTTGAACGGGTAGATTTATCGAAAAATGACACGACACCTTTTTTGCAGAGCGTTCAATTTTATACAAGAATATGTCAAGAGCTTTTCTGTTTGACGTATCGTTAGCTGGTTATAAAAATCAGAAGGAGCAAAAATAATTTTTCCCGTGTTATTCTTACGGAAAATCGGAATGTGCGATTCGGAGCATCTTAATATTAATATTTTGGGGTAAAATTTTAATAGGCTCATTTTCATACCCGAACGAAACTTTTAAGCCTGTGTGCGCGAAAAACAAAAATAAAATTTTATGTTGAATTACCCTAGTATGTATGAGGTCCCACTGTATCGAAAAGTTGTCTGATTGTCTATATGCTACACTCTATTTGTCTGATATCATTTCTTTCGACATCTAGGGAACGCATTCGATCGTTTGCGACCAATTTCAGACATTTTGCTATACTTCAGTTAGGTCAAATTTTTTGACACATTCGAAATGCTATAAAAATGTAAGGCTACACTATTTTAGTCTGAAAATTGATTCTTCCGCATTAACTGACCCAAACTTACCTATAAAAGTGATTTTCAGACATATTGCTATATGTTCTGTTTTTTGTCTCATTTTTTTTTTTTTTTTTACGGTCTCCTGGGTGTGCGCTACACTATGGGTGTCTGAAAACGGTGTTTTCGGTATCTCACTACTATCAAGCAACTACATACCGAAAATCAGACATATTGCTATGAGTCACTGGGGCTAAATTTTTTGACATTTTTGAAAATGCGCTCAGGTCAGACGCTACGCGCAAGTTGTCTGAAAATCGCGTTTTTGGGTACAGGGGCATATAATCTATCGATCCCACATGGTTTTAGCCATATTGCTATGCGACCAAAATCTTAGTCACTGGCTCTCCTACTAAAAGTGGTTTCGAGAAAAACGCGTTTAAAGTTTTGAACACCGAAAAAGTGAAGAAAAAAATTAATTTTTTCAACTTACACTGAATCATCGATTCCAGCTCCATAAAGTACTTTTCCCGCAGCAGCTTCGTCGTAAAAGCATCACCGTGTATCTAAACAATATACCTATGCGGCAGCTGCGCGTAGGTATATTTTCAAGAGTAGCTCCGGTCTATGAGGAGGTTCGGTTTAAAGGTTCGGTTCGGTTTTTTTTTTTTTTTTTTTTTTTTTTTTTTCGGTTCGGTTTTTATTTGTTTATTTTCATCTTTGGAACACATTAACCCCTTAAGCGGCAAGAAAAATTTTACGCTGAGTGCCTCAAACGCGGAAAAAAAAAGTATTTGGATTTTCACGAAATTTGGTACTCCTGGGTTTCCGATGTCGCTGATTACGAATCTGACCTCAAAATGCAGAAATTCAAAATGGCGGATTCAATATGGCGACTCAAAATGCAAAAATTGATTCGATTTGGATGAAATTTTGTACCCCTGAGTTTCCGAGGTCGCTGATTACGAATCTGACCTCAAAATGCAGAAATTCAAAATGGCGGATTCAATATGGCGACTCAAAATGCAAAAATTGATTCGATTTGAATGAAACTTGGTATTCGGGGGTTTTCTAGGTCGCTGATTACGATTCTGCCCTCAAATTACAGAAATTCGAAATGGCGGATCCAATATGGCGAACTGGAATGCCAAAATTGATTTGAATCGGATGAAACTTAGTACTCGGGGGTTTTTTAGGTCGCTGATTACGATTCTGCCCTCAAATTACAGAAATTCAAAATGGCGGATCCAATATGGCGAACCGGAATGCCAAAATTGATTTGAATCGGATGAAACTTAGTACTCGGGGGTTTTCTAGGTCGCTGATTACGATTCTGCCCTCAAAATACAGAAATTCAGAATCTCGGACCAATATGGCGGACAAAATGTAAAAATTGATTTCAGTTGAACGAAACTTGGTACTCGGGCGTTTTCGAAGTCGCTGATTACGAATCTGGCCTCAACGAGCAACTGGCCTTACGAATTTTGCATCTAAGTCCACCATGTTCTATCGATGAATTCGAATTTATCAATTCAGAGGCCAGATTCGTAATCAGCGACTTCGAAAACGCCCGAGTACCAAGTTTCATTCAATTAAAATCAATTTTTGCATTTTGTCCGCCATATTGGATCCGCCATTCTGAATTTCTGTAGTTTGAGGACAGAATCGTAATCAGCGACCTAGAAAACTCCCGAGTACCAAGTTTCATCCAAATCGAAATAATTTTTGCATTTTGAGTCGCCATATTGAATCCGCCATTTTGAATTTATGCATTTTGAGGTCAGATTCATAATCAGCAACCTTAAAAACCCCAGGGTACCAATTTTCGTGATAATCGATCGACACAATCACGAAATAATTGATGTGCGCCATATGGCGTCAATGCCGCTTAAGGACGTTCCCAAGGAAAATCACTTTTCTTACGATCATCTTGAAAATTTAAATATGTATACTTATTAATGTTCTTCATACGTAGAAAAAGTTTCAATACTCCTTGCGGCACTAAATTTTGAGAATTTGATTGTTAAAATTTACATTTTTAACATACGAACCCTATACCGGCCTAGGTTGAAACGGATGTTTCGTGATATAACAATGGTAATTTTCTTACGACTTTTTTGAAAAACTTGGAATGATCAATTGAGCCGCTCTCTGCAACAACAACTTAAGTCGACTTAAGTGATTTTTTTAGGGACGCTTACCTCGGTGTTCCGTACACTATTAGCTATATTCCCTGTAAATTTCGGATGTTTCTGTCGACTTTTGACGCTACGATGACCATAACAAGCGACGCGCCCACCGTGCTCGAGCTCGTCAGTGGTCGCTCCGGCGTGGTTAGTACGCAAAGTACATGCAACGGCAATGATTCGGCTGAATCAGACGAAATGAACTCGGACTGAGTCTGAAAGATACCATTTTCTTAAACTGATTTGGTGATGTAACTTTTTTTTTTATACGATAATAGCGAAAACACACTTTCTTTTGTATGAACTAATTTAGTTATAACATTTTTTTACCCTTAGTACATTATTAAAAGTCAGAAATGTGTTTCTATAAATAACAAGCAGATTCAAGCTGCCTATATGTGCCAGCCTTTGAACTTCCCGTTTTTTTGTGCTGAAAGAGATATCATCAGGAGTTTAGGTTCGTTATCAGAAACCTAAAAAACCTCCAGGTACCAATTTCATTCAAGATCAAAATATTTTCAATTTTTTTTTTTTTTTCACCAGGTTATTGGATTTTCCATGATGAATTTTGAAATTCTGACTTCAGATTCGTGATCAGCGAACCAGAAAACCTACGGATTCCAATTTTTATCAAAATCGGAATATTTCGAGATTTCTCACGTCATATTGGATTCGCCATTTTTAATTTCAGAAATTTGACTTCAGATTCGTGATCAGCGACCCAAAAAACCATCGGGGACCAATTTTAAAAAAATTTGATTATCTGTCATCGGGATAAAGTCTGAAAACAGAGACTCGGGAAGTAAAAAAGCTGTTCTATGGAAAAACCCCTTAAGTCTCACTCCAAACCTTCATGTATCTCACCGTACTGCAAACTATATTCGATTGTTTTATATTCCTATATGACTTTTGGGTACCCCACCTACGTAAAAAAAAATTGTTTTTTTGTGAAATGCCTCCGTAAAATTGAAATACCAACCGTCGAATCTTTAATCGCCTATTTTCGACCAAAACTTAAGTCGACTTAAGATGTTGTTGCAGAGAACGGCTCAATTGGAAATATAACAAATATTCTCGTGTAAAGAAAATTATAGCAAGCGGTATTCGTTTTTTTATGAAATATGTTTAAAGTGAGCTACTTTTGATTGTTTTCGACTTTCCTCACGTAATCCAGTGACTAGAAGACCGCGATTCGATAACGTCGCACTACGCGGGATGTTATATTATTTTTTTCATTTCTTCGAATGTGGGACAGGGCGAAAGAGTGCACTGCGTATCAACTATTTCTTCATTGTGTACATGTTAGTTCACATAGTTAGATCTTCTGCAGGTTGAGAACCACTGCTCCTTGGGAACGTCCTTAAGGGGTTAAATGAAATTCCAGTATACATAACCTGAAACGGTTTATTTCATAGCTGCGAAATGTCTCATATCTTTTTGAAAATCATTCATTTTTCAACAATATGTATTCCGAATATAGTTTTATAAAAAAAAGTTAAATGCTATTATTTTGGTTGTTCAAATGCTGAACATTCCTTTAAATTCAATAGAATATGAGTAAATGTACGTGAGGCTTTCCACGTCACATTTACTCTTTTTGTACCTCACCCCCTTCGATTTGGATAACTTCCCAGATAGCACAGAACTGAAATTTGTCTAAAAGACGTCTTATAGACGACAAATGACCCACTTTTCGACGTCTAAATGTCGTCTTAACCCTGAAAGACGTCTTTGAGAGTCTGTAAAAGGTGCATCGAAAATTCTAAAAACTGCTGGCTACCCTCCAAAATCAAAGATCTCGCTGAAATATAGTCCTCCGTGCAAGCATTCGATTTTTTGACAATAGATAGGGGGCGCGCGGGACATTCAAAAATGCCATTTTTAGCGTTAAATTCACTATAACACTGATAAACGGAAGCGGATCATTCCAAAAATTCTGATTTTTTTATATAAGGTGCCCAGATATGTACTCTTTCGAACCCATATTCACGAAACATTAACAAATGATTCATATCTTCAAAAAAAAATCTCCGAAAATCAATATTTTCACTATTTTCACTATTTTTCAATTAATTATCATTAAATATTGATATTTTTCTTCTTCCAAAACGTTTTTGTATTTCTTCCATCATTTTTTTTCTTGTAAAACTCGGTATCAGTATTGCTGACAATGCGAAAATTGCTGAAAAATAAATCTATATTTTGGAAATTTTCATATATTATTGATTAAAATAGTGTAAATATTGATTTTCAGAGATTTTTTTCCACCACTTTAAAGTAGGTCACTAGCATTCAAAAAAAACAATATAAAAACAAAAAGGATTTTTCGAAAATTCAAAAGTGTAGATCCCCCTTAAGCGGAAACTAAGGCGAGAGAGAGGCACGTCTGTACTATTCGATAGCTGACGAGGGGACGCTCACAGAGGTTCATCGAGTTAGGGGTACTGACTTCGCGTGGTTATAGTGTGAACAGGTACTAAGTAAACCCCCAAAGCACAGCCGCCAACTCGGCTTGGTTTTCGATAAATCGCGGGTTGAAGTTTTCGAGACTATTTATCATCCGTAACGCGCTTTCTATGAACCAACGAAGCGAGCAGCCGAGCGGCTAGAGTTCCAGACTCTCGTCCGGGCGTCCCGTGTTCAAATCTCTCGGCAAACTTTTTTTTTTTTTTTCAAATTTTCAATTTAATATTACTTTTAATTATTCTAGTATTATTCTAATTCAAAAATTACTAATTTTTGTATTACTAGCGAATACGTGGGCCCCAATTTTACGATTGATTTTCGTTTTTCCTTGAATGGAGTGACGTGTAGGAAGTGTTCAACTAACGAGGAGCGACCTTTTCGGTAAGACCCTCAAAACTCGAATACAAACCAAGGTAGGTAGGTACTGATTCGTGAAACGGCAGGTGGGTTACAGTGAATACCTGATCGTGAACACCAACGGTCGCGGACCCTCCGTCAATTTCGACGAATTAATGTCCCATCGGATCGACAGGTATACATTTGTTTTTATCACACATGCACGGAAAACCCGATTTTCCTCGCTGTTATGCGAGAGTAAAATGGCAGTTTGTCTCCCGTGGTACACAAGGGGTGAACTCGCGCATGTGCATGTCGTAGAGAATTCATTTTCTTCCCTAGGGAGCGGGAAGAAAATAGCGTTTTACTCTCTACGAAACGTCATCGGGCGGAATAAACACATGAATACATCGAAACAAAACAAAACAAATGAAAAAATAAGAGCAAAACAATCCCGTCCGTGTTCACAGGTCACGTTGACAGTTGTCACACGTCACCTCGGACATCAATGCGGCTTGGAAAATCGGTGTTTTCGTGCATTTGTGATAAAAAATATAGTGTGCATCAAGGGAAGAATAGGTGCTTTCTACCTCGTGTGATTGTGCGGCCCTCGGCTTCGCCTCGGGCCGCAAAATTCACACTCGGTACAAATCACCTATTTTCTTCCCTTGATGCACAATATACTATTTTATCCTGTCGAAAAACTTCCATGAAATATATTTCCTGGTACTTCATTGAAACACTTCCTACACGTCACTCCATTCAAGGAAAAACGAAAATCAATCGTAAAATTGGGGCCCACGTATTCGCTAGTAATACAAAAATTAGTAATTTTTGAATTAGAATAATACTAGAATAATTAAAAGTAATATTAAATTGAAAATTTGAAAAAAAAAAAAAAAGTTTGCCGAGAGATTTGAACACGGGACGCCCGGACGAGAGTCTGGAACTCTAGCCGCTCGGCTGCTCGCTTCGTTGGTTCATAGAAAGCGCGTTACGGATGATAAATAGTCTCGAAAACTTCAACCCGCGATTTATCGAAAACCAAGCCGAGTTGGCGGCTGTGCTTTGGGGGTTTACTTAGTACCTGTTCACACTATAACCACGCGAAGTCAGTACCCCTAACTCGATGAACCTCTGTGAGCGTCCCCTCGTAAGTTATAAAAATGACTCTATATTACTAAGAAATAAGTTAATCAACAATCTAGACGATTTCAGGAGTTATCTTTAATTGACCGATCTTAACTTCGCGGGTGTACTTGCACGACTGTGTCCTATGACACCTCTTTATGCTGCTTATATACTGATTTTGATCTTCCTGTAAGCGTCTTGATTGTTCTGGAAGCTTCTATATTGTTCGATCTTATTTTACATCTTATTTGGTACGATTCTGGCTAATTGGTGGAGTTTAATATTGCCTTCATACTGGCGCAAGTTCTTTTGATCCTATTTTCACCAATTTAGGTGTTATTATTTTGAAAGTCGCGCGTCGATAGCATCGTCTGCGATCGAGAAGCTTCTACGACCTTCTACCAATTTCCAGAACCTTCCATGCGTTTCGATGGACGATATCTATCAGCTATTTTGTACTAGTGAATTTAGATCAGGACGTCACAAGTTGGACTTGGAGAAAAAAATCTTCGGAACAATTTTGTAGGAAATTTATTTCTCTACAAAAAAAGTCCAGTACATAAAGTCTTTCAAACGAGTATTTCAAAAGATATAAGGACTTTGATTTTTTTAAATATAAAATTTCAACAAAATGTCAAGTTCAATATTTTCAATTCAGTCAAACTATCTTGGGCAGTTTTGAAGAATACTAAATTTTCTGTAAAATGAATCTTGGATGAGAACAATCCATTGAAATGCGGCTGAGTTGTGCGCGACCAAAGAAAAAGTCGTAATGTTCACATGCTTTTAGCATGGAAAAACTTAAAACGAAAAGCGCGAGTACTAGAATCGAAATTAAGAGCTAAAAATTGGACAGGATTCCCCTTTCGACGTCTACAACAAGATTTTCAATGGGGAGTTGCAAAAAAAAAAAAAATAGTCGTTTTAAAAAAAGCACCCTAATACATATACCCAGGTATCTGTACCCACATAGGTCCTAACAGCCATATAGCTATCGTAATTTGGGACAGATCCGTATGGGAATATACCATACAGCTGAAGGACCTATATAGGACCCATACCCGTATGGGTACGGAACCCATATCTATATAGGCGCGCCTACATACATGTCCCATATAGGTTTTCCTCCTATACATACACACCCATATAGGTCTCAATCCTATATATATATACAGGGTGTAAATCTTAACTCTGTACATACTTATAGGGTGTATAGGGGCTGCCAATACAAGTATTTTGAGGTATGACACCCGTGGTCGGAAACTCATCCTAACCACTATAGAGGGCTTTGAAGGATATGGTACCGCACGCTTAATCGTAGTGTAATGAATCAGATGTGATCACTTTCGACCCAACATTTTATTCAGCCGTAGAGAACAGTACATAATTGTTCTTGCGTGAACAAAACAAACAAACAACAAAACGATAAAATTTGCATTAAAAAAATAACAAAACAATTTCCGGTGCTTATGAACAGAATTTGAAAAAGTTATGGAAAACGAATTGGGGGTTTGCACACTTGGGCTTTTCGTTTTCCATAACTTTTTCAAATTCTGTTTATAATCACCAGAAATTGTTTTGTAATTTTTTTATTGCCAAGTTTATCGTTTTGTTGATTTCACGCAAGAACATTTGTACTGTTGTTTACCGCTGAATAAAATGTTGGGTCGAAAATGATCACATCTGATTCATTACACTACGAAAAGCGCGCGGTACCAGAACCTTCAAAGCCCTCCACAGCCGTTGGGATGAGTTTCCGACCTTGGGTGTCATACCTCAAAATGCTTGTATTGGCAGCCCCTACACACCCTATAAGTATGTACAGAGTTAAGATTTACACCCTGTATATATATACCGGGATGGGTCCTAGTGCACTATACCGACGTAGGTCCTATGTACTCCTATAAGTTGTACTCCTATAGGAACCTGTCCCAAATTACGATACGTATGGTACCTATGTAGGTCCTGTGTAGGTTCCTATGTAGGAATTTTTACCACTGCGCTATACCGACGTAGGTCCTATGTACTCCTATGAGTTGTACTCCTATAGGAACCTGTCCCAAATTACGATACGTATGGTACCTATGTAGGTCCTGTATAGGTTCCTATGTGGGAATTTTTACCAGGGTATGGTTAAGATAAGGTCTGTGAGGCTTTCGCGGTGAGATTCTGAATAAGACTTGGCTTCCGGGATGGAGCCGCGTTGTTTAACGGTTAGGTGCCAACGTTTCGTAAACATTGCAGTTTACTTCATCAGGGCGAGAAACAACCTGATACTGGTTGCTCCCCAACAGGGTGTCCCTATTTATGCCAGTTGCGGAGCCGTCCATGTGTGACGTTCCGCTCGGGTGGAGTTGACCAATCATATGTTTTTAAATGGTTGGCCAAACATTTAAAAAACCGGGAGGATGGCGTTCCAAATTGGATGGGTTTGAAGTCCGTTGTCTCTGTTGATGTTGTTGGGATGTTTACGGATTTCAAGGGCTTCTCTGTATTTTCGAGGAAAATACTGATTTGAGTTAGCCAAGGAGGTGGTTTGGTCAAATAAGATTTGGTGGCCCGTTTCCATTTGGTGTTCCGCCAGAGCTGAGATAGTAAAGTGCTTCAGTTTGACGCATCTTTGGTGTTCTTTAAGGCGAGTGCTGATCTTCCTCCCGGTTTCTCCGATGTAAACTTTTCCACAGGAACAAGGGATCCTGTATACCCCTGAAGAGCTGAGCGGGGGGAGTTTATCTTTTGGGGAGTTGAGGAATTGCCCGATTTTCTGTGGTGGTTTGAAAATCGGTTTGATGTTGTTTCTCCTTAGGATTCTCCCTATGGAGTCCGTCACTCCTTGAATGTAGGGGAGGAAGGCAGTTCTTCTCGTTACTTCCGTTGGTAAGTTTGAAATGTCTGTCGATGGGTTGGGCTTGTTCTGGAGTTTTTGGATGGTTTGTTGGATTTGTGTGGACGAGTAACCATTGGATTGCAGGGTTTTCTTCAGGTGGGCTAGTTCGACGTTGAGGTTATCTGAATCAGAGACTGTCAGTGCTCGGTGGACGAGTGAGCTGATCACTGATCCTTTTTGTGATGGGTGGTGGTGTGAAGCTGCGTGGAGATATCTGTTGGTGTGTGTGGGTTTGCGGTATACGCGATGTCCCAATTGACCATCTTGTTTTTCCGTGACTTGCACGTCCAGGAAGGGAAGTTGGTTGTTATTTTCTGTTTCCATCGTGAAGCGTATGTTAGGGTGTCGGGAGTTGAGAAAGTCTAGAAAGGTTTGGAGGTGTTCCTTACCATGTCGCCAAATGACAAAAGTGTCATCAACATATCGGAGCCAGAGTTGGCACTGAGAAATCCAAACGGATACTCACACGCACCAGCCAAGCCCTTATCCGCGAACGCATCAGACACACCAAACTCCAACTACACCAGACTGCAGAACGGACACTGCGTCTTCACCTCTTCCTCGCCTCCACTCTACGACCCAACATCTGGCAAACAGTGGACCGCGTTTCAGCTGAACAAGCTGAACGGATTTACTTGCAGTGTACCCAACGACAAATAGACAAATACCAAAAACTCTCGCCACAGCCAAAAACCCCGACACCGCTTAAAGATACTGTCAAGAACCTCAGTGACACGATCCTTTCCCAAGAAGCAACTTCTGCCTTAGCCAAAGGCCCAAACTTTGCTATTGCCCCTTCTGGAATCCCAAAAGACGAAATCATCTCCCAAATCGAAAACTCCATCTTCGGACTACCAACGGAAGCAGCAAACAACATTCGAAGACTAACAACCAACATTCTACGCAACGCCAAAGCACCCAAGCCAAACCTCACTAGACAGGAATGCCTAGCACTGAGAGAACTCAACAGCAACCCCGACATGATCGTACTGGCAGCAGACAAAGGCAATGCCACGGTCGTCCTCAACAGGAGAACTACGAAACCAAAATCCGAGCACTCCTGGACGACACTACCTACCGTAAAATTTCAAGAGACGCTACACCGAAAATAGAAAAACGCACCACCCTCCTTATCAAGGAAAGCAATCTGCCGGAACCAACCAAAAAAGCTTTGACTCCCAAAGAATCCTGCCCTCCCAGACTGTACGGCCTACCCAAAATCCACAAAACCAACGTACCCTTGAGACCAATAGTTAGTGCGATTAACTCGCCCACGTACAAACTTTCACGGTATCTGGCGTCCCAACTCCAAACACTCCTATCCGACTCCGGCTCACGCATCCTCAACTCGAAAGACTTTGTCGAGAAAATCCAACAGATTCGACTACATCCTGATGACATTCTAGTCAGCTTCGATGTAGAATCACTGTTTACGAAAGTCCCTATCCCAGACACCTTGGAAATCATAAAAAGATCCAAAGAGATACCCCAACAACTGTTCCCCCACATCGAACACTGCCTCACCTCCACCTACTTTCTTTACCAAGGAGCATTCTACGAACAAACCTCAGGCGCTGCTATGGGATCTCAAATTTCTCCCATCATAGCGGACATATTCATGGAGCACTTCGAGAGCCACACCCTCGGAGAAGCCCGACTAAAACCTGAACTCTGGCTCCGATATGTTGATGACACTTTTGTCATTTGGCGACATGGTAAGGAACACCTCCAAACCTTTCTAGACTTTCTCAACTCCCAACACCCTAACATACGCTTCACGATGGAAACAGAAAATAACAACCAACTTCCCTTCCTGGACGTGCTAGTCACGGAAAAACAAGATGGTCAATTGGGACATCGCGTATACCGCAAACCCACACACACCAACAGATATCTCCACGCAGCTTCACACCACCACCCATCACCAAAAGGATCAGTGATCAGCTCACTCGTCCACCGAGCACTGACAGTCTCTGATTCAGATAACCTCAACGTCGAACTAGCCCACCTGAAGAAAACCCTGCAATCCAATGGTTACTCGTCCACACAAATCCAACAAACCATCCAAAAACTCCAGAACAAGCCCAACCCATCGACAGACATTTCAAACTTACCAACGGAAGTAACGAGAAGAACTGCCTTCCTCCCCTACATTCAAGGAGTGACGGACTCCATAGGGAGAATCCTAAGGAGAAACAACATCAAACCGATTTTCAAACCACCACAGAAAATCGGGCAATTCCTCAACTCCCCAAAAGATAAACTCCCCCCGCTCAGCTCTTCAGGGGTATACAGGATCCCTTGTTCCTGTGGAAAAGTTTACATCGGAGAAACCGGGAGGAAGATTAGCACTCGCCTTAAAGAACACCAAAGATGCGTCAAACTGAAGCACTTTACTATCTCAGCTCTGGCGGAACACCAAATGGAAACGGGCCACCAAATCTTATTTGACCAAACCACCTCCTTGGCTAACTCAAATCAGTATTTTCCTCGAAAATACAGAGAAGCCCTTGAAATCCGTAAACATCCCAACAACATCAACAGAGACAACGGACTTCAAACCCATCCAATTTGGAACGCCATCCTCCCGGTTTTTTAAATGTTTGGCCAACCATTTAAAAACATATGATTGGTCAACTCCACCCGAGCGGAACGTCACACATGGACGGCTCCGCAACTGGCATAAATAGGGACACCCTGTTGGGGAGCAACCAGAATGAGGTTGTTTCTCGCCCTGATGAAGTAAACTGCAATGTTCACGAAACGTTGGCACCCAACCGTTAAACAACGCGGCTCCATCCCGGAAGCCAAGTCTTATTCATGGTTAAGATATATTTTGACTATACAGGGTGACCCAAGACCCCCGGACCGGAAGGAATGGGTGAATTCCTCGTTGGATTTTGAGACGAAATTTCCTTTTCGAAAACTTCGTCCGATCAACGGTGTCCAAGTTATTAAAGATAAAGAGTAGCCAATCAGCGCCTCGCTTTAGGTCCGTGCCAGTGCCGGGTCAATAGTGAACGGCGGGCAGGGCCCGTGGTTTATTTTACATTTGGCTACTTTCTTCTTCACTTTACGATCGACGCGTATTATTATTATTATTATTATTATTTTATTTTTTATTTTTTCTACCGGACCGTAGTTCTACGTGTCCAGGTTGACCGGACCGTAGTTTTCCGTGTCCAGGTCCAAAAAAAAAAAAAAAAAATAATAATAATAATAATAATAATAATAATAATACGCGTCGATCGTAAAGTGAAGAAGAAAGTAGCCAAATGTAAAATAAACCACGGGCCCTGCCCGCCGTTCACTATTGACCCGGCACTGGCACGGACCTAAAGCGAGGCGCTGATTGGCTACTCTTTATCTTTAATAACTTGGACACCGTTGATCGGACGAAGTTTTCGAAAAGGAAATTTCGTCTCAAAATCCAACGAGGAATTCACCCATTCCTTCCGGTCCGGGGGTCTTGGGTCACCCTGTATTTAAAATATATCTCAACTATAGTTGAAATATATTATGTCAACCTATATTTACAAACACATTCAGGGTATAAATTAGATTCATTGAAAAGAAAAGAGACAGAAGTGGGGCCAACTTCATTTTTAAACAATTCTTCAATTTTTTAAGAGGGTTATTCAATTTTTTTAATGTCATACATCTTTGTTGATTGTGATATTGAAAAGGGGTTAAATTTGTAACATGTAATTTGAATTATACATAATGTCTAAGAAATTATTTGCACTTGTGCAATGGATTGGTGGCGACGATGCAGCTACATACACACCAAGTGTTCCAGTCGAATGGATTAAGGGTTTTGACGTTGACAATTTTTTTTTCCGATAACATCAACCATTCTCTGAGTTATGTAATCGAGTGGCACACGACGAAAAAGGAACCTCCAGGAGGCTGGCCTGTCGATGAAAAACCCGGAGGATCTATTAATAAACCCTTTTACTTTACCCTCAATTTATTTGTTACAATACTTTTTAGTATATTAGACTTATTTTATTCGATTATCTGTATTCAAATTATTATTATTAGAAATAATTACAAATATTATCAAAAAATTATTGAAAGTATTATTTAATGTGTATTATAGTTAAGATATATTTTAAATATAATCAAAATATAGTCAAAATATAGTCAAAATATATTTTAATTATAGTTAAGATATAATTTCAATATATTTAAAATATGGTCAAAATATAGTCAAAATATATCTCGAGATATATTTTTTTGACGAAAAGTTACATGTCACAAATATATTCATAATGTATCTCCCATATATATTGCATACATCATACATGTATCTGCGATATATAATATGTATCTGAAATATATTTTAAATAGATGTTTGGTACATCGAAATAGCTATTTTCGTATCAAGGGCGTAAAGTTGAACTTTACGCCCGCAAAACAGGGCGTAAAGGCGTACTTTACGCCTACTATGACGAAAAATATATTTTCACATATATTTTATTTCCATGTGGGATCAGAACCTCTTAATTAGCTTATTGGTCCTGCTGACGACACTTGTCCGAGCGACCACCTCGTCAGCTGGCCGGCTCGAAGCGTCATCGTGTTGCCTGCCATCAGGCGTATGCTTCACGCTGCTTAATGATAGAACAGCCGTTCTGCGTTATTTCAGCGGCGAGATGATCGGCGGAAGGGTGTGACCTCCGCTCTTACTTAGCGATACCGTCCATGCGATATCAATCTCTCGGGATGTATTCCACAGCGGTACCCTGCCGGAAAAATCCGATAGAATCTAGTTCATTCGAATAGAAATATTAACTAACTCCAATCAGTTTCTATGCGGTCTATCCAGAACCGCAAAGTTGCGAATACAACACTAATCAGATCGTATACGATTCAATCAGGTAACGGTCGCTATCAGGAAATACCGATAGAATTTATCTCCGTTTTTATCAGATTCTATACGATGTGAATTCCACATGTGATTCATTCCGATTTTTACTATAAAAAATGTATCCGATTGTATTCGGACCATCGAGAGTCGAGAGTCTCATTCTATTTGATTTAATAGGGTTTGACCTGAATCAATTTCAATCGATTTCATTCCGGACTTGCAGCTTATCGATCGGATGAATTGAAAAAACCGATTCACGTTCTATCCGGTTTCCGTGTGATCTCCTACATTCTTGTGGCTTTTCGATTCAATCCGGATTTCCAGATACCTTGCCTATCCGTCTGCTTCCGATCCATTTACCTATCCGAGTTCTTCCGAAAGTCGAGCTTTTCGTTTCATCCGAATCCCACCTGATCTTGTATGTTCCTGGCGCTATACGATTTTATCCAGATTTTCAGATACCTTTCCTATCAGTTTCCTTCCGATCCATCCACCTATCCTACTTTATCCGGAAGCCGAGATCCTCGTTTTATCCGGATTCCATGTGATCTTGTACGTTACTGGCGCTATAAGATTCAATCCGAATTTACAAATACGTTGCTTATTCGTCTGCCTCCGATCCATCCGCCTATCCGAGTCTATTCGGGAGCCAAAATCGCCAATTCATCCGTGATTGTGTACGTTTCTGGCGCTATTCGCTTTAATCGGAGTGTCTAGATACCTTTCCTATCAGTTTCCTTCCGATCCATCCACCTGTTCTACTTTATGAGCATAGATCCGGATAGACAACGATGAGTAGATCCGCTGGAGTGTTAACGACGTCGTCGCCGGGAGTTGTTTTCATACAACATACGCTTTCGTTATCTGTAACCAGGACCACCGCACCGTAGTTCTCGTCCTCCAGGTCCACCGCACCGTAGTTTTCGTCCTCCAGATGAACCGCTACGTAGCTTTCATGCTCTAGGTCCATCGCACCATGGTTTCCGTCTTCCAGGTCCACCGCACCGTAGTTTTCGTCCTCCAGGTCCACCGCCACGTAGCTTTCATGCTCTAGGTCCATCGCACCATAGTTACTGTCTTCCAGGTCCACCGCACCGTAGTTTTCGTCCTCCTAGTCCACCGCCACGTAGCTTTCATGCTCTAGGTCCATCGCACCATAGTTTCTGTCTTCCAGGTCCACCGCACCGTAGTTTTCGTCCTCCAGGTCCACCTCACCGTAGTTAACAATGTACTGAATAATGATGCGACGATAATGATGAATTATCAACGTGTACAACATCAAATGTTCATCAATAATTACTTACAATCGGTCGACCTGGAGGACGAAAACTACGTAGCGGTGGACCTGGAGGACGGAAACTACGTAGCGGTCGACCTGGAGGCCGGAAACTATGATGCGGTCGACCTACCCGCACGGAAATATATATATGCGAAAAATATATGCAACATATATGTCGCACTTATAACATATATGGGCATATCCAAATAGAACTTAAGAATTGAGGAAATCGACAATATAAAAAAAAATTTCAGGGCACACTCACCGCAATTTTTTTCTAGACCCTTGGAACGTTTAACTATTGAAAACAAAGTGTGCCGTTGTAAGAAAATGTCGGTACAGTATTAGAAAAAATTGTTTTTTAGAGAAATTTGCACGAAAAATGTCCTTACCGTCCGCGTTATGCGAAAATTCTATATCAGCCATGTATCTCAAGTTTTATCTCTCAATTTTGGCCAGAATATGAATGTACCAGTATCCGCATGAATTCTGTACAGTATACGAGTAGACAGAACATGCTGAGATATTTTTATATGCGGTTACACTTTCAAATAAAATGAAAATTACGATTTCTCTCGATTGCTTTTTCGAAAATGTTTTCCGGTCAATCATGAAATGTAATGTCTTACTTTTCAATGGGTAGTTGTTTATTTCATGTATTAAAAGTAAAATAACCAGCTTCATGAAGATTTTGATGTCGCTGGTACAGTTTAAACTTGGGGAACGGTAAGGACTCCAGTGGCTGATTCACAAAATCGTAGCATAGCATTGTTCATGAACTCATTGGAATGCACTCAACTCATACAAATTTGAAACACAATTCTAAGAAAATAGTACTTTTCGATGCTAGTGCGAAAGTGTTGATTCTCGGACGAGTGTGAAGTTTTTCGCCCGAGCGAAGCGGGGGTGATAATTACACGAGTCGAGAATCATCTTGCGCACGTGTATCGAACTTCATTTTTCAACACAGCACGCGTTAAGTTGAATTTTATGCACGCGAAGCGTGCGCAAAATTGAACTTTGCGCACGCCGTGTGGAAAAGAATAAAGAAAAGTTGGAAAGTGTGTGTAATTTTTGATGTAGGGGAAGGTGGGGCAAAACCGGCAACCAACACCCGATTTAGCCTTTTTTCTTTCAGTGGCCGGTTTTGCCCCACCCTCTAAAATTTTTATCACTTTCAGCGGAAACACTCGGTATGGCGTTTTGTTTTACTCGCCTTAATTCGAAAATACCATTAGGTCATTTTTTTTTTGGTGGCCGGTTTTTGCCCCCACTGCCGGCTCTGCCCCTCCTTCCCCTACCTATTGCAAAATTTTGAGTTTTATACTATCATTTCATATTTTAGATATTATGAAAAAAAAAAAAAGAAATTGGCGATTTTAAGATTTTGCTGAATTCGATGCTGGGTTCGGATTTATCATGAAAAAATCTATAGAATTATATATTTTTCAAACCATGAATTAGTATCACTTCTGTGATACTAATTTACGGCCTGACAGTATTAATTCGCTCTTTACGGTAAATATTCAGGAACAAAATCAAGCGATGGATGGTAAGGACACCGACGATCAACGAAAAACACTTATTTTTCGGATTTTCAAAGAGATTAAAATACCCGCGCGCTTATGTAATTTCGTAGAAAACCGTATCTCATATTGTAGAACCCAAAAAAATTGAGAACTTAATCAATATATGTGCCAAGGGAGTTTTTTCCCTTTGGACGGTAGAGACACAATTTACAAACTTACCGAAATTTTGATAGTTTCTACGTATGCACCATTACACATAACGCATTGCAGTTCATTAACGATTGTTTTTAGTAACATGAGTGATCGTTGTAATCTACTGTGATCAAGGGCGATCTTAATCTTATCGCATTTGCGCCCAAGAGCGACATAAAAACTGCAGACGGTAAGGACACAAAGACCGCGGGACAATTTTTAATAATTTTTAGTGGTGATATGGTTTTGAGCACAGTCAATTTCCTGTTCTATATGTATAACTAAGACATGCCAAATTCTATATATATTTTTTTTTCATTATAAACGAACGGCACAGGACTTTATTTTGTCATTAAACTTTGAAAAGCTGTGCCAGGGACAAGGACGGTAAGGACATTTCAGTGACTTTTGGTGAAATAACTTGTATAATTTCTTGATTCCGGTTCATCAGTTATATGCCTCTAGTTCAGGACATTGTAAAGGGTCTGTTGATAGCAATAGTTTGTCATATTTCATGATTTTAGTCCCTCAATAGGCCAAGGGACACGCTTTTTTAAGTTCTATTTGGATATGCCCATATCGTCGCCTTAGTATTTGTTTGCCCTATAGACCATATGGCTCAAACGGAGATAAACGCGTTTGAAGTTTGAAAAATTATTTTATCTATTCACTTCATTCGTATATCAAATAAAGTGGTTCAATGCAACATTAACTTACTACAAGTCATTTCTGTAATTAACAATAGTACAATTTCATTTGTCAAGCCAATAATTTATCAGTTTTACCGTATTTTGACATGGATATGGGGCAGTGTCAGTAACGGAACGGCAGTTTCAGTGAGAGACATTGGATATAGGTCACAGCTTGCATAACTTCACAATCAACTTGGATCATTTTTATTTTATCACAGTCAATGACTAATAATTGTACATTATATAATAGTTCTGATATCACCCAGAAATTGTATCGAGATAAAAAAAAAGTATTATTTTCTTCTTGTTGAATAATATAAACATGAAATGTAAGGTCAATGTTATAATAATATCATTAATATACGATACAAAATAAAAATAAAAGAAAACTCATTCTCATTTCGATAATAAGATTTTGTTGTTGGTTCAATTTTTGTAGTATTTCTACTAGGTACAGTAATGTTCATTAATGCTTTTCCAGTGGCTAACTGTTTGTTTCTGACTTTTTTTGGATACAATCAAATAAAATAATATTATATCATTTTTATACTGGGGTTATAATAATTATTATGATAATTTCGGCCATGTGAAATACGACTAGAATGGAGTCTCGTTTCCAAATCAGAAAAAAAGTTTGCCACTGGAAAAGCATTAATGAACATTACTTTACATTCACTTACATCTAAACACGTTACATTAGTACATATAGTACTTTATATATTTCTCACGATGAAAACATAAAATTGATACAAAGATTAACTCTATTTTTTGGCATTGACTTTATGAGCTAGCTTCTTCTCCTAATTAAGTACGACTTTTATAATAATACTTGGAAATCATTGCACACTTTAGTACTTGAAAAATACGTTTTGAAAATAGTTTTATTAAAATTTGTACTGTATCAATTGCACACTCTTATCAATAATATTGCATACCTTAGAATGGCTGAACTATTTTTAATTTTGGTACTTCTCAAAAATAGTTTGGTAAAAAATTTTATCACACTGAGGCATAAAATCTAGCATTGCCTCGATATCTTTAATCTTTTCTTTATTATTTTTGAGACTTGATGTCTCTTTAATTTGACTTATTCTCGGTAGAACTGTGTGTCGAGTATTGTCTTTTTTCTTGCGAGTTTTTCTTTCAGCCTTCGATACGTCCGTGTTGTCTAGTTGCCCTTCAAATTTTAATTTATAACAAACGACCATCGAGTTCTTCTGGTAGACCAAGCTCTTAACTTTTGTGTATGGAACTTGTGCAAATAAAAACAGGTCCGAAGTAGAACTGTAGTTGTAATAATCGTTCGGAGTCATTTGCAAAATTTGTAATTTAGCTTTGCGGCTAGGTATTTTTGTTAAAGTCCTTATTAACGACAATGGGCTATAGATTTCCAAATTTCTACAGAATTTTTCAATCTTGCTGTGGATTGCATCCACTTCTTGAACGAGGCCATGCCCTGGTTCTGAAAACTTCTGAACAATTTCTGTCAGGTTTGTCGAGTTGTTCAAAAAATCCATCAAAGCTACGCTCATGATTCTGTTACGGTTCTGTGGGACACACGAATCTGACCACAGAATTATTCTTTTCAAATTAGGATTTGCGGTTGTTACTGATAGCAAAATTTTATACATTGCACTAGCTAAGTGATTAGCTGCTCTGCCAGCTACTGCCTCATGCCAAAGCGCGCAGTAAGTTATACTATCCGTTGAGCAATGGGCAGTGAGATTATATGCACTAAACTTGCGTCGATAGAAGAAATTGGAAACATTTGCTTTCGGCAAGCTAAACACATTTTGTAGGTCAAAAGAGATCACCGCAGTGTCTCCTTTCTCTTTTTGGATTACACGATCTTTATCTCGTTCAATTTTACTGTTCAATTTGGAAGTAGCATGTCTTTCGTAGGCAAGTATTTCATCTTCAGACTTTTCAGGATTTAATTTAAACTTCTCACAAGTATCGCACCTATCTTTTTTGGGAACAAAAAAGCTCAGGTTGAATTCGGTATTGAAAATTTCCCGATATTTGTGTGGTTTCACAAAGTTTTCCGTCGTATATTCGCTTTTCAGATATAAATCATACATGATTGTTATGTTTAATGTAGAATCTAAGTACTTCTTTACAGTAGATTGTCGGCAGTAGTGAGATTCTACGGTAGGAAAAGATTTTATGTGAGACCTTACACCGTCCAGTAAATTATCAGAAGTAATGCGCTTGGAATATTTTCCTTTAGAAGGTGTGACGGCCACACCGGTTGCAGATTGGTAATTATTTTTGAAACAATAGTATATTCTCTTCTGACTGATGTCCAAGGTGGTCAAGAAGAAGTGCCGACAGACTGGTATTCGTACACTATCGATCTCAAAAAAATATGAAAATGATTTGGAGCGGCGACTATGTACAGACAACGTCCTTTTTCGTTTTGCGGATGTGCAACTGATAAACTTTCCATAGAATAATTGTTTTTTTTCTTCGGATAATGTCCAAAACCTTTCGAACAGCGTAACTCTATGTTCCACATCAATTTTGTTTTCACATTTGAAAGAACATGTATTGCTGTTCAGGCAACGACCTTGCATTTTTCTTGGAGTATGAGCTTTGTTGTTGATGTCAGTATATGCTTTGCCCGCTTGTCTGTTGATCTTTCGGACATTGCATACCCATATCTTCGGCGCTCGTTTTCTTTTACGTGTTTTTTTTTTCTCTCCGACTTCATCTTCTGCGAATAATGAATTTCACATATTGCTGTTCACAATTCGATAATTTATATTATAATATAACTACGACTTTTCTGATATGATAGCTCACCAGCCGCTGCAACGTCATTTGAACTTGGCGGGGTTTCAGGTATTTGAATCGATGGTTGTTTTGGGGCTGCAGGCCTTATCGGTGTGTCTGGAATTATATCACCTTTGGGGATAGGGAAGATTTTTTATAATTTTCCATTTGTGGCAATAATATAATCACATGGATGAACAGATAATGGCTTACTATCACCGGTGAGAGGGGTATTGGCGTTGAGGCTTTCCAAAGTACTCAGTTCGGTCAATATTGGTGATTCTGAAACTTTATTGAATGAAAAATGATAATCAGCCTTTATTTTCACCGTGATATTACAGGAATAAGTAAGGAACTACCATTTGAAATGTTGTTTAGAACTTGCGCTGAAGTTTGAAAATCATTATAATATGACGCCTTGACACAAGGCAGATCATCATCGTCACTTTCAAAAATGATTGGTATGAGATGTAAGAGTTCTTCACTCAAAACTGGCGGAGGGGAATCCAAAAAGTCATCCACTTCACTGAAATCTAGCCTACGTCGAGCCATTGTTGACGAGCGTAAGCGTATTATTGAAACGTCAAAAAATTTGAGGTTAGAAATTATTGTTGACCCTCTTGAATTGAACTTTTATATTATTATAATATATAATGTATATATAATATTCATTTCAGTTATCCAACACAATTAACCTGATGATTTAGAAGTAAAATATGTCACATTCTAAACAATTTTCCCGAGACTCGGACGTAGGCTAAACGATCATTAACGACGCGTTGCGGCATGGGTTCTACGTCCATGCACGTGCGCCATACATACCTTGATAACATGTGGCTCCACGTAGGGCAAAACAATATGCCCGTCGGTAAGGACGTGCGCCAAACCAATACTGGAAATTCAGTCGAAAATCCACTTTTTCGAAAAAAAATTTTTTTATTGAACGTAGAATTAATTATAAGCTTCATTTCTGAACATAACTCAGTTTGGTCAAAAATGGTCTGTAGGGCAAACAAATACTAAGGCGACGATATGTGCGCAAAATCCAAAGATGTCGCATATATTATAACATATATGTACGCATTTACATATATGGGTCATTCTTTTACAAACCGAACACTTTTAAAACTTGACATTTTAAAATCGTCTGAAATTTTTTTTAAAACTTACATACATCAAATTACTTCACACGTATTTCAGGATTTTGCTGGAAATATTTTTTTTTTTTTAAATATCCGCATATGAATTTTTGATAATTTGCTGGATTTTCTCCCATCTTCTCCTACTTGAAATTCATTATCTCCAGTTGTACTGATCGGATCAAGGTCGGCCTGGTTTCATTTTACACTCTGTTACGTGAGCTTTCAAAGTGTATTTAAAAAAAAATTTTTATTGTAAACAAATTATAATTATTAACAATTTGATTATTTAAATAGTCTAAACATGCCCTTCCCCCACCTTGAATCCATTTTGAAAAATATGATTTTGTTCATTATTCTCTCATCTACAAGATCCATCTTTGCAAAAAGTGGGGTCCCCGTTAGATCGGAAGATATTAAATATTTCCGAGCGCAAGTCACGCAGCGCGCTCTGCGTGCAATCAAAATCTCACACTCTTGCACCTATTTTCACTTTTTATTTAATATCTTCCAATCTAACGGTGACCCCACTTTTTGAAAAGATGGATCTTGTAGATGAGAGAATAATGAACAAAATCATATTTTTCAAAATGGATTCAAGGTGGGGGAAGGGCATGTTTAGATTATTTGAATAATCAAATTATTAATAATTATAATTTGTTTACAATAAATTTTTTTTTAAATACGCTTTGAAAGCTCACGCAACAGAGTGTAAAATGAAACCAGGGCGACCTTGATCCGATCAGTACAACTGGAGATAATGAATTTCAAGTAGGAGGAGATGGGAGAAAATCCAGCAAATTATCAAAAATTAATGTGCGGATATTTAAAAAAAAAAAATATATTTCCAGCAAAATCCTGAAATACGTGTGAAGTAATTTGATGTATGTAAGTTGTAAACAAAATTTCAGACGATTTTAAAATGTCAAGTTTTGAAAGCGTTCGGTTTGTAAAAGAATGACCGATATGTATCCCATATGTTTGATGAATTTTACATAGTGTTGACATCTATGTCGATATCTATGTCGACATACATGTCGCAACATGTATGTTGACATTTATATCAAACTGATAAAAATAAATGTTACTTATGAGCAATTCCACGTCAGACCGGACAGCTTTCTGACCTCGATGTTACCGATTTCGCTATCATTTTTTTTACGGGTTCCATGGAACAAATAAATTCATCAAACAATTTTTTTTTTTTTTTTTGCCCCTATTCTCTAAGTTACACGGGGGTGAATTTCACGAAAAAGAGCCAAAAATCGAAAACATACTCCTCTTCAAACGGTCATATCTTTGATTGTATTCATCCTAGAGACTTCATCCAAGAACCATTTCAAAGCTATTGAATGACACTATTATAATATATTTATTTAATTTTGTGGTAACAAACAATTCCATTTGTTATAAACAAATATATTATTCAAACGTGATTTTCAACGCAAATACCAAGCGATAAAATTATCAAAAAAATATGAGCGTATTCCTTGATCAATTCTCTGCGAAATCGTTAAGTCAATTTTATGGAGAACCGATGGGAACCATGTTAAACCGATTTATTTATAAGCGACGGTGCGCGCTGCCACCCAAAAACCCGGCTCAGGTACGTGTGGCTAGCATGAGAAACATCGGTGGGCATGTTCGCGTTCATATCTTTGGTTGTTCTCATCCGAAAGACTTCTTCCTAGAACCATTTCAAAGCTATTGGATGCCACTATTTCTATATATTTATTTAATTCTGCGGTAACAAACAATTCTATTTGTTATAAACAAATATATTATTCAAACGTGATTTTCAAAGCCAGGGCCACGCGATAACATTCTCAAAAAAATATGAGCGTATTCCTTGATCAATTCTCTACAAAATCGTCAAGTCAATTTCATGGAGAAACAATGGAAACCATGTGAAAACGATTTATTTATAAGCGCCGGCGCGCGCTGCCGCTGAAAGACCCGGCTCGGGTACGGTTTTTCGGTGGCAGCGCGCGCCGTCGCTTATAAATAAATCGTTTTAACATGGTTCCCATCGGTTCTCCATAAAATTGACTCAACAATTTCGTAGAGAATTGATCAAGGAATACGCTTATATGTTTTTGATGATTTTATCGCTTGGTATTTGCGTTGAAAATCACGTTTGAATAATATATTTGTTTATAACAAATAGAATTGTTTGTTACCGCGAAATTAAATAAATATATTATAATAGTGTCATTCAATAGCTTTGAAATGGTTCTTGGATGAAGTCTCTAGGATTAATACAATCAAAGATATGACCGTTTGAAGAGGAGTATGTTTTCGATTTTTGGCTCTTTTTCGTGAATTTCACCCCCGTGTAACTTGGAAAATAGGGGCCAAAAAAAAAAAATTGTTTGACGAATTTATTTGTTCTATAGAACCCGTAAAAAAAAATGATAACGAAACCGGCAACATCGAGGTCATTTTTTGATTTATTTTGTCCGGTCTGACGTGGAATGGCTCTTATATTTTAGCGCAAAAAACAAATATGTCGCATATATTTTTCGCATATATATATTTCCGTGCGGGTAGAGGACGAAACCGACGTAGCGGTGCTCCTGGTCACAGATAACGAAAGCGTATGTTGTACGAAGACAACCCCCGGCGACGACGTCGTTAACACTCATAATTAACTGTAACTTGAATGCCATATGGTGACAGATTTTATCACTAGATTTAATCGTTTATTTTTATTTCACTGAAAATCAACCCGCCACAGGTCAACAGTTACAGTTACATACACATTGATGTAAATCCTCACGAATCAAAGTTTACCTATTGAATCGAAAAGTGTTAAAGAATGTGACAGGTGACGATTAGATCCAGATCGACACCGGACGTCAGTTGATCAACGAAGTTAAGCAATTTCATCTGCGACCAGAATTTGGATGGGTGACCCACATGAAAACATAATGAAAAAGAAAAAACAAAATAAGAAAGTTAATTGGGTAACACCGATACAAACGAATTCACAATAGAAACGAACCGGTCCTCTATCATGATAATCGGATTACATATCCGACAATCCGGAACCAGAATCCCAGTTGAAACCGATACACTCTTTTTGTATCCGTTTCTATCGTGCACGGCTGCCAGGTCAAACCAGAATGTGTGCGGATATAAACCTATACGGGCCATGCCTGTCATAGGATACATCCGGATTGATTCTAATTTGGAACGACGCAGCGGTAAGACAGTAACAGACGGATAGAGTCGTATTGGATTCGAATGGATAGCATCTGATAAGCAGCATACGTTAAATTGCGGAAGAAACGTATAGAAACGGATACATAACGATAAGTATTGTTTCACGCTAGCACACGTGGTAATGCGTACGGATAGAAACCTATACGGACCATGCCCGTTGTAGGATAGATACGAATCGATACCTATTGCAGTTATGACGATTCGATTTTATTCACAGTCTATACGAATCTCACAATAAGAACGAATTGATATTCTATCCTGATAATCTGATTACATATCCGAAAATCCGGAACCAGAAACCTAGTTGAAACGGATACACTCTTTTTGTATCCGTTCCTATTCGGAACTTGCAGCAGGGTAGTCTCTCATGAGGATGACACAGCTGCACACTTCTGTCAGGTCTAGGTGTCCCTTCTGGGCCTCCACCTTTTCGGGACCTGGCAGAGCACGCGGGACGCTATACTCGTCCATTCTTACGTAGTTCGTTCTTCGGCGATAGCATTACGCCACTCGTCCTTTTGCCGGACCTTGCGTGACGACGACAATGATAGTTGGAGCGGCTGATGTAAGCTGGTGCTGTAACGGGAGGTGGCAGCGATTTAACATACCACCCTATACGCCGTTGTCGCAACCAGATACTTGGTAGTAAGATGCATCAGCTGGCAGGAGGCCATAGTTCAGCCCTATACGCCGCCCAGCGATATTCAACCAAGGTCAACAGCCCTCCTCGTAGATGATAAGGTGCTTTTCCCGGTACTGGCACCGGATGGTGTACCATCGATGTCATCTGTCATAGCGGAAATTTTTGCAGCGGAAGTTCGGGAATCGGCGTCTTCCATATCGTCTTTCTCTCTATCTCTCTCTCTCTCGCGGTACATTAACAAAAAAACACTCCAAATCAGTCTAATTCTATTGCTGAATGCGAGGTGTGTCACTTGTATCTCGAGAGTCTCTCTTGTGATATTTGAATAAGAAGAGAGGATTTCGGAACCCTTGTGACGGCAGCTAATCAGCAACGTCACAGTACATAACTTATAAACACCTTTTCGTATATCAAATTTCTTTTTACAGCTGTTATGTCTGGATTTTCGTCGCTCGAATTTGAACTCAACTTCAACCTTATGGCATTTCTATTTAATTGTAGGTTTTCCTCGCTTCACAATTTTAGTGCTTGTATCTTTTTTCAATTTATATAGACTTCTGAACACTATTCACCGTCGAATCCTCAAAAAAGAACTTATTTTTCTATTTTTACCTGACCTTTACCCCAGAAAATACTTTATTCCATTCTGTAGCATTTGATGTATCCGAGGGGTGACGCACTCGGAAATCATGATTTTCTTCGTTAAAATAAGGTAGAATAAGCTCAGCTCTTGATGGCCAAAACCGCTTAACGCACTATAGTGTAATACTATAGCGGTGTGAATAAGGAAAATAAGGAAAAATAAGGAAAAATCACAGTACAATGTCGTATAGGGCGAAACGTGTTACGTTGTCTCTATGATTTTAGAGATTTTAGAGTGCGTCACCCCTCGGATGTATCGGAAGTCTGTGCTACAAGCACGCTCGTGACACTTGGGGAACGTGTGGAAAGGAATATGGTACAACTTGGAGTAATAACAGGCAATTTTCGGACGGAAGTAACACTCTTATTAATTACTATGTAAAATAAACAAACAAGAATTATGGAAGAACTTTCGTTCTTCGATGGTTTTGAACGCAGCTTAGTAAACCGATCCGATAATTTGTAAGCTGTTATCAATGAAGAAGGACGACACGAAAATTTACGACGACCTTTTCACTTAAGACTTTCGTTTATGACTGACTTGGTACACTTAGATGGCAGTAGCATTCACATTCGCTCGGCAATCACTCGCTACACAGACTCACGACACAAACCGCGCAATACAAAACACATTTTCATCAATACTGTGGAGAAACTTTTTTTGGAAGAGGGTTTCAATTTATTTAGTAAAGGCCCGCTTAGGTAATTGCTACGTCCTCAAATAATAGGTGTTTATTAGGGTGGAGTGAAAAATGCACTTTTTTTAAATCGCTATCTCCTTAGCATTCAAAAATTGCGTCTTGACACCCTGAAAACCCACACCAAAGGATTTTTTTATGAGACCACATCTTGAGGTGCCTAGATGAAGATTACATTTTTACTTCACTTTCGGGAACTTCCAGACTCGGATATATCCTTCCATTCACTAGAATGCAATTTTCAGCTGTCAATTAAAATTTCGAATAATGATCGAATTGGCTTCATTTCAAACCTTTAAAGAAACAACAGAAATTTGGTTATTCTGAGTATGACACGGAAATAACCAAATTTCTGTTGTTTTTTTGAAGGTTTGCAATGAAACCGATTACTATCGGGACGTAAAATCGGGACACGTGGGCTTGACACACTACATCTAAGTGAAGAAAAATCGGACAGCCTTTCGATACGAATCATTTTCAAGCTTGTTTTATTCCCCGTTAGATCAGCCAAAGACCATTGTTGTATGAAAATTAGGAGGAAAGTTATCGTTCAATGTATCCAAAAAATCGTAGTTTTTACACATTCTCTTTCGTAGCTTTACTTCAACTCACCGCCATTCTTCCAGAATAGCCGGGAAAAATATTCAAAAAATCATGCGCAATCTTTGAAGCTTTCTAAGTGTAATGCTTTTTGAATTTTTGAGAAATTCCCAAAATTATGGTCACGGCAGTGGAAAATAGCCCAAGTGGTGATCTCGGAGACGAGTAACAATAGAAGGTTCATCAATGGCTGAAAATTTAGGGAAAAATTATGGTAAGCAATTGCCGTTGCGATTTAATATGTTCGATGTATTATTCAACAGTTATTGGTCCAACAGCCATAGGCGCCGCGCGCGAGATACTGCTCCGAAAGCTCAACTTGGAATACTTTGCAATAACTGTTAAATAACACATCGAACATATCAAATCGCAATGGCAATTGCTTGCCATAATTTTTCCCTACATTTTCAGCCATTGATGAACCTTTGATTGTTACTCGTCTCCGAAATCACCACTTGGGCTATTTTCCACTGCCGTGACCATAATTTTGGGAATTTCTCCAAAATTCAAAAAGCATTGCACTAAGAAAGCTTCAAATATTGAGCATGATTTTTTGAATATTTTTCCCGGCTATTCTGGAAGAATGGCGGTGAGTTGAAGTGAAGCTACGAAATAGAATGTGTAAAAACTACGTTTTTTTGCATACATTGAACGATAACTTCCCTCTTGATTTTCATACAACAATGGACTTTGGCTGATCTAACGGGGAATAAAACAAGCTTGAAAATGATTCGTATCCAAAGGCTGTCCGATTTTTTTTCACTTAGATGTAGTGTGTCAAACCCACGTGTCCCGATTTTACGTCCCGATAGTAGATCATTATTCAAAATTTTAATTGTTAGCTGAAAATTGCATTCTGGTGGAAGGAAGGATATATCCGAGTCTGGAAGTTCCCGAAAGTGAAGTAAAAATGTAATCTTCGTCTAGGCACCTCAAGATGTGGTCTCATAAAAAAATCCTTTGGTGTGGGTTTTCAGGATGTCAAGACGTAATTTTTGAGTGCTAAGGAGATAGCGATTTGAAAAAAGTGAATTTTTCACTCCGCCCTAGTGTTTATGTCTGATTCTCGATGCATGGTTTGGGGGCCGGGTCGGAATTCCGAATATTGAAAGTGCCAAAAGTGTAAAATACCGAAGTTTTATGTTACGATTGCTAAAATTATCAAATATAAAAATTCCAACATTTATAGAACAGCACCGTAGAATACCGCATAGCATGAAATCGATAGGTAAAATGTCCGAAAGATGACTGAACAGACTCACATAATACCGACCTAAAAAATGCTGACTTTTCAAGGAATCGAATTCAAATAGTCCGAAAGCTCAAAGTTGCGAACGTGTAAAATACCGAAATTTGAATGTTCCGAAAACTGACAATTTTGAAATGTGCACTAAAATTTCCATAATTCCGTCAACGAAATCAGCTTCTGAAATCTCTGTGCATGAATCTGGATTTTCGGAATTTTGGTCGTCCGAAACTAAAATTGTCGCAGTTTCGCGGTTCGTAAAATTAACTGTTCGGTATATTTATTTGTCGTTTGCGTACTTTTTCGGTGGGATACCTTGTATGTTACATCATTATCGTATTACTTGTATTCAGCATTTAAATCACTCTACGCTTGTGCCTGTCGGCCATTTGACCGTTCGTTTTAGCACACTGTATGAAAATTTAAGTTCGGTATTTTGAAAATCGGTATTTTACACTTTCGGCGCTTTCAATATTCGGAATTCCGACCCGGCCCCATGGTTTGATAGTATGAAGGAAATCAATCGTGTTGAATAAAATAAAACCTGATTAAACTTACTCACTACAGATCCAGGCTTAGCAGTAGGATGAATAAATACGTTGAAAGCTGGGGGGCAGACAAGCCGTTCGCTAATATTGCAGAGTCGACCTTGGCCAAGAATATCGGACTCACGGTACTCAATATAACTTATAATTGCTACCACCTACGTATTCTCAGATAATCAGGTTTTTTTTTTCAGAGTCTTGCAATGATCGAATCCAACCTCCTCACGAGTACTACAAATTGTCTTGACGTCAAGTAAGTGGTCTATAACAAATTTCCAGTTACATCAACTTGTATAATCCAATGAATAATCGAGAACGACGCAATTCTTCCGAGAAAAAAAAAATGGTTTGGACCTGTTTTGATGCGCGGAAGATATAACAATACGAATATAGTAATAATGTAATGATAATAATCCTAATAAAACTTGCGTGATGAATATCTTCAGTTGTAATCTCACGGATAAAAGATCCAGTCTGTTTATCACAAATATCTTGAAATGATTTAGAGAAAAAATAGTCTATGTTAGCGCTAGGAATGCACATGATAATATCATCCACATATCGGTAATAAAATAATGGTCTGAAATTCAACTTTGACAAACAGTCACGTTCCAGATCAACCATAACTAAGTCCGCTAGAATCGGTGAGATTGGGGACCCCATGGGAGAACCAAAAATTTGTTTATAGTACAGGTTGTCAAATTGAAAGTAGACGTTGTCTAACAAATACGTTACACCCGCTAATAATTCACACGATAAATGAGTATCTGTTTACTATCGCTGTCTTAACTAACTCTGTTGGTACATTAGTAAACAAAGAGGTAACGTCAAGAGAGATCAAAATACAATCTTCAGGTACCTGGATATTACTAAGTTTTTCTATCAAATCCCAACTATGTTTAATATAAGAATCAGCTTTAGGAATGCTCTTGATTAGTAAATTACTCAGAAACTTAGAAATCCCATACGTAGGACTCCCAATCGCTGAGATGATGGGTCTGAGTGGCGTGTCTTTTTTATGTATTTTAGGTAAACCGTACCCTTTGGCAAGACACGTGTTCGTTTGCGTTAATTCGTTCCTATGATATTGTTTAGCTAGGAAACTATTCGAGTTCCATCTGTCAAGAATTCTCTGCGAGGTCTTACGTAATGTGGTTAATGGATTCTTGTTTACTAATCTGTAGGTGGTGGTATCGACAAAGAGAGTCTTTAATTTGAGTATGTAACTGTTTTTGTCAAGCGCTACTGTGACATTACCTTTGTCCGCATTAGTGAAGAAGATGTCTTCATTAGACTTTAAAAATTGTCGTGTAGTATTGAGTTTCTGTGCGACTAACCGGTCTTCAATACTAATATGTCTGTTAATCCGTGTAAAATGTTCGATGTTCTTAATTAATTTACTCCTAATCTCTTTCTTATTATCATCAGGAAATGACGGCGCATTAATAACGTGTTCTACATTTTTGATAACTTTAATTGTGGTCTCTTGGTCTAAACTAGTGAGTGGAGAAAATTTCGGACCCAGAGATACGGTTTCAATAACATCTTCAGGAATCGATGTTTGAGTTAAGTTCACAAACCAACGTTCCCTAGACTGAGTACAGGCTGGTGTTAGACCTTCCGTGTGTATGTGTTTAACTACAGGTCTGTGAGTCAAAACATTGAATTTACGCGCGAAACTCATATTCAGTTTATCAGTTAAGCGGACTTGGTTGTCTGTTTGATATGCAATTAAGTCATCAAGTACATCTTTCGGCAATGCGTCGCGTAGCAGGCTTAGGAGTCTATCTAATTTTTTCTCTAAGAAGCACAAGTGGATGTGTAAGTCTTCAATCTCTACATTCAATAGGTTAGTTGTTAATAGGAAGATACTCTTACGTAATAAGCGAGATCCCGTTCTGCTGTGGCATTTTTCCAATAAATAGCCTCTGATGAGGGCAGCATAACACTGCCGAAACGTCAGGCCATCACATTTCATAAATTGACTCGACTTGATTGATTGAGACCCTTCTCCGATTACTTCTACTTCGAGTGATACATTCATGATGAATAATTGATGAAATATTGTTAATTTCGGCATAATTATGTGTTTTTGCCATATTTGTCAGTCCCCTGTCGCACAGTCCCCTGCCTGAAATATGCCAGTTTTTCCGGATTTTATTGTTAATAAGTTAATTTTATGAGATGTTGATGTCAGAATTTGGTTTTGTGACATGTTGATTTGATATAAAAAGAAATATTGTTTTTATTTGATTTCAATTTGATTATTTTTTCCAAACATGCGAAAAAAGTGGCGGAGACAATTTTGTGCAGTTTTTTTCCAATTAGTGGAGAAACACCCATATAATTATATATCGGTATATAAAATGATATACAATTATATATGGACTTGTGTATAATTATATATGATTCTATCTGAACATTGTATGAAGAGAAATGGTTATAATTGTCATATAAAACTGATTTTATAGTTAATTTTGAATCTTATAGTGTTTATAAATGGCCATATAGAAATCCAGATATATTCAGATACAATACTATACATTATCACATATAACTGTATATAACTATATATGATGATATATAGTACTGTATCTGAATATATTTGAACACATATAATTGTATATAATTGTATATGATTGTATCTGAGCGTCCTATACGAAGAAAAATAATTATATCTGGTCAGAACTGATTAGATATAGTGCATTTGTTACCTCATATGTTCATATATGGGCATATGGGACGTCATATACATTCAGATACAGGATTATATATGGTCATATATACCGGTATATAATTGTACATAATCATGTATGATTCTATCTGAACATTGTATGCGATTATATATCGAAATGAATGGTTATATATGATCATATATGTTTATATATAATCATTTTTGCTCGGGTCGTTAAGATTAATTAAATTTTCGTGACAAATACATATAGACATTCTGAAAATTTCAAATATTAAATACGTGAAGTAGCCACGTGGTAGAAGGTTCGACTGATATGCAGAAGTACCTGGGTTCGAATCCCCGCAAGAAAGTGAAAAATTTTCCATCGACAAAAAAAAGTTAATTTTCAGAAATACCAATGATTGCCGATCATTGTGACATATAAAAGATATAAAAACAATAGTTCATGTAATTTTTTAATTTAATTAACTGTTTTATTTTAATTTGTCCAAAACAAATGATCAGATCTGATCATATCTGATTATATATAATTATATATAGCCATATATGGTCATATAGAGACAAATTTCGTTCATGATCATATATGATGAGGTCATATATGATTATTTATGTTCATATACGACCCATTTTTTCCCGGGAGTAGACAAAATTTTACATCTGACGTGTATATATGATTATATATATTTTCATAAAATTATACATGATTATATATATTTTTATAAAATTATATATGATTATATATATTTTTGTAAAATAATATAAAACTATATATAATTTTATACAACAATATAAAATATGCAATCACTATTGAATAAAATTATACATAATTATATATAAATTTATATACTTATGTATAAATTTATATAATTATATAACATTATATATTTTTATATACAACTATATATAGTTTTATATAGTAATATAAAGCCATGCGATACGCTATTATATAAAATTTCATATAGTTTTACATAATTGTATAAACTTATATATATTTGTATATATTTATATATAAATGTATATAATTTTATATAAACAATTATATATAACTATATAAAACTATATATAATTATATTAACTTATACATAATTATATACGATTATATATGATTATATATGATTATATATGATTATATATGATCATATAAAATTTTTTTTTTCCCGGGGTATTTATCAACGTAAAGAAGGAAGAAATGTAGTCATTGTCGCCGTCTACGTGGATGACATGTTCGCCTTATCAAACAACGAACAACTGAAGATCGCAACGAAGCAAATGCTGGGAAAGAACTACAAAATGAAGGACTTAGGAGAGGCAAGAAACTTCCTTGGGATGAGAATCACGAGAAACCGACGGCAAGGAAAATTTCGACCGGACCAAGAGACTTACATCAAAGACATATTGAAAAGATTTAACATGTCTGATTGTAAGCCGACTCCGCTAGATGTAAATCAAAAATTAACCAAAGAAATGGAACCAAAGAACGAAAAGGAACTAAATGAGATGCGAGACATCCCATATAGAGAAGCCGTGGGGAGTTCAATGTACGCCTGCCAAGGCACAAGGCCAGACGTTGCTCACGCAGTTTCACTGGTTAGCAGATTTAATCAAAACCCCGGCAAAGCTCATTGGACGGCTGTGAAGCGAATATTTCGATACCTAAAGGGTACAGCAAATGCAGCCCTGGCATTCAACAAAAGAGGAAACCAGTCGATCGAAGGATATAGCGACGCAGATTGGGCAAACGATGAGACAGATCGACGCTCAAGGCAGCGCATTCAAGCTTTTAGGCGGGCCAGTCTCGTGGCAAAGTAAGAAACAGAAGACAGTGGCTCTCTCGACGACCGAAGCAGAATATATGGCTTTAGCAGCGACATGCCAAGAAGCGTTATGGCTAAGAACGTTGGCAAGAGAGCTCGACCCGCAGTCTGTAGAAGAACCAACGATGATCCTATGTGACAACAAGGGCAGCGTCGAATTAGCAAAGACTGCCGGATTTCGTCAGCGAACCAAGCACATAAACATTCGCCATCACTTCATCAGAGAACACTTGGCAAACAAAGAAATCAATGTAAACTATATACCTACAGAAGAAATGTTAGCAGATGCATTAACTAAAGCTCTATCTAGTCCTAAGCTAAGATATTGTAGTAATAATTTGGGGGCGCAATACTAACAAAGCGTAGATATTCGTTTATGGGAGGGTGTAGAATAAGCTAAACGAATTATCTGTTTATTTGAAAACAACCGCCATAGCTCCACCAATCCTAAACATGTTAAACCGGAAACAAGGCAGAAGCCATGTTGTATAATATAATAAAACTACTTCCTATTTAATGCCTCAAGAATAAAGTCGTCTAATATATTCTCTTACCCAAATCCACCTGCAAAACCTCAATCCCAACAAAGGTAACCCACACGCCAAGTAAAGTAACACTCAAAGCTCCAACTGCATTAAAAAAATTATAGACTTTTCCTCAAGCTTGTTCGAAAGATTTCCTGATCACGTTCTCATCTATAAAACTATTAATAGATATTCCTTGAATAATCGCGTTTTGACCTGTAGCTCCTCTCGCAATAGTATGTAATACTGCTGATTTCTCTACCGCGAACATTATATTATCGCGTAATTTATCGAAATCTTCGAGTGAATAAATTTTCTCCTGAAGCGAGACTAGCGGATGATTCATATTTCCATGATTGTTTTGTTTGGGGCGATATTTGTTCCGGAGTGACTGCGCTTGCTAACTGAGTTGGGCTTGATACCACGCATTATTAATATTATACATAGGTGCAAGAAAAGAATTGCAATCGATTTGATTTCCTGTCTTTGTTATAACATGGGTTCTTGGTAACATAAACATACTCTCGTTTCCCCCATGAATTGGGAGTTCTTGAAAACACTGGTCAGTTTTTCGCGAGCTGACTTCTACTGGAACACATTTCGCTATCCTAACTACTTCTCTTGCTATATGAGCCATGTAGCCAGGTCCTTTCATAAAATGAAAAGCGAAATCTACGGGTGCCAAATGTGCTAAAGCTAAGGTATTATGTAAGACTTTATTCTCTAGTTGGCATTCTTGTAAAATTACGTCATTATATGGGGAAATCCACGGAACCTTTGATTTTTTTAAAAAGTGTAACTTCATTTTTTATTTTGAAGCACACTTCTCAAACCTTTTTTGGCATGTCTCTTGTAGACTATAAGTGAAGAATATACGCGCGTTACTCATTTTTATCGATCCCTCAAGAAGTTACGGTGAAAAAATCGAAAAATCGTTTTTTTTTTTTTACGAAAAAGATTCATTTATCTTAATTTCATCGTTATAACATGGTTTTTCATTCATCTCAATTTCATCGTTATAACTTATAACATTGTTTTTCGATTATTTATTGATTTTTTAATTGAAAAAAAAAAATTTTGAATTTGAAAGAAAAAAAATTTTGATTTGTTTTTAATTTTTTTTTTTTTTTTCACTTACGATACGAATACGCATTTGTATTGATGAAATCCGAAAAATTGCACATTTCAACGCTATTTTTAACATTTCACACGAATATCCGAATATTTATTAATCAAATAAAACTTCATAATATTAGAAGTACCGAAAGTTCAGTGTGAGGATTTTCGTAGTAGATTCCTACAATAAAGGTTTACGAATTACAGGACGTTTAAACGAGTAAGAAATAAAATTAGAGCTGTGCCAACGAAAAAACATGATTTTAAAAAATAGTTACGCGGGTACACGTTCAGATACTTCGACCTCTAGCTTCATCAGTTTTGATGGCACATTAATTTTGGAACCACACTTTTTTTTGTTTCTTGTGAAGCTATCTGGACGTGAAATAAAAATTTCAACTTTCAGATTCCTCAAAAAGTTATAAACGAAAAGGTAAAAAAAATGTCGACGACCAAAAATGGAGTATCGCTACTTTGAGTGCGAATCATGGGGAATGGTCAAATGGCACACCCATATGACATCAATAACTTCAAAAGTCATAGATAGACGAAGATTTCCCCAAATTTTCAAATCGATTCATAAACCCCTCATAAAGTTAGAGGCAAAAAATGAAAAAAAGAATTCAGAGTATCGCTTGAAAATGTGCAATTTTTCAGCATTTTTATTTTTCAAAGTCTCCCAGAAATATGTGGATCACTTTTCAACCGTTGAATATCATTGAGTTGGCTAGTAATATAACTGAAATGAAGGCCCAGGTACTTGATACCCACTTTAAATTCTCTTTTCATAGGTAGACAACCGAGTATCAACAAATTTAAAGGTTCCGTGGATTTCCCCATATAATGATGTTATTTGATTTCGTAAATGTCGTTCTAAGTATATGAATTTGGAATTCATGTATGTAAATAAGTCCATGTTAGGGGTGGGGGTCGATATTTTGAAAGATCAGAATTCAGAACGGCCAAAAATTCGAATATTAAAAATTTGAATGCAAAAATAGCGAGAGACAAATTAATTCGAAATTCTTATTTTCGAAAGATCATTTCTTTGAATGACTTATTCAGCAGGCGGTCACCTGTCAGAACGCTGGTTTATTCGAAAATGTATTTTCTGATAATTTTTACTCTGAATAAGTATAATGTAGAAAATATAAATGTATAAAGTCAATATTTCTAAATTTTTAATCTTTAGAGACCAGAAGTTCGAAAGACCAAAATCTCGAAAGATTTAAACTTCGAAAAATAATATTTCGAACGTATGTTTCCATTGTTTCTGTCTTATGAGTAAAAAAAGTCTCCGTTATCTCTTTCAAGAATAAAAAGTCGTGGGTGTTCGGTTCTAATTAGTTTATAACCGTAAACTGAGAGAAAACTTCGTATTGATAATGCAAATGTAATTTCGTCTGAGATTATCGCATAGATTTCTTCGTGATATTTATGAATTGCACTTTCTTTGATTTTTTCGGCTTTACCTTCGTAAAGTACGGAGAATCGCTTAAATTCACATTGATCTGGGGGTAGTGATTCCCAATATGTATTACCACCTTCGATATCCATGCATGTACCTTAGTGATAAGTACATCTAACTCCTGAGCGAAGTATTAACTCATTTTTATCTAATTCAACTGTTGCTAGATAATCTTGCGTTGTAACAAAGATTTGACCATTGGCTATTACGTTATCCCATGAACCGTAATGGTCTGAGAATTGGGCACTGGTACATGATCCGTCATTACAGCGCCGGCGACTTGCAAAATTTTCGGGTATGGAGTTACTCAACTGAGCGCGCGGGGGGGGGGGGTTACACATTTTTCAATTTTTATTCTATTTATTGAGACCACGGAGTAGAATAAAGAGCGCAGACTGCATACTCAAGCTATGAAATCCCAAAAAAGTGGCCCCAGTTTTAGACGCGCTGAGCGCTAAACAGCGCTAGCTGAACGCGATACACGGAGAAAAATTTATAGTAAATTTTCTCATACTCATATAGTAGTTGTGTCATATACTTCCAATATGACGATCGTTCCGATACATTATACTCAATGTTCCATGAATGTGAGAAAGACATTCCTATATTCATGGTGACATTGGGTATAAAGTATAGGAACAATCGTCATATTGAAAGTATATGACACAACTACTGTATGAGTATGAGAAAATTTACTATAAATTTTTCTCCGTGTACTAGCGAGACTGGCGGAAAACACGCGAAATACCTGTAGCAATGCGCGGGCGGTAGGCGGGGAAGAAGAAGGAAGTTTTGAATGGTTTGCAAACTCCGTAGTTTGCAAAATATATTATCTGTGGTTGGAAACACGAAGGTTTGAAAGAACACGTCAAATTACATTTGGTAAAGATCAAATGAAAATCAGTTGAAATGCCGTTCTTTATTGCTCACGGTTGTAAATCAGGCACAAAAAAATGAAAAAAAGGGTCGTTCTTTTATACCGCGGACTGTAAGTAAATATTTGTCTGTTTCGCGCAATAAACTCGACATTGCAGGTTGAATATGGGGTATTCCATTTTAAATCAACCTGGGTCTGACCCTTGACCTCTCGGATTGGGCCCGCGAGTTTTCATATGACTCTTTTCACTTTAAAAAGCACTCATTTTTTATTTCAGATTTTTCCGACATAATTTGAATTTTCTGCAATTTTTTCAAACGCGTATATTGATCGATACAATTTAAAAATCTGAAAAAATTCTGAAAACTCGTGGGTTAAATCTAAAAATTTTTAAACTTGAAGCCGGAATGGGGAGATTTTTCCTTTTTACTGTTTTTAAGCGTTTTATGAATGAAGACGTTAAAAAAAGTGAGGTGGTTGCTGAAACATTTTCATATGTCACACCGGATTCCAGAAATTTGTGCCGTATGTGCCGCTGTCTATAGCTTTTGTTTCGGCAACTTTCGGAATTCTCCGGCCGTAGCGCTCAAATCGCATTCAGCTAACACGGTTTAGTATTCCGAAAAGCGGGGTCATTTTTAGTTCCCAAGTCTGCACTCCTTATTCTACTCCGTGATTGAGACAAAACGAATGCGGTACGGCGTACCTTATTTCTCTTAATGAACTTGTCTATAAGTGTTGACCGGTCGTATTCCGCAGCTAAGTCCGCATGGACATAGAGTGTCGCTAAGTTATTCAGCCGCAATATTGTAACATACAGACACGAAACCACTACACAAGTTGAGCTTGAAAGGGACCGCAAATGCAACTATGGTATGCACAAAATTTGCTCAGAGGGTCCTTACTTTGTATAACACGGGCATGAAATGAGCCTTCTTTTATGCTTGTCGGGCGTGGGGGAAATCACGTGTTTCGAACGTGAGTACCGAATATCCACTGAGGCGGAAGGACATCATCATCCTTCATCAACAAGAGGAAATGTACATTCCCTCCCGCTGAACTGGAAAGAAATGTACATTCCCTCCCGCCCCAGCGTCGTTCTCAATCCGATTGACGCGCATCAAAGGAAACCCATTTCGTGCCCTGAATATAAAAAATACGGTGTGCAATTAGGTGGGGACGGCCATTTGTAGCTCGGGTGAGTTTTTAGCACTTATCTTCGTCACATCACGTAAACGTCTCACGCTGGCTCGAAATGGCCGTCCCCCCCCCCCCCCCCCCCCCCCCCACTCCGCCCCCCTCCCAGTTGCACAATATACCATTTTATCGACGCGCAATGCGCAATCAGAATTTTTCTGGGTATGGAGTTCTCCATACTCTCCATATGAAAGTCGCCGGCGCTGGCTATTGTTCCAGGCTCGCCACCCACACGACATCTTAACATAGCTAACTTTAATGCAAACTCACTTCTGGGTCATATGGATCTAGTTAGAGTGTTTTTTTTTTTGCGGATGGTCAGTATCATTTGATATCAATTTCTGAAACATGGCTCCACGCCAATATCTCAAGTCAGCTTGTGGCTATGAATAACTATTATCTTGTAATAAATGATAGAGTTGGAAGACAGGGTGGGGGCGTGGGCGTCTATGTTCATTAGGGTGACCCTTATTTGGGGGTCGGTGGAACTTTGACCGTGACACCCCCTAGATCAGTTCCAAATAAATAAATAATAATCTGGGTGAAATTTGAGCTCTGTAGCTCAATGCATGGAAAGGGTGCCTGTAAGCCCGTATTTTCGCCCATTTGATTAACATAGGATTTCTCATCAAAATTTTTTTTTTCCGTGCCTGTAGTGCGCTGGAAAAATCCACTATTCCGTCACTTTAGAGTGTCATAGTTAGTGAGTATGTACATATTTTTTTCAGCCATCTACATGATCATATTTCACAGAGTAGCCGCTGCCGATAGATTCTAGTTTTGGAAAAACTATACTTCTTTCTATACCAAAAGGCTTGGGTATATGATATTATTTTTTCATTGTTATAAGAAATTTGATTCTTTTCCAAAACCAGAATCTGTCGGCAGCGGCTACTCTGTGAAATATGGTTTTAGAGGACTGGAAAAATTTGTACATACTCACTAACTATGACACTCTAAAATGACGGAATAGTGGATTTTTCCAGCGCACTACAGGCACGTGAAAAAAAAATGAATTTTTTCGATGAAAAATCCTATGTTAATTGAATGGGCTTACAGGCACCCTTTCCCAATGAGCTACAGAGCTCGAATTTCACCCAGATTATTATTTATTTATTTGGAACTGATCTATCGGGTGTCATGGTCAAAGTTCCACCGACCCCCAAATAAGGGTCACCCTAATGTTCATAGCTCTCTCGGATATAAAATTCTTGCTTCCTCCCCCTCTCACTTCTTTGTTTTTTTTTTCTCGTGCGTCCGGAGTCCTCTGCTGCCCCGTCTAGGCGGGATAGAAGTGACTTTCTTATTCCGTGTTTCTGCACTGAGGCCTACCAAAGATCGTTTGCGGTCTCCGCTCTCTACCTGTGGCACTCGCGTCCCCCCGACCTTCGCGATATCCGGTCGTACTCGGGTTTCAAGCATTTCCTTCGGCAGTAACTGTTCAATACGGAGTTTTTTCGAGCATCCTTTCGTTAGGCTAGGCTTAGTTATTCAAGTTAGCTATACGATTTTTGTCTTGCTTTATATTTTATTGTTTTCTCTTCTCTTGATCACTACCTATGTATGTAAACTTATGTATATATGTGTTATAGTGGTATTGTTCAATATTGTCATGGACAAGAATAAAATTATCTATCGCAGGGTTTTTGAGGTGATTTTTTGAAGTGACTTTTAAAGTGACCCGCCACTCATCAGGGTTGACCCCTAACTATTCAGGGTCATCCCTCAATTTTCAGAGTTGTCCCAGAACGTTTCAGGGTTATCCCTCAATTGTTGGAGGTTGTCGCTCAATGTTTGAGGGATATTCCTCAATTCTTGGGGGTTTTCCCTCAATTTTCAGTATTGACCTCAAACTATTCAGGGTTATCCTTCAATTGTTGGAGGTTGTCCCTCAATGTTTGAGGGATATTCCACAATTCTTGGGCGTTTTCCCTCAATCTTCAGGGTTGATCCACCAACTTTTCACGGTTGACCCTTCAATTGATGGTTCATCCATAGGAATTGAAGGTATTACTCTGAATATTGGACGTTGAACCCTGAAATTTCTGGGTTTCACCCCCAGAAATGAGGGTGAAACCTTGAAAATTGAAGGTTCACCCTCAAACTTGAAGGGTTTTTTCCGTAAGGGTCTATCTATCTATCTATCTATCTATGTATCTTTCTATCTTCGGCTTCTTTCTCCACTCTTTCTGCGTCAACGTGCTGGTCTCTCTCTTCCTAATCTAAGTTAGTTTAGTTAGACGTAAGGCTACTGTATCTATGTATCTATTTTGTTTTATCTCATGTGCTGTACCTCTTTGTTTCCCGACACAACGGGAATATCAATAAACTATTCTATTCTATTCTATTCTATCCATCTATCTCTGTACTCCAACTCACCAGAGTTGATTATCTTAGAAATCAGTTTCATGGGGAATAAAATTCTCTTCTCTACGATATATCGTAGGCCTAAGGGCCTCCTTCTGGATGGATTTTTCGATAGATTTGCCAATTTCTCACACAATTATGCTAATATTATTATAACAGGTGACCTAAATTGTAACTTGAGCAATAACCTTTTCGTGGCTAAGTACCTCCGTGACGCAGTGTTTAGTCAGTCGCTATATCCCGTCCCGTATGGCAATACGCATCATACGGCCCATTCGGACTCGTGGCTTGATGTAGTCATTTCACATGCTAAATCATCAGCACCTTTCATTGCAAGACAGATTTGATCGAACTCCAGTATAAGTTTTCAGCCCCGAATCGAATGAGCTGTATGAAGAGGTATCAGGATTTTGGAAACTGCAATGCATTGGCGTTAGCTGATGATCTAGATTCTACCATTACCTCATTACTGCTACTTTGCAAGGATAACCCTGATGAGCAAGCGGAGGCCCTGCGCGGTGCCATTGTGAGTGCGCTCGACACTCATACGCCAGAGGTAATACGTGTGTTCAAGAAACCATCAGCTGGCTGGTTTACGATAGCGATTAAGCAGCGCATGAACTCTCGGAACGCCCTTTATACAACAGCTAAACGCACGGGCTCACATGAGCTGATGACGCGATACCGTGCACTTGGGCGTAATACACTCCTAACGAAAATTAGCGGGCCACCCAATTTTTGCTTCAAAAAATGTTCAATTTCAAAGTCTCGTAATTCGGCGAAAAATTGACTTAGCGCGTCGTTTGTAAAAGCATTTCAAAGCTTAAGGCTTCATCTTTCAGATGCTCACTTTCGATTGCGTTTATGTTTTTTTTGTCTTGAGTTATGGTCCCTTGAACCATCTCGTGCCAAATTTGTGTATTGATGTTCCAACTTCAAAACAACGCACGGGGTCGGTCAGTATCGGAATTTTGATTTCAAGACAGTCATTTTGAAGCTTGTAATGTCCTCTTCAAAACCCTTTTTTTGAGATTGCTCTACGATTTTTTTTCATGGAGTTATGCGTTGCTGAAGCAAAAATGGTCTTTCAATTTTTGGTGTGTGGTGCAATTTCCATGCATGGTCCTACCGATCTCGTGATTATTCCACCACTTTGAGTGATGCTAATGCCGGAGGTACTGTTTAAATCGTCCGTATGTGCTAAAAATCGAATAACTTTACGAAAAAAAATCGTAGAGCGAATTCCAAGATATGGTTTCGAAGGAAAGACTTCAAAGTTGAAGTTCTAACCTTGGGCCACCTGTGTCGCTATTTTTGCGCGTGCTACCTGAGGTCAAAGTTCGAATTTCCATTTTGCGGTTTGGAGGGTCTCGTTTGGATGGTGATCATGGCTTGGAAACGTCACCGAATAAAAATTGCAATGAGATTTCAGAAAAATGAAGATTTGAGCTTCAAAAGCCATATTTGGGAACCTCGGTACGAGGACTCGTTCGCCCAGGGCATGCGATCAAAAATTGAAAGACCATTTTTGCTTCAGCAACGCATAACTCCATGAAAAAAAATCGTAGGGCAATTTTAAAAAAAGGGTTTTAAAGAGGACATTCCAAGCTTCAAAATGACTGTCTTGAAATCAGAATTCCGATACTGACCGACCCCGTGCGTTGTTTTGAAGTTGGAACATCAATACACAAATTTGGCACGAGATGGTTCAAGGGACCATAGCTCAAGACAAGAAAAACATAAACGCAATCGAAAGTGAGCATCTGAAAGATGAAGCTTTAAGCTTTGAAATGCTTTTACAAACGACTCGCTAAGTCAATTTTTCGCCGAATTAGGAGACTTTGAAATCGAACATTTTTCGAAGCAAAAATTGGGTGGCCCGCTAATTTTTGTTAGGAGTGTATTAAGGCTGAAATCAAGAATGCCAAAAATGCCTATTATATTGATCGATTGTCTAGGCTTTCAGATCCTTCGAGTACCTGGTCTGAGTTAAGGCGCATGGGTCTCATGACCTCCACTAATAAGTCATCCTCCCCACTACACTTCGAGGCTCACCAGCTCAATGTCTTTTACGCATCCATAACTAGTGCCCATAATCCCTGCTCCCTAATGGAGTTACAGCATCTGCTCATCTCTGAATCGTCTCAAATCCAGCCTCATTTCTCGTTTGCTCCTATCCGAAAGCTGCAAGTCCTCGAACTCCTTCAGTCTTACGTCGCTAAGTCACGTGGCCAGAGCTCTGATGGTATCTAGCTCATGCATATCAAATGTAAATTAGCCATCCCTGCACCCTATATAGCCCGCCTCTTCAATAGTTCGTTCCAGAACTGTGTGTTCACGAAAATCCGAAAGCGAGCTTATATAGTACTGCTAAGCAAGTGTGAACCTCCAGCCTCCGAGTCCGATACCAGATCAATTGCCAACCTACCTCATCTTGCCAAGGTCTTTGAGTGGTTAGTTGCCAACCAACTAACATTCGATGGTTCCATTTTCATTATTTTTCTTCAAGTATTTGAGCTTTCAATATCTGAGGCCGGTTCCATCTCAAATCGCCCAGCAAGGTCAGGACAAAAAATTCAAATGATCCGAAAAAAACGTTTATCATTCTTTGGCGAATTTGGGTGACCTGAATTCAGTCATTTTGCTTGAAAAAATTTGTGTCTCCCTGTATGGATTTTACAATTTTCTTGGTGAAAACCCGTCTTCACAGATTTCCTAGATCTACTTTTTCTTTGAAGTGCTATAACTTTTGAACCAATCGACGGATTTGGATCATCTAGGTCCCAAAATGTGCGTATTTTATTAGTCTTCGAGGCGATTCCAAGTCCAGGTAGATAGATTCAGAATCGCTTCAGTTATCCAATATCATGTGAAATAAAGCCAAGAAATAATTTTTTGACAAATAGTATTTAAGAAATTCTAACTTCTCGTTCAAGTTTTATTAGCGGCCAAGTTTTTTTTAAGAAGTTATGAATTTTACAATATCACGAATTTTCGATATTATCAAGCAGCTTATATTTTCCGCTATGAATAATTTTTACATGGGTCGACTACGTTCTTCATTGCATTGTTTCTTGTACACCAGAAAAATTACAATCATTCCGAGAGAGTAAAACAGAAGAATGGAAAAACGTGAAAACAATCAAAGGGATACAAAAAACTCACGTTTGGAAAAACGACATAGAGACGAGCTGTGCCTTCACTGCAAGAACAAATCAACACGCCTGGGTTGAACAAGCAATAATTTGAACTAGCTAATTATTGTGCTCGTTCGCTCGCTTCGCTCGCTCACTCGGTTGGTTGAGCGTTGTTCCTCGCTCGCTACGCTCGCGCGGTTGTCAGTGGTATTCAACACGTTTGGTGAGCATATTGTCACAATATGCATTTCAGATTGGTTGGGTTAGGCCCCCCCATTCTCAAACCCAATTTTTGCCGCCCCTATATAATGCCGCTCGAGGCCCGAGCCTCTCGGGCCTATAAGTAAATCCGGCGCTGGTAGCGCTCATACCCAGACGAGGTTTTAGCAGCTAGTTCTTGTAGCGCTCATACCCAGACGAGGTTTTAGCAGCTAATTTTTGTAGCGCTCATGCCCAGACGAGGTTTTAGCAGCTAATTTTTGTAGCGCTTATGTCCAGATAAACAGGATTAGCAGCTAGTCATGTTCGATATTTCGTTATCATTATTGTTCGTTTGCCACTGAATCGATTGACTTAGGGGTGGGAGGGGGAATGGCGGTCATGCGGGTAATGGCGGTCATGTCAATATCTCATATTCTATGCATTTGAAAATAACGACTCTACTGCTACCACGTAGAGGATGCAGATACAGACTACTGGCATCGAGCTTGTCATCTTGGTTCAAGGTTTCAGCTCTTCGTGACAATCGGTAGTTATGTGGTAGTGCCACTCTAATTTTTTGGATACGATTTATAAGAGATATGTTGCATTTTTGTCACATTTACGTAACAAATAATATGACAGGGTGGTTAATTCAGCCTTTCTCTTAATTTTACATATTAATAATTTTTGATTATAATATATTTTGTGATTGAAACAACAAGTCAAAGCTGATTCGACGTGTTGGGGTTATGCCGGTCATGCTATCCAGGTAGAAAAATGAAAATAAAAATAAAAACAAAAATAAAAAAAAATAAAAATAAAAAAATAAAAAATAAATCAAAGTATAAATATTTTCGGTTAAACCAATTTTCACAAGATTTTCGTGTGTGTGTGTGTGTGTGTGTGTGTGTGTGAACCATTACCCCACTTTGACCGTCAATGCATTTTGTGGCGACCGGCATTACCCGACCTAGTCGTTGAACGACTAGGTCGGGTAATGCCGGTCGATTTCATTTTCCAGTGATGTGAAGTTAGCATGTGGAGTTTGTCGAAGATCTGAATACCGTTCATAGCAGTCAGTGTGGATGAAATTTTCCACCATATCCTATATAACTGACTTTTTTCCGATCGTCATTTCCCCAGTTATTGCAATTTCTGCTTAAGTGACCGCCATTCCCCCTCTCTCCCCTACCCCGCACGGAAATATATATATACGAAAAATATATGCGACATATTTGTTTTTTGCGCTAACATATATTTTTTTAAGTTTGATATAAAATGTCGGATATATTATGTCAACAAAAATGTTGCGGCTCGCAGAAGCCATTGTTTGAAGTCTATTTGCCCATCGGGGACACGAATGTTGCCCTTCAATGACATGTACATGAATTGATTCCATAAGCTGCTTCTCTTAAGGGTAGGAGATACTGAAAACTGCCCATCTGAACCAATTGCTATTTTCAAATGAGGTTTAACACACATGTTTGCCATCTCAAAACATAGACATTGTGCAAATTTCAAGTCATTTGACACAATAAGTACAATATTAAGGTTGTTGGCCTGTAACTTTTTTTTTCGACAATGTTTTTTGAATTTTTTATCGTAAATAGCTCCAATAATTAGCTACAAAATAAGCCTAGGATGATCGCAATTGACCGTCTCAAACTCGAGATAAAAAGTTTTGAATTTTTTCGAATTTTAATGTGTTTAAATGCAAATTCACCGGTTTTAATTATTAAAAAACGAACAACTCGAAATTTTTTGATAAAAAAAATATCTAGTGGTAAATTGTCATCTTCTGAATCGTTTGATTTATCATTCAGCATTTTCGACCGTCTCGTTTGGATTTTATAGTTAAAACTGAAACATGAAGCGGCGCGTATCTCTCTTGCTCTCGAGTGGATATCTCCTGGCTCTCACTCTCACAGAGCCATACATTGTCGCTGACTAGTACGAATATTATGGGTTTTAAGTTTTGGGTCGGACTGTCGCACGACAACAACCTTAAACGCGCTATATTTGATTCAAATAGTAACTCTTCGACGTTTTATGATGAATATATGTATTAGAGTGGTCCTTATTTTGGTCATTTTCGAATTCAGATTTCTTCGCCCCCTAGAAGGGTTCCAAATAATTAAAAAAAAACACCCTCCAAATTTGAGCTTTTTATCTCAATTTTAACACGTGCCGCAAAGCCTCTGAAGTTTTGTATTTGATGAACATGGCGTTTTCACTGCCCTTTATTCAGAATTTTGGCGCACCGTCAATAAATGCGAAAAAAATCTAATTCCTATAGGAATCTTATCAGAAAACCCAGTATCATTTAATCAGATTTGGAGAAATTCAAAATTCAAAATGGCGGATCCAAAATAGCGGCTGTAAAACATAAAAAAAAGTTTAAATCCAGTCACGGGTCAGCTTGAATAGGTTTTTGGGTCCGCTGATTTCAAATTTGGTGTCAAAAATATGAAATTCGAAATGGCGGATCCAAAATGGCGCGGTGAAATATGAAAAATATTTAAATCGAGTCATGGGTCAGCTTTTATAGGTTTTTATTTATTCATTTTTGTTTATTTATTTATTCAGTTCATTTTTTTTAATCGATTCATTTTTTTATTCGTCGCCGGAAAATGAAGCTACCATTTTGCTGTAAATCTATCTACTGCAGTACTGATCCGCCAATAAATACGCAGAAAAAAAACTAAATATAACACAGAGAAAAAAAACCATTGTCGGTACAGTAGATCGATTTATACTTTTTTTTGTCCGGTTGATGAATATTTCTTGTGCACAAAAATGATTACTTAAACGTTGTATAGTACATTATGTCACTAGGCCGATTAAGTATTTTCCGACGAATTTGAGTTTATAATCCGAGCCGAAAGCGAGGATTATGATGAAATTCGTCAGAAAATACTTTTTCGGCCGTATGGCATACAGAATTTTATGTGTCCAGGCCAAAAACCGCGTTTAAACCGAGCGAAGCGAGGTTAAAATCGCGGTTTTACGGCCTATGACACATAAAAATATTTATTCATATTGAAAAAAAATTTTTTTTCAATATTTCCAAATAAATGTATTCACCAACGGTTAAGAAATTCTTCTATCGGCGTATATAATCAAATCAGATTCTGTGTTCTGTGTTCAATTCTGAATGTTTTTGACGCCTGTTTTCGATCCAGAAAGTGTCACTTTATACGGTTAGTTTCAGAACTGCCATATAAAGTCAGTAGAGAGGGTGCAGTATACCGTTTATGACCCTCCCCTCCCCTTTTTTTTTCCCCCTTTTTTTTACTTTTTTTCCCCTTTTTTTTTACTTTTTTTTCCCCTTTTTTTTACTTTTTTTTTCCCCTTTTTTTTACTTTTTTTTTCCCCTTTTTTTCCTTTTCTTTTCCTTTTTTTCCCCCTTTTCTTTTCCTTTTCTTTTCCTCTTTTTTCCTTTTTTTTCCTTTTTTTCTTTTTTTTTCTTTTTTTTTTCTTTTTTTTTTCCTTTTCTTTTCCTTTTTTCCCCCTTTTCTTTTCCTTTTCTTTTCCTCTTTTTTCCTTTTTTTCTTTTTTTTTCTTTTTTTTTTTCTTTTTTTTTTCAATCCTAACCTGAGTTAATTTCAACTATCCTAACCTAAGAGAATTTCATCGATCCTAATTTAAGAAAACTTATGTATACTTATCGAATGGAAATAAATATATATGGTGAATGTAGGGAAAGGATAGGGTTGGTAAAAAACGCACAGGTGAATATTGTTATAATGGTTGTTTATTCATATCATTTAATATTTATAAAGGTAAAGATCCAAACTTATGTTTACTAAAAAAGGTTCAAGCTTATAACTAAGATTTATTTAACAGTATTGCGTATAAAAATTACAACTAATTATGTTAAGGCTTATTCTAGAGAAAGAACAGTCGTTTCTTATGCTAAATGCTCAACGTGGGTATACACTATATGTTGAATCCATGGAGCCCTTAATTTCCTCGGATATGTCAAGAGCGAACAGAGCCTTTAGTTCAAGCAAAACAATTTTATACATATACGTACTAAGATTCGGTTTCAAATTCGACTGTACCCCATCCAGCCGTTCGTTAATATCTTTTAAGACAAGATCTGTGAAACGATAAAGAGGTGTATCCGTAAAGCCAAACGCGTTTGCCAGTGTAGAGAGTTCCCTTACCATTTCGTCTTTAAGTTCGTTCACAGGAACTGCATGTTCTCTTAGACGACATAAATGATTACAGACGCACCCCGATATGGCATTTAGTCCATCGAACGATGTTTTCTGCAGCACGATGGACGGCGAGTCCAACCTCCGTTTCTTAAGACTGGTAGAATTGTAAGTAGATGACTCATCGTCTGTGTCTCGATCTTCTTCCTTTTTCCACTGCTCAGCTGGTTCTGTTAGCTTGATGGCTCTCAAACCGTGAGCCAGGATGAAGGAAACGGTATAACCGTTCACATCTATGGTCGTAGTATCGGTAGAATCGGCTGGAGTATAGGCTGCGGTCGTTGGTTTAGCGAAGTAATCGTTGATTTTGCTCAACTTTGTTAAAAAGTTCCAAAAAACATCAGTTTTCATCGCGATGATACTTCCACCTTGACCACTGAGCTGCACAATAGGCTCGAAACGTTCACCGACTAAAGAATATCCAACCGAGACTGCCGTTGAAAACGAAGGGTTTATTCCATATGTGGCTGATAGTAGCATCCGCCTGGTTGGTCGCAGAGGGTCAATTATGAGTGGTTTATCAACTGAATGAGGTTTTTGTAATGCACGCACAGATTGAGAGTTAAACATGATGAAATTATGATTCAGACACTGAAAAATATTGATGCAGAGTAACTGTTTTTCACTGTTGCAAGCACGGGCTATTCGTAACTACTGGCGTAGATGCTTACAGACCCCTTAATATTTCAAGAAAAACCCCCCACTACTGGGTGAGGTTTTATTATTCCTCAGAGGGTAGGGATAAGTTTTTCAGCTAGGCTGAGGGATTTCACGGTTGTAGCAGTGGACGCGGTACTTACATATAAAATCAGCGTGGCTCTGGGATACCATAGGTGCCGACACCTGGCATTATACCCAGGCAGTATGCCGTTTATGGCTCTAAGGGTTTGCAGGTAGGTGTAAATTTTTGCCTAAAAGTTTGAAGGAAAAGTTTGCAAGGCTTCAATCTGCACGGATAGGTTCAAGTAATTACTTTTGGGTTATATTGCCGTCTGTTGTAAAACCGATCCTAGAAAAAATAAAGAACCCCCGTCTCTTTGGAAACTATTTGTCAGGGCAGGCCTACCAGTTTCAACCTGTCTAATAGTACGACGCGACAATGGTCCGGTAATAATTACTTTTCTTAGCAACCGAACAATATGAATGTATTATACGGTGTACGCCTTTCAAACAGATAATCGACCTTTTACGGTGCCATTGTTCAAGTAACGCTGGAGAATAAACACTGTATTATATACCCGGAAAATTCGTCGAAAGATGGTAATTATACTCTGCTGGTTAAACATTGAAAGATTTGTTTGTCAGGGGTAGCTTAAGACAGTGAAAGGAAATAGATAGGTGTACGATGCAGCTGTCTTTTGTAATCAGCCTGCCCCAAAAATGTAATTAACTGATTTCTATTTTCAAGTTCACGCTTCGACTACCCCGCAAAGGTGCAAGTGTACGTTCTTTTGTCTCGCGTGTCATGGTGCGGTAGGGGATTAGCGATGACCGCTATGCCGGTTCAGACTTGCGGGCGTAAGGGACGCAATGGTAAATACCGATTTTGTATGTTCAAGTTCACGCTCCGGCTACCCTTGCGAAGGTAGTACATTCTTTTGTCCTGTGTGCAGAGGTGCGGTTGGGGATTAGAGGCGCACTGCATGCATGTACAGACTTGCGGGCGCAAGGGCCGGTCGGGTGAAAAGCAATATGAAGGTGACGTCAGTCAGGTCGAAGTATAGTGACAGTGTTTCAGGTAGGCAAAATGGTCAAGGATTGGCGGGTGGTAGTAATATCAACGATTGGTTCATTTACACTGAGTGGGGATGAGCAGGGTACCAAGCATAACATATATAGACTCGCCAAAAACGTGTCATTTTATCAGTTTGAAAAACTATTCAGTAGGGGAGACTCTGCTGGTTGTGATCTTCTGATTTCGAATGGTTTAACAATTACTGTTGTGTTTGTTTTTTCATTCGTGAAAGGCATTGTAACCAAGCGAACAAGTTTGAGCTTCGAGAAAATTCTGGACAAGTCCTTATTTTTCTTTTGTTTGAATTTATTTTGGCGGATATTTTTTTACGATGAATCGTGTTGAGGATAAACGTATCATATCAACCGTGAAAGGTATAATCCTGATGGTGATACGGTACCTCGAAACTACAAGACCGGAGGTTGTTACGAAGCGTATGCGTGAGTGGTACCATCGAGTCAAGGACATGAATACCGAGCAGGAGGTGACGACGGTTCTACGTAATATTATCGGTACCCTTGAGTTGTGGATAGTCTTGCAAATCGTGACGTGTTCTACCTTAGTGGGCAGACCTTTTTGGATGAGACAAATGTTGAAAATCGTGAAAACTGCCCTTATACCGTCGGATGTTCGAATAGTGGCAAATGCCATCAAGCGGCGAGGACAGGCTCTGAAGACGATAGCATGTCAGCATGTCGAGACTATAGCACGAGAAGAAGCGGAGGCTATAGAAGCTGTCGAGGCTTATGAATTAGCGGTTGAAAGTGCGATGGCATTTACACAGGATGATCCTGCTGTAGATACGGACGGTGCACCGGCTATAGAGGAGACTATGGAGCGGCTATCACAAGTCTCGATGAAGGATGCGGAGGATGCGAACGAGACGGACATGATCGCTAAAACGACGGATGAAATTTGTCGATATGCGCCGGATCTATTGAGTGAAAGTACGCGGTATACACCTGTGAGCGGTAAGTGTTGTTAGAAAATATGCCACGAGTACACTCCTACCCGAAAAATGCTGAAGCTTATTCTCTGTCATTCAAATTTATGTAATTTTTTTTCATAGTTTTGAATAATTTTACAGATGATGTACCGAGAACGAAACCAGCGACAGGTCTGTTCAACGTTAACGCTGGAGCTTCTACCTCAACGTCAGGAATTCCAGCCAGAATATACGCGGTCAACGAAGGGGCTAGCACTTCAGGAATACAGCAGGGTGGAGCAGCTCGTCGTGCAGGAAAGCGTAATGCCCCATCGGACGATGTACCTGAACAGGAGGATCGACCGGAGGTTGTCAGGCGGGTTAGTGTACCGATTCAGGATGCAGGGTTAGATCCAGAAGTAGAAGACGTAGAAGGCAATAGATCAGGACGATTTAGAATCACACAGCGTGTGAATAAAAGATATCCGCGTTTCGGGTTAGCTGGAAATCAGGTCACGGTAAAAATCATAATTCCGCCAGAGACGGAAAACTCACTACGTTGGTTAGAGGACGCATTTAGGGAACTTCATAGTTATTTCAGATCATTGTGCGGTCAGGGGGATCTAATGGGTATAACATTTGTTACGGATGGTTTCACGAGGGGTGCAGCGGGTTTAAACTTTCGACCGGCACGCGATTTTCAATTCGAGGATTTATGGGGTCTCGTGTTTAGAATCACGCAGAGTGCGCGTGAGTTTTCGATAGATCAGCCTTTTACTATCAATATATTTACGGTCAATTTACCTGTCGGGAGGGGTAAACGCTTACGGCTGGACGGGGAGGGAATATTAAATAAGCGGTCGATCTTAAAAATTAAAAACGATGATAATTTATGTTTACCACGGGCGTTGTTCGTAGCTGGGGTATACGCGCGTAAGGGTGCGTATCCTGATTTTAAAAATATGTGGAACAGGGCTAGGGACAACGAAAAATATCAAAAAGAGAGGGCTGAGGAATTAGTTAGAAAGGCACACGTCACGATACCCGAGCAGGGGTGCGGGTATAACGAGCTCCTGCAGTTTCAGCAGTATTTGGCACGATACGACACTGTCATAACTGTTTACTTTTGGCGTACACTTGGAAAGGGCGGAGAACCTTTTTTTAATGGCGAAGATATTGTGGTAGGCTTGGGACGGACTGCAACCTATAGAGTCAACATTATTTACAGCGAACGAAACAGACATTATGACGTAATTTTAAATATCAGTGCAGCAGCCGCCTCTAATTTTTTTTGCATACCGTGTAATGTAGGCTATTCTCGTGGTATGGAGCACAGGTGCTCTAATATATGTCCTCGTTGTTTGACGACGCCCGCTTGCGATACGAGGGCTGATCGAAGGGAATGTATCTCGTGTAGACGTGAGTTTTACGGCATTGAATGTCTTAATAACCACGCAAAGCCCGGTTCGTTTAGCGGAAAGCGGTCAATCTGCAGTACCCTGCGGATTTGCCAAACCTGTGATATCTATATGGATAAATCCAAGGGGAAACATGTCTGCTGGGAAACATACTGCAAGACCTGTCGTTCAAATCAAAAGATAGAGCATAGCTGCTATATGAGACCTGTGAAACATACCGTAGGAGAACCTGCGAATTATATATTCATTTTTTATGATTTCGAGACACAACAGGACCAGACACTAGACGGAGACGATGCAGTGAACGTACACGTGCCAAATCTGTGCGTCGCGCAGCGGGTCTGCACGCGTTGTATAGATGAGGATTTTAGTGAGGGTTGCGCAGGGTGCGGTGCTCAACGAGAATTTGTTTTTAGTAGGGACCCAGTGAAGGAGCTCATCGAACTCGTTGATAGGAAGGTTGACGGTTATAGAAAGATTATATGCATAGCACATAACGCCAAGGGTTTTGACGCGCAGTTTATTCTGAAGTATCTGGTGGAGAACGGAGGCGAACCGCCGCGGGTTATACTCAACGGGAGTAAAGTAATACTTTTGGAGACAAACAACACCCGTTTCTTAGACTCGCTGGCGTACATGCCAATGGCTTTGTCGGCATTGCCAAAGGCATTCGGTTTACCTGAGGCCACCCAAAAAGGGTTATTCCCACACTTGTTTAATACCCCGGCTAATCAGGGGTATGAGGGTCCCTTACCTGCGGTCGAGTTTTACTCACCAGATACTATGACGAGAGAGGCTAGGGAAAACTTTTTTAAATGGTATAATAGGTCAGTTAGAGAGAATTATATTTTCAACTTTGATGTAGAATTGCTAAGGTACTGTCAGTCAGACGTGACAATTCTACGACTCGCATGTTTAGCTTTCCGGAAGATCTTTCAACGTACAGGAAAGGTTTGTCCGTTTACGGAGAGTACGACTATTGCGTCGGCTTGCTCGATGGTTTTTCGAAAGAACTTTTTACGTGACAATCAAATCGGGATTATTCCTCCTGCCGGGTACAGGCTAGGCGATAAACAATCACGTAAAGCCATCGAGTGGTTGGTATGGCGGGAGCATGAACTCGGTATTGAGATCGAACACGCTGGTAGAGGAAGAGAGAGAGTGGTACAGGGACGCCGAGTTGATGGCTACTACGCGGAGCCTGATGGCGTACAGCATGTGCTGGAGTTCCATGGCTGTTACTGGCACGGTTGTCCCCGTTGTTTCCGCGTCAACAGGGATAAGCGACAACCGGTTGGCGAGAGCATGGATCGGCGGCTCGAACAGACTATAGCCAAGACAAGACGCCTGCGGAGCCAAGGGATGATCGTCGAGGAGATATGGGAGTGTGAGTTTAATAGGATGGTTGAAACAGATGCAGTGCTGCGTGCATATATCGAGGATAACGCACTTATTCCGATGTTAGGTATAACTAAACTGAATCCTCGTGATGCCTTTTTCGGAGGTAGGACCGGTAATACGTCGCGGCTCTACGAAGTAGATGGCGAGGGCAGTGAGCAAATACACTACGTTGATGTTTGCTCGCTGTATCCGTACGTCAATGCGACTGGTGAATACCCGCGTGGTCACCCAAAGGTATATGTAGGGCGAGAATGTGAGTCGTTAATAGGGAAGCAGGGTGTAGATCTTACCAGAGTCGAGGGATTGGTTCAATGTGTCGTGCTGCCACCTCGTAGACTTTATCATCCCGTGCTGCCGTTCCGCATGCATAATAAGCTAATGTTTCCGCTTTGTTACACGTGTTGTCGCGAATTATTACAATCTCCATGCCCGCATCATGAAGAACACAAACGATATTTATCCGGCACTTGGGTTTCGATTGAATTGAAAGAGGCTGTAAAAAAAGGGTACAAAGTCATATCGGTATCGGAAATCTGGCAGTACGAGGTCACCAAGTTTAATCCAGAGACCGGAGAGGGTGGGCACTTCACGGGTTATATACGTACTTTTCTCAAACTTAAACAGGAGGCCAGCGGCTGGCCCGTTGGTTGCGACACCGAGGATGCGCGATCAGACTATATCCGGCAGTATAAACTAGTAGAGGGAGTAGAGCTAGACCGTGAGAAAATCGAAAAAAATCCAGGGCTTCGCTCTGTGGCGAAGTTATGCCTCAACTCATTCTGGGGTAAGTTTGGTCAACGGGACAACATGTCAAAGACGACCGTCATTGATACGCGGGAGGGACTGTTGGCTCTGCTAACAAATCCAGCGATTTCACTGGAGGATCTAGTCCCCGTCAACGACGACGTGTTGTACGCCCGCTGGTCCTATATAGATCAGAGTATTGAGCCATCCGTCCTCGCGAATGTAGTCATAGCGGCATATACAACGGCACAGGCGAGGCTGACATTATATTCTTATTTGGAAAAGCTAGATCGTCGTGTATTGTATTATGATACAGATTCTATTATTTATGTTCGTTCGGGTAGGGTTGGAGAATACGAACCGCCGGTCGGTAATTTTTTGGGTAATATGACCAACGAGCTTGAGCAGTATGGTAGGGGTAGCTACATACGGGCGTTTGTATCCGGTGGCGCGAAATTCTACGCTTTCATAGTGGTGTGTCCAGACGGAAGGGAGGTAGAAGTCTGCAAGGTTAAAGGAATTAGCTTGAACTATTCAACTCGCTTGAAAATAAATTTTAAATCTGTCAAGGAAATGGTAGAGGAGGATGCAGCGCCGATTCGAGTAGACTTTCGAGGAATAGGACGAACTGTAACACATGATGTAGTGACCAGGAACCAGACGAAGACCTGTCGGCCTGTTTTTGTAAAGAGGCGATGCTGTAGAGATAGTTGGGATACCCTTCCCTACGGTCACACCGGTGAATAGTCGAAGTAGGTCGTGTCGTGTTCGTAGGTCTAAACTCCGCTATAGGTCATGACGAACAGATTCACTGTTTCAACCATCCTGTTGAGCTCTTTGCATTTCCGTACTTTTCGCTATCGTTCGTCTTATTTATAATATTAATCTTGCCTATCTTTTTTAGCTTATTTACAGGTGATATTTATAATATTAATCTTGCCTATCTTTTTTAATTCCTTTGCAGGTGATATTTACATTATTTACTCTGTCCATAATACTCTTATATTATTTAAGTAACTCAATTGTAATATATGTAACATCGATAATAATATTCATCTTGTTCGTAATATTCGTATATCATTTATAGTATTTGTGTCATAACCTTGTTATTAGAAGTGTAAAATAATAGAAACTGTGTAAATATCAGCTTTAAATATAAGCCAATGCATACCTACTTTGTCACGGTCTATCGCTGTAATAAATAAAACTGTTCCCTAGTAAGCCCATACCTAACCATTGTAGAAATAAGTACAAGATATTCTATGTAAGATTAATGACCGTATAACGACGCGGTCAGTTTTTCTTTAAATATACCTGTGGGAAAACTTCTGTTTATATTGCTACCTCCCCAACGAAATAAACGTCTGAATCCGAACCCCAAACAGTTCATATTAATAACTCCCCGCCCACCAGTCAATCATAATCGGTATACGTGCTAGTTCAGCCTTTGATATATATATGTAGTACAAACAAATTTTTCAGATGATATATCTACTCTGAGAAAAAGCGTGCAACGCATGAGAGATGGCGCGGGGCACGCACTCAGACTCCTTCGGAAAATATTGTAGCATAGTTAGTCGCAGGTTGAGTTAAACTTCATTCATAGTTTCTAAATCACTCGTCGTGTACAGTCGGAAATAGTGGCAGCCATCCATAAGAAAAATGGACACACGTTGGCGACACCCTTTTTCAGCGATAATTGCCGGACCGTCCGGTTGCGGTAAATCAATCTTCGTCAAGACCTTTCTGCGAAATATCGACGATTTGTGCGATACACGATTTTCACGCGTCCTATGGTACTATGCTGAGCAAAATTCGCTCCAGGGATCTCTCAATAAAAAAGGTACAACGGATGCTGATGTTGAGTATCGGGAGGGTTTACCTCAGGAATCCGACTACGATACGGATAGAACACCTAAGCTAATTGTGGTCGATGATTTAATGCGGGAGGCTTCCAACAACGTAATCGTTGACCTGTTCACTAAGGGTTGTCATCATAAGAATCTGAGCGTGTTTTTCATCACACAGAACCTGTTTCATCAGGGTCGTGGTCAGCGGGATATATCGCTCAATTCAAATTATATCGTCTTTTTCAAGAACCCGAGAGATCGTGCACAAATACAGCATTTAGCACGCCAGGTTTATCCTGAGGATCAGCGTTTTTTACAGGAGGCCTATCATGACGCCACTGCGCAACCGCACGGCTATCTATTACTCGACTTGAAACAATCGACGCCTGAAAACTGCCGCTATCGCACCAATATATTTCCATCTGACGAGTACCAACACGTCTATGTTCCGCGAAAAGATATAAAGTCGCGTTCTATTTCCAATTTACCAGTCGTTCGCTTGTAATGCCACGCGTACGGCAGTCTCGTGGTACCTCGGATAGTACCCTAAGTGTAAAAGGTTCAACGATTGCAGCCGCACGTAGACGATTCGGAAACGGAAATACAGCAACGCTACAGGCTCTCTGCAAGTTGAGTTCTAAACAACGTCTGGCACTACTACGTACTGCCGATAATTCTCTTGTGAAAAGTATATGTGAGTGTGCCTTGAACACCGTGCATGGTAACGTCGTATTGACGCAGAAAGAGAAATCTAGACTTGCTAAGCATAAACAACTTCTTCGTAAATTGGCTAGCAGCAAAGGAAGCTTGAAAAGTAAAAAACAGATACTGGTTCAGCGTGGTAACGGTTTTCTGCCTATGTTACTTGCACCCGTTCTCGGGACTCTGTTTTCACACCTGTTTGGCGGATAGAAACAGGAAAACGATGGAACATGCAAAGAAAATGGTTTTGATACCTTCGGAGAGTGTAGAACGTCTCCAACGTAATGCCACGTCTTCAGGGATACTTTCCAGTAATAATTACGAGAATACAGACCAAATCGCTAGAAATCCATTCTCTAGACTCGATAGCGAGATGCGAGCCATTCTGGATTCACCTACCGGTGATGACGCAGCGAAATGGAAACTATATCAACAACTGCTACAACGTTTTTTATACTTCGCTGAGGATTCACGAAAACCTTTAAGTCTAGAACTTCACACAAAGTCTGTAGACGATAGTTCCGCAGATATCACGCGTGAAAAAGAAACAGAGGCGTCATCCGACAAGCAGCAGTTGTTATCACGAATTGTTTCTACAGTACCAAAGAAATACCGATCAAAGGCAGAACATTTACTTAGACACCTTGCCGATGTTCCGACGCGTTTCTCTTGGGACAGTAATGGAGTGGTGACTATAGACAACAAGGTTGTACCTGGCACAAACATCGTAGATTTGGTGAACGATTCTATGCGCTCTAGAAAAGGTTTTCAACCTGACGGCAGGCACGTGTACGCGCGCTTCCTTCAGAGTATCAACGTTCCGCGGGAATATATTGGGAATCAGAATGTCTGGAAAAATGCGGCAGCATCACCATCGACAGCGGAAAATATCGTGATGTGGAGCGGTGCAAAGCGGCGTCAAGCATCCAACCGTTCTAGAGTCAGCGGGGAAAGCAGTAGTGAACATTCGGCCAAGAACGAAGGAAGTACCGACGGGAGAGAGGACGAGTCCTTCTCTCTACCATCAAAACTACCGCGCGATCGAAAAACGCCCCGTACTTCTCCGAGCAAATCGTCAAAACAAGGCTGGTTGTCATTCGGATATGGAAAATGAAAGAACTAGAACGTCTGTATTTTGACCCCTCACACCCGGCTGGCTATGCAGGGGCAAGAAAGTTGAAAAAAGCCGCTCGAAAAGTGAGCTCTACAGTAATTGAGAACTGGCTAAGTGCACAGGATGCTTACACTTTACACAAACCTATACGGCGTAAATTTCTACGACTTCGGTACAACATTTCGAATATTGACGAACTCTGGGAAGCCGATTTAGTTGAGCTTGGCTCGATAAAGGAATATAACGACGAATTCCGTTACCTATTAGTAGTCATCGATGTTCTGAGTAAATTTGCATGGGTGATCCCACTCCGTAGTAAATCGACTAGTGACGTGGCCGACGGCTTCAAGCAGATTTTAGACTCTACCGAACGACGACCTGCTACCGTGCAGACCGACAAGGGTAAAGAGTTTGTTGGTGGTGCTTTTCAAAAACTCCTTGCCCAGAACGATATTCGTTTTCGAGTGACGCGTAACCCTGATATAAAAGCAGCTGTTGTTGAACGATTCAATCGTACTCTAAAAGACCGCATGTGGAGATATTTTACTCATAAAAACACGCATCGATACATCGATATCCTGGAAGACATCGTTAACTCGTATAATAATACTATACACTCGAGCATCAAAATGGCTCCGTCGGCTGTGACGCTCTACAACGCGGCTGAGGCCCGTGCGAATATTCAACGCATGCATCCTCCACACAGGGCGCGCAGACTGAAATTCAATAAGGATGATCTTGTACGCATAAGCAAGACAAAGGGTACCTTCGCTAAAGGGTACGAGGCTAACTGGAGCGAGGAGTTGTTCAAGATCAGACGCGTTTTACCTGGTTTACCGAACGTATATGAGTTGGAGGATCTTTCTGGAGAGGAGATTGACGGCTATTTTTATGAAGCGGAGCTGCAGCGTGTGACGGTGGACATTGAAAATACTGAGTTTCAAATTGATAAAATCATTCGCAGCAAGGGTCAGGGTCGCAGTAAGAAGGTTCTTGTCAGCTGGAAAGGTTACCCTGAAAAATTCAACAGTTGGATTCCGGCCACCAGTCTTCAGAGTCTTGCATCATAATGAAGTCGCAGTTCTACATAACACTACCTAGCAATAGCTCGATGCAGGTTTTCCCCGATAACAGGACCTGCTGCTATATTACACAACTACCACGGACGATCGAGCTCTCTGGCGAGTGGGAAGTCGCTATTGTTGAAATACAGTATCCTCTGACATACCTACATAGTAAGAAAGAGGTGTTGCCTCGTAAATTAGTTGCAAGCAAATATGGTGTAAATACTGTTAGCAATAGGATTACGAGTGGCGTTGACGCTTCGCAACCCCGCAATAAACCAGAGGTTATCATTGTACTGCCGGAAACCGGTCAAGAGGTCCAAGAGACCCCATCGCTCATGTTCGTCTATTGCGATATCATAGAACCACGTATCGTGGGAGACGTCTATGCTCCTCTTCTGCGTATACTACAGGTTAAACAAAGGGCCGACACCGTAGATGTGGAAGTGAAAACGTTTTCACCGCCGCACTATCTTCCTCTACTTCTTTCGAGCTTCCGGACCATCGAAATATCTATAAGAGACCACCAGGGTAAATCTATACCATTTGACCACGGGACATTGACAGTCACACTACACTTCAAGAAAATATACTAGTTCAATGCCAATATTAAGGATACCTGGAAGAACGGAATAATACTATGGCTCAGTACATAGAGTATTACGAATCACAAGTAGGTGGGGGAATCGATCGCGTTTACGCCGGTGCACCCAATCAGCGGGGCCATGGAATCGGTAGTTTTCTGGGCGGTCTATTTAGACGAGCTATCCCACTGTTGAAAAAAGGAGCCCGTGTACTCGGTAAAGAAGTTTTGCGCAGTGGTATGAATTTCGTGTCAGACCTAGACAATGACGTACCGTGGAGACAGGCGTTCCAAACACGCGCCAGCGAGACACACCAGAACTTGAAGCGGAAGGCCAAGGATGGACTTGAAAAGGTTATGAGAGGAGAGGGCTATAAACGCAAGTACGGGGGATCGTTGGGCCAGTCTGGACTTGTCCTTGCGCCGAGGCTATCGATAGCAGCTACTAAGTCTAAATCGCTTGGAAGTCGTAAAACCCCTACGAAGACAAAGAAAAAGAAAACGACCAAATCCTCTTCGAAGAAAAAGACAACTAGTACTAGGGGATCGTCCAGCAGAGGTAGAAAGAAAAAGTGTTGTAACAAAAGAGCCGTTACGGATATTTTCGGATCCTTGTAAAATCAAAACCTACAGTGAATAATCCTACCATTGCACACTACAAAAATGGCCTACCTTCATGCGCACTCCTGTGAATGCTTGAAATCCGAGCTGGATCTCTTCACTCTACCGCCTACACAGACATCTATCGAGGGTGGCCAATGGGTGCAGTACAAACCTGTGTCTGCGCTCACCGATGACTCACCGATTGAATTCGTCGTACCGGGTCAGGGTGATGAGTACTTAGATCTCTCACACACGATGCTCAGGGTATGTGCACGTGCAATAAGAATGAAGTCCGATTCATCCGTTACTGATTCGTCACGTGTAGCCCCTGTCAACAATTTTCTGCATACTATCTTTAATCAGGCGGATGTATATTTTAATCAAAAACTGGTTTCTCCGAGTAATAATTCATATGCGTACAGAGCATACATCGAGACTTTGTTAAATTACGGCGACGCAGCTAAAAAATCGCATCTCACTTCGGGCTTATGGTATTCTGATACACCCGGTTATTTTGAGGAAACCACGGGTGTTAACAATACGGGATTTAAAAGTAGAAATAAATATTTCGTTGATAACGGTTCTGTGGATATGCTCGGTCGTTTGCATTGCGATGTCTTCAATCAGGAAAAATTTCTGTTAAACGGAGTGGAGCTCCGATTGAGACTCGTCAGGTCCAGGGACGCCTTTTGCTTGATAGAAACTGGCGACTATCATAAACTGGAGATTACAGACGTGACCTTACTCATACGTCGTGTGAAAATTAGCCCCGGTATTCTGTTAGCACATGCACGAACCCTTGCCAAAACGACTGCGAAATATCCGATGACGCGCGTTGAGGTCAAGACAATGACAATACATAGCGGAGTGCAAGCCGAGACCCTCGATAATGTTTTCCTTGGCCAACTACCGAAACGTTTAATCATCGGATTTGTCGATAACAAAGCCTATAACGGAGATAAAAAACTTAACCCGTTCAATTTCTCGTCTTTCGGACTAAGCCACCTATCCTTATATATCGAAGGCACCCAGATTCCGTCAAAGCCTTTACAACCAAATTTCACGAACAACTTATTTGTGGATTCCTACAACACTCTGTTCACGGGTACCGGTATACATTTCCTCAACGAGGGGAACTCGATTCCTCGTGAGGATTATGAGGAGGGATACTGTCTCACGGCATTCGATCTTACCCCTGATCTCTCAGCCAGTGATAACGGTCATTGGAACCTCATCAAGCATGGCAGTGTCCGAATCGAAACGCGTTTTGAGCAGGCTCTGACTACGACTATAAATTGTATCGTCTACGCAGAATTCGATAACGTGATTGAGATTGATTCTATGCGTCAGGTCATCACAGATTTTGGTAATTAGAAATGATAACGAACAGATGGCCTGTACAAGACATGCTTCTACTTGTTTAGAGCCAACCTGTAGGTGAATACACCCGACGCTAGGGAAAATACCTGAGGGTCATAAACCATGCTCAGACCCGTTTGAACCGGCAAACGGTTTTCGATACAGGCATAGGTATTCCCCTTCGGTAGTGGGAGGTAGTGACCATCATAAAACAGAAGACCTTAAATACTTCCAAGCATACTCCCAATAGTTTAGTTCGCTACTTCTGCTTGAAACGTTCGCATTCATTCCTGTCGCGTGTATTTCGAAAAACCAAAACCATGCATTACATTATCGATATACAGGGCTGTTACGGTAATAACGGTCAGTTTCTACCAAAAGAAGTTGCTGTCGTGACGTACATGTATGACACCGCGTCTCACTGGCTAATCAAACCACCGCACGTGTTTTCCGAACTCTGTACGAAACAACAGATACAGAATAACGTTCTAACTCGCAAACATCACGGTATAGAATGGTTCGAAGGCAATGTGAGTCTTGAGGATTTGAAAGCGGATCTACGCTCTCTTACGCGTAAGGCGATGAACATTTTCACCCGCGGTGCACAAAAAGCTAAATTCCTTGAAGATGTGATGGCACGTGAAATCATTAATCTGGAAGGCGGAGAGTGGGAATCACCAGCATTCAAAGATATGGTAATGGACAGATCATGCATCCTACATTCGGGTAACCGAAAGAACTTCACCTGCGCATTGACCAACGCATTGAAGCTGAAGAAATGGCTGGAGCCGTACGAATTATCAGATCGCATTGTGACATCGTTTTCGTTCTCTATCAAATCGTTGAACGCGCATATTCAACCAGAATTTTCGAAAAAACCTGTGAAGAAGGATACAACAGATTTCGTGGGTATTAACAAGTGTGGTGACTCGTGGCAGGAGCGGGAAAACAAGAGGTTACGCGAGAGGACAGTGTCATCATTTGCTCCCATTACCAAATCCTCGACATCGCCTGATGAACCAGAATGCTGCGAGAGGTCAGATCCAGGCTACGACGAGATTGATGACTGTTCAACATCAAGCAACAGTGATAATTACTTCAGTACCTAGTCAACCAGGTTACAGGATGGACAGTCTTCAAATCTACAAAGCGTTGGAGATGATACCTGCCCGTTCTAGGGGAGTGTTTCCAGCCGACCAGATACCCCTGAGATGGTCATATCCAGCTGTTATCATAGCGAACACGGATGAGCATACCAAACCAGGATCTCATTGGGTTGCCTTTTATGTGCCAGACTCTTACAACGGAATATACTTCGACAGTATGGGTATGCCACCACTCATACCGCATTATCTACGTGCCCTGCGACGAAACTGCACATCCTACCGATGGAATGACAAACAACTACAGAGTTTTTCATCCCGTGTATGCGGACAATTCTGCATTATGTTCCTGCACCATATGAGTCAGGGTTTCACACTTGAACAATTTACAAATATTTTCACTGAGAATCTCGAGTCGAATGATAAAGTGGTCGAATCCTTCTACAGATGTATAAGCCGCAAGTCTAAAGACATGTGTTCTAAAAATGAAACCTGTGTGCTCGAATGTATTCAACACTGCTCGCCGTGTAAACATTAAAGTTTGAGCATTTAGCATAAGAAACGACTGTTCTTTCTCTAGAATAAGCCTTAACATAATTAGTTGTAATTTTTATACGCAATACTGTTAAATAAATCTTAGTTATAAGCTTGAACCTTTTTTTAGTAAACATAAGTTTGGATCTTTACCTTTATAAATATTAAATGATATGAATAAACAACCATTATAACAATATTCACCTGTGCGTTTTTTACCAACCCTATCCTTTCCCTACATTCACCATATATATTTATTTCCATTCGATAAGTATACATAAGTTTTCTTAGATTAGGATCGATGAAATTCTCTTAGGTTAGGATAGTTGAAATTAACTCAGGTTAGGATTGAAAAAAAAAGAAAAAAAAAGAAAAAAAAAGAAAAAAAAAGAAAAAAGAGGAAAAGAAAAGGAAAAGAAAAGGGGGAAAAAAAGGAAAAGAAAAGGAAAAAAAGGGGAAAAAAAAGTAAAAAAAAGGGGAAAAAAAAGTAAAAAAAAGGGGAAAAAAAATTAAAAAAAAAGGGGAGGGGAGGGTCATAAACGGTATACTGCACCCTCTCTACTAAAGTCTTTATACGGTAATCTGGATGCGCAGTTCGAAGTGCGCGACAGATCGCACCATAACCCCACTCTTCGTCTAGTGAATCTCAACAGACGTCAACGTGACTTTTCATGCCTATTTCGAAAAAAATACAGTATGGGGCGCACCCGTAAACCATTTTTGACTCGAATAATGATTTCAGAACTCGCTTCCGGCTCGCCTTTAGCTCGTCCTGAAATCATTATTCTCGCCGAAAAACACTTGGTTTACGGGCATGCCACATAATATACTATTTTTTGAAGAAAAAAAAGTATTTTCGTCCGTCATCGTCGCACGCGAAAACATTTAGAATTGAACACAGAATTTTTGGTAATTTTTCAAGAATTTTCGAAACGTTGGAACATTGTGTTCCGTCTTATCAAAATGTTGAAAGTGCTGAAAAAAAAGAAGCAATAATGATCCCATCATGGGAGGGGTGTCAAAATGATCGAAATAAAAAATAATATTTTTGAGAATTTTTCGAGATTTTTAAAAAATGCCGTTTTCAAAATGGGTTTGAATAATCATTGAAAATTAACGGTTGGAGGGAAAAATCTGAAAAAATTCAGCAGTGCTTTTTCGAGATCGTAGAATCGTATAAAAAATCGTGAAGCGAATCAAAAATGGTGAGGGAAAAACATTGGTCGAGTTCACGTGGAATTCCCTATTCCCCCTATTTCCCTATTCCCTATTTTACTATACATAATGAATACGTTAGCGAGTATAATATGATTATACAGGGTGTCCAAACTAACTATGTCACCCCGACGGGTGGTGATAGGGGGGACCTTAACTAACATTTTCGATGTAGATAAGACGGAACCCATGTCCGGAAAGTTAACGTTACCTTGATGAGAGGGATTCAGAGTTTTCGGCGAACGCCTGCAACGCTCGCTCACAGGCGCGGCGAAATCCTCGAGGATTCAGACATAATCCAAGTCTAATTCAACTATTTATTATCAACATAAAGAATCTATCACAGTTTTACAAATATCACAGAAAAGAGGTATTTTCGCCGTTCATTTCTACAAAAAACAACTGTCATGATTGTGTTGTTTTGTTTTTGTTTGTCGAGTCAAAGAAATGTGATAATGCAACTTGGTTGTTTTTTGTAGAAATGAACGGCGAAAATACTTATTTTCTGTGATATTTGTAAAACTGTGATAGATTCTCTATGTTGCTAATAAATAGTTGAATTAGACTTAGATTATTTCTGAATCCTCGAGGATTTCGCTGCGCCTGTGAGCGAGCGTTGCAGGCGTTCGCCGAAAACTCTGAATCCCTCTCATCAAGGTAACGTCAACTTTCCGGACATGGGTTCCTACATCGAAAATGTTAGTTAAGGTCCCCCCTATCACCACCCGTCGGGGTGACATAGTTAGTTTGGACACCCTGTATGATAAAACATTTATAAGTATACGTATAACCCACGCACGCGAGTAGTCGATAATTAACGTTTAATCACAATATCTATAACCATCCAATTCGCATTTTCCGAACATATATTTACATATCGATGGCTGGGCGGAAGAAGAGCCTATCTCAAAAATACTGCGAAGAAGAGCCTAACTCGGAAAAAGCGCGCAGAAGCGCCTATCTCAGAAAAACCGTGAAGAAGAGCTTATCTCACAAAAACATTTCCATTTCAAAATTTTGTAGTGGTACCCCTACAAAATACATTTACACATTGCAGTAAACGAGATAGTGGTAGTGAAGCGAACCTAATTTTTGAATAATTGCAGTCGCCGCTTGCAGGGGTATCACTACGAAATTTTCAAAGCGAACTGTTATGTGAGATAAGCTCTTCTTCACGGTTTTTCTGAGATAGGCGCTTCTGCGCGCACTTTCCGAGTTAGGCTCTTCTTCGCGGTATTTCTGAGATAGGCTCTTCTTCCGCCCAGCCATCGATATCATCATTGCCATCCCCGAGGAAACCGACCTGAACGAACGAACCGCGTACCGAGGAAAGAAAAAACATTGCCAAAACCACGTGGTTGGGGATTCCTGGAGGTGGTCATCCCCGAGGAAACCGACCTGGAACGCGAGAGCCGCGGGTCGCGAGTCCTGGACGTCGTAGTCCCTGAGGAAAACGACCTGGGGCGCGAGAACCACGTGTCGCGACTCCCGGACATCGTAATCCCCGAGGAAAACGACCTGGAACGCGAGAACCGCGGGTCGCGAGTCCTGAACGTCGTAATCCCCGAGGAAAATGACCTGGGGCGCGAGAACCACGTGTCGCGACTCCTGAGCATCGTAATCCCGGAGGAAAATGACCTGGAAAGTAACGAGGCCTCGGAATTCAAATCAGAGAATATAGTAGCACACATATAACGAATCAAAATTCAAAATAACGAACTAAATTTCAAAAATTCGGAACATCCGAACATCCGCCACGTACTTTATTATTATTATTATTTTTTTTTTTCCCTGTACGCAGTTCGTGGTTCCTGTGTCTCAAGTCGGTTTCTTCCGGGATGACCACCTCCAGGAATCCTCAACCACGTGGTTTTGGCAATGTTTTTTCTTTCCTCGGTACGCGGTTCGTTCGTTCAGGTCGGTTTCCTCGGGGATGGCAATGATGATATCGATGGCTGGGCGGAAGAAGAGCCTATCTCAGAAATACCGCGAAGAAGAGCCTAACTCGGAAAGTGCGCGCAGAAGCGCCTATCTCAGAAAAACCGTGAAGAAGAGCTTATCTCACATAACAGTTCGCTTTGAAAATTTCGTAGTGGTACCCCTGCAAGCGGCGACTGCAATTATTCAAAAATTAGGTTCGCTTCACTACCACTATCTCGTTTACTGCAATGTGTAAATGTATTTTGTAGGGGTACCACTACAAAATTTTGAAATGGAAATGTTTTTGTGAGATAAGCTCTTCTTCACGGTTTTTCTGAGATAGGCGCTTCTGCGCGCTTTTTCCGAGTTAGGCTCTTCTTCGCAGTATTTTTGAGATAGGCTCTTCTTCCGCCCAGCCATCGATATGTAAATATATGTTCGGAAAATGCGAATTGGATGGTTATAGATATTGTGATTAAACGTTAATTATCGACTACTCGCGTGCGTGGGTTATACGTATACTTATAAATGTTTTATCATACAGGGTGTCCAAACTAACTATGTCACCCCGACGGGTGGTGATAGGGGGGACCTTAACTAACATTTTCGATGTAGGAACCCATGTCCGGAAAGTTGACGTTACCTTGATGAGAGGGATTCAGAGTTTTCGGCGAACGCCTGCAACGCTCGCTCACAGGCGCAGCGAAATCCTCGAGGATTCAGAAATAATCTAAGTCTAATTCAACTATTTATTAGCAACATAGAGAATCTATCACAGTTTTACAAATATCACAGAAAATAAGTATTTTCGCCGTTCATTTCTACAAAAAACAACCAAGTTGCATTATCACATTTCTTTGACTCGACAAACAAAAACAAAACAACACAATCATGACAGTTGTTTTTTGTAGAAATGAACGGCGAAAATACCTCTTTTCTGTGATATTTGTAAAACTGTGATAGATTCTTTATGTTGATAATAAATAGTTGAATTAGACTTGGATTATGTCTGAATCCTCGAGGATTTCGCCGCGCCTGTGAGCGAGCGTTGCAGGCGTTCGCCGAAAACTCTGAATCCCTCTCATCAAGGTAACGTTAACTTTCCGGACATGGGTTCCGTCTTATCTACATCGAAAATGTTAGTTAAGGTCCCCCCTATCACCACCCGTCGGGGTGACATAGTTAGTTTGGACACCCTGTATAATCATATTATACTCGCTAACGTATTCATTATGTATAGTAAAATAGGGAATAGGGAAATAGGGGGAATAGGGAATTCCACGTGAACTCGACCAATGTTTTTCCCTCACCATTTTTGATTCGCTTCACGATTTTTTATACGATTCTACGATCTCGAAAAAGCACTGCTGAATTTTTTCAGATTTTTCCCTCCAACCGTTAATTTTCAATGATTATTCAAACCCATTTTGAAAACGGCATTTTTTAAAAATCTCGAAAAATTCTCAGTAGTAATATCACAAGACCTTCAAAATTATCGGATATTTCCCGATTGTTTTGCTGCGTGGCATCGAGAGGGCTAAGCTTTGCAGATCTAAAATCACGAGCGCGCAGCGCGAGGGATTTTTGTGCAAAACTTGGCCCATTCGTTGCCACGCAGGATCAAAACATGAGGGAAATAACCGATTCATTTTGAAGGTCGAGTGGTATTCGACGGATTATTTTTCGCATTCGAATTTGGCCAAGCAGAGAGCGGCAGGCTAGAAAAAATTAGAAATTATTTACGAAGTTCATGACTTTTATCGCGGTATTTGACAGTTATAAAAACATTTGCAAAGCTAGAGGTAAATTATCAAAAGCTATGGGTAAATTATCAGTATAATAACGAATTGGGATGTCCTTCACATCATCAAATACCGCGCTCTGATTGGCCAGAATCCGAGTGCTAAAAATAATCAAAAATATTATTTTTTATTTCGATCATTTTGACACCCCTCCCATGATGGGATCATTATTGCTTCTTTTTTTTCAGCACTTTCAACATTTTGATAAGACGGAACACAATGTTCCAACGTTTCGAAAATTCTTGAAAAATTACCAAAAATTCTGTGTTCAATTCTAAATGTTTTCGCGTGCGACGATGACGGACGAAAATACTTTTTTTTTCGAAAAATAGTATATTATGTGGCATGCCCGTAAACCAAGTGTTTTTCGGCGAGAATAATGATTTCAGGACGAGCTAAAGGCGAGCCGGAAGCGAGTTCTGAAATCATTATTCGAGTCAAAAATGGTTTACGGGTGCGCCCCATACTGTATTTTTTTCGAAATAGGCATGAAAAGTCACGTTGACGTCTGTTGAGATTCACTAGACGAAGAGTGGGGTTATGGTGCGATCTGTCGCGCACTTCGAACTGCGCATCGAAACTGCCGTATAAAGACTTTATACGGCAGCTTTGGAATGCGCACTTCGAACTGCGCATCCAGATTGCCGTATAAAGACTTTATATGGCAGTTCTGAAACCAACCGTATAAAGTGACACTTTCTGGATCGAAAACAGGCGTCAAAAACATTCAGAATTGAACACAGAACACAGAATCTGATTTGATTATATACGCCGATAGAAGAATTTCTTAACCGTTGGTGAATACATTTATTTGGAAATATTGAAAAAAATTTTTTTTTGAATATGAATAAATATTTTTATGTGTCATAGGCCGTAAAACCGCGATTTTAACCTCGCTTCGCTCGGTTTAAACGCGGTTTTTGGCCTGGACACATAAAATTCTGTATGCCATACGGCCGAAAAAGTATTTTCTGACGAATTTCATCATAATCCTCGCTTTCGGCTCGGATTATAAACTCAAATTCGTCGGAAAATACTTAATCGGCCTAGTGACATAATGTACTATACAACGTTTAAGTAATCATTTTTGTGCACAAGAAATATTCATCAACCGGACAAAAAAAAGTATAAATCGATCTACTGTACCGACAATGGTTTTTTTTCTCTGTGTTATATTTAGTTTTTTTTCTGCGTATTTATTGGCGGATCAGTACTGCAGTAGATAGATTTACAGCAAAATGGTAGCTTCATTTTCCGGCGACGAATAAAAAAATGAATCGATTAAAAAAAATGAACTGAATAAATAAATAAACAAAAATGAATAAATAAAAACCTATAAAAGCTGACCCATGACTCGATTTAAATATTTTTCATATTTCACCGCGCCATTTTGGATCCGCCATTTCGAATTTCATATTTTTGACACCAAATTTGAAATCAGCGGACCCAAAAACCTATTCAAGCTGACCCGTGACTGGATTTAAACTTTTTTTTATGTTTTACAGCCGCTATTTTGGATCCGCCATTTTGAATTTTGAATTTCTCCAAATCTGATTAAATGATACTGGGTTTTCTGATAAGATTCCTATAGGAATTAGATTTTTTTCGCATTTATTGACGGTGCGCCAAAATTCTGAATAAAGGGCAGTGAAAACGCCATGTTCATCAAATACAAAACTTCAGAGGCTTTGCGGCACGTGTTAAAATTGAGATAAAAAGCTCAAATTTGGAGGGTGTTTTTTTTTAATTATTTGGAACCCTTCTAGGGGGCGAAGAAATCTGAATTCGAAAATGACCAAAATAAGGACCACTCTAATACATATATTCATCATAAAACGTCGAAGAGTTACTATTTGAATCAAATATAGCGCGTTTAAGGGGGGGGTTTACCCAATCAGTTACCGATTTGTCTATTTTCTCCTAAACGGGGTAATCAATCGACTTGTCCTTTCGGCAGCCGATGTTTGATGAGTAATGAGTTCGAATTGGTACGTTTGATCGGATGAAATCGGGATTTTTTATTTTTTTTCGATCGAAAAGTGTTGGCGTGCCATTTATTGCGACTTATATCAAAGCCCACGCATCAAACATGTAAAATCGAGCTCTGTCGCCCGATTCTGTGAGGGATTCTGAACAGAACCATCCCAAAACATCTTTGTTTTCGACAACGATTCAGGAGACGCTTGGATTCCACGTTTTTGTGGTAATTTTTGCGATTGTCAGAGGCTGGGGGCGGCCATTGCCGCTACAGCTGCTGCAGCTGCTGATATAGGCTGTGTTCCAACTTGTAAGGTTGTACACTTACACTCACCCTTTGCCTGCGCACCAAGCGTATGCCTGCGCCAATGGTTGCGCATTTTAGCGAGCTCTGGCGGAGATGTACTTGACTAGGGTTAATTTGAAATTCGGACGATTCAATTCGCTAATGATTCTGTGAAGCAATAATATTGTTGAAGATTCGTTGATTTGGAGGTCTAATGATTGCTTAACGTCAATCAATACCTTTAATTAATAAAAAAAACATCATTTTTGGTATCATAGCCGTAAAATTCGATTTTACGGCCCGTTTTCAGTCCGTAATAGTACATTATATCATCAGGCCAATTAAGTATTCCGCGACGAATTTGAGTTTATAATCCGAGCCGAAGGCGAGGATGATAATGGAATTCGTCAGAAAATACTTTATGCGCCGTATGGCATATACAATTTTTTGTAACACATGCACAAAAAGTGCCTGTTTTTGTGCCTCTGAAGTGTGGCAAAAGTGGGGTATTTTAGTAAGGCATGAGGAAAATATACCGCGCATGCGTCAATCGGCTTCATCTGCTTTTATGATACGCTAGTTACTTTTGCGCACACTTTTTTAACACTATAGTTACTTTTGCGCACACTTTTTTGACACTCTAGTTACTTTTTTCTACCGACGCGCCATCTGACGAGATAGAAGTAAGTCGACGTTCAGTCGAAACTTCAGAGGCACAAACAGGCAGTTTTTGTGCATTCTTTACAAAAAGTATTATGTGATACTCGTCCAAGAAAGCAGACGCTTGACGAAAGGCGTGAAGTTGCCAGGGGCCTTATTCTGACTTTATATCACGCTGATACAGTGATACAGTGAAAACTCGGTAGAGTTCGATACAAGTGATTGCACGGATATAAAATTAAACTACTACCGTTTTCATAAACGTTGGCTCTCCCACAATTTTTCCTTAGGCTGGATTTTCATGGCAGTAAATTGCTGCTGTAGCAAGCGGCGCTATTCGTTGTTGATCACGTGGTTACCAGCAACTACGTGATCAACAACGAATAGCGCCACTTGCTGCCGCAGCAATTCACGTCATGAAAATGCAGTCTGATTTTCAAAATTCGACATGAGCCGATCAGTTTTTCTCGAAAATTTCATTGTATACGTCGCAATTAGATCAATTTTGAATGATTCATTGTTCACGGAATATGACAGTACAGTAGAATCTCGTTTATCCGGCCTTCGATCAACCGAGTCTCCGCGTTATCCGAGAATACGGAAAAACTCGAATAAAACGGATGGTGCCGCTATGCCTATGCTGTACGCGCGAAGTATTTTGCGATCGCTACTATGGTGCTTATACATATTAGGGTGGTCCTTATTTGGGGGTCGGACGAATTTCAATTCAAACGCCCCCTGAAACGGTTCCAAATAATGAAAAAAAAAATGTGTTAAATTTTCAATTTTTTATTTTAATGGGAACACATGCCCCAACGAGCTTTTGATTTTTTAATTTTTTTTTCTCGTCAAATTCATTGCTGACGGATAGAAATTCATGGGAACAAATGATATATGCTCTGAAATGCAAATTGGTTATGTAAAAATATAAACAATTGGCAGGTCAGACATTTTTGTCACATTCTACAACAGAATTGATCAAAAACCATGGAGAAAACTAAATTTTTAGTAGCAAATTATTTATATTTTTGTACGAAAAATTCGAATCTAGCCACGAATAATATTTTCCAGCACACAAATTCCTTTTTGGAACACATGCACGATTTTCGCGTTTTTTTGCTAAGTCGAGCAGCGGGCGTTTTTGAGTTTTTATCGCCCGCTACTCAAGCATAAACGGGCAATAATAAACTGAAACGCAAGCTAAATTATTTTTCAATATTCTCAAAAAAATGATCAACAATGAAGAAAAAAACGCGAAAATCGTGCTGTTACAAAAAATATGGTGTGCACCAAGGGCTAAGTGGGCTTTTTGGCCTTGTGTGGTTGCAGTACTCGTCTTCGGCTCGCAGATGCACTCGTCTTCGACTCGTGCTAGCTCACCTCCGACTCGTACCGCAAACTCCACACTCGGTCTAAAAAAGCCCACTTTACGCTCTTGGTACACAATATACTATTTTATTGATAAAATAAGCAAAAGATCAAGATCAGTTGAATGACAGCAAATTATACAGACGGGTTTACAGATTTTTGCGAAAGGTTTGTTTACGGAAATGTGGATACATTTTCCTATGTTCCGAAACAATTCGCATAATAAACTGTTTTTGTTGTTGATTTTTTTTTTTTTTACTCCTTTTTTCAACCACAAATGTAATTTTTTTCTAAGAATTTCTATCCGTCAGCAATTTGACGAGAAAAAAAAATTAAAAAATCAAAAGCTCGTTGGGGCATGTGTTCCCATTGAAATAAAAAATTGAAAATTTAACACATTTTTTTTTTCATTATTTAGAACCGTTTTAGGGGGCGTTTGAATTGAAATTCGTCCGACCCCCAAATAAGGACCACCCTAATACATATGTATATTAGGGTGGTCGTTAGAACGGGAAAAAAAATAAATATCCCTCTACGCCCCCCAAATCGACTACAAATAAATCAAAACTCATCCTGTAATTTTTTCAGATTTTTATTTCAACGCTTGACCCTTGACCACAGAGGATGAACTTCTCCATTTGAAATACACGGGGTTTCGCGGTCCTTTCATTTATTATTCCACTGTAGGTCTAATTATGAATATAAAAATCTGAAATTCTTACAGATTGGTCCACGAGAATGCTTCTCTGTGGAGAAAAAATGGCCACTCCCCTGCCCTCCCAATTTTGTATGGTTCATCCCATGCCAATGTGATCATTTTTTTTTTTTTTTCTCCAATTTCATCGAATGTTGCTAAAAAACATTGGAAATATATGTTTCCCAATGTTTTTCGGTTTTTTCACATTTCGTATGGGATATTCCGACATTATTTTCCGAAAGTTTTTTTTTTTAATGTTTTTACAATTCCATCGAATGTTTTCCAAAAACATTAAAAATATGTTTCCCGATGTTTCTCGGTTTTCCCACATTTTGTACGGAAGTGGTTTTCGGTGTGCTTTTGCAGCATTTTCGTTTTTCTTTTTTTTTTTTTTTTTATTTAGCAAATTTTTTTGTTAACGTCATCCATGTAATTTTTGAATGAAGTCAACTCTTTTATTATAGATTTTTTTTCGCAAAAGAAATCAAGAAGGAGTTACAAAGTCAACTTTCGCATTATAATCGATTATTCCCTTTACCTCAAGTCCGTATGATATTGGATAATGTCGGAATATCCCGTACGAAATGTGAAAAAACCGAAAAACATCGGAAAACATATATTTCCAATGTTTTTGAGCAACATTCCATGAAATTATAGAAAAAAAAAAAATCACCACATTGGCATGGGAGGAACCATATAAAATTTTGAGGGTAGGGGGGTGGCGATGTTTTTCCACAGAGCAGCATTTCCGTAGACCAATCTGTGAGAATTTCAGATTTTTATGTCCATAATTAGACCCACAGTGAAATAATGACTGAAAAGATCACGAAACCCCGTGTATTTTAAATGGAGAAGTTTATCCTCTGTGGTCAAGGGTCAAGCGTTGAAATAAAAATCTAAAAAAATTACAAGATGAGTTTTGATTTATTTGGAGTCGATTTGGGGGGCGTAGCGGAATTTTTTTTTCTAACGACCACCCTAATGTATATACTTTTGTGATTAAATTTCATTCTACAGCTTCAAATATATAAAAAATGATTTAAATTTTCGAATTTTTCACAGCTATCGTGTTATCCGAGTTTTCGCTCATCCGAGGTACCTCCTACCCACATTACCTCGGATAAACGAGGTTCTACTGTAATCGGATTTTTATATCTAGTTGTGATTTATTTAGTCAATTACTTATATTAACTACTTACTATTGAAGTCGGACTTTATTGGACAACAAATTTTTTTATTTTTTAATTTTTTTTTTAATTTAATCATTTCTATTTTTTTTATTTTATTTCTTATTTTTTTTATTTTACTTTATAAAGGTTGTAAATTTTGAAGTGTAGTGAAGCCACCCTTTTATGAACTTAATAATTTTTCGGATAAGAAAAAATCGTGCAACAAATTCGAAGGTCTGAAACTTTTGACAAAGATACTTACGAATGCATTAATTCAAAACGATTGAGCTATCCATAATAACGTATTTTACACAAGTGTTTCTAAAATTACTAATAGCAATGTATTTATTCAAAATGAGTAGAATAAAAAACGACACATTAGATACTTTTATCTTTAAAGAATAAACAATCAATTTGCTGAAATTAGGCCTTACGGATTATAGATCCCATCTATTATATTACACCTATATATCATCTATTCTTAACAATCCCAAGTAGAGTTTTACAATTGGCCCACTACTGGGCAAGTACCGCAGCCGACGTTATGAGTGCAGGCCCAGCGATGGCTGCCAGCACTGGGGGAATACTGGGAATTAGTCGGTATGATAAGCTCGGACCAACATAGGCTAACAGCATTGGGCCAGTATAAATTAGCATCATTGAACCAGTCTTGCAAATCAGCATTGCCCCAATACTGTACGTGAATGTATTATTAATTAATATTAATATTAATTAATTATTAATATTATTATTAATTATTATTAATTCAATATTATTCCGAAGTAGACATTCATGAATTCTGGTAGATATTTTGTATAGGTTTATTACGTGGAATTCCCCATGGTTACATTTTTTTTAAATCTTAATAAAATATTAAATTCAATTTTGGTGTGTGCTAGCCCCTATGATTATTCTGGCGCTGCATTTTGCGGTGCTGCTGCGTTATTAACTCTCCCTTTACGACCTCCCTCCCTATCACCAGATCCAGAGAGCCATCGGCTCATCTTGGATATAATATCCTCCTTCGATGCCTCATATTTCGTGGAAAGAACGTCTGTAATGACAAAACACATTTTACCATTTTTATTTTTTTTTTATTTTTATTTTTAAGTTTTAGTGTCAAACTTTTTCCCATATGAGTTGCAATTAGGTAACCGCATAAACTCACCTAATATGCATTTGTAGGTCTGTGTTGCGCTGAAATTACGCTTTCCTTCTCCCTTTTTTTTCCTTCCACAGGCACTATACTCCAGTTGAACGTTCTTTCCAATGATATTCTTTAAAATCTTTCCAAGTCCTGCTTTGTAGTCAATGACCCCGTAGCAGCATGACTTTACGATATGGTTCTACAGAAATTCACACATTTTTTTCGTGATTTCACCTCTTCATATATCAAAAACATAAATACCAATTGGGAGGAATCACTATGTTTCGCGGTGGAATCGACAGTTTCTTATTTGGTTGCAAATCACCACTATCGTCAGAATCAGAAAATAATTTTCGTTTCTTCTGAAGATCTCTATATTTTTTCACAGAATAATACGATTTTGACATGGTAACTAGGTTATATATCTTATATATCCACGATGAAAATTCGAGGCTATAAACAAATGCGCGTGTATGGTTCTTGTTCTTGTGTTTCTTTCCTTTTTATACGTGAGAAGATCAAAACAATATTTGTATGAGATCAAAAAAATATTAATACTAATTTTAATAGGCCCTTTTTGTAAAAATTAAAATTAAAAAAATGTAGAAACAAAGATTTTTTCTTCTCTTTTTGTTGAATTTTATGGGATTTTCTGAAGTTTTTGAAAAAGAAGAAAAAGATTGTGACAAGAAAACACCTTTAAAAGTTTGAAAAAAATCTGTGATCTGGAGGCCTAATACTCTCTTCATTGTTAGTCAATAATAATAACATCACGGCTTTTTTGTATTGGACCCAGGCGTGGCGTCCTATACTTGCCCGATATATTAAATGAGTACTGGCCCAGTGCCGTTATTAACACGCTACCAGTAATGGGCCAACGTTGATTTACATTTGTTGATTTCTGGTGCAGTGCCAGTATTGGCCCGTATTACCAACTTCGGCAAACTCTACTTGGGAATCAATGGGTAATTTCCCATCAATCCCATCTTTCTATACTTGATCTAAATTGAGGTTAACCTAACCCAAATCATATAGGTAAATTATTTCGAACATCTATCGCTCAATAATCTTACGTATTGAGCACTTTGGATTGTCAATTTTATAAGCGATTCCTTACCACGCTATAAAATAGACGTGATAGACTACTTTGTCCGAGTATATCACTGTTATTTAGCTTTTCATCTAGTGAGAAATTTCATTACGATTGAATCGCGTTTGTCACGACTACAATTTGGTAAAATACCTAAAAACATCAGCTTCGCGCATGCGCATTGCGAGTTTATTTTCCCTATATCACTGTATCACCGCGTGATAAAAAGTCAGAATAAGGCCCCAGCACTCGCCTTCAGCTCGTGCGGCCAACTTCACAGCCTTCGTCAAAAGTCCGCTTTCTTGCACTTGTATCACAAAGTACTATTATGTGTCTATGCCAAAAACCGCGTTTGAACCCAGCAAAGCGAGGTTAGAATCGCGGTTTTTCGGGCCTAGACACATAAAATGATTTTTCACGGACGTAGGTCCGTGAAATAATTATTTTACGTACGTAGATCCATAGAATGAACAATTTCTAAAATCAGCCATTTTTCAATGATAAATTATTTATCTCGGTTATTTTTCAATAACAAAACTTTTTCCATCAGTTGACAACACTAATAAAAAACATTTAGTTTGGATTCACGTGTATTTTTTATTCATTTATGCATTTATTCTTTCCTTTATTTTTTTCTTTTTTTTTCTTTATTTATTCTTTCCAATGCGCAACCATTGGCGCAGGCATACGCTCGGCGCGCAGGCAAAGGGTAAGTGTAAGTGTACAACTTTACAAGTTGGAACACAGCCATAATGCGGTGGTCCCCAGAACACCCGTGAGATGTCACCATAAAAGTATACTATACTATAGTAAAAGGATGAAGTTCAGATGGGCGCGTGGCGACATCTCACGGGCGTTCTGGGAACCACCGCGTTATATCAGCAGCTGTAGCGGCAATGGCCGCCCCCAGCCTCTGACAATCGCGAAAATTACCACAAAAACGTGGAATCCAAGCGTCTCCTGAATCGTTGTCGAAAACAAAGATGTTTTGGGATGGTTCTGTTCAGAATCCCTCACAAAATCGGGCGACAGGGCTCGATTTTACATGTTTGATGCGTGGGCTTTGACATAAGACGCAATAAATGGTACGCCAACACTTTTCGATCGAAAAAAAATAAAAAATCCCGATTTCATCCGATCAAACGTACCAGTTCGAACTCATTACTCGTCAAACATCGGCTGCCGAAAGGACAAGTCGATTGATTACCCCGTTTAGGAGAAAATAGACAAATCGGTAACTGATTGGGTAAACCCCCCCCTTAAGGTTGTTGTCGTGCGACAGTCCGACCCAAAACTTAAAACCCATAATATTCGTACTAGTCAGCGACAATGTATGGCTCTGTGAGAGTGAGAGCCAGGAGATATCCACTCGAGAGCAAGAGAGATACGCGCCGCTTCATGTTTCAGTTTTAACTATAAAATCCAAACGAGACGGTCGAAAATGCTGAATGATAAATCAAACGATTCAGAAGATGACAATTTACCACTAGATATTTTTTTTATCAAAAAATTTCGAGTTGTTCGTTTTTTAATAATTAAAACCGGTGAATTTGCATTTAAACACATTAAAATTCGAAAAAATTCAAAACTTTTTATCTCGAGTTTGAGACGGTCAATTGCGATCATCCTAGGCTTATTTTGTAGCTAATTATTGGAGCTATTTACGATAAAAAATTCAAAAAACATTGTCGAAAAAAAAAGTTACAGGCCAACAACCTTAATATTGTACTTATTGTGTCAAATGACTTGAAATTTGCACAATGTCTATGTTTTGAGATGGCAAACATGTGTGTTAAACCTCATTTGAAAATAGCAATTGGTTCAGATGGGCAGTTTTCAGTATCTCCTACCCTTAAGAGAAGCAGCTTATGGAATCAATTCATGTACATGTCATTGAAGGGCAACATTCGTGTCCCCGATGGGCAAATAGACTTCAAACAATGGCTTCTGCGAGCCGCAACATTTTTGTTGACATAATATATCCGACATTTTATATCAAACTTAAAAAAATATATGTTAGCGCAAAAAACAAATATGTCGCATATATTTTTCGTATATATATATTTCCGTGCGGGGTAGGGGAGAGAGGGGGAATGGCGGTCACTTAAGCAGAAATTGCAATAACTGGGGAAATGACGATCGGAAAAAAGTCAGTTATATAGGATATGGTGGAAAATTTCATCCACACTGACTGCTATGAACGGTATTCAGATCTTCGACAAACTCCACATGCTAACTTCACATCACTGGAAAATGAAATCGACCGGCATTACCCGACCTAGTCGTTCAACGACTAGGTCGGGTAATGCCGGTCGCCACAAAATGCATTGACGGTCAAAGTGGGGTAATGGTTCACACACACACACACACACACACACACACACACACACACACACACACACACGAAAATCTTGTGAAAATTGGTTTAACCGAAAATATTTATACTTTGATTTATTTTTTATTTTTTTATTTTTATTTTTTTTTATTTTTGTTTTTATTTTTATTTTCATTTTTCTACCTGGATAGCATGACCGGCATAACCCCAACACGTCGAATCAGCTTTGACTTGTTGTTTCAATCACAAAATATATTATAATCAAAAATTATTAATATGTAAAATTAAGAGAAAGGCTGAATTAACCACCCCGTCATATTATTTGTTACGTAAATGTGACAAAAATGCAACATATCTCTTATAAATCGTATCCAAAAAATTAGAGTGGCACTACCACATAACTACCGATTGTCACGAAGAGCTGAAACCTTGAACCAAGATGACAAGCTCGATGCCAGTAGTCTGTATCTGCATCCTCTACGTGGTAGCAGTAGAGTCGTTATTTTCAAATGCATAGAATATGAGATATTGACATGACCGCCATTACCCGCATGACCGCCATTCCCCCTCCCTCCCCTAAGTCAATCGATTCAGTGGCAAACGAACAATAATGATAACGAAATATCGAACATGACTAGCTGCTAATCCTGTTTATCTGGACATAAGCGCTACAAAAATTAGCTGCTAAAACCTCGTCTGGGCATGAGCGCTACAAAAATTAGCTGCTAAAACCTCGTCTGGGTATGAGCGCTACAAGAACTAGCTGCTAAAACCTCGTCTGGGTATGAGCGCTACCAGCGCCGGACTTACTTATAGGCCCGAGAGGCTCGGGCCTCGAGCGGCATTATATAGGGGCGGCAAAAATTGGGTTTGAGAATGGGGGGGCCTAACCCAACCAATCTGAAATGCATATTGTGACAATATGCTCACCAAACGTGTTGAATACCACTGACAACCGAGCGAGCGTAGCGAGCGAGGAACAACGCTCAACCAACCGAGTGAGCGAGCGAAGCGAGCGATCGAGCACAATAATTAGCTAGTAATAATAATTGCGCAAGCCACGTGGTTGGACTCCTGAAGACGGTCATCCACGAGGAAACCGACCTGGAGCCCGAGAACCACGTGTCGCGACTCCCGGACATCGTAATCCCCGAGGAAACCGATCTGAGACGCGAAAACGACAAACCGCGTACCGGGAAAAAAAACGAAAAAAAGTATTGCGAAAACCACGTGGTTGGACTCCTGGAGGTGGTCATCCCCGAGGAAACCGACCTGGAACGCGAGAACCGCGGGTCGCGAGTCCTGGACGTCGTAGTCCCTGAGGAAAATGACCTGGGGCGCGAGAACCACGTGTCGCGACTCCCGGACATCGTAATCCCCGAGGAAAACGACCTGGAACGCGAGAACCGCGGGTCGCGAGTCCTGAACGTCTTAATCCCCGAGGAAAATGACCTGGGGCGCGAGAACCACGTGTCGCGACTCCTGAGCATCGTAATCCCGGAGGAAAATGACCTGGAAAGTAACGAGGCCTCGGAATTCAAATCAGAGAATATAGTAGCACACATATAACGAATCAAAATTCAAAATAACGAACTAAATTTCAAAAATTCGGAACATCCGAGCATCCGCCACGTACTTTAATATATGGATTAGTGATGTTAGAGACAATTCAAATAGGCGTATGTCTAAACTTTTGTTTGTATATGAGCGGACCACGTCATTTCACTCAAAAAAAAAAAACCGTCAAGTCACGGATCTTTGCGCCATTCAACATATCTTTTGTACTATAGAAAAAAAAAATACAACTCCAAGGATTTTGAAAATTTTTCAAAAATGTCGGAGTTAGAGCTATGTGAATTTTTGTGAACCGCTCTTGCACCGCTATGTTTAAAAATCCATATCTCCTAAAGTATTCATCGCAGCGTACTGATCCTGGAATCATTTTGTTCGTGAAGGAACGCGCTTTGATACAAAAAATTGTGTTTCTGAAAAAAAATTATTTCAATTTTTATTCGTCATTTTTTTTTTTTTTTTAATTTTGCTGCCATTTCCGCGGGACTCAAAGAAATTCATGGAGATAATTTTTTTCAGATACCTGAATTCTTCCCCTTTAATCAAAAAAAAAAAAAAAAAAAAAAAATTCATGGCGAAATCACCTAGGCCGAAAGAAAATAATAAAACTAGTCGCGCATAAAATAATAAAACTAGTCTAGTCGCGCGTCGCCGCGCACGCCGATCCACATCCGCGCGCGGCGTTCGCGATACAAAAATGCCCTCAAACAAAATTAAAAACACAGTGGTCGATCGGAAATTTTCTGAATTTTTAAAAAATGATGATCATTTTTTTCTCACGTGTCATTTTTAACGCGTAATTCGAAAAATAAAACTTAGAATGTCGATTCCACCACGTTTCCCATCGTTTTTTGAAAATTTTATGTTTTGTTTCTGAAAGTTCTGTTCTGTTCTGAAAGGAAATTTCCAATAAAAGTCATGTCTAAAAATTTGTCGCTCGTTTACCTCCAAGTTATCATTATCGAGATATTTTCATTATCATCGAAATGTACAAATAATCACACAAGCCCCCCAAATTTTATTCCAACCGTAACTGTGCCATAGAGGTAATAAAGCGAAAAATTTTTAGACATGACTTTCATCGGAAATTTTCTGAACTTTCAGAAAAAAAATAAAATTTTCAAAGAACGATGGGAAACGTGGTGAAATCGACATTTTGAGTTTTATTTTTCAGACGTGACACGTAGGAAAGAAATGATCATGATTTTTGAAAAATTCAGAAAATTTCCGATCGACCACTGTGTTTTTAATTTTGTTTAAGGGCATTTTTGAATCGCGACCGCCGCGCGCGGATGTGGATTGGCGTGCGCGGCGACGCGCGACTAGATGTTTTATTCTTTTCCTCCGGCCCAGGGTCTTTCTCGATGAATTTTTTTTTTTCGGATTAAAGGGGAAGAATTCAGGTATCTAAAAAAATCAGTAAAGACGAAAATGACGGTGTTTTTCGCAGCACTTCTCATCATTTTGATTTTGAAATATCAAAAATGAAAAGTAAAAGAAAGAAAAAGTAAAATAGACACATATAAAATTGGAAGTCAATTGATTTCCGACAGAAGCGAACATTCGAATTTAATGGGATACGGCAATTTTTCATTCCCGTGATTCGAATGTCAAGTCCTCCGAATTTCAGAATTTTCCATCAAGCCGTTTCCCAGATCATCGCGCGGATTCATGCGACAGACCGCCGGACCGCCGGACCGACAGACCGACAGACCGACAGACAGACCGACATTTTCTAAAAACCTGTTTTTCGGATTCCAGAGGGTTAGGAACCGTAAAGATTCGTTGAAATTAGCAAATCCACTTTTCGACCGAAACCAATACTTTTCTTAAATCACCATAAGTGATGAAAAGTAAAAAATTATCTCCATGAATTTCTTTGAGTCCCGCGGAAATGGCAGCGAAATTAAAAAAAAAATTACGAAAAAAAAATTGAAAGAATTTTTTTTTTCAAAAAAACAATTTTTTTTATCATTCATCGTGAAGGTAACACTCGAACTTCTTAATTTTTAGAGGAAGGTCTCAATCAATCAAGTCGAGTCACTTATTCGTTTTGTTCAAAATGCCTGACGTTTCGGCAGTCATGTTCTGCCCTCATCAGAGGCTGTTTATTAAAAAAAAAAAATTATTACAGAATTTAGATGTCTGACAATGTGTATAAATTATTTTAGAAGTCAATATAATTAAAATCAAGCTTATCGCAAATAATACAAAGGAAGTCAAACATTTAATGGAAGTCACATATAATACAAAGTAAACAGACGGATAAGACCTAATACTAAATCGTAAACAAAATCTGATTACCTTAATCAATTGGTGTTAGGTGAAAAAACTTGGCATCCTTAATTTGGCCATTGTCACACAACAGGATGAGCAGTCCGTCATCCTGTGATCGTGAAACGTTTAATGAAACAACCCTTCTAAAAATAATCGATTGAGGACGATTCAGAACGATAGAATGAAAAACTCAATCGTTTTCAATCGTGTTTCTTAATCGTGTTTACACGATTGGGTACGATTGAGTCTTCTTGCGCCCCCAATCGTTCCCAATCGGGTTCTTGGATTTAGAGGTTAAGTTTGGCAGCACTTCGATTTCGCGGGAATGATTTGCAACGGGATTGTTACTTCTTTCGAGCAACACACATTTCTGACAGTATGTATTTTCCAAAAAGTGAAAAAACGTTTTCCAATAATTCTTGCTCGATGGAAGTGCTCCCATGAGCTTTTTTGCCCACAATTTTCAATGTTCAAAGTATGAAAGAATATTTTTTTAACCTCCAAATATATTAACCTAATTAATAAACACATAGCAAAACATATAGCGTAATACAGACAACGAGGAACAAGATCGAACGCAATATAATAAATCACTTCAAAGATCTACTCGGATCTACTGTAGCAATAATGAGTCAAGATCACTTTGCATTATAACATATGATGCACATGCAACTGTAGTAACGCAATTACAAAGTCGATTGAAAATAGCAGTGAGTACCTACATCCGATTGGGAACAATAAAATATGCTGATTTTAACCTAAAACACGCTTGCTACGATTCAGCACGATTAACGAAAGCTTGCCCCGATTGCACACAATTCAAAACAATTCAACTTCTGATCGTTCTGAACCGTTTTGAATCGTGTTTGATCGATTATTTTGACGAGCACGATTCAGCACGATTTAGCACGATTGACGAAAGCTTCCCCGATTGCCAACAATTCAAAACGATTCAACTTCTGACCGTTCGGAATCGTTCTGAATCGTGTTTAATCGATTATTTTTAGAAGGGAAGAGGGGTGTGACAACTCTTATTATATACGGACTCAGCTGAGGCTCGTCTTGTTGACATACGTCACAGGTGATAATGTAAATATTTCAAACTTCATGACGTTAGCGAATGACGTCAATGACTGACGTCAATGGTTGTTTATATTATTCTGAATAGAGTCCACTCTCATAATACAGTTTTTTCACCAACAACAACATCTAATAAAGCTAGGAGCAGCTTTTTGATCTAAATCTATGTAGCATGTTGGAATAAGGTAAATGTAACTTTTTAGTGTCCTCTTTCTTGTTGAGGCTATTAGGTTGCAAATTAATTTGTAACATCTCCGAGGTGATGCGCTTAGACCAAACTGCTTCCCTATCGAGTATAGCTGTCTTATCCCAATCAAACACATGGTTATATTCAATTTGATGAGAGGAGACTACAGAATGTGATTCTGGGTTTTTCTCAAGATTGTCTTGGTGTTCTTTCAGTCTAGTTCTAAGTTCACGTTTGGTCTCATCTACATAGGATGCCGAGCAACCCTTGCATTGAATCTTATAAACTACATTACATTTGTCTAGTTTGTCGGTGAGGTCTTTACCTTTAGTAACAACCGACCTAAGGTTGCTGTTCACACTCATGACGGGTGTTAAGTCATATTTCCTAAGCGAGCTACCTAATCTCTCAGAAAAACCACTGATGTATGGTATCGGTACTAATTCACGTTTCGGCCGGACTGGACCACTAACCACTGTGATAACAGACGTGTTTTGTTCTGGGTCAGTTATCGTGATTACTATGTTGGTATTCTTATTATGTAGGCTCTTAAATTTCAAACGTTTGACCCTTTCGAGTAATAATTTTTCAAAGAAGGAGTCAGGATAGTTATTATCACGTAGCAAGGTTCTGACCAAATTCAAATTCTCAGTGTGGAATTTTGGGTGGGATAGTGAAATAGCTCTATCCACTAAGTTAAAAACCATACCTCGCTTTTGAGACTGAGGGTGTGATGAATTGAAATTTAAAAACCTACCAGAAAACGTTGGTTTACGGTACCAATTAGTAATTATCATGTTAGCATATGTCAACAAGACGAGCCTCAGCTGAGTCCGTATATAATAAGAGTTGTGACACCCCTCTTGTTTCATTAAACGTTTCACGATCACAGGATGACAGACTGCTGATCCTGTTGTGTGACAATGGCCAAATTAAGGATGCCAAGTTTTTTCACCTAACACCAATTGATTAAGGTAATCAGATTTTGTTTACGATTTAGTATTAGGTCTTATCCGTCTGTTTACTTTGTATTATATGTGACTTCCCGCACGAAAAAAACCCCTCAAATTTACCCTCAAAATAACCCCCAAGTATACCCTCAATGTTGGGGGTGATTTCGCACCCCCAATTGAGGGTTCACTCCCAACTTCGCAGTAAACCCTGAATTTCGGGGTTTCTTCAACTTGAGGGTTTACCCTCAGACCCCTCGTTCGGGGTGCGAATTTACCCCCAAATTGAGGGTAAACCCTCAGTCCCCGGTTAACCCTGGATTTCAGGGTTTCTTCAAATTGAGGGTTTATCCTCAGACCCCTCGTTCGGGGTGCGAATTTACCTCCAATTGAGGGTTAACCCTCAGTCCCCGGTTAACCCTGGATTCCGGGGTTTCTTCAAATTGAGGGTTAATAACTGCATAGGTATACTATATGACAGCGCGCGCGCTATTTTATACTTATAGGGTAGAAGTACCGTTTCTGGCCACCTTAGTACCGTTTGTGGCCATCACTTGCTCCATTTGTGGCCATACCTTTACCATGTAAATCAAGGCCTGGCCACAACCGGTACAAAGCCATTTTGACAGCCTTAATTATTAAAAACTTCACTTTTAAACAATCAAGTACTGGAAAAGTGGGGTCTAATATTTGCTGTAGGTTATGTTTTCGTAATTAATTCAATAATTGAATAGATTTATAGTGCCAGAAAAGAGGAAAGCATTTCTGAAGCATGGCAACAAAAGGTACAGTGGCCACAAATGGTACGTATACTCTACTATCATTTTACATTTTCTGACAGAGAAAAAAATATATTATTTCTTGCGAAACAACAATTTTTGACATTTTTATACACTGACCGTTTTTTTTTTTCTGTAACTATGTATATAATTTACTTTTTGTAACAACCTCAAATCTGAGGGTATTATACGCTGAAAGACCGTTGGGTGTAACCCTCAAATTTGAGGGTTACCCTCAAGTCTGAGGGTATACGCCCAAAGACCGTTGGGTGTAACCCTCAAATTTAGGATTTACCCTTAAATCTGAGGGTATACCCTGAAAAACCGTTGGGTGTAAACCCTCAAATTTAGGGGTTACCCTCAAATCTGAGGCTCAACCCTGAAATGTGAAGGTTAACCTCGTAATGTTAAGGGTATACCCCCAACGTTAGGTGTTAACCCCAAAATGTTTGAGGGAGCACCCCATAATGTTAGGGGTATACCCCCACCGTTGAGTGTTAACCCTCAAAGTTGAGGGTTTACCTAGGAATTTCGGGGTTTAACACCCAAATTTTGGGGTATACCCCTAAAGTTCGGGGTTTTTTTTTCGTGAAGGTTCCATTAAATGTTTGACTTCCTTTGTATTATTTGCGATAAGCTTGATTTTAATTATATTGACTTCTAAAATAATTTATACACATTGTCAGACATCTAAATTCTGTAATAATTTTTTTTTTTTTAATAAACAGCCTCTGATGAGGGCAGAACATGACTGCCGAAACGTCAGGCATTTTGGACAAAACGAATAAGTGACTCGACTTGATTGATTGAGACCTTCCTCTAAAAATTTTTTTTATCAAAGCACGTTCCTTTACGAACAAAATGATTCCAGGATCAGTACGCTGCGATGAATACTTTCGGAGATATGGATTTTTAAACATAGCGGTGCAACAGTGGTTCACAAAAATTCACGTAGCTCTAACTCCGCCATTTTTGAAAAATTTTCAAAATCCTTGAAGTTTTATTTTTTTTTTCCATAGTACTAAAGATATGTTAAATGGCGCAAAAATCCGTGACTTGACGGTTTTTTTTTTTTTTTTAGTGAAGTGACATGGATCCGCTCATATTAGTGTGGTTCAAAAAAGACCTCATTTCTCAGATGTTGCTGCTCATTCGTGAATATGGTGTTTGTGATTTTGAAAAATTATTCCATTTTTTTGAGCTCTATAGGACAATATTTACTATTGCCTCAGTGAAGTTAAAATTTCGAAATTTTGCTATTTTTGGCAATTTCAAAGTTCTCAGATCACAGTCCTCATCTGGCCATCTTTAGGTTCTCATTCAATGAGGATGTTGGTTCAAGATGAGACTCGTACGATAATATTTAGTACTGCCTCAGAGACATTGAAATTTTTCCACTATTTAGGGGTTTTCTTAGAGATTGGATCGCCAGGTGTTGCTCATGAGACAGTCTTTTCTTACCATTTTAAGGAAGAAGTACACGTAGTTTGCAGTCTGTGGGACCATTTTTACTACTGCCTCATGTTGCTAATTTTACTTGAAGGAAAGTCGCCCTCGATGAAGCAGTAGTAAAATTGGTTCCGCAGACTGCAAACTACTTGGATTTCTTCCTTATATTGGTAAGATGAAACTGTCTCATGAGCAGCACCTGGCGATCGAATCTCCGAAAAAACGCAAAATATTGAAAAAACTCCAATGTCTCCGAGGCAGTACTAAATATTATCGTACGAGTCTCATCTTGAACCAACATGCTCATTGAATGAGAATCTAGAGGTAGCCAGATGAGCGCTTCGATCTGAGAACTTTGAAATTGCTAAAAAATGGCAAAATTTCGAAATTTCAACTTCACTGAGGCAGTAGTAAATATTGTCCTATGGAGCTCAAAAAAATGGAATATTTTTTGAAAATCACAAACAACATATTCACGGATGAGCAGCAACTTAGGTCTTTTTTGAACCACCCTATTGTATATACGTATGGTATATTTGTGTTTACTGTTATATTTATTCAACTCATTGGAGGTTATTATAGAGTCGTATATTTCAATATATTTTTCATCACTCTAACCTCAAAATCGCAACTTCGTCGCGATTTCTCGGCAATCCTGATGAAAATTAATGATCGTTACTTGTACGTAAAGGCTTTTTGACGAACCTCGTTACAGCACCCAGTAAACCTCTCGTTTCGTCAAAAAAACCTTTCCTTACTCGTAATGAAATGTACTATTTCGTACTTTTCATACCTACGTATTTCCGTGTATACCCACATGTATCACATAGCAAGAAACAATACAATGAAGATCGTAGTCGACCCATATAAAAATTTTTCATAGCGGAAAATATAAGCTGCTTGATAACATCGAAAATTCGTGATATTGTAAAATTCATAACTTTTTAAAAAAAGCTTCGCCGCTAATAAAATACAAGAAGTTCGAGTTTTTCAAATACTATTTGGGAAAAAATCAGCGAAGAAAACAAAATATATGCAATTGCCGAAAATTACGCTTGAATTTCTTCGCTTTATTTCACATCATATTGGATAACTGAAGCGATTCTGAATCGATCTACCTGAACTTGGAATCGCCTTAAAGACTAATAAAATACGCACATTTTGAGACTAAGATGATCCAAATCCGTCGATCGGTTCAAAAGTTATAGCACTTCAAAGAAAAAGTAGATCTACGAAATCTGTGAAAACGGGTTTTCACCAGGAAAATTGTAAAATCCGTATTGGGAACCTTAAAACCTCGATACGCCAACTAGTGGCAGAAGATAGAACTACTCAAAGAAGGCTACAGTAACCAATGAGAGGGCTTAGAACCTCGATACGCCAACTAGTGGCGAAAATAGAACTACTCACAGAAGGCTAAAATTTCAAAGCCACGCCCATTCCAAGGATCCTAATAGGGAGACACAAATTTTTTTCAAGCAAAATGACTGAATTCAGGTCACCCAAATTCGCCAAAGAATGATATTTTTCGTTCTGTCCTTGCTGGGCGATTTGAGATGGAACCGGCCTAGATGAATTACTTCCGTAGACTGAATACATTATTACGAAGGTTATTAAAGTCAACAGTTTGAAAAATATCTGATGACGAGTGTTTTTCTTCAGAACCTTTATTGATAGAACTTTGAAAGTTTTTCTGTAAACTTGTTGATTGTTTCAAAAGTGTTCAAAGTTGTGATACAAACAAAAACAATCATTGGGCTATCTTTGGATTCTTTTCTTTTCTTCTCAGGAAGGAATGGCGGTCCCATAATAAGATTTGCACAGTAAGTTCTGGGCGATGAAAGAGTCCTTCTCGAATTTTTTCATCAAAATCAAAGTGGCCCGAAAACCTGAAACCACCTTTTTTTTTGCAGTTTTTCGGGGTTTTTACTTTTCATCACCAATGGTGATTTAACAAAAGTATTGGTTTCGGTCGAAAAGTAGATTTGCTAATTTCAACGAATCTTTACGTTTCCTACCCTCTGGAATCCGAAAAAACAGGTTTTTAGAAAATATCGGTCTGTCTGTCGGTCTGTCGGTCCGGCGGTCCGGCGGTCTGTCGCATGAATCCGTGCGATGATCTGGGAAACGGCTTGATGGAAAATTCTGAAATTTGGAGGACTTGACATTCGAATGACGGGAATGAAAAATTGCCATATCCCATTAAATTCGAACGTTCGCTTCTATCGGAAATCAATTGATTTTCAATTTGATATGTGTATATTTTACTTTTTCTTTCTTTTACTTTTCATTTCTAAAATACGATTCTGAATCAAAATATTTTTTGTATCTTTTTTTTTTCATTCACTTTTTTTTCATTATATGATTCCCGTACGGAAAAAAGTTCTAAGATGTCAGTAGTAACTACTGAAGATAAGTATACTGATGAGTAGTTACCCGAGTAAAAATGATTTTACATAATTATATAGAATTATATAGAATTATACAAAAGTTATATAGAATTCTATAAAATTATATAAAATTATATATAAAAATCCATGTAAGTTTTATAGAACTTTACATAATTATATATAACTTTATAGAGTTATATAGAATCATATAGAGTTCTATATAGGATCCAAAACAAGCTTATATGTGGGTTTTATAGAACTCTATATAATTATATACAACTTTATAGAGTTATATAGAATTATATAGAGTTCTATATAGGATCTATAATAAGCTTATATGTAAGTTTTATAGAATTCTATATAATTACATACAACTTTATAAAGTTATATATAACTTTATAGAGTTATATATAATTATACAGAGTTCTATAAAAGCTACATATAAGCTTGTTTTGGATCCTATATAAAACTCTATATAATTATATATAACTTTATAGAGTTATGAAACCCACTTATAAACTTGTTTTGGATCCTATATAGAACTCTATATGATTCTATACAACTCTATAAAGTCACGTTATGAATTTCGTCGCTCTTTAAAGTTAAATATAATTATATAAATTCATACCATATGTGAATTTATCGGACCAGTCGAACCAAATTTTTAAGTCTTCTAACTGAAGCTGACCTCTATATAGAGCGTGCAATCTTCAGATAGACCGAAAAAAACGGAAGTGCATCGGATGCACTTCCGTTTTTTTCGGTCTATCTGAAGATTGCACGCTCTATATAGAGGTCAGCTTCAGTTAGAAGACTTAAAAATTTGGTTCGACTGGTCCGATAAATTCACATATGGTATGAATTAATAGGCTTCGAACGATAGAGTCACTACTCAATGAGATAATTATATAAAGTTCTATAAAACTTACATGGATTTTTATATATAATTCTATATAATTCTATACAATTCTATATAACTTTTATATAATTCTATATAATTCTATAAAATCATTTTTACTCGATTCTTAAAAAATCTACCCATGCTTTGTTATTCTTTTCGTTTCAAATTTAGGAAAGAGTCCGGCTTCAGTATAATTTTATAGAGTTATATAGAATTTTACAGAATCATATAGAATTTTAAAGAATTATATATAATCTTATAGAAGTATATATAATTCTACAGAAATATTGACCCGATAGGAATATATAGAATTTCATAGAATTTCATAGAATTTTATAGAATTTTATAAAATTATATAGAAGTCTATATATTTCTATCGGGCCAATATTTCTATAGAATTATATAGAACAATTCTATATAATTCTATATAATTCTATAAAATCATTTTTACTCGGGTACCATTGGCGAGTGATGACTATTGAATAGTCACTATACTGTTGTGTAGTTCACTGAGTAGTATTACACCATGTATGAGTGGTACACTACTGGTGACTTCTTACCTACAGTGTACGACTTTGTGTTGCAATAACTACTGGACAATACTTAGTATACTATTCGACAGTAGTGACTATTCTGACTGCATGCTCGAAAGAGCGTTGAGTCGAGAAAAGGAAGAAGAAGAAGTAGTGACTATTGGATAGTCACCGCTCGCCAAAGATAACTACTCGTCCGTAGTTAGTAGTCACCACCCGGGAAAAACGAATTAGATCTGGCCAGATCTTTAAATTGTCTCTATCTGACGAGATCTGGTCAGATATAATCAGATCTTACCAGATATAACACAACGAAAAAACAGATCACATCTGATCAGATCTGGCCAGATCTTTAAATTGACTCTATCTGACAAGATATGGCCAGATATGATCAGATCTGTTACTTGAAAAGAGTAATTATTATCGAGTTGTCGGGTGATTCTGGAATCAAATAAATTATAATTTATCTTTGTTTTTTTTTTTTTTTACACCGTATCTCTCGTGATTAATTATAAAAAAAAATTTTGTTAATCGAAAGCTTCTTGAAAATACCTATTATACATCAATGAAATTTTAAGAAATGTGTAATGAATAAATTTCCTCAATAAATAAATAATAAGAATTTTAGACCTATTGTTATTTGTGCTTTTCGATAGCTATGCATGACTCCCCGGGAAAAAAAGTTTTTATATAATCATATAAAATTATATATAATTTTACAAAATCTTATAAAATTTTATAAAATTATATCAGTTTAGATAGAATTTTATATGATTATATATAGTTGCATATATACATATATATATTCATATATAATTATATCTGACAAAAAACTAAAACCCTACATAGGTACATATGGTTATATATAATTATATATGACAATATATGATTATATATAACCATATAAATATCTACGCACAGTCAAATAAAGCCATATATACTTATATATATTATTATATACAATTATATATAATTATATAAAGCCATATATGATTATATATTACTATATATGACTATATATGAAACACAAATCAATCTTACATTCTTACATTACGTTATATATAAAATTATATATAACTATATATAATTTTATATAATTATATAAAAACTTTTTATTTGGGTGTATATAGATAATAGTGAATTGATGAAAAATATATATTTTATATTATTATGCAGGTGTATGTACATATGTATTTCTTAAAATCGAGGTACTTTTGGATTTTCCGGGGAATTACATCGGAAACGTGATATGATAATAATTTCTTCAGGCGCTAAATGTTTTTCAACAATTCGTAATTCTAAATTTCCCTAATTATCAAAATTAGAAGCCGTAATTAAATAATAAATTCTGTTTTTACATTTGAAATATATAATATCATAATCATATAAAAATTTAGAAAATAATAATAAAAAAGCACCACGAATCATATTTCTATACTTCTTCTTGAATATAATCATTAAACGAGATCCATGATCTTTGCTTTGAATAATTTATGTATTATAGTATCTTGCCCCGTGATATAAATATAAATAAATAAATAAATAAATAAATGAATAGCATAAAAATCATATAACTGCAATATATATATATCTCATAATATTATAGTGGCGTACTGTGAATGTTCACATGTTTTTATGGAACAGATTTGGTGGTTTGCATATCGCGTTACTAAAACCAAAAGGGCGTATCTCAAATCATACGCCCTTTTGGTTCTGTAGAGCCAAAAGGGCGTATAAAAAAAAATAGTGTGCGAATATATAGATATACTGCAATGGTAGTTCGGTCGGTAACTTCGGGCACTCTTCAATCCCCAAGCCCACTTCAAGCTCACTTGGTCGGCTCACGGAATAACCCAGGGTGAGCTGTCTTTAGAATACTCAGTCAACGGTACAATTAAGGAATTACACTCACATAAACCAAAAATATAATTTCACTAGCTGGCTACGTGCGAAAGCAATAAGCCCGGTTGGAACAACAAACGACAATAAACCAAAAATATTTTTTCTTCAACAGCGGAGCGAAAACGCCCGATTCCAGTCCTCCCTAGCGGAGCGAAAACTCGCACTTTCGCTCCGCTGTCGAAGAAAATAGCATGTGAACCTCGAGAAAAAACGGGCGTTTGTGCCTTGTATAAAGTTGAGACCCCTCGGCTTTGCCTCGGGGACTCAACTTTATACGCGGCTCGCAAACGCTCGTTTTCGCTCTCGGTGCACAATATACTATTTCAATCAAATAAATATTTTCAAAAACATATTGAGTTGTAAAATCATGATTTGCACATTTTTTTCGAATTTTCTCTATAATTATGCTACATGGTTGATAATAAGTTGAAAAAAAAGCGATACGCCCTTTTGATTTTAAGAATTTTTTTTTTTTTTCAAGTCAAAAGGGGTATCTCAAAAAAAAAAATTTTTATTTTTTCAATATATTTCCTTATTTCTAACATTTCTAGATTGATCAGAGAATTTTTTTTTATACGTTCTTTTGGCTCTGCAGAACCAAAAGGGCGTATGATTTGAGATACGCCCTTTTGGTTTTAGTAACGCGAAATATTAATATGTATTAATAATAGTCACAATTTTTTAAAAATATACCACCCATAACCATATATCATCATATATACTAGGGTGATTCAAAAAAAAAAAAAACAATTATTTTTTCTTCCAAACAGGCTCAAAAGTTTCATTCAGGTCAAAAAGTATGCCTGTTAAAATTTGAGCTCTTAATATTAATATTGAGTTGCTCCTCATCGCACTTTTCGATTTTCCATAAGAATAACATGGGATAAATCATTCTTGCTTCTTCTGATTTTTATAACTAGCAAATGATATGTCACACAGAGAATCTACAGACATATTTTTGTAGAGAATTGAACGCTCTACAAAAAAGTTCCGAGTTATTTTCCAATAAGTCTACTCGTTCAAAAGTTATTCAAGGTCAAAGTTTAATTTATTTTAATTGATTTTAATGTTAATTTTTTCAATTTTAATTTTTTTATTTTTTTGTATTTTTCGTTTTTCATTTTCCAACCAAAACATGTCTGTAGATTCTTTGTGTGACGTATCATTTGCTAGTTATAAGAATCACAAGAGGCAAAAATAATTTATCCCATGTTATTCTTATGGAAAATCGAAAAGTGCGATGAGGAGCAACTCAATATTAATATTAAGAGCTCAAATTTTAACAGGCATACTTTTTGACCTGAATGAAACTTTTGAGCCTGTTAGTGAAAGAAAAAAAAAAATTTTTTTTTTTTTTGAATCACCCTAATATATACCCATATATAATTATATATTAATATATATAAGTATATATGATGATATGCATGAAAATAATCATTTTAAGGGGACCCGGTGGTCTAGAGCACGAAAATTTCACCTATTTTGACGATTTTTTTTTTTTGCTATTAAAAATTTAAAAAACGATGTTTCAACTTTTCGGGCTTATTACTACGTTTGTTGAGCATACAAAAAAATTTTATTTTTATTTTAAAAACAATATTTATTATTATAAAAATGCCACTGAAGATGACCCTCTCGAAAAATCGGACCCGGACGACGCAGATGATTTCGAGACTTCTACTCATCTGAACCGCAAAATTCAAGAAGATTCGTAATCACAAAGAGTGCAGTTATGGTAGGGACTAGAACGAATCGAAAAAATTAAAAATTGACTTTTTTTTTTTTTTTTTTACTTTTTTTCAAAAGCGCGCCATTTTGTCAATTTTTAATTTTTTCGATTCGTTCTAGTCCCTACCATAACTGCACTCTTTGTGATTAAGAATCTTCTTGAATTTTGTGGTTCAGATGAGTAGAACTCTCGAAATCATCTGCATTGTCCGGGTCCGATTTTTCGAGAGGGTCATCTTCAGTGGCATTTTTATAATAATAAATATTGTTTTTAAAATAAAAATAAAATTTTTTTGTATGCTCAACAAACGTAGTAATAAGCCCGAAAAGTTGAAACATCGTTTTTTAAATTTTTAATGGCAAAAAAAAATCGTCAAAATAGGTGAAATTTTCGTGCTCTAGACCACCGGGTCCCCTTAAAATAAAGATATTTGTATATAACTTTATATATTTGTATATAATTATATAAAGATATATAAAATTATATATGATTATATCAGGTCAAATCTGAGATGTAAGTTTATATAATTATATATGACCCAATATATATAATTTTATAAAATTATATATAATTATATAAAAACTTTTTTTCTCGGGTCTATAGAGTATACATAATAAAATCTGATTGGATCTGATGCTGTTGACAGCCCAGATATAGTTATATCTGGCCGGATATCACTGGATCTGATTATGTCTGGTCAAGTTTTTACCCCAAATATAGTTATATCTGATCAGATCTGGCCAGATATAACTAGATCTAATCATATCTAGTTGAGTTTTCAGCCCTAATATAGTTATATCTGGCTAGATATAACTAGATCTAATCATATCTGGTTAAGTTTTCAGCCCAGATGTAGTTATATCTGATCAGATCCGGCCTGATATAACTAGATCTAATCATATCTGGTTGAGTTTTCAGCACAGATATAGTTATATCTGGCCAGATATAACTAGATCTAATCATATCTAGTAAAGTTTTCAGCCCAGATGTAGTTTTATCTGATCAGCTCTGGCCTGATATAACTAGATCTCATCATATCTGGTCAAGTTTTCAGCCCAGATATAGTTATATCTGGCCAGATCTGATCAGATATAACTAGATCCGAGCATGTCTAAAACGTCATATCTGACCAGATGTAATTAGATCTGACCAGATCTAATTCGTTTTTCCCGGGCAGTATTCGCGAATTCACAGTTTGGGAACTACTGGAACATGATTTACATTACCCGCGCGCAGTTACCACTCGCCAATGGTCACGACTCATCAGTGGTTACCAGTGTTACCAGACCAAAATTCTTCGTCGTACTAGATGGAGCCACAAAACGTACTAGAATCCAAAATTTCGTACGAGAAATTGAATTATGATTACGTAAACAGAAGACTATCAATTATCGTCTACTTTGCTTAATACTCCATACTTATCAATGATACTCCATACTTATCAATGATACTCCATTAGGGTGGCCCTTAACATGGTTCAAATCGGGCACGCCCCCCAGATGGGCCCCAAAAAAATAGAAAAAAAAGATGGTGCCTTTTTTTTTTTTAGCGTAACTATAAATGGTGCCGGTGAAGCTGAACTTTTCGACGTTTAAATAAAATGGATTTTTACGAGTATCTCATGATGTTGATTTTTTTAAATTTCACATTTCAACGATAAAAATTCAAACTCAGCGGGAAATTCATGGTCAATCGCTGTGTTCGTCTTAGCTACACTTTCTACACTTTTTCTAGATTTCACAGTTTTCACTAGAAATCCACACCTCCTATTGGGCGAGCGTAAAAAGTGTAAGAAAAGTGTAGAAAGTGTAGCTAAGACAAACGCAGCTATAGACCATGAATTTCCCGCTGAGTTTGAATTTTTATCGTTGAAATGCGAAATTTAAAAAAATCAACATTGAGACACTAGTGAAAAAGTTCAGCTTCACCGGCACCATTTATAGTTGCGCTAAAAAAAAAAAAGGCACCATCTTTTTTTTTCTATTTTTTTGGGGCCTATCTGGGAGGCGTGCCCGATTTGCACCATGTTAAGGGCCACCCTATACTCCATACTTATTAATGATATTATCGATATACTCGGTAATATGAATCAATCATATCATATGTCAAAGACATGATATGGTTCATTATACCGATAAACTCATTCGATTCTATCTATAGGTTTAGGTACATAGATATTAGGGTGGTCCTTATTTGGGGCTCGGACGAATTTCCAATCAGCCGCCCCCCCAAATCAACTCCAAATAATTCGAAAACGATGCCCTAATTTTTTCAGATTTTTATCTAAACTCTAACCCCTCCCTAAATGAGGGTGGATTTTCCCATTTGAAATACACGTGTTTCGGCCATATTCTCAGGATATATTTTATTCTGAGATTAATAATTCTTGAAAAAATCTTTATCTGTGGGACTTTAGTGTTCATTGGTGCTACTATTTGACAAAAAATTTAAATTATCATACGGGTCAATCTAGACGAATTGCACACTCTTTAATTGAGAAAAGAAGCCAGATTAAAGAGTGTGCAATTCGTCTAGATTGACCCATATGATATTATGAATTTTTTCTCAAATAGTAGCACCAACGAACACTAAAATCTGGCAGTTACAGGTTTTTTTTTTAAATTTTACTTTTAAAATAAAATATGTCCTGAGAAAATTGGCAAAACACGTGTATTTCAAATGGGGAAATCCACCCTCTCGGTGGGAGGGGTTAGAGTCTAGATAAAAATCTGAAAAAATTAGGGTATTGTTTTTGAATTATTTGGAGTCGATTTGGGGGGCGTCTGATAAAAAATTCGTCGGAGCCCTAAATAAGGACCACCCTAATGTGCATAACTTGAATTTTCGAATACATTAAATCATTACGGTGTATTTCTTGAATGTTTTCTTCTTATCGGAGATAAGAAAAGATCTTCTCAGTGTGAGTCACGTACAATATTGACTGTTCGCATGGTTCAGTAAAAAAAAAGTATTGCCACGAATATTTATAATTTCGGACTTATCGCCCGTTTAGGCATGTAGTCATATAATTCTATCTCTATTTAAAAAAAAAAAAAAATCATGAAGTTCGAAACGTACTAGATCGAAGGGAAGCGTACCAGCGTACTAGATTCCCATAAATCGTACAAGATCTTGTACAATTGTACTAGACTGGCAACACTGGTGGTTACTATGTATCAGTAGTTACTACTTATCAGTAGTCCCCAGTATTCGCGAATTTACAGTCTGGGAACTACTGAAAAATGGCAGTACTATTCCAAAGTCTAGCAGTAGTTTATCAGTAGTTATTCCAGTAGTTTCCCAGTAGTATTTCAGTAGTTTTTTCCGTACGGGTTCTTTTTTTTTTTAATTTTTTTTATTTCTTATAATTTTGTTATTGTTTGAATTTTTTACTTTCCATCGCTGCTTAAAATGTCCGAAAGGAAATGATTGAAAAAAAAATCTCCGATTCTATCGTGTTTCTGATTCCTGCTTTTCATATTTACTATCAGCTTCTTTACATAGAACCTGAATGAAAACCTATGAGTATTTTCATTCGAATCGTATGTGAATATGATATAATGATAATTGAATCGTTTTCTATGTAATATAGTTGATACGAACTGTATACCGCTCTATATTAGAGAGAGAAAATATTGCTTCATCCTTTTTCACACATAAAATCTGAATGTGATCTTATACGGCTTTGTAATATTCTATCCGCCAAATACTCCCATCGTCGCCTATGTGTTTCTATGATTCAGATTCTAATCTTTTTGAATGTGATTCTATGCATTCGGCCTACAGGGACTATGATATATCCCTGTTGTCGGTTACTTATAGGAGCATATCATCTATCAGTTTGTATGATATATCTATACGTTTTTATCCGAATGGTGCCTTAGATTAGCGATGTGACTTCTATCGTGGCGTATCCGGGTCTATCGTCTGTGAGTGTGTTCTCCACACAGTTACCAATCGTTTCGAATACGATTCTATCCATTTGTACCGGATGGCGCCTGAATTAGCGACGAGTGCATTTCTATCTGTATAACTACACAAGCAAAAACGTGTTGACCTACATTTCGGAAAAAAAATTTGCTTTTGGTGTATGAACATTTTACGGTAAATAAAAATGTTGGGCAATTAGACGTTATAGCTTATTACCGTCTAACTATACTGCGTTGTCTCGCGTTGTATTTTGAAATAGCAAACCATTCTAGTGCGCGGGAGGGGGGGGGGGGGGGGGGGGCAACACCAACACAGGCGCGTATCGGGTTTGTGAGGGGTGCTTTCCCCTCCCGGTCGAGTCTCATGGACGCGTTACGCGCCTGTGTTGGTGTTGCCGCAGGGAGGGGACGTTCTGTTTGGACGGAAAAGCTCGGTATGTACTGTATACTGTATGTATACAGGGTGTCTTTCAATAAGTCATACACATATACAGGGTGTTGCAACTAACTATGTCACCCCGACGGGTGGTGATAGGGGGGACATTAACTAACATTTTCGATATAGGAACCCATGTCCGGAAAGTTGACGTTACCTTGATATGAGGGATTCAAAGTTTTCAGCGAACGTCTGCAACGCTTGCTCACAGGCGCGGCGAAATCGTCGAGGATTTAGAAATAATCCAAGTCTAATTCAACTATTTATTAACAACATAATGAATCTAAGGCAGTGTTCCAAATATCACAGAAAATAAGTATTTTCGTCGTTAAGGGGAGACTCCGCAGGTTTTGTTGAAAAAACCACGTTTCTGCTATTGGTATCACGAAAAAACATCCAATCGAAAATTCCTGACAGCAATTTTTCGATTTATAATATTATGTGTCTTGAAAAAAAATGTCAACCTCCTGCGATGAAAGTGTATGCGCAGAGAACCTTTCGCATTTTCTTCGCAGTCGCTTTGCTGCAAAAGGTTTCCTGCGCATACACTTTCATCGCAGGAGGTTGACATTTTTTTTTTCAAGACACATAATATTATAATCATAAAATTGCTGTCAGGAATTTTCGATTGGACGTTTTTCCGTGATTTCAAGAGCAGAAACGTGGTTTTTTCAACAAAACCTGCGGAGTCCCCACTTAACGACGAAAATACTTATTTTCTGTGATATTTGGAACACTGCGTTAGATTCATTATGTTGTTAATAAATAGTTGAATTAGACTTGGATTATTTCTAAATCCTCGACGATTTCGCCGCGCCTGTGAGCAAGCGTTGCAGGCGTTCGCTGAAAACTTTGAATCCCTCATATCAAGGTAACGTCAACTTTCCGGACATGGGTTCCTATATCGAAAATGTTAGTTAAGGTCCCCCCTATCACCACCCATCGGGGTGACATGGTTAGTTGTAACACCCTGTATATCTATACATCTTAGGGTGATTTTTTTAAAACGACTATTTTTTTTTTTCAGTGCTCCCGTGAAATTTGGTTGAAAATGTCGAAAAATAATTTCCCTGAAAGTTACAGCTCTTAATATTAATGTTAAGTACTTTCCCAAAGCGTGCGAAGATTTTCCATTTAAAATACACGTGAATCGAGATTGTTTTTTTTTTTTCAAATTTCTATAACTCAGCTGCATTTCAAGCTATTACATTGGTCTTGATCTTGATTTACTCAGAATAAAATACTCTACAAAAGTGCCCAGGGCGGCCAAAGTGTAACTTGTACCGGTAACCGAGAATTTTGGGTAAAAATCAACTTCAGCGACCCGTATCAACTCACCAGTACAAGTTACACTTTGGCCGCACTGGGAACTTTTGTGGAGTATTTTATTCTGAGTAAATCAAGATCAAGACCAATGTAATAGCTTGAAATGCGGCTGAGTTATAGAAATTTGAAAAAAAAATATCTCGATTTACGAGTATTTTAAATGTAAAATCTTCGCACGCTTTGGGAAAGTACTTTAAGTTAATATTAGGAGCTGTAACTTCCAGGGAATTTTTTTTTCGACATTTTCAAACAAATTTCACGTGAGGACTAAAAAAAAAAAAATAGTCGAAAAAAAAAATCCCTAATATATATATATATATATATATATACAGGGTGTTACAACTAACCATGTCACCCCGATGGGTGGTGATAGGGGGGACCTTAACTAACATTTTCGATATAGGAACCCATGTCCGGAAAGTTGACGTTACCTTGATATGAGGGATTCAAAGTTTTCAGCGAACGCCTGCAACGCTTGCCCACAGGCGCGGCGAAATCGTCGAGGATTTAGAAATAATCCAAGTCTAATTCAACTATTTATTAACAACATAATGAATCTAACGCAGTGTTCCAAATATCACAGAAAATAAGTATTTTCGTCGTTAAGTGGGGACTCCGCAGGTTTTGTTGAAAAAACCACGTTTCTGCTCTTGAAATCACGGAAAAACGTCCAATCGAAAATTCCTGACAGCAATTTTATGATTGTAATATTATGTGTCTTGAAAAAAAAAAATGTCAACCTCCTGCGATGAAAGTGTATGCGCAGGAAACCTTTTGCAGCAAAGCGACTGCGAAGAAAATGCGAAAGGTTCTCTGCGCATACACTTTCATCGCAGGAGGTTGACATTTTTTTTCAAGACACATAATATTATAAATCGAAAAATTGCTGTCAGGAATTTTCGATTGGATGTTTTTTCGTGATACCAATAGCAGAAACGTGGTTTTTTCAACAAAACCTGCGGAGTCTCCCCTTAACGACGAAAATACTTATTTTCTGTGATATTTGGAACACTGCCTTAGATTCATTATGTTGTTAATAAATAGTTGAATTAGACTTGGATTATTTCTAAATCCTCGACGATTTCGCCGCGCCTGTGAGCAAGCGTTGCAGGCGTTCGCTGAAAACTTTGAATCCCTCATATCAAGGTAACGTCAACTTTCCGGACATGGGTTCCTATATCGAAAATGTTAGTTAAGGTCCCCCCTATCACCACCCGTCGGGGTGACATAGTTAGTTGTAACACCCTGTATATATATATTAGGGTGGTCCTTATTTTGATGAATTTCGCAAAAAAATTCGGGACACCCCCTAGATAGCTTGCAAATAAATAGAAAAAAATCCCCCTAAAATTTCAGCCCTTAATTTTAACATTAACACTTTGCCCAAAATTCGGAAAGTTTAATTCGGATGATAAATGCAATTTTTTCTACCAGCTACTTTTTTCTCTTCTAACTTCGATAAAACTCGATGAAATAATTTGAAAAAAAAAAAATTTCAATTTTTTTTTTTTTCAAAATTCTGAAAATTTCGATTTTTTTTTTTTTTATTTCCAATTTTTTTTTTCAAAATTCTGAAAATTAAGGGGGCGCCTGAAAACATGGGGGAAATTTGTTTTTTGTGAAAAAAAATTAAAAGAATACGCACGCAAGGCGGTCAAAGTTTTTGTTTTGATAAATCTGCAGGTTTTTGGTAATGTGTCACAAAATATGCAGATTTGACAAAAAAAAAACCGAAAAAAAAAAAATCGAAATTTTCTGAATTTTGAAAAAAAAAAAAAAAAATTGAAAAAAAAAAATCGAAATTATTAGAATTTTGAAAAACAAAAATTGAACAAAAATTTTTTCAAATTATTTCATCGAGTTTTATCGAAGATAGAAGAGAAAAAAGTAGCTGGTAGAAAAAATTGCATTTATCATTCGAATTAAACTTTCCGAATTTTGGGCAACGTGTTAATGTTAAAATTAAGGGCTGAAATTTTAGGGGGATTTTTTTCTATTTATTTGCAAGCTATCTAGGGGGCGTCCCGATTTTTTTGCGAAATTCATCAAAATAAGGACCACCCTAATACATATTGTAATATTTTTAATATTTGTTGTAATAATAAGTTAATATTTATGGATTCCCGAGGGAAATAAAGTGAATCAGATGAAATATAATCAATTGGGCAAAAGGTTTATGTATTCAGAAAATACAGGTCTGCTTCAGTACGAGGCTAAAGACAGACTAATTTGTTTTACAATAATACTTATTGATACGGCAACGGCGATTCATATATTTTGAGAGATGTCTTTTATCATATAGACTACTTGATCTAGATCGTATGAAAGTAATATATAGGGGTGAATTCATCAAATATAACACTGCTCCCCCCTTAGTGAAAGAGTCGATTCGACTCGTAAGGTAAATATAATAAAAATTGTCTATTTAAAATCATCATAAGGATTAGCAAGTCAATATTTGAATCATAAAATCTATGTGTTCTATTTAGGAAAATCGGAGCTGTGGCTCAAATAATTAAAAATTTTCCTAAGTACTATCTGACATTCGTCTTCTTATTAGTAGGGAAACCACAGAAAACCTCTAAAAATATAGTCTAACTTAATTTCACAACATGGGTTTTTACAAAAATCTTCAAGAACAGGAACCAGGAACAAGAGTAGAAACTCAGGAATACAGGATCAGTAGACAGGAATCAGGAAATAAGAGTAGAAACTCAGGAACAAGGCGAAGAATTCCTTGGTCATTATGAAGAAAGTCCTGAATACTGGAACAGGAAGGGGTCGGAGGGGTAGAAGGACCAAAGACTGGAACGGAAAGTCCGATTCTAAACTCCAGGAGATCCAACTCCAAACCTCTTCGAAATAAATCATATACGACCTAAATGGGAGGACAAATGTTATTCTCTCGAAATAATAAGGTCATAAATATGAGTTTCTCTTCTAAAAACTCTTCAAAATTATAGATTCCTTTCAAATCTCTTTTAAATCAAAATTATAAATTCCTTTTTAAATATCTTCTTTCAAATGATAAATTAAACTTTTTGATATTAGATAGATTATTTCAAATATAATAAATTAATAAATTAAATTATTCTATTAAATAAATGTTATAAATATAAATTGGAACGATCTTATCTGAATAGAAGTGAGGAAACCGGAATAATAGGTCAGGATGGGATGAATTAGACTTCCTTCTTCTCGGATCAGAATATCATTTCGTCATTTAAATAGAATATCCTACTATCAGAATATCGGGAGCTGGAAAAACTTGGGTTAATGTTTGCAAACTAAAACATAACCTATATCTAGATTTTCCGCTCGAATCTCTTTTCATCTAGACGCCATTATTATATAAGTTTTATAAGTTTTTTTTTTTTTTACAACGACACCTAGCGCTATTTTTTCGTAGTATTTTGGCGGGATTCGAGATTGAAATAAACGAGGGTCTTTTAAACGACCAATAATGAGCCTTTTAAATTAAAACATCTATAAATAAATGAAAAGTTGTTTAAACAAAGGCAAAATTGTTTATAACAAAAGAAAAGAAATAAAAGATAGAAAGAAGAAGAGACCTGAAGAAGAGATATGGTTCGAGGGTCAATGGGAACGCGTTAAGTGTGCGAGAGGACGTGCAGTCTTATTAAAGAATTCCCCATTGAGGACATGCGTGGACTGCTATGTGGCGAGGTATGTTTAATAAATATAAATCTCTATTTTCATGAATATTTCCTAACTCTCCTTCTGTTATTTTCTTTTTTTTTTAAAGCATCCCGAAAGAGAGGGTAGACAGGCTACTTCCTCTACATCGCTCATTCGTAGAACCTCTGGTAACGTTGGGAAGTTCTAATACTTGTTATATTTGCCAGATTCCTCTAATAACTATGGTAGAAGACCCGACTAACTGTGAGGAATGTAAAAAAATGAAAATAATCGTAAAACACGTGGTAGAAAAAAAATTGTTAAACCACTATTAAATAACTTGCTAAATTTCATCATAAAATAAATTAATTACTATTATTACTTAAGATGTTTGTGTTTTTATTTATTAGACATTATTCGTGATGTTCTTTATCTTCCATTTGCTTTTATAAGTCTTCATTACCGACTTGATCTAAATTGTTTTATTATTAGTTCCGAATTGTTCCGAGCTTACTCTGAATCTATGCTAGAAATCATATGGTTTCATAACCTCACAAAAATTCATATAAACGTCGTCTGCGGAAGCCTCGGCGTCTAAGATTAAGACTGGTGCTGGAAGAGTCGCAAATTTCTTTCTAACTAACCAATCTTCGTGTACCTCGTGAAGAACCTTTAAATAATCTAATGGAATACCATCTTCTTCCGAACGAGCGCGTGAATTTATACGCGAAAACGACTCTTCGGGAGATAACCTCAAATAAACTATTAAATCTACTTCGAAGGCTGGAGACTCACTAACTAAAACCCTAACGTTTTCCAATAAAAGATGAGCTTCAAGGTCCTCAAAATCTCTCATTCGTCTACGTGCTTCAACGAAGCAATTGCAACTATATATTGACCTTTCCATAATTTTATTAGGCAACGCGGTCTGAGTTAAATGTCTAATTCGCATTGTCATAGCTGCGTGATGCTGAAAATGATATGCATATTTACTAGGATCCTTATACATCTTTTCAAGAAGATTTTCACCAGCTACGTTTCGATATTCATCTAAAGGTTCTAATAACGTAAGAATATTCTTATCATTTAAAAATCTTTTAGTAAACGTCGTTTTACCACATCCAATATTTCCTTCAATGAGGATAGTTAAAGGTCTATAATCTCTTCGTTTAATCCCATAAGGCAGTTCCTCAGACCACCTGGAAGAATCCAATGTAAAGGTTTGATCATCCCTTAGAAGAGAGAAATTATTATTTACAGAATGATCTTCATCTATATTTAAAGAACGAAGATTCTTTATTTTATTATTGTGAGTAAGTTTATCTGAATTATAAGGAGCCAGGCGGTCTAAGTGTACCACCTTAGGTTTCGTACGAGTAGATCTTTGTATTCGATAAACTACATTATTTATTTTGTCAATTATTGAATAAGGACCTTCCCAATTAGATTGTAATTTAGGACAACGTCCTTTTTCTCGTCTAGGTTGGAAGAGCCATACTAAATCTCCAGTTTTAAATTCAAGATCTCTAGCCCTAATATCATAATGAGCTTTTGTCCTATCTGAAACGATTTCACTTCTTCCCCTAGCAAAATCATGAATTTGTTCTAATTTATCCCTTAAATCAGATACGAAGTCTGTTTGAAGAGGGTCTGGCGAAGGAATAGGTCCCTTGTCTAAGTCTGAAGGTAACCGAAGATCTCTTCCCATAAGCATGGAAGCTGGAGATTGTTTAGTCGTCTCGTGAACAGCTGATCGATAAGATAGAAGAAATAGAGGAATCCACTCATCCCAATCTCGTTGACTTTTGTCAATGAAAGAAGCCAAATAACTTAGAAGAGTTCGATTTAGTCGTTCTACCATTCCATCAGACTGAGGATGAAGGGGGGTTGTATGAGTATTTCTGATTCCTAAAACTGTTGATATTTCTTCTATTAAAATTGATTCAAAATTACGACCTTGATAAGTATGTAATTCTAGAGGAGTCCCATATCTACAAACAAAATCTCGAACAAACACTTGGGCAACTGTCGTTGCTTCCTGATTAGGGATAGGGATGACCTCGGGCCATTTAGTAAAATAATCAGCAATAACTAAGGCGTATCTATTTCCAGATCTAGAAAGAGAGAGTGGCCCGAGAACATCCATAGCCACTCTCTCGAAGGGTGCTCCGACGTTATATATTTGAAGAGGACTGCGACCCTTACCACGTGGACCTTTTTTTTGCAATGCAGACTTTACATAATCTACACCAATCATCCACATCGATTCTGCTACGAGCCCAGAAAAATCGTTCCCTAATCCGACCTAAAGTTTTATTGGAAGCGAAATGTCCACCTGATGGTGAATCGTGATATTGCTTGAGGATGTCTTCTATTTTGTTCTTTGGTACTAATAACTGCCATCTAATTATCTTCAAATCTGGAGATTCCCATTTTCTATATAATATTCCGTTCATTAAAAACAGAGAATCCCATTGAGTCCAATAGATTTTTAGATCTTGACTCTTAGCAGAAACATCTTGCCACTCAGGGCGTAATTCATATTCTTTCCATGTTTTAATCTGTAATAGAACTTCATCTTCTTGTTGAGCCTTTTTCCATGGGTTCAGATCTCCTTCAAAAGTGATTGATCGGATTTTATAGGGTTCGTCTAGTTGTTTTTCTAATCTGGTGCATTGTTTACATTCGACAGGTCCTTCGCAAGGTCTTCTGGATAGAGCGTCTGCGTTTCCATGTAATAATCCAGCGCGGTGTTGAATATCAAAATCATATTGGCCCAGTCTCTCTATCCACCTAGCTACCTGTCCTTCTGGAGATTTAAAAGAAAGCAACCACTTAAGAGAAGCATGATCTGTCCTAATCAAAAACTTTCTCCCATATAAATAATGATGAAAATGTATTACTGTTTTTACCACAGCTAAAAGTTCTCTACGAGTGACACAATAATTCCTCTCCGTCTTACTAAGGACTCGACTGTAATAACTGACTACCCTTTCATTTCCGTCATGGATTTGAGACAAAACTCCACCTATTCCTGAAAGAGAAGCGTCTGAGTCTAAAATAAAAGGTTGTTCTACTTGGGGATAAGCAAGAATAGGAGAAGATGTTAAATAAGTTTTTAATTTGATAAAAGCTTCTTCACATTCCTGAGACCATTCGAATTGAACCTTACTCCCTGTTAGATGATGAAGAGGTTTAGCTATTGAGGCGAACCCTTTAACAAAACGACGATAATAAGTACAGAGCCCTATAAAACTTTGAACACCTTCTTTATCTACAGGACGGGGCCAATCTGATACTTTTTCTATTTTTGTAGGGTCCGTCTTCACTCCTTCTGCGGAGACTATGTGTCCAAGGAAATGAACCTCTCGTTGTAATAGATGACATTTCTTCGGACTCATTTTGAGTCCTGCTTGTCTAAGGCGAGAGAAGACTTCAGTAAGATTTTCTACTTGTTCTTCAAATGTTCTTCCAAAAACGATTATATCGTCTAGATATACCAGACACTTCTTTTCTGTAATTCCTCTTAGTATCGTTTCCATTGTTCTTTCAAAAGTTGCAGGAGCGTTGCATAACCCAAAAGGCATAACCTTGAATTGCCATAATCCTCCTAAGCCGGTTACAAAAGCTGTCTTTTCTTTATCGTCTTCATGCATTTCTACTTGCCAATATCCACTCTGTAAGTCTATAGTGCTGAACCATTCTGCTCCAGCTATTAAATCAAGAGTTTCTTCTATCCTCGGCAAGGGGTAAGAATCTTTTTTGGTTATGTCATTTAACCTCCTGTAATCGATGCAAAATCTCTTCGTTCCATCTTTCTTTGAAACAAGAACAATTGGTGAAGCCCAAGGACTTGAAGATGGTTCTATTACGTTGATGGCTAGCATTTCATTAACCATCTTTTCTACTTCTTCTCGACCATTTAATGGAAGTCTTCGGGCTGCTTGTTTTATAGGTGCGTTACTTCCTACATCAATGGTATGAGTCGTTATGGTACTTCTTCCTTTATCGTTGCTATTTTTAGCAAAAGCATCTTGATATTCTTTAATTAATGTCTTGAATTTCTCTTTTTGTATGGGATTTAAACCAACAGATGACTTTTCTAAGAGATTTTCTAAATGAACTGGAAAAGAAATTAATTCTTCTCTAGAAAGATCTATTACTTGAATATGAGGAAAATCAGATGTTTTATTCTTATTAGTTAAAAGAGCGATCTCGTGTCGACCTGACGTTAATAAATTCCCTTCTGTAGAAATAACACAATTATGCGCTGCAAGAAAGTCAATCCCTAAGATCCCTTCATCCTCAATATCTGCTACGTAAACTTTATGTGAAGAATCGATACACCCTATCACGTTAATCTGAACTAAAACTTCTTTTAAAACTGGAGTTATTTCTCCTGTAGCAGTTCGAAGGGAAGCAGAATTTTGAGAATGGTTAATAGATTTCAAGAGATCCGAACGGACTACTGTGACCTCTGCCCCAGTGTCTATCACCCAGAGGCAGTTAACTCCGTTGACAGTCCCTCGCGCATATAAACCTGTTTGTCTTAGGCTTCTTAATAAAAATTGTGTTAAAATAGGGCTTTCGTTGGATCGAACACTTGATGACTTTCGCCCTTCTAAATCATCAATAATTAGTTTTTTTGGTTAGAAGAACCCTGAGGTTTTTCTGAAGTTTTATGAGAATTGTCTGTATTATTTTCACTATCTTTCCTCAACGACATTTTTTTATCTAAAGAATTTTCGTTATTAGCTTGATTTAATTTTTCTAATGAAAAACAACGATTGGCGTCATGTCCAATCTTTTGACAGTATTTACATTTTAACGGGAGTCTGTCTCCGTAATTTGGTCTTTTATAATTATTATTACTATTATTTCTATTATAGTTATTATTATTATTATATCCGTTATTATAATTATTTTGCTGCCTGGGAGTAGTTTTCTCTGAATCATTGGTTTTACTAGGGAAAGTAGGAGTTTTATCTGTTTCGATACGTCGAACTTTTCCTACCCCAAGATGGTGTTTAGTTAATGCTTCTATTTCTAGACCCTTAATAACTGCTTCTTGGACAGAGGAAGGTCCCGTCAAACTAAGAGTATGTCTTAATTCTGCATCGTTTATTGCATTAATAAATTTGTTACAAGCGAATATATCTCTAGTTGGTTCATCACAATTAGGTAAAGCTATTCTAGCTAATCTTTCTATTTCTACTCCAAGAGAGGCAAGACCTTCCTCCTTAGCCTGTTTTTTAAGATCTAATTGAGTTAGAGATAATTTTGATATGAGTTGACTTCCGAATCTCAAACGTAAGGCTGCACTGAGTTTATCATAATTTTCAATATCTGAATCAGCAAGAGCTGATAGAACAGCCAAGGCAGGACCTCTCAAGCTACCTGCAAGTTGTCCGGCTTTAGTAATAAAAGACCAGGAGTTTACTTTTGCAATTATTTGAAATTGTCGCTCATAGTCAGCCCAAGGAATTGATCCGTCAAAGAAATTTACTTTAAGGTTAGACGATTTTTTTGATGACTCAGTATAACCTTCATTACGAGTAATAATTGTATCGTTAATCTGTTTATCGCGACTACCCCCGGCGCGAGATAAATTGAGAGGAAGATTATTATCTATATTTTGGTCACCAGCCATGTAATTAGTATGTTCTACGTCTCGCGCGTCCCGAATTGTACCTCCAATTCGGTCGCTTTGAGCTACAGTATGGGTGTGTGGCGTAAAAGTTGCCGCTCCACCCGTACGAGGTCTACGTATTATTGGGGAAGGTTCTTCTGCCCCATAGTTTTGTACAGACCGTATATTTGTGGGTTCAATTATTTCCTCGATTCTCACTGGGGATCGTCGGGGAGTCGAAGTTTGTGAGATTACGTCTTGAGGTTCGAGACGTCTCATCAGGAGGGACATGGTGGCTTGTTGGGCTGCCAAATTTGCTTCTCTTTCTTCCCTCAGTCGTTGAGATTCGCGTTCTTCTCGTTCTTTTTGAGCCAGTAAATTTGCCTCGCGTTCAGCTCGGCGCTCTTCTCTCTCTTCTCTTTGGGCTAATAAAACAGCTTCTCTTTCCTCACGTTTAGCTAATAATTCAGCTTCTCTTTCTTCACGTTTAGCTAATAATTCAGCTTCTCTTTCTTCACGTTTAGCTATTAAATTAGCCTCTCTTTCTTCTCGTTGGGCCGTCAAAGTAGCTTGTTGTTGTGAGACCATTACTTGTATTAATCTGTCCATCATATCAACTTGGGGTTGAGGTGCTGGAGCTTGTTGAGGTTCTTCGATGATAGCTCGTCGACGAGAAGACATTTCTTTTTTTTTTTTTTTTTTTTTTTTTTAATTCTTTTTAAATCCTTTCACAATCACGAACTCTCTTTCAAAAATTCACTTTATCGATCCCGGTAAGATCCCACTTCTGACACCAATGTAATATTTTTAATATTTGTTGTAATAATAAGTTAATATTTATGGATTCCCGAGGGAAATAAAGTGAATCAGATGAAATATAATCAATTGGGCAAAAGGTTTATGTATTCAGAAAATACAGGTCTGCTTCAGTACGAGGCTAAAGACAGACTAATTTGTTTAACAATAATACTTATTGATACGGCAACGGCGATTCATATATTTTGAGAGATGTCTTTTATCATATAGACTACTTGATCTAGATCGTATGAAAGTAATATATAGGGGTGAATTCATCAAATATAACAATATATACAGGGTGGTCCATTTTAATTGATGCAGGCGAATATCTCGAAAACTAACAATTATAAAAGAAAAAGTTTTATACAAAACTTGAAGGGTTTCGAGGGGCAAAGATAATGCTGATATGTGTTGACTTGTGGACTTCGCCAATTCCGAGATTTCGCAAGCAACTTCGGATTTTAGATAGGGAACACATATTTTGGTTTGGGGCATCTGATAGTACGATGAAAGACTCATTCAAACACGCAAGCAAAAAAAATTGGAAAAAAAAAATTTTTGCAAAAAAAAATTGGAATAAAAAATTTCGCGAATTTTTTTTTTTTTTTTTCAAAAGATTGCTTTTTTGTCCCTAGCTTTCGAACACATTCATTGTTCATCACTCTAGCTCAAAATTTTTCTCGCCAATTTTGAAATTGGAAAGATTGAATGTACCAGATTAGTGAAAAAAAAATCGTGGATCAATAACGCAGAGTGATGAACAATGAATGTGTTCGAAAACTAGGGACGAAAAAGCACAATCTTTTGCAAGAGAAGAAAACAAAATTCGCGAAATTTTTTTTTGCAATATTTTTTTTTCCAATTTTTTTTGCAAAATTTTTTTTTCCAATTTTTTTTGCTTGCGTGGTTGAATGAGTCTTTGATCGCGCTATCTGATGCCGTCAACCAAAACATGTATTCCCTATCTAAAATCCGAAGTTGCTTGCAAAATCTCGGAATTGGCGAAATCCACAAGTCAACACATATCAGCATTATCTTTCCCCCTCGAAACCCTTCAAGTTTTGTATAAAACTTTTTCGTTTATAATTGTTAGTTTTCGAGATATTCGCCTGCATCAATTAAAATGGACCACCCTGTATATTAGGGTTTTTTTTTTTTTCGACTATTTTTTTTTTATATATAATAATAATATATATATGGGTAATTCTCATTTTCGACAAAAATCTGCGTGCACCCCATTTTTTACACTTTAGTACTCAATTATGGGATTGGTGATTTATTTTAGTGAAATGTAGATGAAATACTATCCTCTCAAGCTAAATTTACGTAAATAATCCTGATAGTTAATTTTTTATTAAGCGTCAAAGCATCAAAAATGTCACTTCCATGGGTGTGACTTCCCCGCTTTCGTGAAGAAAAAAATCAAAAGTCTTTATTTCTTCATAATATTCACTTCAAAAGTGAGCCAATATCAACTACGATGAATAACTCATTAAATAAAACAATATAATGTCTAAAGTTACAGAGATTTTAATATGAACTGTCATATCAAAGTTTGTGATCAATTTTTTTGTCACTTCCATGGACCTATGTCACACCCCTCTTATTTGAAAAAATATTGCGCGGGCAACCTAACCCAAATGGCTATAGACACAGTACTGACCCGCCATCTTAAGCCAATGGTTAATTTATACCGACGTCGTAATCACAAAAAGAAAATTTGACTTAAATTTTTATTCTCACAACTCGTCAAGCATAACTGTCACTTCCGTGGCAGCTGTTTTAAGATATGTAATTTTCATTAATCAAACTTTGAATATGTGATTGAATTGCGTTTTTGCATCGTAAACACAATGCCAAGTCATTAACTACATGTCTAATTTAGAGGTCATGTTTTTTAAATTCTAATACATTAAATGTCACTTCCGTGGAGTCACTTCCATGGCTCCGTGGATAAAAAATCTATCCACGGATATGACCATTGACCCACAAAAGTGACAATTTTACAATATATGAGTATGGCTTTATTGAATGCTTAGTTTTTTGTAATTTTTGAAAATTTTTGAAAATTTTTGAAATTTTTTTCTCAATCTGAAATTTTTTTTTTTTTTTTTTTTCCTTTTCTTAGCTTAGCGACTATTTTTTTCTTATAGAGTAATACCTAAACTTGAAAAATGTACCATTATTTATAATGAAAAGACGTTTTCACGAAACCACCAATTTTCGACCTACAAAATGAGAATTACCCATATATATATATTAGGGTGTCCGTTATTTCCCGAATTGACTTTTTCTACTTGGGTATAGGTCAAATCATTAGTTTAGAGCCTCAAAAGAATTATGCTATTTTTTTTTCTTTTTTTTTAAAGTGCCATTAACCCCTGCCTGTAGGACGATCCGAGTAAAAATGATTTTATATAATTATATAGAATTATATAGAATTATACAAAAGTTATATAGAATTGTATAAAATTATATAGAATTATATATAAAAATCCATGTAAGTTTTATAGAACTTTATATAATTATATATAACTTTATAGAGTTATATAGAATCATATAGAGTTCTATATAGGATCCAAAGCAAGCTTATATGTGGGTTTTATAGAACTCTATATAATTTGCAACGAAGAAACTTTTAAAGGCAAAGGGTGAACCTAGCTCCGTGCACCTTCGGCGTCAGTACGTGAGGATTAATTAATTATTAATTTAGACAAAACTAATTTTGGGCGCCAGACGTGAAAACGTCGATCAAAATACAATAGATATCAAAGAATTGACGGCGGAAATGACCAGTTAGCTCAGATTAATTAACGGTAGAGGGGCTGGGCTGCCAAATTAAACAAGAATAATTAACATGTGATATCTGATTGATTTATTTAATCAAATATGTGATTTACGGGATATAAAGAATTCGTTTTATTAATATTATCGTTGTGTCTCAGATTAATTCGGGAATATCGGGATTAGATCGTAAAGAATATTCACAGAAAATATAATAGCACAATAGAAAAGTACTCAAACAGTGCGGCTCGATATAATGCGAGATACAATTTTAGATTGAACGGAAAAACATGTCATACGATAATAATAATTATAATAATAATCATGCACAAGAAATCAGAATAAATCAGATCAAATACTAAGAACTAAGAAATAGAAATTAAATAACAAATGCTTGCTTCTACGCTCGCTATCTCCAGAATTATATATATTTTACAGGTCGATTGCTATCATTTATTCTATTTTATTGAAAAGAAAAGAAAAGAATATAAGCGACTAAACTCTACAACATGCGTTAAGCAGAATAAGAAAATAAAGAAAGCAATAAGATAAGAAAGCCACAAATAGACGCTAAACACGAGTTAACTCGGGAATCCGCTTTTGTAACGTTCGGGCTAGACCGGGTGGAGAGTGGGGCTAGGAACCCGGTGTAACCGCAAACGGGTCTGGGGGTATCGTCCCCCTCCGCCGGATGCTTAGGTTCCACCGGTGGGTGGAGGTGTAAGAAATAATTCGCCAAACACTAGGGGTTAGAGATATAACAAAATATATTTATTTGCTTAAAGTAAGTCCAGGTATGTAGCCTACGTGGTTGGTACGGAAGGTACTGATTGTAAGCTGGAAACAGATAATGTAGGAAACAAATATAACACAAGTAATTACCGTATACCTTAATATAGCTAGTCTTATCAAATTAACTAGGGTGATCACCTAATGAATTACCTTAGTGGTATTAACTACTTAGAAATCTATATCATATATATAGATTTATATATATATATATATATATATATATATATAGACATACGCATATGTAGGTATGCATATATCTATATATGTTTTACTAGAGAGCCCTCTTTACTTGAGGCCGGACGGGCAGTGCTAGGGGGTAGAAGACCCCTCTGATATAGTCAAAACCAACCCCCCGTGGAAGACTGTGGGGGGTTGGGTTGCGGACTGTGCCGTCCGCGGCTACGTGGTAACTACTACTCCTACCAAGCGCAAAGTATGCCTGGTAGGGTTTTACGGCAAATGCTGTCCGTTAGCTAAGTATGTCTTCTAAAACATTAATCCCCTTTCGGGTTACTAGAATCTATAAAGTGATTCGCTTCGGCTCTGGAGGCCGGCTAAGAAATATAAAGTCATGCTAAGTCCTAAACTAATTACGGTTGTCTCTAAATTGTAAAACGTGAAGTTATGAATTTACATGAAACCTAGTGCGGTACGGATTTGAGCATAGGTGATGCCTGGTACTCGGAAACGCGAACGCGCCTAGCGGTCCGGGGTCTTATCCCGCGGTCCGTACGTCTTTGCAGACGGAGATCTGCTCGGTTGTTGGCTGAGCGAGATCTGCCTTAGCCTGGTCAAGCGTATGCTTATATTCGGCGTTCGTGATGATCCTATCGTGGGAGCGCGTAGCCGCCTGGTGGCTAGATCAGTGATTAGCATAGTTCCGTAATTGGTTGCGGCGCTAGTGGCGACCGTAAGGTGCTGCGCCAACTTGTAGCGAGGCGATACTGATCTAATTATTCTCAATATGGCTGACATGTCAAAATAAATATGAGAGGTGATAGTGAGGAGTATCGTATCGTTACATCCCCCTCTTTCTCCGGGAGAGGTGAAACTCACCTCTGTTTGGGCCCTACGTAAGTGAGGTTCCCCGCTCTATCAAAACGAAGTTGTCGGGTGTAGTGGTGGCGTCGGAGTTTCCATTTCCTTGTGCCTACAGGTACGGAGACCTCTCCTCCGTCTGGTAGCTCGTATGAGCGATTTGGTCTGGTGGTGGGCATAGGAGCCCCGGTGCTGTACCCCCTGGTAGGATGTGGTACCCGCTTTCTTGCTGGCCGGCGGCGGTTTGAAAGCGGTGCTGGTGTATCCAACAGGAGTACCTCCGTAGGTGCTCTCCGAGTAGCTGGTCGGCTTCCCTTGGTTGGTGTTGGTCGTAGAGGGTCCGGTGGTGCTGGTCGCGGTTTACCCGGAGCCTCTTGTGTCGGAGGCTTTGCTTGAGGCACAAAGATTTTTGTACGGTTGTACGAACGTCCTTCTGCCATCGTTGATGAGGTGTAACTCGTCGTTACGTACGTCGTGAGGTTTTCTGTATCACACTGACCAGGTTTAGTAGAAATTTCTAGGACTTCGTCCTCGTTGATAGCGGCATCTGCTGTTTGCGCATGGAAAGGCTTCAAGTCTCCGACATGGATATGTCTAGTGATTTTGCCCCTGTTATTGCGCAAATCATAGATGGCTGGTGCGACCTTTCTGATTACCGTATGCGGTCCGAGATATTTGGGTAGCAGTTTTGCGTTCTCATTACGCGCCTTATTTGACAGGAAGTGTGATCGGCACATGACTTCTTGCCCTATTGTCGGCTGCCATGGACGACGGCGTAAGTTGTAGTGTCTTTCCTGTCGTTGGAAGGCTTGTGCTTGGAAGATCCTGGCGAGGGCATGAGCATCGTTTAGACGGCGGGTGAGCTCGTTTGCTGGTATGGGGTTCCCGGTACTAGGGTTGACATTTCCTGGTGGTTTTAGTTCGTGGCCAAAATTCAAGTAGGCTGGTGAGAACCCTGTGGATTCGTGAGTGGCGGTGTTGTACGCGAATGCGAACTCTGGTAATTTTACGTCCCAGTCTTTTTGGTTACTGCCTGTATATTGAGCTATCATGGTTTTGATTACTCGGTTGGTGCGCTCTACTGGGTTGCACTGCGGCGTGTACGGAGGCGTTCGGCGATGCTGGATGCCATACTGTTGGAGCATTTCTCCAAACTCGTGGCTGACGAATTGTTTGCCGTTATCGCTTATAATGGATTCTGGTATTCCGTATCTTAGCAAGACTTCTTTTATTGCTTTTGTTACGTTTGTGGCTGTCGCTGTTCTGAGTGGTTTAAGTTCCACCCATTTTGTGAATCGGTCTTGGGACACCAGGAGGAAAACATGGCCGAGCTTGGATCGGGGAAGTGGGCCAATTAAATCCGTCGTTATTGACTGCCATGGTGTGTCGACTCTATTGGCGTGCATTAGCCCTGCCTTGGCTTGTTGTGTTGCTTTATATTGTTGGCACTTCTTACATGCCCGTACATATCGAGAGGCTTCTTTGAACATTCCGGGCCAGTAGTATGCTCTAGCTAGCCTGGTTAGTGTCTTTGCAGTTCCCAGGTGGCCCGCCGTGGCGTCGTCGTGATTTTTGCGTAAGATTTCTTTTCTCTGGTTGTTCGGTATACATAGTTTCCATTGCTCTATTTTAGTGTCTTCGTTGTAGTCTAGCCTGTCGAGAATTCGTTTGTATAGTTTACCTTCGATTATCTGGTAGTCGGGATAATCATCTGGGTTAGCTTCTATTAGTCGTTTCATGCGATTATACCATCTGCCTGTGTCGTCGGCGGCGGCTAGTTCGGATGTCTGTCGTGAGAGGGCATCGGCGACAATGTTTTCGGTGCCTTTACGAAATTTGATGGTATAGTCGTATTGTTGAAGTTCTAGAGCCCATCGGGCTAGTCTTCCTGAAGGATTGTTAATGCGTTGTAGCCACGTAAGTGCTTGGTGGTCGGTAATTATGTCGAAATGGTAGCCCTCTAGGTAGCCTCGTAGTTTGCGGATGCCCCATACTGCAGCAAGGCATTCCTTTTCAGTTACGGTGTAGTTTCGTTCTGCTTTGTTCATGGTGCGGCTGACATAGGCGATTACTCGCTCCCTCCTCTCGTGTTCTTGGGTGAGTACGGCGCCTATGCCTGTATTGCTGGCATCGGTTTGTAGGGTAAATTTTTTTCGAAAGTCGGGACAAGCTAATACCGGTGTTGAAGTCAGAAGTTCTTTTAGTTTGTTAAAAGCTTTATCTTGTGCGGTGTCCCAGTGCCATCTGGTCGATTTTTTCAATAAGTCGTTGAGCGGTGCGGTGATGGTAGCTACATTGGGGATAAATCTTCGGTACCATGACACTAGCCCGAGGAACCTGCGTAGTGCGCGTCGGTCATGTGGGGCTGGCATTCTGGTAATTGCTAGTGTTTTATCTGGGTCTGTATAAATACCATCCTTGTTGACCATATGGCCGAGGTATTTTAGACTTTCCACGCAAAAATGGCATTTTTCTGCGTTCATTTTTAATCGGGCTGCCCTTAAGCGTTGGAAGACTGTTGATAGATGTTGTAGGTGCTCGTCGAAAGAGGCACTGACTATTACGATGTCGTCTAGGTAGGCGAAAGCGAATGGTTCTAGCTCTGGTCCGATTACTCGGTCTAGTAGCCTTTGAAACGTGGCTGGAGATGAGTGTAGTCCAAAAGGCATAACGCGGAACTGGAACAAACCTCTGCCCGGGACTGTGAAAGCCGTGATTGGTTTGCTCCTGGGTGCCATTGGTACTTGCCAGTATCCGTTCTTCAGATCTATTGTTGATAGATAGCGTGCTCCTCGGAGTTTGTCCAGGGTGGCATTAACCTGCGGTAGTGGGTAAGCGTCTCTTTCGGATATTTCGTTTATTTTTCGGTAGTCTATGCAGAATCTTGGCTTACCGTCTTTTTTCTTTACGATGACTACCGGTGAGCTCCATGGGCTATTTGATGGTTCTATGACCTGGTCTTGGAGCATCTTATCGACTTCTTCGTTGATGATTTTCTGCACGTTCGGGTTCCTTGGTTGGTATCTCTGTCGTACGGGTATATCGGTCTGTACACGTATATGGTGTTCGGCTAGAGTAGTGGTCCCCTATATGGCGTCAAATTTTCGTAATTCGGTTTCTAGGAAGTCATCTAGGCGACGCCGTTGGTCTGGGGTTTGTGTGGCTAGGCCGGTCGGTTTGTCTATTGTTAGTGATTCATTCGTCGAACCGAATCTCTGGTTACCTAGGGCTAGTGATAGGTCTAGTTTGGTGAGTAGGTCCATGCCTAGTAAGATGCGGTGTTTCAGGGTTGGCATTACCAAGAAGGAGTGTTGTATTTTACGGTGATTGATAGAGATCTGACCTGAAAGACTGGTATTGATATTGGCGGTGTTACCATTGGCCATGCTAGCTGTTATGCGTTCGTAGTTTTGGTACCACCCCATTTTCTTGCAGTAGCGGGCCATTTCTTCGTTCATGTAGGATGCCACGGCCCCTGTGTCTACTAGGCTTCTGAAGGTCTGGTTATATATTTGGATGTTTATGAAGATTCGGTTGTCGTTTCCTGGTTGGGCCGGACTGCCGTGGTGTTGGTTCCGGCCCGGCTGGCGTTTTCCGGCTTTGGGCAGGTGCAATCGCGGGTTAGGATGCCGTCAGTGCCACAATAAGAGCAAAATTTCCTGGCCGGTCGTTGACACTTGAATCTCGGGTGGCCCCTCTGCTTGCAACGCCAGCAGTGGGTTTTCCGATCGTATCCTGTGTATGCGGTGGAATTAGTGGAACTGGCGGCGGCGGCGGAGTCTGTGCGTGTTGGTGTTGATGCAGTGCGGTTCTGTCGGCGTTTTGTCTCTTCGTGTTCTTCGGCGAATAATACAATATTAATTTTAATAATACAATATTAATTAATCGGGATTAAGTCGGAGACTTACATGCCGTTAACGTGACCTACGTCACACCAAATATAATATAATAGAATACAGACTAAACGGGATTCGTGAGCGAACTCGTGGTTTTACAGAAAATAGGTCTTACCTTATCGATGAAATATAACTTCCTCGTATAAACGGGAACTAAACTGAATCTAAATATTATAATAAACTAACTTGAAATACGGGATAAAGAAAGATAAAGAACAGACTTGACGATAAAGAACAGAATTGAAGAGAAAGAACAGAATTGAAGATAAAGAACAGAATAGAAGAAAGTACACTATAACTCGGGATACTCGGGATATCGTAGACTTGGCGTGAGGACGAACAAGCGTAGAAGTAGGCTGAGTCCTGTGTCGTCCTACGTTTTATAGCCTAGGGATTACCATGTGGTTGAGCCTAGCATCGCCGGTAGTTTGGTTTGACGAATCAGGTGTCGAGTATGATTAGGCATACTTTCGGGAACGCGTTGTCCAATTCATCCTTACTTCGAACATTTGTCCAGCATATAGTTAGCTGACTGATGCGGCGGGCTAATTCAAACGTAGTTGACGGGACTCGACGGTTTCTCTCCTCTTCTCTCCTCTGCTCAAGCTCGGTTGCGTTGTCTCGGGACTCCTCGGGATCATCGTCGGCGAAGTGCACTCTAGCTGCGCTTTTACTGTAAAAACTGACCAATTAGAGGATCTGGCGGAAGTTCTGATGCTCCAAATAACCGGATCTGCATCCAGATTTCCCCATGAACGGTGTGGAAGGTTTACAGGCAGACCTGCATCACACGATTGCAGTTCTACTATCGGGACCTTTCTTGAGTAACCACGATAGCGGGACGATGACGAGAAAGTCGATGATTTGGGTCTAGCTCGACTCCAGGTCGATGAGTCTTCGGCAACGGGAAGCTTGGTTGGGCTACTTTGGTGTGTTCACCCTGCTCTGTTCGACCATTGACGAGACGTCCAGAAGTAGTTGACGAGAAGTGGTCCAGCACCTGGCTGAGAAGTCTGCGGGAACGGGAGGAATGACTCTGTGAGTCGTCCTTATTCGACCTTTCCTGCGGCATCCACGACTGAGAGCTTGAGCGAGAGAGAGACAGGAACTAATAGTTCGGGACAGACCTCGGTAGAGACGTCGGATGAATCCCTCGACGTCCTGGCGTAGTCTTCCCGAGCACCGACAGTTTACAGAGTATCATAGAATAGTATAGAATAGAAAAGAATAGATGAGAGATAACATAAGCAATAATCAAAATAATCTAAGACCTGTGACCTGGCTACTTTCTGGAGATGTCCGTCCTCACGTCTTTTCCGTCTCCGGTGACCCGACTGTGGCTGTTGCGAAATGCAACGTCACAACCCCACCCTTCCTTCGGAGGGAAGTCGGTGACTTTCCTCTGGTGCGGTATTACAGACCTGTTTCGTGTCAACCCTAGCGATCTTTTGTGGATTGTGTTTTGAACGCGAAGGTTTTGCTTAAGGAACTGGTTGACTCGAAAATAATAATTCTTCTGAGAGTAAGCGAGGTAGGGAAACTACTAAATAAAGCTGAAGTTTGTTTCTTAGTCTAATAAGAGAGAGAACTAAAATTACGCTGAGATGTTTTAGCGTACGAAACCTCGAAGTGATTTGTCTTCGGTTAAGCTATTTTAATGTGGATTCGACAAATCCTTTTGGCACCATTTCGCAAACTGTATTTGACAAAGTTACCTAAGTAACAAGGTGAAGATGGCATTAAAATTAACTGAACTAAATAAACAACGAGATTTTTCAGGCTGGTTCACAGAGGCGTCGTTTTGAGCGAATTATTTTTACGATTAACTAAATATTAAACAGATGATGGATTAGGTTAGTGAATGTTGAATGCAATATTGAGATGCTATTAGTTTTTAATTCGGGAACAAGCGTGAATTAACTAAAGCTAATTACATTTTATTGATAGTATGACGGGATGGTAAATCATATTATTTTAATTAAATAGAAAATTGACGATAATTTAAGGAATTTTGAATAATAGGCCGAAATAGATTTTATAAATTTCACTACAACGTAGTTCTCAGCTAGGCTGGCGGGAATAATGCAGTTAATGCATTTACTTTGCTCGTTTAGACGAGAATCGGGATATTAATAGTAAGTAAGATAGTAAGATATAGTAGATAAAGTACAGATGTAGGATAAAGTAGAGATAGATGATAGTAGAGAGAGCTTTAGATAGAAAAATGAAGTTAAGGTGGCCTGAAGCGGAATGCATCCTCCGGGATATTATATGGATCAGTCACTCGGGAGGCTTGCCTGAACGCACGTCGTCTCGCGATACTAGGAATCACCTGGTCAGGGTGATAGGTAAAAGAGCAGTTCGGACATTGACTTACGGCTACGCCCTTTTTTCCGCAGCGGTGACAAACCAACCTCTTGGGTTTTGGACACTCGCCGCGTTCATGCCCAGGCATATCACAGTTCCAACACAATGGACCGTCGGCGGCAGACCTTACTGACGCGTTAGCAGTTTCCGGCTGGCGTCTTGGGAACATGTTTTTAGACGTGGTTCCGGCTATCGAGCGTTGCTCTGTTCGTGAAGCAGTAGTCGCGGGGCGCTTCGGATACGCGCCTTGTGAGGCGTATTGTGATGCACTTCGGGACGTTGACGGGCGTTCGTCTTCGGTAGTTTCCGACAAGGTTGGAGTTGGCGGGAAATACGTTACATTGGAATTGAACTTAACGTTTCGCTCCTTTGTTTGCGTCGATATAATGCCCGGGAGATCACACTGAGTGCCTTGGCTGATCTGAACGAGAGGACCAGCTTGTGTACACTGATCCCTGGTATCGGGGGGATCGGTTTGTACTCCCTGATCTCGGCTTGCGGGGATTTCGTGTATTCGGCCTGGACGTTCAGCTAGGCGAACTCGGATATCTCGGGCTTCCCTGGCTGCGGCTAGGCCGGCAATCAGGTCGCGTTCTAAATCGGGACATTCGTCTAGGATATGACGAATCAGCTGCTTGTGACGGCCGATGTATGGCCAGGCTACAGCGAGATCCTCTTCTGATCCGAAGAACATCTTCGGGAAGTCGGGATGCGAGCTTCGTACGGGACAAATCATTCAGGTTGATGATAGAATTTCAGATCGTTTACATGCGCAATTCCCACTACTTTTCTACCTTCCACCTCAGAAAGTTCACATACTACAGGAGATAGCAATCGAGTAATCTTAAATGGTCCATGGAATTTCTTCGAGAGTTTGGCGGCAACATGTTGCGTCGCGGACGATAATACATGTTGTCGTTTCATTACGAGCTTTCCGAGAGTAAATCCTTCAGGTCGCTTCCGAAGATTATAATATCCGGCCTGTCTTGTATGGGCGTTTTCGAGACATTCGGAGACCCAATCTCGGAGCAGTTGCATACGCTGCATCCGTTCTTTCCATAATTGGGGAGCTTGTGGCTCGATGTCGGGATTTCCCTCGATACGGGATTTTAAGGAGTTTACAGCTCTCGGGACTCTACCAAAATTCAAAAATGCGGGACTTGTTTCTAGCGACGTATGGTTGGCGGTATTATACGCGAATCGGAAGTCAGTTAAGTGAAGATCCCACTCGCGATGATCAAATTCGAGAAAAGCGATAATCATTGTTTTTAATACGCGATTGACTCGTTCAACGGGATTCGCCTGCGGATGGTAAGGAGGCGTCGTCGTATGTTTTATATGAAACGTTGTCGCTAATTCTTTAATCATGTTATTGTTAAACTCTGTGCCATTGTCAGTTAACATTACTCGCGGCGCACCCCATCGATTAATGATATTCTCTTCAAACGCATCACGGATGTTTTTACCGGTAGCTTTACGCAACGCACAACATTCGATCCATTTTGTAAACAAATCCTGGATAACAAGAATGTACGCGAAACCTGATTTACTAGGTGGAAGTGGACCCATGATATCCATGGCCACGACTAACCATGGTTCTTCTACAACGCGTCTACCCATGAAACCGGCGGGAGCAGCTTGCTCAACCTTGCTTCGTTGACACGTGTCGCATACTTGGACGTAACGGGAGATATCACGGAACATACCTGGCCAATAATAGGTAGTGGCTACTCGTTTGTATGTTTTATCGGTACCTAAATGTCCTGATTGAGGTGAATTGTGAGCTTCTTCTAAAGCTTGATTTCGTTGATTATCTGGGAGAACTAATTTCCACGCGTTTAGATCGTTTACTGCGGTTCCGATAACGGGATTTGGTCGATGAAAATATAATTGACCATTATCAATTTTCCAAGTTGGAAAACGTATCGGGAAAGTCTCAACGTCTCTTTTACGCTTATCGTACCACGGGATACGCGGCGGAACTATCGCGGCACTTGTCTCGGGATCTTGTTCGGGAATCCTTGATAACGCATCGGGTACGTGATTAAGTGCACCTTTTCGGTAAACTATATCAAAATCATATCCTAGTAATTCCAGTGACCATATGGCTAATCTGCCAGCAGGATTCTTCTGGCCGTGAAGCCACCTCAAGCTGTTGTGATCAGTAATAACTGTGAATCGGTAACCTTCGATATAAGGTCTAAACTTTTGAATTGACCAGATGACAGCAAGGCATTCCAGTTCCGTAACTGAATACTTGCGCTCGGCATCTGTTAGTGTTCTGCTTGCATACGCAATTACATGTTCGATATCACCGGGAGATTGTGTCAAAACGGCACCTAGACCAACGATACTTGCATCGGTTTGCAACACGAATTTTAATGAAAAATCGGGACATGCGAGGGTTGGAGCTGTTGATAGGCAACGACGAATTTCGTTAAAAGCATCGGCCTGCTCTTTCTCCCAGATCCATGATTGATCTTTTCGTAGAAGACGGTTTAAGGGTCCGGTGGTAGTTGCGAAATTCGGAAGGAATCTGCGGTACCAGGAAGCCATTCCTAAAAATCTCCGTAATTGTTTTACTGTCTTCGGGACAGGATAGTTTACGACTGGAGCTACTTTATCGGGATTTACTTGTAAGCCGTTTTGATTCACGATAAAGCCTAAATATTTAACTTCGGAACAACAAAATTCGCATTTATCGGGATTAATGGTCAAGCCTGCTTGATAAATAGTACGTAGTACGCGACGTAACCAATCGAGATGTTCGTCAAACGTTTGTGTAGCGATAATTATATCGTCTAAATAAGCAAACGCATAAGGATCCATTGCTGGTCCGATTAATCGATCTAATAGTCGCTGAAAAGTTGCAGGAGCTCCGGTTAATCCGTAAGGCATGCGAGTAAAGTGAAAGAGACCTTTAGTTGGAACGATAAAAGCGGTAACTTCTCTGCTTTCTTTAGCAAGAGGTATTTGAAAATAAGCTTGGCTTAAATCAATGGTCGAAATGTAACGAGCTAATCTTAGTTTATCTAGAATCATATCCATCCGCGGGAGAGGGTACGCGTCTTTTTTAGATACGCTGTTGACCTTGCGGAAATCGATACAGAATCGATATGATCCGTTCGGTTTCTTTACCATAACAATGGGACTAGCCCATTCACTGCGGGATGGTTCGATTATTCCGGCGTTAAGCATTTTATCGACCTCGAGGTCGATCGCGCTTTGAATTGCAGGTGAGACACGGTACGCACGCTGTCTTATCGCGGGATGATTCCCTACATCGATCTTGTGAGTGGCTAAAGAAGTAACTCCTATAACCTCTGTAGTAGGCGGAATTTCTTTAGTCAATAAAGACTTTAAGGCGATCGACTGCGCATCAGTTAGCGTTGTGATACCGTTACAATGTGAAACAGACGTAGAAGATAAAGTTTAAAATTCAAATTCCTTAAAAGGATTATCTCGAAAATGCCAAGTGGAAGTATTGAAATCAGCTGTGATTTGAAAAAGTTTGATAAAGTCTAATCCGAGAATACATGGAAAATTCAAATCGGGAATGATTCGCGCGGAGATTTCGCGAGTTATTCCTTGTAATTCTACGGGAATTATTACTTGACCTGTGATTTCGGCTTTTTGTCCTGCAGCCATTAATACGGGAGTAGAACGGGATGTTGTCGTAGTGACAAAGCCTAATCTCTTTAACAGATTTTCACTTTCCGCGTTTAAAAACGTGCGAGAAGATCCACAGTCAAATAAAGCTTTTAATGGAGTTCCGTGAATTGATATCGTTAGGAATAAAAGGGAAATTTTATTACGCGAGTCTACTGGACTACAGAATTCTAGATCATTATGATGCAATTGTGTTTGGTTATTATCGGTATTATTGTTATTATCGTTATTATCGCTATTATCGGTATTATCGCTATTATCGGGCGTTACTTTGGAGACCGTAATAGCCCGTGAGCACGGCTCCTTTAGGCGTTTCCCGAGCAGCGAGGACATGTCAGCTTAGTGACGTCATCTCGTCCACATCTATAACAGAAGATGCGTCGAGGCTCAGTGCACTCTGGCCAACGATGACCGGGTTTTCTACAGTTGTAACACGTGGTGTTACGAGAACTTGTACCTTGTACGGGAGTCGATAAAAACGGATTGCTAGCGGCTTGCAAAGCAGCACTAGAAGTACACGGTAAATCGGGATTAACAACAGCGGCGGTAACCGGACGATTTTTCGAAGTCTTGTTGTCGTTTTTCGATTCTTTACGCGGTTGTTGACGGAAAGGTTTTTTTGGTTTTTCCTGGTTTTGGTCATTTGACGGTTGTACTGCATTTACGCATTCGGGAGATTCGTCAGATGATCTCATATCCTCTAAATCGAGATTAGCTATGGTGAGACGATTTTGACGGTTCGGAGTTCTCGGTCCACGATATGCGAGCTCTGGCATTAGAGTCCGCTCGGGAGTCGGAGGTGCCTGATAAGTAGTAGCATCCTGAAAACTGCGCTCTAGACGACGAGCGAGATGTTCTAACTCATCTAGCGTCATTAGATCGTCACGATTAATCAAGACGTGATATCGCGGGAGAAGATTACGATAAGCGTAGTCTAATTGTTCTTCGTCAGGCCAACCGGGACTTAGACGATCGAAGTACGCTCTCATAAACGTGAGGTAATCGGCGACTTGTTCTTGTTCACCCTGCGTACGCTTTCGGATTTCTTCGCGTAGTTCGAACTGTAAATTAGGCTTACCGAATCTATCACGCCAAGCAAATTCAAAATCTCTGAACGTGTGCCACGTGTGACGTTTGGTACGGAACCAGTATAACGCAACGTTCGTTAAAAAGAAAGGTAAACAGCCTAAAAGATCGGCATCGCGAATTTTAAACAAGTGTCTGCCTTCTTGTAATCGATATAGGAAGGCGTCGGAATCTTCGCTACGGGAGCCAGAAAATTTTAAATTCCATCTACGCATGGCTTCATAGGTGGCGTGCGTAGGAGTTTGAAGCCTTGGTGAGAAGTTATTTTGTGGTGTCAATGGTTGGATATCTCTATCCAGGAATTCTTGTTGTCGGGAATTAAATCGGGAAAAACGGTTTTCGTCACGGAAATCGTATTCCGGTTCGGCGAAAGTTTGAAATTCCGAATTTCGTTGATTAAAGAATTGAGGTTCACGATTAAAATTCGGATTACCGTTATTGGTCGCTAATGAATTATTGTTATTGTTTGGTATCATAACAAATCGAGAAGTATTAGCATTGACATGTTGTTGGTTGTCATTGGGCGGGGGTTGACCTCCACTCGCTCCTGGAATGTTATTTTCTACCACGTGTGCGGGATTTTCTCTATCGTTAGGCGGTAATTGATTCGTTGATTGCGGACTTTCATACGTAGCGTCTTGTATCGGAAGTTGATTAGGATTATTTGGTTCGGGATGTTCTCCAGTAGGAGTAGGAGGCTTATCGCCATTTTCTCCTCGTTGAGACATTAGAAAACGTAATAATCGGTACCTTAAAGTTGGTACTGTTCCTTCGGTTGATAAAGAACGATAACTTAGTTCAGCGCGTAGTTGTTCCGCAAAAAGTAAATAAATCCACGCGTCTCTAGAGGACGGTCGTAGCATATAACGGCGAAGTTAAATTTTTAACTATGGCTCATTTTATTTAGTTTGACAACACAGAATCTTAACGCACGGGAGAAGAAAGTAAACAAACCGTTCTGTAGCGGTTAGGATTGTTATTGTTCGTTAATCCTTTTTCGGGATCGTTAATACTTTGTGGGTTATTTTTCGATTTCTCTATTGTTATAGATATCGTTAAGGAGGTTCGAGCGAAACTAATGAGTCAAAGTAGTGTTTGAATTTTTTTGCTTACTTAATTCTTGTACTAGTTATTAAAATTCATTATTTTCATTTAGAATGATACAACTAGTTCATAAATTGATAATTGTTATTTATTCAATAAAAGAAAGTAATGAAATGACTTCGTTATTTTTGACTCATATGGTTTGATGAAAAGATGTGGCAACAGCGCGCTGTTATGTGAGTATGTATAAGACATTTGGATACACATGCATTGCAGATATAAAGGGAAATTTTGTGAGAAAAATGTAGCAAAATGGAAAAATTAATTTCTTATCTCATATTTTTTTTAAATTATATTTCTATCCTTTTCTTTTTTCTCAGCTGTTGACGCGGCGTTGCCAAACCTTTATTCGAGTAAATAGCCGTCGATAAATGAGTTAAAATAATAAAATTCAACTTTAAATATTTCAAAAATTATATCGGTAATGTAATATTTTTAAATTTTTCTTATATTCTACAATAGTTCAAGTTTCTTGTGTATAGTTTTTTATTCGTTAAAGTTGGGAGGTTCATATTGAAAAAAATAAAAATAGTCTCGACAAAAGTTTGTCCGCCATAAGAGCCCGTGTATAAGGAGAGAAAAAATGTGATTTTTGACGTTTAATATCTAAATAACTAAACGGTGAATCATTTTCAAATTTTAGGATATGATAAATTATGTATTTATTTATATGTATACTTAATTTCAAAGCTCAAAGTTGGAAATTATTTTTTACATAAGATTCGGTCGAACCTCCTTAATACCTTGTTTGTAATATTTGATTTTACCTATTGTTAAATATCGTTAATACGTTGATTGTTATTTTCGGTATTCTATTGTTAGATAGAAGGGATTATTAATCGCTCATTGTGAACCTTTGTGAAATTTCTTTTGTCTGACTCTTATTCTAGGTTCGCGGATTTTTTTTTTCTTTTGTGTTTGTATCGAGACTGCTTATAAGTTTGAATTTAACCGATTTTATCGGGAATTTATCTGAGACATTAGATTTTTATATGGATTTTTATTGGCAAAGAACCCTTTCTGGCGTGGCCCCACGTTGGGCGCCAATTTGCAACGAAGAAACTTTTAAAGGCAAAGGGTGAACCTAGCTCCGTGCACCTTCGGCGTCAGTACGTGAGGATTAATTAATTATTAATTTAGACAAAACTAATTTTGGGCGCCAGACGTGAAAACGTCGATCAAAATACAATAGATATCAAAGAATTGACGGCGGAAATGACCAGTTAGCTCAGATTAATTAACGGTAGAGGGGCTGGGCTGCCAAATTAAACAAGAATAATTAACATGTGATATCTGATTGATTTATTTAATCAAATATGTGATTTACGGGATATAAAGAATTCGTTTTATTAATATTATCGTTGTGTCTCAGATTAATTCGGGAATATCGGGATTAGATCGTAAAGAATATTCACAGAAAATATAATAGCACAATAGAAAAGTACTCAAACAGTGCGGCTCGATATAATGCGAGATACAATTTTAGATTGAACGGAAAAACATGTCATACGATAATAATAATTATAATAATAATCATGCACAAGAAATCAGAATAAATCAGATCAAATACTAAGAACTAAGAAATAGAAATTAAATAACAAATGCTTGCTTCTACGCTCGCTATCTCCAGAATTATATATATTTTACAGGTCGATTGCTATCATTTATTCTATTTTATTGAAAAGAAAAGAAAAGAATATAAGCGACTAAACTCTACAACATGCGTTAAGCAGAATAAGAAAATAAAGAAAGCAATAAGATAAGAAAGCCACAAATAGACGCTAAACACGAGTTAACTCGGGAATCCGCTTTTAATAATACAATATTAATTAATCGGGATTAAGTCGGAGACTTACATGCCGTTAACGTGACCTACGTCACACCAAATATAATATAATAGAATACAGACTAAACGGGATTCGTGAGCGAACTCGTGGTTTTACAGAAAATAGGTCTTACCTTATCGATGAAATATAACTTCCTCGTATAAACGGGAACTAAACTGAATCTAAATATTATAATAAACTAACTTGAAATACGGGATAAAGAAAGATAAAGAACAGACTTGACGATAAAGAACAGAATTGAAGAGAAAGAACAGAATTGAAGATAAAGAACAGAATAGAAGAAAGTACACTATAACTCGGGATACTCGGGATATCGTAGACTTGGCGTGAGGACGAACAAGCGTAGAAGTAGGCTGAGTCCTGTGTCGTCCTACGTTTTATAGCCTAGGGATTACCATGTGGTTGAGCCTAGCATCGCCGGTAGTTTGGTTTGACGAATCAGGTGTCGAGTATGATTAGGCATACTTTCGGGAACGCGTTGTCCAATTCATCCTTACTTCGAACATTTGTCCAGCATATAGTTAGCTGACTGATGCGGCGGGCTAATTCAAACGTAGTTGACGGGACTCGACGGTTTCTGTCCTCTTCTCTCCTCTGCTCAAGCTCGGTTGCGTTGTCTCGGGACTCCTCGGGATCATCGTCGGCGAAGTGCACTCTAGCTGCGCTTTTACTGTAAAAACTGACCAATTAGAGGATCTGGCGGAAGTTCTGATGCTCCAAATAACCGGATCTGCATCCAGATTTCCCCATGAACGGTGTGGAAGGTTTACAGGCAGACCTGCATCACACGATTGCAGTTCTACTATCGGGACCTTTCTTGAGTAACCACGATAGCGGGACGATGACGAGAAAGTCGATGATTTGGGTCTAGCTCGACTCCAGGTCGATGAGTCTTCGGCAACGGGAAGCTTGGTTGGGCTACTTTGGTGTGTTCACCCTGCTCTGTTCGACCATTGACGAGACGTCCAGAAGTAGTTGACGAGAAGTGGTCCAGCACCTGGCTGAGAAGTCTGCGGGAACGGGAGGAATGACTCTGTGAGTCGTCCTTATTCGACCTTTCCTGCGGCATCCACGACTGAGAGCTTGAGCGAGAGAGAGACAGGAACTAATAGTTCGGGAAAGACCTCGGTAGAGACGTCGGATGAATCCCTCGACGTCCTGGCGTAGTCTTCCCGAGCACCGACAGTTTACAGAGTATCATAGAATAGTATAGAATAGAAAAGAATAGATGAGAGATAACATAAGCAATAATCAAAATAATCTAAGACCTGTGACCCGGCTACTTTCTGGAGATGTCCGTCCTCACGTCTTTTCCGTCTCCGGTGACCCGACTGTGGCTGTTGCGAAATGCAACGTCACAAATTATATACAACTTTATAGAGTTATACAGGGTGGTCCATTTTAATCGATGCAGGCGAATATCTCGAAAACTAACAATTATAAAAGAAAAAGTTTTATACAAAACTTGGAGGGTTTCGAGGGGGAAAGATAATGCTGATATGTGTTGACTTGTGGATTTCGCCAATTCCGAGATTTCGCAAGCAACTTCGGATTTTAGATAGGGAATACATGTTTTGGTTGAGGGCATCTGATAGCGCGATCAAAGACTCATTCAACCACGCAAGCAAAAAAAATTAGAAAAAAAAAATTTTGCAAAAAAAAAATTGGAAAAAAAATATTGCAAAAAAAAATTTCGCGAATTTTTTTTTTTCTCTTGCAAAAGATTGTGCTTTTTTGTCCCTAGCTTTCGAACACATTCATTGTTCATCACTTTGCGTTATTGATCTACGATTTTTTTTTCAATAATCTGGTACATTCAATCTTTCCAATTTCAAAATTGGCGAGAAAAATTTTGAGCTAGAGTGATGAACAATGAATGTGTTCGAAAGCTAGGGACAAAAAAGCAATCTTTTGCAAAAAAAAAAAAAAAAATTCGCGAATTTTTTTATTCCAATTTGTTTTGGAAAATTTTTTTTTCCAATTTTTTTTGCTTGCGTGTTTGAATGAGTCTTTCATCGCACTATCAGATGCCCCAAACCAAAACATGTGTTCCCTATCTAAAATCCGAAGTTGCTTGCGAAATCTCGGAATTGGCGAAGTCCACAAGTCAACACATATCAGCATTATCTTTCCCCCTCGAAACCCTTCAAGTTTTGTATAAAACTTTTTCTTTTATAATTGTTAGTTTTCGAGATATTCGCCTGCATCGATTAAAATGGACCACCCTGTATAGAATTATATAGAGTTCTATATAGGATCTATAATAAGCTTATATGTAAGTTTTATAGAATTCTATATAATTACATACAACTTTATAGAGTTATATATAATTATACAGAGTTCTATAAAAGCTACATATAAGCTTGTTTTGGATCCTATATAAAACTCTATATAATTATATATAACTTTATAGAGTTATGAAACCTACTTATAAACTTGTTTTGGATCCTATATAGAACTCTATATGATTCTATACAACTCTGTAAAGTCACGTTATGAATTTCGTCGCTCTTTAAAGTTAAATATAATTATATAAAGTTCTATAAAACTTACATGGATTTTTATATATAATTCTACATAATTCTATACAATTCTATATAACTTTTATATAATTCTATATAATTCTATAAAATCATTTTTACTCGATTCTTAAAAAATCTACCCATGCTTTGTGATTCTTTTCGTTTCAAATTTAGGAAAGAGTCCGACTTCAGTATAATTTTATAGAGATATACACTCCTAACGAAAATTAGCGGGCCACCCAATTTTTGCTTCAAAAAATGTTCAATTTCAAAGTCTCGTAATTCGGCGAAAAATTGACTTAGCGCGTCGTTTGTAAAAGCATTTCAAAGCTTAAGGCTTCATCTTTCAGATGCTCACTTTCGATTGCGTTTATGTTTTTTTTGTCTTGAGTTATGGTCCCTTGAACCATCTCGTGCCAAATTTGTGTATTGATGTTCCAACTTCAAAACAACGCACGGGGTCGGTCAGTATCGGAATTTTGATTTCAAGACAGTCATTTTGAAGCTTGTAATGTCCTCTTCAAAACCCTTTTTTTGAGATTGCTCTACGATTTTTTTTCATGGAGTTATGCGTTGCTGAAGCAAAAATGGTCTTTCAATTTTTGGTGTGTGGTGCAATTTCCATGCATGGTCGTACCGATCTCGTGATTATTCCACCACTTTGAGTGATGCTAATGCCGGAGGTACTGTTTAAATCGTCCGTATGTGCTAAAAATCGAATAACTTTACGAAAAAAAATCGTAGAGCGAATTCCAAGATATGGTTTCGAAGGAAAGACTTCAAAGTTGAAGTTCTAACCTTGGGCCACCTGTGTCGCTATTTTTGCGCGTGTTACCTGAGGTCAAAGTTCGAATTTCCATTTTGCGGTTTGGAGGGTCTCGTTTGGATGGTGATCATGGCTTGGAAACGTCACCGAATAAAAATTGCAATGAGATTTCAGAAAAATGAAGATTTGAGCTTCAAAAGCCATATTTGGGAACCTCGGTACGAGGACTCGTTCGCCCAGGGCATGCGATCAAAAATTGAAAGACCATTTTTGCTTCAGCAACGCATAACTCCATGAAAAAAAATCGTAGGGCAATTTTAAAAAAAGGGTTTTTAAGAGGACATTCCAAGCTTCAAAATGACTGTCTTGAAATCAGAATTCCGATACTGACCGACCCCGTGCGTTGTTTTGAAGTTGGAACATCAATACACAAATTTGGCACGAGATGGTTCAAGGGACCATAGCTCAAGACAAGAAAAACATAAACGCAATCGAAAGTGAGCATCTGAAAGATGAAGCTTTAAGCTTTGAAATGCTTTTACAAACGACTCGCTAAGTCAATTTTTCGCCGAATTAGGAGACTTTGAAATCGAACATTTTTCGAAGCAAAAATTGGGTGGCCCGCTAATTTTTGTTAGGAGTGTATATAGAATTTTACAGAATCATATAGAATTTTAAAGAATTATATATAATCTTATAGAAGTATATATAAACCACAAAAAGCACCTTTGGTGCAAAAACCTTTCGCCAAGTCCATTAATGTGTAGACTACCAAAAAATAATCAAAAGTTGTGCTCGTTCGCTCGCTGCGCTCGCTCACTCGATGGGTTGATGATTATCAACATACAAAAGCATCGAAATCAGATACAACTGCCAAGTACCTGTAGAATGATAAAAGTTTGGAATCGAAAAATTTGTTCAAACTAAATAACGTTGTACTCGTTCGCTCGCTGCGCTCGCTCACTCAATTGGCTTATGATTATTGATTGAAAAAACAATTCGGATGAAGAAATTGAAGACGTCAATATTTATCTAAAAATATTCATAACGAAAAAATAATAAAAAAAAATTGTAAAAAAAAATTTGGAGTCCGTGGTACGTTGGCGGGCCAATGTTTGAATATCTATAAGATGACATTGACATGGTTCGCGATCGATATTTCATCATTCTTTTTCTATAAAAGGCCCCCCAAGTACCACTTCCTCCAAATTTTTTTTTACAATTTTTTTTTATTATTTTTTCGTTATGAATATTTTTAGATAAATATTGACGTCTTCAATTTCTTCATCCGAATTGTTTTTTCAATCAATAATCGTAAGCCAATTGAGTGAGCGAGCGCAGCGAGCGAACGAGTACAACGTTATTTAGTTTGAACAAATTTTTCGATTCCAAACTTTTATCATTCTACAGGTACTTGGCAGTTGTATCTGATTTCGATGCTTTTGTATGTTGATAATCATCAACCCATCGAGTGAGCGAGCGCAGCGAGCGAACGAGCACAACTTTTGATTATTTTTTGGTAGTCTACACATTAATGGACTTGGCGAAAGGTTTTTGCACCAAAGGTGCTTTTTGTGGTTGATTTCACTACTTTTTGTAAAATTTTACTTGACCACCTAATAATTGTGCTCGCTCGCTACGCTCGCTCGGTTTCTTTGTACTATTTCGTACCGCCCGAAGTCCCTCGATAAGCAGGAACGTCGACAGCAATGAGCACGCGTGTGCTCATAATTTTCCCCAAGTCTCAAATTTGTAGACTGACGCGTAATTGACCACCTAATAATTGTGCTCGTATTCATTGTTGAATTATATCACAAGACTCGTTACAATCTCGCTTAGTAATAAACGTCGCTTCAGTAACTGTGAAATAAATTGAGAAAGTAGAAGAGTAGAATAGATTAGTAGTTCGTTCGGTTCTGGGATAGGACTCTGTTGTCAAGATAGTCAGAAATAGACAAGAATTATGGAGTCTGTCTGAGGGACTCGATATTTGAGTAATATCGGTGCCTTTTCCTCATAGTTTCTGTTCATTATTATATTTATTTATACCTATATCATTTTTATCTACTCTTGTAGTCTTGCCACTTAAGACAATGACAATTGGTATCTGAAAACGATAAATTCCTAATTTATATTTTGTTCAATGTTGTCTCAAAGTCCAATATCTGTAGTCTGTGATGCACCGAGATGATTATCTAGAACTTGAATCACCTAATTCGATATTTTCATACTGAAAAATAGACCTATCAAACTCAAACGCACTTCAAACGTGTAAAATATAATTTACTGAAGTTCAATGCAAAATGGTGACGTAGAGTGAATATTATCAGTCTAATACACTGCATCGACGTAGAGAATAAAATAAAGCTGATCGTAGTCTAATGCACAATGTTGGCTTACGGTCTGGTTTTGACTAGACTATACGAAGATATAACAACCCGCTACAAAATTAAACAATCCGTAAAAAAGGTTGTGCAATGAATAAATAAATAATAAATGAGAAATAAATGGTTTTTATAATTTTCATGATTGAATACAAATCTCTATTATCTGAGAAAGAGGAAGTCTATCGATCATTTCTTTCATATTGAATAAGTATTTTCATTCTGACTATTCGTCGTGATAGCACTGATCTGAATTTGATTGAGATCGTTCCGAGCGGAGAGTCTAAGCTGTTTGTAAAAAATGTATTAAGAAATTATCTTCACCGAAGGTCAAAGCACTACATTGTCATGGAGTGTAGAATAAAGCCTATCGGAGTCCAACGCACAACGTCAACTTACAGTCTCGTTTGGACTAGAGGATACCGAGATAGAATATAGAACTCGTCGGAATCCAACGCATAACATTGACGCACAATTTGGGTCTGAGCAGACGAGCCTTTAACGATGAGCCTAACATAGAGCTTAAAGTGGAATTCGTAGCAATGCAACGCTTGAACTTGGCTTTCTTGGTCTGGCTCCATGCCGTCCTTATATCAAATCATGCTATCCTGATATTTTTCGACTTCAACATTTTCTCTTGATTTTCTATTGTCAGACTTCTTCAGACGGCAGCGTGCTAAATAATTGGAATCCCTAAAAAAAAAACGTTTCCTCCGATAATTGCATCCATAAATGAAAATAGGCCAAACCTACAATGTATAAGTGAACAAAATTTAGAGGTAATAGTCAGTTAATAATAGTCATCTGACAGTCTTGTGTCATGCAAGGTAAACCTAATCGTAAAATTATCCGTTCACGATCCTTATTTCATTCATCACCATGAATTTTACACGTCAGTCGATTCGCATAACCTCAAAAGCTCAAGATCGTAGGATTTAAGATAATTAACCTATCGAAACATTTTTGTTGGTGGCTATCACTTGAATGTACTTGGCGTAAGGTTTTCGCACCTGAGGGGCTTTTGGTGGGTATTCACTAGTTTTCGTACCTTCAAATTTTATTAATCATTGCTTGTACTTTCTTTTATTTTCTTTATTTGATTTGAATTCGAAAACATGAAATGAAATGACAACACGCGTCTGCTAGTGTTGCAGACGGTTTCTGTCTGCGATACCAGCGCTGACTACGTTGTGACTGTCGAACTAACGCCATTCCATACAATTTTTGTGTAGATTTTCCCTTCTATGTGATTTTATGGCAATGGTTTTAGTGTGAATGACAACACGCGATCTGCTAGTGTTCCAGACTACATGCCCGAAAGGGCGATAAGTCGAAAAAAGGAGAAGAAGAAGAGAAGAATCTGCTAGTGTTGCAGACGGTTTCTGTCTGCGATACCAGCGCTGACTACGTCATGATCTCGTACTTACGCCACTCGATACAACTTTTGTGTGGATTTTCCCTTCTATGTTGTGATTTTATGGGAATGGTTTGAATGGGATGAATCTTGGTCTGAATTTTTGTGTGGATTTTCCCTTCTATGTCATGTTCCCAGATGCGTAAGGACGTATGTTCTGTGTATAAGCATACAACATACGTCCTGCGTATAGCGACGAAATGTGATTTTATAGGAATGGTTTTAGTGTGAACGAATCTGGGGCCGTGTTCGGGGAGCGCGCTTAAAGCACTTTAAAGCGCTGAAAATCAAGAGAGAGAGAGACGGAGCTTGGGGAAATCAAGAAGTGTGACAGAGACACAAGATTACTGACAGCGCTAAAAGCGACTCCCCGAACACGGCCTGGGTCTGACGACGACGACGACGTAGAAAAATTGTACGAGAAAACGGGGTATCAGAATCTGTAGTTAATTATATCTCAGCACTCTGGACACCGATTTAATCGATCTAGGGCTCAAATGAAAGCTTTTCATGCCCACATCCTGGATTAAATTAGTTTTAATTCGTGTATGATGTGAAATTAAAGAAAACGAAGATACTAATTCGCGGTATAGGTTAGGGTAGCTGCCTCTCGGGTATATAGACTCGTTGAGTCTCGCGCTTGAAAAAAAAAATTTTTTAATGTACTTGGCGCGAGACTCTACCGAGTCTCTTGATTTACAATGTATGGGTGAATAAAATTTGGAGGTAATAGTCAGTTAATAATAGTCATCTGACAGTTGACAGTCATCTGACAGTCTTGTCCGTTCACAATTGTGAGTTTATTTATCACCATGAATTTTACACGTCAGTCGATTCGCATAACCTCAAGAGCTCGAGATCGTAGGATTTAAGATCATTGGTGACTATCACATTAATGTACTTAGCGTAAAGTTTTCGCACTCGAGGGGCTTTTAGTGGGTATTCACTAGTTTTTATCAAGCATTGCTCGTACTTTCTTTTATTTCTTTAATTTATTTGGATTTAAAAACATGAAATGACAACACGCGTCTGCTAGTGTTGCAGACGGTTTCTGTCTGCGATACTAGCGCTGACTACGTTGTGACTGTCGTACTAGCGCCACTCTATACAACTTTTGTGTAGATTTTCCCCTCTATGTGATTTTATGGGAATGGTTTTAGTGTGAACGAATCTTGGCTGACGACGACGTAGGAGAAACATTGTACGAGGAAACGGGGATATCAGAATGTATAGTTAATTTATTAAGCATTGCTCGTACTTTCTTTTAGTTCTTTTATTTATTTGGATTTGGATTTAAAAACATGAAATGACAACACGCGTCTGCTAGTGTTGCAGACAGTTTCTGTCTGCGATACCAGCGCTGACTGCGTCGTGACTGTCGTACTAACGCCACTTTATACAACTTTTGTGTAGATTTTCCCTTCTATATGTGATTTTATGGGAATGGTTTTAGTGTAACTGAATCTTGGTCTGAAGACGAAGGAAAAATATTGTACGAGGAAACGGGGTTTCAGAATGTAGTTATAAATATATCTCAGCACTCCGGACACCGATTTAATCGATCTAGGGCTCAAATGAAAGCTTTTCATGCCCACATCCTGGATTAAGTTAGTTTTAATTCGTGTATGTTGTGAGGTGAAAGAAAACGAAGATACTAATTCGCGGTATAGGTTAGGGTAGTTGCCTCTCGGGTATATAGACTCGTTGAGTCTCGCGCTTGAAAATTTTTTTTTTTTAATGTACTTGGCGCGAGACTCTACCGAGTCTCTTGATTCTACAGAAATATTGACCCGATAGGAATATATAGAATTTCATAGAATTTTATAGAATTTTATAAAATTATATAGAATTCTATATATTTCCATCGGGCCAATATTTCTATAGAATTATATAGAACAATTCTATATAATTCTATAAAATCATTTTTACTCGGGGATACTTGTCCCATTTGATTAACATGGGATTTTTGCCCTTATTAGACTTTAATTTTTTTTTCGCTTACTACTTTCATTATCTCACCAAATATTGTTGATTCTACTACTGTTCTGACCTCTTTGGATGGACATATTTTTATATTGGTGAAAAAAAAAAGTTTTCACAAGTTTTGATGTTTTTTTCAAAATTTATTTTTACTGTATTTTTCAGTAAATTTCGAATATTTTCGAATACTTTTGAATTTATTGACTTTTCAATGCTTTTTGTTTGAATTGAAAAATATTCGAAAGATATTAGACAATATGGTAAAAAAAAATTTTACCGCTTCAAAACTCAAAATTTTTTTTTCCATCAATATAAAAATATGTCCATCCAAAGAGGTCACCACAGTAGTAGAATCAACAATATTTGATGAGGTAATGACAGTAGTCAGCGAAAAAAAAATTAAAGTCTTAAAAGGGTCAAAATCCCATGTTAATCAAATGGGACAAGTATCGTCCTACAGGCAGGGGTTAATGGCACTTAAAAAAAAAAAAAAAAAAAAATAGCATAATTCTTTTTAGGCTCTAAACTAATGATTTGACCCATACCCAAGTAGAAAAAGTCAATTCGGGAAATAACGGACACCCTAATATATATATTGTAACGTTCCGGCTGTTCTGGCTCCTGCCGGAGCAGCCGGACAAGTGTCCATCGCGCATCTCGCGACGCGCACCGCAGAGCTCCGTGTATAGCACAATGTCGTGCAATCTGCGATTCCACACCACCCGCGAGTTCGCGCAACACGCGATTCCGTGCAAACCGGCGTTTCCGTGCATCCCACGATTCCGCGGTGCCCGCGGAATATCGGTATAAAAGGGGGTACGTGGAGGCATCAGGTACCGATTGTGTGGCAAAGCGCCCGTCGAGTCACATCATATTAATTATTAAAATTAGGCACGTAGCCAAAATAGTGCGTGACCTGTACTTGCTCTTAAATCGCGTTTCGACACTTGCTAAAATTGAAGTGATTAAAATCGCGATTTTCGATATTGAAAAATATAAGTCTAAATAAAATTAAATTCACATTTCACACTCTTCAAAGTTTTTTTACTAATTTTTTTATAAATAAATAAATTAGACTGCAAGTATCAAAGTCGTCATAATAGATAATTATCGGCGCAAATTAAACCAATCGAGGATTGGAAATCCTCGGTTAAAATAAACGAACCTTCGGCTTTAAATAAAACATCTAAATTGGAAACATTGATTGAAAATTATGAACTCTAATTAAATCTAATCTTATCCTACTTTATTATTTCTCTAATAAAATATTTTATATTCTATTCTATTCTTGTGTATTCTGTATGATTCATTAATATTCTAATTCTATGCACGAGATACTGTTTTTCTGTTTAATTCTTTTGTATCATTTTCTACGACTGACCAATGACTATTTAATTTCATTAAATACTATCTATTGTTAAAACTACATCTATTTCTTTCAATTTCCTATTTCCTTAAATTAACAATCTCTAAATATTTCAGGTTTCTTTCTTTATTTTCAATTAGCCAACGACAGCTACGGTGCGGGTGTAAAACCCAATCCCGAGTCTAGTTGTACAGCTTGGTACGCCTAGCGACACCCAGCTCTGTGCTAAGGCAGCTACGGTTGAGTTTTTGCTGGGTTACAACACTGGGGAATACCCATGTCTGTGATTCTCACACACAGCTAACACAACCCGCGTCTGTCGCACGAGCTCGGTTAGCGAAGCAGATCCTCGCTCAGTAGATAAATAGCTCAAATCGGTTGATATCTGATTTGAGTCTGTAATAGGGTATTTTGTGGTTTTTCACTTTTTCCACGAGAGGAGCTCCAAATCACACCCGTGACAAAGACACCCACGCGGACTAGCACCATATCTCCAGCCATCAGCTGAGATATCGGTGCAGTAAGTTACAATATATATATATATATATTGTAACATATCAAGCCGTCTCCGAATCTGATCGGCGCGCGCACCGGCAGCTCAACGGTACGAAGACCAGTGTGACGTCATCACAGGTATAAATTCGGCACTGTCAGGCTACTCGCGAGCATTTGCCGCCTGTCGGGGTATTCTAGCTCATTTCTATATCATTTCTTTGCAAATCATACTGGGGGTCTTCACCGGGTGATTATTTAGCTTCATTTCAATCTTAGAGTCAATAAATTAAATGTAACGCCGGTCGGGTTCATTTCAATATAATTTAAAACATAGCAACAGCCAAACGCGGCATCATATTATTATCACGTCGAGTCAAAACCTATAGCCTGTCGGTATAGCCAAAACAAACCTAGCGTTAAGAAACAACATTGTAAATAGAAAAATCGAGAAAACCGTTTGTCAATTCAAAAAGTAGCAGTTAAGTTTAGTTTTATTATTTCTTTTTTTTTAGTATTATTTTTATACCTTCATTTTTTCATGAATTATTGATTAAAATAATCTTAAACTGGATTTTCATCTGACACAAAACCTTTATTACAAAACCTAAAACATCTTCATGAATCCCTTTATTTCACAGAATTCTAGGTTCAGGTGCTCTCGCATTGGTATCGATTTCTAATCCATATCCACTGCTTTGATCACTCTTAACTCCGGAATTTTAGGAACACCAGGTTCAGGTGCACTTGCATCGGTATTGGTTTCTAATCCGTATCCGCTGCTTTGGACACTCTTAACTCTGGATTTTAGCTCTGTAAACCCTACGTGGCGTACCGAGTCTGACAGCTTAGCTTTTCACAATATTTGATTCACCAACGCTCGAAATATAAATTTTATGCAACACCCCACGACCATCAGTCTATTTTCTTAAATAATAAATTAATTAAAAAGGACCTAAACGTTGCAATATATTAGGGTGGTCGTTAAAAAACAAAAATTCCACGCCGCCCCCTCAAACTGTAGTGAATGACGAAAAAAGAGGTACTGCCAAATGTGAAGTCTCCCAATTGAAGAGAACCCGCGCCTCTTTGCGTTCAAAGTTTCAAAATTCGCTTTTTTTTTAACGTTTTTTTTTTTTCAATTATTATTATATTTGACCTATAATATAGATAGGATGATAGTTATTTGTGAATCTTTCAATAACAAATGTCCTGTGAAAATATCAATTTCATCAAAATTCGTTTTTTAGGGAACTTTCCATGTAATTTAAAATGCCTTGTTCAAACCAGGATTTTAAATTACACGGAAAGTTCCACAAAAAAACGAATTTTAATGAAAATGATATTTTTACAGGATATTTGTCATTGAAAGATTCACTAATAACTATTATCCCATCTATATTATAGATCAAATATAATAATAATTTATAAAAAAAAGTAAAAAAAAGCGAATTTTGAAACTTTGAACGCAAAGAGGCGCGGGTTCCCTTCAATTGAGAGACTTCACATTTGGCAGTACCTCTTTTTTCGTCATTCACTACAGTTTGAGGGGGCGGCGTGGAATTTTTAGTTTTTTAACGACCACCCTAATATATATATATTGTTACGTTTCGGTTCTTGAGCGATACCACCGGTATCGCGAACCGAGTGTAATTGTGAGTTCTTTGCTCGAATTATATTTTCTAGACCTTTAAATCAATAATTTAATGTTCCCTATTACGGACTTGAGTCGCCATGCAACTAAAGCCGCCTCCCCACAGACCTGAACACGTAAACGCGCTAAGGCTGCACTTTACCCACCTAACCTTTTGATTTTAGTTATGTTAAAGTTAGTTTATCCCCAAATTTTCTAAACAATACAACCTGCTGTGCCAGACCTGAGTGCGTCAGAGACACACTAAGGCTGTATGTAGCTTTGGTTGGTTATACCAATGAAGAAAAACCTGGAAATAGCGGATAAGGGATCTGCGTAGAGTAACTTACTTTTTAAATAATCAAGGAATTCGATTTATTTAATTTTATCAAACCTTACGGTCGCTACCAATTTCTTATCCTATATTTACAGTGTTCCTTACTTGCTATCTTTCTATATTGTAGACTATTTGTATCGCTAAGCGATGTTTGACAGGTTCGTTGATTTTAAAGGATATTTCCGTTATTTTACTTTATAATTTGCTTTTCTATATTTTGATTAAATAATACATTTTCTTTTATGACAATTTCTTTTATTGATATTTTGGATTTTATTTGATTTCTGTTGAAATATGCTATTTGAATAGAATAGAATTTATATTGAAATGAAGCTATTAGTTCACAAGGCGCTCTGCCTATTGTGACTGATGAATAAGAGCGTTGCGAGTCAACCCGGTGCTATACCGTAGAATTGCTATTGAGTAGATGCGCGGTGAGTCAATCCGGTCGCTTTGCCGAAGATTGCTGCTGCTGAGAGCTGTGTCTCGACTTATATACTGACTGTGACGTCACGCTACTTGTCGCTGTCGTCGAATCTTCTAGATCGTTCCATGTTAGCAACGGTTGGCGTTCGAATTGTTAACGGTCAGGCCTAGGTCGCCTGATCCGTTACAATATATATGATTTAATACGCTTACCTGATCACTTCCGGGCCAGAATCAACCTCGGCTAGTATACGATCACATTATTCTCAAGGAATCGGATAGTATTTTAATCACTAAAAGACGATTGGGAAATATAATTGTAACACAGATAGAATAAAGAACAAGTTGTACCGGGAGTTTAAGATAAAAAAAAGAAGCCCGTGCTAAAGTAATATAATCACATTGATTCTCATTGATTTAAGATTGTAATTATCACAACATGTTCCATAGAATCGAGTGTATCATAGAAACCAATGAAATTTCTATAGCTATAAAACGAAAGAATCATATTCATGGATCCCTTGACAAAAGTGTGATACAACATCAAGAGTACTACTCGAAACATTGCCATTCAATTACATAGGTAATAGGCAATATCATTCGATTGTATTAAATTTTTATCTTGATTATCACATACAACACAAGTATTTTAGAAACATATTCGTTAAGATAGAAATTGAATCGTCTCTCCAAGTCGGTTACATAGACCTCATAAATTATTATAGGTTTTGGATAGGAATCGAATGTAATCTTGTCGTTTTGTGTCGAACATTTTAAGCAGGGATCACCTATGGTGATATAAGAAAAGTATTGGTTTCGGTCGACAAGTGGATTTGCGAATTTCAACGAATCTTTCCGTTTCCAACCCTCTGGAATCCGAAAAACAGGTTTTTAGACAAATGTCGGTCTGTCTGTCGGTCTGTCGGTCCGGCGGTCTCGCTAATCCGCGCGATGATCTGGGAAACGGCTGGATAGAAAATTCTGAAATTTGGAGGACTTTACATTCGAATGATGGGAATGAAAAATTGGCATATCCCATTAAATTCGAACGTTCGCTGCTATCGGAAATCAGTTGACTTTCAATTTTATATGTATATACTTTACTTTTTCTTTGTTTAACTTTTCATTTTTGATATTTCCAAATCAAAATGATGAAAAGTGCTGCGAAAAACACCGTCTTTTTCGTCTTTACTGATTTTTTTTTGCGTTTTTTTTAGCCCTAATTGTCATTTTTTAAAAATTGAAATTATTTCAACTCGAAAGCTGATGAAAGAACATAACTTTCGTGTATTTTGAATATTTTTATTCAATATCAGTAATTTATAAATACGCAAAATAAACACATTATTCAGATTTTTCATATATCTACGCTCGAGCCGGAGCTAAAAATCTGCAATAATTCAGCAAAACTCCTAAAAAGTAGGGTAATCATCGGAGGAAGAAATTAAATTAATTCGCAGCATCGCGATCGCTCCAATGATCAACCCCTTTCGGCTGAATCGAGCGAACCCGCCATTCAATATTATACCTTCAGGGTCAATCCCCTGAACTGGGGTGAACCCAGCTGAACTTGAGAAAACCCTACCCTAACGGAAAAAAACCCTCAAATTTAAGGGGTAAATTCGCACCCCCAAAGTTTTGGGGGTTTACCGTGAAAACTCAGGGTTTACCCTGTGTTCGGGGGTAAAATTTGAGGGTAAACCCTGAGTTTCATAGTAACCCTTACGGAAAAAACCCTTCAAGTTTGAGGGTGAACCTTCAATTTTCAAGGTTTCACCCTCAATTCTGGGGGTGAAACCCTGAAATTTCAGGGTTCCACCTCTAATATTCAGGGTAATACCTTCTATTCCTATGGATGAACCATCAATTGAAGGGTCAACCGTGAAAAGTTGGTGGATCAACCCTGAAAATTGAGGGAAAACGCCCAAGAATTGTGGAATATCCCTCAAACATTGAGGGACAACCTTCAACAATTGAAGGATATCCTGAATAGTTGGGGGTCAATACTGAAAATTGAGGGAAAACCCCCAAGAATTGAGGAATATCCCTCAAACATTGAGCGACAACCTCCAACAATTGAGGGATAACCCTGAAACGTTCTGGGACAACTCTGAAAATTGAGGGATGTCCCTGAATAGTTAGGAGTCAACCCTGATGAGTGGCGGGTCACTTCAAAAGTCACTTCAAAAAGTCACCTCAAAAACCTTGAAGTTGAAGGGACCCCCATTTGACGGTTGTTCCTCAAGTTGAAGGTACCCCTCAATTCAGGGTTAACCCCCAAGCTGGGGATACGAAATCACCCTGAAAGTTGAGGGGTCAGTTGAGGGCAGGGTTGTAAAATTTTTAATGGAAAATATTTCCATTAACTCATTGAATTTAATTTTTTAATTGAAAATATTTCCATTAACCATTAAATTTAATTTTTTAATGGAAAATATTTCTATTAACCATTAAATTTAATTTTTTAATGGAAAATATTTCTATTAACCATTAAATTTAATTTTTTTAATGGAAAATATTTCCATTAACCATTAAATTTAATTTTTTAATGGAAAATATTTCCATTAACCAACAAATTTAATTTTTTAATGGAAAATATTTCCATTAACCATTAAATTTAATTTTTTAATGGAAAATATTTCCATTAACCATTAAATTTATTTTTCTAATGGAAACTTTTTCCATCAACCATTGAATTTAATTTTTTAATGGGAAATATTCCCATTAACCATTACATTTAATTTTTCAATGCGAAATATTTTCATTGACAATTAAATTCAATTCTTTAATGAAAAATATTTCCAAACCATAAAATTTAATCTTTTAATGGGAAATATTTTCACTAACCATTAAATTCAATTTTTTAATGAAAAATATTTCCATTAACCATTAAATTCGATTTTTTAATGGGAAATATTTTCACTCACCATTAAATTCATTTTTTTATTGGAAAATGTTTTCATTAAAAAATTAAATTCAATGAGTTAATGGAAATATTTTCCATTAAAAATTTTACAACCCTGAGCCGCTCACGGTCATGCACACAGCGAATGGCTTTCTACTTTCCCGCCAAGTCTATTTAAAAATTAAAAGTGATCCAAAGTAATTTCAGAAAATTCCAGCAGTTGATGAGAATTTTTCCGAATAGAAAAAAATATTCAAAAATTGATGAAAATTTTTCTCATCAAATGATGAAATTCAATTTTTTAATGGAAATGTTTTCCATTGAACAATTAAATTTAATGGTTGGTCGAAAAAGTTTCCATTAGAAAAATAAATTTAATGGTTAATGGAAATATTTTCCATTAAAAAATTAAATTTAATGGTTAATGGAAATATTTTCCATTAAAAAATTAAATTTAATGGTTAATGGAAATATTTTCCATTAAAAAATTAAATTTAATGGTTAATGGAAATATTTTCCATTAAAAAAATTAAATTTAATGGTTAATGGAAATATTTTCCATTAAAAAATTGAATTTAATGGTTAATGGTAATATTTTCCATTAAAAAATTAAATTTAATGGTTAATGGAAATATTTTCCATTAAAAAATTAAATTTAATGGTTAATGAAAATGTCAATGCATTAAAAAATTTAATGCATTAAAAAATTTAATGCATTATTTACAACTCTGGTTGAGGGTGATATTTTGAGGGGTTTTTTCCGTAAGGGAAACCCCCAAAGTTTTGGTGCGAATTTACCCTGTAAATTTGAGGGTTTTTTCCCGTAAGGGTAATTTCTCGGTTGACTCTGAATTTGAGGGAAGCCCTAGTTTTGGAGAAACCCCGAAATTCAGGGTTTACCGGGGACTGAAGGTAAACCCTCAATTTGAAGAAACCCCGAAATTCAGGGTTTACCGCGAAGTTGGGGGTGAACCCTCAATTGAGGGTGCGAAATTACCCCCAATATTGAGGGTATACTTAGTGGTTATGTTGAGGGTAAATTTGGGTTGTTTTTTCGTAAGAGTATTTATTCATTTGAAGTATATTGAAATCTTGTTATTTTTGCTTCGCAGACAATGGTTTGGTGATAGCGAGGAGATGTCTGCTCTTACGTATTGGTTTAGAGAAACAGACCAGGAACATCAATACAGAGTGCAGCCAGATCAACAGTATCCGTTTTATACGATAGCGTCCATCGTCTTGTATTTGGGAATGATTTGCATCCAAGCACTCTACATGCCACAGTAGGTTTGCTATCCAAGTTTATATGAATAGTTCTAATTTTGGGTGAATTCACGTTGTTCCAGGAATATAATCATTCACGGGTGCCACTTCGCAGGTGTCATATGTCTACTAATATTCGCAGCAATCTTCTGGTACGCGGGAAGAACTAACGGCGGAATCGAGACGGCAGCATATCTGTCTCACATGACTAACATCCGAGGCGTACGCATCAGTCTATATTTATTCACCGCCTGTTTGTCAACTGCAAGTGCAACTATCATCCTTTATACGGCCAATAGAAAAGACAACGATGTCATTTTAACGGTAATTATGCGGCATGTAGTCAATGTAATACGTCTCAACCTAATGTTCGGAAATGATCGTGTCTCGCTAACTATTGTCGATGATTTTCTGAATTTTGACTTGTTAAGTCAAATGTATCTGAGACAGTCTTGAATTGTTAATTTTTTCGATCGACGTTTCTCTCTGACCTATTGAAGCAATGGGTTTTCTTTTATCAGTCACCACTATGCGTAAGTGAAATAATTTCGTAGATTTCACTTTCAATTAACCGTATTTATTAAATTATCTACGCAACAATTCAGTTGGTAACCGCGTACTCGCGCGACGACCAACTACAGTTTGAGTCCTTATCGGTAGAGACGTTTTTCACTTGTTACAATTTATTAATTCACCCAACACTTCTTGTTGAAATAATATTTTGAGCTCATGGTTTTCATAGATTGATCTTCCTTGTTTAAGATTTCGTAAGTAACTGAGTTTCAAACAGAGAGAAAGATCTCTCGTCATGGTGAGGCGAGTGAGTTATTGGAAATTCGCGGGACAGTGAGTTAATTTTTGTTGGTGTCAAAAACGCATTATAATGAAGTGAGAAAAAATATGGTTGGCTGAAAAACATTGGTGCGAGGCGATTGGATCACAGGCCCAAACGTCGTAGTGCCGAGAGGGGCATTTTTGAGCATCTATGATCTGTCTTTTTTTTCAAACGAAACAGACTTCAACTTTTTGGCTCTCCTTGTGTGGTTGTAAAGTTATAACGAATCTTGAACATCTATGTTTTCTCAATGAAGAAAGTTTTAATGCTTCGGGAATTCTTCATTTGGGTTTTGAATTTCGAATTCATGAATTTTCGAATGCTTCCAGACTCACTAGTTTCGTGGGAAACTATGAAGAAATATTTTTTGCAATAGTGTGCGTAAAATTCGATTTTACGCACTGTTTTCAGTGCGTAAAATGAAACATTTCGATACAGTGTCTCTTGCTGTTTTCGATGCGTAAAATGATACTTTTCGATACGGTACGACACTGTCACCATAGATGTAACGAAAATAAACAATAGAATCGACCTAATCACGAGCGTAGGTCCGGAAAATAAGTTTTCACGGACGTAGGTCCGTAAAATTGAAAATTTCTAAAATCACTCATTCTTGGACGATAAATCATTTATGTCGGTCATTTTTCAATGAAAAAAACTTTTTTCGGTCGAGTATCCGTAAAGTACGCCTTTTCGGTCGTGTTTCGCGGCCGTAAAGTACGACTTTACGGACAAGTCCGTAAAGTCCTTTACGGCCGCGAAACACGACCGAAAACGCGTACTTATTACGGATTCTCGATCAAAAAATGTTGTTCGCACCTCGGCCGTGAGATTTTACCGCCTCGTGAGGATTGTGCGTTCCTCGGACGGCTCGCCTCGGCCTCACTGGTCCTCGGACGCATCATCCTCACTCGGCCGTAAAATCCCACTTTACGGCCTAGGTACGAAAAATACTATTCTATCAGTTGACAACGCTAATAAAAAACATTTAGTTTGAATCAACGTGTATTTTTCATTCATTTGAGCATCTGTTCTTCTTTTCAATTTGATATCTTCATCTGTTTTTTTCAATTCATTTTATTAATTTATTCATATATTATTTGTATGTATTGCTTGATATATTTTTCCTAACCGGGTGCACAAGATTGGTTTTTTTCTTCGGATTTTATTCTTCACACGTTGACTATTCTTATTGTATCAGATTAAATTCATTTGTTCGGTACTCGGGGGGCTTCGCCCCCCGTACCCCCTACCGGGACTTCGCCCCTGGACCCCACCAGGGGCTGCGCCCCTGGACCCCCGCTGGACGTTAGCAAACACCTTTCGCATGCAACACCGTTTCAGCGTGCGTGGCAATTTACATTTCGTTGTTGACTATAAACTAATTGAAAGTTTTTATTCAGGGTCGAGTATTTTGTTTGAGGATGCCTGAACTCGCTTTTCTACGCCTTACTATCTTTTTCGATTTCGATATGCACTGTCTCGTTGTAGAATCTGAATAAATGCATAATATTATGCACATTTGTGCCGAATTTTGCGCACACTATTGCAAAAAATAGCGTATGCAACGCGTGCGTACGATTTGCGCACTCGTGTGATCGGTGCGACACTCGGGCCGGCTTTGCCGGTCCTCGTGCGCAGCGATCACGACTCGTGCGTAAAATCGCATTTTACGCACTTGTTGCATAATATACTATTCTGCTATCTGAGATCATATTTCTACAGAGTATTGGGATCTGACCATGAGTAAAGTGAGACAATGATGAAAAAATTATGGCCGGAATTATGTCGACAAAAGTGTTATCAACACTCCAATGGTAATTGCATATTGGTATCTACTATATCTGAGAGTTATACATTCAGCTTTTGGCCTAGGACATAACAAACATACAAGAGTCATCTATGATTTTCATCCTTCGTGAAATCATCATTTCCATGTCATTACCTATATATTGTAACTAAAATAGTATAGTTACTGCAGCAACAATAGGACGTGTACTATTTGATACAGGACATAACTGTTGGGCGGGATCTTCATCTATTTTTCATACTATTTATTTGTTGCGGCTGTATTTAGACGAAGAACTAGTTGTTCATCACTGCTGTGTTAAGACGAAAAAAACACTATCTGTTCCCCAATTCATTTGCTCATTGTATTCTACATCATTTTTCTCACCTGGTAGCTAGAACACTGTCGAGTGCCTTTTACATTTACAGAGAATTCCACATTCCACATTCACAGAGAAGACATGTAAATTTAAAAAATTTCTATATACATTACATTCCCTATGACCAAGTTACTGTGGATAAACATTACATACTAGACCATATTATGATCTTTCTTCTAGGTGCACCAGTACTCTGCAGCATTAGCCCTCACCGCTGGTTGGGCTTACTTGAAAGCGGGATTTCTTCTGAAATTTGCCGTCATGGTACTTTCCGTTCTGGGCATACTTGGCGCAATATCCCAGACTCTCACGGTTTACACGAACGAGTAAGCATGGATAAAAGGGGATCGTCGTGAAAAACGGTGTAATCCCCTTTTCAAAAATCTTGTTACTGTTCGACACGAAATATTTCGTCAATTGTAGACACGTGAAATATTTCCGTTATAAAAGTTGCGATTTCCAACCGACTTTTCCGAAAAATTCTGAACAAACATTTGAAAACACTACAAATTGTCGTTTCGATGGAAAATTGGAATAACATTAATTCCTTTGGCAAGTACCTGGACTGGGTTCAAGCTCATGACGCTTATAATGAATACTAAACGGGTATGAGAAAACTGAAATGTATTCGAAAAAAAGTCGAGTTTCACAGTCTGAGGGTTGATTTAAAATTTTTTTGAATGGATTTCTCCAGAGATCTTGGCAAAAAACAACTTTTGTATCCAAGTGTAAGATATTTTTTTTTCCACACAACAGGTTCTATCGGAATTATCATTTTATTTCATAAATAAGGCATTTTGTATCAACTTGGCCCCTTTTTTCATCAACCTGATATTTCAAAAGTAGCCGTTGAGTTTGCAGCAGTGATCGCACTTGGCTTTACTTGGGCTCACTCTTCTGAGGTAACAGTCAGAGATGAACGAGTGTTTAAGATCAGCACACTGAGAAAATACTTCTGTTGTGGGATCATTAGAGCGCCGCGTCATTACTACTCAGTAGCCAACACAGTAGAGACTACTGTGCTGTCGTGTTATTCCCACCATGTTATCCAGTATAAGGCATTGTGCTGCCTCTCAACACAGTGCCTTATACTGGATAACATAGTGGGGATAACACGACAGAACAGTAGTCTCTACTGTGTTGGCTACTGAGTAGTACCCGTACGGAAAAAACTACTGAAATACTACTGGGAACCTACTGGAATAACTACTGATAAACTACTGCTATACTTTTGAATACTGACCAGATAACAAAATGCGTGCAATATGCGACGCATTATGCACGCACGCGTGCCGATTGATCCGCACGACGTTGCCAGCATACGAGCAGACATATGTGCGCGTATATGATGGACATATCGCTCGCACGCGTGCGACAAGCACGTCGTGCGGGCAAAATGCATTTCAACCCTACGTAGGAGCTCCTACATAGGGGTTAAGGGGGTTATCGTGCTACAAACAGCCTCAAAAGTATAGCATGAGCGCTTGACTCCTGACTGTATCCCCTAGCCCCGCTTCCGTAGCGAAACTTTTGTTAGTGACTGTTCACGCACACATAGTGGCGCTTTGTGTGTTCACACGCATACTATGCGCGCGCGTAAAACTAGCGACGCAGCAGCGCCACGAGTGAAGCGAAGCCATGAGATCAACGCGTAATGTCAATGCAGAGCAAACTTTACAAAGCTATATCTCGAAAACCGAGACGGCAAATGTCTTGATTCTTGGATATGTTATTTCGATATTGATGTTGAATCGTGTGTTAGTTTTTGGTGAAAATCGTAAGAAAACTTTTAAAGTTATGCCTCAAAACGTTAATGCTAGACGACGCTTCCCATAAGATGCCATGTATAAGATTCTCAATTTGCCAATTTTTTTCTCGAGTTTGGTGCCGCTAAGGGCTCTGAAATTTTAACGTGTTAATTGTGGTACTAGAAGCTATTCATGTGAATTTTTTCACGACATTCGTAAGAAAACGAAATATCACGATAACCCCCTTAAAGATAGTAAAGTAGGTTCTATTTCAATGCAATAGTAGACCCTATTTTGACGCTAAAAGTGTCCGAAATTTCCCGATTTACCAAGTTTAGGCTCAAGGTAGGGTCTGTTTAGAACTGTTTAGAACCTCCTTCATAAGTAGAAATATAATCGGGCTAGCCCTCATATTCTTTTCATGAAATTAAAAAGTAATAATAGTAGAAGAAAATAACAATACGAAATGCGACATATTTTAGCGTCAGTTGACCCTGCCTACGCATCCTATCGATGAAATTGCATTACACACTTACTGAAAAAAACCGCCGCATTTTTCGTCCCCGCCGGGACTTGAACCCACGTCCGCTCGGTTACCAGTCGCACGCCCTAACCACTACGCTAAACTACCTTATGTCATATGACCCAACACTCTGTTACTTGTTCACGGCCTATCGAAGTGTTAAGTTATTACTTAAAATATTTCAATGTTATCAACATTTTGCGTTTGCTGGACTAGATTGAAGCCCTTGCACATATTATTACGATTAATTACAAAATATTATGTCGTGCATTTTTCATTTACGCGATCATATGTTTATCCGAATGAAATAAGACATTTGGTTACAAAAAAAAAAAAAAAATGTTTTTTCTCGACATTTCACAATTACTAAACGTAATTACTAATTCAAATTATTGATTATTATTATTTATAATATTAAAACAAAATTTCAAGATTTTTTTTATATTTGTTGTGAAATTCCGAAAGATTCTATATTTTTTGATAACAAATAGGTTTTTGAGAAAAAATGAGATCACTACAGATTTTACCGAAGAAAAAAAAATGTCGCGAAAAAATGAAATTTTTGAAATTCTGTGACATGAAAAGATTTTTAGAAAAAAAAACGGAAGGAGGTACTATAGCTTTGCTCAGGTTTGCCCGCATGTTATTCAATATCATTTTGTTAAGTCGAAATACAGATATAATAATAATGTTGATATCATGCAGTTTTACAGACGGCTCTTTAATTTTTGATGTAATTTGCATATTATTTGACGTATAATTATTCATTCGATCATTTATCACATCATTATATTACTCTACTCAAAATCATCCCATACGTAAAATGTTTCATCTATATAATTATGGTATATGGGCATATCCATGGAATTTTTAACTTTTGAGGTATAAGAATAAATTTCAGAAAAATTGACGGCACACCTATAAAACTAGAATGATCTGTGTTCTTGAGTCTCAGTATACACGAAAAAAATTAAAATAATTCATTTTCAAGGCTCGGTCAAGTTCTGATGGAGGAAAAATTAAAATTCAATTTTCTTTTTGAAATAATCTTTGAAAAACTATTTTTTTGATCGAATTTGCGCTCCGGTTCGACGGCGGCTAGAGTCTTACGCGTATAATAAACGAAAAAAATGGAATAAAATTGAAAAAAAAAAAAAACAGAAATCAAAAAGAAATTAAAATAAAAAAAAAATTAATGAAAATGAATAAAAAATAACTACTCGTGCTGTTTAAAACGACATTTGGGATACTGCACGTAAAAGATATGTTTGTGAACATTTTTTCAACAACTATGAAAATTGATGATTTCTGAAAATATTTACTCGTTTGTATTTATCTCTTCCAAATATGCATAAAAATAGCGACCGATTTGATAATATACTTCTTATTACGAATTTTAACAATTACTATTGCTTGGAATGAGATCGCAATCAAAATACATGTGTGCCAGCTGAAATAGTGATTTTTTTCTTCGAATTATTCTTCAGATAGTCATTTTCAAAAGCTTGAAACTTTTTTCAGGTTCTGGGCACACTTTCCGGTCAGGTACCTTTTTATAGCTTAAGATAAGTAGAATAAGATACTTTAAGGTCACTCGTTCAAATGGATCGGTCAAAAAGTATAAATGAAACACGAAGTAATTCTATATATTGTTTTATTTATTATACACTAATGTCTCACGACCGATCTCATTGCCGTCTGTTACTAGAATGAATATCTATATCAGCCGGCTATCCAGCTAATCTCTAGCGACCCTTTTGTTATTGTTGATCGGCTGGCGCTGTCGACCGTGTAGCCAATCGCCATTCTTCCCCACCTTCTCGCTTCTTGGTTGCTTAAACCTTATTCCTAACATCCGTCCATCCTGCCCTTGTGGTTGTCCTCAGCCACAACCCCGAGTTTGGCATAAACGTTGCGTGGTCCTGCCCTATACCTGAAATACCTGAAACACAAGAAATGCTTTTCTCCTCATCCTGACTGAGCTATTCGCTTCCCCCAAGTCACTGTACCCAGCGTGAGCACTTTACGCCCTTGGTGTCTCACAACGCCTTCTGAATATTCAGGGTTCATCTTTCGAGTAATCGCCGCAACCTCCGGTTCATTACCTCTGATCGCCCCATATTCCTTCGCGTTGTGAGCCCAATCACCTTTTGACCCGTGCTCACGCTGGATCCACCAGTGCTAGCTAGGATATGTTGCTCCTTGTTTGAAACCGCAGTATTTGAGAATATTATGCCAGACTCGCCAACAATCACATCTCATCTTTGTGAGTGCTTTGGCCTTCTTTGATATAAATTATTAACTTACTCTCTTTTCCTAACATCCGGTTCCTTACTATGGGTGCATGATTTTTTTTGTAAGCAAGTCAAAGATTATTTTAATACACCTTTATATAATGATAATAATATTAACAACATAATATTGATTTCACATAAATAAAACTAATTTTGTTCTGATTTTTAAGTACTTCACATAATTGAGTTATAGTGTCCAGGCTGTAAATTTATACTTTAGACTTGGCAAGGAAATATGTATATATATATGTGTAAAAAAAGAAAAAAAAATATATTCTTATTTTTATTTTCTTTTTATTCCGGTATCAGCTCGTTGATCTTGATCCAATGCCGCATGTTCTCCACGGCTGCTATCCCCTCGTACCGTCTTGTCGATCTTTCTGCTCCCCTCATATCTGAAATTTTGTATCTATCCTTACCCAATACCTCGGTTACCCGAAATGGGCCTTTGAACACAGGTAGCAATTTCTTGCTTTGGCCCTCCTTGCTGTAACTCGGGATTCTCACTAGTACCAGGTCATTCACTTCAAATTGGAGGGCCCTACCTCGTTTTGTGTCAAATCTTTGTTTCTGCTCTTCAGCACTTGACTGTATCTTTTTATCTGCAATCCGTCGTAAGGATGTCACGTTTATTTTGTCTTCATCTTCTGAGACAAATTTATCGTCGTCGGTTCGAATGTGATAACCAAAAAATATTTCACACGGTACTGCATCGATCGTCTTTTGCATGGTGCTGTTTATGCCCTGTTGTATTGCCACGATGTTTTCGTCCCACTTGGCGTCATCATCTGCACTCATTGATCGAAGCGCCTCCAATATTGTTTTGTTGTATCTTTCGACCTGGCCATTGCTGCGTGGCATCCCCGTGGCCACTACATGATGTCGGATATTTTTGTTTTGACAATAGTCGACAAATGCGTGTGACGTGAAAGCCGATCCCGCATCGCTTATTATTCTTTTCGGGTTGCCAAATATAGCGAAGATGCTGTCGAAGGATTTTATAACCGCCGCCGCCGTAGTATCACGAACCGCCGATAAGAACACGAATTTTGTGAAAGCGTCCACCGTCACCATTAAATAACAGTTCCCTTTATTAGATTTGATCATAGGACCCAAATGATCCACGTGTAGGGTATGGAATGGTCGCGCGTATTTGGGAATGGGGAATAATTCCCCTGGTTTACGTCCGCTTGGACTCTTATTGTATAAGCATTGCAAGCAGTTTCTAATATATTTGGTCACCGTTTTTCGCATTTTCGGAAACCAATAACGTAATTTAATTCGCTCTAATGTTTTCTCTACCGCGAAATGGCCAATGCTATCGTGATTGTATTTTATAACCTGCCATTCACATTTTTTTGGTACCATCCAACGTCGACCACAATCTGTTCTACGATAAACTTTGTTGCCTAACAATTCATAATTTTTGAAAATATCCTTATTTTCGTCGGCCTCTCCTGATTCCAATATCTTGCGAATGTTGCCTATTTCCGCATCCTGTAACTGTACAGCTAGTAACCAGTCGCTTTCATAAATTGACATCACGATTTCTGAATCGCTTTTTTCTCCAGAATTAATCGGGTTCCTACTGAGAGCGTCGACATGTTGCATGCGGTTGCCTGCTCTATGTACGATTTCAAAGGAAAATTCTTGAGTTAACAACACCCATCGGCTTATTCGTGGAATGATCTCTTTTTTATTCAGCGCGAACTTCACCGCATTGCAGTCCGTAACGATTTTGAATACCGTACCCAATAAGTACAGTCGAAATTTTTCTAACGATGCTACTATTGCCAATAATTCTAATTCGAAAGAATGGTACTGTTTTTCCTCGACCGTTGTTTGCCTACTATAGAAATGGACTGGCCGTTCCCCGTTTTCAGTGACTTGCATTAGTATCCCGGCTGAGCCTTCACGACTCGCGTCCGTGTATAGTACCGATTCTCTTTTAGGGTCAAATATTATACGTGTAGTTTCCGCGGTGAGTGCATTTTTCAAAGTTTTTACCGCTTCTTCGCGACTACTGTTCCATGCCCATTTTTGGTCTTTTTTTAGAAGTTGCGTAAGTGGACCAGCGATTCGAGCACAGCTAGGGATGAACTTCCGGAAGTAATTTACTAACCCCAGAAATTGACGTAGCTGATGGACCGTCTTTGGTGTCGGAAATTCTTTCACCGCTGCTACCTTTTGCGGGCTTGGCATAATCCCCTTTTCGTCTATTTCATATCCCAAAAAAAATATCCTCCTTTTTAGAAACGAACACTTTTTTAAATTCAAAGTTAAACCATTATCCCGAAGTAGATTTAGCACTACTCTTAAAATTGTCAGGTTTTCCTCTTTGGTTTCGGTGGTGATCAATATATCATCTAGGTATACCAGAATTTTTCCGAATCGTAATTTCCCTAAGACTTTATTCATCATCTGTTGGAATACGGCTGGTCCATTAGACAACCCAAACGGCATTCGTACAAATTCGAAATGTCCGTCCGGCGTAATAAAGGCCGTCTTATTGATTGATCTTTCTTCCATGGGAATTTGATAATAACCACTTTTGAGATCGAGACTAGTGAAAAACTTGGCACCTCTTAGTCTGTCAATTAGTTCCTCAATTCTAGGCATCGGGTACTTATCTTTCACTGTGACTTTATTTAGGGCCCTGTAATCGACACACAGACGCTTTTCCCCCCCTTTTTTTTTATGTACATCTATTATGTTCAACCAATTATCGATCCTGTCAGTCAAAGGATCGAAATCGGGTATCATTGCGTGGAGTACAGTCCCATTCCTCACACTCCGTTCACTGTCTTTTCCAGTTCGTCGTCCCTTTTTGTTTCTCGGTCTAGGGGACGACGATGATGCACTAGAGGACGAACTTGACGTAGATGAACGTCTTCTCTTCCTTGAACGTTCTCTTCCCATTGTGGTTAGGTTTTTACTTAATCCCACTTCTGATATAAATGAAACACGAAGTAATTCTATATATTGTTTTATTTATTATACACTAATGTCTCACGACCGATCTCATTGCCGTCTGTTACTAGAATGAATATCTATATCAGCCGGCTATCCAGCTAATCTCTAGCGACCCTTTTGTTATTGTTGATCGGCTGGCGCTGTCGACCGTGTAGCCAATCGCCATTCTTCCCCACCTTCTCGCTTCTTGGTTGCTTAAACCTTATTCCTAACAAAAGTTGTAATTAAAAAAGTAAAATCATCTTCAATTCAAAAAATGTCGTCATCGCTATTTCATTAATTTTTGTTATAGCTCTCCTGACCGGCACAGTTATCTGTCCCACATTTTCCTATTGTTTACGTGTTCACAATTAATGAAAAAAAAAATTAAGTTGCTATCATCTTCGGTCAACAAGTTATAGTAGTTTAAATAAAAAAAAGTGCTCCATCCTCACAGTGACTTGTCATTTTCTCGACGATTTTTGTACTCATAACATGCGGAAATGAATTTAAATATACTAGAACATCACAGTAACCTTTGAGAAAAAGTATTTGTCAATCGAAAACACCCTTGAGGTCTCAAATTTACTTCATGAAATGGAGACAACTACTATCCCTCACAAAAGTTAAAAATTCCATGGATATGCCCATATTCGGTATAATTTCAACAGTGGAATGTCTATTTTATTTTATTTTGAATAAAAAGCGCAGGCGCAAATGATTATTGCAAAAACTAAGTCGCACAATCATCATGACAGCACTCTGTGCGTCGCATAGTCTTGACATTGCGTGATTAAACTCGTGACTGCCTAGTGCGACACATTGCGCACGCACCAAGTGCCTATCACATTGTGCTGGTGGAAAAGATGCATTTTTGCATGCACGACGTGCCTCGCACGTATACTGTAACGTGCGTGGCACGATTGTTATCTGGGTACTGCCATTTTTCAGTAGTTCCCAGACTGTAAATTCGCGAATACTGGGGACTACCGATAAGTAGTAACTACTGATACGTTGTAACCACTGATGAGTCGTGACCATTGGCGAGTGGTAACTGCGCGCGGGTAATGTCAATCATGTTCCAGTAGTTTCCAAACTGTAAATTCGCGAATACTGGTGACTACTAACTACGGACGAGTAGTTATCTTTGGCGAGTGGTGACTATCCAATAGTCACTACTTCTTCTTCTTCTTCTTCATTTTCTCGACTCAACGCTCTTTCGAGCATGTAGTCAGAATAGTCACTACTGTCGAATAGTACACTAAGTATTGTCCAGTAGTTATTGCAACACAAAGTCGTACGCTGCAGGTAAGAAGTCACCAGTAGTGTACCACTCATACATGGTGTAATACTACTCAGTGAACTACACAACAGTATAGTGACTATTCAATAGTCACCACTCCCTAATGGTAACTACTCATCAGTATACTTATCGTCAGTAGTCACTATTAAATTACCACTTACCGGCAGTAGTTACTACTAACTTACTACTTATCTTCAGTAGTTACTACTGACATCTTAGGAGTTTTTTCCGTACGGGTAATGACGCGGCGCTCTAACGTTCTCCCAACAGAAGTATTTTCTCAGTGCACCAAGACTCTCTGAGAACCGCAACAGCTGACGCGTAAGAACAGCATGTCGCAGAAAACAGCACGAATCCATAAGCTTCTACGCATACTCAATTCGATAGAGGCGCAACGAGAAGATTTGCAGATGAAAGAGGACGGGATTATGCCTGGTCTACACACGGTGTTCAACTACACTTTACGTTGATGTATTTATCTTCGCATTGACCCTTTCGACTAGGCTCAAGCTGGGATTAGATAAATTGACCCAGTTGAACACAGCATGCAGACTAGGTATTACTTGTAGAACAGGACAGTTCTGTGCTGTGCAATGTCCAGTCAAGATTCAACGATCAACCTCTTCGATTTTCTTTCTTCTGACGGTGAATTTGGAAATGCATGTTGAAAAAATCTGCGGTCCTAGATGCCGCAACAGAAATACTAGAAAATCTGAGCTGCGTTGGTCAGAAAGTTCGATGACATGACGTTTTTAATTACCTAGGGCAATATATTTTGAAAAATTCAATTTGCTTGTACCAGTTTTCCTTCGAATGCCATTCACTAAAATAGTATACTGTGTCTCAAGGAGACGAAGTAGGTCTCGTAACGCCGAGCGTGACTCGTCTTCGACTCGTCTATGACTCGTATTACAAACACGCTCAGCGTAAAAGGCCTTTTGTCTCCATGGTGCACACGATTCTTTATACGTGAGTTTTTCTAATGGCGGAACGATCCACGCGCTTATGCGCAGGCAATTGTAGAATACATTATGGATGTGCCGGATAGCGATTTGACCGGATAACCGGATACCGTATATCTGGCCGAATTCATTTGCCAAGGATAACCGGATACCGGATATCCGGCCACGCAATATCCGGCCGGATATCCGGTATCCGGCACAAGATAATCGCCTAATGTTGGGTTTCCATTGCAACTAAACACTTTGAACTAAGAATTTGTATTTCCTGCTCATTTTATATATGACCACTTTAATTTTTTTTTTTTTTCCATTTCTTTCATCTTTACTAATAGTACAATCATTTTCTGGGCAGTACATTGAAGATTATTGCTATCCGGTTATCCGGCCGGATAGCGGTACTATCTGGTTATCCGGCCGGATAGTAAAAAACAGGCTGGATAGGCCGGATACCGGATACTTACCGGATATCCGACACATCCCTAGAATACATACATAATTTTCATTACCAAAGTAATGTGTAATTGAATGAAGAGATACGGTGGTGACTTGGAAATAATATAATTTCAATTGCCTGCCCATGGGCGCACGGATCGTTTTGCTTGATCCGGTACACAAAGTAGTCGGACTACACACAATAGCAACACGGGTCAAAAGCTAATGCGCATGAGCGGAGTACGTATTTCGGGCACTTTTACATCCTGGGAGTTGAAAGGCCCTTTATTTGTACAGTTCCGTGCCCCCACCACTGACTCCCTTTCACCGTCGCACAAACGGCTTCCTTGTGTACTGAAATCGAGCATTAAAAACGCGTAGAATGTGCTTGCGTTATACATATAATAGTATATTGTGCAACTAGGGGGGAAAGACGAGTGCTAAAAACTCACCCGAGGTAGAAATGGCCATCCCCCCCTAACTGTACACTGTATTTTTTATAATAAGGGCATGAAATGGGCTTTCTTTGATGCGCGTCGATCGGATTGAGGATGGCGCTGGGGCAGGAGAGAATGTACATTCCCTCCCACCTCAACGGGAATGTACATTCCCTCCCACCTCAACGGGAATGAATATTCCCTCCCGCTGTCGGATATTCGGTACTCACGGTCGAAACACGTGATTTCCCCCCCTCCCGACAAGCATAAAAGAAGGTTCATTTCATGCCCGTGTTATGAAAATGTAGTTTTGAGCCTTCTTTTATGCTTGTCGGGAGGGGGAAAAAATCACGTGTTTCGACCGTGAGTACCGAATATCCAACAGCGGGAGGGAATGTTCATTCTGCTGTTCTTCATCAGCGGGATACAATGTACATTCCCTCCCGCCTCAGCGGCATAGTTTTGCTCCGATCAACTTGTCCTTCGCAGTGGAAATTCACACACGCCTTATGCACAAAATCACACAGATCTTGTGCATGAAATCGAGCATTGGCTTCCTCCTACTATGAAACGGACATATTTTTCAAGTCTTATACAGCGAAAATCAGGTGAAGCCGAATGGTCCATCAGCGTAGTCACCGAATATTTCGTATGGGGGATAGCCACTCGTCAAGCTGAAAAATCCCTAGGGTGATTTTGGCACGCGGTCGATGCAATTCGGCAGCCATTGTTGATACCAGCCGGCTGACTGTCAATACATCGGAGAAGGTAGACATGTATGGTTATGTTCGTTTATTTGAAGCTAATGATAAATAAAGTGAATAAAACCTACGTGAATAAGCTATGAATATTCATCAAAAATCGATCATCAGTTTTAAATGATATCCTAATACAATCAACGAATTAACCTAAGCTATAACTGGAAATTAATTAGAATCAGAGAGTTCATCGAGAACAACCAATTTGAACGAAATTATTAATCGTATCCTGGGGTTGAGGTTTCAATAAATTGAACTAGGTAAGTCAGAACAACTTTATTGAAGCTTTCTGAAAGTTTATTCGAGGCATAACAAGGATAAGTGTCATGTCGTAATGAATTAGTCCTCGTTACAGCAAGTAGCGCATAGTTCAAACCGCCACGTCTTGGAGTCTTCGAGAAATGCACGAATCCTTGACTGGACATCAAGCCTGTGCCTGTAACTTCAAGGTAAGAATTATCACACATCCATCGCACAGTGGGCCAGGAAACCCGAAAAAGTGGCCAAAAGTCACACATCAAATCTAACGAAAATTATTACATTTTTTTCATGATAAAGAGTTAAAGTAACGTACCAACAAATTTCAATACATTCCATCCATTGGTGTAGCTTTGGTGATCACTTGAAGTTGATGCAAAGTATAAAATTGATTATGGAAAATCAACTATGGAAAATCTTTTGAGTTTTTTAGGATTCTGAGATCTTCAAAGCCCCATATCAATTTCTATAATAAAGATGGGTCAAAGTATGAGAACCTTGCCTCATTAACTTGAAAACTTCACTGTTGTTTCATATGCATCAAGTGTTATTTCCATATTACCACAATATTCGAAGCTACCAATCTTTCGCTTGCAAGTACCACCAGCTACCACTATCTATTCAGGATGTATCGGTATCATTGTATTCTGTATGGTGTGTACTTCAACCCCTAGATGCGCCTTTTATGCGCTTTGGGGCGTATTGTACTCAAGAATGGTTCTAACGTGTGCGTGCGCGCGCACCACTCTATGAGGCAAGATGTAGTCCAGTCAATAGAGATTGAATTTATAGGGTCATAATGCAAAAATTCTGATAAGTTTTTTTATTGTCGCAATCGTTTTATTGACAGATAAGAAGCTTAACTTCAAAAGTCTGCGGTCCCCCCCCTGCCCAGCGTCAGCCGCCATCTTGAGAAACGCGTTTTATATCATATCTCGGAAACGGCTGACTTGAGGATAAAAAACTTTAGGACTTTTTTGTAGATAATTGAATTCCTCATTTTTTTTATTTCAAACTTTTTTTGATTCAACTTACCGTTTATCAATTACAGCTTGTTTAGTATTGCAAATCTTCGTTCAGGGAAAAAGGAGAAGGGAATTTCAGAGGAGAAGGAAGATTTGCGAGACTAAACAAGCTGTAATTAACCCTTCGTTGTCACACTGGGTCCACCAGACCCATGGTCTCAGTTCGTAGCTAAATATATGTAACTGAAAGGATACAAATAGGCTCTTTTTTTATGAATATACTTTTTGAAACGTACACCACCGAGCTATTTTTTTCCTCAAAGTACCCCATTTGGAGAGCGTCACCCATTAATTTCATGAAAATATATTGAAAATCGAAAGAGTTATGATTTTTTACGTGAAAAACGGTCTTTTTTTGCAAATTGATGGCTTTCGGATTTTTTTTTACCATGTCGCAATTTTATTTTTCAAAAAACAACGATGGATTCTTATTCTAGAGAGTTCAAAGTATGTTCCATATTTTTTTGATTGAAATCGGCCTGATAGTTTGAACGCAAGAGCCTTTTGAAATCCGTCGGGGTCTATCTGACCCAGTGTGACAACGGCGGGATTCCCCAGGAGTGTGACAACGAAGGGTTAAAAAACGGCGAGTTGAATCAAAAAAAGGGTGGAATAAAAAATATGACGAATTTAATTATCTACAAAAAAGTCCTAGTGTTTTTCATCCTCAAGTCAGCCGCTTTCGAGATATAGTATGAAACGCGTTTCTCAAGATGGCGGCTGACGCCGGGGAGGGGGACCGAAGACTTTTGAAATTAAGGGTAGGAGATACTGAAATTTTAGTGTAAAAATTTCAAAAAAATCGATTTCCGGTTTTTTACGGAAAAGTGTTCTTTGAACCCTTATCTTGACGTACATAAATCCTTGAACCGAAAAAAAAATTATTAAGCCCCGTTCACTCAATAAAGCGTATTATGTTCCAGCAGGAGTTTTCAATTTCCCTATATTTCGGTTATTGTTTTTTCAATTTGTAAAAAAAAGTAACTTGAGATGCATTTTTCCATCGAGCTACGATACTAAGGTGTTTTACATGAAATGCTGCTAGTAATAGCTGTGTTCGCGATAGCTACATTTTCTACACTTTTCTTACACTTTTTACGCTCGTCCAATAACAGGTGTGGATTTCTAGTGAAAAGTGTAAAATCTAGTAAAAGTGTAGAAAGTGTAGGTAACGCGAACACAGCTAATGTATTTCCTAAATCTGTAATTTTTCTCGATGGCGCGAGATGGCACTCGTGTTTCGTAAACATACCCCAAAGGCGCGAGATGGCACTCGTGTTTCGTAAACATATGAACAAGTTCGAGCATTACAAGCGAAATCCACGTGTACTCTGGTAAATAACTTGTGTGTTGAAAAAATGTATCAATCCAGTCGACGTTTTCGAAAGTCTAAAGGACGCAGTAACGTGAGGCAGCAGCGGGCGATAGATGCTCGGAAGATTCTGTCCGGAAATCGGGCAGTAATCGCAGAGGAGCAGATAGAGCCGAACGATCCCAACGACCCTAACCTTATTCCTCATCCCGATCCAAATCCACCTGTTGAAGCAGGTGATTTTTTGCTAATTTATTCCTCGTGCTTACAGAATTTGGTGAAAAACGTGAAGTGTACTAACTGTGAAAGGCAAGAAGTGTTTGTGCAAGTGCGTGATCGTCATGGTTTCAGTGTGAAATTATTATTGAAGTGTGACGCGTGTGGTTTTGTGCTTGGTGATACTTATTCAAGTCCACGTATCAAGAATGAAGAGAGTTCGAGGCCGCCTTTTGCAGTAAACCGAAATATGGTTGACGGAATCACATCTGTCGGATTGGGATATGGAGCGCTGGAAAAATTATGCATTGCCACAGATCTCCCCGTCATGACCGCTCGTTCTTACCAACAACACCTGCAATCCCTGTCACAGGAAGCCCATAAGCTTGAGGCGCAAGTTTTAGATGAGGCAAGGGAAAAGATCCGCAATGCTCATGTCGCTTTACAGCCAGAGTTGCGAGATCAGGCTGTTATAGATATTACAGTCACCTTCGATGGTACATGGCAGAAGCGAGGTCACCAGTCTATGTACGGAATTGGAATCGCCATAGATGTCGTTACAGGACTTGTAATAGACTTTGAAATACTTTCCAAGTATTGTCAAATGTGTATTGTGAGTCGTGTCGAACTTGGCGAAGATTCCCCTGATTTTGCTCTCTGGCTGGAGGGACATAAATCAAGCGGCGAGTGCAACCAAAACTTCATCGGCGCATCAGGCTCAATGGAGGTGAGGGCAGCGGAAAAAATTTGGTCAAGATCCATCGAGAAGAACCAAATGAGATTTACCACCTTGGTGTCTGACGGGGATGCGAGAACATGGTTACGCCTGAGAGAGATTGCACCTTATGGTGATACTCCTGTCGAGAAGGAAGAATGCGTCAACCATGTCGCCAAAAGGCTAGGAACAGCACTTCGTAAGCTGTCTCAAGATAAAAAGCTGGGTGGAAAAGTTACTGGAGCACTGACGGTGACAAAGATCGACACATTGACGAAATACTATAGAAGAGGAATCGTAGAGCATTTGGATGACATCGAGGGAATGAAGAGAGCTATTTACGCTACACTCCATCATGCCTCATCAACAGACGAGAGACCACAACACACACATTGCCCAACTGGGACGAAATCGTGGTGTTTCTACAATAGAGCAACCGCCAAACAAGAAGAACCAGGACGCCATAAGGACATGAAGTTGATTCTGAACGAGAAAGTGGTTGAAAATCTGAAGCCCATCTACGAACGACTCACGAGTGACGAACTCTTACTGCGATGTGCCCGAGGAAGAACGCAAAATGCAAATGAGTGCCTCAACAGTTTGATATGGAGGAAGTGTGTGAAAGAAGTGTTTGTTTCGAAGAAGCGTTTACATCTAGCAGTGGTCAACGCAGTCGCGGAGTACAACAACGGGATCGGAAGGACAAAAATCATGAAAGCAGCAATTAGAGGAGAAGAAGCGGGACCATCAGGACAGATAATCTCTAGACAACGGGACAGGAAACGAAAATTGGCAGGAGAAGCTGAAGCTGTGGAGAATAGGAAAGTTAGACGATCGAAACAAAAAGATAAGAAGAAAATTGCTACGAAAGCAGGAGGAGCGAAAGAAGCAAAGGATTACGCAGCAGGTGAATTCTAGAAGCAGGTTTGGCGTGAATTAGTGTACTGTGTAGAAAATATTTCAGAGTGGTGTTAGTGCAATAGAAATATGAAATAGTGATGATATTTATGTAGTTACCAATATCCCAGAGTGTGAGTGAATTAGAAGTTGGAGTCGAACTAGTGCAATGCAGTTTAGAGTAGTTATTTTTTGTGTGATTTGAAATATACCATAGTGCTTGTGTAATGATACGATGGTGCTATAGTTGTAGTAGTAACGTGCCGGTGCGATGTACTAATAATCTTGATTCATTTTCAGCAAGCAAGTCGTAGGAGTCTCACTGAACCTTGAAAGATAAGAACCCAATACCTAAGTATACCTAATATCTATATTTATCTCATTATGCACATTTCCATTTCTAATTTTTGTTTTTACTTTCTAGGAATAGCCTTCGGGAAACAGAAGTTTTTGATGTGAGGCCTCCTGCAATGAAGTAAAAACTGCTTTAGCAAAATTATGTTGGACACCCAAAAGTTTTGAGACTCATTTGAAAAAAAGATATGTATAAAATTTTCCCAAAGAATGATTATTATTTTGTCTCACTCTGATATTTCTATTTACAGAAATGGTTCCTGTAAGGCTGTCAGTATGATGATCGACGTGTGGTTCAAAGCGCTTGGATAAAACAACAACTCCAAAATGTGCTTTTTCTATGGTTCGGAATCATATTGAAGTTTTTGGCACACACTTCACCAAAGATGAGTATTGAGATTCATATAGCAAAGCATCATTCTTCTAAACGTTTGTATTCATTTTACAGAACCAGATTTACAAGATATCAACCGCACGATTCGCTACCCGCAGGTCGAAGTTCCCACACTCGTCGAGACCAAGTTTATATCAACCGAACTGCTGAAATATGATATGTTCAATTTTTTTCAAGTTGAGATAATTTATATCCTTCATAATTGATTCCAACTTCCTCGAAATAGTAATTTCTGAAATGCACGACGAAAATGTGAATTCCACTCAAATAATATAGAAGCTATTTTTTTTTTAACGTAATATGCTTCAAAACTATTGGCAATCTCGTCTGAAACTAGTTTGGTTCATGCAGTAATGAAAATCTTGAATTTTGTGAATAATTTGAAAAAAAAACTTCAAAGCGATTTATCTCAGAACTATGTTTTTGACGATTGAAAAAGTCCCATGCGTCTTAATTTTTGTCGAAGACTTCTGCAATTTTCAGGGTGCATTCCTACACACACTAGCTACAAACCCACGTCGGATTTTGAAAATCGAGACAAAATTACGGATTTTAGAAAAAAAAATAGAAATAATATTTTTTTTTTTTCATAAAAAAAAGTGTCAAAATCAAAGTATCGTAGCTATCTCTAAAAACCGACGTGGGTTTGTGGCTTACGGAGCCTAAAACATGTGTGTTCAAGCCCAGCAAGATTCAAGAATAATTAAGACGCATGGGAGGTTTTCGAATAAAGGCTATTTCAGGCGCATTATGAGGAGTAACTCTGTACTTATTGTTTCAAATGACTTGAAATTTGCACAATGTCTATGTTTTGAGATGGCAAACATGTGTGTTAAACCTCATTTGAAAATAGCAATTGGTTCAGATGGGCCGTTTTCAGTATCTCCTACCCTTAAACTCCTTATCTGTCAATAAAACGATTGCGACAATAAAAAAACTTATCAGAATTTTTGCATTATGATTTGTGGTCTATTAGCTAAACTAATGCTCGGTGGCTCCGCGGCACGACGCGATAATGCAGCGAGCGTGAATGGTGACTTCCATATCTATGTTAAATTTTTACTGAGACTCTTACACGTACTGCATGCTGCGATGCTCAATTATTCTTTCGTTGTGTCTTACCTCCAAAGATTATTTCTCCATTCGAAAGCGTCTACATTGTACAATAATTCGTCCCTACTATCTAAACTTCTGTTCTTGATTAAAGTTCTCGTAGCGTCTTTCGACTCGCATTCTTTCAATTTCCGAATTCGCGTGTTCAGACAGAGCCTTGCCAGTGCAAGTGCACTCGCACTGGTGTATGGAAATGGCCAAGTTCCGGAAAAAAGAAATTCTTGAGCTCCTATTAAATAAAAAGGACTCTAATGCGGCTATAGATCACATTCTATCGAAACTAAATGTCAAAAAGTCAGCCTTGAGTGACAATGCTCTGTATTTCTTAAAACTGGCGCTAGCCTCCTTAGAAGGGAAAAGGAATACACGCTTCCAAACCCAGAACAGAAAGCTTGATAGGTTTGAAGCGAAGTACTCTGGTTGGTTAGACTCGGAATTTAACGTTCCTGAATTGGGAATTCGCACGGGCAAAAAAGCTCAAGTCGGTGACATAGGTCGGCCTCAACTTGAATTTATCAATAAATCTGACAGGTCACGAAGACGAGAAGCTTCGACGATCAGCGCACAGCAGAGTCATGATACGCGAAAAATTGTCGAGGCAGGCTGCCATGCAGCTAGGCACTCTAGTGAGAAGGATCTGCGAGCTGTGCTCAAAGAAGTCATCAAAAGTCCAGGCAGACCAGCAAAAATTAGGAAAGTATTGGATGGGGCAGTAACAGGCATGAGAAAAAAGAGCCCCGATGAAGCTGTAGTGTTTTTGATGGACAATTCTCTTTCCAAAACCGTCTACACGAATATGCGCTTAGCAACTAAATCAAGCGGAGCTGATATCTAGCCAGCTTATAATGAAGTCAGAGAGGCCAAGGAAAAGCTGAGGCCACCAAAGGATGAGCTCAACATCTCGGAAAGTGTCGCCGAAGTTTCACTCCAAGCTCTGTTAAGGGGGGAGCCTGCTTTAGAAGCTTCAAAAAATCGATTTTTTCGAGGATTTTTTTGGGAAGGAAAGAAATATCCGATTGAAACGAAACTTTCAGGGTTTATTGTTATATATTTCAACAGTCTTCTCAATTTTTTTCATTACGAAACATGTCATATTATGCCTGGTACAAGCATTTCGCTCAGGCGCCTCGAGTGTGCAATTGTCGTGCGGCGGGAAAGATGCAGGTGGGCAATTCCACCTCAAATCGGCCAATTTTGGGTGTTTTTTGACCTCGTATTTTTTGAATCGCCTTAAACTTTTTTTACGTGAAATCTACGTCAAAAAAGTAAACCCGTATTTTTTTGTTGGTCCAAAAAGTTTTTTTCTTAACACATGCACCGAAAGTCCTCATTTGCGCACCGTCTACATGCACCGAAAGCAGACTTTCGCGCACCCGTGTGCGAGAAAAAATTCGCACACCGCTAGCAGTGCGCGAAAAATTTTGCACACCGCTAGCGGTGCGCGAAGGTTTTTCCCGCATCGCTTGCGATGCGCGAATGTTTTCCCCGCACGGGTACGCTCAAACCTGCTTTCGTGCATGCAGACGGCGCGCAGCGAGGATCTTTCGTTGTATTTGTTAAGAAAAATAGAGTTTGATACATGAGCCCAAAGCAGCAATCCCTTACTCGTGTGAAGGCGCCTCACTCGCTACCTTCGGCTCGCCTGCCGGCTCGCCTTCGGGCTCGTTTCGGGCCTTCACACTCGTACGCGAATTGCTGCTTCGCGCTCTTGTATCGAAAAACACTATTTTACGCTAGTTATGAATTATCGAATTTTACTGTAAAAGTAGCGCGAGGGCGGCTTTGAGAATTAATATCTCGGGTCCCCTTCACCGTAGAGAGATGTTTAAAAACGCGTTTTAAAGGCAATGAAAGCCACTTTTCGATAAAATTTTTCAATTTTTCAAAAAATATAGTTTTGTTATTTTTATGAGCAATCAAAATGTTTATCGATTTTTTTCGCAATCTAAGGCCATTTTTAAAATTCTAAAAAAAATATGATTGCATTCCTTATTCAATTCTGAAGATGACGATTTTTAAAAAAGATGGAGCTATTTTTTTAAATATTTTTTTTACAATTATCTGTCCGGCGTTGCGTGAGGTTGCCGCGCTGCGCGCCTTGCTACTACCGCGTTATTCCATGTATGGAAAGCCGCGCGTCACGCCATTGGACGAGCCCCGTACAACTCGGTAGTAACGAGGCGCGCGGCGCGCCAACCTCACGCAACGCCGGACAAATAATTGTAAAAAAAATACTTAGATAAATAGCTCCATCTTTTTTAAAAAATCGTCATCTTCAGAATTGAATAAGGAATGCGATCACATTTTTTTTAGAATTTTAAAAATGGCCTTAGATTGCGAAAAAAATCGATAAACATTTTGATTGCTCATAAAAATAACAAAACTATATTTTTTGATAAATTGAAAAATTTTATCGAAAAGTGTCTTTCATCGCCTTCAAAACGCGTTTTTGAACATCTCTCTACGGTGAAAGGGACTCGAGATATTAATTCTCCAAGCCGCCCTCGCGCTACTTTCACAGTAAAATTCGATAATTCATAACTGGCGTAAAAAAAAATTTTTGGACCAACGAAAAAATATGGGTCTACTTTTTTGACGTAGATTTCACGTAAAGAAAGTTTAAGTCGATTCAAAAAATACGAGGTCATTTCTCGGCCGATTTGAGGTGGAATTGCCCAGGTCGCAATTTCCATCTGAAACAAAGAACCCAAAAAAAATGTTATTTTTCAATAGTATAGCTTCTAGTTAAACCAAGAAAATTCAACAAAAAGTGAAAAATTCAACAATTCTTCGCAAAATCGAAAAAAAATTCATTTTTTTTGAAAAAAAAATTCACTTTAGTTTGTTTAAAAAGTGGGTTAATCTCAACTTTCTCAAGGTTTTTTAGGTTCAACTAGAAGAGAATTTAATTCCGAATACAATCCATTTTGTCTCGTTTCGATAGGACGTTTAATTTTTTCCCTATCTTTCCCGCCAATTAGTAAAAACCGTAAAAATGAAAAACCGAGAAATCGCGCGTCAAAGTTTTCGTATATAAAAAATCGTAATTCTCTTGAACTTACCGCATTAATATGCTAATCAGCGATTCCTGGTCCATAGAGTTGCCCTTCAGACTCTTCAAAAAACTGGTTTTCGCCCAGATGTTCGAGTCTGCGGGCTGTCCTGGCTTCTTTACTTGAAAATGAAGCGCGCTTGTTTTCTCGGGTGACGCGCTCCTTGTCGGCTCTCTCGGCGAAATTGTTGCATTGCTGTCCAATTTTCAAATCTAGTAACTGCATGGTTTTCAATGCTGCACTGTAGCCTTCATTGAACATTCCTCCAGCGATGTAAGCAGCTATCTCGACGATTTTAATGCCTGAGTGAAGGTGTTTAGGTGTCATGCGCCACACAGTGGAATTGAACGACTCGTTCGCATTTTGTGTGTGTCCACCCAAACACCTCGTTAGCAGCTCGTCCTTAGATAAATCCTCGTACACAGGACGAATGTGCTTCTCGACATGTTCGTCAATCAGACGTGGTGGTACTACGGCTAGTATTAGCTTCTCCGTCGTCCGATGACGAAACATTATGAAACTGATTGCCGTGGAATCTGCGCTTCCGTGGCTTTCCAGTACGTTCACTTGATGATTTGCTCACTTTCGGATAGCTCTGCATGATTTCAAGATGTTCACGTGCCGAAAGACAAGTCAAAACTGAACCTAAATGCTAAATGTAGCTTTGCTCAAGCCGACGCAGCCAGCTCATATATAACGTTATGATACATACTTTTATCCCTACCATAGCTCCATAAAGACCTTCTACGAACAGTTAATAGTGTGTCGAAGGACCGTTAGTCCCTTAGGATTATAATACGTAGAATAGATCGAGGGGTGGAGCGCGCGCGCTCCGAGCGATCCGGCCGCTCGTATACCTGCTGGACGCTTGCTCACTATTTCTTCTGTAACTCCGAAAATATTTCGAATTTGCTTCTGAAATTTTAGGGACACATTCTTGGATAGTTTAGGAAGACATTTATGCAAAAAAAAAAAAATCGATTTTTTGAAGCCTCTAAAGCAGGCTCCCCCCTTAAATCACACTTCGAAAAGAATCATTGAGCTACAGTCAGAAGTGATTTTCAATGCCCAGGTGCTATCCAAGATCACTGAAATTACAGCAGTACTCGTATGTTCCTGGGGGTTTGACGGAAGTAGCCGGCACTCGGCTTATAAACAATGTTATCGTGATAAAGAAACTCAAGCTACGGATGAAAATTTGTTTGCCACTACATTGATCTCTCTACGATTGTCTACTGATAGTGGAATTATTCTATGGAACAACAGAATGTCTCAATCTGCAAGATTTTGTCGTCCTATAAAGCTCGAGTATGTGCTGAGTCACGAGACGTCATTTTAAGACAGAAGCAAGCAATCGAAGATCAGATAAGAAATCTGCAATCTTTTAACATCACTTTGGAAGATACTAAGGTGCGATTACGCTTCTCGCTATTCATGACCTTGATAGACGGCAAAGTATTGAGCATCGTTACCAATACATCCTCCATGCAGACCTGTTCTATTTGCACATACGGCACCTAAGCACTTCAACAACCTTTCGAACATAAAGTCGAGAATGTTTTCATCTCAGGCAGATTCGTTACAGTACGGCATAAGCCCGTTACATGCCTGGATTAGGTTACTCGAATTGTGTTTACACATTGCATACAGGTTGAGCATCAAAATATGGCAAGTTAGGCGTGAAGAACACAAGGAAGTGTTCCGTAAACAAAAGCATCATGTTCAGACGATTTTATGGCAGAAGCTTGGTCTCCGGGTAGACAAGCCAAAAAGTGGAGGTTGCGGGACTAGTAATGACGGGAATACGGCTCGTAGAGCATTTGAGAATACTGACCTCTTGTCCGAGTGTCTGGGACTCGATGCCCGACTGCTCTACAATTTCAAAATCATTTTGATCGCCCTTTCTTGCCAGCTTCCAATCAGTGCAATTTGTTTTGAAGAATTCTGTGCTTCCACGGCTAACCTCTATGTCTACCTCTATCCGTGGTATCCCATGTCAGCAACCCTTCATAAAATTCTCATACACGGCGGGGAAATAATACAAAACAGCATATTGCCGATAGGAATGCTTGGAGAGGAAGCGTCCGAAGCACGGAATAAAGATTATAAAAGCTACAGAGAGCGACACAGCAGAAAACACAGTAGATCAGCCAACCTTGAGGACATGTTGCACAGAGTCATGGATTCTTCTGATCCAATCATTTCGACTTTGAGTCTACAGTCACGCCTAAAGATGAAAAAGCGGCTTGCCATTCCTGATGAGGTCAAGAAGTTATTGGAGATTCCTGCTATAGATTCTAGCTCGAGCGAGACATGCGAAGACATGGATGACGAACATGCCAGCGGTACATCTCAAGCTCTCGATCAGTTGGATAATCTTGAGTTGTCGAATGAAGAGCTGAATTTGTAATCGTAAAGACAGCTGGACTTGGAATCGTGAAGAGCACGACATTTTTTCAAATTTCTTTCAACGAATTCTAGGGAGATTCATAATTTTGGCCGCCATATTGGATCGGACATCTTGAATTTTGTATTTCCAATATTAAATTCAAATTTAACGGCCTCAAGAACCACCGAGAAAGTATTTTCATGCGAATCTAAGCAAGATTTATGATCTTGGTCGCCATATTGAATCAGCTATTTTGAATTTTGAATTTTTAACGACAAATTCGAATTCAGCGACCCCAAAACCCTTGAATCAGGATTTTCAAGCAAATCCATTCAAAGTTCAACTTTTGGCCACTTTTTCGGGTTTCCTGGCCCACTGTGCATCGCACAATATTGTAGTTATAACAAGGTCAACTAGCTCTAAACATCACCATTCGAGAATGATTATGAACCGCTGTCAAGTAGTCGTAGCGACAAGCTATTGGCGCATTTCCTTGGTCTGCATCAGTGCGCACAGAGTCGAGTCAAGGAAATCTGCCATACGAGAGCTGTAGCATACAGCGACTAATGTAATTGATAAGAAAGCTACATGATTTGATAATATCGATTCAAATCTGAGAAATAATTGATATTATTATGCTCAGATTGGCAACAATCACCAATATTGAACTGGTGCGCCCCAGTCACAGTATTTGAGAATCTTATTTTATTATCAACCGTCAAACAAAATCTGCATAACAGGGTCGGAAGTAATCATAGTTTAAACGAAAACACAGATGAGAATCAGTGTTTTACTTTGAATCAATTTAATATGCTTTCCAACAATTGAGACTTGTAGTCAACATTGAACCAGAGGTAAAATAAAGCTTTCAGTTTTCTGAAATCTTTTTTTTATCCTAAATGCGTCAAAATAACCCCATATCGAGCGTGTCTTATGGGACAGATACGTTCATATCATGCCTATGACGCGCACTTTTGCTCCCTAGGTTTGATAAGTAACCAAATCGCGTGACTGCGCATGCGATTTGGCGCGTGACTGCGCACGCGATTTGGTTACTTATCAAACCTAGGGAGCAAAAGTGCGCGTCATAGGCATGATATGAACGCATTACATGAAGCTGTCAGGGAGACAGGCGCGATTTTGATTCGGGTGTAGCTGCCCTCGCTTCGCTCGGGCAGCAAACTTCACCCGAATCAAAATCGCGTATGTCACCCTGACAGCATCATGTACTAATGCGTTCATATTATCATGCCTACGCGCACGCGTTTGCTTCTTAGGCTTCATACCTAACCAAATCGCGTGAAAGCGCATGCGACGACCACATATTACGGCCGAATGAGATATGTGAGTCTTCTCTCTCGTAAGACATGCTTGAAATGGGGTTAGTTTGATGCATGTATGAAAAAAAGTATCGTAAGTCGTTCGGGAGAAAGGCGCGATTTTGATTCGGGTGAAGCTGCCCTCGCTTCGCTCGTGCAGCAAACTTCACCTTCATCAAAATCGCTCACCTCTCTCCCTAACAGCTTAATGTACTATATTCCATACAGCTTTGGATTTCCTTTTTAAAATAAAGATCATAAGTCATGTGCAAGACATGATTAAGAACGCCAAAGTAAGCCGAACCCTTTCATAATTTGCAAAAAAAAAAAAAAAAAAATAATTGATGTGCAGTTATTTACCTGATGCCAGATCTGCTACATAAGCCTACAGCTGTAGCAGCACTCTGCAATGAACCACCCTAGCCAGGCTCGATAGTTAGAGAACTACAATCAACACAGGCAGAGTCAATCAATGGTCCTGGATCTTGGAGGAGTGTTGCAGTACAAGTTACTGTCACATGCTGGACTACAGACTCACGATGCCTCTACAAATGTTCAAGACAACATTCGTTGTCCACTGAACAGTAGTCCATGCAATCATAGAACTCACTGATTGTGATGGATGCCTGAGGATCCATTATTCCGAAACGTTTCGATTACTGGCTTGCACCTTCAAAGGGTTCTCAATCCAACCTACGGCATAGCGCCAGACCGGCCCACAGAGCGTAATCGAGCAGCCATGCATCGGGTGAATGAGCAAATTACTAGATCAGCCTATCCCTCAATCTGCAGAGATTCAAAGACAAACGAACTTATGGTAGTTGAACCCAGAGAGTAACTGCAGAATACAAGGCGGTTGACCCTGTCAATACCAAAAGATAGAATTCTATGCCACTCAAAAGGATGCATGTTTTAAATAGTACTACACGGGAAAAAATTTGGCTTCGCGGCAATGCCACCGTAACAGAGCGCGGAGATACTCCGAGTTTGCGAGCGCCACGCTCCCAGTAATGAGAGTGCAGCATAACCAAGAGTGAGGTTAGCAATTATCCCGTCTCTGGGGGAGCGCCACAATCCCATTAGAAGAAGCATGACCATCTCTTTCTGCTTTATAGATTCGGAAAGGAAAATACAATGATTGAATCACATAGACATTTCAATACTCAATATTTTATTAGATAAACTTAATTCATCATTACAAAATATACCTACTAACGATGTAACGTACATTATTAATTTTTACGTGTAAAACTGGAGCAATTTGTGGGAGATCTTCAAACTCTATCAATTTATATTTATTACTGCGCTTGACAATAAACGCGTGAAAATGTTCATGAAATATAAATTCATTGTAGAGGCGAAGGTAAAAGAAAACTTTATTGTTCATTTCGATTATTTGAGTAATCTCGCCGAATACTTTTTCAGATTCTTCCATATTATATAAAACAAACATTTCCAACTTATAATCTGTCCCGTATATTTCAACGCTTGAATAAAATTTATGTGGTTTCAATTTCAATTCTTCTATCAGAGATGATTCTTTCTTGCTCTCATTGTCGAATGAACCAAATTTAATGTCATCATTAACATCAAAAGAATACATCATATGACACATTGAGAAAACTCGTTTCATACCAATGGTCGCAAGTAAATTTTTGCTTGAGTTTGTAGCTTGTGCGTTCGCTCGAATTTCTCGGTGACACGACTCGAGACGCATGCCCCAGAAGTGAATGGGTGGTCCGTTTTTTTCTATTACTCTGACGTAATGTAATAAATTATGGAATTTTGGCTGCAGTGATCCATTGAATTGTTGGTATAAAAGATTATGACTTTCAACTAATTTCGATAAAATTTTCAATTGTGAAGCAACTAATCTTGTAGAAGTCAGGATATCAATAATTTCGCGCAAATAGAGGTAGAGTTTCCAATATTTATCACCTTCTGGTACTTTATTACCAATTATTAACCCAAAGTATCTCACAAGACAAAGCATTTCACCTGCTGACATTTTCAATTCATGTTTATTCTGCAGTCGATTGAAATCAATTTTAGGGGGTTTATTTGAACTCTCGATAGGACCATAAGCAAAATCTTTAATTGAGGCATTGAGCGTTTGTAAGGTAAAGTATTTCTTTTCAAAAATAAATTTATAGATAATTAGTTGCATATCGTATACACAAATTCCTTCCAATACGTCATGCATCATGTCTAAAGTTACGTTTTCGGCGATGTGAAAATTCTTAATATCATGGAAGGCACATGATTCAACAATGCCAGTATTGGAAGTATCGATTGTACCGGTATCTGTCTTGTAATTCTTTAGAGTTCTTAATCGATCTTTATCTTCGCTAGTGCATACTGACATTTCATCTTTAGTCATTTTACAAACTCTGCAGCAATAATCTGAATTAAAAGATGTAACGAAGCCTAAAATTTCATTCAAACCAAGATTGTCACCCAATATGAGAACAAGTTGAAATTTCACGTTTTTTATTACACCTTCTGTATTGATATAAATTTATAGATTGATATAAATTCCCTTATTTTGTAGAAAGTTCAATTCTTGAATTAATTCACGGAATACTTCCTTATTCGTGCTAATTTTCTTATCTTTTGTACGTACCAACATTGTAAAAATAATACTGGATAATTTCGAAGAAAGTGAAGGTGGTAAACACGCGAGTTGCGTATAAAGTACACCAAACTTATTTGTACCTGCGTGACTACCTAAGGGATTACCGACCTCCACGTCATCATAAAAAATATATAAAGGCATAACTATCTCTTGAACGAACAACTTAGCATATTTTTGTGTCCACATCTGTGCTTGCATAATGTTCATCATTACGAGAGTGTTGCGACTCAAATCTTTCATAAATTCTGATATTTTTGAAAACATGCCAGGAATTTCTAAGAATACTTTCAAACTTTGTCTTAATGGTACGAATATACCATACAAATTCGCTGGAACAATAATTAGATCATTTCCTTCTAATTTATCAACAAAAGTTTTACCAATTTCTATTTCTTGAAATTCGAGTAAACCTTTTCTTTTCAAAAGAATAAGTCTTTTATGTTCTGAATCTAGAGGTTCGAAAATAGTTTTATATTTCTCAAAACATTTTTCCACGGCTATTAAATCAGAATCTGAAAGTTTAGTTTTACTCAAAATTTCAAAAAGATCATTTCGTAGAGATGGTAAATACAAATTTTTTATGAAATCAGAAAAGTAATCGAAAACATCTTGTACGATTTTCCTAGGTAGAACAGGATCTGCGTATAGAGAAAGGAAAAACATCAACAAATGATCAACAAATGCAATCAAATCCATTTTGCAAGAAGTGTATTTATAAATACTTAAAATTTCACAAGAATACTGTTATTCGATAATCACAACATCTGTTATTCGAAGAATCGATATCCGAAAAATTAATTTAAGAAGTACAGTTTTTCTTAGCATTTGTACACTTTTTAGATGATTTTGGAGCTGATCGTTTTTTGGTCTTACTATTACTTTGGGTAGAATCTTTAGTTTTACTAGAAGTTACTGAGCCCTCAGGATTATTTAATTCCATAATAAATTTTGTAGCGAACGCATTACTCTTAACTAATTCAATACTGTAAACTGTCTTCGCTGAGAAATTCCAAATGAAATCGCATATAAACGGTAATCTACGTAGAGCAGTTATGCATTTGAAACAAGCTTCGACAGCTTTTAACGGATCTTGGTAAGAATTTTTTCTCCATTCACGATAACTTTTGCTGAAATATTATTTACTTCACCTACGAATACCACGTATGGAAAGACGGGCTGTTGCAAACTATTCACCCATTTCGTGTATTCTTCTTGTTTCTCCTTGAAGTCATCAGATGTCTGAAATGATATTCAGATTCATACATTTTATATATCCACACTTAGTATGAATTGATTATATAGATTCTTTTCTCATATACCTTTATCCAATAAATGAAGCATTTGGAAACATCAGCCCTGGTAATCGAAGTATTTCCTGCTACGTCTTTTATGCTTTTCTGAACTTTGATACAGAATGGGAGTAATAATAGAGCTAATACGTTGTCATATGAACCTGTAAAAATGATGCTCTTATTGATTTCAAATGAAACTTTTTGGAGTCAATAATCTAATAATAGGGAAATATAATAATACTGACAATTAGTGAACCTCTGAACGTACAATATTTGAAAAATTTGTTAATTGATGAATTTAAGAGACGACTCATTTCATTGAAAAAAAAGATTTGATACTTTTCAAAAATCTAATTCAAGAAATCAAGATTTTACAGCTGAACTGGTAAAATGTAAATCAAATAGTTTTTCTTTCAAATAATTTTAGAAGGATTTTTGATTGAAGAACCTGTAACTATTCAGACAACAATATTTATAAATAGGGATCACATTCGTATTATTTAAATCAATATTTACTAGAATTGAAATATTGAGAGTTAGCATCTACCATCGCAAAGTTCTTCGTGATAAAATGATGAATAATATTTTTATAGAAATTAAAGACTAATATATATTAGATTTTGCAAGTATTACCTTGCTCTATGAAAGCACCATTTTCTTTTACAAATTCTTTAACATCTTCAATCCGTGATGTATCAGCAAATTTGAGAATTTTCTTAGCAAGGACTGGCCATTTTGCACTAAACAATGTTGGGTAGTTGGCGATTGAATGTTCGGAAACCTCTCCCTTTGCAACGCGTTGCAATATTATCTTCTGAAAATCTTGTTCTAGCTGAAATCAAAATGTATTGTTACGTATATTCCGTTGATGCCACAAATAAAAAAAGGGAATTGATCGTATACCAATAAAACTCCAGCAGGAAAACGCAGTTGTGGAAAGCTTTTGAAATAGGACTGTACTGATAAGGCGAACTCGTTTTTTACTTTTTTTTTTCAAGTTTCAATGCGCGTTGCTGGAAACTATTTTCCCACAAGGCAACTTTTTCAATTAATGAAGATTCTTTGCTTGGTATATCGTTCTCTTTGCCAATCGTATCTACAGTAATAAGAAAACATATATACGTATTAGTACAAAAATTAATTCAGCGAACCAAATTATAATATTTACCGTTGATTTCATCGTCATCTACTTCTTCAACCTCTTCGATATCTACAAGTATCCGGGCTTCCCGAAGCAACTTTCGTACTTCTCTGTAAAAGTTGTAAAAACAACCATGAGCACCAACACTTTGGCCACCAACTCTAGTATAAGGTACATAAAGCAAATCCCTATCCAGTGTTGGAAAAAGCTGAATAGCATCGTCCGTTACTTGAATAAAAGTTTTTGTTTTGATCCTGAAATGAGATGTAAAAATTTACTACAAAGAAAGATATATCTGAAAGAAAATTATCTACTACATATATAAAAGGCTTTGTATGTTTGTATGTTTGTTACCGCTAAACTCGAGAACCAGTGGACCGATTTGGATGAACCTTACACCAAATTGTTCTTTAGGTTTTCCCGAGTAACATAGGCTATATAAGTTATGCAAAATGAATTCAATCAGTTGAAAAAATAATAAAAATATGATAAATACGTTGTGTTAAATGTTGCTTTTCCGTGTAGCCACCGCCGTATTTAGGCACAGGCTAACTAGGCTATAGCCTGGGGCGGCAATATTTCAGAGGCAGCAGAATCGCGGGCGGCAACCGCACGGAAAGATATAAACCCGACTGGTTACGGTTCTGCACACGACTCAGTCAGGTGCTAGCGAAAAATAGCGCATACTGGTGCAGCACCACACTGAGCACTGTTTAGAATTCAAACCATTCGTGTGCGTACATGAATGAGTCGTGTGGGCACAGTAATAAGTCGTGTTCTAAACAGTACTCAGTGTGGTGCTGCACCAGGATTCGCTATTTTTCGATAGCACCTGACTGAGTCGTGTGCAGAACCGTAACCAGTCGGGTTTAAATCTTTGCGTGCGGGTCCAAAATTATATTTGCGTTTTTTTTTTTCTTGCACCACTTGCACCATGTTAAAATTGTATTTCATCTGTTAGAAAATTTCACGTCTCAAAAAACTTCCACCGATGGGCAGAGGAGGAGAAGGGGAGGGGGGGGGGGGGGGGGGGGTTTGCTACCTAGCCTACACGGAAAAGGTTTCGGGAATGCCTCAGCGCCAAGCGGCAGAACGGTGAGTACCCGTATCCAAAGACAGGCGCCGTCTCTGCGACGGAACGCTGCGTTCCCTCGCGAGAACGCTGCAGTCTGCGAGACGTTGGACTTCCGTATTATTACATCCAACGTATCGCAGCCCAACGTCTTAAAGACTGCAGAGTTCTCGCGAGAGAACGTGGCGTTCCGTCGCAGAGACGGCGCCTTTACTCAGACACGGGAAGCCCACCGTCTGCCGTTTGGCGCTGCAGCAGTCCCAAAACCTTTTCCGTGTAGGGTGATAAGTCATGTTCACACGGCACTGACTGTTCCTCGCAATTAAGTGAGGCGCGAAGCGCCGAACAGACGAGGCGCGGAGCGCCGAGTGCCCTCGGCGCGAGCGAAGCGAGCGACGAGCGGGGTTGGCGCGCGAAGCGCGCAGGGGCAGAGCCCCTAGTAATTCATAAATAGCATATAATATAAGGTTGGAAATGGAATGGGGAAGCACGAAGAATTCGTTTTAGTTATGTATGCCTATATATGTTGAAAAATGATGAATGCAAGCAAACAAATCAAAACCATGAAAAAATCCAAATGAAATTATACACCCATGACAAATGTTTTTAGTATGAATTAGAAAGCAAATACCAAAGATTATAATCAATCTATATACAACTTCACTCCCGCTGTTTTATCAATAAAACTCCAAAACAATATACACATACTGCAAACGCAACAAATATGAAATATTGCGTCAAACCAATGAATATTTGTGCAAGCACCAAATTAGAAACAATAGTACTTCACTTTTCTTAGTACTTCACTGATTTTGAATATTGGATACGTAATCCAATCACAAAATATTACAGAACACTCAAGTCCTATTAACCCCATGGATCAGATCCCTACTGAAAATGATTATGTAATAAAACACATGATGTTATGAACGAAATTGGCATGTACTTTATCATGTAATTTGATATGTGATTACGACCTAATACATAACAAATCACATGATAAATCATGAAGTACACATCATGTAATAAAATACATAACAATTCAACTGAAAAATCATAAGTTTCGGTATGTGATTTGTAATGTATTTTACCTTGCAAGTCGTATTTTATGATTTATCATGTGATTTGTTATGTATTAAGTCGTAATCACATGTTAAATTACATGATAAAATACATACCAATTTCGTTCATAACATCATGTGATTTATCACATAACCATTTTCAGTAGGGATGTCAGCCATCAGACTATATGATGGTAAATACAGAAAAAAATTTATTGTTCAATAGTATATAATTATAAATAAAAATCAAATGAGAAGCTTACGTGTGTGTTATTGGATCTTCACCTATCTTATGATAGACTACTATATCTTTCAGCTTACACAAACTAACTTTCTTTGTATATTTATACACACCTAATAATGTTCTACCATCATTTCTAGAATTAAGTACATGGTAAAGATCATTTTCGACGAGTTCTAAATTATCTACAAAAAAATGACAATATTAGTATTACATTATGAAAAAAATATCGAGATCTAGAAAGTTCATAAGAGACCTCCTATCACTGGAATTCCGATGTCATTCAAAGGTTGTTCTATTTCATTGATGACCGATGAATTCTCAGCTTCTGCTGGATGCGCTTCAGTGTTAGTAACTTCAGTTGTTATGTCAATAATTTTTTCCTTATCTACTTCTGTCATAAAATCTATACTTTCGATATTTACGTCAATATTTTTGACTCCTTTTTCGAAAACTGATACTTTTTCAAAACTATATACAGATATAAAGTCTAGCAATAAGACGTTGTCGTCTTTCCATAATGCCGATATTTGTGCATTACTGAGTGAAAAAAACGACTCGTCCACAATACCATTCTCTAATAAATGAAAAAAATTAATTTTTATAATTCCATACCCCTGATCGTGCACGCAAGATTTAGGTTAGGTAGTAGACATTCAGCAACCATCCAAATTTATTTACAGTTTACCTATATTTTTACACTCACCTTCGAAAATCGAACGGTACTTGACGAGATTCTGATGTTTGTTGAAGAACTCTTCCATTTGTTCAATTATCACTATCACTATATAGATTGATTATAATATCATTGAAACGGAAACACAAACGCGTCGAGAAAAACCGCTTGTTTGGCGGGAGAACACTAGCCGCTCACTTACAGGTAGCGCCACTCTCTCAAGCGAACTAAGATTGCGGCCCTCTCGCAGTGCGAGCGCCATGCTCCCACTAGAAGAATGCAGCTATACCAAACATAACGTAGTACAGCGTTCTCTCGTTTTGCATTGCCGCAATGCCAAATTTTTTCCCGTGTAATTGAAATCATGTACTTTCAACTACAATATGTTTTTAAAAATATTTATTTGATTGAAAAAAATATTTTTGGTTTATGTGAGTGTAATTCCTTAATTGTACCGTTGACTGAGTATTCTAAAGACTGCTCACCCTGGGTTATTCCGTGAGCCGACCAAGTGGACTTGAAGTAGGCTTGGGGATTGAAAAGTGCCCGAAGTTACCGACCGACTTACCATTGCAGTATAGATATACTATCTAGAGAAGAGTGGCCTAAAGCGGGTAGGTCGCCTAAAGCGGGTAGGCGTTCGTATGCTGCCGCATGCAACGCGAGTGTAAATGTGTACGTATACCGTGATTACCCAAACACTCCCAAGTTTCAATCAGTCCCACTCGAGGATCGGAGGTGTGACATGGCGTAACTAGGCGCAATATAAAAAAATTGGTGAATTTTGAAAAAAATTAATGTAAATGAAAGTATGTAACTTTTGACCAGTCGAAAAGTAGTAAATTTATTTATGCATTTAAGGGGACCCGTACAGTTTGAAATTTTGCAAAAAACGTTTTTTCGTTTTTTGCGGTATATGCTATCTCAGGGTCATATCTATCTCTAAAAAAATTGGCGTCGACGAATTCGTATAAGTGACAGAGTTATCGACCAAGATTCATAATTGAGCTTTGGCGAACTGGCGCAATTGGCGCTGTCGCCTTATTTACATGTCGCTCACATGTTGTGTGACCGGCCATTGTTTTCTGAACGCTTTCTGAAATCGTGTCAACGTTCCCGCTTTATAAATCTGTTCCGATTACAATAAATAAAAAAACAGTACTTTTCAGTACTAAAAAATCCGCGATTCAATCGTGCTAAAATCTACTTCTGCTACTTGTGTTTGTGACATCAAGTTACAGTGTGTGTGAGGTTTATTTGTGGGAAACCACCGACTAACCTCAAAGTGAGTATCGTATAATAATAATAATAATAATGATAATAATAATAATAATAATAATAATAATAAATAATAATAATATCATTAATATTAATATTATTATTATTATTATTATTATTATCATTATTATTATTAATAATAATAATAATTCTCTTCCCCAAGTCATGATGGACGCGATCAAGCCTGTCTTCGAAAATCTCACAGCTCCAGAACTACTCACCCGCTGCGTTGGTGGTAAGACTCAGAACGCTAATGAGTCACTGAACAACGTGATTTGGAAATTCTGCCCCAAGAGAGTGTACACAGGACGGAAAATAGTGTCTATAGCAGCAAATCTCGCAGCAATAACTTTCTCCGAAGGAGCCACTGGGATCCTGAAGGTCATGACTGCACTTGGAGTGACCCCAGGATCTCACGCAAGAGCTCAAATGGTTCAGACTAACCAAATACGCTTGGAACAGGCTCGACGACAGGCAGCTGATAGACTCGAGAAGCCCGAATCGCTATCAGAAGACTGCGGCTAGGTCAAAATGAGGCTGCAGAAGCTAGGGACGGACCGTCATACGCTGCCGGAGCTTTTTGAAGATGGTTCCTTAGAAATATTACTTTGAAAGTTGGAAAGGAAAAGAACAATTTTTTTCGTCGAAATAAAAAATGGTCACTTGAGTCAAAATTTTTTTCCAAACAACTTTTGTTTGTAACAATTTTTGATATCTTGAACTTTTCTAGTAGTTATTTCTGATTTTTTAGTGAAAACTTAAAACTCGTTTATCTCAAAACTATGTTTTTGGAGCTGTGTCGTAAGGTTTTAGGAGTACCGTTGGACCGATTTGGCTCGGCTAGGGCTTATTTTTTTCAGAAAACCAATCCTCATCGTATGAACGAGGGAAATTTGGAAATAAAATTTTTGGACCAAGTTATCTGCAAAAGAGTGGCCACATTTTGGGTGAATTTTGATAACTCGCTATAACTTTTCACATGATTTTTTTTTTACAGATCCCCGCGTTCACACGATGTAGGATTGCACTCCGAAGAAAATGAGACGTCAAAATGTGAAATTGGACCAACCGTGTGGCTGAAACCTTACGACAACTGATTTGGGCAACATGATTTTTTTGATATGTAATGAACTTTGGTTAAGTTATAAATGATTTTTGGAGTATGTTGAATTCATTGGTTCAAACTGTACTGGTCCCCTTAAGTAAAAAAATGTGATTCCGGGTAAAGCGGGTAGAGAGAATTTTAGCGACTTTTAGTTACTTAAGACTGATGAAATGAGTTTGAAATAACCATTTAAAGAGTCATTTTTTTAACGATAATTAGATGTTTGATTAAAGTCTCATCATTAATGTTCAGACAAATTAATATGTGCTGAGATTTAACAAGCTTATAGCGCATACCTTTAGGCCCCCTATCAGGGCAAAGCGGGTTTTTGAGGAGTTTTGAATTTTTGATACAAAATGATACAAGTATGATTTATTATTTTGAAGTTCGATAATCCTCCTAATCAAAAAAACCAAAATTGTTATTTTAATCAAACGAAAACTAAGATTTTTGGGCTTTTATCGTTAACGTACCCGCTTTAGGCCACTCTCCCCTATATATTCGCACACCATTTTTTTTTTTTTATACGCCCTTTTGGCTCTGCAGAACCAAAAGGGCGTATGATTTGAGATACGCCTTTTTGGTTTCAGTAACGCGATATGAAGCATGCTTTGTGAACCGGGCCACTTTTGTTTTTCAACCCCTCCGATTTTTTTCAAAATCTGACAGTTTGAAATATTAGTCAAAAGGAACGTTTGTGATTTTTTTCAGATTTTTTCACGCATCTGTTCAGGATTTTCAATTTTTCATCACAAACACTGTATCTCAAAAAATATTCATCAACCAAAAAAAAACATGAGACTTAACACTTTTATTTTTTTCCGCTTTATCGAAAAAAATCAAAATCATAATTTTTCTGCATTGGGAAACCTGAAATTCGGCAAAAAAATGAGAATAATTTTTTTTTAAGCCCAATAACACACCTTCGATTTCAGTCCAAATTTTACAGGAGGTCTGTCGTTGGGTGAAGAGTCTGCAAAAAAAATTTTAGAATGGTACCTACAATGGTTACGATGAAAAGAAGAAAAAAAAAAAAAAAATAGTTGCTGCGTGTTATCGGTAAACATTTTTTGGGCATCATTTGAGAATATATATATTCTCTAATGATATTCTCTAATGATTAGAAGATATGTATATTCTCTAATGATGCCCAAAAAATGTTTACCGATAATACGCAGCAACTATTTTTTTTTTTTTTTTTTCCTTTTTCTCATCGTAACCATTGTAGGTACCATTCTAAAATTTTTTTTGCAGACTCTTCACCCAACGACAGGCCTCCTGTAAAATTTGGACCGAAATCGAAGGTGTGTTATTGGGCTTAAAAAAAAATTATTCTCATTTTTCTGCCGAATTTCAGGTTTCCCAATGCAGAAAAATTATGATTTTGATTTTTTTCGATAAAGCGGAAACAAATAAAAGTTTTTAGTCGCATGTTTTTTTTTGGTTGATGAATATTCTTTGAGATACAGTGTTTCCGATGAAAAATTGAAAATCCTGAACGGATGCCTGAAAAAATCTGAAAAAAATCACACACGTTCCTTTTGACTAATATTTCAAACTGTCAGATTTTGAAAAAAATCGGAGGGGTTGAAAAACAAAAGTGGCCCGGTTCACAAAGAATGCTTCATATGCAAACCACCAAATCTGTTCCATAAAAACATGTGAACATTCACAGTATGTTACTATAATATTATGAGATATATATATATTGCAGTTATATGATTTCTATACTATTTATTTATTTATTTATTTATTTATTTATATTTATATCTCGGGGCAAGATACTATAATACATAAATCATTCAAAGTAAAGATCATAGATCTCGTATAATGATTATATTCAAGAAGAAGTATTTAGTAACGCGATATGCAAACCACCAAATCTGTTCCATAAAAACATGTGAACATTCACAGTATGTCACTATAATATTATGTGATATATATATTGCAGTTATATGATTTCTATACTATTTATTTATATTTATATCACGGGGCAAGATACTATAATACATAAATTATTCAAAGTAAAGATCATGGATCTCGTATAGTGATTATATTCAGGAAGAAGTATAGAAATATGATTCGTGGTGCTTTTTTTATCATTATTTTCTAAATTTTTATATGATTATAATATTATATATTTTAAATGTAAAAACAGAATTTATTATTTAATTATACGGCTACTAATTTTAATGATTAGGGAAATTTAGAATTACGAATTGTTGAAAAACATTTAGCACGTGAAGAAATTATCAAGAGACTCGGTAAAGTCTCGAGCCAAGTACATTAAAAAAAATTTTTTTCAAGCGCGAGACTCAACGAGTCTATATACCCGAGAGGCAACTACCCTAACCTATACCGCGAATTAGTATCTTCATTTTCTAACATTTCACAACATACACGAATTAACACTAATTTAATCCAGGATGTGGGCATGAAAAGCTTTCAATTGAGCCCTAGATCGATTAAATCGGTGTTCGGAGTGCTGAGATATAATTAACTACAGATTCTGATACCCCGTTTCCTCGTACAATGTTTCTCCTTCTCATACCATATGTGAATTTATCGGACCAGTCGAACCAAATTTTTTAAGTCTTCTAACTGAAGCTGACCTCTATATAGAGCGTGCAATCTTCAGATAGACCGAAAAAAACGGAAGTGCATCATAATTATTTTTTCAAGTAAAAATTCCTTCAGCCCGGGTTTGAACCGGGACCTCCGCATTTGTACTGCGACGCCTTGTCCAATTAGACCACTGAAGGACTGGAGGAATCTTCACTTGAAATTCATGTTATTGTCATTGACCTTCTTAGTCCCAGGTCTGTGTTTATTTCATTGGGTAGTGACTCTATCGTTCGAAGCCTATTAATTCATACCATATGTGAATTTATCGGACCAGTCGAACCAAATTTTTTAAGTCTTCTAACTGAAGCTGACCTCTATATAGAGCGTGCAATCTTCAGATAGACCGAAAAACACGGAAGTGCATCATAATTATTTTTTCAAGTAAAAATTCCTTCAGCCCGGGTTTGAACCGGGACCTCCGCATTTGTACTGCGACGCCTTGTCCAATTAGACCACTGAAGGACTGGAGGAATCTTTACTTGAAATTCATGTTATTGTCATTGACCTTCTTAGTCCCAGGTCTGTGTTTATTTCATTGGGTAGTGACTCTATCGTTCGAAGCCTATTAATTCATACCATATGTGAATTTATCGGACCAGTCGAACCAAATTTTTTAAGTCTTCTAACTGAAGCTGACCTCTATATAGAGCGTGCAATCTTCAGATAGACCGAAAAAAACGGAAGTGCATCATAATTATTTTTTCAAGTAAAAATTCCTTCAGCCCGGGTTTGAACCGGGACCTCCGCATTTGTACTGCGACGCCTTGTCCAATTAGACCACTGAAGGACTGGAGGAATCTTTACTTGAAATTCATGTTATTGTCATTGACCTTCTTAGTCCCAAGTCTGTGTTTATTTCATTGGGTAGTAGTCCAGTCATTTGGTAGTTCTAGCAGGAAAGTTTAGCGGAAGTTTTGAAAATTGGTAGTCTCATAGATTTTGAGGTGCTCTTTTCGAATTTTCACTCTGCAACCTCGTACCGATATGGGAAATGGCACTATTTTGGGAAAAATGGCATGAACAACTGATTTTTCGCAAATATCTCCTTACCGGTTCATTTTTCGACAAAAGTAGTTATTTACAAAATTATTCTGCAGACAATTTGCAACAATTTATATTCTATTGACTTTTTTGTCAGATTAGTAGTTTTGGCGTACGAGCGCCGCGAGTATAATCGCAACACCCGCATTGGTAGAAAACATTCCACAACGCGTCGTATGGGCCATTCCACGTGGACCGGATCAGTCACCTCTCAGATATTTTTTTAATTTTGCATGTCGATTGTCCTCGGGGAGTTAGATTTTTGTGCCAAAGGATTTTTCAATTAGTGCAAAATTCGTTGAGTTATTTGCATAAACAAATTCGAGCAAGGTTTTTTTCAAAAATTCATAACTCCGCCAAAAATGACACTGGACTGAATTTTTTCTTTTCAGTTTACGCGGAAAGAGTAAGAGTATAAGAGTAAGAGTAAGAGTAAGAGGAAGAGTCATCCCAATAAACACACTAACCTAAGTAACGTATAAAAATCGGAAGAATGTCCGGCCGAAAAACGTATATTTCACGTATATATACGTTCATACGTGAAATATACGTGTTTCGGCCGGACATTCTTCCGATTTTTATAAGTTACTTAGGTTAGTGTGTTTATTGGGATAGAATGTATAAAAAAATATGTACTTTAAAAAAAGTTTGTTCATCCATTGTTTATTTAACAATTAAGTTTTCAAAGATTTTTAAAACAGGGTGTGACACGGTCACAAAATTTTTTTAATACTGACATATTGTAACGTTCCGGCTGTTCTGGCTACTGCCGGAGCAGCCGGACAAGTGTCCATCGCGCATCTCGCGACGCGCACCGCAGAGTTCCGTGTATTGCACAATTTCGCGCAACCTGCGATTCCGCACCACCCGCGATTCCGCGCAACCCGCGATTCCGTGCAAACCGGCGTTTCCGTGCATCCCACGATTCCGCGGGCACCGCGGAATATCGGTATAAAAGGGGGTAAGTGGAGGCCTCAGGTACCGATTGTGTGGCAAAGTGCCCGTCGAGTCACATCGTTAATTACTCATTAGGCACGTAGCCAAAATAGTGCGTGACCTGTACTTGCTCTTAAATCGCGTTTCGATACTCATAAAAATTGAAGTGATTAAAATCGCGATTTTCGATATTGAAAAATATAAGTCTGAATAAAATCAAATTCACACTTCACACTCTTCAAAGTTTTTTTTTACTAATTTTTTATAAATAAATAAATTAGACTGCAAGCATAAAAGACGTCATAATAGATAATTATCGGCGCAAATTCAACCAATCGAGGATTGGAAATCCTCGCTTAAAATATCGGCCTTACCAAAACTGAATTTAAAACATCAAAATCGGAAGCATTGATTTAAAATTTATGAACTCTATTTAATTCTAATCTTATTCTACTTTATTATTTCTTTAACATAATATTCTTGTGTTCCTTTCTATTCTTTATGATTTAATTCTATTCTGATTTCTATGAAACTACTTTCTGTTTATTCTTTTGTATCGTTTCCTATTTTCGACGATATTATTCATTAAATACTATCTATTGTTAAAACTGTATCTCTTTCTTTCAATTTCCTATTTCCTTTAATTAACAATCTCAAAACATTTCAGGTTTCTTTCTTTATTTTCAATTTGCAAACGACAGCTACGGTGCGGGTGTAAAACCCAATCCCGAGTCTAGTTGTACAGCTTGGTACGCCTAGCGACACCCAGCTCTGTGCTAAGGCAGCAACGGTTGAGTTGGTGTGGGGTTGCAACACTGGGGAATACCCATGTCTGTGATCCTCGCACACAACTAGCTCGGCCCGCGTCTGTCGCACAAGCTCGGTTAGCGAAGCAGATCCTCGCTCAGTCGATAATTAGCTCAAATCGGTTGAGTCCTGATTTGAGTCTATAATAGGGTATTTTGTGGTTTTTCACTTTTTCCACCAGAGGAGCTCCAAAACATCACCCGTGACAAAGACACTCACGCGGACTAGCACCGTATCTCCAGCCCTCAGCTGAGATATCGGTGCAGTAAGTTACAATATACTTTGCACTATACTACAGCCTGTGAATCAAATTTAGGAACGTGTTATTTTTTGTTTTAGAGTAAAAAATCGCAAAAGTTCGCGGCGCGCGCCAATTCCGAGACGACGCCGTGTGGAACGTAATGGCGTGCGTTAGATTGCTGTTCGCCGCTACTCGACGGACGCGTAGCTGCGGTATTCGAGAGTCATTTTCACAATGAGTGACACGATTTAAAAATCTGAAAAAATACTGTAGTTTCCCAATGAAAACTATAAGCGATACGTTGAATTTCTAGAACGTGTTCTTTTTCGTTTCTCAAATATTGCAGCTGCAAATTTTCGCATGTATGCTGAGCTGTATGCTAAGATTTCAAACTGCAATAGTTCGAAAACGGAAGAGAACACGTTCTCGAAACTCAACGCATTGCTTATAGTTGCCATTGGAAAACTACAGTATTTTTTCCAGATTTTAAAATCGTGTCACTCATTGTGAAAATGACTCTCGAATACCGCAAGTACGCGTCCGTCGAGTAGCGGCGAACAGTAGTCTAACGCACGCCATTATGGCTCATCTACAATGGTCGCTAAAACGCAAGGGCGCTGGTCACAATCACAAGAAGGTTGCAACGAACAAATGCATGTATACAAAGTCTTTGCATGTATGCCGTTTACGACGGGCGTTGCGACCTGCGACCTTGCGTTTTAGCGACCATTGTAGATCAGCCATCACGTTCCACGCGGCGTCGACTCGGAATTGGCGCGCACGCCAACTTTAGCGATTTTTTACTCGAAAACAAAAAATAACACGTTCCTAAATTTAATTCACAGGCTGTAGTATAGTGCAAAGTATATGTCAGTATTTGAAAAAAAAATTTTGATCGTGTCACACCCTGTTTTAAAAATCTTTGAAAACTTAATTGTTAAATAAACAATGGATAAACAAACTTTTTTCAAAGTACATATTTTTTTATGCATTCTATGACCCTTTCTCGTCGACTGAAAAAAAAAAAATTCAGTCCAGTGTCATTTTTGGCGGAGTTATGAATTTTTGAAAAAAACCTTGCTCGAATTTGTTTATGCAAATGACTCAACGAATTTTGCACTAATTGGAAAATCCTTTGGCACAAATATCTAACTCCCCGAGGACAATCGACATGCAAAATTAAAAAAATATCTGAGAGGTGACTGATCCGGTTCACGTGGAATAGCCCATACGACGCGTTGTGGAATGTTTTCTACCAATGCGGGTGTTGCGATTATACTCGCGGCGCTCGTACCTCAAAACTACTTATCTGACAAAAAAGTCAATAGAACATAAATTGTTGCAAATTGTCTGCAGAATAATTTTGTAAATAACTACTTTTGTCCAAAAATCAACCGGTAAGGAGATATTTGCGAAAAATCAGTTTTTCATGCCATTTTCCCCAAAATAGTGCCATTTCCCATATCGGTACGAGGTTGCAGAGTGAAAATTCGAAAAGAGCACCTCAAAATCTATGAGACTACCAATTTTCAAAACTTCCGCTAAACTTTCCAGGTAAACCCCCATTTGAGCACCAAATGACTGGACTATAGTGACTCTATCGTTCGAAGCCTATTAATTCATACCATATGTGAATTTATCGGACCAGTCGAACCAAATTTCTCCTTCTCTTTAGTCTTCTTCAGACCAAGATTCAGCCAATTCAAACCATTCCCATAAAATCACTAGACGGGAAACCACACAAAAGTTGTATACAGTGGCGTAAGTACGATAGTCACGAGGTAGATGGCGCTGGTATCGCAGACAGAAACCGTCTGCAACACTAGCAGACGCCTGTTGTCATTTCATTTCATGTTTTCGAATCCAAATCTTTCTTTCTTCCTTCTTCCTTTATTGACCTAACGCTCGTTTGAGCATGTGGTTTATTTCGAATCCAAATAAAGAAAATAAAAGAAAGTACAAGCAATGATTAATATAAAATTTTAAGGTACGAAAACTAGTGAATACCCACCATAAGCCCCTCAGGTGCGAAAACCTTACGCCAAGTACATTTAAGTGATAGCCACCAACAAAAATGTTTCGATAGGTTAATTATCTTAAATCCTACGATCTTGAGCTTCTGAGGTTATGCGAATCGATTGACGTGTAAAATTCATAGTGATAGATAGAATAACAATTGTGAACGGATAATTTTACGATTAGGTTTACCTTGTATGACACAAGACTGTTAGATGACTATTAAATGACTATTACCTCTAAATTTAATTCACTTATGCATTGTAGATTTGGCTTATTTCCATTCATGAACGCAATTACCGGAGGAAACTGTTTTTTGGGGATTCAATTATCTAGCAAGTCACCGCCTGAGGAAGTCTACGACAAGTCTAAGACAATAGAAAATCAGAAAAAATGTTGAAGTTGAAAAATATCAGTATAGCATGATTTGATATAAGGAACGGCAAGGAGCCAGACCAACAAAGCCGAGTTCAAACGTTGGATTGCAACGAATTCCACTTCAAGCTCTATGTTAGGCTCATCTCTAGAGGCGCGTCTGCTCACACTCAAATTGTGAGTCAACGTTATGCGTAGGATTCCGACGAGTTTTATAATCTAACTCCGTATCATCTAGTCAAAACGAGACTCAGTCGACGTTGTGTGTTAGACTCCGATAGGCTTTATTCTAAATTCCACGTCAACGTAGTGCCTTGACCTTCAGTGCAGATAATTTTTTCATTCTTGTTTTACAAACAGCTTAGATTTTAGTACAAAACAACCGAGCGAGCGCAGCGAGCGAGCACAATTATTAGGTGGTCAAGCAAAATTTTACAAAAAGTAGTGAAATCCACCCCAAAAAGCACCTTTGGTGCAAAAACCTTTCGCCAAGTCCATTAATGTGTAGATCACTCCACCAAAAAATAATCAAAGGTTGAGCTCGTTCGCTCGCTCACTCGATTGGTTCATGATTATCAACATACAAAAGCATTGAAATCAGATACAACTGCCAAGTACCTGTAGAATAATAAAAGTTTGGAATTGAAAAATTTGTTCAAACTACATAACGTTGTACTCGTTCGCTCGCTCACTCTATTGGCTCATGATTATTGGTTGAAAAAACAATTCGGATGAAGAAATTGAAGATGTCAACATTTATCTAAAAATATTCATTTTTTTTTTTTTTTTTTTAGAGGAGGGTCTCAATCAATCAAGTCGAGTCACTTTTTCGTTTTGTTAAAAATGCCTGACGTTTCGGCAGTCATGTTCTGCCCTCATCAGAGGCTTAATCGGTTGGTGTTAGGTGAAAAAACTTGGCATCCTCAATATAGCCATTGTCACACAACAGGATGAGCAGTCTGTCATCCTGTGATCGTGAAACATTTAAGACCCTCCTCTAAAAATTAAGAAGTTCGAGTGTTACCTTCATGATGAATAATAAAAATATTCATAACGAAAAAATAATTTAAAAAAAAATTAAAAAAAAAAATTTGGAGTCCGTGGTACGTTGGCGGGCCAATGTTTGAATATCTATCAGATGACATTGACATGGTTCGCGATCGATATTTTATATTTCTTTTTCTACAAAAGGCCCCCTAAGTACCACTACCTCCAAATTTTTTTTTTTTAATTTTGTTTAAATTATTTTTTCGTTATGAATATTTTTAGATAAATGTTGACATCTTCAATTTCTTCATCCGAATTGTTTTTTCAACCAATAATCATGAGCCAATAGAGTGAGCGAGCGAACGAGTACAACGTTATGTAGTTTGAACAAATTTTTCAATTCCAAACTTTTATTATTCTACAGGTACTTGGCAGTTGTATCTGATTTCAATGCTTTTGTATGTTGATAATCATGAACCAATCGAGTGAGCGAGCGAACGAGCACAACCTTTGATTATTTTTTGGTGGAGTGATCTACACATTAATGGACTTGGCGAAAGGTTTTTGCACCAAAGGTGCTTTTTGGGGTTTTATTATATCACGTTTCCGATGTGATTCCCCGGAAAACCCAAAAGTACCTCGATTTTGAGAAATACATATTTACATACACCTGCATATGATAATATAAAATATATATTTTTCATTAATTCACTACTATCTATATACACCCAGATAAAAAGTTTTTATATAATTATACAAAATTATATATAGTTATATATAATTTTATATATAACGTAATGTAAGAATGTAAGATTGATTTGTGTTTCATATATAGTCATATATAGTCATACATAATCATATATGGCTTCATATAATTATATATAATCATATATAATATTATATATAAATATATATGGCTTTATTTAACTGTGCGTAGATATTTATATGGTTATATATAATCATATATTGTCATGTATAATTATATATAACCATATAAACCTATTTATGGCTTTAGTTTTTTGTCAGATATAATTATATATGAATATGGGCCATTCCACGTAAACCGGATCAGTCACCTCTCAGATATTTTTTTAATTTTGTATGTCGATTGTCCTCGGGGAGTTAGATTTTTGTGCCAAAGGATTTTTCAATTAGTGCAAAATACGTTGAGTTATTTGCATAAACAAATTCGAGCAAGGTTTTTTTTCAAAAATTCATAATTCCGCCAAAAATGACACTAGACTCGATTTTTTTTTCAGTTTACGCGGAAAGAGCCATAGAATGTATAAAAAAATATGTACTTTGAAAAAAGTTTGTTCATCCATTGTTTATTTAACAATTAAGTTTTCAAAGATTTTTAAAACAGGGTGTGACACAATCAAAAAATTTTTCCAAATACTGACATATACTTTGCACTATACTACAGCCTGTGAATTAAATTTAGGAACGTCTTATTTTTTGTTCTCGAGTAAATAATCGCTAAAGTTGGCGGCGCGCGCCAATTCCGAGTCGACGCCGCGTGGAACGTATAATGGCGTGCGGTAGACTGCTGTTCGCCGCTACTCGACGAACGCGTAGCAGCGGTATTCGAGATTCATTTTCACAATGAGTGACACGGTTTGAAAATCTGAAGAAAATACTGTAGTTTCCCAATGGCAACTATAAGCGATACGTTGAGTTTCGAGAACGTGTTCTTTTTCGTTTTTGAAATATTGCAGCTTAAAATTTTGGCACGTATACTTGGCATACATATACTTGACGAACGCGTAGCAGCAGTGTTCGAGACTCATTCTCACAATGAGTGACACGATTTAAAAATCTGAAAAAAATACTGTAGTTTCCCAATGGCAACTATAAGCAATGCGTTGAGTTTCGAGAGCGTGTTCTTTTCCGTTTTCGAACTATTGCAGTTTGAAATCTTAGCATACAGCTCAGCATACATGCTAAAATTTTAAGCTGCAATATTTACAAAACGAAAAAGAACACGTTCTCGAAACTCAACGTATCGCTTATAGTTGCCATTGGGAAAGTACAGTATTTTTTTCAGATTTTCAAACCGTGTCACTCATTGTGAAAATGAATCTCGAATACCGCTGCTACGCGTCCGTCGAGTAGCGGCGAACAGCAGTCTACCGCACGCCATTATACGTTCCACGCGGCGTCGACTCGGAATTGGCGCGCTCCGCCAACTTTAGCGATTATTTACTCGAGAACAAAAAATAAGACGTTCCTAAATTTAATTCACAGGCTGTAGTATAGTGCAAAGTATATGTCAGTATTTAAAAAAAATTTTTTGATCGTGTCACACCCTGTTTTAAAAATCTTTGAAAACTTAATTGTTAAATAAACAATGGATGAACACTCTTTTTTCAAAGTACATATTTTTTTATACATTCTATGACTCTTTCCGCGTAAACTGAAAAAAAAAAAAAAAAAATTGAGTCTAGTATCATTTTTGGCGGAGTTATGAATTTTTGAAAAAAACCTTGCTCGAATTTGTTTATGCAAATAACTCAACGAATTTTGCACTAATTGAAAAATCCTTTGGCACAAAAATCTAACTCCCCAAGGACAATAGACATGCAAAATGAAAAAAATATCTGAGAGGTGACTGATCCGGTTCACGTGGAATGGCCCATATATGCAACTATATATAATCATATAAAATTCTATCTAAACTGATATAATTTTATAAAATTTTATCTGTCATCATATAAAATTTTATAAAATTTTATAAGATTTTGTAAGTTATATATAATTTTATATGATTATATAAAAACTTTTTTTCCCCGGTAGATGTTATGGAAAACTGTGTTTAGCTAGTCGAGCGTGAGCTATAATGGTCCGGCTGAAAATCATTCAGAAAAAACATAATGACAGAACCTCATCTTAGTCTTTGTGATTTCTGCTAGTAGAAAGTTATGTATCAGCGATTTCAACCTCTTACACAATTTTTGTAGCGGATTTTCGCACATTTTATCATGAGGCGTACATTGGCTCATCTCCGAGTCAAACCGCTACAATGCAATGGCTGGAAGATTTCAACAAAATTAGCAACAAGGCTTTCGGTTTCGGGAAATTTGATAATCATGGTTATAACCTCCGAAATTGAAAAAGCCTATTACTCGGATATGCCGATACTGCTGAGTTCCATTTCTTCTTGTGTGTTGATCTTTGCTTTTTCTGTTACTACTGTAACCAAGTGTCTGGAATTTCCAAACTTTGGATTCAAGCTCACCACGATGACTCATTATGTAGCGTAACGAGCGATTTTCCTATCCGGAGGACATAGATAGAAAAATAAATCCCGCTCAAAAAACCCCCAACGAATTCCCATGCGAAAAACGGGACGATACAGAAACGACACCGAAGCTAAAAGATAGTGTTGGGCGCCAGGCACACGGATATGCCAGATAGAGGTAGCTAAACAAAACGCAGTAAGCAACAACTAAATTCAGAAACGAAACGATAACTGACTAGTTAGATGGAGTGGGGAACGTGGGGGCGTAGAAATAACACACTCAACTCGGTACAGGTAAACGATAATGATAAACATAATTTCAAATACCAAAGCGATGCAAAAAGAAAGAGAGAAATAAATAAATAAAAGATACAAGACGGCAGGTAGTTACAGATAAATTTAAAGATAAGCAAAAAGAAAGGAGTGAGAAAGCAAAAAAAAGAGAAAATAACAAAATATGCCTAAAATACGCAATACTAATCAATAAGAAAGAAACTAGAAGTTAGCGGCGGAGTCTGATTCCGGCTTCGCCAGTTACATTAACGGATAGTCCGCAAAAATGAATAATGATACAAAAAAAAAAAAAAAAAGATATATGACAGGGAACGCTAAGTAATAGCAAAATTAAATTAACGCACGCAATGTAAAAAAAAGAAAATTATAAATAACGTAGGCGATACGGCACGGGATTCTTCCCGAGCAGCGCAAGTCCAAGGAAAGATAATAGACTTAATTAGTGCTAACTTAGCCTAGTCAGAATATCAGACCACGACTACCCGTATCTGGCGGAATTTGAATAAAACCGTTAGGCAACAGCGTAGCGAAATCGCTGGACGGATGGTCGAGGTCTGGCAAAATGAAGAGCCTACCTTTTGAGAGGGACGTAGCCCAGGCGGCGTCACAGAAAGTGTACACACTCAGAATTTAAAACGCAAAAGGCAAAGAAAGACAAGGAAAAACCCCAAAAAGACAATAAACTAAAGAAAAACCTCAAAATAAAAAGAAAAGATAAAGAAAAGCCCCAGATAAAGATAAGATAAACGTAAGGTACGGTAAGAAAACGTAAAGAGAACTCGACGTTGACTCGATGCTGACTCGTACAGTAGTCACACGTGAAATTGTAATTTCTACATTTTCCGGCAGGCGCAAAAAATTATTAGAGTCTGTCAACGAACTTTCTGTTGGATATTTTTACGTGCGAATAATATTAATGTTTCTGGCAACGAACTTTCTATTAGGTATTTTTACGCGCGAAAAACCATGCTCAGACGACTCGTGATTGGATGGCACCCACTATTCCGAGACAATAAATAATCGGCGCTCCACGTTCCCAGTAATGAACTATTTTACGCGCGAAAAATGATGCTCAGACGGCTCGTGATTGGCTGGCACCCACACTTCCGATACAATAAACAAAAGGCAACCCACGTTCCCGGTATCGAACTATATCTGTTCGTTATTACGTAGCGAACTGGTAACATCGTATTAAAACTTTGTGAAAAATTTTTTGTGAAAAATGCCGAACATCAAGTATACGGTGGAAGAAAGGGTGAAAATGGTTCAGCAGCACGAGCAGGGTACTAGTTACCAACACAATTCGAACCATTTTGTGGCGGAGTATCCGGATTAGCCGATTCCATCGCCTTCGACAATCTACGACATCGTGATGAAATTTCGGAGGACGGGTAACGTGGACCCGAAGAAGAACGTCGTCTCCCAGCCGTCGAAGCGCCTGACCGAGGAGACCCAGTATCAGATTTTCCTCAAGGCCACAGAACCCGGAAACAAGCCATCGAGGACTATCGCCCAGAAAGTGGGGGTGTCCCAAGCTTCGGTTCTCCGGGTTCTCAAGGAGGATAAGTGTCGATCGTTCAAATTCGAACGACACCAGGAGCTTAGGGCTGGGGACCCCGAGTCCCGTTTGATTTTTTTGCAGGGAGATGATGGACCGCTTCAACGTAGACAGGGGACTTCTGAACCGGATCTGTTTTACAGACGAATCCACGGTGGTACTCGTTGCTCCGCCGAATAGGCAGAATATGCGAGTGTGGGCTTGGAAGAACCCGCATCTACAGGTCGATACCGACACACAATATCAGCAAAAGCTGAATGTGTGGCTACGGGCGACTCGAGGGAAATCTGAACGGCGACAAGTACCTAGACTTGTTGCGTGAACACGTTGTACCTGCCTTGCGAGTCATCGAAGGGAATGTGAGGAAATTCAACAATTATTGTCAGGAATACTGAATCATTTTAATTGGTATTTGGTGAAACAAACATTGCTTTCTTCAACTATCAAGCCCCCCCCCCCCCCCGGTATCAACAGGATGAAGCACCTGCGCACTACCGCCTAGACGTTAGGGCTTATCTGGACGAAGAGTTTCCCGATCGGTGGATTGGTAGACTCGGTCCAGTCTTATGGCCTCCTCGATTACCTGACCTCGCTCCGCTGGATTTTGGACTGTGGCCGTGTATGAAAAACGCCTTGTACACGGAGAACCGCATCGCCAACCTCGCCGAATTAACAGCTCGGTTCAGGGAGATCTTCGCGGCTATGAGTCCCGAGATGCTCGCAAACATAACCGAAGGGTTCTACAACTTCGATGTTTGTTATGTTCGGACACTTCGAGGTCAATCGTCATGGACCAGACGATGGAGATCAGTGAGGGTGCGGAACATCTTTGGTCAAGCTCCATCTACGTTGATGCAAGAAAATTTGGAACAGTCGTAGACTTCGATAAAGCTCCAGAGTGCTGACGGTTTCGTCACGGAAAGTGAAATTTGTTTACTCTTTTTTTTTTTTAAGCCTTTAAAACAGGCATGTGTGGCTCGCTACATGTTGCATCGCTTGTTGTTAATTATAACTTATCCGATAACCGGTTTGGTGTAACTGGGACACACTACTCAATATTCATGTTTTTCAATAACTTGATTCCATTAAACAGCACCTTTTTTTTTACAGGAACATTGGCAGCTGTTTGTCGCTCTGCCTGTCGTAACGACTACTTTACAGCGGTTCGTAATCATCCTCGAATGGTGACGTTTGGGGTTAGTTGACCTTGTTATAACTACGATATCGTGCGATGAATGTGTGATAATTCTGACTTTGAAATTACAGACGCAGACATGATGTCCAGTCTAGGATTCATGCATTTCTCGAAGACTCCAAGACGTGGCGGTTTGAAGTGCGCTACTCGCTGTAATGAGGACTAATTCATTACGACATGACACTTATCCTTGTTATGCATCGAATAAACTTTCAGAAAGCTTCATTAAAGTTGTTCTCACTTACCTAGTTCAATTTATTGAACTCAACCCCAGGATACGATTAATAATTTCGTTCAAATTGGTTGCTCTCGACGAACTCTCTGATTCTAATTAATTTCCAGTTATAGCTTAGGTTAATTCGTTGATTGTAATAGGATATCATTTAAAACTGATTGATGAATATTCATAGCTTATTCACGTAGGTTTTATTCACTTTATTTTTTCGGCATAGGCATTGAAAAGTCACTATTTGATGCCTGTTTTTGATCCACAAAGTGTCACTTCATACGGTTGATTTCAGAACTGCCCTATAAAATCTTTATACGGCAGTCTGGATGCGCAGTTCGAAGTGCGCATTCCAAAGCTGCCGTATAAAGTCTTTATACGGCAGTTTCGATGCGCGGTTCGAAATGCGCGACAGATCGCACCATAACCTCACTCTTCGTCTAGTGAATCTCAACAGGCGTCAAGGTGACTTTTCATGCCTATTTCGAAAGAAATACAGTCTCGCCAGCTCGCCTTTAGCTCGTCCTGAAATCATTATTCTCGCCGAAAAACACTTGGTTTACGGGCATGCCACATAATATACTACAGTAGACTCTAGATAAGTGGCCATCTCACGGGGCTATAGGAGAGGAAAATGTCTACTTACGAAACGCTCCCACCACGGCTGAGGAAGAGGCGCATGACGCGTGGTGGGAGAAGCTGTTGGTGCGCATACTGCTGTGATGGGGGGCATAGTGTTTGTGTGAGTGACCGTCCGTGTGAAAGGGAAGTCGCACGCAGGGCCACTTATCTAGAGTCTACTGTATCATCATTAGCTTCAAATAAACGAACATAACCACACATGTCGACCTTCCGCGATGTATTGACAGTCAGCCGGCTGGTATCAACAATGGCTGCCGAGTTGCATCGACCGCGCGCCAAAATCACCCTAGGGATTTTTCAGCGCAACGAGTGGCTATCCCCCTAAAAATACAAAATATTCGGCGTCTACGCTGATGGACCATTCGGCTCCACCTGATTCTCGCGGTATATAACATGCAAAATGCAAGAAATGAAAAATATTAAATGCCGTTAAAAAAACAGTGAGTAATTCAACTTCAAAGCCCATTTGTAGGAAAACTTAGTCTTAGTGTGTTGAAGGCTTCGGTCGAAGATGAATATGATCCGATACAAATTGTGACGCAAGGGGCATTTTAAAATTCAGTATATTTTTACCATGTCAAGTGGTTTCTACTTTTTTTTCTAGTAATCTCAACCCTCACCGATCGCTTGAACGGGGGAATCAACCTGTGCACTCAGTTGATCACAGTTCCGGTTAATGGTACATTACCATCAACCAAACTGAACTCATGACCAACTCATGACCAACTGAGTGCACAGGTTGATCGCCCCGATCAAATGTTGATTTAGTGGAAATCGAATGATCCGTGAGGGAAAGCTCATAGTGAGATTTTCTTAGTTTCTGAGTACATTTTTACATGATCTACAGATAATTTCAATTTTTTCATGGGTGTCGAAGTGCTTAGTTTCTTGTAGGGTCTATACCACAATTCCAGTTTTTGTGCATTTCCCAAGCAATTTTAGCCATAATTTTACTGACGATGTTCACGCCATTTTCATTCAGGACATGCAAATAATGGCCAACCCTCGATTTTTTCGTGAAATGTATAAAATCTTCGGGAATAGATGGGGCGTCATTTCATGTCAAATTGACCAGGCCTGATCAATTTCAATTTGGTTTCAAACCTTTTCCAGATGACGCTAGCACCTCTAAATTACCCAATTGCTTTTTTTTCTTTTTTGTTATGCAAACAACTTTATCTTGGGAATATGCAAACCTCATTATAGTTTCACCTCCCATAAAGTTCTCAAAAAATTAAAAAAAAAAAAAAAAAAAATGTTTTTCTCATTTCGATCATTCGAAGGTTTTTTCCATGATGAAATCATTTTGCTTTTATTTTTTGAGCACCTTGAAAATTTTGGATCAGCAAAAACCGATGTTCAAACGCTACAATTGCAACAAAAGGTGCACAAAAATCTAGGATTGTTCTGTATTTGAACTTTGTTCGAGTAATATCTAGTTTTCACAATATGATTTATTGAAAAAAGAAATGCGTCTCCGAAATGGTGGACTTGAAGAATCTGGAAAATCACAAGAGGCTTTTCAAGTAGTACTGCAAATTGGCAAATCATAAGAAATATCCAACAGGTTGATGGAAAAAAGTGGCTGCGTTTACAGAGATTTCATCATATTTGAAAAATGCCATGGAACATCACATGTTGAATTCCCGAAAGAAGTGAGACGTTTCTGGCATTCGGAATCACGTGGAGCTCCCCCACATAGCATACCTTTATACAAAAATTTAAATGATGCCTATACCCAGTTTTCATGTTACAGATTCCAACAAATCCCTTACTTGGCACAAGCCGCATACCTTTTGATGGTGGTAGTGCTAATACTGCACGTCTTGGACAGACAAGTTGAGTATACATCTAGAGCAGATTTTCTGTGGAAAAGTAAGTTGAAGGTTGAACAAGACGAGGTTGAAACTATGAGAGGCATCAATAAAATTCTTCTCGAAAATATACTTCCGGCGCACGTTGCGGATCATTTCTTAGCCACCAGAGGAACGCAAGTAAGGAAGTGTAAAGATATTATTTATCAGTCCAGGGCCTGAAAGTTGGGACCAACAATCAGACGTGAAAAAAAAGCGAAATTCATGCAATAATCACGAAAAAAAAGACGATCATGTGCAAGATCACGCGCATAGAGTTCTTGAGATCGATAGAATAAATTTAGAGATATAAGAACGTAAAAGGAGCGAATCAAGAGACTCGGTAGAGTCTCGCGCCAAGTACATTAAAAAAATGTTTTTTTCACGCGCGAGACTCAACGAGTCTATATACCCGAGAGGCAACTACCCTAACCTATACCGCGAATTAGTATCTTCGTTTTCTTCCACCTCACAACATACACGAATTAAAACTAATTTAATCTAGGATGTGGGCATGAAAAGCTTTCATTTAAGCCCTAAATCGATTAAATCGGTGTCCGGAGTGCTGAGATATAATTAACTACAGATTCTGATACCCCGTTTCCTCGTACAATGTTTGTCTTTAGCCTTCTTCAGACCAAGATTCACACCAAAACCATTCCCATAAAATCACATAAAAGGAAAAATCTACACAAAAAATGTATAGAGTGGCGTTAGTTCGGCAGTCACAACGTAGTCAGTGATCTTATCGCAGACAGAAACCGGCTGCAACACTAGCAGACGCGTGTTGTCATTTCATGTTTTTGAATCCAAATAAAGGAAATAAAAGAAAGTACAAGCAATGATTAATATAAAATTTGAAGGTACAAAAACTAGTGAATACCCACCAAAAGCCCCGCAAGGTACATTAATGTGATAGTCACCAACAAAAATGTTTCGATAGGTTAATCTTAGATCCTATGATCTTGAGCTTTTGAGGTTATGCGAATCGACTAACGTGTAAAATTCATGGTGATAAATAAAATAACAATTGTGAACGGATAATTAGATTAGGTTCACCTTGCATGACCCAAGACTGTCAGATGACTATTAACTGTCGGATGACTTTTACCTGACTATTACCTCTAAATTTTATTCACTTATACATTGTAGATTTAGCTGATTTTCATTTATGAATGCAATTATAGGAGGAAACGGTGTTTTGAGGATTGTTCGATTTTTTTCTATTAAGTCACCACCTGAGGAAGTCTGGCAAGAGAAAATCTAGATAAAATGTTGAAGTTGAAAAATATCATGATAGCATGATTTGATATGAAGAACGGCAAGGAGCCAGACGAAGAAAGCCGAGTTCAAGCGTTGGATCGCAACGTATTCCACTTTAAGCTCTATGTTAGGCTCATCTCTAAAGGCTCGTCTGCTCAGACCCGAATTGTAAGTCAACGTTATGCGTTGGATTCCGACGAGTTCTATATTCTATTTCGGTATCCTCTAGTCCAAACGAGACTGTAAGTCGACGTTGTGTGTTAGACTCTGATAGGCTTTATTCTACACTCCACGTCAACGTAGTGCTTTGACCTTCGGTGGAGATAATTTTTTAATCCATGTTTTACAAACAGTTCAGATTCTCTGCTCAGAACAACCTCTGTCAAATTTAGATTAGTGGTATCACAACAAATGGTTAGAATGAAAATACTTATTCAATATTAAAGAAATGGTCCCTCTTTCTCAGATGATGGAGATTCTCATTGATATTTATTTATTCATTGTAGACTCAGCGTATTTTCATTCATGAATGTAATTATTGGAGAAAAGGCTTTTTTATAGATTGTTCAATTTTGTAGCGGGTCGCCGTATGAGAAGAGAGGATGATGAGTGTGAACGCTGAACTTGCAAAATATCAGGATAGTGTGATTTGATACAAGAGACGAGTAGAGTCAGACGAATAGAGCAGAATGCAAGTATCTGACTTCGGAAACTTCCATTTTATGCTCTACGCTAGTCTTGCATCGAGAGGGCTAGATTCTGTATATTTCGAAACCTTCTGTTAGTTAATATCTTAGGCATGAGAATACCGACGTGCAATTACCATCAGAGTTTTAATAATGCATCTACTGATGTAATTCCATTTATCATTTTTTCCTTTATTCGTTTAGGGTAGAAGTACCGTTTGTGGCCACCTTAGTACCGTTTGTGGCCATCACGTGCTCCATTTGTGGCCATACCTTTACCATGTAAATCAAGGCCTGGCCACAACCGGTGCAAAACCATTTTGACAGCCTTAATTATTCAAAACTTCACTTTTAAACAATCAAGTACTGGAAAAGTTGGGTCTAATATTCGCTGTAGGTTATGTTTTCGTATTCAATTCAATGATTGAATAGATTTATCGTGCCAGAAAGGCGGGAAGCATTTGTCAAGCATGGCCACAAATGGTACGTCTACCCTACATGTTCTTTTTGCAGAGGACCTAACTGCATTAGAAGAAAAACTGTCTAAGAATTGCAATACATATATATCTAATATTTATATATATTTGATCGTGAGCAGCAATTATAACTCTGCGTGCAAGTAACTCCGTCATTGCCGGTCCCGAGCCCAGATGAGACAGAAGGAGGGCTGCGCGCAAGGTTACACGTTGCAGGCATATAGAATTATACCGGACTCTAGCGAAACAATTCGTAGAACTTAATAAGAGATCACATGTAACATCTGTCCACAGAAATTTAAGGCTCACAGAAAAGTATGAGCATACGTGTATATTATAACATTATTTTCATTTATTTGAAATTATACTATCAGATTTAACATTGCTGCTTTTCGAGGAATTCGGATGATACAAAATCCATCACCGTACATGCATTGAGACGATCATAGGAACAATTGGCAGAATGACAACTGAGAACTGAGCGAGGATATAGGAAAACCCAATCGAGCGAGTGTAGCGAGCGAGTACAATTATTCGGTAGTCAAGCAAAATTGTACAAAAAGTGGTGATATCAACCCCAAAAAGCCCCTCCGGTGCAAAAACCTTTCGTCAAGTACATTAATGTGTTCACCACCCCCAAAGAAATCCACCAACAAAAATTCCTCCTTAACAAAAGTGGTACTATAAAAATGTCTACTTACAAAAGGATTGAAATCAGATACAATTGCCAAGTACATCTCTTCTGTAAAACAAAAGTTTACAACTGAAGAACAGAAGTCTAAAAAGCTTTGTATCGTTCACTCACTACGCTCGCTTATTCGATCGACTCTTGATAACACCGGACGACATGATTTTTGACTCTGACTTCTGAATGTCAAATTTTGGTTTCTTCTACGTTACTAATAAAGGGAAAAATAATTTTTTTGATTAAAGTTTGCTTTTGTACCACCACCTGCTACCATCTGCTGCTCGTAAAATCAATCAAAATCTTCAAAACTTATTATCGACGCAAAACAAACAAAAGCAAACTTTAAAAGCCAAGAATGGATATTTTGGTGTTTTTCGATGCCTAGCATCAGAATTTACGCATTAAAACAGAAAGACAGAAAACAAAGTTTTTTTTGTCGACCTGTGTAATTACAGAAAAAAAAACAGGGAAAAAAAAATTTAGAAAGTGGTACTTGGCGGGCCATTATAGCAATATGTATCGAACAATTAATACATAAACCTAAGCGAATACTCTTTTACTTACTCATAAATGGCCCGCAAGTACTACGCACTAAATTTTTTTTTTCCTGTTTTTTTTTTTCTGTAATTATCAAGAGTCGATCGAATAAGCGAGCGTAGTGAGTGAACGATACAAGACTTTTTAGACTTCTGTTCTTCAGTTGTAAACTTTTGTTTTACAGAAGACATGTACATGGCAATTGTATCTGATTTTAATCCTTTTGTAAGTAGACATTTTAATAGTACCACTTTTGTTAAGGAGGAATTTTTGTTGGTGGATTTCTTTGGGGGTGGTGAACACATTGATGTAGTTGGCGAAAGGTTTTTTGCACCGGAGGGGCTTTTTGGGGTTTAAATATGCAGCGGTATTTTCATGTTTTACATACTTGAAATACTGAATGTACCAGACGTCTAAATAGCTCGAGCCTAGAGAAAAATACGCTGCAGTGTTGCGTGGAAATCAGAATGAAAAAAAAATTAGTTTTTAAAATTAGCAAGATGACCGGCAAGACCATCAGCAAGATGACCAGCAAGACCACCAGCAAGATAACCAGCTAGACCACCAGCAAAACCACCAGTAAGATGACCAGCAAGATGGGGTCAGAAAGACCATCAGCAAGATAACCAACAAGACCATCAGCAAGATAACCAGCAAGATAGTCAGCATGACCATCAGCAATATGAAAAGAGTAAGTATGTATAGATTCCAAATGGTCTGAAACGGATGAATAACCCGACATTGAAGTGATCTTTTAGGATGTAAAAGAAAAACCGGGTTTGGACCGACAAAATATTTCTAAGCGTCACTCTGATGTAATTTTTTTTCGATCGAAAAAAGTAGGTATGTATCACTGAAATATAACTAATTTTAAAAACTAATTTTTTTTTCATTCTGATTTTCACCCAACACTGCAGCATATTTTTGTCTAGGCTTGTTAAGACTGGTTCGTGCATTTCAGCACAGACTGTACAGGCGTAAACTTTCTGAGCTGACTGTTCAGTCACGTCACGGGCTGGTCGTTGGGCATAGCAACAGGTCAGTCGCGTAGCAAAGGTCGCCAGGTATAGACCGGCGTTAAACACATGTACAAGCTACCTGTAAGATATTTTTCTTTTTCTATCATTCTTGCTTAATAAATGCGTAATAACAAGTATATCCTAAACCGTCGTTGTAAAAGTGTTCGCATATTATTCACAGACCTTCCCTCTATCCCATCTCACCTACTAGTCTTAACAAGGCTCGAGCTATTTAGACGTCTGGTATATTTAGTATTTTAAGGATGTTCTGGTAATACAATCGGCATCAAAACAATAAGACAGACAAAAACCGAATTTGATAATTTTGGATGATATTAATGTCGAGGAGCGGATATTCCCACAGCCTCAGAAAATGAAAGAAAACTCAAGTTGTTGACAGAATTTCGAAAATACCAACAATCACGAAAAGTTATAAAAATATTTTTTTTAACACGTGCATGGAATAAAGGCCCTTTTTCTCGCATGTAAAGTGGATGGAAAATTGCCCATTGCTACCGTGGAGTCTATTTCCTCCCGAGGGAGGGAATGAATCCATTTCTCGCCTAGGGAGGAAATGAGTCCGTTTACTCCCAAATAGTAAATTACACACCTAGGGAGGGAAAGTAGGTTAACCCAAACTGCGTGTGAGATTGACACCCGAGCCGCAGGCGAGGGTGGTAAAAACGCAGTTTGGGATGGCCTTTTTCACTTCCGTGTGAGGTATACTATTTTTCACCACCTGGCATCGGAAAGTACGACTTCCAGCTCACGCAAGGGACTTTCCGTGCAGACGTGTGGTGAAAAAATATTCAAAAAAGGCGAACGTTGCAAAAATTCGAATTTCCCTGCATTTTGTTCAACAAGTGCTCGTAAAGGCCCATTTTTCAGCATGTTTTCTGCGCATTTACATACAAAAAGTCAATCAAAAATTGATATCGAAAACAAACATATGCCATAATTAAGGGCTTTTGAGCGCTCTGCTGTTTTACCGACGGAGTAGCATTTTGGCCAATTCTCATAACCGCAATTTATTCCACGGATCACGTCTCTATTGCTCTTCTAATCACTCTCAGATTTCGTAGGGGTGATCCTCAGATTATCAGCTACACCGCGCTGGTATCCGACAAGTAATTGAATGAAATTCCAATTGATAATAGATTTATTTATACGAAGCTGTGAAATCAGCTGACACTAATACATGGCCGATACACAAACACAGGGTATTAATAACATTATTTTCTGCACTTTATCTGGAAAAGCGGTGCTGGGACAACCAGTGCGGTGTACAGGGTGTACGCGGTGTACAGGTGGATAGGGTTCTTCCGAACGAGAAGTTGTCGGAGCTCGCTCAAAAGCCCTTAATGAACATAATTATTTATTAAAATCTGATATGTTATGTAAAAAAATATGTTGTTTACATTCGGAGGAATACAAAAAAATAACTCGTTTTCATTTGTATTTATACGTCGAAGAATTAAAAAAAATTGAGTTTTATATTTGTGTATAAATATGCATTTTTTGATGCAAAATTTTCTAACGAAAAAGAAATTAATTTTTTTTTCGTAGTCGAGGGGCTTCGCCCCCCGAACCCCCTACCGAGGCTTCGCCCCTGGACCCCAGCAACCGTTAGTCTGTTCGATGATTTTAAATCTCGTTTTTGACGGTGCATGAATTACTATTCTTCATTAATTATCAGATATATTCATTTTCAATGTCCATTTTTAATTGATGTAATTTTGTGTGTAAATGCACAGGAAACATGCTCGAAAAAGGGCCTATACATGCACTTGTTGGAAAAAATACGGTGTGCAACACGGGAGGGAGGGTCATTTTCAGCTCGGGTGATGACTCGGGTGATGACCTTCGGTGCCCTCGACTCCAACTCGTGTAACATCATCTGACCCTCGCTAGAAATGACCAATTTCCCTCCCAGGTTGTACAATGTACTATTTTTCAACAGGTGCATGTAATAGGCCCTTTTTCTTGCATCTAAAACGAATAGAAAATCGCCCATTTCTAGCGTGGACTTCATTACCTCCCTAGGGAGGTAATATCCATTATTCCCCTCGGGAGGTAATGACGTTATCTCCCGAGGGAGGTAATATCCATTATTCCCATTGGGAGGTAATGGGTCTATTGCTACGTTACAAGAGACGGTTTCGAAGGTTTTCAAATATTTCGAAATTTTCAAAATTTTCTAACTTTCCAAAATTTCCGAAAATTTCCAAAAATTTCCATAAATTTCCGAAAAATTCCATAAATTTCCACCCTGGGCGTCTGCCCATCGCACTTTCCCCATCTATTTTTCAATAAACTAACCCCCCGAAGTGGTTTTATTCATGCACACATGGGGTAAAAATAGGTATTTTTTTCACATATGAGCAATTCCACGTCAGACCGGACAGCTTTCTGACCTCGATGTTACCGATTTCGCAATGATTTTTTTTACGGGTTCTATGGAACAAATAAATGAATCAAACGATTTTTTGTTTTTTTTTTTTGGCCCCTATTTTCCAAGTTACACGGGGGTGAAATTCGGGAAAAAGAGCCAAAAATCGAAAACATACTCCTCTTCAAACGGTCATATCTTTGATTGTATTCATCCTAGATACTTCATCCAAGAACCATTTTAAAGCTATTGAATGACACTATTTTAATATATTTATTTAATTTTGCGGTAACAAACAATTCTATTTGTTATAAACAAATATATTATTCAAACGTGATTTTCAAACAAAGGCCACGCGATATCATTCTTAAAAAAATATGAGCGTATTCCTTGATCAATTCTCTACAAAATCGTTAAGTCAATTTTATGGAGAAACGATGGACACTATATGAAAACGATTTATTTATAAGCGACGGCGCGCGCTGCCACCCAAAAACCGTACCCGAGCCGAGTCTTTCAGCGGCAGCGCGCGCCGTCGCACAGTGGGCCGAAACGCCGAATTGGCGGTCATAATACATCTGGATCATAGGGTATGAAATTAAATGTTCTAAAATTATGAAAAATCTTGGTTATTACTAAAAAGTACTTGAAAAAAAAAAAAAAAAAGTGAATTCCACTGAATAGTGAAACAATGCGACACAAATTTCGGTAATAAACGGGGATAAAATGATTTATCCATGTTTGTCCAAGAAGGTCATTACACAGAAGTTTTTGACAGGTCTCCGCCTAAAATTTTCAAAAATATTTCTTCCATCACTATCCAACTCTGCCCGCAGCAAACGTTTTCGTGAAATTTCTTATTTTCAGCAAATATCAGGTTACGAATCGATGAGTGTATTTTGTTTTTTTCTGATATTTACAATCATATACATTGGTTGGAGCGATTCACGCGCAAATGATACTTTACACATACGCGCTGTCGGCAAATAACACAAATAATATAATCACATAATAAAGATAATATAATCTTTCTATATATCTAAAATAGTTTAACATAATAATAAAAATAATATAATAACATAACATCACAACAGCAGCTTATTTTAATTTTTTTTCGTGTTTCATAATAATAACCATAACCTCTCACGCCTGATTATTTTCATCCTAATTTTCAATTTCCTCGACATATGAGTTGTGGTTTACTGAAACTAGCAGATTCAAAGTTTCGTCAAACATGGTTTTTTTTTTTTTTGCGTTTTGATCTTCCGGAGACTGGAAATATATGGGTCCGAGGAAATGAGCAGTATATGTATCAAATCTACATTTGTTGATATGCGTGACGATTTCCTAGTATTACATTCCCTGTATCGTTTGAAGTCCTTGTTTCTCGCCTCTTGAGCCTCTTCAGATAGTTGTCCAATCGGAAGAAGGGCGTTTTTAATTATCTCCGAACCATGGATTAATATTTTGTACACGGAGGCAGGCATATAATACCAACCATATAACTGCACGTAAAGTCTGGCCGTATCTCGAGTAAATTCTGAAAACTTCTCACAATCTATTTGGTGTCCAGAAGCCATTGCCTGTAAAATAATTGCGAATTTCCTAACTAAGCTCTCGTTTAATCCCGTTATCTTCGCTGTTTCTGCAGGGTTTTCGAAAAATTTTCGTGCGGTATTGCCGTCGTTAGTTGTACCGGTTCCTTGTTTCACGATATTAACAATTAAACCCATCTTTGCCCTGAATTCAATCCGTATCTTCTTCTTCGTTTCTGCCTTTATCCTCTTTTGATCCTCAGATCTTGCACTCCATGATCGGAAAGGTAGATTGTAAGATATATGGAGAAGGCATTCCAAACACCGTATCCAAGCATGAAGCGTAGACATCCCGTATTCAAAATTCTCCACTTTTACTTCTTTTTTATAAACGATGTCCAAAAGATTCATTTCGGTTGGCTTCGCATTACGAATATAACATCTCATTGAGGATGAGTTTTCGGATACTGCATTGATGACTTTTCCATCTACCATGGTCATTACCATGGTATGCTTTACGTTGATGTATCTCTGGCCAACGGCACATTTTGTTAAACGAAGCTCGGAAATTTCAGCATTTATTAGGTGCACTTCTTTTTTAATCAATTCTGAACTCTCCTGCACAAACTCAAATTTTATTGGCCTACAAAGTTTAGTAGAAGATGGAGTAGTATTTTCCCAAATTACGCTCCCAGTTCTCTCATCACACAGTTTTATTGGAACAAGATTGATCAAGAAAATACTTGAATCGTTATCGGCTGGATTATCGAATTTTTGTTTGAACTGGCTTTGTCCAGAAGCTCCATCACAGCCCCACTTAGTTATGACCTCAAATTGTCTGAATCAATCGTTTCACCTTCGACTGATTTGAGGATCCTGAAGGTGGTATGGTCCAGTAAAGCTTGGAGATCTATTTTGGCATATGTCTCGGTAGTAGTTATAGCAACTTGGTCTGGATAGCAATCAATTTTAGCTTTCTGTATCTCATAATACGACGGATATAGATTTGATTCATTAGCTGTGGCTGCAGATCTGATCATATTATACTGATCCTTTGATAGTTTCGCATCAATATAAATCGCTAACGCTTTTTCTTTCGAATAAGGTCTGACTTCATTTGGCGGATTTTCACAGAAATGTCTTACACGTTGCACTTCTTCAGAGTTTGCAGTGTGAACATAATCCAATACACTTGCGGCATCAATACTGCCTTCGGCTCTCATTTTACTTTTTACTGCGTGTGTCAAAACTTCTGATGAGTATGGCCGAAAAGCTTCGATACGTCTTCTTTTTTGCCTTACCGTACAGTCGGCAAATGTTTTGTTTTTCCGACCCGAGAAATTTTCCTCCATCTTCACGTTTTGATCCGCAGTGATTTGATGATCTTTTTCCTGTTGGCCATTTTCTGTTGATGGTGAAGATAAATCGATACCCTGCAAGACAGGAATCGCGAATTCGGCACCGAGACAACTTTGATGATCTTTTTCCTGTTGGTCATTTTCTGTTGATGGTGAAGATATTTCGATAGCCTGCAAGACAGGAATCGCGAATTCGGCATCGAGCTAACTTTGATTTTGTCGTTCAAACCATTTAGTAGAATAATGAGATTTCCTCCATCTGTATTTCAAATGTCGAAAGAAGTTCAGCAAGCTGTTTTTAAGTTGCAGACGGTTAATGGCAGGGAGGTCCGTGTTAATCGTTTTTAAAACTTCACTCACGAAACTCTTCGGGTTTTTGAAATTCCTGCCATTATCGGAATGAATTTTGTATAAATCTCTGTTCTGTTTTATAACCAGCATATTTTTTGAGAATTTTTCAATCAAGATGAAAATGCTTGTCCAACCTTGTTGCGAAACTACCTGTCTGTTATCGTGAAGCTTTTATTTGTTGCTAAGGCAACAATAAACATCCGTCGCTCCTCGCTTTATTCGCAGTAATATTTGCTGAAAATGAGAAATTTCACGAAAACGTTTGCTGCGGACAGAGTTGGATAGTGATGGAAGAAATATTTTTGGAAATTTTAGGCGGAGACCTGTCAAAAACTTCTGTGTATTGGACCTTCTTGGACAAACATGGATAAATCATTTTATCCCCGTTTATTACCGAAATTTGTGTCGCATTGTTTCACTATTCAGTGGAATTCACTTTTTTTTTTGAACAAAGTACTTTTTAGTGATAACCAAGATTTTTCATAATTTTAAAACATTTAATTTCATACCCTATGATCCAGATGTATTATGACCGCCAATTTAGCGTTTCGGCCCACTGTGCGTCGCTTATAAATAAATCGTTTTCACATGGTTTCCATCGTTTCTCCATAAAATTGACTTAACGATTCTGTAGAGAATTGATCAAGGAATACGCTTATATTTTTTTGAGAATGTTATCGCGTGGCCCTTGCTTTGAAAATCACGTTTAAATAATATATTTGTTTATAACAAATAGAATTGTTTGATACCACAGAATTAAATAAATATATATAAATAGTGTCATTCAATAGCTTTGAAATGGTTCTAGGAAGAAGTCTCTCGGATGAAAACAACCAAAGATATGACCATCAACATGCCCACCGATGCTTTCTCATGCTAGCCACACGTACCTGAGCCGGGTTTTTGGGTGGCAGCGCGCGACGTCGCTTATAAATAAATCGTTTTCATATAGTGTCCATCGTTTCTCCATAAAATTGACTTAACGATTTTGTAGAGAATTGATCAAGGAATACGCTCATATTTTTTTGAGAATGATATCGCGTGGCCTTTGTTTGAAAATCACGTTTGAATAATATATTTGTTTATAACAAGTAGAATTGTTTGTTACCGCAAAATTAAATAAATATATTATAATAGTGTCATTCAATAGCTTTAAAATGGTTCTTGGATGAAGTCTCTAGGATGAATACAATCAAAGATATGACCGTTTGAAGAGGAGTATGTTCTCGATTTTTGGCTCTTTCCCGAATTTCACCCCCGTGTAACTTGGAAAATAGGGGCCAAAAAAAAAAAAAAAAATTTGATCCATTTATTTGTTCCATAGAACCCGTAAAAAAATCATTGCGAAATTGGTAACATCGAGGTCATTTTTTGATTTATTTTGTCCGGTCTGACGTGGAATGGCTCATATTCATCAAGCAATCACACCCCTTTATCCCCGGATCTGGGGATCGAGACTATATTTTTCATGATCTACGAAGCATGAATAAACATTCCGCACGAGTCCGCAGTGTGACCGAATGAGGCACAGAAATATGTCGTCAGCTCTTGGACTATTATCCAATCATTTTTCGCATTAATATCATCCAAAATTGTCAAATTCGGTTTTTGTCTGTCTTATTGTTTTGATACCGATTGTACCACCAGAACATCCTTAAGGGGGTATATACACCTTTGAATCTTCAAAAAATCGTTTTTGTTTTTATATTTTTTTTGGAATGCTAGTGACCTACTTTACCTGCAAATAAATTAGCGTCCGAAAATCTAGAGGATTTGAAAAGTTACAGCCATGACAGTCCCGAATTGCGAAAAAGCGCCGCCGTGCGGCGCGCGGACGCTCATATTGGTCCCGTAAATATTGTACAGTACCGCCAACACCACTGTCTTACTTTTTTTGACGTTTTTATATATTTTGCTTTTGAATTTTATTTTGTGATTTTTCAATTCTTTGTAATTATGATTTTTATATATATTTAATTTTCAATATTCTTTTGAATTGTGATAATTGACAGAACACATGGCTGCGATCTACATTTTTTCGAGGTTAGGTGTCTACTTCTTTGTAAATAGTCGTGCTGTCATTGCGAATTCAAACCAATAGTAATTTTCAATATCGAACGAACACAGTGTATATATCTGAGATGAGATGAGACGTCGGAATCGAAAGGAGATGATCCATCAAGAAAGTGCATTTGAAATCGATGCCAGGAGACTACACATTCAGATTTCTAAAAAGATGAGTATTTCTATAATATATAAATTGCAAAAGTTTGATAAATATTATAAGAAAAAAGGTATGATTCATGAAAGATGGGAGAATTTTTGGAGTACTGACAAAAATTGTGCTAGCATTTTCTGAACCTCAAAAATATTGAAGATTAGGGGAGACTTCGGTGAAATTTTGAAAATCGCTATTAGAGGTTGTATAAAAAAATCCTTCCAGCAGTTTTTGAATAATGTCAGTATAGACGGTGAAAAAAAATTTCAGCCTCCTGCGATGAAAATGTAAGCGCAAGGAACCTTGCGAAGAAGATTTTTCTCACCGCTGTCAAAAATTCCTTGCGTCTACACTTTCATCGCAGGAGGCTGAAACTTTTTTTTCACTATCTATACTGACATAATTCAAAAACTGCTGCAGAGATTTTTTTATACACGTCTTTTTAAAGTTGTAAGAATTAAAAAACCTGTTTTTGCCAAAAATTTCACCGAAGTTTCCCCTTGAGAATTTTGAAGGATTTTTATGTTTTGAAAAATTTTGATCAGATTTTTCCTGACGCAATTCATTCTTTTTCTAGCAGTCTTACTGGACACCTACCGGACACTGTTGTTGGACAGAACAGGTCAAAACTCACTACAAACCTCCGCCTGGCACATGTGTCTAGACTCGACTCATAACACATCGATGCGAGAGCAGCTGCGGATCCAGCATATTAATCATTAGCAAAATCTTAGAACTTGATTTTCTGTAGCTACATTTCCTTCTCTAGGAGAAGTAGAAAATAAAAAAAAAATAAAAAAGTAAAAAGTTTAAAAGTTGATTCCTGAACAATCATTATTTTGACCGGTTGCCGTAAAGAATAAAATCAACCGTTGGACCGATCTTTGATTTTTAGGTCCTGAATTCTTCAGGAGAGATGCCTCTATCAGATGAACAGAGAACTTTTTGATAAACCCATTTTTAGTTGAAATATTAGAAAAATAAGCAAAATTTTTTTTCAAATTCAGAAAAAAAAACGAAAAAATTCAATAACTCAAATAATTCTTGCAATATCAAAAAGTTCTCTGTTCATCTGATAGAGGCATGTCTTATGAACAATTGAGGACCAAAAATTCCAAGATCGGTCCAACGCTGGGTCTGATTCTTTACGGCAACCGAGTGATTTTGTATTTTCCTGTCTTCAGCGCAGCCACTATTAGACTGGAAGTAATACATGATGTAATATATGGATAATGAAGGTCAAACCCTCCCCAAACATGATGATTTTTTTGAATTTTATCAGAGTCTTCAAGTTGAAAAAAAAAGGAAAATTGTTTTTCAGAAATTCAACCAATTTAAAGGTGTATATACCCCCTTAACCGGTTCACTGGTAAGGGCACATATATGTGCAAAAAGAAAAAGTGCCACAATTGGTAATGGCACATATATATGTGCAACGTGGATATCTCTGTCAGCTTACGGATTTGCATCAAACTTGATGTTCCCAAGCTTTTTGGGCTTCATGTTGAATACGAAATTATTTCCTTTCACCAGTTTTGGCACAAAACGTTGATTTCGGGTCTACCAGTGAACCGATTAAGTATGTAAAACGTCATAAAAATACCACTGCGTATTAATTTGCTCCTTTTACGTTCTTATATTTATAAATTTATTCGATCGATCTCAAGAACTCTTTGCGCTAGATCTTGCACCTGATCGTCTATTTTTTCGTGATTATTGCATGAATTTCGCTCTTTTTTCACGTCTGATTGTTGGTCCCAATTTCCAGGCCCTGTTTCCGACTATACCACGCCTCATGCTGCAAACTTCACACACCTCGCAAACCTCCGCTTACCGGCCTTATGACATAATATACTATTAACGCCGAGCGTAAATTTGCAATACGAGTCGTAGACGAGTCGAAGACGAATATTGCAAATACTCTCGGCGAAAAGACCTTCGCCTCCTTGGGGCACACGATATTTTATACAACAAGAGCATGTTTTATAAGTTCATGCTCGATCCGGTACACAAAGCCGACGGACTAGATACACGCATAGCAACGCATAACAACGCGTACGTCAGAGACCACTTTTAACTCCTAGGACATAAAAAAAAGCTCTATTTTGCTCCTAGGAGCTAACAGTAAACTCTACGCATGCGCACTCGCAAACCCGCTCAGCTGTTGCTAAAACCATCACTTTGTGTACCGAGATCAAGCATGAAAAACGCGTAAAACATGCTTGCGTTGTATAATGGTACATTATGATACGAGTGCGATAAAACTTTTTCTGACGAGTGTGAGGTTGCAGCACGAGCCGAAGGAGAGTGTTGCAATCACATGAGATCAGAAGAAGTTTTTCCGTCGAGTATAGTACAAAATTTTACTTCATAAGATCTGAAAATGGGGATTTTATCCACGCGAAGCGTGGGTAAAACATCCGTTATCACACTGAGTAAAGTAAAATAAATTTCTGGCATGCCCTCGTGTAGAGCAGTGTACACTCATACACTCATACAGTGTACACGGCACACTCATTAGTGAAAAGAGCCTAAGGTGTTAATCCACGCAACTCGTTCACCGGCACTAATCCTTTTCACGCCATTTCTTGGATTTTGGTAGGTATGGGTGGGGATACGCAGGTATGCAAAGACCCGGACGGTCCGACGCAGTTTTTGCCGTCCCAAATAGACGCACACCCCTTAGTTCCTCTTATTTCTCCTGAACGCTGCCCCTACCATCGAACTTTCCGGTAAGGACAAGTGACCGTTTTCAGGTAGACCGAGGGGACTTACGGTCCCACTAATTGACACTTAGAGCCGGGCTGGCTGGGAGAGCCCGGCGAAGCCGCTCACAGGTGTAGAGTCTATACTAAAATATTAGTTATTAATTCTTGGATATCCGGCATCGAAAACTTCTCTATATTTCTACATTTTTCTAACGCTTGATAATTGTTTCATCGATTACGCATCAAAATTTTATCCGCTACCCGATAAACCATAACGTAGATAAAATAGGGCTGATGTCCGGCTAAATCACGTGTATTAAACGTAATCACGTTTAATACACGTGTTTTAGCCGGATATCAGCCCTATTTTATCTACGTTATGGTTGATTGGGTATCAACAGTTATCCCCTGGAATCTGGGTGTTATGTTCTATGTGTGAAATAATTACAATCGAAAATCTTTTATTTTGCCATAGCCATTGAATACCTCTTTGTATTTCTTTATAATCTCATTCTCTTTATTGGCTGAGAAGGCATTCATAACTTCAACATATTCATTTCCTTCTTCTGGATCAACTCTTTTTATGAAATTGAAATCAATGGAACTCTTCAAACCCAAAATTGGTGCACTTTTACCAACATAGATCTGAAACTCTACTTGTATTTCAATACTGCCTATTTTGCAATTAAACTTTACTTGACCACTTGTTTTTATTTTTTCTTGACTGTGATTTTTTAAAATTACATTGGATTTCATACACTCTTTGATGTTCAATTTTTACATACCTTCAACGTCCCAATTACCGGACAGCTAAGACTGACGTCTCAATGGCCGGACATCCATACGAAATCGTATTTCTGTCTCTCTTGCACACACCTTCTGTCCGGTAACTGGGACCTGTCCGGCCATTGGGATGTTCACGGTACCTCACTAGGTATTATATTGCACTGAGCTCCTGATCAGTCAATTTTGAATGGAATTTTTTTTTCGAATCTACTATTTGGACATGCTGTATCCATTCATCTCGTGCATCAATAGCATTCATGCTAATCCAATCGCAAAACAATTCCTCGTAATCCTCACAGTCATTCTCAGGACTTAGATCAACAATTCTTACAGAACGCTTATCTTTATTTTTTATACATTTTTGCAAAATGTCCTGTCTTACCGCAAAGTTTACATTCTTTATTATACGCTGGACAATTCCTATAACGATGCGTATAACCGCACCGTTGGCCTGCGCCCTCTTGTTTTGAGTCTCTCGGCTCTCGCGTCGTCGGTTGTGATGCCGATGTGGATGACGACGTCACTCTTTTCTGTTGACCTCTGCTCGTGTTTTTGTCTGCTCGACCGTTATGGCTCTGCTTGTTGATGCTGGCAATTTCTATTTATGCTTCTAATTTTTTTACTCGTTGCTCTGATAATTTGGCACTTTTACATATTTTAACTGTTTTTTCTAATGTCACATCACTTTCACGTAATAGTCTGTCTTTTACTATTTTGTCTTGAATGCCCGTAACAACGCGATCTCTTATCAAACGATCTTTTAACGTGCCAAAATTGCAATCTGCACTTAGTTTCCTTAACTCTGTGAGATATGCGTCGAAGAATTCACCAGTCTCTTGATTTCTCCTAAAAAATAAGTGCGAACTAACGCTTTCGTTTTTTGTCAGAACAAAATATTCTTGAAATTTCCTCAGTACCGTTTCGTAACTCTTCTTTTCCTCGTCGGTTAGTCCCAAGGAATTATATACTTCGACGCAGGCTTCTCCTATACAATATAACAACACAGCCACTTGTACTTCGTCGGCCATCTTGTTCGTGCCTGATTCAATCAGATATATTTCGAATAGCTGTTTCCATTTTGTCCATCCTTCCGAAACTAATTTCTGCAGATTATCTGGGGGTTTTAATCCCCTTAATGACGCAGACGTTGTCGTAATCGTCGTTGTCGTTCCAAAACTTTCTGCCGTAGTAACCATTTTCACTCAGACTCACCACACGTCTTTCACACTTTCATTCTCAATTTTTTACTTTTTTACTTTGTGCCACATACTTGATGCACTTATAGTTCTTAATAGCCGCAGCGCCATGTTATGTGGAATAATTATAATCAGGATGGACTATTAATATGTCTATTTATTAATCCTTTTAGGCCCGACTTTTTCGAAGTAAGGCAATTTTCGTCACATTCTGTACTAATGGTTTTTCGGGGTCGCTGATTACGAATCCGATGTCAGATTTTGAAAATTCAATATGGCGGATCCAATCCCACATGGAAATAAAATATATGTGAAAATATATTTTTCGATATACCAAACATCTATTTAAAATATATTTCAGATACATATTATATATCGCAGATACATGTATGATGTATGCAATATACAGGGTGTAAATCTTAACTCTGTACATACGAATAGGGGGTGTAGGGGATGCAAATACAAGCATTTTGAGGTATGACAACCATGGTCGGAAACTCATCCTAACCGCCGTAGAGGGCTTTGAAGGATATGGTATCGCGCGCTTGATCCTAGTTCAACGAATCAGATGTGATCTGCACTTTTGACTCAACATTTTATCAAGCCGTAGACAACACTACAAAGTTCTTGTATGAAATCAACAAAACGATAAACTGGGTGATCAAAAAAAAAAAAAAAAAAAACTACACAATTTCCGGTGCTTGTAAACAGAATTCGTAAAAGTTCTGACAAATGAAAAGTGCACAGTGTGGACTCTTGTGACACATAACAAATCGATGTTCAGTATTGCTGAATGAAAATTTCACCTTTTTAAGAACCTAATAAAGTCATAAAATACGATGGGATCGCTCTACGTAAACAACTCGCACTCGGATTCGAACATACGGGTTTATTTTACGCTAAGCGTAGCTCTTCGTGTCGCATCAGCCCAATCGACTAATTATGAACCGCCTTACTTGGGTTGAGTTAGCGGATGTGCATTATGCGTACGGTGCCTGTGATGGGAATTCACGTGCTGCTCAACGGTGGTATCATGAACGGTTCCCAAACCGGGCACTCCCCGACCCGCGAGTTTTTGCTGAAAGTCATGCCCGGCTGAGGGAAACTGGGACATTGAAGGTATGCCCTCCGTTGATTATGTATGTGATACGACTGTCAGGTCATTCACTAATAAGCTGCATTCTTTGATAGGGGAATAGACAGGAGAGGGCTCGGGCAAGAACCATCTGCACTCCCCGTGTCGAGGAGGACATTCTAGCTCGCGTAGAAAACACTCCATCAACCAGCACGCGACAAATCGCGGCTGAAGTTGGCACCAATCACATGACTGTTTGGACGGTTCTGCGTGAACAACAGCTCCACCCGTTCAGTCGGCAAAAAGTCCAGGACCTCAGGCCAGAGGACTACGAGCGTCGCGTACAATTCTGCGAGTGGTATCTACAGCACTCTGCGGAGCACCCTGACTTTCCGGGGCAGATCATGTACACCGATGAAGCCACCTTCACACGAGAAGGTATTTTTAATACCCGGAACAATCATGTGTGGGCCGAAGAAAATCCCCATGCTAAGTTTATTCATGGCTGCCAGATGAAATTTTCGGTCAACATATGGGCAGGTATCATAGGAAATCATCTCATTGGCCCTTACATGTTGCCGCCACGATTGAACGGTGAAGTCTACCGTGCTTTTCTAAGTCGAAGTCTCCCAGAGTTACTTGAGGATGTCCCTCTTGGACTTCGCCACGGAATGTGGCTTCAACATGATGGGGCACCGGCCCACTACAGCCTTATTGTGCGGGAGTACCTCAACGAGAAGTACCCAAACAGGTGGATCGGTAGAGGTGGGCCAATCGAATGGCCTGCTAGATCCCCAGATCTAAATCCCTTGGATTTTTATTTCTGGGGCCGAATGAAGGAACTCGTTTACCCTGAAGACGGTAAAGCTATAGCCACGGAGATGGACTTGGTGGCTAGAATTGTGGCTGCCGGTGACTTCGTTCGAGACGAGCTCGGCGGGATACCTGAGGAGATGGCCAGACGTTGCACGGAGTGCCTTATTCAAGGTGGCGGGCAATTCGAGCAGCTGCTGTAACAGATCTGAAGACGTGAAATTCTATCCCGAACTACTACGAATGTTTTGTTATTTTTCTCATTGTTTATCGTTTTTCAAAAGTTTATCGTTTTGTTGATTTCATACAAGAACTTTGTAGTGTTGTCTACGGTTTTAATAAAATGTTGAGTCAAAAGTGCAGATCACATCTGATTCGTTGAACTAGGATCAAGCGCGCGATACCATATCCTTCAAAGCCCTCTACAGCGGTTAGGATGAGTTTCCGACCATGGTTGTCATACCTCAAAATGCTTGTATTTGCATCCCCTACACCCCCTATTCGTATGTACAGAGTTAAGATTTACACCCTGTATATGGGAGATACATTATGAATATACTTGTGATATGTAACTTTTCGTCAAAAAAATATATCTTGAGATATATTTTTTGACTACATTTTGACTATATTTTGATTATATTTAAAATATATCTTAACTTTAATACACATTAAATGATACTTTCAATAATTTTTCAATAATATTTTTAATTATTTCTAATAATAATAATTTGAATACAGATAATCGAATAAAATAAGTCTAATATACTAAAAAGTATTGTAACGAATAAATTGAGGGTAAAGTAAAAGGATTTATTTTCATTAATAAAAACAACAAGAAAGCAAATAATTTCATAAACAATGGTTCGAGCACCTATACATATTCTGACGGCACTAAAACAGAAAATAGATCCTCCGGGTTTTTCATCGACAGGCCAGCCTCGTGGAGGTTCCTTTTTCGTCGTGTGCCACTCGATTACATAACTCAGAGAATGGTTGATGTTATCGAAAAAAAAATTGTCAACGTCAAAACCCTTAATCCATTCGATACTGGAACACTTGGTGTGTATGTAGCTGCATCGTCGCCACCAATCCATTGCACAAGTGCAAATAATTTCTTAGACATTATGTATAATTCAAATTACATGTTACAAATTTAACCCCTTTTCAATATCACAATCAACAAAGATGTATGACATTAAAAAAATTGAATAACCCTTTTAAAAAATTGAAGAATTGTTTAAAAAATGAAGTTGGCCCCACTTCTGTCTCTTTTCTTTTCAATGAATCTAATTTATACCCTGAATGTTTTTGTAAATATAGGTTGACATAATATATTTGAAATATAGTCAAAATATATTTTAACCATATTCCCAATATACTGTCAATAAATTTAATTTATACCCTGCATGTATCTGTAAATATACGTCAACATATATTTGCCCGTATATATTAACCCTTCACAGTCACACTACCAAATAATATCACGACAGTCACACTGGGTCGATTCTACCCAGTCAGTTTTCAAAACACGATTGTGAGCAAACTATCCGTCTGAATTGGTTCAAAAAATTACTGTACGTGCTTTGAACATTCTCGATGATGTACGAAAAAATTCAAAGAGAAAAAAAAAATAGCAACGTGTTGAAAAAAATTCAGAAAGAGGTGAAAACGCAAAAAATACACTTTTTCGTTCAAAAAATCATAAGTCTGTGAATTTTCAATATTTTTCGCTAAAATTTGGACGTGATACTCCTCAGATATGCTACTTTTGGGAAAAAAATAGTGGCATAGTGCGCGTTCCAAAAAAGGTATTTATTCCGACACGTGAAGAGGGTTGATTTTGGAGTAGGAAAAAAGGTCGAATTAAGCGAAAATAGGGTTATGATTCGTAAAAACAAGGTATATCATCGTTGTAAATGTAATTTTTAGTATAATAATAATTATTATTAGGTATCATAATCATTATGATTTGTGTTCATTAATTTTCTCCACCACATTATAAGCCATCTGGCAGCAAATAAATTCGTTTTGTCATACAAATCATCGAAAAAAAAAATTCAGCGGGTATCACAGGTATACTTAATGTCGCAACACTTGATCTAGACACGGAAAAAAAAAAAAAAAAAAAACACGATTGTTTTCACGAAAAGTAACGCCACAGTCACACCTGGGTCGATTCTACCCAGGCCACGCGCACGATGTTGCTCCATCGGGTGTCAGATCAACACCGAAGATAGAACCTAGTTAATACCCGTCTGTGCATGTAGGGGATACTTCAAACCGCAGGTCTATGGCAGCGAAAGTCCCGTTGGAAGCCAGGGAATATTGGATATTTGAGCCGAAAAATGACCGACGGGTCGATTCTACCCAGTGTGACTGTTAAGGGTTAAAAAATATATAAGGCATACATTCAGCTTATCGTCTAACGTTTTTAATATCGATCTTGAATGTATTTATTAATACATTCCGCATATATTTTGACGTATATGCAAGAATATATGCGGAATATGTAACTTTCGGAAGAAATATATTTTATATATGTTTTATATATTTTTCGACATATTTTGAATATATTCTATTTCCATGTGGGATATGACGGACGACTTTTTGAAAAATCGATCCAATTGGCCTGAAATTTGTCACCCAGGGGTTTTCGGGGTCGCTGATTACGAATCCGATGTCAGATTTTCAAAATTCAAAATGACAGATCCAATATGGCGCACGAAAATCTAATAAGTTCACTTGTGCTCCAGAAAATGACCACTCAAACTTTTACGGGGTCGCTGTTCACAAATCTTGTATTAACTTTTCGAAATACAAAATGGCTTATTCAGAATGGCGGACGAAAAATTCAAAAGTTGACTTTCTGTACCTGTTTTTCAATTATGCATTTGTATTATTTCGATAATCAATAATAGCGTGAGTCAATCACCCTTGAGCCTGATATTGCGTTAGACATTTGTTGTTTTTCAATTATCAGTAATAACGTAATTTTTTTTTCCGAACTACATTTTTTATTAGGTATTTTTTTCGATTTTAAAGACACGTAAATCATTTGTTTTTGAACCCGTGTTTCAGTTACGCATTTGTTTTTTTATTCGACTGTCCAAAATGGCGTGAGTCGTTCACACCTGAGCAGCCCCCTGTATCTCAGCCGTTAGTACTGGGCCGCTTAGTGTCACCCAGGTGAACTAAACCGCATGGACCGCTGACTGTTTAGCGCCCGGTTATTGCACGGCAAACTCGGGACGTTAGTGGTCATTTTCTGGAGCGCAAGTGAACTTATGAGATTTTCGTGCGCCATATTGGATCTGTCATTTCGAATTTTGAAAATCTGACATCGGATTCGTAATCAGCGACCCCGAAAACTCCTGAATGACAAATTTCAGGCCAATTAGATCGATTTTTGAAAAAGTCGTCCACAATATTGGATCCGCTATTTCGAATTTTGAAAATCTGACATCGGATTCGTAATCAGCGACCCCGAAAACCCCCGAGTGATTATTTTTATGAGCCTAGCTTCACGTAATTTCATAATTCGCAATTTTTTTAGCAATTCTTACCACACACATTAATTTGTTTATATTGTTATAATTATAAAATTGTTATTAATTTATTGCACTATAAATTTTTTTCACAAAGTAGAATAAATTTGTGGGTCGTTGGCGTTCAGAGATCAAAAATATATTGATTTTTGACAAAGTTATGAACGTTTGAATGCAAAAGTGGTTTCGATCGAAACCGCTGGGCCTTAAAGAGTTGAGTATCTTTATACATGTTACGTCTGTACTGGGCCGAGGCTTCTTAGTGACTGACTAGCCTAACGTCCCCACTCTCAACACCGAATGCCGCCACCGTGACTCTGAGAGTTTTCTCGGAATTAAATAATTCGTCCTGGTTATTTGCAACAATATATCAACTTGAAAGATACAATAGTGCAACACTGATTTTCAAGAATCTCATTCGACTCTCACGCGTGCTAGGCCTAGTGCACATTTACGGATTCTCACAACTACAATTTTGTGTTTCAGAAGCTATACCACGAAAGTTATGACAGCATAGCAGTAATGTTCGCATCTATCCCAAACTACAAAGAATTCTACGATGAAACGGACATTAATAAACAGGGATTAGAATGTCTCAGGCTGTTAAATGAGATTATCTGTGATTTCGATAAGCTCCTTCTGAAGCCAAAATTTTCAGGAATCGAAAAGATCAAGACTATTGGAAGCACTTACATGCTGGCGTCCGGTTTAAGTCCTGGCAAAGAGGATGACCACCGGAATGTACGTAAAACTAACAACCAACAAATTTTCTTGATCATTGTGATTTTCAGGTCTACCCGCGACGACTTAAATATGCATGTGTGAGTGGAAAATCTTGGAAGTAGGTCAGTGAGGAAATTTCACATTTTTGTTATGTGACGTTTCGACCCTGATGGGGGTCCTTTTCAGACGAAGAATTTATTCAACCTGTTGAACAAGTGTTTACATGTATGCGAGCTTAAGATTATCGTGCGTATTCATAATACCGGGAATCCTATTAGTGGAATTAGCTAGTGTAAGTGTCGACAGCAATATGTGCAGTGTGACACATCCCTACATTAACAGATCCAGATGATCAATTAACAAGCCTCAGGGTGATCAGATGCCGTGTGGGTTCAATAGTTCTCTAAAAACATAACGCCGGTTGGAGCAGTATCACAGAGACATGAATTTCCCATTTCTCCATTACCACAGTTATTAAAGTATTCACAAAAGGAGAGCCGAGAAATAACTGTCACGACAACTGACGATGGACAGTGATTTAAACTAAACGAGAAGGAAGTCTAGGGAGTGAGAGACCTATATTGGCGAGACCACAACAAACGACGGTACATGAAAAATGACCATATTATGTCAATACTCATTGTAGAGTGTTGTTAGCAACTAATTAGATCTAGTTATTAGAGTTTTGTAGACCTCACTTAATTTCTCTATATCCTGCCTTAGGTTTACAGAATTAGGGTGTCCAACAATGTTGCACATTCCAAGAATTAGCCTTTTCCCTAGGTTGGGTTCCTCCTGCAATATCCTACAGTTATTGTAGTCGAACAAATGGTCAGCGTTAGTCATGTGTTGCGTGAGCGCGGTGTGGCGTTCTTGGCTTTCATTGATATTATTTTTATGTTCCGTAATCCGTGTGTGTAAGTGTCTGCCTGTTTGGCCTATAATAGGTCTTGGTGCAGTCTTTACATGAAATACTGTAGATGATATTGGACCTTTTCTCCACAGGTAACCGATCTTTTCCAGAGTCGAAGGGTACTCTTAGATCACGATCTGTTTTTTTGACAAACTGGATGTTAAACTTCCTGCACAACCGGTTCAGTGACTCGAAAAGTTCGGATACGTATGGAATCGCAATAAAAGACCGTTGTGTTGCAACGTTTAGATCCGGTGACCTAGTGTTATTATTTCGATCCTCACTAATTTTGTTTCTTGTAGTTTCTATGTTTTTAGTCAGGAACCCGGAAGGATAGCCATTATCGCGTAAGACCTTAAAAATCAGCTTCAAGTTTTTTTCGTGAAATTCCTGGTTAGCCAGCTTCAGACCTCTATCAACTAAGTTTCTAATAGTACCTGGGGCTTTCCACGCCAACTCGACGAACGTCTGACCCTGACCATCTCGGATTATATCGACTCTTTTTTAAATAGTGGTCCGCAGGTTCAGGATCTCAAAAAAAAAAAAAATTTCAATTTTTCCTAATGGCCGTTATTTATTTATAAGTTTTTAAATGGACTCAAAGTTCGACCCATTTTAAAATTCTGAAAAAATTCATAAAATTTCTCTCAAACATGAGGATCATTTTAAGCCCTTATATAGAGTGGTCAGTATAATAATAGAAGTCCTTGAGAAAAATCAAAGAAAATAATTAAGATTTTTTTTTTTTTTTTTCCAACGTCATTTTGTAGGGGAAGGTAGGGCAAAACGGACCGGGAGGGCAAAACGGACCGAGAGGGCAAAACGGACCGCCTGAAAAATTCCTTTTGAATTATCAAAAAAATTGAATGATTCATCGCGAAGGTAACCCTTCAACTTAATCATTTTTGAAGGAAGGTCTCAGTCAATCAAGTCGAGTCAATTTTTCTTTTTCAGTCGTTTGCGATGACTTCTGACTCGACTTGATTGACTGAGAGATTCCTCAAAAAATTACTAAGTTCGAGGGTTACCTTTACGATGAATAATTCCATTTTTTATAATAATTTAAAAGGAATTTTTCAGGCGGTCCGTTTTGCCCTACCTTCCCCTATCAAAACAACTCGTAGCTCATAATTGAAAAAAAACAACAACAAAAAATGGAGAATTTTTAATTTTTCATCTCAACCCAACATCATGATATAGAAAAATCCTTTTCAGTTAATTAATGAGGTTCAAAATGCAGCAATAATTTGACCTTCCAATGTCAAATATCGTGAAAGATACATAGGGTGAACCGACCAATAGATGGACGCCTAAGAAAACGGCCCAGTAGATGGACGTTTCTTTTTTAGCAATTGAAATAAGAAATCGATCAGCAAAAAACTGTCATTTGGGGATTGAAAATTACAACAGCTATTGAAAATTCAAAGCAACAGTTTACATTTCAGTATTCCTACATGAAATTTCCTATTCAAAAGTCGACCGTCCATCTTTAGGGCCGTGTCCATCTACTGGGTCGGTCACCCTATATAACTTTTACTTAAAGTCCGAAAAATGTACTTATTTTGGAGTTTGTAACTGGATCACATTGGTATATACAGGATGTATTACCTGAAGTATCGAGAATGGGAGGGACTTAGTTGACGCGAAGTCACGCCCCATCAACCAATCAACAAAGAGGAAAAAACCGTTCTCGTGAGCGTCGGAGTAAATAAATACCTAACAGCCTGATTCGAGTTGTTGTTGATATTTCTTACCTACACAAGAAATTGTATTCGAGTCGTTGTTGATATTTTTTCCCTTCACCAAGAAATTGTATTTTCTATTTTTCGTAAGAATTTCGGTCTACGAAATTGTTCTCTTTGTTGATTGGTTGATGGGGCGTGACTTCGCGTCCACTAAGTCCCTCCTATTCTCGATACTTGAGGTGATACATCCTGTATATCTGAACTCATTAACCTATCAATTGCCCCAAAAAGTAGGTATGGACTTCAAAACCTACAAATAATGACGACATAGATGAAAATATTGTCCAAAGATTTTATTCTGACGCGTGTAATACAGAAATAGGTTGACTTTTTCTCTGATTTAACAATTGTATACAATTTGGATATTTAACGGGACAGTTCTTTTGTTTCGATTGTTAATTGATCAAAATCATAAGTGGCCGGGAAGTGAAACGAAGGCGTCTCCATACACATTTATTTTGCGGTAGGATTTTGAAGTATCATATGAATCATGTGATCCAGTTACTAACTCCGAGAAGTCAATTTTCTTGACTTTTTTTTTTAGTAAAAATTATATGCATATCATGATATAAAACTCTAAATTCTCGATTTTTTTTGTTTTCCTTCAATTATGAGCTACGAGTTGTTTTGATACAAAATTACAGTAAAAAAAAAAAAAAAAAAAAAAAAAAAAAACAATCTCAATTATTTTCTTTGATTTTTCTAAAAGACTTCTATTATACTGACCACTCTATATAAGGGCTTAAAATGATCCTCATATTTGAAAGAAATTTTATGAATTTTTTTAGAATTTTAAAATGGGTCGAACTTTGAGTCCATTTAAAAAATTATAAATAAATAACGGTCAGGTGAAAAATTAAAAAAAAATATTTTTGAGATCCTGAACCTGCAGACCACTATTTAAAAAAGAGTCGATAAAATTCGAGATCGTCAGAGTCAGATGTTCGTCAAGTTGGCGTGGAAAGCCCCACCTACTTTATAGGAAGTGGGGTGGTGGGAACTGAAGTGTAAGATACCTTTCAGACCACGTTGCTTTGTGGTACAGTAATGTTCATCGATGGTGTCCTAGTGGCTCACTATTTTTCGTAGCCTTATTTCAGATAGAATTTCCCTTCTACAAATATTTTATTTGCTCATGACCAGTGGAGCAGCCGATCGGAAGTAGCAGAGTAACCACAACCTGCTTCACTTCGCGGCTGTCATATTCCCAATAACCTCAAAGTGTTGATTAAATACTTTTAGGTTATTTAACGAATGAATAAATAGTTTAAATTTTTTAGGTTACCCCTAATCAAATAATATTATTATAAGAATATCATATTAATGTTATAAAATTATATTATATTATCTTCATCCCTATTAGAGGACGACGATGATGGGGTTAACCTTTGAAATTAAAGTTATTTATTTATTTAATTTTCATTTTTCAGGTTAACCCCAAATTGAATAATATTACTATAAGAATATTATAGTAATGTTATACAATAATATTATATCATCTTTATCCCTATTAGAGGACGACGATGATGGGGTTAACCTGTATCGTGATCATGAGAATAGTGAGCTAACCTATAACCAATAACCTATACCACTAACCTTAAAGTGTTCATTAAATTCGTTTAGGTTATTTATAGCATATTCGACTGGGGCTACACCGAGCTACACTGGTGTAGTGTAGCCATCTTTGTCTCTCTCTTCCTTATAGAAAAGAAACAGGATGGAGATAGCTACACTACACCAGTGTAGCTCGGTGTAGCCCAGTCGAATATGCTATTAATGAATGAATAAATGATTTAATAATTATATTATATCATCTTTATCCCTACTAGAGGACGACGGTGATGGGGTCGACCTTTAAAATTAATAGTATATTGTGTACCAAGGGCGTAAAGTGGGCTTTTTTAGACCGAGTGTGGAGTTTGCAGTACGAGTCAGAGGCGAGGTAGCACGAGTCGAAGACGAGTGCGTCTGCGAGCCGAAGACGAGTACTGCAACCACACAAGGTCAAAAAGCCCACTTAGCCCTGGTGCACACCATATTTTTTGTAACAGCACGATTTTCGCGTTTTTTCAACATTGTTGATAATTTTCTTGAAATAATAAAAACGCCCGCTGCAGCGGGCGATTTTATTATAATAATGAATTGCGCCCGCTGCAGCGGGCGATTTTATTATAATAATGAATTGCGCCCGCTGCAGCGGGCGTTTTTATTATTATGGTAAAAAACGCCCGCTCGTCTGAAAACTGTCACTTTAGGCCCGCTGAATGGGTCAAAAAAACGCAAAAATCGTGCATGTGTTACAAAAAGTTATTTATTTATTTGATTTTAATTTCTCAGGTTAACCCTAAATTGAATAATATAACTATAAGAATAATATAGTAATGCTATATAATAATATTATATCATCTTTATCCCTATTAGAGGACGACGATGATGGGGTTAACCTTTAAAATTAAAGTTATTTATTTATTTCATTTTCATTTTTCAGGTTGACCCGAAATTGAATCATATAACTATAAGAATATTATAGTAATGTTATATAATAATATTATATCATCTTTATCCCTAATAGAGGACGACGATGATGGGGTAAACCTGTAAAATTCAAGTTATTCATTCAGTCATTAAATAACCTAGAAGTTTTCAGTGAATTTTCACGCCCAATACATAACTACAAGATTCACAATTGCATGAATGTTATTATTATAGGTTAGCGAATTACAGAATTCAAAGCGCCCGGAGTGATCCTTAGACGATGAATATAATTTGGTATAATTAAAGGACGACGATGATGGGGTTAACCTTTAATATCAAAGTTATTTATTTATTTGATTTTAATTTTTCAGGTTAAGCCTGAATTGAATAATATTACTATAAGAATATTATATTGATGTTATATGATTTATTATATTATCTTTATCCCTATTAGAGGACGACGATGATGGGGTTAACCTTTGAAATTTGAATTATTTATTCATTTATTAAATAACCTAGAAGTTTTCAGTAAATTTTCACGCCTAATACATAACCACAAGATTTACAGTTGCCTGAATGTTATTATTATAGGTTAGCAAATTACAGAATTCAAAGCGCCCAGAGTGATCTTTAGACGATGAATATAATTTGGTGTAAAGGACGACGATGATACAAATAGAATTGGGAATTAGGAATTGCTGCGAGCAGTCTTGGCACTCATCGAACCCCCTCGACTGGCTCCATATCTATTCAAATTTGAAGATTTTAGGCACTACCCCGTTTCTGGACGGAACATGGAATAGATTGACATGAGTAAATCACAAACCAAACTAGGCTACCTGTTGTTATTATAGTCTGTAACGACGCAATGGTTATTCAAGCTATTTCGGAGCACGTATATTCTCTTCTTACAAAGTTTTGTTTACACAGCCTCAGCAGAACACAATATTCGAATCAAGATTGAAGATTCTTACTGACATAGTGCCACTAGCAGTCTTGGCACTCATCGAACCCCCTCAACTTGCTTCGCAGCCATTCGAGATTGACTCATTGAACGTATCATCGTCCTTTACACCAAATTATATTCATCGTCTAAAGATCACTCTGGGCGCTTTGAATTCTGTAATTCGCTAACCTATAATAATAACATTCATGCAACTGTAAATCTTGTGGTTATGTATTGGGCGTGAAAATTTACTGAAAACTTCTAGGTTATTTAATGAATGAATACATAATTCAAATTTCAAAGGTTAACCCCATCATCGTCGTCCTCTAATAGGGATAAAGATGATATAATATTATTATATAGCATTACTATATTATTCTTATAGTTATATTATTCAATTTAGGGTTAAGGTGCTTTCCTAGGCAATTCCACCAGTCCTGAAAACATCGTGAAAAAATGTGATATTAAACGGAATATCTCTGCCTGGGCACCGAAATCAATGAAACAAAATACGTCGCGCAATTCTATGTGCGACTCCGAACATGTACAGCCCAAAAAATGTTCGTTTTGCGCGAAAATAGAGAAGATATCCATGAAAAACGGTTTTAGAAACGTAGGAAAGCACCTTAACCGGAGAAATTAAAATCAAATAAATAAATAACTTTAATTTTAAAGGTTAACCCCATCACCGTCGTCCTCTAGTAGGGATAAAGATGATATAATATAATTATTAAATCATTTATTCATTCATTAAATAACCTAAACGAATTTAATGAACACTTTAAGGTTAGTGGTATAGGTTATTGGTTATAGGTTAGCTCACTATTCTCATGATCACGATACAGGTTAACCCCATCATCGTCGTCCTCTAATAGGGATAAAGATGATATAATATTCATACCATATGTGAATTTATCGGACCAGTCGAACCAAATTTTTTAAGGGGACCAGTACAGCGAGTTTTCAAGAAATGATCATAGTCCGAAATGAATTTATTTCATAACCAAAGTTCATTTCACATCAAAATATTTTTCTTTTTCAAAATCATGTGTCGTAAGGATTTCAGAGCACCGCTGAACGGATTCAGGTCATCTTGAATTCATTTTCTTCAGAAAACAAATCCTCATCATGTGAATGTAGGAATTTTAAAATAAAAATTATGTCATAAGTTATGATCAATTTACCAAATTTGAAAAAATTACTATCACTCATTTCTTAAATAATTTGGCCAAAACGTAAAATTTTCAAAATTCCTACATTCACATGATGAGGATTTGTTTTCTGAAGAAAATGAATCCAAGATGACCTGAATCGGTCGAACGGTGCTCTGAAATCCTTACGACACATGATTTTGAAAAAGAAAAATATTTTGATGTGAAATGAACTTTGGTTATGAAATAAATTGATTTCGGACTATGATCATTTCTCGAAAACTCGCTGTACTGGTCCCCTCAAGTCTTCTAACTGAAGCTCACCTCTATATAGAGCGTGCAATCTTCAGATAGACCGAAAAAAACGGAAGTACATCATAATTATTTTTTCAAGTAAAAATTCCTTCTGCCCGGGTTTGAACCGGGACCTCCGCATTTGTACTGCGACGCCTTGTCCAATTAGACCACTGAAGGACTGGAGGAATCTTTACTTGAATTTCATGTTATTGTCATTGACCTTCTTAGTCCCAGGTCTGTGTTTATTTCATTGAGTAGTGACTCTATCGTTCGAAGCCTATTAATTCATTTTACTTGAAAAATTAATAAAATAATTAATAAATATTTACTTGAAAAAATAATTATGATGCACTTCCGTTTTTTTCGGTCTATCTGAAGATTGCACGCTCTATATAGAGGTGAGCTTCAGTTAGAAGACTTAAAAAATTTGGTTCGACTGGTCCGATAAATTCACATATGGTATGAATTAATAGGCTTCGAACGATAGAGTCACTACTCAATGAAATAAACACAGACCTGGGACTAAGAAGGTCAATGACAATAACATGAAATTCAAGTAAAGATTCCTCCAGTCCTTCAGTGGTCTAATTGGACAAGGCGTCGCAGTACAAATGCGGAGGTCCCGGTTCAAACCCGGGCTGAAGGAATTTTTACTTGAAAAAATAATTATGATGCACTTCCGTTTTTTTCGGTCTATCTGAAGATTGCACGCTCTATATAGAGGTAAGCTTCAGTTAGAAGACTTAAAAAATTTGGTTCGACTGGTCCGATAAATTCACATATGGTATGAATTAATAGGCTTCGAACGATAGAGTCACTACTCAATGAAATGATATAATATTATTGTATAACATTACTATAATATTCTTATAGTTGGGGCTTTCCACGCCAACTTGACGAACGTCTGACCCTGACCATCTCGGATTTCATCGACTCTTTTTTAAATAGTGGTCTGCAGGTTCAGGATCTCAAAAATATTTTTTTTCAATTTTTCATAATGGCCGTTATTTATTTATAATTTTTGAAATGAACTCAAAGTTCGACCCATTTTAAAATTCTGAAAAAATTCTGAAAATTTCTTTCAAATTTGAGGATCATTTTAAGCCCTAATATAGAGTGGTCAGTATAATAGAATCCTTGGGAAAAATCAAAGAAAATACTTGAGATTTAGTTTTTTTTTTTTTTTTTTTTTTAACGTCATTTTGTACCAAAACAACTCGTAGCTCATAATTGGAGAAAAGCCAAACAAAAAAATGGAGAATTTTTCATTTTTTTATCTCAACCCAACATCATGATGTAGAAAAATCCTTTTCAGTTAATTAATGAGGTTCAAAATGCAGAAATAATTTGACCTTCCTATGTCAAATATCGTGAAAGATAAATAACTTTTACTTAAAGTCTGAAAAATGTACTTATTTTGGAGTTTGTAACTGGATCACATTGGTATATATCTGAACTCATTAACGTATCAATTTCCAGAAAAAGTAGGTATGGATTTCAAAACCTACAAATAATGACGACATAGATGAAAATATTGTCCAAAGATTTTATTTCGATGCGTGTATACAAAAATATTCACTTTTTCTCTTATTTAACAATTGTATACAATTTGGATATTTCAGATTGACAGAAATTTTTGACTTCGACTTTATTATTTGTGCGAAGAATTAGGCAGTGGAGTTTCTGGGTATCGGGTATACGTTTCGCAGTTTTATGTCGTGTACCCTGATCAATTTTTGCCAGCTCATGAGAAAGTTCATCAAATTCTCCATTTTTTTGTTTGGTTTTTCTCCAATTATGAGCTACGAGTTGTTTTGATACAAAATGCCGTTAAAAAAAAAAAAAAAAAAAAAAAAATCTCAAGTATTTTCTTTGATTTTTCCCAAGGATTCTATTATACTGACCACTCTATATAAGGGCTTAAAATGATCCTCAAATTTGAAAGAAATTTTCAGAATTTTTTCAGAATTTTAAAATGGGTCGAACTTTGAGTCCATTTCAAAAATTATAAATAAATAACGGTCATTATGAAAAATTGAAAAAAAATATTTTTGAGATCCTGAACCTGCAGGCCACTATTTAAAAAAGAGTCGATGAAATCCGAGATGGTCAGGGTCAGACGTTCGTCAAGTTGGCGTGGAAAGCCCCAGTTATATTATTCAATTTGAGGTTAACCTGAAAAATGAAAATTAAATAAATAAATAACTTTAATTTCAAAGGTTAACCCCATCATCGTCGTCCTCTAATAGGGATGAAGATAATATAATATAATTTTATAACATTAATATGATATTCTTATAATAATATTATTTGATTAGGGGTAACCTAAAAAATTTAAACTATTTATTCATTCGTTAAATAACCTAAAAGTATTTAATCAACACTTTGAGGTTATTGGGAATATGACAGCCGCGAAGTGAAGCAGGTTGTGGTTACTCTGCTACTTCCGATCGGCTGCTCCACTGGTCATGAGCAAATAAAATATTTGTAGAAGGGAAATTCTATCTGAAATAAGGCTACGAAAAATAGTGAGCCACTAGGACACCATCGATGAACATTACTGTACCAATTTGTCTTGATATCAGAAGCCGAATTTATCAATAAAACATCTAGGAAACTGATTTTTTTGTCTGTTTGTTGTTCCAAAGTAAACTGCAATCTCGAGTGAAATTGATTGAAGACGTTCAAGACCATATCTGTCTTGTCCTTTGGTACCGCCGTTGAAATGTCATCTACGTAACGAAAGAAGAATGGCAACCGGAAATCAAGTTGATCTATACAGTGACATTCTAGGTCATCCCTAACTTTATAGGTCTGAAAGAATGGAGGACAGAGGTGAACCCATAGGTAACCCGAATACTTGACCATATGTCGTGTGATTAAATTTGAAAATTGCCGAATCAAAACATTGACTTATCGCTTTGATCACTTCATCGAAAGGGATAGGAATCTTATCTTTCAGGTCAGCCCAACATTTTGTGATCGCTGCAATAGTCAAGTCTTTAGGTACATCGGTGAATAGCGATATCACATTTGAAGAAACCAATATATAGTCTTGGGGTAGATGAAACCCTTTAATACAGTCTACCAATGTGAAGCTGTCTTTCACCCGTGATACTGGGGGTCTGACGTTAAACTTAAACCAATGATTCGAAAATTTGACTAAACAGTAAGTTGGAGTATTAATGAAGAAAACAATTATCCTAAGAGGAGTACCTTGTTTGTGGACTTCAGGCAACCCGTAAGCCCTAGCAGGAACACTTTTGTCCATGGCTATTCTTCTCTTTTCAGATTCTGTGATGAATTTTTTTGCGAGTCAAAATACTATTGTAACTAACAAACTATTGTAGATAATTTGTTGGTTCTTTGTTGCAAAGAATAAGTTGAGTTATATTTTGAAACTCTGTATGTCTCTGGGACCGACAACTGAACCAACATTTTTTGGTTGTAGGTTCGCTGCGGGATAGCTACCGTTGTATTTCCTTTGTCGGCTTTCAGAAACATAATGTTAGGATCGGCCTTCTTGAAGTTAACCTCTGAGATACTAGTGGTGGCTAGAATAGACTTGTACGGCTTAGGTGGTTTATGTTGAAAACCCTGTACCTTATTAGCGAAATCCCTCCTAGCTTTATTTCTAAACTCGGTAGGTATCCGACCAATGTTTGATTCAAAATGTGAGATCAAGTTGTTAACAGGGATTTTATCATTGGTAACTCAGACAGCAAACTTCGGTCCTAGTTGTACGGCTGCTGCAACCTGACTAGGAATTTCCGAACTTCAAAATACGTTAAGTTGACAAGGCACTTCTTGTGGAAAAAAATCAGTTTCCTAGATGTTTTATTGATAAATTCGGCTCCTGATATCAAGACAGATTGGTACCACAAAGCAACGTGGTCTCAAAGGTATCTACACTTCAATTCCCACCACCCCACTTCCTATAAAGTACCCGGGAAAAAAAGTTTTTATATAATTATATATAATTTTATAAAATTATATATATTGGGTCATATATAATTATATAAACTTATATCCCAGATTTGACCTGATATAATCATTTATAATTTTATATATCTTTATATAATTATATATAATTTTATATAGAGTCATATATAATTATATAAAAATATATAAAGTTATATATAAATATCTTTATTTTCATGCACATCATCATATATACTTATTAGGGTGGTCCTTATTTGGGGTATGTTCGATTTTTTTTCGACGATAGTCCTAAATCGGTTCCAAATTAATCAGAAAAAACGCCTGCCAAGTTCAAGCTCTTAATATTAATATGAACCCGGCCCCCACGACAGTCAAAGTTTTAAATGGAAAATTGCATGTATTTTTTAAAACTAAAACACGAATTTCCATAACTCCGATGATTATCAATAAAAAAATCTAAAATTTAGTGTAGTTATCTGCACTTGTAGGATGTACAAAATGGTGCATTCGAAATTTTTTTAAATAATTTCATTCTTTCCTTTTGATGCTTAAATTTAAGGGAAATTTTTTTTTTTTTTACTACAGTGAAAGGTAAGAATAAAATGATCTAAAGAAATTTCAAATGCACCATTTTGTAGATCCTACAATTGCAAATAACTATACTAAATTTTAGATTTTTTCATCGATAATCATCGGAGTTATGGAAATTTATGTTTTAGTTTTAAAAAATACATGCAATTTCCCATTTAAAACTTTGACTGTCGTGGGGGCCGGGTTAATATTAATATTAAGGGCTTCAAATTGGCAGGCGTTTTTTCTGATTTATTTGGAACCAATTTAGGACTATCGTCAAAAAAAATTCGAATATACCCCAAATAAGGACCACCCTAATATCTTATATATATTAATATATAATTATATATGGGTATATATGATGATATATGGTTATGGGTGGTATATTTTTAACAAATTGTGACTATTATTGATACGTATTAATATTTCGCGTTACTAAAACCAAAAGGGCGTACCTCAAATTATACGCCCTTTTGGTTCTGCAGAGCCAAAAGAACATATAAGAAAAAAAAAATTTCTCTTATCAACCTAGAAATGTTAGAAATAAGGAATATATTGAAAAAATGAAAAAAAATTTTTTTTTGAGATACGCCCTTTTGACTTGAAAAAAAAAAATTCTTAAAACAAAAGGGCGTATCGCTTTTTTTTCAACTTATTATCAACCATGTAGCATAATTATAGAGAAAATTCGAAAAAAAATGTGCAAATCATGATTTTACAACTCAATATGTTTTTAAAAATATTTATTTGATTGAAAAAATATTTTTGGTTTATGTGAGTGTAATTCCTTAATTGTACCGTTGACTGAGTATTCTAAAGACAGCTCACCCTGGGTTATTCCGTGAGCCGACCAAGTGGGCTTGAAGTAGGCTTGGGGATTGAAAAGTGCCCGAAGTTACCGACCGAACTACCATTGCAGTATAGATATACTATCTAGGGGAGAGTGGCCTAAAGCGGGTAGGTCGCCTAAAGCGGGTAGGCGTTCGTATGCTGCCGCATGCAACGCGAGTGTAAATGTGTACGTATACCGTGATTACCCAAACACTCCCAAGTTTCAATCAGTCCCACTCGAGGATCGGAGGTGTGACATGGCGTAACTAGGCGCAATATAAAAAAATTGGTGAATTTTGAAAAAAATTAATGTAAATGAAAGTATGTAACTTTTGACCAGTCGAAAAGTAGTAAATTTATTTATGCATTTAAGTAAAAATATGTGATTCCGGGCGAAGCGGGTAGAGAGAATTTTAGCGACTTTTAGTTACTTAAGACTGATGAAATGAGTCTGAAATAACCATTTAAAGAGTCATTTTTTTAACGATAATTAGATGTTTGATTAAAGTCTCATCATTAATGTTCAGACAAATTAATATGTGCTGAGATTTAACAAGCTTATAGCGCATACCTTTAGGCCCCCTATCAGGGCAAAGCGGGTTTTTGAGGAGTTTTGAATTTTTGATACAAAATGATACAAGTATGATTTATTATTTTGAAGTTCGATAATCCTCCTAATCAAAAAAACCAAAATTGTTATTTTAATCAAACGAAAACTAAGATTTTTGGGCTTTTATCGTTAACGTACCCGCTTTAGGCCACTCTCCCCTATATATTCGCACACCATTTTTTTTTTTTTATACGCCCTTTTGGCTCTGCAGAACCAAAAGGGCGTATGATTTGAGATACGCCTTTTTGGTTTTAGTAACGCGATATGAAGCATGCTTTGTGAACCGGGCCACTTTTGTTTTTCAACCCCTCCGATTTTTTTCAAAATCTGACAGTTTGAAATATTAGTCAAAAGGAACGTTTGTGATTTTTTTCAGATTTTTTCACGCATCTGTTCAGGATTTTCAATTTTTCATCACAAACACTGTATCTCAAAAAATATTCATCAACCAAAAAAAAACATGAGACTTAACACTTTTATTTTTTTCCGCTTTATCGAAAAAAATCAAAATCATAATTTTTCTGCATTGGGAAACCTGAAATTCGGCAAAAAAATGAGAATAATTTTTTTTTAAGCCCAATAACACACCTTCGATTTCAGTCCAAATTTTACAGGAGGTCTGTCGTTGGGTGAAGAGTCTGCAAAAAAAATTTTAGAATGGTACCTACAATGGTTACGATGAAAAGAAGAAAAAAAAAAAAAAAAATAGTTGCTGCGTGTTATCGGTAAACATTTTTTGGGCATCATTTGAGAATATATATATTCTCTAATGATATTCTCTAATGATTAGAAGATATGTATATTCTCTAATGATGCCCAAAAAATGTTTACCGATAACACGCAGCAACTATTTTTTTTTTTTTTTTTTTCCTTTTTCTCATCGTAACCATTGTAGGTACCATTCTAAAATTTTTTTTGCAGACTCTTCACCCAACGACAGGCCTCCTGTAAAATTTGGACCGAAATCGAAGGTGTGTTATTGGGCTTAAAAAAAAATTATTCTCATTTTTCTGCCGAATTTCAGGTTTCCCAATGCAGAAAAATTATGATTTTGATTTTTTTCGATAAAGCGGAAACAAATAAAAGTTTTTAGTCGCATGTTTTTTTTTGGTTGATGAATATTCTTTGAGATACAGTGTTTCCGATGAAAAATTGAAAATCCTGAACGGATGCCTGAAAAAATCTGAAAAAAATCACACACGTTCCTTTTGACTAATATTTCAAACTGTCAGATTTTGAAAAAAATCGGAGGGGTTGAAAAACAAAAGTGGCCCGGTTCACAAAGAATGCTTCATATGCAAACCACCAAATCTGTTCCATAAAAACATGTGAACATTCACAGTATGTCACTATAATATTATGAGATATATATATATTGCAGTTATATGATTTCTATACTATTTATTTATTTATTTATTTATTTATTTATTTATATTTATATCTCGGGGCAAGATACTATAATACATAAATTATTCAAAGTAAAGATCATAGATCTCGTATAATGATTATATTCAAGAAGAAGTATTTAGTAACGCGATATGCAAACCACCAAATCTGTTCCATAAAAACATGTGAACATTCACAGTATGTCACTATAATATTATGTGATATATATATTGCAGTTATATGATTTCTATACTATTTATTTATATTTATATCACGGGGCAAGATACTATAATACATAAATTATTCAAAGTAAAGATCATGGATCTCGTATAGTGATTATATTCAAGAAGAAGTATAGAAATATGATTCGTGGTGCTTTTTTATTATTATTTTCTAAATTTTTATATGATTATAATATTATATATTTTAAATGTAAAAACAGAATTTATTATTTAATTATACGGCTACTAATTTTAATAATTAGGGAAATTTAGAATTACGAATTGTTGAAAAACATTTAGCGCGTGAAGAAATTATTATTATATCACGTTTCCGATGTAATTCCCCGGAAAACCCAAAAGTACCTCGATTTTGAGAAATACATATTTACATACACCTGCATATGATAATATAAAATATATATTTTTCATTAATTCACTACTATCTATACAGGGTGTACCAGACGTCGCGACGAATATTTTACAGGGCAAATCTTGATCAAAAATGGGATCGAAATTTCCTCAGCCGTTTTTTTCTCAAATTCATAGATTTTCAGTTATAATTATTCGCGACTTATGAATGGTCGCTTGTCGGTGTGCTTGCCGCTCGGTTGTGTGCACTTTTTTCCTGGCGACAATAGGGCGAGAGACGCGCACACAACTGAGCGGTGATTACACCGACAAACGGCCGTTTATAAGTCGCATGTCATTAGCTGAAATTAAATTAATTATAACGGAAAAGATATGCATTTAAAAAAAAATTGGCTGAGGAAATTTCGAACCCGTTTTTGATCAAGATTTGCCCTGTAAAATATCCGTCGCGAGGTCTGGTACACCCTGTATACACCCAGATAAAAAGTTTTTATATAATTATACAAAATTATATATAGTTATATATAATTTTATATATAACGTTATGTAAGAATGTAAGATTGATTTGTGTTTCATATATACCCAATAAACACACTAACCTAAGTAACGTATAAAAATCGGAAGAATGTCCGGCCGAAACACGTATATTTCACGTATGAACGTATATATACGTGAAATATACGTTTTTCGGCCGGACATTCTTCCGATTTTTATACGTTACTTAGGTTAGTGTGTTTATTGGGTAGTCATATATAGTCATACATAATCATATATGGCTTCATATAATTATATATAATTATATATAATATTATATATAAATATATATGGCTTTATTTGACTGTGCGTAGATATTTATATGGTTATATATAATCATATATTGTCATTTATAATTATATATGAATATATATGGGGAATTCCAGAATATTTCGAACGGTCGCGAACCCTCACCCCTCTCGATTTTCGAATCAATTTTTTCTCTTGTAGTCCTAGAATCAAGAGAGATTGGTGATTTATTTTAGATTTTTCAAAGCTACGATTTGGAAGATAGGATTTTTGGAAAATCTGGAATTACTAAAATCACTACTTTTTCATGGAGTTTCGATTCAGTACCAAGATGTCCTACGAAAAAATGTTTCCCACAAAATCTGTCGGTGTCTGGGCGTACTTTCGAACGAAAATATTTGCTGATTTTTCCGGATGTTGGAAACATGGAATATGTGCTTGAAGAAGTTTAAATCTTGATTTACAAAAATACGCCGGTCTCGATTTTGTTCAATTTTGGACACAAAATTCTGCATCGAAAGACGAAAGTTTTGAGACCATGCGGAAGTTGGGACGAGACCTGGTTCAGAAGTTACAGCCATTTCAATTTCGTGAAAATTCCCAATTCAGCACGCACGGGCAGTAGGGTATCCGTTATTTCCCGAATTGACTTTTGCTACTTGGGTATGGGCCAAATCATTAGTTCATAGCCTGAAAACAATTATGCTATTTTTTTTTTTTTTTTTTTTAAGTGTCATTAACCCCTGCCTGTAGGACGATACTTGTCCCATTTGATTAACATGGGACTTTTGCCCTTTTTATGCCTGGTTTATGCAGCGCCGTAACTTGACTTAATTTAAGGATTGACCAATCAGGAGGCTCGATTCACCAGGCGTATGGCTGAAGCAGCCTGCTGATTGGTCAATCCTTAAATTAAGTTAAGTTACGGCGCTGCTTAAATCAGGCATTAGACTTTAATTTTTTTTTTTTCGCTGACTACCTTCATTACCTCATCAAATATTGTTGATTCTACTACTGTTCCGACCTTTTTGGATGGACATATTTTTATATCGTAGAAAAAAAAGTTTTCATAAGTTTTGAAGTTTTTTTCAAAATTTATTTTTAACGTATTTTTCAGTAATTCTCGAATATTTTCGAATATTCTTGAATTTATTGACTTTTCAATGCTTTTTGTTTGAATTAAAAAAATATTTGAAAGATATTGAACAATATGGTAAAATAGTATATTGTGTACCAAGGGCGTGAAGTGGGCTTTTTTAGACCGAGTGTGGAGTTTGCAGTACGAGTCAGAGGCGAGGTAGCACGAGTCGAAGACGAGTACGTCTGCGAGCCGAAGACGAGTACTGCAACCACACAAGGTCAAAAAGCCGACTTAGCCCTGGTGCACACCATATTTTTTGTGACAGCACGATTTTCGCGTTTTTTCTTCATTTTTGATCATTTTTTTGAGAATATTGAAAAATAATTTAGCGGGCGTTTTCAGTTTATTTTTGCCCGCTTATGCTCGAATAGCGGGCAAAAATAATTTGAAAACGCCCGCTACTCGACGTAGCGGGCGTTTTTTTTTTTGCCCGCTCATCTAAAAACCGCCACTTTAGACTCGCTTAATGGGTAAAAAAAACGTGAAAATCGTGCATGTGTTACAAAAAAAAATTTTACCGCTTCAAAACTCAACATTTTTTTTTCTATTCATTTAAAATTATGTCTATCCAAAGAGGTCAGAACAGTAGTAGAATCAACGATATTTGATGAGGTCATGAAGGTAGTCAGCGAAAAAAAAAAAAATTAAAGTTTAATGCCTGATTTACGCAGCGCCGTAACTTAACTTAATTTAAGGATTGACCAATCAGCAGGCTGCTTTAGCCACACGCCAGGTGAATCGAGCCTCCTGATTGGTCAATCCTTAAATTAAGTCAAGTTACGGCGCTGCGTAAACCAGGCATAAAAAGGGCAAAAGTCCCATGTTAATCAAACGGGACAAGTATCGTCCTACAGGCAGGGGTTAATGACACTTGAAAAAAAAAAAAAAAAATAGCATAATAGTTTTTAGGATATAAACTAATGATTTGGCCCATACCCAAGTAGAAAAAGTCAATTCGGGAAATAACGGATACCCTACTGCCCGTGCGCGCTGAATTGGGAATTTTCACGAAATTGAAATGGCTATAACTTCTGAACCAGGTCTCGTCCCAACTTCCGCATGGTCTCAAAACTTTCGTCTTTCGATGCAGAATTTTGTGTCCAAAATTGAACAAAATTGAAACCGGCGTATTTTTGTAAATCAAGATTTAAACTTCTTTAAGCACATATTCCATGTTTCCAACATCCGGAAAAATCAGCAAATATTTTCGTTCGAAAGTACGCACAGACACCGACAGATTTTGTGGGAAACATTTTTTCGTAGGACATCTTGGTACTGAATCGAAACTCCATGAAAAAGTAGTGATTTTCGTAATTCCAGATTTTTCAAAAATCCTATCTTCCAAATCGTAGCTTTGAAAAATCTAAAATAAATCACCAATCTCTCTTGAGTCTAGGACTACAAGAGAAAAAATTGAGTCGAAAATCGAGAGGGGTGAGGGTTCGCGACCGTTCGAAATATTCTGAAATTCCCCATATATATGTATACAGGGTGGTCCATTTTAATCGATGCAGGCGAATATCTCGAAAACTAACAATTATAAAAGAAAAAGTTTTATACAAAACTTGAAGGGTTTCGAGGGGGAAAGATAATGCTGATATGTGTTGACTTGTGGACTTCGCCAATTCCGAGATTTCGCAAGCAACTTCGGATTTTAGATAGGGAACACATGTTTTGGTTTGGGGCATCTGATAGTGCGATGAAAGACTCATTCAAACACGCAAGCAAAAAAAATTGGAAAAAAAAATTTTGCAAAAAAAAATTGGAATAAAAAAATTCGCGAATTTTTTTTTTTTTTTTTGCAAAAGATTGCTTTTTTGTCCCTAGCTTTCGAACACATTCATTGTTCATCACTCTAGCTCAAAATTTTTCTCGCCAATTTTGAAATTGGAAAGATTGAATGTACCAGATTATTGAAAAAAAAATCGTAGATCAATAACGCAAAGTGATGAACAATGAATGTGTTCGAAAGCTAGGGACAAAAAAGCACAATCTTTTGCAAGAGAAAAAAAAAAAATTCGCGAAATTTTTTTTTGCAATATTTTTTTCCAATTTTTTTTTGCAAAATTTTTTTTTTCCAATTTTTTTTGCTTGCGTGGTTGAATGAGTCTTTGATCGCGCTATCAGATGCCCTCAACCAAAACATGTATTCCCTATCTAAAATCCGAAGTTGCTTGCGAAATCTCGGAATTGGCGAAATCCACAAGTCAACACATATCAGCATTATCTTTTCCCCTCGAAACCCTCCAAGTTTTGTATAAAACTTTTTCTTTTATAATTGTTAGTTTTCGAGATATTCGCCTGCATCGATTAAAATGGACCACCCTGTATATGCAACTATATATAATCATATAAAATTCTATCTGAACTGATATAATTTTATAAAATTTAATCTGTCATCATATAAAATTTTATAAAATTTTATAAGATTTTGTAAAATTATATATAATTTTAATCGGAGAAGGGTCTCAATCAATCAAGTCGAGTCAATTTTTGAAATGTGATGGCCTGACGTTTCGGCAGTGTTATGCTGCCCTCATCAGAGGCTATTTATTGGAAAAAATTACAAGTTTGAGTTTACAAAGGTCAAAATAATAAAATAATAATATAATAAAACAGTTCAGTTAACTAGCGTCGAAAAACTAATACATGAAAGACTACGATCCTAGGTCAGTAAATTCTACTACGATGCAGGTCCTACGACACAAGACCCAAGCACATCCAACAGATCGGCGACAGATTGGAGTCTATCACCTGCCACAGCAGAACGGGATCTCGCTTATTACGTAAGAGTATCTCCCTATTAACAACTAACTTATTGAATGTAGAGATTGAAGACTTACACATCCACTTGTGCTTCTTAAGGAAAAAATTAGATAGACTCCTAAGCCTGTTACGCGACGCATTGCCGAAAGATTTACTTGATGACTTTATTGCATATCAAACAGACAACCAAGTCCGCTTAACTGATAAACTGAATAAATAAATAAAATTCGTAAATTCAATGTTTTGGCTCACAGACCTGTAGTTAAACACATACACACGGAAGATCTAACACCAGCCTGTACTCAGTCTAGGGAACGTTGGTTTGTGAACTTAACTCAAACATCGATTCCTGAAGTTGTTATTGAAACCGTATCTCTGGGTCCGAAATTTTCTCCACTCACTAGCTTAGACCAAGAGACCACAATTAAAGTTATCAAAAATGTAGAACACGTTATTAATGCGCCGTCATTTCCTGATGATAATAAGAAAGAGATTAGGAGTAAATTAATTAAGAACATCGAACATTTTACACGGATTAACAGACATATTAGTATTGAAGACCGGTTAGTCGCACAGAAACTTAATACTACACGACAATTTTTAAAGTCTAATAAAGACATCTTCTTCACTAACGCGGACAAAGGTAATGTCACAGTAGCGCTTGACAAAAACAGTTACATACTCAAATTAAAGACCCTCTTTGCCGATACCACCACCTACAGATTAGTAAACAAGAATCCATTAACCACATTACGTAAGACCTCGCAGAGAATTCTTGACAGATGGAACTCGAATAGTTTCCTAGCTAAACAATATCATAGGAACGAATTAACGCAAACGAACACGTGTCTTGCCAAAGGTTACGGTTTACCTAAAATACATAAAAAAGACACGCCACTCAGACCCATCATCTCAGCGATTGGGAGTCCTACGTATGGGATTTCTAAGTTTCTGAGCAATTTACTAATCAAGAGCATTCCTAAAGCTGATTCTTATATTAAACATAGTTGGGATTTGATAGAAAAACTTAGTAATATCCAGGTACCTGATGATTGCATTTTGATCTCTCTTGACGTTACCTCTTTGTTTACTAATGTACCAACAGAGTTAGTTAAGACAGCGATAGTAAACAGATACTCATTTATCGCGCAGCACACCACCATGCCTTTGAGTGAATTATTAGCGGGTGTAACGTATTTGTTAGACAACGTCTACTTTCAATTTGACAACCAGTACTATAAACAAATTTTTGGTTCTCCCATGGGGTCCCCAATCTCACCGATTCTAGCGGACTTAGTTATGGTTGATCTGGAACGTGACTGTTTGTCAAAGTTGAATTTCAGGCCATTATTTTATTACCGATATGTGGATGATATTATCAGTAGTAATATCACAAGACCTTCAAAATTATCGGATATTTCCCGATTGTTTTGCTGCGTGGCATCGAGAGGGCTAAGTTTTGCAGATCTAAAATCACGAGCGCGCAGCGCGAGGGATTTTTGTGCAAAACTTGGCCCGTTCGTTGCCACGCAGGATCAAAACATGAGGGAAATAACCGATTCATTTTGAAGGTCGAGTGGTATTCGACGGATTATTTTTCGCATTCGGATTTGGCCAAGCAGAGAGCGGCAGGTTGGAAAAAATTAGAAATTATTCACGAAGTTCTCTGACTTTTATCACGGTATTTGACAGTTATAAAAACATTTGCAAAGCTAGAGGTAAATTATCAAAAGCTATGGGTAAATTATCAGTATAATAACGAATTGGGATGTCCTTCACATCATCAAATACCGAGCTCTGATTGGCCAGAATCCGAATGCTAAAAATAATCATGTGTATTCCTAGCGCTAACATAGACTATGTTACTAACACTTTTAATGGTTACCATGACCGCCTGCAGTTCACGCATGAACTTGAGGTTGAACGTAAGCTTAGTTTTTTGGATGTTAATGTGATACGAGACGATTCTAATGGGTTGATCACTAATTGGTACAGAAAACCCACGTTTTCTGGAAGGTTTTTGAATTTTAACTCCATGCACCCTTTATCTCAAAAACGCGGAATGGTGTTTGATCTAGTCGACAGAGCCATATCGTTATCTCACTCGAAATTTCATGCTGAGAACCTGAGTTTAGTAAGATCATTGTTACGGGATAACAACTACCCTGACGACTTCTCAGAAAGATTAATTATTAAAAGGTTAAAATATCTAAAATCAAAGAACACTCATACCAATAGCATTAACATTGTTATTACGGTGACTGACCCAGAAGTAAATACCTCTGTCATCATGGTAGTCAACGGTCTATCTACATCAAAACGTAGGATAGTATCCTTACCTTACATTAAGGACTTCTCAGAGAGACTAGGCTGTTCACTGAGGAAATTTGACTTGTCACCTGTGTTTAGTGTTAACAGTAATCTAAGATCAGTGGTTACTAAAGGGAAAGACCGCATTGACGAACATGATAAATGTAATGTAGTATATAAGATTCAGTGTAATGATTGTTCAGCGTCTTATGTAGGTGAAACGAAACGTGAGCTTAAGACCAGATTGAAAGAGCATAAAGAGAATATAAAGAAAAACTCAGAAGCACACTCCGTCGTTTCTGCACACCAAATTGAATTTAACCACACTTTCGACTGGGATAATGCGGTTGTGCTTGATAGAGAATCAGTTTGGTCCAAGCGCATCACCTCAGAGATGTTACAGATTAATTTACAACCTAACAGTCTTAATAAGAAAGAAGACACTAAAAAATTACACTTACCTTACTCTCACATGCTACATAGGCTAAGATCAAAAAGCTGTTCTTAAATGCATGCAAATTCAATTTCTATCACAGGTGTTTACGTGAAAAAACGTTGGCCTCAGAGACTACCTTAACATAAACATTCATTGACGTCAGTCTTAGGTACTGACGTCAGTCATTGACGTCATTCGTAGAGTGTCAACATTAGACGAGCCTTAGTTAACAACGTATATAAAGTGCGTCGTCACACCACCTTGCTCATTTAACGTTTCCACTAACATAGGACGACACATAGCTCGTTTCATAGTGGGATTATGGTGATCTTTGACACCTAGTTTTTTCACGTATCACCAACTAGAATAAGATAATAAGGTAATTAAAGTTCCTTCTGACTACCATAGTATAAGTTAATCCTTGTATTTATGTGACTTTTTTTTTGACTACCAATATTTGTTTCGTCTACAATGCTTATATAACGTCCTTGACTAAATATTATCAGTTTTGTATATGGGTCAATTTACTGACCTAGGATCGTAGTCTTTCATGTATTAGTTTTTCGACGCTAGTTAACTGAACTGTTTTATTATATTATTATTTTATTATTTTGACCTTTGTAAACTCAAACTTGTAATTTTTTCCAATAAATAGCCTCTGATGAGGGCAGCATAACACTGCCGAAACGTCAGGCCATCACATTTCAAAAATTGACTCGACTTGATTGATTGAGACCCTTCTCCGATTACTTCTACTTCGAGTGATACATTCATGATGAATATATAATTTTATATGATTATATAAAAACTTTTTTTCCCGGGTAGGTACTAGTAGAAACTTAGTTGATAGAGGTCTGAAGCTGGCTAACCAGGAATTTCACGAAAAAAACTTGAAGCTGATTTTTAAGGTCTTACACGATAATGGCTATCCTTCCGGGTTCCTGACTAAAAACATAGAAACTAGAAGAAAGAAAATTAGTGAGGATCGAAATAATAACACTAGGTCACCGGATCTAAACGTTGCAACACAACGGTCTTTTATTGCGATTCCATACGTATCCGAACTTTTCGAGTCACTGAACCGGTTGTGCAGGAAGTTTAACATCCAGTTTGTCGGAAAAACAGATCGTGATCTAAGAGTACTCTTCGACTCTGGAAAAGATCGGTTACCTATGGAGAAAAGGTCCAAGGTATCATCTACAGTATTCCATGTAGAGACTGCACCAAGACCTATTATAGGCCAAACAGGCAGACACTTACACACACGGATTACGGAACATAAAAATAATATCAATGAAAGCCAAGAACGCCACACCGCGCTTACGCAACACATGACTAACGCTACCCGGGAAAAAATGCTCAGATATGATCATATCTGTTAATGTATGATCATACATGAGCTCAGTTATGATCATACATGATCATACATGAGCTTAGATATGATCATACATGATCATGCATGAGCTCAGATATGATCATACATGGTCATATATGATCGGATCTAAAGCTGTAGTGAAGGATTATCATTAAAAAAATACTCAGATATGATCATTAGGCCGGAGTGAAAAAGGTCGATTTTCGCGGATCGTATTCTAATAGTGCGGAAAAGTTATGTCTTGGCATCACTCAACACTGTGCCAAAGGAAAAAATTTACAATAGATATCTTCTGTTCTGGCAAACGCCCCAAAGTTTTGAATTTTTTAACACGGGGTTTAAATGGAGAAACAAGGCAAAAAGACAAATTAGCACTGAAAAATTCATAAAAACTCACTGGGTCGGCCGATTTCAGTCTTCCTACGCTTATTCGAAGTGGAAAGAATATAGCTTTCGTTTGACGTTTTGAAATTCAGAATATCTTTCTTAGTTTCAAAGATACACGCGTTTGAAAATCGAGTTTTTCCCGAAAAAACGCTATTTTTCAATTTTGTATCTTCTAAAGTAAGTAAGATATTTCGAATTTCAACACGTCAAACGAAAGCTACATTTTTCCCGCCTCGAATAAGCGTAGGAAGACTGAAATCGGCCGACCCAGAGAGTTTTTACGAATTTTTCAGTGCCAATTTGTCTTTTTGCCTTTTTTCTCCATTTAAACCCCGTGTTAAAAAATTCAAAACTTTGGGGCGTTTGCCAGAACAGAAGATATCTATTGTAAATTTTTTCCTTTGGCACAGTTTTGAGTGATGCCAAGACATAACTTTCCCGCACTATTAGAATACGATCCGCGAAAATTGACCTTTTTCACTCCGGCCTAATGATCATATCTATTCATGTATGTTTATATATGAGCTCATATATGACGTCATGTATGAGCATGCATGATTATGTATGAAAATATCTGCAGCTGTATATACGGAAAAAATGCCCAGATATGATCATATCTATTGAGAAAAAAATAAAATAAAAAAATATATATAACGTATAAATTTAACTGTTATACATACAAATAGTTTTGCATGCATGTGCAAATATTATAATGTCCGCCAGGTGCATGAAGCTAAAGTTTTTAAATGTCATGGTATCAATAATTAGTAATTATTTCTGCTGAAAAATGTAGAGTGGCCATATTGTCTCACATTCCCTAAAATACAAAAACAGTTCAAGAATCGTTCGATCATCACGATCAATATTAAGTGCATCGTTGAGATTAATCAAATTTTTGTGACAAATACATATATAGACATTCTGAAAATTTCAATTATCAAATACGTGAAGTAGCCAAGTGTCAGAAGCTTCGACTGATACGTAGAAGGACCTGGGTTCGGATCCCCGCAAAAAAGTGAGAAATTTTTCATCGACAAAAAAAAGTTAATTATCAGAAATACCCATGATTGCGGATCATTGCGACGTATAAAAGATATAAAAACAATAGTTCATGTAATTTTTTAATTTAATTAACTGTTTTATTTTAATTTGTCCAAAACAAATGATCAGATCTGATCATATCTGATTATGTATAATTATATATAGCCATATATGGTCATATAGAGACAAATTTCGTTCATGATCATATATGATGAGGTCATATATGATTATTTATGTTCATATACGACCCATTTTTTCCCGGGAGTAGACAAAATTTTACATCTGACGTGTATATATGATTATATATATTTTCATAAAATTATACATGATTATATATATTTTTATAAAATTATATATGATTATATATATTTTTGTAAAATAATATAAAACTATATATAATTTTATACAACAATATAAAATATGCAATCACTATTGAATAAAATTATACATAATGTATAATGTATATAATGTATATTATATGTATATATACATATGCAATTATATATGGCTATATACAATTATATCTAGCTATACAGGGTGTAAATCTTAACTCTGTACATACTTATAGGGTGTGTAGGGGCTGCCAATACAAGCATTTTGAGGTATGACACCCATGGTCGGAAACTCATCCTAACCACTATGGAGGGTTTTGAAGGATATCGTACCGCACGCTTGATCGTAGTGTAATGAATCAGATGTGATCACTTTCGACCCAACATTTTATTCAGCCGTAGACAACAGTAGGTACAAATGTTTTGGCGTGAAATTAACAAAACGACAAACATAGCAATTAAAAAAATTACAAAACAATTTCCGGTGCTTATAAACAAGATTTGAAAAAGTTATGCAGGAAAACGAAAAGCCCAAGTGTGCAAAACCCCAATTCGTTTTCCATAACTTTTTCAAATTCTGTTCATAAGCACGGGAAATTGTTTCGTTTATTTTTTTAATGCCAAGTTTATCGTTTTGTTGATTTCACGCAAGAACATTTATGTACTGTTGTCTACGGCTGAATAAAATGTTGGGTCGAAAATGATCACATCTGATTCATTACACTACAAAAAGCGCGTGGTACCAGAACCTTCAAAGCCCTCCATAGTGGTTAGGATGAGTTTCCGACCATGGGTGTCATACCTCAAAATGCTTGTATTGGCAGCCCCTACACACCCTATAAGTATGTACAGAGTTAAGATTTACACCCTGTATATGGTCATATAGAGACAAATTTCGTTCATGATCATATATGATGAGGTCATATATGATTATTTATGTTCATATACGACCATTTTTTCCCGGGTAACCATTTGTTCGACTACAATAACTGTGGGATATTGCAGGAGGAACCCAACCTAGGGAAAAGGCTAATTCTTGGAATGTGCAACATTGTTGGACACCCTAATTCTGTAAACCTAAGGCAGGATATAGAGAAATTAAGTGAGGTCTACAAAACTGTAATAACTAGATCTAATTAGTTGCTAACAACACTCTCCAATGAGTATTGACATAATATGGTCATTCTTCATGTACCGTCGTTTGTTGTGGTCTCGCCAATATAGGTCTCTCACTCCCTAGACCATACCCCGGCACACTCATGAGTCGAAAGAGTCTAAGCTGTTAATCCTCTTAACCCGTTCACCGGCACTAATCCTTTTAACGCCATTTCTTGGATTTTGGTAGGTAAGAGTGGGGATATGCAGGTATAAAAAGACCTAGACGGTCTAACGCAGTTGTTGCCGTCCCAAATAGACCGCACACCCCTTAGTTTTTTTTATTGCTCCTGAACGCTGCCCCTACCATCGCACTTCCAGGTAAGGACAAGTGACCGTTTTCAGGTAGACCGAGGGGATTTCGGGTCGCACTTATTGTCACTTAGAGCTGGGCTTGCTCCGGAGAGCACAGCGAGGCCGGGGTATGCCCTAGATTTCCTTCTCGTTTAGTAATCACTGTCCATCTTCAGTTGTCGTGACAGTTATTCCTCGGCTCTCCTTTTGTGGATACTTTAAGGTGGTTCTTTACCTACTTCCCACCAAACTTGGATTTCAGAGAAGATTTTGAATACTTCTCAATGGGCAAAAAATCTGAAAAAAAATCAGGCATGTAGAAGATCCTCGAGAGATTGATTTTGCATAATAATAATTCAAAAAAGTTATTAACAAATTGATGGAAAAAAAACTGTTCAAGAAATTAGCCGATGACCCAACTTTTTTTTTAGTTGAAAATTATTTTTTAATTTTTCTGAATACGTATGATTTTTTTCAGAATTTTGTTAAATCTTTGAAAATCGCGTTTTGTCAGGTATGAAAAACTCAATTTTCAAAGAAAGGAAGGAAGGAAGGAAAAATTAGGTCAAGCTCTTCGACTCAATTATTCAGCCCACTCTATTATACGCCGTAGCATCCTGGGGCCCGGGCCAACTCGAGTCACTAGACCGCATTCAGAACGAGCACTACAAGCGAATACTCCTTCTACCGAAAAACACCCCCGGATATGCTATCAGACTCGAACTGGGGCTTGACGGGCTGGCGGTCAGGGCGTTGGACCTGGTGATAAACTGGGTTATCAAAGTACTAAAAATGGGCGGTGACAGACTGCCAAGGGTCTGCCTCAACCGACTCATATATCTGATGGACAAGCCCTCCAATGTCGAGGAGTACAACTGGGCCTCTAGACTAAGTAAAACCCTGGAGATAACGGGTTTACAACATCTGCTCTTGAACCCCGACCCCGGTGCGTGGGAGTCCGAAAAACAGAATATCCTCTCTAGCCTAGCGGAGCACCTGAGGGCCCAAGACCTAGATAGATACCGCAACTCCTCGGCATTACAACTGAGTATCCCCTGGCGACACACTGGCAAGCCGGCGCGCTATCTTATGGTGCGTTGTCCAGCCGTCTTTACTAGAGTAGTGGCGCAAGTCAGGATGGCAAATGAATACAACGGTAGGATCATTGTTAACAAATCCATATATAACCTGCTCCCCAAGTCATGCTGCAAGCTATGTAAACTGGAAACCGACACAGTGGAGCACTTGTTAATCAGATGTCCTTGGTACGGACCGCTCCGCATCCACTACTTCGGGGAGCTCCTGGAAGCGACAAGCGACCAAACGCTCTTAGAAGAGCTGCTAAACACCGACAATCCAAAAAGCCTGAAAAGGTTGGCGCACTGCGTAATCCACGCGCTTAGCCTCAGGCAAGCTCTGTCCGACCTAGAGGCATAGGAGGAGTCTTTGGAATCTTTAAAATCTTCTAAATCTTTTAAATGTAACTGTAACCCCCCCAAACAAACTGTTGCAACGTGGGTGTCTTCTTTTGTAAACCCACTAAGCATATTAATAAATACAATACAAATTGATGGAAAAAAAAAAAACTGTTCAAGAAATTAGCCGATGACCCAACTTTTTTTTTAGGTGAAAATTATTTTTTAATTTTTCTGAATACGTATGATTTTTTTCAGAATTTTGTTAAATCTTTGAAAATCGCGTTTTGTCAGGTATGAAAAACTCAATTTTCAAAGAGTTAACAAAATTCTGAAAAAAATCATACGTATTCAGAAAAATTAAAAAATAATTTTCACCTAAAAAAAAAGTTGGGTCATCGGCTAATTTCTTGAACAGTTTTTTTTTTCCATCAATTTGTTAATAACTTTTTGGAAATATTATTATGCAAAATCAATCTCCCGAGGATCTTCTACATGCTTGATTTTTTTCAGATTTTTTGCCCATCGAGAAGTATTCAAAATCTGCTCTGAAACCCACGTTTGGTGGGAAGTAGGTAAAGAACCACCTTAACAAAATTCTGAAAAAAATCATACGTATTCAGAAAAATTAAAAAATAATTCTCACCTAAAAAAAAAGTTGGGTGATCGGCTAATTTCTTGAACAGTTTTTTTTTTCCATCAATTTGTTAATAACTTTTTTGAATTATTATTATGCAAAATCAATCTCCCGAGGATCTTCTACATGCTTGATTTTTTAAAGATTTTTCCCCCATCGAGAAGTATTCAAAATCTGCTCTGAAACCCACGTTTAGTGGGACTGTAGGTGAACCACCTTAAGGTGGTTCTTTACCTACTTAGTGGGACTGTAGGTGAACCACCTAAAGGTGCTTCTTTACCTACTTCCCACTAAACGTGGGTTTCAGAGCAGATTTTGAATACTTCTCGATGGGGGAAAAATCTGAAAAAAATCAAGCATGTGGAAGATCCTCGGGAGATTGATTTTGCATAATAATAATTCAAAAAAGTTATTAACAAATTGATGGAAAAAAAAAAAACTGTTCAAGAAATTAGCCGATGACCCAACTTTCTTTTTAGGTGAGAATTATTTTTTGATTTTTCTGAATACGTATGATTTTTTTCAGAATTTTGTTAAATCTTTGAAAATTGAGTTTTTCACACCTGACAAAACGCGATTTGTAAAGATTTAACAAAATTCTGAAAAAATTCATGCGTATTCAGAAAAATTAAAAAATAATTTTCACCTAAAAAAAAAAGTTGGGTCATCGGCTAAGTTCTTGAACAGTTTTTTTTTTCCATCAATTTGTTAATAACTTTTTTGAATTATTATTATGCAGAATCAATATCTCGAAGATCTTCTACATGCTTGATTTTTTTCGGATTTTTTCCCCATCGAGAAGTACTCAAAATCTGCTCTGGAACCCACATTTGGTGGGACTGTAGGTGAAGAACCACCTTAATCAAATTTCACTCAAGGAAAATAATGAATAATAGCGAGCCTGCTATACGCATACCCCGCATGATCCTGCGTTTAAAGGAGTCGATAGTGAACAATTCAAATGTCCAAAAACACTGTTGATTACAATTTAATTGTGTCATATTTTACAGGATTGTTGGACGTTAGAACCAATTCTTATCAATGTTTTAAAAAGGGCAATAGTTATACAGCAAAATATTCTTGCAAAATCTCGCAAGAGAGGATCGGGAAACATGAGCTTGCAAGATCTTTCAAGAATCTCGCAAGATCTCACGGAATCGATTAGGAAACGAAGATCTTTCAAGATCTTACAAGATTCTTGCAAGATGTTTGCTCGAAAGCATCTTGCGAAATTTCATTGCATGCATGCGGAAACAGACTACTAGTGGTTCATATGTAAGCATCTTGCAAGAATTGTACGCAAGTCTTTCGAAAACCTTGCGGCAGATGGTTACTAGGGTTGTTACCCGGCAGATGTTTTGCTCTCCATCTATCGAAATTTCAAGGCAAGGACAAACGTGTTTATACCTGGTCTGTATACTTTGTCAGTGTGGCGTACAAAATTCAGTCAGCAGGAAATATCCTATCGAGCAGACGTATCCGCGCGTTCTTATTTTCGCATAATTTCAGCTCCGTTTTCATTAATTTTTGTTGTTAAATTATTACAAAAATGTCAAAAAAAATTTCAAGATCTGATAGACAATCAGTTAGTTCGAGATTACATCGACCCAAAAAAATTTTACCTCCCCACAAACGGAAAAGCGCAGACGTTACGACAATAAGCGCGTCAGCTAAAAAAATAAAAATGACCGTTCAAGATCAAATTACGGAGGATCTTGAAAAACATTATAGGGTAAATGATTTTTTATTGGTCTTTGCAACAATTGCTACGCTAGTGAAGTGTGTGAAGTGTGATGGAAAAGTAAATTTTCGTTCGACTAAGAAAGAAGGTCTTGGATTTCACATCAAAGTGTCGTGCGAAAGTTGTAAACAAATTACAAACGTTCCGTCTAGGCAGGATTCGTCGTAGGCAGGAGCAAAAAGATGCATTAGACATCATCGATGATAGCAACATCCTCTATGGATCTGGCATTGATGACTCAGTGTGAGGTATGTCGATAAAATTCGCTTACAAACGTTTTAACTGGATTTTTTTGTGTTTAAAACTTTAAAGCGTTTTTCCCACAACTCACGTTTTTAAAGTCGGTGCCCCTGATAACTTGAAAACTACTGCACCGATCCTTTTGAAATTTTAAACACTATTTCTGTACATCATTTACGAGGTAACGCTGTCGAGTTTTTTTTTTTTTTTTTTGTTCATAGTTTTGATTTCGCAATAACAAATTAGCCGATTTTTTTCCCAAAAAATTGTGTTTTTCACTTCAAAGTGTTCAAAAAAATGAAAAAATTGGAATTAAAAAAAAAAAACTCGACAGCGTTACCTGGGGAAAACTATTATCTAACGAATGAACTTTGATTTTTTTGATTTCAGATGATCTAGCACCAAGTTATGAGGGGCACCGCAATTCAACTTTTTTTCGAGACACGTCCGAACAATTGCTGCCATTGCCGTATTTTTTAATATTTCTTTGTACAAATTTGATGAAACATTCTTCGAATGTCATACTTCAATGTACCATTGGTTGAGTAAAGAAATTTTAACTGCGTCGTCAGAAAAAAAATCACGAAAACATGGCTTTTTTTGTATGATTTGACCTTACCCCCCGATTAGCAAAATTCTGAAAAAAATCATACGTATTCAGAAGAATTAAAAAATAATTTTCACCTAAAAAAAAAGTTGGGTCATCGGCTAATTTCTTGAACAGTTTTTTTTTTCCATCAATTTGTTAATAACTTTTTTGAAATCTTATTATGCAAAATCAATCTCCCGAGGATCTTCTACATGCTTGATTTTTTTCAGATTTTTCCCCCATCGAGAAGTATTCAAAATATGGTCTGAAACCCACGTTTGGTGGAAAGTAAGTAAAGAACCACCTTAATAACTGTGGTAATGGAGAAATGGGAAATTCATGTCTCTGTGATACTGCTCCGACCGGCGTTATGTTTTCAGACAACTATTGAACCCACACGGCATCTGATCTCCCTAAGGTTTGTTAATTGATCATCTAGATCTGTTAATGTAGGGATGCGTCACACTGCACATATTGCTGTCGATACTTAAACTCGCTAATTCCACTAATAGGATTTACGGTATTATGAATACGCATGATAATCTTAAGCTTGTATACATGTAAACACTTGTTCAACGGATTGAATAAATTCTTCGTCTGAAGAGGACCCCCATCAGGGTCGAAATGTCACATAACAAAAATGTCAAATTTTCTCACGGACCTACTTCCAAGATTTTCCACTCACATAAAACACACGAGGTCAAGAATCAACTATTTATAAATGTATCTGACAATGAGATATTTACAAATACATAATTTTGTATAAAAGATGATTCTTGGATGAAGGTCGTATAGACAAAACATCAGTTTGATGTTTCGGTCCTGATGAGGACCCTCCTCAGAAGCGAAAATTTATTGTTATCTAAAAGATATACAAAAAAAAAAAAAAAAAAAAAAAAACTAAGTGTCATTCCAAGTACTTAAATGTAAACTAAACCTATTGACATGTGTGAACATTAGAAAGATAATTGATGATAAACACTACCTTAAAGAAAAATAGACGGCAACATGTTTGAATCTCCGTAGCGAAACGGACTCAGCCATGCGGTAAAGCTGTAGGGTTAGAAAAAGAGTCAGCGCATTCACTAAGAAACAGAGACAAAAGGCAGTAGCTAATAGGAAAATACCTTAGATACAGTAAAAAACTAGGCAAGCGGTACATTGGCTATCAAAAGAACCCACTCCTCCATTATAACAGTTGGAGAGCGATATGAACCAGCGGCAGGTAGAAACCGTTTTAGTAGTAGGCATAGACCAGTTAGAAACTGGAAGGAGACCCACTATGGCGAGAGGACAAGCAGGTGTTAAGATCATATAGAGTGGGATCAATGTTGAATCAATAGTGATGTTGACGACCGATCTTATTTCTTCCTTCATGATATAAAAATCACGAAACAAAGCTATAAATTGCGTTATAAATGAATCGATAATGATAGTATTGAAAACTCGTTTAAATTGAATCTCTATGTTAGCGGGTCTAATTTATTGAAAGTGTGCATATTAACATACGTTTAAGAAAGATATGTAAGTGTTGAGATGTGGGTGTGAGAGAGGAACGTATGGTCTGTAGTCTTGTAGCATGCATGTATTGTCATAGACTGCGAATGTATGTACTAATCCTAAGCGGATTATCTCACTCACACCTTGACCGTGTGTGGTCAAGCAGCCGAAAATAGTCAGGTAATACGAGTACAAAGAAGGGGGTACTTGTTGCGGGCGAAATTGAGAGAAAAATAACACACGAAAGGTGAAGGTTGGTCAGTATTTGCAAAACCTCGGTACGAGTAAGACGTAAGAGAATTTCGGTTTAGCACGTGTAGTGTGTGCGAGACACATGAATGCGTGATAATATGAGGCTGTCGACTCGACGATTAATTAGATAACACGAATGCCTAGTAGAATTTATTGGAAATAAGGGGACTAGCTATTCACTATCATTGAAAAGTGGAAAACGAATTATAGTATTCATTGAGTGCACGGGTACGAGTTAGTATAGTAGGACAGAGTTGGGTAGGGTTACAGGGGGTTTGCGTGCTGGCCTTCTCTGGGGTCTCACATTGGTGAGCCTGGCCAGAATGGTTGACACGCTGGGAAACCAGCGTGGTTATTACAGCCGCGAATCAATGTAAAATTGTGAACGCGTGAACTGGCCTTCCCCGGGGTCTTACATTAGTAAGACTGGCCGGAATGGTTGACACGCTGGGAAACCAGCGTGGATATTACAGTTCGCGGGTTGACGATTTATTAGAATCGGAAAAAGTCCGGTATCGCGGGCTGGCCGTCTCATGGTAGCCTCGTGTAGAGGGGATCCGAGAGGCGGTTGACTTGTTGGGAAAACCAACATGGATATACAGCCCGCGTTACAATTTATGAGTAACAACTTGTACTCAAATATGTTTACCTACGACCTGCACCAGCTCTGTCCGCGAATAGAGTCGTATTGCAAGGCAAATAGAATACATAGCGTAGATTAAGAAACTCGCATAGACCTAGCGATGGTCGATTATCTGAAAGGTTCAAACAATGTTGATAAATGCCCAATAAATGACTTGTGAACGGTCTATTTGGTTTCATTCATTATCTAGTCATAGATTCACTCCTCCTCCCCTCCCCTTAATCTGAGTATGTCGGTAAAGGCGACGGTTATGACCTAGCTGGGCGAACTCCAGTATGTGTAGTATCGGAACCGCGAGGTCCGTCAGTTACAAGTGAGATAGCCGGTAAGGAAAAGACGCTTACTTGATGACCGAGGAATGTATAGTACTAAAATGTTCAACATCTTGCCGGAGATTGACAGCGGAAGGGTAGCTAACTATGTTACACATTTCAAGTAATAGGCGCTTGTGGTATCGGGGTTCTTCATCCAATATATCAACCCTACCATAATTAAAAGAGTGATCGCATTCTGTGATATGTCTAGTGAGAGCGGTATGTCTTTCATCTGTTTCCTTAATGTTGTTTTTGTGCTCTTTAATTCTAGATCTTACTTGTCTACCCGTTTGTCCAATATAGACGCCATTACAGTCGTTACAAGGTATTTTATAGATTACGTTTGAACGATTATCCAGCGGTAGAGTGTCTTTGCCAGAATCGAAAATGAAGCTCAAGTCATTCATGCTGTTCCCTACAAATCTGATGTTGTATTTATGGAAAGTTTTGTTGAGGGATTCAAAAAGGCCCGCTACGTAGGGGATAGAAACAAACTTGGATCGAGATGTATTCAGATCTGGGCCTATATCACCGTTGTTGTTGTGGTCTAGGGTATTCAAAACCCAGCATCTCTTCTTAATATGAAATTCCAACAGATGAGCGGGATAATCATTCAGACGCAATACTTGGTATATTAAGTCTAGGTTCTTTTTGTGGTATTCGAGTTCAGATAATCTGATAGCGCGATCCACTAAATTAGTTATCGTGCCAATCTTGTACGACATAGGGTGGTGTGATGTAAAATTCAGATAACGTTGTGACCACGTTGCTTTATGATACCAGTCAGTTTTAATGACGGAATTGTTATTGATGACATTGACGTCAAGGAAGCTATGGCCTTGGTGTTCAGTTTCACATGTGAATTGGAGTCTCGGATGGTAATTGTTAAAGACATGCAACAAGTGAATAATAGAATCCTTGGGAGCGGCAGTAAGGATGTCATCAACATAGCGGTAGATGAACGGAAGGTCAAAATCTAACTTTCTAATGCATGATTGCTCTAAATCGTCCATGACTATGTCGGACAAGATAGGAGATAACGGAGAACCCATAGGGAGTCCGTGTTGTTGTGCAAAGATAGTGTCATTAAATTCAAATCTGGCTGACTTAAAGCAAATGTTCAACGCACGAACCCTATGGGGTCCCTATGGGTTCTCCGTTATCTCCTATCTTGTCCTACATAGTCATGGATGATTTAGAGCAATCATGCATTAGAAAGTTAGATTTTGACCCTCCGTTCTTCTACCGCTATGTTGATGACATCCTTACTGCCGCTCCCAAGGATTCTATTATTCACTTGTTGCATGTCTTCAACAATTACCATCCGAGACTCCAATTCACATGTGAAACTGAACACCAAGGCCATATTAGCTTCCTTGACGTCAATGTCATCAATAACAATTCCGTCATTAAAACTGACTGGTATCATAAAGCAACGTGGTCACAACGTTATCTGAATTTTACATCACACCACCCTATATCGTACAAGATTGGCACGATAACTAATTTAGTGGATCGCGCTATCAGATTATCTGAACTCGAATATCACAAAAAGAACCTAGACTTAATATACCAAGTATTGCGTCTGAATGATTATCCCGCTCATCTGTTGGAATTTCATATTAAGAAGAGATGCTGGGTTTTGAATACCCTAGACCACAACAACAACGGTGATATAGGCCCAGATCTGAATACATCTCGATCCAAGTTTGTTTCTATCCCCTACGTAGCGGGCCTTTTTGAATCCCTCAACAAAACTTTCCATAAATACAACATCAGATTTGTAGGGAACAGCATGAATGACTTGAGCTTCATTTTCGATTCTGGCAAAGACACTCTACCGCTGGATAATCGTTCAAACGTAATCTATAAAATACCTTGTAACGACTGTAATGGCGTCTATATTGGACAAACGGGTAGACAAGTAAGATCTAGAATTAAAGAGCACAAAAACAACATTAAGGAAACAGATGAAAGACATACCGCTCTCACTAGACATATCACAGAATGCGATCACTCTTTTAATTATGGTAGGGTTGATATATTGGATGAAGAACCCCGATACCACAAGCGCCTATTACTTGAAATGTATAACATAGTTAGCCACCCTTCCGCTGTCAATCTCCGGCAAGATGTTGAACATCTATGCCCGAATTCATCAACGTTCGTTGAACGTTTAACCGCCGTAATATTTAACGGCCCGTTAAATTGTTTTGTTTCTATTGTTGCTATCGTACGAAATTTTTACCCAGCGTAATAGCTATTACGGCTAGTTCAAAATGATCGCCGCGGTTACTGAGTAGCCGTGCGTCTTGTTATCAGGGATGCGTAAGGCGAGTATATTATAACGACAACAAGCTACCGTTGTTTGCGCGTCTCCCTTAGCAAGACGCGCGGCTGCTGTGTAACCGCGGTAGTCATTTTTAACCAGCCGTAATAGCTATTACGCTGGTTAAAAATTTCATACCATAGTAACAATAGAAACAAAACAATTTAACGGCCTGTTAAATATTACGGCGGTTAAACGTTTAACGGACGTTGATGAATTCGGGCATTAGTATTATATATTCCTCGGTCATCAAGTAAGCGTCTTTTCCTTACCGGCTATCTCACTATTGATTCAACATTGATCCCACTCTATATGATCTTAACACCTGCTTGTCCTCTCGCCATAGTGGGTCTCCTTCTAGTTTCTAACTGGTCTATGCCTACTGCTGTAACGGTTTCTACCTGCCGCTGGTTCATATCGCTCTCCAACTGTTATAATGGGGAAGTGGGCTCTTTTGATAGCCAATGTATCGCTTGCCTAGTTTTTTTACTGTATCTAAGGTATTTTCCTATTAGCTACTGCCTTTTGTCTCTGTTTCTTAGTGAATGCGCTGACTCTTTTTCTAACCCTACAGCTTTACCGCATGGCTGAGTCCGTTTCGCTACGGAGATTTAAACATGTTGCCGTCTATTTTTCTTTAAGGTAGTGTTTATCATCAATTATCTCTCTAATGTTCACACATGTCAATAGGTTTAGTTTACATTTAAGTACTTGGAATGACACTTAGTTTTTTTTTTTTTTTTGTATATCTTTTAGATAATAATAAATTTTCGCTTCTGAGGAGGGTCCTCATCAGGACCGAAACGTCAAACTGATGTTTTGTCTATACGACCTTCATCCAAGAATCATCTTTCATTAACTACAAGGTCAAATAAAATTCACTTCTTCAATAATTTTGTATGTTCAACAGGATCCTAAAAGGCAACAAGATCATAATGTTATAGTTTTGGTTGAATTCGCCTTGGCTTTAATGGCGATTCTCGATCAAATCAACAGAGAATCATTTCAACGGTTCAAATTAAGGATTGGTGAGCTTCCCGAACCTCAATTCTCTCCACTATAATATTAAGAAAGAGTACACAACAATCCAATTTATTATCAGAGAAGTTCACCCACCGAGATATGAATCAGTCAGATTATGGAATGCTTTTGAAACAAGCTGCATACATTATTATTTGGAGAACCAATTTTGGAGCACACTCCCTAGATCGAGAAGATGAAATTTGAGACGAGAAGTTACAGATGCTCAACAAAGCATAATGGAATTGTGACTTATAAAACGCCAATAGTCTTTTGTATCGAAACTCAACAACGAGAATGCTGAATTTTTCGCATACAAGCAAACTTTTATAATGAAATCTTTATTCTCCGGTCACTTGGATTTTGTTCTGATTTCTTTGATTTATTGCCCCTTCTTCATGAAATCGACTGACAAAAATAAAAATGTGCAGATTTGATCTCAGCAATTTCTAAACTTCTTCCAAATTTTGCATACTTAGAAAGGTTATCTCTTCATGAAAGAAATACATCATATCCAATCGCCACAGCTAGTTGTTGCCAGACTAATTTCAAAGTAGAATTTATCAATTATTGACGGTTTCAGTTACCATGTAATAAAATATCAAAATTATCGCTGCAGGGTTGAACCATGGTCCAGTGATCGCCGGTATCGTAGGAGCCCAGAAGCCACAGTACGATATTTGGGGCAACACAGTGAATGTTGCTTCACGAATGGATAGCTGTGGTGTCGTAGGAAAACTACAAGTGACGGAAGATACGGCTGTTATCCTCCGAAATGCCGGCTATGAAGTCGTCTGCCGTGGTCCGACCAGCATAAAAGGAAAGGGCACGCTTACGACCTATTTCGTTAAAACCCCATTCGACGATCGTGAAGAGAAGGATTGGGGCGACTACCCTAAGGGTTAAACGCATACGATCAATAATAATATACAGAAAATGATTTTCAACAGTAGAATAAGTTCAACTGCACTTGGTTTGAGAATTGTTACTTATGTGTACATTAGACTGGCCGTTAAAAAAAAAGTTTGCGCTCCAACTTGAAAAATGTTCACCTTGAAAAAAGAAGATTCTCAAAGTTTCAATGTTCTATCTCATCATTAAGAGCTGTTGAGCGCTCTGCTGTTTTAACGACGGAGTAGCATTTTCGGCTAGTTCTCATAACCACAATTGAGTACACGGATCACGTCTCTATTGCTCCACTAATCACTCTCAGATTTCGTGGGGGTGATCCTCAGATCATCAGCTACGCCGCACTGGTATCCGACAAGTAATTGAATGAAATTCCAATTAATAATAGATTTATTTATATGAAGCTGTGAAATCAGCTGACACTAACACATGGCCGATACACAGACACAGGGTGTTAATAACATTATTTTCTGCACTTTATCTGGAAAACCGGTGCTGGGAAAACCAGCACGGTGTACAGGCTCTCGTTAGCAATCTTTTGATATTATCCCGCGGTATATCAGAGCAGCAGGAGCAATAACATCCTTAGACTAAAATCCGAAGTGACAGGCTAGCGTCGACACGAACACATGCAGAGACTGTCCTATAGAAGTAGTCATTTCAATGGGGTTCTTCAGCTGAGCGCTAGAGGCGCTCTTCAGAACGAGGAGTTGTCGAAGCTCGCTCGAAGGCCCTTAAGGTGGTTCTCCACCTACAGTCCCACCAAACGTGGGTTTCAGAGCAGATTTTGAGTACTTCTTGATGGGGAAAAAATCCGAAAAAAATCAAGCATGTAGAAGATCTTCGGGAGATTGATTTTGCATAATAATAATTCAAAAAAGTTATTAACAAATTGATGGAAAAAAAAACTGTTCAAGAAATCAGCCGATGACCCAACTTTTTTTTTAGGTGAGAATTATTTTTTAATTTTTCTGAATATGTATGAATTTTTTCAGAATTTTGGTAAATCTTTGAAAATTGCGTTTTTTCATACTTGACAAAACGCGATTTTCAAAGATTTACCAAAATTCTGAAAAAATTCATAGATATTCAGAAAAATTAAAAAATAATTCTCACCTAAAAAAAAAGTTGGGTCATCGGCTAATTTCTTGAACAGTTTTTTTTTCCATCAATTTGTTAATAACTTTTTTGAATTATTATTATGCAAAATCAATCTCCCGAAGATCTTCCACATGCTTGATTTTTTTCAGATTTTTTCCCCATCGAGAAGTACTCGAAATCTGCTCTGGAACCCACGTTTGGTGGGACTGTAGGTGGAGAACCACCTTAAGGGATGCCGGCAATTTTTTGTTTAATTTTAATTTTAATTTTAATTTTAATTTTTTTTTTTTACAATTTTTCAAAAATCACAATTAATTAAAGTACCCATTACTATATTGTTTTGAAAGCTGAGTCAATCCGTATAAGAATCGTACAACTACACGTGGCGCGGGTTCTAATAGAGAGTATAGTAGCGGTTGTCATACTCTTTAGAAGTAATAGCTAGCCAAAATGAATATTCTTTCTACGTGCAATATAGGAACTAGTGCCATAGCGGCTTATAAAGACTGTCAGTAAGTCAAACTGTCTCTCAAAGTGTTCCTCGTGCAATAGTTATTATAAAATAAGAAAAGGGTGACAAGCCATTTTATTAGTGGTAATAAGTCTTTTTATTTATGGTTATCATATGTAGTACATATTTATTATTATACATTATGGTGGTCCTGTCACTTTTTATTTTGATCGCCTCCATGACCTAAAATATCGGCAGATAAATTTAAAAAAATTTACCTGAAGGCCGACAGTTCGTAGATCAATTTTTTCTTGCTTTAAGAAACCGTAGTTTCTTAAATATTGTTTGATTAAATCAAGAAAATATGTTTTCAGTTCAAATTAATTATATATTCGAATTAAGAACAGATTTTCTTGATTTTATCAAAAAACATTCAAGAGACTACAGTTTCTTGAAACAAGAAATCTTTTTCTTGAAACGCGGAGTTTTTTTTTCTGTGTTCTGCCTCAAGCTCTCAAGTTTTCCCATTTGAATTACACAGGATTTTTCGCAACTCGCGGTTAATTTTCTTCTAACTATTCCAGCATCACTCCTGGAAATCTGAAACTTAGCATACTTCTTACCTATAGTAGTGGGTATTCCAGGAAAATTCCACAGATCTTCAAGTATCAAATTTTTCGAAAAATCTGTCAAATTTTCAGGGAGTATCTAATGCTATAGGTAAGACGTATAAAACGTTTAAGATTTTTGGAGTGATACAGGGATAGGTAAAAAAAAAAACTGCGAGGCACGAGAAATCCTATATTATTGCAATGGAATTTTTTTTTTCCAATTTATTTGCAGACATTTTAGGCCATGGGGGCGATAAAATTAAGAAATGATCACATTAAGGGCCACCCTATTATATATATTTATACAGGGTGTCCAAACTAACTATGTCACCCCGACGGGTGGTGATAGGGGGGATCTTAACTAACATTTTCGATATAGGAACCCATGTCCGGAAAGTTGACGTTACCTTGATGAGAGGGATTCAGAGTTTTCGGCGAACGCCTGCAACGCTCGCTCACAGGCGCGGCGAAATCCTCGAGGATTTAGAAATAATCCAAGTCTAATTCAACTATTTATTAGCAACATCTATCACAGTTTTACAAATATCTATCACAGTTTTACAAATATCTATCACAGTTTTACAAATATCACAGAAAATAAGTATTTTCGCCGTTCATTTCTAGAAAAAACAACTGTCATGCTTGTGTTGTTTTTTTTTTTTTTTGTCGAGTCAAAGAAATGTGATAATGCAACTTGGTTGTTTTTTGTAGAATGAACGGCGAAAATACTTATTTTCTGTGATATTTGCAAAACTGTGATAGATTCTTTATGTTGCTAATAAATATTTGAATTAGACTTAGATTATTTCTGAATCCTCGAAGATTTCGCCGCGCCTGTGAGCGACCGTTGCAGGCGTTCGCCGAAAACTCTGAATCCCTCTCATCAAGGTAACGTCAACTTTCCGGACGTGGGTTCCTACATCGAAAATGTTAGTTAAGGTCCCCCCTATCACCACCCGTCGGGGTGACATAGTTAGTTTGGACACCCTGTATATTACCCAAGTATAGTTATTGAAATTTTATACGATATTCGCTAAAATAATGCAATGAAAGTTTGTTTTCATTTTTCTCAAACTCTATAAACATAATTAGTGTTGCCGCAAGACGAGACAAGGCAAGAATTTTTTAAATATCGTCTTGTATCGAAAGTCGAGAAAATTAACAGAGTCTTGTCTCGATAAATTCTCGTCTCGAGATAACAAATCTTGTCTCGTCTTGAATTTCTTGTATTTTTCGGAAAATCCTGTATTGCGCAAAGAAATGAGCCGGTTCAACGTCTGGTCACGCGGGCTGCAGAATAATAAATAAATAAATAAATAAATGAAGGAAAAAAATCATAATAAAGGAAAGTTCATTATCTATAATTAACTGATCAATTACTTTGATTCCCTCCAAACTGTCAACTTTTCCAATCCGTCGAGCTCTCGATTACTCCGCGGGCGGTTCGATATTCTCGAGTCTTGTCTCGGTTATCGTCCAAGTCTTCTTGTATTGTCTCGATCAAACGATGCGAGAAAAATCATCTCGTCTTGAGTCTCGACACCTCTCATCTCGTCTTGTCTCGTTTTTCTCGTATCTTGTGGCAACACTGAACGTAATGGATAACCAGTAAACAATGATTCACAAAATAATTTATTATTATTATTATTAAGCGTGGGACCCAAGTTTCTGGCTATTTTCTCAAATTGATCAATTACTTTTTCGATTTTCTTTAGAACAACGTAACGAAATCGAAGGACTGTTTGGCATTCGATGATTTATAAGAAATGAGTTCGATTCAGCACGCGAATTTCACTAAAATCGAAAACATTCACTTTTCTTTTTCATTACAAAGTATGGGGGTGTCATCTATTTTGACTATTATCAAAGCCTACGCATCATTGACGCAAGCAAGCGTTCAACAGCGCTATGCTACATGAAATGTCCAACAGTCATCTGAGAGAATAGTTACTTGTATGCGGCAAGGGCGCAAGAAGAGGGATGAAGTCCCTCTATGTTATGTAGTGTGCATTATTTCAGCAGTAAAAAATTATCCACTTACCTGATTTGTGTTTTGCAGCTTTATAAAATGTACACATTAAAAACTGCTTGTTATTTTTCTTCCAAACGCATGTACCCGAGTCACTTTATACACTGGGAGACCTTTTGCGGCCCGACGCGCCGTAAGAGCTTCGCGCGAGGCGATCGTCAACCCAGATTGGTGGGGCGCTTGTGATGGCGAATCGGATGATACAAAGTAGTGCGCAGCGTACCCTTCTCTCGTGTCGTGCAAGCTGGCTCGGCCTATGTCGGCTCGGGCGCCACAGAATAAGCCAGCTTGCAGGATATTTTATCGTACGCTGGGTCAATACAGATGTATATTTATACATGCAATTACAATCTGTAATGCTGATTAGACACACACACACACATATGTATATATCCGTACATTGAAATTTTTTTTTTTTTTTACTCAAAATTAGAAACTCTTTCACTTGCTACAAAATGGAATTTATTCCAAGCAAAAATATTACCTTTAATTCCAGGATGAAAAATTGTTTCGGGGGAAAGGAAAATGGACTGGGTTCAAGTATAATAAGTTACTCGTGGGGAATGAGAACTATTCGCAATTATATTTTATATATTACAAAAAAATGACGATTTTTCTAAACAAACAAAAATATTTTTTATTCTACGCGGAAAAAATGTCAGTATATAATGAGAAGTATTTAAATTTCAAAATAAATGAGACATAGTAAATGATGTAAGATTTATTTGAACATGCATAACTTTTTTTTATCATATAATGTAATTCCATTTTATAAATTTACTTAAATGTAGCAGAATTCTTATTCAATTATCGTTGATTATAAACACCGCATAAATGAGTTCATACTCGATAATGGCTTATCAAGTACATATTTTCTTCTCTTAAAATTACAATACACGGTGGAATATTCGGTAGTTCTTTGAACTTTTTTTTAACGCATTCATGGCCAAGTTGGTCAACCAAATAAGCATGCCGATGGTCGTCGAAGGTAATCTCTTCTAATAATTTCAAGTCAAATTCAATTTCACCATCGACATGATTTATACCTATGATTTGGCCAAATTCTATTTCAATTGACTCACAATTAACAATAAGTACGCTCCCTATCCTATAATCTGTTTCATTGATTACGATTGAATCGATCGTTTCGTCATTGCTGTAATTCTTTTCTGATATTTGAAATTTTTCGGAAATATCCTGAATCACGGAACACATTAACAGAACTTGCTTGATAGCAATTGAAAGCAGTAAATTTTTACTCCCACTAATCGCTTGTGCAACAGCTTTCAATTGCCTGTGTCGAGATTCGAATCTCATTGCCCAAAAATGTATAAGCGGTCCGTTCTGCAATAAAATACGACCATAATGAACTAATAAATGAAATTTCGGTTTCAACGGGCCTACTAGCCGGATATAAGAAGAATTTAGGTTTGAGACAGACTCATTTAAATAGACCGAGTATTCGGGAATTACACGAGGAGAAAAGACAATATCAATAATTCTTCTTAAATGTTTAAACATTTCCCAATGTTCATCGTTTCTTTTCACTTTTTCTCCAATCATGACGCCAAAGTATCGAATTAAACAAATCATTTCAGAAGCTGAATACCTAATCTTTATTTTCATTTTATCATAACTGAAATGGATTTCCGGTGGTTTGTTTAAGGTCTTCGGTTCGTAATCAAAATCACGAATTAGTGAATTTAATTCTGCAAGACTAAAATATTTTTTTTCAAAAATGAAGTTGGAAATTATGGATTGTATAACGTAATTAGATACACCGTGTAAAATATCATGCATCACGTCTACACATGTATTTTCAGTGACATGAAAGCCATGAACTTCATTGAATATACAATTTTCAGAAATTCCTGTTTCTAAGGGTTTTTGTTCAATAACATCCGACTCATAATTTAATCTATTCCTTAGAAGTTCGTGGTTATCCTCTACCATTTCTTTCCATTTTGAAGCTTCAGCCCGACAAACTCGACAAAAAGTAGTATCTTTAAAGGACTGTATGAAACCTAAGATTTCGTTGAGTCCCAAATTGTCTCCTATCATCAAAACTAATTGAAAATATACGCGGTAGGACTTTTCCTCCACCTTTACTTCTATTCCTTTGGTTCGAAGTTCGTTTAGTTGATTGATTAAATTTGCAAAGATTTTACGATTAGTAGTTACTTTTTTATCGGAAGAGTAAATCAAAGAAGAAAAAAATATACTTGATAACTTGGACGCGATGTCTCGAGGCAGGCAAGCTATCGATGCATACACTGCACCAAACTTATTATTGCCCGCGTGACTTCCAAGTGCATTGCCCGCTTCAAAATCATCGTAGTACAGGTATATAGGTAGAAGGATTCTATCAACGGTTGTGCTGGCATATTTAGATTTCCACAGTGGGCTTTGAATTATATTCGTTATTATTCGGTGTTCATTTGTTAAGTCCCTTACATTATCCATAACTTTTTTAAACATTCCCGGAATTTCGAGGAATACTCTGAACGAATGACTCAGAGGTACTGTGACTAAATGAATATTCCGTGGTACTAATCGACCTTCACCCTGGACACTATGTTCAACAAAAGTGATGTCGATTTTGTGTATTTCTGGTTGAACAAAACCAACTCCATGTAGAAGTTTGAAAATTTTTTTTTCTGAATTAATGTTATCAAAAATATTACGATACCGATCAAATACACTTATAATTTCACGATCACATTTCTTATCTTTCAAGGCGTCTAAAATGTCCTGTCTTAGTTGAGTTAAAATAACCTGTGTAAACAAATTACTCATGTATTGTATCACAGTAATTACAATATTACGGGGTAAAGTTGGGTCCCCATATAATCGTAAAATGAATTTTAATAAACTGTTGATTATTTCGGAGGGATTCATAATGGATGGTTGTGGAAATCGAATTTTATTTGTAAGTTTTCTTTGCAAAGATTCGAAAGATTTCAAATTGAAAAGACTTATTTTTAATTCTAATAGGATGAATAATCAAATATGTAATACCCTAAGAATATATTACATTCTTAGCCTTAAATCCACAGCCACTTTGCAAAGATTCGAAAGATTTCAAATTGAAAAGACTTATTTTTAATTCTAATAGGATGAATAATCAAATATGTAATGCCCTAAGAATATATTACATTATTATATATTCAATAAAAACTACTACTATATCAAATCTGGTATATTACGATTTCTACGTTGGAGTATTCCTTTTCTAATTAAAGTATCTTCAATTTTGGATACGGTATTTGTAATTGTTATGAAACTTTTTCGACTCTTAATGTTAAAGATTAACTTTTCTATTAAAATCCAGATGTGTTCTGTTTGTGGAGGAAAGTGATGCAGGGCTTTCAAACATACGTAGCAAACCTTAACTGCTAATACCGGATCTTCGTATGAATATGCGTGGCTGTTGACTACCACATATGAATTTACGAGACACTTATCGTCTAAAACAAAGATATTGTAGGGATAAATTTGGGCAGAGTTTCCCTCCAACCATTCCTCATGCTCTGCGATTTTCGCTCTCAGGTTTTCTGTATTCTACAAAATATAATTTTGGGATGAAATTTCAATTGTTAGAAAAAAATAATTATTAAAATATCAGAAGTTTTTTCAATATTATTATATATTCAATAAAAATTTAATCTAGATGGCTGGATAAATCAATGAATGAACAAGATTTTTCATTCGGGTACATAGAACCTTGAAAGTTGAGTGGTTAAAATAAATATAATTTTGATGGTACCTTGATAGTTTTGATGAAAATTTCTTGAACTGTCGTCCTGGACAAGAATTTTTTTTCTTTCACCCCAATATCAAAAGATTTTGGTACATTCAAATATAGTGGTAATAGCAGGAAAGCCAGCCAAGAATAATTTTCTATCAGAAGTAATAAAATCAATTACTGTTCTGCGAAATCACTATACTAACTGCAGATCGACTCATCGATCAGACGTACCTGGTTTAAAATATGAAATATAACTTTTTTCCCGTTTTTCGTCGAAAAACTCTTTCACGTATTGATTACGTGAGGATTTTATTATATCGATTATGGTTGGTGCAAGTGATGGCCATAAGCTATCGAATTTTACCGAAGATAAAAATTCCTCTACATCGTCTCTAAACTCTGTCGGGACATTGTCTATGATTTTGTTGATTATTATTTCATAATCCAGGGAAAACTAAAGAAATTGTAAAAAGATCTCAACATATAGGTACTCAAACAATTTTTCAATTTCAACCTCTACTTGTAATAAAAAAAAGTTTTACCAAAAATAGGGCATTAACTGCCGGATGACTGGTCAAACAGGGGAAGCTGCAGAAATACACTTTTAAAGAAATAGGTGTCTGTTTAGAGTGAGGGGGATCCAGGCTTCTTTTCCTTTCAGGAAAGGAAAATTTCCACGCTTCAATCACCTGCTCTGTAGTGTATTGCTGCTGGTCCTTATCTAAGATTGGCTTTAGCCGTTCTTCTGCGCTGATTTCTGAAACGAATTCCTGATCATAAGGCTTTGGGCTCTACAAAACTTTTAGAGTTAGAAAATTTTCGTACCTAAAACTGGTGTCCCATCTGTACTTGGTATATTGGATACTTTATTCAAAATGCCCGCTTCCACTAATGACTGTCTAGCTGTTTTATAATGGTTGTACAATAATCCACCAGTGGATATGGTTTCATTACTTCCTTTTACGGGTTTTTGGTACCAAATAACATTTGCACCTTCGAAAATCTCTGTTAAGCTTTGGTGAGCTCTTCGAAACGTTCTGCTTTTATTCTGAGGAAAAGGTAATGCTATGATATAGATTTGACAATATTGTAGAATATCAAGCTAACGTAGAAGGGTGAATATCATGGATCGGAAAAAACGAAATAGAACACAATCTGGGTTAAGATACTTTACGCCTATACCATGAAATTTGCCTTTCAACCGAAAGTCCTCTTTCATATTGAATTAGGGTTCCTTCTATTTTGGTTTTTCCGTTTCATGAAACTCATCCAGTTTGGACGATAGACAATTTTTTATAATCACGTAATACACAGCCACATAATTACACAAATATCATTCCTTACTTGAAACGGATGGGATCTTTGGATAATTCATGCATAATTACGTAACGCACCAAATGATGTACTTCGAGGACTTGAGTTAGTTGGAATTTCTTTACAATACATTGACCATATAATTCTTTCATCAGAAAAACATACAATTCATTATCAGTTAAATTGGAATCTAGAGTAGGAGAATATTGTAGTATTTTACGGGATATAATAAAGGTAATCTTGAATCTTGAATAAAATGATCTTTTCTGGGATATATGAATTGGAATTTTTTGGAATTCTTTTTTTTTCCATTTTCGCATTGAAATACTTTCGGGGGGGGGGGGGGGGGGGGGGTTAAAAAAAGATGCCTTTTAAAAGCGGAGCGCTTAATATTAAGATTTAGAGGTCGCTCATCGCGGATTTCTATTTTCCATTTAAATTGAAAAAAAATTGAAAAAAAAAAAGAATAGTCGATTTTTATTAGTATTAATATATTATTAGTATTAATATATTATTAGTATTAATATATTATTAGTATTAATATATTATTAGTATTAATAATATATATAGTATAATATATAGTATTTAATAGTATTAATATACCGTATAATACATGCACCCTCAAACAATTTTCAACTGACGTGATCAGAGCTTAATTTCCCATACGCCTGATTTACTTCGAGGACATTAATTATATAAAAAATTCACATATTCCCAGAAAATGTCATTCATTTGAAAATAATACAATATAAAATAGGACGAAAATTAAACCAACCGGTTGGTACAGCTTTATTTCCAGGATTGGTAGAATCAGTTTGGAGGTCAATATTGCTTGTAATACTTTTACCAACAGTCATACTCTCTTTTTCTTGACAACAATTATTTGGAGGAAGCATATTCCTATCAGTTGCATTATTAGGTGTTTCGTTTAAGGTGCTTTCCTAGGCAATTCCACCAGTCCTGAAAACATCGTGAAAAAATGTGATATTAAACGGAATATCTCTGCCTGGGCACTGAAATCAATGAAACAAAATACGTCGCGCAATTCTATGTGCGACTCCGAACATGTACAGCCCAAAAAATGTTCGTTTTGCGCGAAAATAGAGAAGATATCCATGAAAAACGGTTTTAGAAACGTTTTTCATGGATATCTTCTCTATTTTCGCGCAAAACGAACATTTTTTGGGCTGTACATGTTCGGAGTCGCACATAGAATTGCGCGACGTATTTTGTTTCATTGATTTCAGTGCCCAGGCAGAGATATTCCGTTTAATATTACATTTTTTCACGATGTTTTCAGGACTGGTGGAATTGCCTAGGAAAGCACCTTAAGCATGCTAACAATTTAGCTTCCGAATAAATTTTTTTAAACTCCACAAATAAAGAATTTTCTTCCCCAAAATATTCTAAGATCTCTATCTCTTCCATTTTATAGAAGTTTTCATCACTGACTTTTTTATCTTGAAGAGAAAATAAAAACTTAATAAAAAGATCAATCATAATAAAGTATTTATTACAAGGTCAAGTATATTGCGTCAAATTTCAAACTAAGACGTATAATTTTTCTTTCTTATGAAACAACTGTATATATGTACCTGACAAATACTGTTTAAAAGCCTTGTATTCAGGGTGTTGACTGAAAAATTCTTCCATCATTCTCAGATCCTCACATGAAAGCAGCACTTATTATCATTTATATTTCAAAATAATTTTCACTCACTTCACTTTGAATAATTGCTTTGAATTAACAAAATCAGTTTACTTATTTCTTAAGACTCGTAAGGTTGACAATTGATGCAGCAATCTATCGAGCAAGCTGACTTTCACGTGTCGTCCGAGTCGCCACAAAACAAGACGGCTTGCGCGACACGGTAGAGGGGTGAGTGAGAGAACATTTTCTGCCAGCTGACACACTAGCGCCGCCGGTCGCCTCGCGCGAACCCTACATTGTCGCGTCGAGCCGCAAAAGGTCTCCCAGTGTAAGCGTAATACAACGTGCTACGTGCTACGTTCGCAAAGGAAAGAAATCCGTAGTCACCTTGCTTTGAACACTGAGGGCGAATGCATCGCACCATGGCCGGAGAGCCAATCGCACAGCGCTAACTCATGCTAATAGCGGGGATACGATAGTGGGGGACTGAATCTCGGCAGTATGAGAATGATTCTCATACTGTGCAGAAGGGGCTGTTACGTGTTTCACAACCATTCTTCAAGAAATGTAGAATAGTTCGAATCCGTATGATTCGAATTGTTTACTGCATAAGCAGGTATGTTTCATGTCAAGTATGTTAGAAAGTGTTTTCCGTGGTAAAGTACATGGTATTTTGAGTGTTCGGCTTATGACTATGCAGAGTTGAAAAACGATTTATACATGACAGCGTAGAATTCGAATATTATACATAATAATTTTCGATGTTCTTATTTATCAATAATTGGTATTGTATCGGCAACGAATATCACGGCCGTATATTTTCCTGAAAAATGTCGCATTATAAATATTAAAAATGCATCAGCCATACTAATAATAAATACTCCTATATCGACAGAAAGTTGATTCGTTCATTACTATTAACAATGAACATGTTTATTGCACCAACGCTCATTGGCCGGAATAAGTTAATCGTACTATTCTACTTATGACAGCGTTTATCATAATATTCTCTCCGTGTAAATAATGAGATAGAGCATTGAAACTTTGAGGATCTTCTTTTTTCAACGTGAACTTAATATTTTTCAAGTTGGAGCGCAAACTTTTTTTTCAGCGGCCAGTCTAGTGTATATACCGGGAGGATCTGTGGATGCGGAACGCTAGTGATACCAACCCAAAAAGGGTGCTATTGGGCAGTAAGCTGCAGCAGCTTAGTAACAGTTTAGTAACTTACTAGATGTTTCTAGTAAAATCACTAGAAATCAGTAGAAATCTAGTCACTAGATTTCTAGTCTAGAAGAAATCTAGAGAAATCTAGTGACCAATAATCACTAGATTTCTAGTGATTTTTCTAGAAACATCTAGTAAGTGACTAAACTGCTACAGCAGTTCACTGCATGGCTTACTGCCCATGAAATAGCACCCTTTTTGGGTTGGTATCCCCAGAGTTCCGCATCCACAGAACCTCCCCGTATGTAACCCCGAACATCAGAATGCAAGTTCTTCATCTTATTAGATGATAGATAGATAGATAGATAGATAGTTTTTATGTATGCCCTGGACAATCCATGAGGCAAAATCAGAATCACATATAAGGTTAACAGGCAGAAGTAAAATTAACGTAATTGTAAGATACTCATGCTTAAGGCAGGAGAACGCGAATACATAGTAATCGAATAGCAGAATCAGCGCCGTCTTATGCATTAGGCACAGTAGGCACTGTGCCTAGGGCCTACGACATTTTTGAGGGCCTACAAAAATGTTTGAATCAACATATCGTACCGATGACATGATTATGCAGATTCCGAAAAGAATTCACTTGTAAGCTTACATATGAAACGAAGGGTGCTTTATACTTTGATTACAAAATACCATCAAAATTATAGGAAATCATGGGTAACACAAGAATGTCAACATCGTACTCATACGTTAGGCTGTCATTCGCAGGGTAATCTTCTCAGCACTCAATTCAACGAATAGAAGAATAATTCAGCATAAAGTATAGCAACAATATTTAATGAGGTACAGTCGACCCTCTCAATAAGGCCGGTTAACGCGGAAAAGGGAAGAGTTTTACTGCGAATCCTAGTTCCCCCACTCCGCACCGTCGTGCTCGCCGGTGATGTTTACATCGCAATTATTCTCAATAAGGCCAGCACCTCGAGCATATCTAAATACTGATTTTACATTTGAAAGTATATGTAAAAGGCCAGTGCGTCGAGCGGCCTTATTGAGAATTTTTGCGGATGAAATTCGAGTTCGCCTTATCTGCTTGAGAGTGGGGGAACTGCTCGACGTGTTAACCTAGGGAAGCAGCCTTATTGAGATGGGCCTTATTGGGAGGGTCGACTGCAATGAATATAGTGAGCAAAAAAAGAAATTGAAGTCTAAAAAGTGCAAGAATCCCATGTTGATCAAATGGGAAAAGTATCATCATTCAGGCAGGGGTTAATGGCACTCAAGAAAAAAAAAAAAAAAATTTCACACTTGTTTGTAGGCTATAAACTCATGATTTGGACCATACTCAAGTGAAACAAGTCAATTTGGGAAATAACGGACACCCTAGCTTACATATCCAAGAGTGCCTAGGGCCTACGAGGATCTTAAAACGGCCCTGAGCAGAATACATAATAAGCCAGAAGATATAATTAGTTGTGAATTGAGCGACTGACAAAAGAGCTGGACATACAAAAGCTGAATAAAAGAATGGTAACAGTCAGACAAACTAGACTAAGATGATATGTTCTTAAATAACCGCACTCTATGAACAATTTGAATCTTCTGGATCTCGAAGTCCAATAAGCCTCGTTCTACGGCACCTGGGGTTGGGGTTGGAGTACCCCCAGCTGTTTACTTTCGATACATTGCTAATTCTCGTGAAAATTCGCTGTTAGACCATTTGGATCAAATAAGAGACTTTCTTGCCAACGACTAGTAGCATATTATTTGAATCTCCGAAACCTGACTGAATGCTGATATTTCAAGTCATCTTGTATCTCTGGATAGTTATTACTTTGTGAGAAACGATAGAGCTGGAAACTGCGTGCAGGTGTGAACGTACACGTTTACGAGTCTCTTCAATTTGCTACCATTCGCCGTCGGTCCAGAGACATGCGTTTGGGCCTACGGTGGGCTTTGTTACGTCCGGCTCCATATTATTCAAAATGTTCATATTCTGAGTTACCACAGATAAAAACCGTGGGAAGAATTTAGACATATAATCCGAAAAAGAGGGAACATAATATTTCGATTTTCAAAACCCTCTCTGTCTAACAGTCACGGAGTCACGTCGAATCCCAGTTATAGAAACCTAACATACTAAGATAAGTTAGTAGTAGATGCAGTGCCGGGTTTTACTGACCAGCACTAAATAGTCGGTTCGATGTTACTGTTTAACGCATCAATCCATTTTCCCTAAGAATAAACAGGGTCAATCAATAGAATAAGGTTATATAGTTCAGGATAAGAACAAACCACTCAATAGAACGTATGGACGAATGTATGATAAAAATTGTCAAGGACCTGAGTGTGTGAAACTTTAGATGTTTTTGCGAACCGACTGTTTTGAGATTGGGACCGCGGAACGCTGTCTTTACTCATCTGTGGAGAGACGCAGGTCTCTGATAGGCTAAATACCACGGCGGAGTAACACCTATGGTATGCAACAGCGGCCTTGTGGCTGCATCTAAACTGAATAACGCGTCTTTCGTCTAAAAAGTTGCAAAGTGCACGGACGTGTCCCGAGGCTTAATAATTGAGCAATAGTTAGTGTTTGAAAATCTTTTTAAGTGACAACGCTGAAGGACTTAGTGAATCTCGTGTGACAGCCGTGAGGCGTCACGTGAGCGACACGGCAAGAGCCGCAGGCATGAGTGTGTGTGTGTGTGTGTATCAATATAGGTGCGTGGACGAGAGGTGGTCAGTCTGACGATTAGGCTAGTATCGTTTGTATCGATAGCGCTGAGCGTGAATGAATCGCCTCGCTCGTTACCTAAATAAACACCTATTTTAAATACCAAAGTATTGAGTGCATAATTATTTCCTCCTATTTCCTACGATTCTCCAGTGGCGACAAGGATGGGATTCCTAACTCAAGAATAGTATGTTGGGAGATCACCAGGACATTAAGTGTGCGGAAATTAACGAACTCGTGTATATAGTGGCAGAACGGGTTGGATTCAAAACCTACGGAAAAACGTGTTATTGAGTGTCTGTGACAAGGTTCAAGTAGAAATCAGTGCGGACGCGTCAGTTGACAGTATTCGAAAGATTTTTCGAAAATTCGTATAAGAGACAGGACCATTTCTTGAGATACTGACTTAAAACGAATTAGGTGTGTCGGACCTTCGAGTGAGTGCATCGAATAACATGGCAGCCATGTGAGGTGGTCAGATTGAACAGTTTAAAAAGGGTGAAAACTAGGAGGCGTTCGTACAACAACTCGAGCCATTCATAACGCTGAATGTGTTACGAGGATAATGATTCTGGGAGATGCGTTCTAAGGATCTGATTCTGTGAGTCGGGAAGAGTTATAGTTTCAAAATCAAGAGAGGCGATATATATATATATATATATGAGTTTATTCTACAACCGATCGAGTGATACTGAATTTGACATAAACACACTGATGGTTATAAGCTGCGCTCGAGTGTGTCCAAATAAGCGACAGCTCGGCTTAGGCACGAGCAAGGAGATGATGCTTTCGCGCTAACAGAATGACATGCCAGAAGGAAAAAAAGCCGCGCTGCTGTTGACTAGACTTTCGACAGCGGTCTTCGCCGAGTTGCCGGGAATCACCGGCTCGGCCGAGCCGTCGACGCTCACATACACGGTGCTGAAAGAGAAACTCTCGGCCCATTTCAGCCCGCAACCAAATAAGCACCTTCAACGATACACTTTTCGGGAACGTAAACAGAAATCCGATGAGTCTATACTGGCCCTGCAAACAATAGCGCAGAAATGCGAGTTCTCGGTGACAGAAATAAACACGCAAGTAAGGATCAGCTCATATCGGGTGTTCGAAACAAGCGAGTGAGATATGAACTACTAAAGGAGTCATCCTCGACGCTGGAAGACCTAATCAAACCAGCGGAAACAATGGAGTTGGCGGATGAAAAATCCGGGGGATTTCAGATGACATCAATTTCAAAGGAAGCCCAGGCGCCAACCGCGCATGAGAGTGCAGACATGCATGTCGTGAAATATACGCAGAATCGAGGCGCGGGGCGAAGAGATGCACAGCAATGACGCAGTGCACCATTCAGAAGTCGGGGGAACCAGCGGGGAAGCAACAGCGAGTCATCGAGACCACCGAGAACAAATTCGGGAACGGGTTGTTACTGCTGCGGCGGGAAAAATCACATACGATCCGAGTGTTATTTACGGGGTAAATATTGTAGCGAATGCGGCACTAAAGGCCATATTTATAAAATGTGTAATAAAACAAGAGAAAGACAACAGTCTGGCAGCGCTTAGAATTACGTGGACGGAGAAAGAGCTGAGGGAGAAACCGAGGATCAAGTATTTATATTATTATATAATAACGACCGTTTTGAAAGCGATTTTTTTCCAGTAAAAACCACAAATACTTTCGAAGTTTTCACCGGTGACTCAGTGAGCAGTCAAGTATTGGAGGTCATGGTGGAGCCTCAGTTTGAAATAATTACAGTAAATAAAGTACCACTGAAAATGGAAATAGATTCTGGCGCAGGACCGGCAGTAATCTCTAAGCAGTGTTTTAATAGTTTTTTTTCACACACACCGTTGATAACTTCGAAGGTAACACTGCGAACGTATAATAAGCTTCCTATACCATGTTTAGGATATATTGAGGTAATTGCAGAGAGAAACGGTCTTAGAAATAACTTAATATTACACGTAGTGAAAGAGGGAGGTCCACCCCTCCTAGGGCGTAACTGGTTGCAGGCTTTTAGGTTGTGGCCGCTCCGTTTCCAAAACAATATGCACACGGTGGTTACCAGTAATACAGATAGCTTAGAGTAAACGGCAAAGACAACTGAAGACGTAAAAACGGATGAATTAAAACGGGAATTCCCTAATCTTTTTAAAGCAGGCATAGGCACGTTTACAAAAGGCGAATTAAAATTAACACTTAAAAAAAAGGAGCTCGCCCCAAATTCCTGCAACCCAGAAAAATACCATGGTCATTACGGGAAAAGGTTGAGCACGAATTATCAAGATTACGAGCTTTGAAAATAATTTCTCCAGTAGAATACAGTGACTGGGGCACACCAGTGGTGCCCGTGCTAAAAAGAGACGGCTCGGTTCGACTCTGTGGTGATTTCAAAGTCACTCTAAATAAACATCTGGAAGTAGATCGTTATCCTTTGCCGAGGGTAAAAGAAGTTTTGGAAACAGTGAGAGGGGGGAAATTATTCACGAAGCTCGATCTATCCGAAGCTTACCAACAGTTGCCGTTATCAGAGGATTCAAAGAAACTCGTGGTAATAAGTACGCATCTCGGGTTGTTCCAGTACAATGACGACGTTCCAAACAATAGGCGTTCTTCTGTGACACAGCATATTCTATCAGCTCATATTAGAAATCACCCATACCGGATAGTGACACTTTTCGGACTTGATACATAAATAGTTATTACACGACAATATTTGTTATATTTCCAATTGATCATTCCAAGTTTTTCAAAAAAGTCGTAAGAAAATTACCATTGTTATGTCACGAAACATCCGTTTCAACCTAGGCCGGTATAGGGTTCGTATGTTAAAAATGTAAATTTTCACAATCAAATTCTCAAAATTTAGTGCCGCAAGGAGTATAGAAACTGTTTCTACGTATAAACCCAGATAACAAAACGTGCGGACTCATGGCACCCGCACGACGTGCAACGCGATGTGTCTGCACAAGTCCCGCATGATGATAGCACGACGTGAGAATTCAGAATGTGACCTCACGGTGGTCGCACTCGGTCAGCTCAATGTGCCGCATAGCGTGCGACCATCATGAATGCGCATAATCCTCTCATGGTGGCCGCACTCGAATAGCACAATGAGTAGCATAGTGTGCGGTCATCATGAGTGCGTCCTGATTAAGCGTTGTCGAGGATTTAAAATAAATCTATAACCCGCCACTGTATCGTTCTGAAGTAACTGAATTCCGAAAGGTATATTATATTAAATTTTGTGTATAATTCAACGAAATTGAAGGAGCGGCATTTGAAGTACACATATGGGGAAATCCACGGAACCTTTGATTTTTTTAAAAAGTGTAACTTCATTTTTTATTTTGAAGCACACTTCTCAAACCTTTTTTGGCATGTCTCTTGTAGACTATAAGTGAAGAATATACTCGCGTTCCTCATTTTTATCGATCCCTCAAGAAGTTACGGTGAAAAATCGAAAAATCGTTTTTTTTTTTACGAAAAAGATTCATTTATCTTAATTTCATCGTTATAACATGGTTTTTCATTCATCTCAATTTCATCGTTATAACTTATAACATTGTTTTTCGATTATTTATTGATTTTTTGATTGAAAAAAAAAAAATTTTAATTTGAAAGAAAAAAATTTTGATTTGTTTTTAATTTTTTTTTTTTTTTTTCACTTACAATACGAATACGCATTTGTATTGATGAAATCCGAAAAATTGCACATTTCAACGCTATTTTTAACATTTCACACGAATATCCGAATATTTATTGATCAAATAAAACTTCATAATATTAGAAGTACCGAAAGTTCAGTGTGAGGATTTTCGTAGTAGATTCCTACAATAAAGGTTTACGAATTACAGGACGTTTGAACGAGTAAGAAATAAAATTAGAGCTGTGCCAACGAAAAAACATGATTTTAAAAAATAGTTACTCGGGTACACGTTCAGATACTTCGACCTCTAGCTTCATCAGTTTTGATGGCACATTAATTTTGGAACCACACTTTTTTTTTGTTTCTTGTGAAGCTATCTGGACGTGAAATAAAAATTTCAACTTTCAGATTCCTCAAAAAGTTATAAACGAAAAGGTAAAAAAAATGTCGACGACCAAAAATGGAGTATCGCTACTTTGAGTGCGAATCATGGGGAATGGTCAAATGGCACACCCATATGACATCAATAACTTCAAAAGTCATAGATAGACGAAGATTTCCCCAAATTTTCAAATCGATTCATAAACCCCTCATAAAGTTAGAGGCAAAAAATGAAAAAAAGAATTCAGAGTATCGCTTGAAAATGTGCAATTTTTCAGCATTTTTATTTTTCAAAGTCTTCCAGAAATATGTGGATCACTTTTCAACCGTTGAATATCATCGAGTTGGCTAGTAATATAACTGAAATGAAGGCCCACGTACTTGATACCCACTTTAAATTCTCTTTTCATAGGTAGACAACCGAGTATCAACAAATTTAAAGGTTCCGTGGATTTCCCCATATACATAGTATATTCGGCAGTTTCCGAGCTGTATATCATCCTTTGTTTAGATGCAGGTTATTTGGGGATACAATAAAGTTATAGTGAAAATATTTAAAAAATTGATGCTGCAAATTATAACTCATCGAAATAATGCGGATATATTAAGGGGACGTATACACATTGAAAAATTTGAAAAACTCATTTTTGGCAATTGACTGAAATTAAAATAATTAGAACGGGAATCCTTTTCCATTCCAGAAAAAACGGCTAAGGAAATTTCGATTCCGTTTTTGATCAGGATTTACCCTGTGAAATCCCCGTCATACGAATTCTGTGACACCTTGTATATGGGCCTTTCCATGCCAACTGACCTGGTCGCTGATCCTCGACATTTTTGATTGGTCCAATTTTTTTTTATATGATAGTTGTCGATCAATTACAAACATTCACTAATTTTCAGATCTTTATCTCAATCCGCCTTCGAGTTATGAATTTTCGAAAAATCAACGAATCATTACATTCGTTCAACTTCAATGAATCGTAACTCTGGATAAAAAACCGATATGGTCATAAACAAAACGTCCTTCTCTTCGTCTTGGATTGTACTTAATCTCAAAAATAAGTAGAAGAATATGCAACGTTGGTTTAATCTTTTTCATACGTTTTGAAGTAAAAAAAAAAAAAAAAAAAATCATTTTTCGTCAATTTCGACCCCTTCGATTTTTTTTTTAAGTTCTCGTATTCTACAGCCGAAGCCCGAATTTTTAAGACCAAAACGAAGACGGACCTCCAATTCCTTCTATTTTATTTCGATTTCTGAAATTTATTTGTATGTCGATTTATTGACAAGAATTGAACGTGGTCGAATGCCACAAGATTCTTGAAAATAACAACAAATGAACGCTTCATTCGAATCATTTTTATAACACACTGTGTTCAATGTGTTTTGTATTTTCTGTCTATCTATGTAATTGGATAGTAGCACCATATCAAATAAGTGTCCAAATATTGAATACAGCGATTAAACTCAAGGCATTGAATAAATCGTTGAAATACACAAAATTTATAATGAAAATTAATATTGAAAAATTAATATTGAAAAATCAAAATAAAATAGAAGAAATTGGAGGTCCGTCTTCGTTTTGGTTTCAAAAATTCGGGCTTCGGCTGTAGAATACGAGACCTTTTTTTTTTTTTAAATCGAAGGGGTCGAAATTGACGAAAATTGATTTTTTTACTTGAAAGCGTATGAAATAGTACATTGTGTATCAAGGGCGGAAAGGACTATATTGCGAGTGTGCAATATGCGGCACGAGCCGAAGGCGAGTGTGCTGCATGCACACTCGTCAAAATAGCCTTGCGCCTGTGATGCACACGATATTTTTCTTAACACCTGCTCTGCATAAGTGCCTCTCTTGCGACCGAGTGAGCGGGCGCAAAACAGCACTTTGCGCCCGAGGGCGGACAAGGAGTCTCTTTCGCCCGCTTTAGCGGTCGGAAAAGACTTGTCCGCCCGAGGGCCGTAAAGTCCTGTGTTGCGCCCGCACAAGAGGGCGTAAAGGGGCACTTTGCGAGCAGGTGTGAAGAAAAAGATTAAATTAACGTTGCATATTCTTTTACCTATTTTTGAGTTAAAGTACAATCCAAGAGAAGAGAAAGACGTTTTATTTATGACGATATCGGTTTTTTTATCCAGAGTTACCATTATTTGAAGTTGAACAAATGTAATGATTCGTTGATTTTTCGAAAATTCATAACTCGAAGGCGGATTGAGATGAAGATCTGAAATTTGGTGAATATTTCTCATTGATCGACAACTGTCATATAAAAAAAAAAAAATTGGACAAATCAAAAATGTCGAGGGTCAGCGACCAGGTCAGTTGGCATGGAAAAGCCCATATGTATATATGGGAACTTCAGTTCGCCTAACATTTTGTTTTATAGTTATTATCACTGTAAATGGAATCTGTGATTTTAAAAAAAAAAAAAATTGTTAGCAGTCAGTCTCAGTTCCTTTTTTTTTTTTTTGTTCAATTAAAAAATGTGTATCTTCAGTTGAACAAATTCTCAGATAACCAAGTATGACTGTACAATAGACCGGTTCAAAAAAATCGACTAGTCTTTTTCTTTCAATTTTCGCATTGAAATATTTTCGGGGGGCTGGAAAAAGATGCCTGTTAAAAGCGGAGCTCTTAATATCAAGATTTAGAGGTCGCTCATCGCGGATTTCTATTTTCCATTTGAATAGCATAGGAAATTTTTTTTATATAATTTTGTAGCTCACAAACCAATGAACAAATCCAAATGACTCAAACATATTTTCATAGGAAATTGAACACTCTACAAAAAGCTTCTCTTATCATTTGTTGATAAATTGACTCCTTCCAAAGTTATTCAAGCTCAAATTTCAATTTATAGTTGAGTTAACTATTTTTTTTTGTGATTTTTTTTCCACAATGATAGATACATTTTTTAGAGTGTTCAATCCCCTATCAAAATATGTAAGAGTCATTTGGATTTGATCATTGGTTTGTGAGCTACGAAATTCTGAAGAAAAAAAAAAAAAAAATCCTATGCTATTTAAATGTAAAATAGAAATCCGCGATGAGCGACCTCTAAATCTTAATATTAAGAGCTCCGCTTTTAAGAGGCATCTTCCCCCCCCCCCCCCCCCCCCCACCCGAAAGTATTTCAATGCGACAATTGAAAAAAAAAGAATAGTCGATTTTTTTTGAACCCGTCTACTGTACAAGCAATTTATTCCACTTGCTCCGAACCTTTTTTGCCAAATACTGGCTGAGAATACTATCTATGCACATTAGGGTGTGTCAGATTGACTTTTTTTTTTTAATTTTCATGGTGCTACCTTTTAAGTCACTAGGTCTTATCAAGAAGAAGACATCCCGCATAGTAAAACTTTTTTCCGTCAAGTCTAAGTGGTTCCGAAACTTTTGTTTTGTTTTCCATTTATTTAACACACAAAAAAATCTATTTTCGGGTCAATCCACATAGTTTCGTAGTTATTCAATATTTTTCAAGTCTAGAGAAAGATTCTGAAAGCTGAATTTTTTATCTTTAAAATGGTTAGAATTAAACTTTATTCAAAAAATAATTTTCCATAATTTTCCAGGTGTGGTTAACTTAAATGGAAAACTAAAAAAAAGTTTCGGAACCACTTCGCCTCGACATAGGACATTTTCCAGCGGGGAATCTCTCTGTTTTGACGAGAACTATCCGTTCAGAAGGTAGCACAAAAAAATTTTTTTTTTGTGACACACCCTAATGCACATAAGATGAAATTTTAGCATAATAATTATCAAATATATGTACCAAGTAGGTCAATTTAGTTCAGTATCAATATTAAAGTTCCCTCAGCCGCACGATATATATATAAGCACCCTTAGTCTCCAAAATATGACAACCACGTCGTGGGTGAGTCCACTGTACATTCATTCATCACCAACAACCAAACAAACCTTCTGATACTGGGGTTTTTTGAAAATTTTCCCCTTCACACACACACATACTACTGACAAACAGCCTTAAGTCCACACATACTACCCCTTAAGCTGCATGTAATCAAAGGCTCACGGGCCGATAATTGTATCTAAACACTGCTGTACCTGTACTTATTTCAATTGTTCAATAAAGCACTATTCAAATTCAAATTCAAAACGTCGTGGGTGAGTGGACAGCGTGCCGGATTCACAGCAGGAGAGATTCTACAAACCAGGTTCGTGTCCCGGTCCGGAACAGAAGTTTTTTCGGAAATAAATTCGAAGGTGATAGTACTCAAAATCTTCCACGAGATGATTCCGTACATAACGACCCGTGCAAACTTTTTTTTTGGTTCTTTTTTTTTTGCTCGAAACTAAGCAGTAAGCAGTGTGTCGACACGCGCGTGTCACACGACGTGCGCCGCATATGCGGCGCATATGAGGACACATATGTCGCAACAGTGACAGCACGACGTGCAGTTAATCCGCACGTCGTGCACTCCCCATGCCAGCATCATGCGGACATTTTGTTATCTGGGAAGAACATTAATAAGTATACATATTTCAATTTAAAGGTCAAGGTCACAAAATTTTAATATTTAAATTTTCAAGATGATCGTAAGAAAAGTGATTTTCCTTGGGAACGTCTTTAAGGGGGTACGATCATTACGACGAATCCAACTTTCGGAATTGAAATTTGTATATAATGATGATATATGATCTTGTGTTAGTACGTTGGTGTCCGCAAGGCAAAGTCGTATACTGTTATACCTGTGTGACGGATGTGTCACTAGCAAGCTGAGATTAAAGTATACATCGGCCTATTTGTGATGCGTTTATTTTTAATTATTAACTAATCAATCGAAGGTATATAATGTTGACGGATACTTCCTGCGCCTATTGCCAAAATTTGAGCTACATTGACCGTTTACTTTTTTCGCAATAAAATTGCAAAGTCCAGCACTTTGAGTTAATAAAGCACGTCGTCTCATGGAGACGGTCGACCGGAAGTGCGGTTTCATGTTTTCTCTGCTCACGTGTCCAACTAAGCCCGTTGGAAAACTGATATTCGATAGATTAGACATAATACATGTTGTAAAAAATCAAAAAATCAAATCTCACCGTGTAGTTCGAGCACTACATTACGAAGAAGTTTGGATTTCCGGGTAAAAATGGTCGGAACGACGAAGCAGGACCCATAGAATTGGCAACGTCGCGAGTGACAACTGATGCGTTTTGCGAATATAACCTAGCTTTGCTTTGAAATTGAATTTATCACGTATCAATAACATGTATAATCATCATTTTTACACATCGTATTAATTCCACTGAGGTAATTCAGGGCTATTTACAAAGTTTCGACAGATTTTCTCAATCGTTTGTATAGTCCGTTGTTATGGTAGTGATGTTATTATTATTATGATCGAGACTACTACCGAGTCGTTGACGATCTAATTTTTCAGTTTTTATCAGTTAATGTGCGATAAATTAATCATTCACCACAAATTCTGTACCTTATAATCGAAAATACGAATATTGAACATAAGTGAGCATAAATCAGAACAGCTGTGGCTAAAATAAATTTAGACTCTTTTTTGACCCCGAGGAACTGATCGTACCCCCTTAAGCAGATGGTAATTTTCAGTTAATTTTAACTGGACTTCTTCATCTTATTTCTTGAAATCAACAACAATGATGTTGAATTTGAATATGTCAGCCCTGCAGCCTTATTCTGGAAAAGTTTTCACGTGATACGAATGTTATGGTGATAAGCCGGTAGAGGGTGAAACGTGCGATAAGTTATGATTCAGGCGAAAAGGAATAAAATGTATTACCCTTTTGAACAACTTGATCTTTAGCTTCCTAACCAAAATAACATCCGAATCCACTGAATATAGATCAATGTCGCAACCACTGTTTCGTTATCTTATGAGCGCGCTTGTTTAATATAGGTAATAAAATCTTGATTGTGATATAATTCTATACGATAAAAAAATGTAATGTAGACAGGATTCTTGGATATGAAGGTCGTAGTAACGTTAATAAAATTTATTCGTCAACGTTTCGGCCCTGGTTGTGGGCCCTCCTCAGGACAAAACATTTATTCATCTACAAACAAATTACATGTAACAGTTTGTTTTTTTTTTTTTTTTTTTTTTTTTGCACACAGATACAAATTTGAAAAACACAAGAAACGTTCGAACTGACTTTACCTAAAAAATATAATTTGGGATATAAAATAGTGCCAAAAATCATCAACAATGAGCAAAAGACGTTAATCCAGACTCATGCTTCCGGAACTTCCACCTATCCATCACTACTGTTAATCTATAAAATTTATAAGTTGAATTAAAAAAGAAAAGAAAGGCTGACTTTGACAGAAGTTCGACAAGACTGTTATAAGAGCATGAGTCTGGATTAACGTCTTTTGCTCATTGTTGATGATTTCTGGTACTATTTTATATCCCAAATTATATTTTTTAGGTAAAGTCAGTTCGAACGTTTCTTGTGTTTTTCAAATTTGTTTCTGTGTGCGAAAAAAAAAAAAAAACCTTTACATGTAATTTGTTTGTAGATGAATAAATGTTTTGTCCTGAGGAGGGCCCACAACCAGGGCCGAAACGTTGACGAATAAATTTTATTAACGTTACTACGACCTTGATATCCAAAAATCCTGTCTACACATTCAATTGAGGTCAAGAATCAGTCCCCAAAAAAATGTAATGTATGGGGTGACTTAAATTATTTAATGGGGTTGACCACAAATTTTTTATTATTGTTCTAAACTATTAATTAGTTAACCGTGTCGAAATTCAACAATGGTCAAACGGACTTTTTGATCAAGGTTTTTTATTAAAATATTCAACCTGTATAAATATGTGTTTATTTGTGTAGATCGAATCTATTAGATATATAATTGGTATTTGAAAATAAAAAAATCTCACGAGGTTTCTTTTTAGTGGGCAACCCCATTGTTTACTCCGTTTACCGAGAGAACGACATGCTTTCCACGAGTGCGATAGCGATAGCGCCAAGGCCATCGAGGTGGAGTGAGAGCGAGGGTGGAGGTCGTTTTCTTGGTGAACGGAGTATAGTTTGGAATTGGTGAGTAATTAAAAACTTCAACTTCATATTTTTTAATTGGCCATATTGATTAGATATAATTTGTATTTTATTATTATTACACATAAACTTATATATTAGTGGTTAAATGACTTTCATCAAATCACTGAGTTACAGAAATGAGTATTAAAAAAAAAGTATAATTAAAGTATAATTCGGTGCTATTTTGGATTTTCAGGACTTAGCCTTACGTAGTTGAAGGCTGGCAAAGGAAAAGTGGTTGTCGCAGAGTACAGGTCGCAGCATTCGTCAAAACCTCTTAAAATTCGTAGAGAATTTTCTACAATTATGTAATTTCAGACCAGACGTCTAAGCTTTTGTTTCGGTTTTGTTTTTTTTTATGAAGACAAGTGTGTTAACTGTTCGCAATGATCGAAGTTTAATCTCATTTTTCAATATCGTTGGTTTGGTCCGTAATTAGGTACATCATTGTAGAATACTCCCTGCAAATTTCAAAAAGCTTTCAATTAACGATGGGACCTGTATCCTGTGACAATCATTTTTCTTTTGACAACCTTTAACAATGTAAGAGGAAGTCCTGAAAATCCAAAAAGCATTGAATTATACTTCGAAATATTGGTAATCTGCTGTAGAAACATGAAGTCAACAAATCATTTCTGTAAGGCATACCAGCAATTTGTAAAGAAAGAATTATTTTCAAGGATTGTGTCTCCCTTCCATAACATAGATGAATAGGAAGATTACTCACGGTATTATTGTAAATTCGTCTAGACTTTTTACCTATGCTACTTACCAGCCGAGAAAACCAATTAAAACCAATAGGTCTTTCATAAAGAGTGTGAGAGAGATAGGTAAAATTATTGCTCTCTCTTTGACCCTCTCAATCGCCCCATCGCTTACTCTTTCTCGCACTCTTACACGGAAAGACAAACTGCGCTCCCAGCGTACCAACCTATCGTGTAATAGCAGTACCACTCATGCGGTCGGTGTACTGTCTCCCGCTGAACGCGCGGTGGCGCAAGTGAGGGACGCTCGAGTGCCAACGGACCTGGGACGCCAGGCCTCCCAATCGAGAGAGACGATTGCGATTCCGTCGTGGCGTGCCCATGCGCCTTTTCGTGTTGCGAGTTAGGGATAAGTATCAAGATTTTCTCTGTAAATTTTACTCTTCATAAATGAATTATGTATTTTTGCAGTAAAGTAAATTACTACTAGATAACACATTTATCCTATGATCTCCGATTACTGTTATTTAAAAAAAAAAAATTATAATTAGAAAAATATTAAGATATTTAGTATCGTTAATCGTAACTTCTTTTTCTATCCTTTGTTTTGGTTATCGGTGCGTTTCAGCACCATGCATGTGCCACTTAATCGTAACTTGGGAATCGTCTTTCAAATTTTGATGGTAGTCTGGAAAACATTTCTTTTTTGAGTGTGGAAAATATTTCTCTTTAATATCACGTTTGTGAAAAAAAAAACAAGAAAATTTTATAATTCCAAATTTTCAATTCTTGATATTTTTTTAGCTTTATGTAGAAAAAAATATGTGTTTGAATGAACTTTGTTTCAAATATCAGAAATAAAAATATCTCCAGAATTTTTTATTGATAACGTATCACGTTTGTCGTTTATTATTCCTGTATTGAATTACAAAAATGAACAATTTCATGATCTACCAATCACATCTTAATAAGCAGATTGATATGTATGAAAAAAAATTTCCATGATATAGATCGATCGTCCAAATTCGGAAGGAGAAAGTAATTCAATATACGATGGTTTTGGACGGCGTGCGGCGAGCTCTCAAACTCACAGCGACTGGGAGCTCGGCCGTCCCAGTCGAGTGAGACCATGAGAGTCCACGCAAGCTGGTAGCGTCACCCGCCAACCAGCGGGAAGTGTATTCATCCTTGTACTATGAGCGGCTGACGCTCTCAGTCTCGAGAGGTTAGGAGCGCAGTTTGTCTTTCCGTGTAGAAAGACCTATTCTTTCCATCCCATTGCAGTGGATGTTATTGGTTTGCACGCTGGTAGGTGACGTAGGCAATCAAGGAGTTTCGGTACACCAAAATGACTAGTTTTTTATAAATTCATTACGGCATAGTCGTCACATTAAATATTCATCAAATTATTGAATTCATAAACTGATGGTTTCCTGGAAATTTCCAGAAAAAAATAATACCGAAATTATAAACAAACGGCTAGATATCGATTTTTGATTTTCAAGTGCTTTAAAAAGTTGAAAATGGTTAAAAATCTAGTAGATTGGTTCGATTACAGTCTACGATGGCTCATTTTATCCGGAAAACTATTTCCCACAAATTCACTGTGACAGATTATTTTTCCTGTTAATCGGCAATTCAATGTGGTTATTTGTTGCTTAAAAGCGATGTGCGTAAAATCTTGTGAATTTGAATATACACCATCCCCAACATGAGGAAAAATATGTGTCATAGTCGGATTGAAGAGAATAGTTGCCTGAAGAAAATAAGCCATCGTAGACTGTAATCGAACCAATCTACTAGATTTTTAACCATTTTCAACTTTTTAAAGCACTTGAAAATAAAAAATCGATATCTAGCCGTTTGTTTATAATTTCGGTATTATTTTTTTCTGGAAATTTCCAGGAAATCATCAGTTTATGAATTCAATAATTTGATGAATATTTAATGTGACGACTATGCCGTAATGAATTTATAAAAAACTAGTCATTTTGGTGTACCGAAACTCCTCAAAAATAAAATAATGATGTCAAACTGAAAGTGTCCGGTAGTGAATGCTGTCCATACTTTTTAGAGATGCCCATAAGTCTGCAAAACAATTAACAAATGCACAAAAATTTTGATATTTGCACATGTCATATAAGTGCTACAAATACATAATAATTAAGGGGGGGGTAAGGTATTTAAACTTTTTTTTCTGCATTTTTTTCATATTTTTTTATATGAATGTATAACGTCTCAAGAATATTGTGTCAAAATTTTAAATCGATCGGAGCAAAATTAACGGAGTTATGAGCGGGAATACCTAAAGCGCTTTTTTTGCTCTATTATAACCCCTACATTCATTTCTTCGTGGAAGGGTCTTCATAGGTATGTAAAGGGACCTTGTATATGTTCGAGACATAGTATAGAGCTCTATACTTCATGGACCTGGCATAGACGACTCTGTGTAAGTATAAAAGAAATTATCGAGTTCCATTTTGGATTGTTCAGTGTGCAAAGCTGAGCGTTTTTCTAAAACTTGTCATATTCGAAGTCCGTGTTCACCATAACTCAAAATCTACTGGACCAATCGTTTTGAAATTTTGCACAGTACTTCTTCACATAATTCACCAGGTATTGTCGAGAGCTTTTTTTTTTTTTTTTAATAATTTTTAATTTTACAACAGAAAATTGGCCGATTTTTTCAGCGAAAATCGGTTTTTTGGCTTTCAAGTGCTACGAAAAATTGAAAAATCGAAAAAAAAAAAAAATCCTCTCGTGATTACCTCGAGAAACACCTCCTTTGAAAAATGCATTTTGATTTTTTTGTTTCGGATGATTCTGTTGCGAGTTATGCTGAACACCGCAAAACCATTTTTTTTCGAGGCGCCTCCGGAGATTCACTGTCACTCGCTCAATTTTCAATATTTTGCAATGAAAATTTAGGGAAATATTGTTCAAATGTTGCATTATTATATGGAAATTGACCGAATAAACTAACACTATCTGTATCGCCAAAAAAAAATCTTCAAGACATGTCTTTTTTTCACCGAATTAACCTTACCCCCCCCTTAAAAGACCTGAAGCAAATCTTCATCCAAGTATTCTTCCTCTCCACCTCCGTCATTTTCGTATGATTCCTCTGCGTCCATTTCGCTTTCGTAATGTCCTTTGTACTCCTCTTCCTTTGTCGAAATGTCATCTGTCTCTTCTTCAAATTTTGGAATATCATCCTGATTTTTGGGCGCGACAACATTTAACTCCCTTGCAATTGATTTAAATCCACGTTCGAGTATTTCGTTTTGTGCCGAAATAACGTCGATCAATTGCCCAAAACGTTGATTGGTCTGTTCAAAATGATTTGTCATGAACGTAATCATGTTATCAGAGCGTATACCTGTACAAAAAATTACAATAAATGTTTGATTAATTTATATGTGAGTTATGGTCTTTGAGGCTTTCGCGGTGAGATTCTGAATAAGACTTGGCTTCCGCGATGGAGCCGCGTTGTTTAACGGTTAGGTGCCGACGTTTCGTAAACATTGCAGTTTACTTCAGCAGGGCGAGGAACAACCTGATACTGGCTGCTCCCTAACAGGGTGTCCCTATTTATGCCAGTTGCGGAGCCGTCCATGTGTGACGTTCCGCTCGGGTGGAGTTGACCAATCACATGTTTTTAAATGGGTGGCCAAACATTAAAAAAAAAAAAAAAAAAACCGGGAGGATGGCGTTCCAAATTGGATGGGTTTGAAGTCCGTTGTCTCTGTTGATGTTGTTGGGATGTTTACGGATTTCAAGGGCTTTTCTGTATTTTCGAGGGAAATACTGTTTTGAGTTAGCCAAGGAGGTGGTTTGGTCAAATAAGATTTGGTGGCCCGTTTTCGTTTGGTGTTCCGCCAGAGCTGAGATAGTAAAGTGCTTCAGTTTGACGCATCTCTGGTGTTCTTTAAGGCGAGTGCTGATCTTCCTCCCGGTTTCTCCGATGTAAACTTTTCTACAGGAACAAGGGATCCTGTGAACCCCTGAAGAGCTGAGCGGGGGGAGTTTATCTTTTGGGGAGTTGAGGAATTGCCCGATTTTCTGTGGTGGTTTGAAAATCGGTTTGATGTTGTTTCTCCTTAGGATTCTCCCTATGGAGTCCGTTACTCCTTGAATGTAGGGGAGGAAGGCAGTTCTTCTCGTTACTTCTGTTGGTAAGTTTGAAATATCTGTTGATGGGTTGGTCTTGTTCTGGAGGTTTTGGATGGTTTGTTGGATTTGTGTGGACGAGTAACCATTGGATTGGAGGGTTTTCTTCAGGTGGGCTAGTTCGACGTTGAGGTTTTCTGAATCGGAGACTGTCAGTGCTCGGTGGACGAGTGAGCTGATCACTGATCCTTTTTGTGATGGGTGGTGTGAAGCTGCGTGGAGATACCTGTTAGTGTGTGTGGGTTTGCGGTATACGCGATGTCCCAGTTGACCATCTTGTTTTTTCGTGACTAGTACGTCCAGGAAGGAAAGTTGGTTGTTATTTTCTGTTTCCATCGTGGAGCGTATGTTAGGGTGTCGGGAGTTAAGAATGGTTTGGAGGTGTTCCTTATCATGTCGCCAAATGACAAAAGTGTCATCAGCATATCGGAGCCACAGTTCAGGTTTTAGTCGGGCTTCTCCGAGGGTGTGGTTCTCGAAGTGCTCTATGAATATGTCCGCTATGATGGGAGAAATTGGAGATCCCATAGCAGCGCCTGAGGTTTGTTCGTAGAATGCTCCTTGGTAAAGAAAGTAGGTGGAGGTGAGGCAGTGTTCGATGAGGGGGAACAGTGTTTGGGGTATCTTTTTGGATCTTTTTATGATTTCCAAGGTGTCTGGGATAGGGACTTTCGTAAATAGCGATTCTACATCAAAGCTGACTAGAATGTCGTCCGGATGTAGTCGAATCTGTTGGATTTTCTCGACAAAGTCTTTCGAGTTGAGGATGCGTGAGCCGGAGTTGGATAGGAGTGTTTGGAGTCGGGACGCCAGATACCGTGAAAGTTTGTATGTAGGCGAGCTAATGGCACTGACTATTGGTCTCAAGGGTACGTTGGTTTTGTGGATTTTGGGTAGGCCGTACAGTCTAGGGGGGGCAGAATTCTTTGGGAGTCAAAGCTTTTTTGGTTGGTTCCGGCAGATTGCTTTCCTTGATAAGGAGAGTGGTGCGTTTTTCTATTTTCTGTCTGGGTCTCTGAATGTCTGGGTTGCCGTTGAGTTCTCTCAGTGCTAGGCGTTCTTGTCTAGTGAGGTTTGGCTTGGGTGCTTTGGCGTTGCGTAGAATGTTGGTTGTTAGTCTTCGAATGTTGTTTGCTGCTTCCGTTGGTAGTCCGAAGATGGAGTTTTCGATTTGGAAGATGATTTCGTCTTTTGGGATTCTAGAAGGGGCAATAGCAAAGGTCGGGCCTTTGGCTAGGGCAGAAGTTGCTTTTTGGGAAAGGATCGTGTCACTGAGGTTCTTGACAGTATCTTTAAGGTGAAGTGAAACGTTTGTCAGAACCTCAAAAACGGGAATCGTGAATTCTCCGAAACTACTGAATCAATCGCGATGAACCTTGGAGGGATTACACATAATTGTGGCAGAAAGTGGCTGATTATTTCACTTTTCCAAAATTTGACAAAAATTTTTACAGATTGACGTACCGACCACATAAATCGCGAGATTATTCACTGTTGACGTAGATAATCGCATTTTCCCGATGATTAGCCACTCCGCGATTAAAAACCACACACTTTGAGCCTAATCCCATGTCATTTGATAGAGAAATGACTGAGAATTGACGATTCTGCGTTGCTCATAACTAAAAAACCGATATTCAGTTGAGATCACAACCCTTATCGACATTTAGTCGAGATCACAGCCTGTAACGAAATTGCAGCCAGTATATTTGCAAATAATCTAGCGGTGGACAGAGGTACCAAACGTTCGGTAGTTCTGTTTTACCGCGGTGCAAGGCACCCGGCCGTGGCCTTGAAACGTTTCACTTCACCTTAAGCGGTGTCGGGGTTTTTGGCTGTGGCGAGAGTTTTTGGTATTTGTCTATTTGTCGTTGGGTACACTGCAAGTGGATCCTTTCAGCTTGTTCAGCTGAATCGCGGTCCACTGTTTGCCAGATGTCGGGTCGTAGAGTGGCGGCGAGGAAGAGGTGAAGACGCAGTGTCCGTTCTGCAGTCTGGTGTAGTTGGAGTTTGGTGTGTGTGGTCAACTCCACCCGAGCGAAACGTCACACATGGACGGCTCCGCAACTGGCATAAATAGGGACACCCTGTTGGGGAGCAACCAGTATCAGGTTGTTCCTCGCCCTGATGAAGTAAACTGCAATGTTTACGAAACGTCGGCACCTAACCGTTAAACAACGCGGCTCCATCCCGGAAGCTAAGTCTTATATTAGTTATATATGCTGAAAATGAATGTTCTCACTGGTTGTTGGAACCGTTGGCCGTTTGAGTGGACCTATAAAATATTCAATTCGATACATAAGTTGCGAGTTCAGCTCATAACATACACGAATAAAGCATTAAAAAAAATAAAACAGTTAAAAATTAAAAATTAAAAATTACGACAGTAAAGTTTTTGTTTCTGGCCAGAATTATATCTGGCCAGACATAACTATATCTGTGCTGAAAACTCAACCAGATATGATTAGATCTAGTTATATCAGGCCAGATCTGATCAGATATAACTACATCTGGGCTGAAAACTTAAGCAGATATGATTAGATCTAGTTATATCTGGGCAGATATAACTATATTAGAGCTGAAAACTTATTAAAAAAAAAAATATTCATAAGTCTATGTTTAAAAGTTTCATGTTAATCGTAAGGTAAAGAATAAAGAACAAATCTTATTGTCAATAATTATCTTTCTCATTTCAGAATAGTATTTGGATTTTATACATGTACATTCACAATTTATCCAGCATATGATGGTAACAAGAATCACAACAATTTGAAGATCTGACTATATATCTTGTCAGATTCGTCAACATTGATTAGATTTTTTGATTCAGTTTATCTGGTGATATCTGATCAGATCTGGCCAGATCTGATCAGATGTGATCTGTTTTTTCTTTGTGTTATATCTGGTAAGATCTGATTATATCTGGCATATCTTGTCAGATAGAGACAATTTGAAGATCTGGCCAGATCTGATCAGATGCGATCTGTTTTTTCGTTGTGTTATATCTGGTAAGATCTGATTATATCTGGCCATATCTTGTCAGATAGAGACAATTTAAAGATCTGGCCAGATCTAATCGGATCTGGCCAGATCTGATCAGATGCGATCTGTTTTTTCGTTGTGTTATATCTGGTAAGATCTGATTATATCTGGCCATATCTTGTCAGATAGAGACAATTTAAAGATCTGGCCAGATCTAATCGGATCTGGCCAGATCTGATCAGATGTGATCTGTTTTTTCGTTGTGTTATATCTGATAAGATTTGATTATATCTGACCAGATCTCGTCAGATACAGGCAATTTAAAGATCTGGCCAGATCTTATTATATATGGCCAGATCTAATTCGTTTTTCCCGGGTATTGTATTTTATACTTCCATTCCATTTCATATATGTTATAAAATCAACGCCGAACAGTAGGCTATGATGTCACACATATAGAGACGGGAAAACGGAAGTGCGTGGGTGTAGCTGGCCCCCTAGCCAACCGAAATATTCGGCGACCGTATTGCTTTGAATTTGAGTGAATAATTAGAGATATTCACGAGATGCCGAACAGTAGGTTATAATAATCTTTTAAGCAATTTTTTTTACAAAAGCATAGGGTAATAGTGGCTTCCATAACCATCCTACACGTTCGGCAATGCCGTCCGCCCGAACTTTTTTTTCAAAAACAGTAATTTGTGACATATGCCGAACGGTAACTAATGATGCCAAAACCTAAGTTTTCTAAACAATTTGATCGCGCGTGAGGAACATATTGTAACCACGGAATTTGTTTGGAGATGATATTTTCGTGCTGTGGGACACAGATTTATGGAACTTAAGGCGAGGTTTCAGTCGCTCCGTAACTTCGAAACGGCAACGCGTAAGCTAATACCTATACAGCGTGATTCCCAAGTTGCGGAAAAGATTTCACATGCAGATTCCTTGTCGAAATCCAATAATAAAGTTCCTTATCAAAAACTTCGAGGGAGCGGTCGTTCCTGAGTTATGGAAGGTTTAGTCCACCCAATAAGACGGCCGTAAAGTGACGTGCTCAGTCTCGTAGCAATTCTGTAAAAGTGATAGTGCCCGCGTCGTATGAACTTTGCCTGAAATTTCGGTTTCTTATTCCGTAATTTTTAGTATTTACGTCGTCCGGTCGGTCATTCTCGTGCCCTACGTCGTTCGCCCCGTAGTTGACGTTGTCCAGGTGGTCAAACTGGTGACTTACATTCCCCAGGTCTTTTGCTTCGTAGCGTTCGTTATCCAGGTTGTCAGGCTAGTGATTTCCGTACTCCAGGACTTTTGCCCCGTGGTTGACCTTGTCCAGGTGTTCAAACTTGTGACTTACGTTACTCAGGTCGTCCGCTTCGTAGTTGTCCCTATCGTTGTCATCGGGTTGTTGATTTCCGTCCTCCAGAACTTTCGCCACGTAGTTTACGTTGTCCAGGTGGTCAAACTGGTGATTTACATTCCCTAGGTCTTTTGCTTCGTTACTCAGGTCATCCGCTTGGTAGTTTTCACTCCCATTGTCATCGGGTTGTTGATTTCCGTCCTCCAGGACTTTCGCCACGTAGTTTACGTTGTCCAGGTGGTCAAACTGATGACTGACGTTACTCAGGTCATCCGCTTCATAGTTTTCGCTATCGTTGTCATCGGGTTGTTGATTTCCGTTCTCCAGGTCTTTCGCCACGTAGTTTACGTTGTCCAGGTAGTCAAACTAGTGATTCACATTCCCTAGGTCTTTTGCTTCGTTACTCAGGTCGTCCGCTTCGTAGTTTTCACTCCCGTTGTCCTCGGGTTGTTGATTTCCGTCCTCCAGGACTTTCGCCACGTAGTTTACGTTGTCCAGATAGTCAAACTGATGACTGACATTACTCAGGTCATCCGCTTTATAGTTTTTGCTATCGTTGTCATCGGGTTATTGATTTCCGTCCTCCAGGACTTTCGCCACGTAGTTTACGTCTTCCAGGTGGTCAAACTGATGACTGACGTTACTCAGGTCGTCCGCTTCGTAGTTTTCACTCCCGTTGTCCTCGGGTTGTTGATTTCCGTCCTCCAGGACTTTCGCCACGTAGTTTACGTTGTCCAGATAGTCAAACTGATGACTGACATTACTCAGGTCATCCGCTTCATAGTTTTTGCTATCGTTGTCATCGGGTTGTTGATTTCCGTCCTCCAGGACTCAACAACAACAACAACAACAACAACAACAACAACAACAACAACAACAACAACAACAACAACAACAACAACAACAACAACAACAACAACAATCAACAATCAACAACCCGATGACAACGAAAGCGAAAACTATGAAGCAAAAGACCTAGGGAATGTAAATCACTAGATTGACTACCTAGACAACGTAAACTACGTGGCGAAAGACCCGGAGAACGGAAATCTACAACCCGATGACAATGATAGTGAAAACTACGAAGCGGACGACCTGAATAACGTCAGTCATCAGTTTGACCATCTGGACAACGTCAACTACGTGGCGAAAGTTCTGGAGGACGGAAATCAACAACCCAATGACAACGATAGCGGAAACTATGAAGCGGATGACCTGAGTGACGTCAGTCATCAGTTTGACTACCTGGACAGCGTAAACTACGGGGCGAAAGTCCTGGAGGACGGAAATCAACAACCCGAAGACAACGAGAGTGAAAACTACGAAGCGGACGACCTGAGTAACGAAGCAAAAGACCTAGGGAATGTGAATCACCAGTTTGACTACCTGGACAACGTAAACTACGTGGCGAAAGACCTGGCGAACGGAAATCAACAACTCGATGGCAACGATAGCGAAAATTATGAAGCGGACGACCTGAGTAATGTCAGTCAGCAAATTGAATACCTGGACAACGTAAACTACGTGGCGAAAGACCTGGAGAACGGAAATCAACAACCCGATGACAACGATAGCGAAAACTATGAAGCAGATGACCTGAGTAACGTCAGTCATCAGTTTGACCACCTGGACAACGTAAACTACGTGGCGAAAGACCTGGCGGACGGAAATCAACAACCCGATGGCAACGATAGCGAAAATTATGAAGCGGACGACCTGAGTAATGTCAGTCACCAAATTGACTACCTGGACAACGTAAACTACGTGGCGAAAGACCTGGAGAACGGAAATCAACAACCCGATGACAACGATAGCGAAAACTATGAAGCGGATGACCTGAGTAACGTCAGTCATCAGTTTGACCACCTGGACAACGTAAACTACGTGGCGAAAGTCCTGGAGGACGGAAATCAACAACCCGATGACAACGATAGTGAAAACTACGAAGCGGACGACCTGAGTAACGTAAGTCACAAGTTTGACCACCTGGACAAGGTGAACCACGGGGCAAAAGTCCTGGAGTACGGAAATCACTAGCCTGACAACCTGGATAACGAACGCTACGAAGCAAAAGACCTGGGGAATGTAAGTCACCAGTTTGACCACCTGGACAACGTCAACTACGGGGCGAACGACGTAGGGCACGAGAATGACCGACCGGACGACGTAAATACTAAAAATTACGGAATAAGAAACCGAAATTTCAGGCAAAGTTCATACGACGCGGGCACTATCACTTTTACAGAATTGCTACGAGACTGAGCACGTCACTTTACGGCCGTCTTATTGGGTGGACTAAATCTTCCATAACTCAGGAACGACCGCTCCCTCGAAGTTTTTGATAAGGAACTTTATTCTTAGATTTCGACAAGGAATCTGCATGTGAAATCTTTTCCGCGACTTGGGAATCACGCTGTATACAGGGTGACCCAAGACCCCCGGACCGGAAGGAATGGGTGAATTCCTCGTTGGATTTTGAGACGAAATTTCCTTTTCGAAAACTTCGTCCGATCAACGGTGTCCAAGTTATTAAAGATAAAGAGTAGCCAATCAGCGCCTCGCTTTAGGTCCGTGCCAGTGCCGGGTCAATAGTGAACGGCGGGCAGGGCCCGTGGTTTATAATAATAATAATAATAATACGCGTCGATCGTAAAGTGAAGAAGAAAGTAGCCAAATGTAAAATAAACCACGGGCCCTGCCCACCGTTCACTATTGACCCGGCACTGGCACGGACCTAAAGCCAGGCGCTAATTGGCTACTCTTTATCTTTAATAACTTGGACACCGTTAATCGGACGAAGTTTTCGAAAAGGAAATTTCGTCTCAAAATCCAACGAGGAATTCACCCATTCCTTCCGGTCCGGGGGTCTTGGGTCACCCTGTATAGTATAAGTCATGTGTCCACCGCCGCCGCGAATGCCTTGCGAAAGTTCCGCTGCACGTGAAAACAAAAGTTCTAAATGCAGAATTTTAACGACAATGTGATTCTCCGATAAATTCTCTAGAGCGGTAAACTGGATTTAGACACGAATACCATCTGGAAAAGTAATGCAAGCACTTTCTGTTTCGAAACAGCTGGTCGTGGGTTCTGATCTGAACTACAAAAACTAATTTTTTTTTCACAAATTCGCGATATTCTGGTCATCCGCTCTAGAATTATTAAAAATAAACCTATTCCCAGAAGGAATTTTCATTTTTTTCCGTAGTTTTTGAATAAAGCGAAACTTTCGATACATGTTGCCTCGGTTGGTCAAGAAGGACTGAAACCCGGCCTTAAGATAGATAGATAGATAGATATTTTTATTATTGCCCATAACAATATTGGGCAAGATCACAGCATAATAATACATAAATGATTAATAATACAGTGAACAATGAGTAAGAGAGAAAAACAATAAACAGATGTATATGAGCGGTAGGTTATGATACATAAAAAAAGTGTTATAGCTGGCTCCCGGTCTATTATTTCAATTAGTAAATTCCTATGGAAAATTGGAACATAAATGTCCCGAGAAAACCAAGAAGCAAAGAAGCTGTATTACTTATAAGCGTTTCGAATCTGAACTTTTTTGGAGCTGTCTTGTAACGTCCTGGCATAGCCACACCGTTTCCACAGCTCCTTATCAAACCTGCATGCTTACCTCTGCACTTTTTGTCTCCCCACCTTGATCAGAACCAAGCGATCCTCATTATTTTATATTAATTTTGCACCACTTCCAAGTCAACTCTCCTACCTTCTACACTTCTTCTCTCCTTCCTCTTCCTTCGGCTGCACGTTACTCTATCTCAAATTATAAACCTTACCAATAAAAATCCAACATTAAGTATCAATCGATAATAATTCTATCATCCTTTATTTTCCAAACAAAAATCTTATCACCTTAGTTACTATTTAGTGTAAAACGAGAAGAACTTCAAAATTCGTATCGTCACAGTCTAAGCGTCACCCGCTCATTCACGCATTCAACGAACGAACACTATAATTATATTTTTTCTACTTAGCTTTGACGACTATCAGACACGGGAGCATAGTTGGCACGAATTGTTCATCGTGCAATTGCGGTAGTTATGTTATTTAAGCAGAAGCGAAATAATTTTCAGGGTTCTAATATTGATGAAATATTTATGAAAGAAATCAATGGAGTTGAGCTCAAAGTTTGCCAATTTGCGGGAATTGTTTTCCCTTTGTGAAATGTCATTGAAAAGAAAAAACAATGAAAAAAGTAATCTAGCAGGTACGATATTTAAAAAACGAATGAATGCGTCCGGTTCGGGTTGGGTAAAGCATCGGACACGATGCTATAGATTACAAGCCATAACTCCAACATCTCGTAAATAGTTCCACAGAAAATACGATTTTGCTCACATAATTTACGTAAATTCAAAGGTATTGTGGCACTGTATGCTTAATTTGAAAATTTTTCAAATGTTATACAAAAATTAATGAAATACCCGGCAAAAACATTATAAATGTTGAATAAGACTTGGCTTCCGGGATGGAGCCGCGTTGTTTAACGGTTAGGTGCCGACGTTTCGTAAACATTGCAGTTTACTTCATCAGGGCGAGAAAAACAAACTTCAGGTTGTTTCTCGCCCTGATGAAGTAAACTGCAATGTTTACGAAACGTCGGCACCTAACCGTTAAACAACGCGGCTCCATCCCGGAAGCCAAGTCTTATTCAGAATCTCACCGCGAAAGCCTCAAAGACATTATAAATGTTGAAAGTTACCGCCAAGTACAAAAATGGTTTCACCAGCCAAAAACTCAGAAGCATCATACTCTTTTCCAGCGATAGATTACAAACATCATTTCTCAACACAAAATAGTACAAAAACCTTGTACGTGAAATCTGGCAACAAAGCCGAGCACTCCTTTAGTTAATTTTGATATTTCGAATTATATTTTTCGAATGCTAGTCAATGGAAATCAATGTAAAACCAATGAAAAATCATTCGTTACCTTCGACATAATAGCATATTGGCGACGGGAAATATTGCTTAAGGCAGTATCTCGTATGATGATACAAACTTGGCAGGCATAGATTGTTCTGAAGATTATCAATCACGGAAATGTGAGGTACGATCAACAATCAGTGTGTCTTTGAATTTCGAATATACTTCAGTATATTCATTATTGTCTAACGAAAAAAAACTAATGCGTTTCGATGCATATTTACAGAATGATCGGGTAACCCCAAGAAAATTTCCACACGCGAAGGAAGACGTTGAATGAGCGTTACCGTAGTCAATAGTGTACCGATGCAGGTGTGCCCCAGCCGGTAACTCAGAGCTATTGTTTTAAATGAATCGATAGTAGCCAGGAATCTATAATAAATACGAAATTGTAAATAGTTGAGGTTCAGAATATACTATGAAGGCACCATTTAATGAACGCACTTTGTCATAAAAAGTTTTGCCTAGATTCGCGGCAGCGAATCGCAGCAAAGTACCCGTAGGCCGGCGCGCTAGCCACGAATTATTTACCCGCGCAAAATCTTTTTATTGTAAAAAATCTATCAAATCTTTCAAAACACTGACTATTTAAAATAAAGAATTCAAAATCCTGTAGCCCAAGATTGTAAAGAAGCGTGGCGGAAATTGCGAGACGGCTACCGGAAAGCAATAAAAGTGAGGAAGACGAAGAGCGGGCAAGCAGCTGTTAATAAAAGGCCATGGAAATTTGAAGTGCAGATGGGTTTTCTTGCACAACACTTAGTGGAAAGAAATACACGTTTGAATTTTGACGGATCACAGAATACATCCGCGGCAGAATCAATTACTGATAGTCAAGATGACAATAATGCCGGCGACACAGACTTTTCGTGTCCCGTGTTCGCCTCACCTACAGGCGCCACGATCGCTCACACATAGCTGTGATTGGTCCGCGCTGCGTGTGAGTGACTGTACACTGCTCACGATCTCCGTATGTGAGCCGACACGAAAAGTCTGTGTCGCCGGCATAACATAGAATTAATATCTAACAGAGACGATGAAGACGACGAAACAAATATGATTCAGGATGAAAATATAAAAAGTGAGATAAATTAATTTAGAAATTACTCGATGATTGTTAGTGTCACATCTCGTTCAAATTTTTGTCTACGCAGCAACGTAACATTTGATTTATGGTTCCAGATTAACAGACAGAAATCGCACTAAAAAAAATTCAAGAAAAAGACAATTAAAAAATACCGATACAGAATCATCGGATTTTTCAAGCTTTTTAGTTGAATATTTAAAGGACAAACAGAAGAAGGAAGAGGAAAACGTACAAGGAGAACTATCGCATTTATCCAAATTCTTTTTGAACATGGCAGAGACGGTTGAAAATTTTCCAACAGGATATATCAAATTGAAATAAAATCGCAAGTTTTCGAATTAATTACTAAATATGAGAAAAAAGTACATTCAGAGAGAGAGAGCTGAAATTGAAGAGCAGTTGGGCGCCACACTCTCAGTATTTTCGTCATTGTGAATTGTCTATTTTTTATTTTTCATTTATTAATTTTTTTTTTTTATATCACTGTGCGGAATTAATAATAATAATCGTGAGTTTAGGAAAAATATATATTCAAACAAATAATATATAAATCCATCATGATAAAATTTTGTTATTTATGAAATGATTTTGAAGAGTATTTACTGACATTTTTTTAAGTTAAAAAAAAATATACGACGTAATAATAATAATAGTTATATTTCGTCTCGTTCTCGAGATTACGTATGTAGTACTACTTCGTTCCGATAGGTGTCACCACAACTTTTAACCAAATGAAAGGTTAACCGTAGGCTCCCTCTCACGCTGCCGAGCGCTAGCGCCTCATTATATTTCGTTGTGCGAAAGGTGTCAGTTCGACGTGACACAAACCGCGTTTATATTGCAAGATTAGTTACAAGATCAGCACAAAAACCACACCCCAGCATAATGGGTAGGTCTCACAAGCGAAAACGGGAGTCGAAAGAGATGGAGAACCGAGAAGCTGCGGAAGAAGCTACGTGACCTGGAAAAGAGGATTGACCACGGAGGGACGTGCAACAAGGAAAATGGCGACTCGAGATCGTCTTCTCGACCACGCACCCCGACAGGCCGTTCACGCTCCTCCGTTAGACGACCGCAGGCATCAAGGCAGCTCCAGGAGATGGTACGGACATCTTCGACGAGTCGATCTCGCACCCCAGACCGAACGTCGCATCCGTGATCACGGAAACGTTCGCGAGCACGAACGTCTAGGCGGCCATATTCCTCAAGCCATTCATCATCGAGCCTATCTAGGGCACGCTCGCCACCCTCTCGAGGTTCATCAAGGAAAAGGTCAATTTCACGTGAGCGAGCAGATAACAGAAAGGATCAACATCCACTTGAGGGTAAATAAACATTCTTACTTCCTTCCCATGTCTGTTGAACCTGTACGAGAGACAGGGCTAAGACACAAAAAATTTGACTGAACCTGCACTAGAGGCAGGGCAGAGTCGAGCAACGGACAGAGAGAGCATGTACTGTGAGACATTGACAAATCTGATCCATACCTTGTTTATTATTTTTTCAAAAAATAATCAGAAGACGGAAGGCAAACAAGCGGGGCAAAACCCCACACCTCAGGTTGAGCTAGTTGGAGAAGTGTCAGGCCCGGAGGTAGACGAGAGGATCCCAGACCTCCTAGGAGCCGATCCTCTGGCGAACAAGCCAGGAGAACTCAAGCTTCACCTAAAGTTAGCGGAGAGGTGAAAGAACTATGTACTGGAGGGTCTTAAGCTGGACGAGCTGGAAGAATTGATGCTCAAGTACCCTAGGACAGGTGAATGTCACCTAGAAGCTGAAAAATTGAACGCTGAGGTGCAAGCTGGCTTGAACGAGGCTGCAGCGAAGAGAGATAAGTTCTTCGTTGAATCACAAAACATCATAGGCACAGCACTGTCAGCTCTAGGTACCGTTATCTCTGAGATGCTGAACTGTCCAGAGAAAAGCGCAGACAATATCGAACAAATTGGGAAGCTGGGTGATATCGGCGAGCTACTGACACATCTACATAAAGCAGAGTCGGTGACTAGAAAAGCATTGATCTTACCAGGCCTCGCCAAAGATGTGAGAACAATCCTTGAAAACACCACCTCAGGCGTGTTTCTGTTAGGTGATAACGTTGGTGATAAAGTTAAGGAAGCAAAGCTTATTCAAAAGGCGAGTCAAGATATGAAATCCCAGCCAGCATATAAAAAAACCCCTAAATAAGTCATCAGGGGTTTTAAACGGGAGGGGGTCGGCTGTTCGCCAGGCGTTTCCAAACCAGTCGACTCACAAATCCAAGACGCCAACCAGACCGAACTACCAATACAGGAGAAAACAGCAGTCGAGTTACAACAAGCCTCGATACCAGGGTCGAGCTCAAGGACCTCGACCGTACCTAAAACCCAAAATGTAGAGGTGAGTCAAATCGCTGGTAGGCTTGCAGGTTATCTCCGACCATGGCAACAAATTACCAAGGATCCTTATGTGTTACGCTGTATAAAAGGTTATCAAATTCGCTTCGAGAGCATGCCGGTGCAATATATATGTCCAAAACCTGTTTGTAATGAGAAAGAATTGAGTGATCTAGATCGAGCAGTTGACGAGCTCCTAAGGAAAGGAGCAATAGAGAAGTGTCAATCAGTCCCAAACCAATTTGTCTCCAGTTATTTCCTGGTGGCTAAGAAAGGTGGATCAGCGCGATTTGTATTGAACTTAAAAGCCTTAAATAGGTTTATTAAGACAGATCACTTCAAAATGGAGGATCTGAGAACTGCAATAAAGTTGTTAGATGAAGGAAGCTTTACGATTAGTATTGATTTGAAAGATGCATATTTTCTGGTTAAAGTACATAAACGAAGTAGAAAATATCTCAGATTTGCCTTTATGGGTCAGTTATTCCAATTCACGTGCCTGCCTTTCGGTTTATCGATTAGCCCATTTGTCTTCACAAAAATTCTAAAGCCAGTCTTGGCTACGTTGAGATCAGAAGGCCTGTTATCCTGCGTTTATTTAGATGATATATTATGTCTAGCCAACAGTAAAGAAGTTTGCATAGATAACACATTGAAGACCGTGCAGTTATTAGAAAGTCTATGCTTTGTATTGAACCAGGAAAAAAGCTGCCTGGACCCAGACACACGACGTCAATATCTGGGCTTCATTAATGATTCATTGGAAATGACAGTGGAACCAACACCAGGTAAAAGACAGAGTTTAGGAATTTTGGTTAAGAAATGGACGACCAGGTGTAGATGTACCATAAGAGAGTTCGCCCACGTGATCGGATCATTGGTGGCCTGTTGCCCTGGGATCGAATATGCCAAGGCGCATATCAAACTATTTGAGATGGCAGAGATTAAAGCTCTGAACGAGTCCGGAGGGGACTACGACGCAAAAATGCGGATACCAACTGGGGTACGGACAGATTTCAAATGGTGGGCTAGAAACCTACCTGAAGGTAAGAGAAAAATAAGGGGGCAAGATTTCCATCATTAGATTTTTTCGGATGCATCAACAACAGGATGGGGAGCATCATGTAACGGGAAGTCTACCCATGGATTCTGGAGCAGTGAAGAAAGAAAATTAAATATAAATCATTTAGAGCTGTTAGCCGCATCTTTTGCCTTGAAGTGCTTTGCAGAAAATGTAGAAAACAAGGAAATTCTGATCCGAATCGACAATACAACAGCGCTGGCTTACATAAATAAAATGGGTGAAACGCACCTGCGATCTCTAAATGTCATTGCAAAACAGATCTGGAATTGGTGCGAAGACAGAAAACTATGGTTGTACGCATCGTACATTCCATCTAAGGAAAACGTAAAAGCAGATATGGAATCACGCGTAGGAAGCGATGCTACGGAATGGGAACTCAAAGACTCTGCATTCAGCACCATAGTACAAAACTTTGGAGAGCCGGACATAGACTTGTTCGCAAGCAGGGTTAATGCAAAATGCAGGACATATTGCTCTTGGCATCGCGATCCAGAGGCGAATTTGATTGATGTCTTCACGTTTTCGTGGGCCCCTTGGTCATTTTATGCTTTTCCACCATTTGCCCTAGTCTTGAGAACCTTGAGGAAAATAGTACAGGATAGGGCTACCGGGTTAATGGTTGTACCAAAATGGACTGCTCAGCCCTGGTACCCATTATTCATTAACCTCCTCATAGATAAACCACTGTTTTTTGAACCAGAATCTGATCTGTTATCGTCTCCATTTAGGCTCCAGGGTCATCCTACGGCAAGCAGCCTTAATCCTGGTTGCAGGGAAACTCTCAGGAAAGCCTTTCAAGACAGGGGAGTTCCAGAGACCGCAGTCGATATTTTGATAGCCTCTCTAGCAAACTCTACGTTGAAACAATACGACTCAACAATTGGATACTGGTGGCGCTACTGTAACGATTACGCAAGGAGCCCATTCTCAGCACATCCATCAGCGATAATACAATTCTTAACACAGAGATTCAATCAGGGTGCCTCATATGAGCGGATCCACGTCACTTCACTCAAAAAAAAACCGTCTAGTCACGGATCTTTGCGCCATTCGACATATCTTTACTATGGTACTATGGGAAAAAAAAATACAACTTCAGGGATTTTTAAAATTTTTCAAAAATGGCGGAGTTTGAGCTATTTGAATTTTGGTAAGTCGCTGTTGCACCGCTATGTTTGAAAATTCATATCTCCGAAAGTATTTACCGGAGCGGACTGATCCTGGAATGATTTTGTTTGTAAAAGAATGCGCTTTTATACAAAAAAAATTTGTTTAAAAAAAAAAAAAAATTCTTTCAATTTTTTTTCGTCGTTTTCATTTTTAATTTCACTGCCATTTCCGCGGGACCTACCGGAATGCATGGAGATAATTTTTGTCAGATAGCCGAATCCTTCCTCTTCAACCCTAAAAAAAAATTTATGGAGAACCTACGTGGGCCGAAGAAAAAAAATAAAACGTCTTGTCGCGCGTCGCCGCGCGCGTCAATCCACGTCCGCGCGGCGAGCTCCTTGTGTTGCGTAGTGGAGTTAAATTACATTTGATGCTTCTCTACTTACCCGGGCTATTCGTTCTTCAAAAATAGTTGTTCAACCACCTTACCATCTTTTTGATTTCGAAGGGCTAATACAGTGGTGATGAATTAATTTTTTTCAAGGTCACGGTTTTCGAGTTCTCAAGGTCATCAATGTTTCTCAAATGGTCAAATGGTTTTTCAAATGGGAACATGTATTTCTGATACGACGACAGAGTTGGGCGAATTAGTAATTAGCTAGCCACAAATTACAAATTACAATTGTATTTAGTATCGAATTTTAATCTAAATACAAATTACAATTGTATTTAGTATCGGATTTTTTTCTAAATACTTAATACAATTGTATTTAGTATCGAATTTTAATCTAAATACAAATTACAATTGTATTTAGTATCGGATTTTTTTCTAAATACTAAATACAATTGTATTTAGTATTTACAATTGTATTTAGTATCGGATTTTTTTCTAATTACAAATTACAATTGTATTTATTATCGGATTTTTTCCAATTACAAATTATTACAATTGTAATTCTTATTCATTTTCAGCCTTATTACAATTTCTGAAATGTATTTGACAGCATTTTCGGAGCTAAATACATTGGTCGAATATGATTGACGCCATTTTATGGCCCAATTACATAAGTCTTATGGCCGGTTTCACAAACGACGGATAATTTTTATTTGTCGATCGACTTTATTCACTGATTTAGAAATTGCATTTTCACATCGAAAATGTACTTCTATTTTGGGAATGAGGTTATTCTATGGATAAATAGTAGATTGTGCAGCAAGGGAGCAAACAACGTTTCGCTCCCGAGGTATAGCTTGCTGCCCGAGCGGAACGCGAGATACTGCGTTATTCGACTGGGCCATTGATTTGTAATTTGCGATTAGAAAAAAATTCGATTTTAAATACAGTTGTAATTAGTATTAAGAAAAAAAATCCGATACTAAATACAGTTGTAATTTGTATTTAGAAGAAAATCCGATACTAAATACAATTGTAATTTGTAATTTTACGGTATTTAATTACACAATGTAACCGATACTGCCCAACCCTGTATGACGATGTTGTAGCTGACACTGAGACAAATCCAATGACTTATAATAATATGACCTTGGAATAATTTTTCACCTCAATACACGGAGAGAATTTTACGGTACTAGCTCAGAATAGCGCGCTTCTGAAATCAACTTTCAGCTTATGCATTTTTTTTTAATATTTCATTTTTCAAGATTTCATTTTGCGATCAAACACAATAATTTATACCATCGAACATTGGTTCACAATCGCCACTCTATTCTTTCCATCCGTTTTCCCATAATAGTATACCAATGAAAGTGTTTTTATTTTTTTACTTTTTTATTTTTCACCGACTTATTTGGAACATAGGCATATACTTCTTTTAAAATGAATTATTTATAATAATAATTATTATTATTTTGAAAACAATCTTTCTCAACTTTTTTACAATTGAATCAAACTATAATTAGTATGACACTAATCGTTCGTTGACTGGGACCGTAAATAGCGGGTACAGTCAGTTCTTTTCTGTAATAAAGATAAATCGAATATCGAGTAGGATTGATCTCTGGCTTCGATCGATTCTATGTATAAAGTACAAACGATTCATAATATTTCAAAGAGATTTACCGATATGTGGATCTGCCTTTGCGAAATGAATGCTCGTCGGCAGAACGTGGCTGAGAAGTAACAGAAGCAAAATTTGCTTCTTGCTTCTGGCTGAGAAGTAATAGAAGCAAAATTTGCTTCTTTGCTTCTGGCTCAGAAGTAACAAAAGCAAAATTCTACTTCTTCGCTTCTGGCTCAGAAGTAACAGAAGCAAAATTCAATTCTTTGCTTCTGACTCAGAAGTAACAGAAGCAAAATTCTACTTCTTTGCTTCTGGCTGAGAAGTAACAGAAGCAAAATTCTACTTCTTTGCTTCTGGCTCAGAAGTAACAGAAGCAAAATTCTACTTCTTTGCTTCTGGCTGAGAAGTAACAGAAGCAAAATTTGCTTCTTGCTTCTGGCTGAGAAGTAACAGAAGCATTGCTTCTTGCTTCTAGCTGAGAAGTAATTGTATAGGTTTTCTTTGTCACAAATTTACTGTTCAAGATAAAATAATTAAAATACAATATAGATCCGTGCCGTGCCGTGCTGCGCGGATCCGCTCTGTGGGGCAATAGTGCGCAGTGGCCTTAATCATATGGTCAGAATTCTCGTATTATTATTTTAATAATAATTATTATTTTGAAGACAATATTTCTTAACTTTTTTACAATTGAATCAAACTACAATTAGTATGACACTAATCGTTCGTTGACGGGGACCGTAAAAGGCGGGTACAGTCAGTTCCTTTCTGTAATAAAGATAAATCGAGTATCGGGTACGATTGATCTCTGGCTTCAATCGATTCTATGTATAAAGTACACACGATTCATAATATTTCAAAGAGATTTACCGATATGTGGATTTGCCTTTGCGAATTGAATGCTCGTCGGCAGAACGTGAAAAACAGATTTGCTTCAATGCACGTAATGACACATCGCTGTGAAGTCCCATCAAACAAATTTCGGCGAGAAACAATATGCAGCGCGAACAACAACCAATAGACGTCGCGGAAAAGCGATGACGGAAGTGCGAGAGTTTCAATTTATTTGCGTCATTTCCGTTACAATCACTTTTTTAAGAAAGGGAAGCGCTCTCATACTGCATAGGATTTTCGATGTATCGCGTACTTTTGAGGCCATTTTCACAATTGAGGCAATGGTTACCATTTATCATAGTACGAGACCACGAGAAGAGTGCGCGATACATCGAAAATCCTATGCAGTATGAGAGCGCTTACCATAAAATTCTCTCCGTGTATTGAGGTGAAAAATTATTCCAAGGTCATATTATCATAAGTCATTGGATTCGTCTACAACATCGTCTTATCAGAAATACATGTTCCCATTTGAAAAACCATTGATGACCTTGAGAACTCGAAAACCGTGACCTTGAAAAAAATTAATTCATCACCACTGTATTAGCCCTTCGAAATCAAAAAGATAATCACTCAAAATTGTTCTTGTAACTGTAAAAGCAACAGAGATCTTTGAGGTGGTCACGTTAGATGGGACACCCTTTGTAGTACGAATTTAATGTGTAATTAAACTTATTCCTATCACATATTACAAATGTAATGGGTAATCAAACTTATTTTCACAAAAAGTTACCAGTGTAATGCGTAATTGAACCTATTTGCCATTACAGATTACATATCTCATGGCTACGTAATCAAACTTATCAAAAGATTTGAGTTAAGAATGATTACACAGGCCTACAAAAAAAAAAAAAAAAATCTTGGTGCCGACGATTCTTTGTTATAATTTGGTTAATTAAGGGGGGGGTTTACCCAATCAGTTACCGATTTGTCTATTTTCTCCTAAACGGGGTAATCAATTGACTTGTCCTTTCGGCAGCCGATGTTTGACGAGTAATGAGTTCGAACTGGTACGTTTGATCGGATGAAATCGGGATTTTTTTATTTTTTTCGATCGAAAAGTATTGGCGTGCCATTTATTGCGACTTATATCAAAGCCCACGCATCAAAAATGCAAAATCGACTCCCTGAGCCCGATTCTGTGAGAAATTCTGAACATAACCATCCCAAAACATCTTTGTTTTCGACAACGATGAAGGTGGAAGTTGTATTCCACGTTTTTGTGGTAATTTTCGCGATTGTCAGAGACTGGGGGCGGCCATTGCCGCTACAGCTGCTGATATAACGCGGTGGTTCCCAGAACGCCCGTGAGATGTCGCCACGCGCCCATCTGAACTTCATCCTTTTACTATAGTATAGTATACTTTCGCGGTGACATCTCACGGGTGTTCTGGGAACCACCGCATTAAATCAGCAGCTGTAGCAGCTGTAGCGGCAATGGCCGCCCCCCAGCCTCTGACAATCGCGAAAATTACCACAAAAACGTGGAATACAACTTCCACCTTCATCGTTGTCGGAAACAAAGATGTTTTGGGATGGTTATGTTCGGAATTTCTCACAAAATCGGGCTCAGGGAGTCGATTTTGCATTTTTGATGCGTGGGCTTTGTTATAAGTCGCAATAAATGGCACGCCAATACTTTTCGATCGAAAAAAATAAAAAAATCCCGATTTCATCCGATCAAACGTACCAGTTCGAACTCATTACTCGTCAAACATCGGCTGCCGAAAGGACAAGTCGATTGATTACCCCGTGTAGGAGAAAATAGACAAATAGGTAACTGATTGGGTAAACCCCCCCCCCCTTAACCCTCGAGAGGTCGTACGGAGTCGTCAAAACGTTGAAGCTACGTCCAGGTTTATATCTATAGATAATTACCAAACAACTGTATTTTGTCATATTTATAGTCATTATATTTAATTTATTTCATTTCTTACTTAGTAACGCTGATATGTCGTCGTCCAGGAGGTGTTGTATAAATGATCCGAATACATTTTGTTACATTTGTGGTGAATATGTAGTGAAAATGTTTTAAAATCGTTTATTTCCATTTTATTTTACACCTGCGATTTCTCGAAAACTACGCGTAGCATTAAAAAAATAAGGATATTGCTGGAGTCAGGATATCGAATATACTTAAAATCTGCTTTAGTTTTAGCGGCACCAAAATCATTGTAGACCTGTGTTATGAAGTTGAAGTACGTAACGTCAACGTAATAGAATGTTCAAAAAAATGCACTATTTCATGGCTCAGATGTTGTTAGAGTTGCTAGATAGACGAGGTATGAGGGGTGTTTTTACGCAAACCGGGCTCACAACGTAGATTTTCGACTTCGGAGAGTTCTCTGTGATCCACGCAATAGTACAAGAGCTTCAAAGCTGAAGCACATCATGTTATTTAAGGTAGAGTTACAGAGAAAAGCAACAGAGTAAGACTACTTGTAAAGTCGATGTAGGGTCCCATCTAATTACTCATTGTTTTCATTTCACATTAATAAACAAAATTAAAAGCTTGACTCGCGGACGTCAACCCATTTCAACCAAAAATGTTTATTTCCGACTCTTGACATGCCCAAGCATTTCTCCAGAAAATGCATCTTCCACTGATTGACAGCGAGTTCGAATTTTGCACGTTATTTTTGTGTTTTTAACATATTGAAATTGTAACAAAAAGATTGTAAAATTTTGATTTTTGCATTATAAATTCAATTTATTGTTACAGGTGTGTGCGAAGAAACATCTGCCAACGATACAAGCAAGTTCGACATAGAAAATATGACAGTCGTTTTCCAGAACTCTACACTCGAAATGAGTGATAAGCCCTCTGCTTCTTGCTCGGTTTCAACTTCCAAAACTAAATCTGAAGTAGGTGACTACAACACAAAAAATGTATCAGAGACTGCAAGAAATTCAATACTGACAGAATCACATTCAATAGAACATTTAACATTACCATGAAGGCAATGCTAGAGTACATTGATAAATTGAAAGGAACCCCGTTGGATTCAGAGAAGGAAACGACAGAAAAGGCGGATTCACCAAGTGAAACTGCCTCAGAAAATTTGAACGCGATTGTCATAGAGCATACAATAGACACGGTAGAAAAAACTGAAAAAAGCGACTCTTGTTTAGAAATGACGATGCCAACAGCTCGTAAAGGAAAAGGCTGCCCGAAAGGTGCAAGATTAAATGCAGTAGGACTCCCCAGACGTAGAAATATTCCTCTTGAGTTTTCCAAAAAGAAGACGAATGCCAAAGCATATGACATGTTAGGTTGGCTATTCTCGGATGAAGTGCAAGAAGCTGCGTACAGTTGCGAATATCTGGTATCGAAAGACGATGTCGAATTAGCGACGCAAAATCTAAAGGACGCATTCAACGATGAAACGGTTGACATTGATATTATCAAAATTTACTTTGAATAAAATGCTTTCAACTTGTTGAGAAAAGCAGTGCTGGAGAAGAAGAAACTTGGTTCCTGGACATGTGGCGCATGCTATGAACCAATAGTTGATGATGACCAAACAACGAAATTTTTCATCATGTGTGATAACTGTCTCGATTGGAATCATTCACACTGCGTTGGACTGTCACGCAGACCAAAATCTTGTTGGTTCTGCCATAAATGTTCGTCGACCTGAGTTCCACCTCTAGATGTAACTAACAAGGAGAGTTACTATAAGTAGACACTCCGATTTTCATGAAATTCCCAAATCTCGTGTACAGAAGCTCCTTGAAATCAGTGTCCACTTACAACGACTCCCCTTGTGAGTCCATAAAGTTTAGAGATTAAGATTTAGTATTAGTTTGCTTGCTTTTAAACCAGTGCGTTCTAATCTTCGAGCATAATCGTTTCCACTGACTGTATTTTGGATAATAGATATTTCGACGGCTGCGTGGAATAACCGGCTATCTCAGAGTCCGGTTGAAAAAGCGGCTATCTCAGAATCCGGTTGAAAAAGCGGCTATCTCAGAATCCATTCGAAAAAGCGCCTGTTGCCTATATTATTCATATAGGCACAGGTCGCTTTTTCGAATGGATTCTGAGATAGCCGCTTTTTCAACCGAAATCTGAGATAGCCGCTTTTTCAACCGGACTCTGAGATAGCCGGTTATTCCACGCAGCCGTCGATTTATCGTGTCTTAATAATGCAATCTAGTTCAAGTTACAAAAGCCAGTGGGCTATAATCATTAATATATTGTTTCATACCCATAGTTCTGATTGTTCTCATGAATATTGTTTTGTTTTTTCGTTCGTTCCGATTTTTATACTAATTTTATTAAAAATCGGATGGGGGTTTTTTTTTTTTTGAGTTTGAAATCTCGTGTACGGAAGTTCATTGAAATCAGTGTCCACTTACAACGACTCCCCTTGTGAGTCCATAAAGTTTAGAGATTAAGATTTAGTATTAGTTTGCTTGCTTTTGAACCAGTGCGCTCTAATCTTCAAGCATAATCGTTTCCACTGACTGTATTTTGGATAATAGATATCTATCGTGTCTTGGGGGGGGGGGGGGGGGGGGGGGGGGGAGGGTAGGGTCTTGAAATTTCAAATTTTTCATTTATTTTTTATTTGCTGATATGAAAGTATAGACATTTAAGAATAGTGTGTAAAATTTTCAAAGCGATCGGAGCAAAATTATGAGAGTTGTGATGTTCACAGTAGAGCGCTCTGTTCGGTGCCGGCCTGAGCCGGCAGGTAAGCCGAGGGACATCTGGCAGCTGCTCCGCCTCTATTGTTTATGTTCCGAAACTTGTACCTTGTAACTGTGTACAATTTGGCTCGTGTTATATATGTATATATTAGGGTCATCCTTATTTAGGGCTCGGACGGATTTTTTATCAGACGCCCCCCAAATCGACTCCAAATAATTCAAAAACAATACCCTCATTTTTTCAGATTTTTATCTAGACTCTAACCCCTCCCACCGAGAGGGTGGATTTCCCCATTTGAAATATACGTGTTTTGGCCATATTCTCAGGATATATTTTATTCTAAAAGTAAAAACTTTTAGAAAAATCTGTAACTGCGAGATTTTAGTGTCCATTGGTGCTACTATTTGAGAAAAAAGCACATTATCATACGGGTCAATCTAGACGAATTGCACACCCTTCATTTGAGAAGAAAGAGCAGATTAAAGGGTGTGCAATTCGTCTAGATTGACCCGTATGATAATGTGATTTTTTTCTCAAATAGTAGCACCAATGAACACTAAAATCTCGCAGTTACAGATTTTTCTAAAAGTTTTTACTTTTAGAATGAAATATATCCTGAGAATATGGCCAAAACACGTATATTTCAAATGGGGAAATCCACCCTCTCGGTGGAAGGGGTTAGAGTCTAGATAAAAATCTGAAAAAATTAGGGTATTGTTTTTGAATTATTTGGAGTCGATTTGGGGGGCGTCTGATAAGAAATTCGTCCGAGCCCTGAATAAGGACCACCCTAGTATATATGAGCAATTCCACGTCAGACCGGACAGCTTTCTGACCTCGATGTTACCGATTTCGCAATGATTTTTTTACGGGTTCTATGGAACAAATAAATGCATCAAACAATTTTTTTTTTTTTTTTTTTTTTGCCCCTATTTTCCAAGTTACACGGGTCTGAAATTCGGGAAAAAGAGCCAAAAATCGAAAACATACTCCTCTTCAAACGGTCATATCTTTGATTGTATTCATCCTAGAGACTTCATCCAAGAACCATTTTAAAGCTATTGAATGACACTATTATAATATATTTATTTAATTTTGCGGTAACAAACAATTCTATTTGTTATAAACAAATATATTATTCAAACGTGATTTTAAAACAAAGGCCACGCGATATCATTCTCAAAAAAATATGAGCGTATTCCTTGATCAATTCTCTACAAAATCGTTAAGTCAATTTTATGGAGAAACGATGGAAACCATGTGAAAACGATTTATTTATAAGCGACGGCGCGCGCTGCCGCTGAAAGACTCGGCTCGGGTACGGTTTTTGGGTGGCAGCGCGAATAAAATTGACTTAACGATTTTGTAGAGAATTGATCAAGGAATACGCTCATATTTTTTTGAGAATGATATCGCGTGGCCTTTGTTTGAAAATCACGTTTGAATAATATATTTGTTTATAACAAATAGAATTGTTTGTTACCGCAAAATTAAATAAATATATTATAATAGTGTCATTCAATAGCTATAAAATGGTTCTTGGATGAAGTCTCTAGGATGAATACAATCAAAGATATGACCGTTTGAAGAAGAGTATGTTTTCGATTTTTGGCTCTTTTTCCCGAATTTCACCCCCGTGTAACTTGGAAAATAGGGGCCAAAAAAAAAAAAAAATTGTTTGATGCATTTATTTGTTCCATAGAACCCGTAAAAAAAATCATTGCGAAATCGGTAACATCGAGGTCATTTTTTGATTTATTTTGTCCGGTCTGACGTGGAATGGCTCATATACATCTATAATATATATATACTCTGTGTAAGTATGCAACATGAAAAACTCGATTATTGATGTTCAAATCTTTAAATTCGAGCGCCGAACGCTTTGAAAACTTTAAACGCGTTTATCTCGAAACTACTTTTTTCAAAGTCCGTTGCCGCGATATCTCGAAATCTAATGAACCGATCCTTATGAAAATTTAACCCCATATTCTTGATCTACTTTTTCAGACATTGACATCGAGTTTTTTCAAAATTTACAATAAATATTGATTTTACAATAACAATTAGACCTTTTTTTCGCCGAAAATCGCTGTTTTAACTTCACAGTGCTGCCAAAAATTAAAAAAAAAATCCTAAAAAAAAATTCCCTTCGTCAATTTCAGGGGAAAGTCATATAGTTTTCAAAATCTCCTGGTTTTTTGATTTCGGATGATCCAGTGACGAGTTATCAGGGCAACGGAAAACTAACTTTTTTTCAAGGCGTCTTCGGGAATCTGCTGCCAATCATTTATTTTTTTATATTTTCACCAAAAAAAATTACTACTTATTGATGATATGTTATTTTATCCGGAGCAGTTTATAAAAATAAATAATATTTAGCTCATCGCCGAAAAACAAATTATAAAAAATGGTCATATTTTTCAGCCTACAGACCCTACCCCCCCCCCCCCCCCCCCTACCCCCCCCCCCCCCCCCCCTAATAATGCAATGTAGTTCAGAATAAATTAACACAATAATTCTTGAAAAGCTAATTTCACCAGACTCGCTTTATTTCTTCATAACACTGATACATACGTTACACACACAAATGAGAGGGGCGCGGGAAAGTGGGGTATTCGAAAATCGCTGTGGCTATAGGGTCGTCCGAAAAAAAAAAAATCGGATTAATACTGAATATTGAACATTATGCTATTTAAATGTAAATCACCGCTTAGGAAGGTATTTTATAATGGTAATTATTATTAAAAACAAAATTAAAAAGGACTAAATTCGCAGTAGAAACGCGTTGTGATTGAACGCCATGTGCTGTGACGTCATAAACTAGCAGATTCAAATCCGTAGCGTTAGATTCGTACATGCTTGTCACGGTTTTTGTTCGTGACTTCTTATTTTGCTACAAAATGAACATCGGATTCGTCAATGCACAATCCGATAATCTTCCTAAAGTGACAGTACTAATGGTTACCGATTTTTTTCTCGGAAAGTGATTATTTTAATGCGGCCGAAACGAGGGGTGTCAAGGCTCGAAGGTAGATCAAGTTTTCTGAACATTATTTCGCATTTGACGATTACTAACCCTAGAACGGTACACTGGGGTCCAATAGACCCCAGCAAAAATGTCGGCTGCGTAGAAACGTTCGATATCAGTCGAATTTCGGATAGCGGCCTAAAAAAAATGCTCCAGTGAATTTAGAAAAAGCCTTCGCCAGTAATTTTGACAATGTTCAAAGTTTTAAATGCTGCAAGCCGCATTGAAAGATATCGATTACAACGGAAATGGCACGTGCTCAAAGTCGACTGGGGTCCGCTAGACCCCTAGTGTACCGTTAATGATCGGCTAGAGAAGCGTACCGTTCTAGGGCTAATCGAAGCTCGTAACAATACCCAATGGTGCAAAAACCCCGTGACTTCAAAAACCCCGTGACTCCAAGAACCCCATGTCTCATAAAACCCCGTGACTCCAAGAACCCCAAGTCTCATAAAACCCCGTGTCTCCGAAAACCCCGTGTCTCTTATTTCATCCCTTGTGTCGATTTCCCAGCCCGTGAATACAGCTTTGCAGTCACATTCAATTTTCTCCGTGAGTCTAGCGATCGTTCTGGCGGCACGGGAAAAGCTTCCGTGAGTCTAGCGTGAATGAATGCCGGTCACGGGATCGTGCGAATAGCCACGGCGTTCGAAAATAGTATTTTACTTCAGTCGGTGTGATTTTGGACGTTTTACCCAAAACCCCCGTTTTCACACCTCCTGAAGTAAAATTTTGTACAATACTCGACGGAAAAACTTCTTCTGATCTAGTGTGATTGCAAAACTCGCCTTCGGCTCGTGCTGCAACATCACGCTCGTCAGAAAAAGTTTTACCGGACTCGTATTGTAATGTCCTATGAAACATAACAGTTGTATTTGTGCGATTCAAACTTCGCGCCACCGGAGACGCATGTCATTCGTTGGATCTAACGGAAAGATTTCCCGTCCACGTACACCGTGCCCACTATTCTAGGGATAACGAGATTTCCCCGTGAAACGTATCGCGGTTCGCTGTGTCCCGTGTTGGGTACACCGTCCGGTTTTTTCGTGCAGCGAAAATTTTTCATGCGGAATTTGGAACCGTGTTGGAGCCACGGATTCCCGTGTTGGAGACACGGAATCCCGTATTGGAGACACGATTTTTGTGCGGTTAGACTCGTCCAATAATATAACCATACTTTATCGTTACGAAAATGGTTGGCAAAAAAGTCTTGGAGAATAAAAAAGAGCTGATAAATTTGGTAAAAGAATACAAGAACATTATAGAAAATAAACGGACGGACGCGACGACAACAGTACTGAAAAATCAAGTTTGGGAGGAGATGACAGTGAAATTCAACAGTAGACGAAAAGATTCTGTGAAAACGGCGAGGCAGTTGAAGGAACTCTATAAATCATTGAAGCGAACTTCAAAAGCAAATCTGCACAACGACAGAGTAAGTTGACTTTTATGCGTGAATGTATTGATACTTCGTGATCGTAGCTGTACAGCCCGGCGTCATATAATTTGCGATAATATGGTTCAAAGTGTTTATTCGCAACTGCTGATCATGAAATTATTCATCTGGTAGATCGAACTTTACAAAACCGGTGGTGGAACGTTCACTCCAAAATCCACGGACGTGGATCTCGAAGTCCAAGGAGTAGTAAAGAAGCAATTCGAACCGGACCATAATCCGTACGACGATAGTGCACCGCTCTACAACCAAGGTAACGATAACGATGAATGCGAATGAATATGGTGCTGACACCATCAATTTATCTAGCCTCCAGGTCTCACCATCTCCGATTAGATCTGTTTCGTTTTGTTGTTATCGATTTTCTAGAACGTTATTGTGATTTTCTTGGATTTCTTACAGCCGACGAATATTCTTCTCTGTGTGATCGAGCGATTCCTGAAGATCCAGCATCACCCGTCGCGGAACAGATTTTAGGTACTTTGTCCAAATTATGACTAGATTATACTTCAAGTAGCAGCTATTTACACCGAATTTTATAAATGCACAGAAACTATATTTATCTAATCATGAGATAATAATACAAAATGCTTTCGTCGCAGATTCACCCGAGGAACGCACTCCGCTCAGAGCTGTTGAGATTTCTTTGGCGAGCACTTCCTTCGCCGACGCGGGACCGCAACCGAATGCTCTGTTAGAGGTTCAAATTAGGGGACCATCCGCGTCTTGGCCAGGACCTCATAGAAAAAATTCATCTGTGGCTGGTGAAAAAAGGAGAACCTAATTGTCAAAGATCGCCGATACTATTGTTCAGCGTAAGAAAAATAAAAAGAGAAGGGGTGAGGTAGATGTCTCCAACTTACGTTCGACGAACCTGTCGTTACACGGACCAATTAGCGTGTCAAAATGACACGTGATCTCGCTAATCTGAGGCATGAGCTGCCGGTAAGAAATAAGGACTATATAAAGCGGGTACAGCCGCAAAACTGCCTATTCTTCGCTCTGCCCTAGCGGATTCATTTACACCAATATATCTGGTGTCATTTTGGTGTATTTTGGGTGTGGTTTGATTTTGGTGTAATATTGGTGTAATTTCCGTGAAACTCTATAATGCGTCCAAAATTACACCAAAATCACACGGTGTATCTCAGAATTTTTCACACCACCTTTACACCAATTTCACACCCGACCCATTTTGGTGTAATTTTGGACGCATTACAGGGTTTTGCCAAAATTACACCAATATTACACCGCAGACCTACACTGTGTACATTTGGTGTAATTTTGGTGTAACTGAATTTGCTAGGGTGTTTTACGGCACGCTACTATCGCATACTCTACTGTTATATTTGGTCTATCGAATCGTCTATCTATCTCGAGTATCATATTATATCTTGTGGAACTATCGTAAAGTATTCTATAAAATAGTGTTGTGTATCTGGTTGAGCAACTTACGGTAAGGTCTTGATTCTTTCTGTCAAGGCACTAGGTCGTTCCGATAAAAGTATGGTTAATTAATTTGGTTATTGAGCTATGAGGCTCGTCTTTCGTCTTTATTCTGTTAATTTATCGAACAACCTCGAGTCTGGCTGAGTTACGTAAATCTTTTAGAGCTTTTTGGCTATAATTTATTGCTTATTATTGATTGATAATTGCTATCGCTTCTCGTACGGCTTATGTTGCTGATTTAATATGTTAGAATATTGTGCATGAAATACTGTAGAAAATTACCTTTCCTGGAGTACCCTAAGCGAAGATAGCCGCGGAGGCTTAGCCTCACGTTATTGTATAGTTTGTTATAGTTTATTTTGTTATAATTAAGTCTGTTAAAATTGAGTCACTTATCAAGTAAAGTACGGTTATGTCATATAATTTATTACCGCCTGTAAAATCAAGTACGGCTCAGTAAAATTAATATCTTTTGGATAATTTAGTATCGTAACTATCGATCCAGTATCTTCAGAATTTGGTAAAAGATCAAGTACTATTCCGAATTAATTTGTTATCGTTGAACTTGTGATTCGCGTCTTTTGAATGACCGTGTGGTCTCTATTTAGCAGTAGATCTCGAATTATCGTAAATCGAATAGCTAAGCGTAGCCAATTAATTAATAAGGAATTTATATCGTTTGTTACTGATTTTCATAGTTTAATATCTCAAGCTTAATACGTTTATTTAAGGATGAGTTATGAATAATTTTGCATTTGGGTACGATGTATCGCTCTGTGATACCAAGTCTGGAGTCTAATTAATTCGTTTTATATCGAGTCAACTCTGACACATCCTCGAGTCAATCGTATCGTAATCAAATAAATTCTATCGTGAATAAAGAATCTCTCGTAATAATCTGTCACATAAAATGCTAATTCTGTATTGATCTCGCTATATTATCTAATTTAATGAATAAATAATTAATTGATGTGCTCTCAAATATTCTCAATGAAATAATATTGTTTTTATGGTGTACCCTGCCCCTCTATCTAAGGCTTTGTTATCTGAGCAAGTCGAGTTATCGCTCGTCGCATTTCCGTAAATTTTTAGCTTTATTTAATTTGTCTTATGGTATCGTATCGAAACGACGCCCTAGCGTCTGGCGCCCAACATTCAGTAAGTTTAATCATTAACACGGAAGAGTGCCGAATTGCAGCGGAGTAAAATATAGGTTTTCCTCGCCTTATAAAAAGACTACGTTACAATTTATATTTCTTGCTTTTCTCTGTACTATTTCTCTATGTTCACTACTGGAACCTTGATAATTTATTCTAATTCTAATTTGCCCCATGGATTACCCAGGGCATAAATAAATAAACTAATCAATCAATCAATCTCTGCATTTCATCTACCGTTTCTGTACTTTTTGGTTACTGTTGCTCGAATATCTGTTTTTGTAGTTTTTCTTTGCTTTGATACATTTTTATTCTTTAAGGGGTTAGGCCACTCTAGAATTTTTGAAAAATCGTTTTTTATTTTATTTTATTTTATGGTCCCCTAGGACCTCAAAAATGGTGTCCCAAAAGATTATGGCCGGGAAAAATCTCCAAGTACTCGGTTTTCGAATTTTAGTACACTCAGCAACAAAATTAACGGCGCACCCGGCAATCGGCGAAATAATGCCGACTTTCGAAATGCTGTAACTCAATGAAAAATTGTAAAAAAAAATCATTCGGGTAAGCATTTTGAAGGTTGAACCTTCATCTTCAAGATGGTTTTTGAAAATTCTTCCTACGGCCATTTTTGCCACCATGGCGTAGGTTTGAGTGCCGGATTGCGGAACGCCAGAAAAAAAAAGTTTTTCAAAGTTCTCTACGGGGCGTTAAAAAAATCGCAGAGAACTTTCAAAGCAGCCATTTTGTAGCCTGAAATCTACTTTTCAAAATGGTTCCTAGAAATTTGTCGCACGATTTTTTTTCACCGAGTTATTCAACTTTTGGTGAATTTTCATGATTTTCTACTACTCAAAACTTCAAACGCGTTTATCTCAAAACCGCATTTTTTAAGTTGGCCGGAAACATAACTCAGACAATTTTCAACCGATTCACTTGAAACTTCGAATATATCTTGAAAAATACATTGTCTATGGAAGTACGTAGGATTTTTTTTTTTTTATATTGCACAGTTAATTTGTTATTAACAATTATCTGACGATTTTTTAGGCAAATTTTGCACTTTCCACTTTAGAAGTGCACCATTTCGCGAAAAATCAGTATATCGAAAAAATCCTACGTACTTCTATAGCAGTTATTATGTATAATCGAGAAAAATTCATTGGCTTATCATAATTCAAAAATTACCGGAGCCGTTCGTCCGGCCGTGGGCCCTAGAAAACCGGAGACGTCATCGCAAAAACGCTGCACAGCCGCCATTTTGAAATCAATCGCTTCAAAAAAATTATTGTATACAGTCAGTGATATGTATAATAAACACCCATTTTTGTAAACTCGATTTATTTTGTAGTATTTCTGAAAAAAAATCCTCAAAAAGCCTATTTTTTTCGGCCTCTAGAGTGGCCTAACCCCCCTGCTAAAAATTTCATACGTAGTACTGTGAATATGGATACATTTTCTATCCGACCCTGGACGCCTTTATACGAACTATTACGTGTGCGTATTTGTCTCTGAACTGCGGAAAGAAACTCTATCCGAGTTAATCCATGTGATTCAGAATTCGTCTGTTTCTACGTTTCTATCCGCGACGTCGGATCGGAATTCTATCCACGTGTCTCCGATTCAATAAGAATTCACCTGATATTACGTTTTCATCCGCAGACGCGGATACAATCCCAGGTCGATTCTATCCGAAACTTTCGCGAGTTCTGATCGATGCTATTTTATCCGCAACATCGCATAGAATTTGATTCCGTTTCTATCCGCTGTTTGTGGAATGCCAGCCCATCCACTCGTATCCGCGGGCGCGGATACAATCCCAGGTCGATTCTATCCGAAACTTTCGCAAGTTAAGACTTATGGAAATAAAATACTCAAACTGAACGGGTCCAGCTCATTGCCTAACAATCAACTTATGTAAGCTAGGACCAACAATAAGACTATCTCTGTTACGTATTTCTGTACATGTCTGTTGATAATTCGATGGAATTGGTTATACCTGTTCAGAAAAAATATCGATAAAAATAGTATCAAATCACAATTTGAATCGTACCAAGAAATTTCAATTCAAGTGGGTTTCAAATTGAATAAATCTGTTTTAATGTGTCGGTTCGGTTCGGTAGATTTTATCTAATTGTCAGTTATAGATCGGAACAAATCAATACAATTTCTGTCCATTTTTCGTTTCATGCAATGGAATGTAGTCAAGATTTGCGGCAGTCAGTCGCCGCCAAGTACCCGTAGGAAGGCGCTATGAAATACTATGCTGCTCGAGAATTTACTAGGTAGAAAATATAAGCGAAAGTAAATGTTCTCCTGAGTTCAGGTATTTCGTACAATCCTGTCGACTGATGAGTATTTACTAGTAGAGATTTTATATTTATACGAAGCATAGGAAATCAATAAGAAGACGCAACATGATCTATCAATAGGTAATTTGGCGTACGTAGAGCGCGCGACTCCCAATGCGAGCGACTGTGGAAATGGTGCGTTCTATCGATGGCTCATATCAAAAAGAGCTCGCAGCTCAACAGTACAGGAAATGAGAGCGCAGCCCTGCAGAGCAAAAGAGAAGAGCGTATCTTGGCCAAGCAGGTAAGATGGGCGTATGACACAGCGCGTCTAGAAGACGTACGCCATTCTGATCTGCTTCGCCGAGACATGCTCTTCTTTCCTGCACTTTCACCGGACAGTAGTATTAGTGCACAACAATCTCCTACAGTGACAGATTTTTCCGCGGGTATCCACTACCGTGATGAAATATACACCGAAAATCGCATAAAAACGCGTATATTCATAAAGTATATGGCAAACTTTTCCGTCTTTACGGAAGGGTTTAGATTTGAGACAGAAAGCTGAATCTTCATGGTAATTTTTCTCGAATCATTTGGAGCCGATTGGAGGGGGGGGGGGGGGGGGGGGGGGATTTCAAAAACACTTCAAACAAGGACGATTCTATAGTGTTGATAGCACATGAATAGTCGAATACGAACTTACGCTTGTATGAATACAGGTACTTTGCCATATTAGGCCCCTTTCTCATGCGACATTGGAAAAAAAAAACTCACCCTGTGTAGTGTAGTCCTCGCAAAACAGCGAATATTACTCGTAAGCGATGAATCAAATTTTGCCTATGGAGAGAAGTAAAATCTAGTATAGCTATAGTAAATACCTTCATTTTCCCCACATTTGCTGTGATGACACAATACATTATTTTGATGCAGTAGGTTTGAAATGGTTATTTTACGCCTACTTTTCGCGAGCGTAAAATGCCAGCTTCACGCCTCCAGGGGTATAATATAAAAGTTTACGAAAATCATCATTTTTCACTAAAACGATGATTTTCGCAAACTTTTATTTCACCCTCCGTAAACGTGAACTTGCATTTCCATGTTCGCAACGTAAGGCGTTATAAATAGGCATCTTCCACCCACTGCATCAAAGAATAATGTTCGCAACTCGGGGCTAGGATTTACGCCCTTGTCGCAAAAAGCACTATTACGAAATACTCCAGTAAAAAGTTTTATTTCGAATTCTCTCCATATACATATACCCAATTGCAAATGCAAACCATTTCGAACTGTTTAAATAAACTCATTTTTGGGACAATATCCTGAATACCTTCATATCTTCATATCTCGCGCCCCATCTAGTGAGTCTTTTCAATCTCTCGCTGCGGAGCTCTGTTTTTCCCGAGATCTGGAAGCGGGCCTTTGTGGTACCTTTAAATAAGTGCAATCCACCTGCCTCCGTTTCTGACACTAGACCGGTAGCTAACCTTTCCCATTTGTCCAAGGTTTTTGAGCGGATTGTGGCGAACCAAGTAACTTCGTATTTGGAGGATAATAATCTGTTAGATCCGGTTCAGGCCGGTTTTCGCCGAGGTCACAGCACCCAAACTGCGCTGCTTAAAGTTCTCACTGATGCGAAGAAGGCAGTCGATAATAGGTCAATCACTATCCTTCTCCTATTTGACTTTAGTAAGGCGTTCGACAGCATAAACCATCGGATGCTTTTGTCTAAACTTCATCGCTGTGGCTTCTCCGCTGGCGTAGTCACATGGTTCCACTCTTATCTTACTGGCAGATCCCAGGCTGTCCTGGATTCAACGGGCGGGCACACTAGCTTCCTAAACAATCTCTCAGGTGTACCTCAGGGCTCTGTCCTTGGGCCGCTTCTTTTTTTGATTTTCATTAATGATATAAGCTTGTCCCTGCGGCACACGAAGCATGTGATTTTCGCGGATGATCTACAGATCTATCTGCATGCAACCCCCTGCGATATTCGGGCAGCTGTTAGTGCGATAAGTAGAGATGCGGAGGCGGTCTCATCCTGGGCTGCAGATAATGGATTGCAGTTGAATGTGAGTAAGACTAAGGCCATCATCTTGGGCAGCTCTGCTTTTATTCGCGAACTCAAGCAATCAGATTTACCGCAAATTGTTATCAATGGCCAGTCTGTGCCCTATGTTGAAACGGTCCGAAATCTGGGCGTTTATTTGTCTGCTGATCTTACGTGGAACAGTCATATGCTGCAAGTGTCACGTAAGGTTCATGCCACGCTGCACAAACTTAAGCATCACAGTGCCTCACTTCCGCCGCGAGTCAAATCACTGTTGGTGACGGCCCTAGTCTTGCCTCACATTGATTATTGTAGTTTAGTCTATCATGATCCGACGGACTTCTTAAACCTCAAACTCCAGCGGCTTGTGAACTGCGGAATTCGCTTTATTTTTGGCTTGAAGCGTGACGTTCATATCACGCCCTATCGTTCACAGCTAAAATGGTTACCAGTCGCTGGTCGGCGCCTTTACTTACTAGGCTCGGTCACTTACCAGGTGCTTGCGAACTCATCCCCTGTTTATTTGCGTGAGCTGTTTGTGGAACTAGACCCGAACGCCCGTCACTCGGCCAGACTAGCGGGATCCGATCATCCAGCGACATTTCATATCCCATTGCATAGGACCGCCACGTATCGAAACTCATTTGCGCTCTCCGCTATCCATTTTTGGCACAGCCTACCGTTATCTATAAGGGCCTCCTCCTCTTTGGAGGTATTCAAACACAGGTTATTTGCACATCTAATGTCTGTTGGGCCAAGCTGCACCACCGGCTCGCCTAAGTCGAAGCTGTAATGCCCGGGACCTTAGAGCATCGATTCTGATCGTTTGCTTGCTTTCCACCTATTCTGTTACAGCTATCTGCCTTGATGTTCATTCATCTATCACTTACTTATAATTTTATACTTAGTTACGAGCTACTGTTGCTCATTGCAAGTGTAGTTCTAGCCTAGTTTAGTCTTAATTAGTTATCCTAATCTAGCTTATCTTTTTCGCCCGCTTGCAGTGTGTTTACCGACACCCCCACTGGAGCTGAGGCGAGCTGATGCTTCACGTTGCTACGGCTGCTTGTCACTATTCTTGTTCTCATCCCAGTTGCCTTGTTGGCTAGCACCTGGACCGGCTTCCGGAGTTTCTGTGTTACCACTCATTATTCGCCGGGTATCGGTCCTCCACTATAGCTCTGCATCCAGTGCGGGTTCGGCATCTTTATATTGCGCCCGGGTGACATCTGTGTGCTCTTTTGGTCACCTCTTATTTATCTCTTATATTTTTCTTATGAATGTGCTGTCTGCTTCTACTAAACTGTCATTTACATTACCTTTATTATTTACTCATTGTACGCTTATTTATCTAGTTAGCACTTATCATTTATTATCTATTTATTATTTTACGATTGCTTATTACCACTTACTATTACTTATGAGTATTACTATTGTTATGACCTTTTTATCACTTTCTTTACCTCATGTATCTATTTTCTGTTTACTGTTATGAGTCTGCCGTTTACGCCATCATTTATTATCTGCTCGCCATTCATTATTCACTACTTATCATTTATCATTTATTTAATATTCTAGTGTTGCCCATTGCTACTTACTATTATTTATGTTATATTACTATTGTCTTTTCTCTTTGTATCTTTTACTTTCTGTACTTTGTACTTCTGTCATTAGTGGAAGCCTGTATTGGCTTCCCCTGTTGTTGCCTTGCGGTCCCTTTTGGGACTATGGCATAATAAACTGATATCTATCTATCTATCTATCTTATAGACGCATTGTTTACAATTAACGGGATGTGTTATCTTCTAACTCCAATACCAAAATAGGGGGTTATATACACTCCTAACAAAAATTAGCGGGCCACCCAATTTTTGCTTCGAAAAATGTTCGATTTCAAAGTCTCCTAATTCGGCGAAAAATTGACTTAGCGAGTCGTTTGTAAAAGCATTTCAAAGCTTAAAGCTTCATCTTTCAGATGCTCACTTTCGATTGCGTTTATGTTTTTCTTGTCTTGAGCTATGGTCCCTTGAACCATCTCGTGCCAAATTTGTGTATTGATGTTCCAACTTCAAAACAACGCACGGGGTCGGTCAGTATCGGAATTCTGATTTCAAGACAGTCATTTTGAAGCTTGGAATGTCCTCTTAAAAACCCTTTTTTTAAAATTGCCCTACGATTTTTTTTCATGGAGTTATGCGTTGCTGAAGCAAAAATGGTCTTTCAATTTTTGATCGCATGCCCTGGGCGAACGAGTCCTCGTACCGAGGTTCCCAAATATGGCTTTTGAAGCTCAAATCTTCATTTTTCTGAAATCTCATTGCAATTTTTATTCGGTGACGTTTCCAAGCCATGATCACCATCCAAACGAGACCCTCCAAACCGCAAAATGGAAATTCGAACTTTGACCTCAGGTAACACGCGCAAAAATAGCGACACAGGTGGCCCAAGGTTAGAACTTCAACTTTGAAGTCTTTCCTTCGAAACCATATCTTGGAATTCGCTCTACGATTTTTTTTCGTAAAGTTATTCGATTTTTAGCACATACGGACGATTTAAACAGTACCTCCGGCATTAGCATCACTCAAAGTGGTGGAATAATCACGAGATCGGTACGACCATGCATGGAAATTGCACCACACACCAAAAATTGAAAGACCATTTTTGCTTCAGCAACGCATAACTCCATGAAAAAAAATCGTAGAGCAATCTCAAAAAAAGGGTTTTGAAGAGGACATTACAAGCTTCAAAATGACTGTCTTGAAATCAAAATTCCGATACTGACCGACCCCGTGCGTTGTTTTGAAGTTGGAACATCAATACACAAATTTGGCACGAGATGGTTCAAGGGACCATAACTCAAGACAAAAAAAACATAAACGCAATCGAAAGTGAGCATCTGAAAGATGAAGCCTTAAGCTTTGAAATGCTTTTACAAACGACGCGCTAAGTCAATTTTTCGCCGAATTACGAGACTTTGAAATTGAACATTTTTTGAAGCAAAAATTGGGTGGCCCGCTAATTTTCGTTAGGAGTGTATTTACTATGACTAAAGCCATATACATAATACATTCAGTACAAAAAAAAACGGCTTATATGATCTACAGCTTATTGGTTTATTTGTTATAAATAATCATAATAAGAATTATGTGCAGCTATCATTTGAAAAAAATAATGCTATATATGTATTACCTATAGTTTGTTTGCGAAAACAATCATGAAACCCTAATTCATATTGCTCAATCACAAAAATGATTGAAATGTCATGCGAGAATTTTTGTTTGACACTGACCATGGTAACACAGTAACGTTTATGCTTCAATAGGTATATGCGTAATCTGTAGTCGACATGACTCGCATTGCTACCATAAACTTCACTGAATCTCAACAACATTCGGTAGTAGACAAACATACGTGTGATTTTCCACACCTACTAACAAGCACTTGCGTTTTATCTCTTTGATCGATGCAAAAATGACATTTTCGCTTATCTTTACTGACAGTATGTGCGGTACTTCAAAACATGTTTCCCTTTCCTCCCCAACTGCATATTGTTTTGCTTGTATATACGACTGATCGTCGAATTTGATGAATTTCGTTATTTGCACGTAGCTGCCAGATTTCAACTGTACTACCGTGTCATTGGTTGTCTTTGCTCTCTCGTAGTTAATACTATGCATCACGGTGCCTCTATAAATACATCGATCGTACGATACACCATTAGTGTGTATGTTCGTCGAATGCATTAACTCAGGCGTGATCTTGAATGTTTCGCCCTTACCAAAGAATACAACATCGCCGTGAACACTTCTTGTAAAGGTTGCACGTTCAGTATACGAAAACAAATTATAACAGTACCGCAGACACGCAGCGCCGAACTTGGAAATTTACCGCCCCTAGGCCACCCTCCTGCTGCCGCTCCGACAGCAGAAAAATCGCTCATTATCAGTACATTTCAAATAATACATTTTACGTCTAGTTTTCTCCTAACAATCAATGAGCTACTACATGAGCTATCACCTACTTCTCGAATATTCCGTCTGCTATGCAGCCAGCCTACAGGTTTTGTTATACTTTCAAGTAATGGTCAGTACAGTCAGTGAAGATATTCTTTTTTATTTTTCATTGTATTTATTTCGTGATTGCTTATTATAGTATACATATGGGGAATTCCACGTAAACTCGACCAGCGTCTGACCCTCATCATTTTCTATTCGATTTAGACTTTTTTCTCATATTGACCCCACCCCCTGGAGTACCTCTCAATTATTTCAAAATTTTATATGTATTCGTTTTTGCCTGATGAATTTTAAAGCACTTTCTGTTTTGTCATTTCAAAGAATTTTCAAATGATTGCATCTTTGGACGCATGCATCGTATCACAAAAAAAGCACATCAAATTCTTCGTCTTGATACGTACTTTCGTGTGCAAATATTGCCAACATTTTCCGACCCCTTTGTAAACGATATTTTTAACGCCATAGTGGAAAAATCGAAATTTTTCAAAGTTGGACTAATTTGATTTTTTTGCAAAAAATTCCAAAAAATCTACAGTACTCTCGAAGACGGAACTTTTGAGTCCAGGCCCAGCGTAGCTCAAATTTTCCTGAATTTTTTACGGAATTTCAAAGTTCATAGCAATTTTATTCAGTGCAATCAATGGTATAACCGATCGTCAACACAAATATTAATTCTAAAAAATTGCACAATCGCGGGGCGAGCCGCTTTTATTCGATTGTTCATATCAATTCTGCCCTGTTTCGTTGATGACGTTCTGCTGATGAACAATTTACAAATTCATGTTATTCACGCAAATATGGCACCAAATAAATTTCGTGATCTTATATAAATTAATATTTGTATTGACGATCGGTTATAACCATTGCATTGCCCTGAATAAAATTGTTATGAACTTTGAAAATCTGTAAAAAATCAAGGTAAATTCGAGCCACGCTGGGCTTGGGCTCGAAAGTTTGGTCTTCGAGAGTAGATTTTTTGGAATTTGAAAAAAAAAAAAATCAAAATGGTCCAACTTTGCGAAATTTCGATTCTTCCACTATGACGTTGAAAATATCGTTTTCAAAGGGGTCGGAAAATTTTGGCGATATTTGCACATGAAAGTACGTATCAAGACGAAGAATTTGATATGCTTTTTTTACGACTTGTATTGCAATTCACGCTCAGTGTTAAAAAAAGACCTACTTTGCCTCCTTGGTACACAATGAACTATTAATACACACAATAATATACATTTGATGCATCTTAAATTTTCATTTCGAGTACAGAAATTAAAAAAAAAAAAAAAAACCGCACAACTGCCGCCCTACCGAAGTGCGCCGCCCCTAGGCCATGGCCTAGGTTAGCCTAGGCCAAAGTCCGGCGCTGCAGACACGTATCGGACTGTGTCATTTGTCGTAGTTGGCAATCAAACATGCTAGCTTGTAAATGTTTCGTACTCATTTGCTGGCCAACCCCTTTGGGTCCATTAACTCGACGTTTTAGATAATAAATCGCACTTTCGTATGGGAATGTCGAAGTTGCCCACAGCGGTCCAGACATTCTAACGGATTGCACTAAATGCAGCATACTATGTATGTTATAGGTCATGAATTTTTCGCCGTATATAATCTGACATTCACCTACAAATTTCAGAAGATTATATTCGCATTTACGTAATTCTTCCTCAGTGATGTGATCTTGGAGAAGTGTGAACATGCTTCCCGAGAAAAGTGCAAAATGTTCTAATACTGATGGTTCCACAATGCCCCGTAGACATGGTAAACAATAGACGAGAAGCCAGGATCGCCACTCTGAACCTTTCCATTTCGCCTTTTCTATCAAGGTTCTCGACAAACGATGTATTTCGTGCGTGGGAGTTATGTTTTTTAATCTGGTGTTGATCTCTGCTCGATCGGAGGGCGTTAGATAGACGTCTGAGCCAGGTGTTGTGCACGATTCCAACAACTGCCGCGCTACCCCTAGTGCCTGGCCATGTAAGTAGTCAGCTGTACACCCCCATACCATATCAAAATCCGACCATTCTGCCAATATAGATGAACCCTTGACGCCCTTCACAGGTTTATTCATAGTCGCAGCGTTCTGAGAGTCTGTTATATGGCTATCATGCGTTCGTAAACCAGAATCCTCCAGTTCCAGTGGGTAACGCATAGCTCCCGCGCTATAGTGCCCATACGTGTAACACCAACTACACCCCATATAACCATTATATTGGATGCGGTTTTGAATCACGGGTCGTGCCACTGAATCGACGCAACAAGCCATGGGCGCCAATTTGAAAGTGATTATTTCGCCTCGATTTCCAATGGATGTAAAACCAGTGTTCCTCAAACGTGCCGTTTGCGCTACAAATGGTGCCAAGTAGGTGTTCATGAACTTCGGTGATGGTTCTCTCTTTCCGATCCAGACTCCAGCCAATAATATGTTTCGGAAACGCAATTTTGGAGGCAATTCGTTTAAAATAATTTGTAGTGGCCAAAAGCTTCGCTTCGAGCTGTGGAATAAAGGCGCTCCATCTGTGTTGAAGTTGAATGTAATGAGATGTTCTGCTTGGACAGTACTATTTTTAAGAACGTTTCGATAAAGCACGCCGTCATAAACGTCACAAATGACCTTCTTATCAATGTTATTACTGACACGAATTTTTTGCAAATTATCCAACAATACTTCTTTTATTTCGCGATCATCAAGCAGTATTTTTAGCTGGTACTCTAAATCGATCGAAATGAAGTGATTTGACGAACTTAATGACAAATCATGGTGTTGTTCACACGACTCGCAGATTTTCGATGAATTTTTCAAATTGCGCTTCGTAGTCGGTGGAGCTAATATCCCGTAGCAGGACGTGCAATAAAAATGGTACGTTATCACTTCGTCTGGAGGATCGTACTGGCGGGATAGCTTATAATTGCTCGTGTCCCAATCTAAGAACTGAGGGCCAGCCAAAGTTTTTGCGAATTGAATCAAAGCATTTCTTCCTTCCTGTGATAGTGAAAACCGGATGCTGAAAGCCATTATCATCAATAGTACATCAGCCGTGGTAAGGCCAGATGCCTCAAACATAAGAATATTCTCTTGAAACTCTGGAACATCTTCAAAATTTCGACGAGCGTCACCAGCTGCATTTTCTGGAACTATATTCACTTCATCACGATCGCTATTGTCAGATGAGTGATCATCACCGTGAGAAGAACATTCATCTTCACAATCAGAAGAGCTTACGTTATCTGGAGTTATGCATTCATTCGATTCGTGCCCATCTGTGGAAGAAGATGGTGGCAGCGGCTCTAGAGATTCATCTTCTGGAAAAAAATGTCGATTCGTTTTCATGAAGATTGAATCAATTTGTAAAGTCATAGCTAATACACTCTGGTTATGCCCCGAAGTTGAAGTATAAATTCCAGCTTATGTTACTCAAACCTTTCAGTTTATTCGAAACTAGTCAACCGCATATTGTTAAAAATGTCGTATAGAGACGGATAGAATGTGCAGAAAACGCTAAAGAAACAGATAGAAACGGTTGGAAACGGATACGCGAGCTATCCGTTTCTATAGCGTTTTCTGCAATTATATCCGTCTCTATACGAAATTGTTAGCAGGGATTGTTTCACGAACAATACAGTGGAAGAATTAGTCTATTACCTGTCGTCAAATTGTTCCACGCTGTGTCTGTTCGCGGAGTTACCGTACATTTTCTGTAGTTGTGATCCAAAAACGCTTTATAGCGCTTCCTACGACTATGGCAATCATCGTCATCCATCCTGTTGCCACGTATACCCCAACTGCCACACACACTCTGCAGGGAATATTTGATAGGCAATATTTTTGGTTTCCAGATCCTTTATTCCCAGATACACCCAACCTCGAGAAATGTAGTAGCGTCGAAGTACGAAGAGATCAGAAATATACCTATTTTCGATGATTCGAATCATGTATATTTTCGTACTTTGTTCGTTTTTCATGACTCTATTTCTTAGGGATCTATAATATTGTTACTGGATGAGTAACGAGAAAAGGAAATCGTGAGTCCTCGAGCGAAATAAGGAGACCTTTAGGACACTAATAAATTGGTTTCTACGAATTAGTTATATTTGGAAATACAAGTGCTCAGTTTTAGGTCTGGAGCAAGACTGTTTATAAAACAGAAGTTGACGCAGCAACCTATTTTGATATTTTTAGAGATACTTCATCTATTTCATTACTACTAGATGTTATGCGAATTATTTAAGTGATCGAATAGCTAAAGGGTGTTTCACCCGGCGTAACAATATGATCTAGCTATAATTTAGGGTGCGCTAGAAAAAACTTTTTTCCTGATTATCAGCATCCCCCTTTCGGCAATTGAAATATTACATGACATTCAGCTGTTTGAGCATGTAGTCAAATATGTGGTATTCCTGCGGTGGAAAATCAGGACAAAAAAAGTTTTTCTATTTTGTTCTCGAAACATTATTTTTCATTAGTCCATTCCCCGTACCACCTTGTGATTTTACTCAATTTGATGTAAAATTCCACCTCGCGAAAGGGGGTTTCGGTCAGTGAAGTTTAGCAGGTGCCTCGAAAAAAAAAAAAAATTTTTTTGTCAAAGCCCCCCGTCGACGACGTTTCGTATAATAGTATATTATGTGGCATGCCCGTAAACCAAGTGTTTTTCGGCGAGAATAATGATTTCAGGACGAGCTAAAGGCGAGCCGAAGGCGAGCCGTAAGCGAGTTCTGAAATCATTATTCGAGTCAAAAACGGTTTACGGGTGCGCCCCATACTGTATTTTTTTCGAAATAGGCATGAAAAGTCACTTTGACGCCTGTTGAGATTCACTAGACGAAGAGTCAGGTTATGGTGCGATCTGTCGCGCACTTCGAACCGCGCATCGAAACTGCCGTATAAAGACTTTATATGGCAGCTTTGGAATGCGCACTTCGAACTGCGCATCCAGACTGCCGTATAAAGACTTTATAGGGCAGTTCTGAAACCAACCGTATAAAGTGACACTTTGTGGATCGAAAACAGGCGTCAAAAAGTGACTTTTCAATGCCTATGCCGAAAAAATACATGAAAGCATTCATTTTTCAAATGGGAAACGATAAAAGAAAAGAAACAAAGAATGATGGCTCACCCTAAGCTATATGCGTTAAATCGCAGTAGGTATTCTAATGTATGGAATCATTCGATGTAAAAAAAAAAAATCATTCAGATCTTAGATATTGTTTGTAATTTTCATGCCAATATTCCTAAGGAAGTTCGATTTTCTTGCCAAAGAATTTCACAATTAGTGAATAAAAAAAAAAAAAAAAAAAAAAATTAAAGTTTAATATACATTTTGGAAATTTTTATAACGATGAATTGTTCAATAGTCAATTAAGGGGACCAGTAGATGTCGAGATGCTTGTCGGGCGTGGGGAAAATCGCTTGTGTCGAACGTGAATCCGGAGCGGGAGGGAATGTACTTTTCCTCCCGCCCATATATATATATGTATATATATATATATATATATGTATATATATATATATATATATATATATATATATATATATATATATATATATATATATATATATATATATATATATATATTAGGGTGGTCGTTAATATAGCTATTTCGGAATTCGATTCATTCATACCCTTCATTCGAAAGTAAAAAAAAAAAAAAAAATTTTGACCCCAAATTGAACCCTTTATCTCAATTAGAAAGGGTGCCTGTAAAGGCTTACTTTTTTGTATTGATTTTACATTACTTTCGGCTACTTTTTTGTTAAATAAATATTTCGGCACCTCTTAAACGGCTTAAAAATCCATCGATCATACAGATCGTTCATATATACATACAAATATGTGGAAAAATATCGGTGACGCTTCAACTACTCAGTATAGCTCAGTATAGCTTATATTTCTGTAGTGAAATGGTAAAGTAGAATAAGTGCATTTTGCCTTGAGTTAATTATTCGCGAATATCTCCTGAATGAAGAGAAAGAGTGAAATTCCTTCCCAAATCTTTTTCATAGAGCAAAACGTGAGCTACAAAAAAGGTTTTCATGAAAATTGAGTTATCTCTCGTAATTTCGAAGTTATTCGGCCATAATTGACTTTGAACGGAATGCACGTATCCCAGTTTACCAATTCAGGATAAAATTATCATCTATCTAGGGAAAAAAATTACAAGACTCGATAAACTGGATAAAAGGACTTTATTTCTCAGACCTCACTCAGTCACTTTATTCAGTGGAAATCTTTGATTACTGTGGATTTTCGTGAATCAGGAAATTGTTGACGATACTCTTTAACAATTTGTAATAAAAATTGCTTTTGACCTTCGTTTCTTGTGAGAATATTATTGTATTCTTCAATTAGATTTACGGTTCTTTCTGCGCAATCATTAACGACTTTTAATTTTCGCACTATCTGAAGGCCACGTTGAAAATTTTCATTCTGACTCCAAAGTGAAGGATCAACTTCAAGAAACTGCTTATTTAATCGAAAACGTTCAAAAAATCTAGTTGATTGTGGTGTTATAAAATGATCCATCTCCTTATCACATATTGTGAGAATATCTTTAAAATTAGTTTGAAATCTTTTAGGGCAACTGTCGGCGATGTCATCTAAATCACCATCTAACTCTAAAACCATCTTTCGTTTTATATCGTCCGAAAGTGTGTCATCGAAAAATGCAATAGCTGCTGCTTCCGGACTCAAGTACCATAAATGGTTTGAAAATTTTTTCAATGCAATCTGAGAAACAGTTGGATCAATAGCGGAAAATTCATGCAGTTTCTTTATGAATTTCAAATCATGGTAGGGAGCTCTCGAGCCTAAGGGGACTATGAACCATGCTTCCAAGTATACACTTAAAATGAAAATACAAATCTCAGCGAGAGATTTTTCGTCTCTGGTATTTAATTTGAACTGCCCTCTGAACAAATATATTTTTAAGGAATAAATAGCTTTGCTCATCCATCGAGCATGATGATCAGCTCCGGGAAAACGCAGCTTAATACCACGAGCTGGAACAAACCCTAGAAATATTTGACTCAATTCCAACAATTCCCTATAATCTTCTCTGGGTTGAGCGTGTTCGATTGTTTCTTTGATAAAAGAGTTGATACTTTCTGCACGATTTCCTAAGATTTTTCTTACGTTTTCGTTATCAAGTCCAATTTGGAATTCAGATTGATTTATTTTCGGCCACGATTCTTTGAACCTTTTAAACAGGAGTACGCTGGGACCGCTTGTCGCAGGCATTTTACATTCGAAAACACACCTTAATACTAGCTCAAAAATATGATGGCGACATGGGAGCCATAAGAGTTCTCTTCCCAATTTTTTTTCCAACAAAACTGCAGCGCCATTCCATTGGCCAAGATTAGACGATGTAGTATCGCAGCAAGAGCCTTTATCGAGTCACAAACACCCCAGTCATTAACAACTTCGTAAATAGCTTCTGTTTGAGCAGCTCCCGATCCTGACTCTAATTCTGGTATTCCTAACATTTTTTCTACATCACCATCAGTGATAACCACTGGTAGTCTATCCAGTATTTCTCGCTTTACCAAATTGGGGAGCATCTTTCCATCCCAATGCAGAACTGTAGCATTCAATTCTATATCTTGGAACACTTTCTTAATGTTCTTTGCTTTAATTTCACGAAATTTTTCCCTGTAATTATGAAGCGATGTTTTGTTAATCACTAAAGAATTTACATCATGCCCTAACGATTGAGCGATCGCCGTTACTAAATGCACAGCTTTCCTGTCAGTCACTTTGCAGTTATCCAAAACTGCTGCCACTTTTTCATCAATTACATTCACAGTCCCGCGTGATTTCTTTGGGGCAGATGGACCGGCTTCGCTTGAATCAACATTAGGTAACATGTTCTGAAGATCTTCCACTGAAATGTTGGAATAAGTGCCAACACTTCTCTGACTCAAATTTTGAGAAGATCCGCCATCACTAGACTCGAGCTCCACGAATTGATCTGGGAAAAAATTCAGTATCGTTAGTTGTTTGATAATTTATTTTTTGTCATAGTAGGCGTAAAGTACGCACTTTTGGCCTTGTTTTGCGAGCGCAAAGTTCGACTTCACGCTCGCAAAACAAGGCAAAAAGTGCGTTAATACTTTACGGAACCATGGCAAAAAATAATGTTCGCACCGCAGGCGTACAACTCAACGCCCTTGGGATGATCGCGCGACCCTCGCGCCGGCTACGCCGGCCCTCTGGCGCGTTCGATCACCCGCGGGCGAAAAGTTGTACTTTACGCCCATGGTACGAAAATAACTATTTTTACATTTTAACCACATTTCAAAGAGACCATGGGTACTTTTGTGAGATACTTACTTAATAGATCTTTTTCTCCTTCACTCTTTTGCAATCTCTTCATTAAAATTTCTTCTCGCTCTCTTTGTGCTCTTTCATGGATATCGTAAATGGATTCAATATTTGCAATAAAGCCAACGCGACCAGGTTTTCTTTGATTAACGATAAAATCCTTTTGGTGTTGATCAATTTTTTCCAATATATCTCGGGAAGAAATATCAAATAAATTTTTCAGTTCAGACGTGAATTCTTCTTCTTTCGGTACATTATATGATTTCCCTTTATTTTTTTGCAAGTTTCTCCATTGTTGGTATAAATCTTCCACCATATCTGCACTTTGATATAATGTTCTAGTAGGCAAACGCGCTTTATCCCAAAAAATCATTATCTCTCTGGTAACAAGAATAGCAGCATCGCGTAAACTCAATTTCAGTTGACGAATATTAAAAAATAAAACTTTCAGAATGTTTAATTTAGATGGTAGTTTGTTGCCGTGAATTTGAGTGTCGATGTCACCAATTAAAAAAATCTTTTGTCGTAACGTAGGAAGTCCTGATGTTTCATCCATAATGATTTTTTCTGGTTAAATACTAGCAGCAAACATCATATTACTACCAAATGAAATACGGCGCTCATTGTTAGATACATGTTCCCGCTCAGCTGTTTTTATAAACTTCGTGGTTATAAATAATCTTGCAAGCTCGATAAAACAGATGATTAGTTTTACCGACAGACGATACTGCAAGATATTTGTGGATAATTAACTCAAGGCGAAATGCACTTATTCTACTTTACCATTTCACTACAGAAATATAAGCTATACTGAGCTATACTGAGTAGTTGAAGCGTCACCGATATTTTTCCACATATTTGTACGTATATATGAACGATCTGTATGATCGATGGATTTTTAAGCCGTTTAAGAGGTGCCGAAATATTTATTTAACAAAAAAGTAGCCGAAAGTAATGTAAAATCAATACAAAAAAGTAAGCCTTTACAGGCACCCTTTCTAATTGAGATAAAGGGTTCAATTTGGGGTCAAAATTTTTTTTTTTTTTTTTATTTTCGAATGAAGGGTATGAATGAATCGAATTCCGAAATAGCTATATTAACGACCACCCTAATATATATATATATATATATATATATATATATATATATATAGGGTGAGACGTTTGCACGAGTCGTAGTAGAGGGCGCCGAAGGTGCCCGAGACGACGACGAGTGCTAAAAACGTCTCACCCGAAGTAGAAATGGCCATCCCCCCCTAGTTGCACACTGTACTTTTCATAATAAGGGCACGAAATGAGCCTTCTTTGATGCACGTCGTCCGGAAGAGGATTATATATAATATATACATATATATATATATATATACAGGGTGTTACAACTAACTATGTCACCCCGACGGGTGGTGATAGGGGGGACCTTAACTAACATTTTCGATATAGGAACCCATGTCCGGAAAGTTGACGTTACCTTGATGAGAGGGATTCAAAATTTTCGGCGAACGCCTGCAACGCTCGCTCACAGGCGCGGCGAAATCCTCGAGGATTTAGAAATAATCTAAGTCTAATTCAACTATTTATTACAACACAAAGAATCTATCACAGTTTTACAAATATCGCAGAAAATAAGTATATTCGCCGTTTATTCCTACAAAAAACAACTGTCATGCTTATGTTGTTTTGTTTTTATTTGTCGAGTCAAAGAAATGTGATAATGCGACTTGGTTGTTTTTCGTAGAAATGAACGGCGAAAATACTTATTTTCTGTGATACTTGTAAAACTGTGATAGATTCTTTGTGTTGTAATAAATAGTTGAATTAGACTTAGATTATTTCTAAATCCTCGAGGATTTCGCCGCGCCTGTGAGCGAGCGTTGCAGGCGTTCGCCGAAAATTTTGAATCCCTCTCATCAAGGTAACGTCAACTTTCCGGACATGGGTTCCTATATCGAAAATGTTAGTTAAGGTCCCCCCTATCACCACCCGTCGGGGTGACATAGTTAGTTGTAACACCCTGTATAATTGTATATAATTCTATACAATTCTATATAACTGTTATATAATTCTATATAATTCTATAAAATCATTATTACTCGATTCTTAAAAAAATCTACCCATGCTTTGTTATTCTTTTCATTTCAAATTTAGGAAAGAGTCCGGCTTCAGTATAATTTTATAGAATTATATAGAATTTGACTCAATTATATAGAATTTTACAGAATTATATATAATCTTATAGAAGTATATATAATTCTATAGATATATTGGCCCGATAGAAATATATAGAATTTTATAGAATTTCATAGAATTTTATAAAATTATGTATAATTTTATAAAATCATATAGAATTCTATATATTTCTATCGGGCCAATATTTCTATAGAATTATATAGAACAATTCTATATAATTCTATATAATTCTATAAAATCATTTTTACTCGGGAAATACAGCGTTATTCATAAGCTTGTAGAAATTCTTCTCAAATTCGTTTTTCGATTGCTTTCGCATATTTGTATTGAGATCTATATATGATTTCAACCATGGTGATTGTGCGAACCTTAGAATTCTGTGCACTTTCGTCAGCTTTAAACCAAATTTGATGCGCTGTTTCAAATTACGATAGTGCAGCACATATTTTTCCTTGGGTAGAAGCGTTGCTGCAAGTTTTCTAATTTTACTACCCGGTGGTGTGAAATGCTCGGGACAGAGAGGTAAGTCCGCATGATGTTTATGGAGCTCTGCGGGGTAATCTAAATCTACCTCTAGAATATAACCGATTGGTGCGTCATCCGGGTGGGACATCACATCAATGGCATCATTTTCCCACTCAAACGATCCACTCGGCAAATGCTCACTCATAGCTGCACCATAAAGATTGTTAACATCGAAATACATTAAATATGATTCCGCTTTGCTCGGATCAAAATCTTCACCCATAAATCGATTATTTGCTTTGGCGTAGCGATTTGAGCACTGTGCCACACCGCCTCTTATGCTTTTCTCGATGAACAATATCATTTCCGGATTGTCTAGAAGTTGAAGATTAATTTTTGTCTGCTTTAGCATAGCATCAAAAGCAAGCCCTGGCGCGGTATAATAATGCAGAGGATCTAAGTTATATGTTCTGAAGCAGCTATCGCGAAAATTTTGAAATATATCGGCCAATAAAAGTACATCGGTTTTCAGATACAAATCGGAATACTCGCCTAACGTTTTCAAATCAAACTTGGTCCAAACATCTTTCGCGTGTTCATAATCAGCATCGGTGATACCCGCGGCACTGAGTTTTGAATAGAAATCTTTTTTATCGGGTAATTTTATTTCGTCGAGTTTTTCCCAAGAATCAATATACTCGTACGGAAAGACACCTTTACGAATCATCGAACTGAATTCATCCGGATCGTTGTAAAATTTCCGTGTTATTTGTTTATCAGCATCATCAACGTACGATGCCAATTTCTCTATACTGCTAGCCATGAACCGCAGTGAATCTATGAACCTCAAACTAATCATAGTACCATCGACTTTCTTTGTGAATGATATTTATTTTTCCTTATTGATGGGTAGCAACGTAATATCGCCTGGAAAAGTTGTGGCCAGAGATTTAATGATGAAGTGAGAATCGTAACCCGATAAATTGTGAAAAACCACTGGGATTGTGTGCGACTCTTGAAAATTCAGATTGCATCGATTGTGTGCGGCCCCGCGATATTTACCCGTGAAATGACAGTGATCGCGACATTTTTTCTCCTCAGGTAAAAATGGCTTTTCACAGATATAGCAATTTTTGGCGCGCATGTGACGGTCGCGTTGCGTCTGATTCAACACCTCCATTGGAATTACATTCTTTATACGCGACTCTACTTTTACGGCTAATTCACGAAACTTCTCGATCAGCCATTTAATGCAATCAGATCCGCGGTAACTCTTGTATTCCGATAATACATCATCGTACACGCAGTGTGTATAATATGCCGCACTATGCGGAATATGCTCTTGAGATTCTTTTACCCCGGGTTTCATCATGCATTCAAGATCAGCGTATACGACGAAGAGTACAGTGCTCTGATTTTTGAAATTGTAAAATCCCAAAGTGTTACCCTTGGGGAATTCCATTCGCACTTTATTCAACCTCAGGCAATCTTGTCTATGATTTTCATAGGCATTCTGTACGTTAAAGTGGCACAAGCATCTATCGCACAAAAATTGTGCACATTTATGATTTGACAATTGTATGCTAACCAAACGTGAAAGATTCTTGATCCAAGCAAAGTGGAATCGTGGTTTGAAATAATCTAAATCGTCACCATCGTTATCATCTAGTTTGCTCCGACTCTCAATCATAAGCAGATGGATTACATTGTTCTCTGTTACATTTTTACTTAAATATAGCGGGATAATTATACTATTGGTCGACTCTTTCTTGCTTTGAAAAGTTTCCGACTCGATTCCATATACGTTAATACTCAAATTATTCAACTTCTCGAATTTTTCTACACTATGCAAGGTTGCGGGGAATTTGATACCTGTGCAATCCAGCTCCGATATGTACCGTCGATAGCTGTGTGTTCTGGTTGCGTTGACGTGTACGGGGTGAAGAGCTGCGGCAACAGACCACAGCAAACATCTATCATCGTCGTTTTGCACGTTGACCACCGCTTTCTTTCGCTGAATATCCTCGGGTAGCTGTGTGAATGTCGAGAGTCCACCGCGAAGAGGCTCGTATCGGTTGATGCAGATCACGGCATTTATGATCTCAATCATGCTCTAACCACAATCACGCTGCTCGAAATCCTCCACCATGGTTAGCAGAGGATTCGTTACATTATCGGAGAACCACGTTTCCAAATCCGTTGATGGAAGAATCGTGGCGTTGCGTGTATTGAAATTCTTAACTTCCACACTGATCTCATCGTTTTTGACGTTCTCAAACTTACACGAAACCCCCACATTCACCTTGATACTTCCTTCTTGGCGTAGCACATTTTTCAGACGTTCTGTCGTGACCACCCCAGCGTCAGCCAAAAATCTTGCCAAATCTTTATGTTGGAGATTTGTCACGGCTCCGGTGCGTATACGACACTTGAAGGCACTCTCCATATCATTCCATCGAACGCGATTACGAATATCATCGCCAATATTACCTCCAACGATAGTCACACGATGTCGTTCAAATTTCACCACCCACGATTGGAGGAGTGAAATTATATGTTGCAGTCGTTTTTTTTCACTCACATTCGGTTTAGATTGTGTTAAAATATTGTTCAAGAATCCGATATTTTGATGTGCAATGTCACGCCAGTGAATAAAAATATCTTCATTTGTCTGTTCTGGTGGTAGTGTACACAATAACTTGTATGCGTCCTCCACCATCTCAACGAGATTCATATACATAGCGTTCTCCATTTTTTTTTTCTTCGTAGAATTTCACGGTCAAACTGGTACTAGACGATTGCTCACACCCACCCTAGGGTTGGGGGTTTTTATATGCATACGCCCCACTCCTCCACATTTTTTTTTCTACCTGGGGAGGGTTGGCATCTTTGGTACCTCCGTACGAAAAGAATATTTTCCGAGTATGCAATTATTCAGCCCCTATAATATTGGGGGCGTATTTCGGGTTTGGTTGGATATAAAAGTGCGAGTTTGCAATGAGTTTTACACAATCTGCAGTCAGTCGAGAGAAGAAAAATTACATACCAATCTCAACAACCAAATAGAAAGCAAGAAGTAAGTATCGTTATTCTTCGATATCATAGTTTTCATGATGGGTATAGTTTGTAATCGATATTGCATATTGCAGAAATGGATGATCAAATCTTCGATGACGAGTTCTGGCAAGGGTGGGAAGACGATGGCAGAGATGACGGCTATGAGACGTTAGACGAGGGGGTGCGCTGGGTGGAGATTTATTATGACGATGGTTTCCCGATGTGGATAGAGATAAAGCCACTCGAGGAACCTGTGGATGAGCCGGAGCCGGAGGAGGATTGGGGAGTGGAGGCCGATCGTAAGGAGGAGGAGAAGAAGAGGGTAGAGGAGGAAGATATGAATGGGGAGGAAAAGGTGAATGAGGCGGAGGTTAATGATGAGGAGAAGGTGAATGAGGAGAAAGAGGAGGTGAATGGGGAGGGAAGGTGAATCAGGTGGAGGTTAATGATGAGGAAAAAGGTGAATGAGGAGTAGGAAAAGAAAAAGGTGGAGGAGGCGGAGGAGAAGAAGGTGGAAGATGAGGTGTATACACAAACTATTATTTAAGTCAGTTTTAAGAAAATTGTTACTTGGAATAGGTTAGACTTAAGAAATATGGTTTAAGTTAGTATTTTAAGAAAAAATTGTCATTTTAGAATATAGGTTAGACTTAAGACATAAGAAAATAAACACATATATATTATCAGATAATTCGCGTCATTGATTGCATATGGATATAACACCCTGTCACTCTTCGAGCATTTTCAGCTAGTATAATTCGTATATACAGGGTGTTACAACTAACTATGTCACCCCGACGGGTGGTGATAGGGGGGACCTTAACTAACATTTTCGATATAGGAACCCATGTCCGGAAAGTTGACGTTACCTTGATATGAGGGATTCAAAGTTTTCAGCGAACGTCTGCAACGCTTGCTCACAGGCGCGGCGAAATCGTCGAGGATTTAGAAATAATCCAAGTCTAATTCAACTATTTATTAACAACATAATGAATCTAAGGCAGTGTTCCAAATATCACAGAAAATAAGTATTTTCGTCGTTAAGGGGAGACTCCGCAGGTTTTGTTGAAAAAACCACGTTTCTGCTATTGGTATCACGAAAAAACATCCAATCGAAAATTCCTGACAGCAATTTTTCGATTTATAATATTATGTGTCTTGAAAAAAAATGTCAACCTCCTGCGATGAAAGTGTATGCGCAGAGAACCTTTCGCATTTTCTTCGCAGTCGCTTTGCTGCAAAAGGTTTCCTGCGCATACACTTTCATCGCAGGAGGTTGACATTTTTTTTTTTCAAGACACATAATATTATAATCATAAAATTGCTGTCAGGAATTTTCGATTGGACGTTTTTCCGTGATTTCAAGAGCAGAAACGTGGTTTTTTCAACAAAACCTGCGGAGTCCCCACTTAACGACGAAAATACTTATTTTCTGTGATATTTGGAACACTGCGTTAGATTCATTATGTTGTTAATAAATAGTTGAATTAGACTTGGATTATTTCTAAATCCTCGACGATTTCGCCGCGCCTGTGAGCAAGCGTTGCAGGCGTTCGCTGAAAACTTTGAATCCCTCATATCAAGGTAACGTCAACTTTCCGGACATGGGTTCCTATATCGAAAATGTTAGTTAAGGTCCCCCCTATCACCACCCATCGGGGTGACATGGTTAGTTGTAACACCCTGTATAGGCCATATTTTCTACCGTCAACTCATCCCTCAGCTTAGTGAGATCACGTGTCATATCGATACTTTAATTGGTCCGTGTAACGACAAGTTTGACGAACGTAGCGTTGGAGAAATCTATCCTACCCCTGCCGCAGCTAATACCCCTCCTATTACTGCCGTCCTGTTGAATCCCAGGTGCTGGACTTACTTGAGGTCTCGCTCACCCGACTACCCGGTATTTCTTCTAGGTCCTGACTCGATTCGTCGATCCACAAGAAGGTTGGTGGTAGCTTCGTGGTTAGCAAACTGCAGCATGCTTAACTCACAAAGGAATTCGTTAGGTCGGAGCCGATCCGGGGGTTTTCATGACCAACCACGGTCGCGATACCAGCTTCGGAGATAGTTGTCGATGATTAACTGCGCTGACTGATGACCATTAGGTGGGAGGTTGTGAGGATGCACCTGCACATGACCCTGTACGCCACCCTTGCATCGACAGTGCACTTTCTTGTAGGCGGTAGCTACTCCGGATGACGGGAGGATTTCGTCGTGCTCCTCGCACATCCCTGTACGCCGTCCATCCGATAATTTGAGGTGGTAGTTTCTCCACTTGAGAGGAGGCGCTGACCTTGGGGTTTTTCTGGACCATCCATGGTTTGCACGCCGACAGACTCGTCCTTGACGATAGTGGGAGCTTCTGTACGTTCGTTAGTCATCGTTCTATCGGTAGTTCCCACGAAGACAGTCGTCTCGTGGAGTATCGAGCTCGAGATTACATATTTTACAAAAATAAAAAGTGTTAGTTAATCCTAATTAATTTTCCCTAATTTTTCCTTTTCCTGGAGACCCTGTCTACGTCACGCATCATCGCAATCTCGATAGTATCGCCATGTGACGAGGGATTATAAAATACCACGTCACAATATATGTTTCTATATAATCATTTTTTCTCGGGTAGTCAATCGAACATGCATCAAGTTTTTAAATCGAACATAATTTTTACATACAGAGGAGTAGGCGAGTTTTTACTAGAACGATTGTCAGACTCACTGCTATTATATAGTTCACCGAACCGTTTAAGAATTGTGACTTGAACAATAAACGTATGGTAGCCTGATTAACAATGTATATGGTGAAGTAGATCATATTTTTGGTAATTGAGAATGACTATTCTATTTTGTTATTTCAATTATATATTTATAGCAGTTTGACAAAAAAAAAAGGTTGCATTAGACATAAATATGGTTGAATGAACTAATAAAATTCAACTACACAAAATTTCACCATATACTATATATTTTTCTCTCAGTGTGAGTGTGCCGGGCCCTGCTGTAGTATAACGTCAGGGCATCATAAGTCTGAAAATCCGAATTCAGAATTAGGCCACGTGGTGTTCTTTGTTGGTAAGAAATTTATCATTTTACCAACAGAATATTTAGATGATTCAAGCACACGGGTAAAATTTTTGACTATATCGATAGATGTTCTATCTTACCACCAAAAATAGATGGCAGTATTTGTTATCACTACTATTTTGTGACGTACTGCTATATGACTCCGAATTTTCTCAACCTGTCCAATCTACTACCTTATATCTATGCTCTAAGTAATGCAATTGTGTAAAGAAATGAGCAATCAGAAGTTTTTAACTTTGGTTTATGATTCAATCTTCTGAAATGTTCACTAAAATTTGAAAGACATATAAGACAACCTATAGTATAATGTTATATCAATAAAAAAAAAAAAACGTATTATATTATCTAACATTACGTTAGTATTGCTTCATTCTAATATGCTGGTAATAAATTCATTCAAATTTGTACGTGATAACTAATTTATATTATTGTCAAAAATTCACCTCTTTACTAATAAATTGAGTAACAATTTATGCATTAATGACAAATCGACCGCTCCTAAGAATAAAACACTAGCTCGCGAAGCTCGTTTATATCGCCGTACCTCAGGCCTAGCGTTTATGAGACCGTAGCTCGCGGTCCCGTCTATAAGACCGTAGCTCGCGCTCCCGTTTATAAGACCGTAGCTCGCCGTTTCGGCTATGAAAGCTCGATCCGCCGCTTTGCTTATAAAGCCTCAACCCGCCGTTCTGTTTATAAGACCGCAGCTCGCAGCTTCGCGGTGGCAGAGGTAGCGATGGAAAAAGGTGGAGCGGACGAGCAACATGAGAACCCCTTCATTCGAAGAACTACAGGCTTTTAATTGCCGATTAAAATAAATAATAAAATAAATAATAAAATAAAAAACAAATTAAAATAATTAAATAATAATAATAATAATAATAATAAATTAATTTTTAAAATATCAATTTTCTGTGATTGGCGAGTATCTAAATGAAAGACGTCGAGGAATTTGACGGCATAAAAATTTTGACCATCGATCTGCTATCTCAGGACCATAAAGTTGCCCTCACTTCTTTTGTTTTCGAGTTAGAAATCAGAAGGTGAGACACTTTTTTATCTGACGCAGATAGTAGTTTTAAAGCAGTCCGACACGTTTGGAAAATAGCGCGAAATTTAGAAGAAAAAATTTTTCTCAATTAAAAAACTTATTTCTTTATTCATTCATTTATTTACTTTTTTTTTTGATATTTTTACGGTTGTATATTTTCATACCGACTATAAGTTCACGTAATTTTAACTAATGTGAACCGCGTTTCCGTCTGCGGGTTCTTCATTTTCACTTTCAGAATCATGCTCTTCTTCAGCTACTCGTTTTTCAGTGCTTAGCGCTTTGAGATTTCTGTAAAACGACTGATGTTCTGTCGGGATGGCTTCGCTATTGCACAAGCTGATAAGGTCTTTCAGTTTTTGTGCAGTTATACCTAATTTTGAGTTGTATGCCTTTTCCAGTGTATATGCACTCATATCGATTGGATAAACCTTGTGTTTCGTGGATAGCTGAGAATACCTGGATTCAAATGATAATTTGTAACGTAGAATTCCCGGATCGTTTCCATCCGCGTAGACCTCTCTGATTTTTGACCAGGCGATCGTTTGTTTTTCGATGTTCTTTGCCCAATTTTGCTTTTCAACCAATTTCTTGAAATTGTAAACCATGTTCTGATCTACCTTCAAGACCTTGTAGGGATTACTTTTGGTTCGCTTTGCGTTTCTGATAATATCGTACCACTGCTCTGGAGTGTAGATCAGATGGTTCTTACATCGGCGTTCAATGAGCGCCCGGACAGAATCACCCTCATTCTGGGTGTGCCCACGTTCAAGAAACCTATGTGTTATTTTGACTCTGTACTGAGAAGCAGCGTAGACGTACATTGAGAACACAAATCTGTTTCTGTTTTGTCCTGAGCAATTATCGGAATAAAATCTGAAGTCCCGTACTCCATCTCGTACCTTGTTATCAATATAGTCAAGGAGGAGACTCGCGACTTCATTTGCACCTTTATTTGCTATCGTCTCGTCGTAGCAATAGCAGTTGCCCTCACGACGGCCTACATCGTAAACTGTAAAATTATACACTGCAAATTTTCTTTTGTAATAAAAAATAGAAGTCTGTGCTTGGGGGGTTTGCAGAACTTTTTGATAATCAAAGCAAGCCATACTGATGTTACGACCGTTTTCTTCTTTCAAGCAATCTTTCTTGTCGGCATCCTTCAGTTCCCGAGCTTTTATTTTATTGGATACGTGCAAAACGTATTGCTCTTGCAGATTGCGCTTTTCTGCATCAGATGCATTTTCGTACACCGAACAAATATCGCATTGGTCTTTCTTCGGTTTAAAAAAACTAATATTGAAGCGAGTGTTGAAGATGTCCCTATATTGTCTCTCCGTAGCTGGTTTCATTTTATTTACATTATCTTCTATCCAGATCAGATAAAGCTCGTGCATTCGCTTGACTGACAGGCTCTCCTCCAAGTATTCCCTTGAACTTGTCTTCCTTATGTAATGCGAAGCCGTCCTTGGAAATGCATTAATGTGATCCACAACGCTATTTTCCACTTTGGCAGAAATTTCGTTGGCACGCTTTGAATGACGTCCTCTTCTGTCTGGAGAAATATCACCCCCTTTCGCTAATTTCGACCTGATAGTTTTGAGCCAAGTGTCAGTTATGTTTAATGTTGATAAGAACATAGTTTTACAAACTTTGATTTCACTACCATCGATGCGAAACCAGTACGTCTTAGTTCTTCTTTTTTTTTTTACTAGCATCTGCGGCGTCTTTATCATTTCTTGTTAACTTTGTGCAAGTGGATATATAATTCCACTGGCGATTATGATTACTCAGTAGCCAAAATTTGTTTAGTATGTGTTGCCTTTGTGAATTGGTTATTTTATTAACGCATCCAACTCTGCAGCTGACATCACATGGACGCTGTAGTTTTCGTTCCGGAACGATTTTCCCAGTTGCACTTAGATACTCCTTTCCACTATTGACAGCTTGTTTTCTTACTACCGATTTCCATCTGCACTGATTTGTGGATCGTTTTCTTGTTAATTGCGCGAGCGGCTGATTTATCCGCGATCGTTTGGTTATCGATGTACATTCATTTTCGTCTTGGTTTGATGTTAGGCTCGTAACAACGTCATCGTCTGATTCCACGGTGTCTTCCGAAAATTTCGGTGATGAATCTCGTTCATCAAAGAAGCTCTCCTCATCCGCGGTGCTGGCAGTAGATCTATTATCCCAATCGGTACTTGGATGATCGATTTCCGCGTTGGATAATTCGTAATTCGCAACTGAAAATACGGGAACAATAATGTTAGAGAGAAACTCAATTTACAATCGGGTCATATTTGTACCAGAAATTAATATGAATGTACTTAGAATGAATAAGTGAACCAAATAATGAATCGATAATGAATTACGTTTGAAAGCTGCTGATGCGTGCGAAGACTCGCCTTTATCCGACTCCGGGAATGTCACTTCATTCGTGACTGTTGGTTGTGTGAACATAACTTCTGTAGTGAACATGGTTTGTGCAGTAGCACTATTATTATTTATTTCATAACCATCATAACTCTTCTGTGAAGAATCAGATCCTTGATTTTCTGGCGACATACCTACAATACGATACAAATATGTATTATACTGAATCGTACGAAAATAATAGAAGAACATATGAAAATAAGTATACTTTTATTTACATTTTTCGGATATGTTAAACATCTCCGTGTACTTTAACTTTTTTCCGACTTGTGCCTGTAGACTCTCAGGCCTGATGAATCCAGCGAATTTCGCGGTATTGGAGACTGGTGACACCCCAAGTAAGACATCATTACTGTTAATACTTGCCAAACCATCTTCTACATAAAGAGTCAACCGAGATGAGCCTATAATAGTACATATTAATACATTGCGTGGGTTTCGATGACAAAGAATTATTAATTAATCATTTTGGGGATGCAGAGTTTTTACGTGGACCAATACTAAATTGAAAACATAATTGTTCCACGTGTAATTGACTTGTGTACGAAGTTATTGTACACGAAAGTCGGTTCTAAAAAAAAATATATTAAAAATAATATTTTTGATTTTTATACGGAGAGTTTCGTCACTGCGGCAAAAATTACAAGCATTATTTTGCATTTAATCGAATTTAATAGTTTTGCTTGTAGAATAGTTATTATATTATGTAGTACCGATTTCTGTGTACAGTAATTTTCAGGAGATTTTTCATTTGAAAATAATGATGACGTGTCAAATATTCATTATATAGTATCGATCAGTCGATCGATTCGAATATGACAATAGTAGAAATCCCTTAACATATAAATATGAAATAATGTAATTCTTTGAAAAACAAACATGGATCGGCCCCACTATCATAACATTACTATAATACTTACCGTTCATTCGCAACGAAAGTTCTTCTTCGGTGGGTGAATTAACTTCGTTCATTGTGAAAATGTAACACGTATATTATAAAACGATTTACCGATTTATTGTGAAATTGCCATCGCGACAGGACGTCTGCTGTTTTGAATTCAGCGCGGTAAACTTCTGCGCAACGCTCGATCCTAATCTCTGCGCGATCCTATCGCGACGCTTGCCTCAGCCTAGGCGAAATAGCCCCGGTCTATAGAGGCGCGAGTTTGAATAGGGCGCTTCGCAGTGGACGCTTTTTATTTTTTCTTTTAATGTTAAGGATCGAAAATTGCAAAATGAAGAGAATCACAGACGGTTGTTAAATCACTTTCACCGTCATTCATTAAGTCCTACACGGAGAGAATTTTATAAGAATAGTCTTTATTTATTATAGAATGGCTGTCATACTGGTATAGCTCGATTGACTTATTGCGGATTCCGAGATCCCGTACTATAAGTATGGTAACCATTGCCTCACTTGTGAGAACGGTTACCATACTTATAGTACGGGATCTCAGAATCCACGATAAGTCAATCGAGCTATACCAGTATGACAGCCATTCTCATAAAATTCTCTCCGTGTAGTGAATCAAAGTGTGTTATCAGAAGGTTTTTTTTAGTAAAATCTGCGAAAGTAATAATTCACGGTGAAAAAAAAGGTGATGCCCAAAATTATTAGCTGCACAGAGTAAAAGCTATCCTTAAAAGAAGAGTGAAAACATTCTTGAATCGAGTGTTAAATATTTTTTCATCATATTCTAATTTTTTCATCATCATTCTCATATTTTTTAGACTTCGTCGCGATTTTGAGGTATTCCTGATGAAAAATAATAATCGTTACTTGTACGTAAAGACTTTTTGACGAAACGAGTTACAGCACTCGCCTTCGGCTCGTGCAGTAAACCTCTCGTTTTGTCAAAAAAGCCTTTCCTTACTCATACTGAAATGTACTATTATGCATTGTAGAGACGATTCACAACGTCATGATGAAAAAAAAATTGACACAGCGTAACAGTACGAAATCGGCAATTAAAAGCCTGTAGTTCCTTCGAATGAAGGGGTTCTCATGTCGCTCGTCCGCTCCACCTTCTTCCATCGCTACCTCTGCCACCACGAAGCTGCGAGCTGCGGTCTTATAAACGGAACGGCGGGTTGAGGCATTATAAGCAAAGCGGCGGATCGAGCTTTCATAGCCGAAACGGCGAGCTACGGTCTTATAAACGGGAGCGCGAGCTACGGTCTTATAGCCCTAACGACTTTTGACCAACGTATAACATCGGTATATCAACCGTGAACACGTGGTATTAGTATTAACAGAGTAAACGCACCGTAGTAAAACTGTGTGTTGTAGGAATAAATACCGTATTTTTGAGCTCGGATGTATACCGTCTATACACCGTAGGTAATCACTAATAATACGGTATTGAAGCGGAATTTTCTCAGTCGTGATGGCAGATGAAGTACGCATGAACAGGGTATGAGACACGTATGTCTATACGGTATGAATGTGGTGAGAATACGGTATGAATGTGGTGAGAATACGGTTTCAAAACTGTGGAACTACGGTACACATACTGCGGTCAAACCCAATTGCTTGAGCTGGCCAGAAAATTTGACGGTTTAGGCAGGGTATGGTAACTGTGTTCATACCGTATGAAAACTGTGTTCAGTACCCGTGAATACCGTGGAAGTACCGGTAAAACACGGTACGCAGAAAGGCGCAAATATACCGTATTTCTGAAGTGATTACCCGTGGTAAATCCGGAAATATACCGTTCAACATCGGTATATGAACCTTCTCTCAACCTTGCGAAAAAGTCGTTAGGGAGACGGGACCCCGAGCTACGGTCTCATAAACGCTATGCCTGAGGTACGGCGATATAAACGAGCTTCGCGAGCTAGTGTTTTATTCTTAGTAGCGGTCGAAATGATAATTCAAAAACAATGAAATTTGAAGAGAATTCTAGCACATCTCATCGCTTGCTTGCTGACCCCCAGGCGCATCTCCTCTCTGAATGTAGCACATCTCAAGAGAAAGTCACTAATATATTCTGGTATTACATATCTGTAGATTCCGGCGGCTTACGACGTTGCCGCATTTCTACATGGAGTAACGCGAGAGCCAGGCAATGAGCAATCAAGGTGTCGTTAAATTATAATTCATATCTTTTGAGTCATTCAGTGAATCCTACTGTGATTTGGCAATATTCATTTTCGATCCATATATCATACTTACGGAAAAAATCTAAAAATTACCGTACTATTTTTTGCATATTTTTTTCTCCAAATACTACACATCACGCAGCAATACATTTTTATTAGATCGCATGTAAATTCATAAAAATTTTAATTGTAATAACTTTGAAGAGGTTGAATGAATCGATTTTTAGATTTTACAATAGTTTCAGAATAATATCTTAAACGGGTTTCATGAATTTTGTAGTATTTTGAAATAAGGTCCCATATTCCTCAGAGTGATGTAATAACATATTTTGGTTCACTTTTTTCCAAAAGGTCACAAAAGACAATGAATTCCCTATTGAAAAAATCCAGGTGGGAGACATGGGAACCCATATGGTTTTTCTGGGAAACCACATGGTTTGGCTGGGAACCCACATGGGTTTGTTGGTCACCCACATGGTTCTGCTGGGAACCCACATGGGAGTCTTGAAAATCTATGTGGGATTTGCAGGAACCCACATGGGTTTGTTGGTCACCCACATAGTTTTGCTAGAAACACACATGGGAGTCGTGAAAATCGATGTGGTAGTCGCAGAAGCCTACATGAGTTTGTTGGTCACCCACATAGGACGTCTGGGATCCAACACGTGTTTGTTAGGCACCCACATGGAAGTTTTGGTGAACCATGTGGAACTTCTAGGAACCCATATAGGGGAGACCGGGGCTAAAAGTTACACTTTTTTGAATAACTTGAAAAATTGATTGGAAAAAATTCGTCAAATATAAATATTATTGTTCTACAATTTGGCAAATATATTCTACTTTAGTATGCCTAACCGTTTTGGAATATATTTGCATAAGTTTTTTTGATATTTTTTATTATTATTTTTTTTTTTTTTTTTTTTTTTCAGTTGGGCACCCGCATAGGGCATCGGGGGCGGCACATGGGAGTGTTGGGAACCCATGTAGGACTCCTAGGAACCCGTATGAGTTTGTTATACAGGGTGGTCCATTTTAATTTACGCAGGCGAATATCTCCAAAACTAACAGTTATAAAAGAAAAAGTTTTATACAAAACTTGAAGGGTTTCGAGGGGGGAAGATAATGTGATATGTGTTGACTTGTGGACTTCGCCAATTCCGAGATTTCACAAGCAACTTCGGATTTGAGATACCCGCGCGGAAATAAATACATTTAAAATATATCCGAAAAAAAGTATGTCTTTTATATGCAGCATATAAAGCATATGCATACACATATATATTCAATATATATATAATATTCTTCCATTTATGCCGCTATCAGTCTATGAAATATACATATGAGTCATTCCACGTCAGAGCGGATACCTTTCAGACACTATGTTTTTGAAACTCGACATAATTTTTTTCACAGCTTCTATGAGTCAAATGAATGCATCAAACAATTTTTCAAAATTTTTTATCTTCAATAGTTTCAGAGTTGCAGGGGGTTGAATTTCGTCAAAAAGGTGCAAAAAACGGAAACACGCTGTCTTTCAAATGCTCATATCTTCGGTTCTATCCATCCAACAGACTTGATCCTGTGTTCGTTTTGATGCTCTTGGAACAGACTTTTATATTATATTTTTTAAATGTTGGTATAGCGACAACGACTATTTGTTATAAACAATTATATTATTCAAATGCAATTTTCAAGATGAGAACACGCTTTTAAAATTTTGAAAAAAATATGAGCGTCTTCCTTGGACAATTTCCTAAAAGATAGGTGAGTTTCAGAATGGAACTTGGATGGAAAGTATTTTTAAACAGTGATTGAATAAAAGAAAGTGGCGCCGCGTGACGCTGCTGGCGCGCCCCTTATGTAGATCCACGCTTTTGCTTAATCAATCGCTGTTTAAAAATGCTTTCCATCCAAGTTCCATTTTCGAACTTACTTTTCTTTTAGGAAATTGTCCGAGGAACACGCTTATATTTTTTTCAAAATTTTCAGAGCGTGTTCTCACCTTGAAAATCGCATTGCAATAATATAATTGTTTATAACAAATAGTACCCGTGTAGAAATAGCCCCACTTAGCCCGATCAGAAGTGGGGCGCTAGTCATGTGCTGGTCGGGCTATTTTCTATCAAGATTCCTGATCGGGTACTGATCGGGTACTGGTCGGGATAGTTTTGATTTACTGAAAAAACCTCACTGGGTATTAAACGGGGGTTGATTGGGGTATTTTTTTCAATCACCTTGGTGGGTACTAGTCAGACTCTGGCTGGACTATCTTCGACCGCAGCTTAATTTCGGTCACTAACATGGGATAATGTTCATACCGGCTACTTTAATTTTTCAGACTGTCCTACGAGACGCATGCGCATCGTCTTCTCAGTTATCGGGTGCGGCTATTTGCCGATTCCTAACCTTAATGTAATTGGCAGAGTTGTACGTAATATATATTGAGGCAGTATATTGCCATAGACCTTCCGCGTAAGATTAGGGATCAAAATTGGCGGCGCAGGCTAGGAAACGCCGATTGATAGCAAAGAAGCTAGTGAAACCGGGTTATTGTGCGGATGAATCCAACACCGATGAATGTTTTGAAGTCGAAGAACCCGCACATGCATTTTTAAGGGTATGCACGTTTTCGTGACCAGTTTCGTAATAATAACAAGCGGTTTGGGGCTGACGTGGCCAGCCTTTCAACTTCCCGTTTTCAAACTCATTTCGAAATGAATTAATAATAATAATGATAATGTCATTATCGTATTCGAATTTTTGAAGCACAATGTCAAATTCGTGAGCAGTGATCCAAAAAACCTCATTGCACCAATTTTCATTGGAATCCGTTCATCCATTCTCAAGGTATTATAATTTTTTTTTATTTTTTTTTTTTCCAGAATTTTGTTATTCAAATAATTCGAAAAGTACTGAAGCGATCAAAGCCAAAATCTAATCAGTTCTAAGTCGAGAAAAACCGCGTCGATTGAGCCTAGTTCGATTAAAACCCGCTCACTCGTTCCCGAGATATCGTGGAGACAAAAATGTGGTCACACACACACACACACACAACACACACACACACACACACACACACACACACACACACACACACACACACACACACACACACACACACACACACACACACACACCCAAACGTCAATCTCGAAATAGTCGGACGTGATTCTCCGGACCTCAAAACGTGGAGATCCAGTGAAAACTCAACTTTTCATTTTCGGGGTGATTACAATAACTTCCTTTCTTCTCTGAAAACAGAGAAACGGGAAGTTGATAATTATTCGAATCCAAACTGAGTTCCTTGGAATGCGTTGAAAACCAATAATAAATGAATAAATCAAATAATGTTACAATTTAAAAATTCAAAAATATGAAAAATAAAAGAATAAAAAAATAAAAAAAAATAAAAAAATAAAAAAAAAAATAAAAAAATAACAAATAAAATAACAAATAAATAATAATAAATGTACGTATAATAAAAATAATTCCAAATCGTAGTAAACAGCTTTTTTTATTTTTTTTTTACTTGAGACACGTCGGCCGCGCCGATGTACCAAACAAACTGTTTTATGTCTTTTTCTTTCTCTTTTCACTTCTTGATTTATATTTATCTCACTTGAATTACCTGTGGAGAAGTAAACAGCTTACACCTATAAACCCTTTTATCAATCCCAGAGAATTTTTGGAACAAAATCTTCGTACCGGCCCGATACTTGTGTCGCACGCATAACTTTGCAAATAAATCCTCAGGGCGCCTACCCGTGTAGAAATTTATATCGGGATCTGGTCAGGTCCCGACCAGTCAGCCCCGTTTCAAGTCGGGCGCTGGTCAGGATAACTGGCCAGAATCCAGCCAGTAGTGTCACGCTAAAACATTAGGTTCCTGGCCAGTAACACTACCGCGATTTTTATTTTATTTTCTTTCATTTTTTTATTTTATTTTTTATTTTTTATTTTATATTTCTATTTTTTTTTTTTTTATTTTATTTTTTTTATTTTCTACTGGTTCTGCCGGGGAGTCGAGAGTGTCGGGTGGGTACGGCATGTAGCCGGAAAAAATTGAGAAGCAGCTTATTTGGAGAAATATAAGTGCCTCTTTATTGGGTAAACCTAATAGGTATAACCAGTGTTACCAGACCAAAATTCTTCGTTGTACTAGATGGAGCCACAAAACGTACTAGAATCCAAAATTTCGTACGAGAAATTGAATTATGATTACGTAAACAGAAGACTATCAATTATCGTCTACTTTGCTTAATACTCCATACTTATCAATGATACTCCATACTTATCAATGATACTCCATTAGGGTGGCCCTTAACATGGTTCAAATCGGGCACGCCCCCCAGATGGGCCCCAAAAAAATAGAAAAAAAAGATGGTGCCTTTTTTTTTTTTAGCGTAACTATAAATGGTGCCGGTGAAGCTGAACTTTTCGACGTTTAAATAAAATGGATTTTTACGAGTATCTCATGATGTTGATTTTTTTAAATTTCACATTTCAACGATAAAAATTCAAACTCAGCGGGAAATTCATGGTCAATCGCTGTGTTCGTCTTAGCTACACTTTCTACACTTTTTCTAGATTTCACAGTTTTCACTAGAAATCCACACCTCCTATTGGGCGAGCGTAAAAAGTGTAAGAAAAGTGTAGAAAGTGTAGCTAAGACAAACGCAGCTATAGACCATGAATTTCCCGCTGAGTTTGAATTTTTATCGTTGAAATGCGAAATTTAAAAAAATCAACATTGAGACACTAGTGAAAAAGTTCAGCTTCACCGGCACCATTTATAGTTGCGCTAAAAAAAAAAAAGGCACCATCTTTTTTTTTCTATTTTTTTGGGGCCTATCTGGGAGGCGTGCCCGATTTGCACCATGTTAAGGGCCACCCTATACTCCATACTTATTAATGATATTATCGATATACTCGGTAATATGAATCAATCATATCATATGTCAAAGACATGATATGGTTCATTATACCGATAAACTCATTCGATTCTATCTATAGGTTTAGGTACATAGATATTAGGGTGGTCCTTATTTGGGGCTCGGACGAATTTCCAATCAGCCGCCCCCCCAAATCAACTCCAAATAATTCGAAAACGATGCCCTAATTTTTTCAGATTTTTATCTAAACTCTAACCCCTCCCTAAATGAGGGTGGATTTTCCCATTTGAAATACACGTGTTTCGGCCATATTCTCAGGATATATTTTATTCTGAGATTAATAATTCTTGAAAAAATCTTTATCTGTGGGACTTTAGTGTTCATTGGTGCTACTATTTGACAAAAAATTTAAATTATCATACGGGTCAATCTAGACGAATTGCACACTCTTTAATTGAGAAAAGAAGCCAGATTAAAGAGTGTGCAATTCGTCTAGATTGACCCATATGATATTATGAATTTTTTCTCAAATAGTAGCACCAACGAACACTAAAATCTGGCAGTTACAGGTTTTTTTTTTAAATTTTACTTTTAAAATAAAATATGTCCTGAGAAAATTGGCAAAACACGTGTATTTCAAATGGGGAAATCCACCCTCTCGGTGGGAGGGGTTAGAGTCTAGATAAAAATCTGAAAAAATTAGGGTATTGTTTTTGAATTATTTGGAGTCGATTTGGGGGGCGTCTGATAAAAAATTCGTCGGAGCCCTAAATAAGGACCACCCTAATGTGCATAACTTGAATTTTCGAATACATTAAATCATTACGGTGTATTTCTTGAATGTTTTCTTCTTATCGGAGATAAGAAAAGATCTTCTCAGTGTGAGTCACGTACAATATTGACTGTTCGCATGGTTCAGTAAAAAAAAAGTATTGCCACGAATATTTATAATTTCGGACTTATCGCCCGTTTAGGCATGTAGTCATATAATTCTATCTCTATTTAAAAAAAAAAAAAAATCATGAAGTTCGAAACGTACTAGATCGAAGGGAAGCGTACCAGCGTACTAGATTCCCATAAATCGTACAAGATCTTGTACAATTGTACTAGACTGGCAACACTGGGTATAACTCTGGGTTAACCGATATACGTCAGATCGTGTGCGTTGAGGATCGTGTCTAGAGGTGGTCGAATGCCGGCTTATCTATTCAGCGCTCGTCGTGTTATTGTCGCGAGAACCGAATTCGCTATGCGCCGCCTAGTGGCGCCGCGTGGAAGTACCGCCGGCAGCCTACCTCGGAGCGCGGGTCGCTTGTGCGTAGAGGCGGTAGGCGCCCTGAGGATTTATTTGCAAAGTTATGCGTGCAACACAAGTATCGGGCCGGTACGAAGATTTTGTTCCAAAAATTCTCTGGGATTGATAAAAGGGTTTATAGGTGTAAGCTGTTTACTTCTCCACAGGTAATTCAAGTGAGATAAATATAAATCAAGAAGTGAAAAGAGAAAGAAAAAGACATAAAACAGTTTGTTTGGTACATCGGCGCGGCCGACGTGTCTCAAGTAAAAAAAAAAAAAAAAAAAAAAAGCTGTTTACTACGATTTGGAATTATTTTTATTATACGTACATTTATTATTATTTATTTGTTATTTTATTTGTTATTTTTTTATTTTATTTTTATTTTTTTATTTTATTTTATTTTTTTATTCTTTTATTTTTCATATTTTTGAATTTTTAAATTGTAACATTATTTGATTTATTCATTTATTATTGGTTTTCAACGCATTCCAAGGAACTCAGTTTGGATTCGAATAATTATCAACTTCCCGTTTCTCTGTTTTCAGAGAAGAAAGGAAGTTATTGTAATCACCCCGAAAATGAAAAGTTGAGTTTTCACTGGATCTCCACGTTTTGAGGTCCGGAGAATCACGTCCGACTATTTCGAGATTGACGTTTGGGTGTGTGTGTGTGTGTGTGTGTGTGTGTGTGTGTGTGCGTGTGTGTGTGTGTGTGTGTGTGTGTTGTGTGTGTGTGTGTGTGTGACCACATTTTTGTCTCCACGATATCTCGGGAACGAGTGAGCGGGTTTTAATCGAACTAGGCTCAATCGACGCGGCTTTTCTCGACTTAGAACTGATTAGATTTTGGCTTTGATCGCTTCAGTACTTTTCGAATTATTTGAATAACAAAATTCTGGAAAAAAAAAATAAAAAAAAATTATAATACCTTGAGAATGGATGAACGGATTCCAATGAAAATTGGTGCAATGAGGTTTTTTGGATCACTGCTCACGAATTTGACATTGTGCTTCAAAAATTCGAATACGATAATGACATTATCATTATTATTATTAATTCATTTCGAAATGAGTTTGAAAACGGGAAGTTGAAAGGCTGGCCACGTCAGCCCCAAACCGCTTGTTATTATTACGAAACTGGTCACGAAAACGTGCATACCCTTAAAAATGCATGTGCGGGTTCTTCGACTTCAAAACATTCATCGGTGTTGGATTCATCCGCACAATAACCCGGTTTCACTAGCTTCTTTGCTATCAATCGGCGTTTCCTAGCTTGCGCCGCCAATTTTGATCCCTAATCTTACGCGGAAGGTCTATGGCAATATACTGCCTCAATATATATTACGTACAACTCTGCCAATTACATTGAGGTTAGGAATCGGCAAATAGCCGCACCCGATAACTGAGAAGACGATGCGCATGCGTCTCGTAGGACAGTCTGAAAAATTAAAGTAGCCGGTATGAACATTATCCCATGTTAGTGACCGAAATTAAGCTGCGGTCGAAGATAGTCCAGCCAGAGTCTAACTAGTACCCACCAAGGTGATTGAAAAAAATACCCCAATCAACCCCCGTTTAATACCCAGTGAGGTTTTTTCAGTAAATCAAAACTATCCCGACCAGTACCCGATCAGTACCCGATCAGGAATCTTGATAGAAAATAGCCCGACCAGCACATGACTAGCGCCCCACTTCTGATCGGGCTAAGTGGGGCTATTTCTACACGGGTACCGCCTCTACGCACAAGCGACCCGCGCTCCGAGGTAGGCTGCCGGCGGTACTTCCACGCGGCGCCACTAGGCGGCGCATAGCAAATTCGGTTCTCGCGACAATAACACGACGAGCGCTGATTAGATAAGCCGGCATTCGACCACCTCTAGACACGATCCTCAACGCACACGATCTGACGTATATCGGTTAACCCAGAGTTATACCTATTAGGTTTACCCAATAATGAGGCACTTATATTTCTCCAAATAAGCTGCTTCTCAATTTTTTCCGGCTACATGCCGTACCCACCCGACACTCTCGACTCCCCGGTAGGGATGGGCATTGAAAGCGAATATATCGATATTCTGAGATAGATATATCGCAAACCATCGATACAATATCCTGATATATCGGAAAGAAAATAGTGATATGACTACATATCGTATCGAAATATCGAATATCTCAAAAACGCTAATAAATATCTAAACGGTTCATGTAACCATGAGCAATTGCAATTTAAACTATTAATTCAGCATTTTGGGCCTTGTTCAAGTGTGTCAAGGCCATATCCATCCATATATATGTATGATGGATTCCACGCGGAGCGGACCAAAAAAAGACCTCGATGTTCCATTCCACCACAAACGTGATTCGATGGGAAATTTTCCGAGTTTTTCGAAAAAAGATACGAGAAAGATCCTAAAAATGACATAAGTGGATAAAAATAGAGTTTTGGATTGGAAAATGATTTTTCGACATGTTTTCCGATAGTCACGGGCCAGATAATGTACCTACTGAGGTGAAGAAGAGTGAAGAATACTACAAATCACCACCCCATTACTTTTTTCATATGACATACCGTTTCTAAGATATTTGCCTCCGCAAAGAAATTCAGAGCGTAAGAAATAGAAAACTGAAACAGCTCGTACACCATAGGTAACAAAAGCTACGTATGTCGTTTATACGTAAAAAAATGCTAATTCTGAGAGTACTGAAGGTCATACAAAAATGAGAAAAATCCGTGATGTCTATGTCTTTTTTGGTCCGCTCCGCGTGGAATTCATCATACACGCTTTCCGTAAAGTGCTAGTTCTATTTTCAACTAACTTTCCTACTAAGTCTTGGGTTAGGTAAATTAATAACAAGTATTTCCGATTGCAATTAGTACTTTCATTTCCATCTCTGTTTTCAAAATTATAATATTATTTAATATTTAACATTAATATTTCATATTTGATATCCAATATTTATTATTATAATATTGAATATTGGTTACGATTACGATAATATTATTTAATATTTTTCCTCACACGAAGTCCACTCGACCGCTGGCCACGAAACGCCAGAAAAGAATGCGTTCCGAAATATCGAATATCAGAAGATATCGGAAGAAAAACATCGATCTATTGTAATACACCTCACTCCGTAATTCGATTCGATATATCGATGTATCGAATCCTAAATATCGATATACAGAATATCGTATCGATATCGCCCATCCCTACTCCCCGGCAGAACCAGTAGAAAAAAAAAAAAAAATAAAAAAAAAAAAAAAAAATAGAAATATAAAATAAAAAATAAAAAATAAAATAAAAAAATGAAAGAAAATAAAATAAAAATCGCGGTAGTGTTACTGGCCAGGAACCTAATGTTTTAGCGTGACACTACTGGCTGGATTCTGGCCAGTTATCCTGACCAGCGCCCGACTTGAAACGGGGCTGACTGGTCGGGACCTGACCAGATCCCGATATAAATTTTTACACGGGTAGCTGTTGCTATGGCAAAATTAAAAAATACGACATGAAAGTATGTTTCAAGAGCTTTGAAATGAGCACATGACCAAGTGTCTGGGATGGATAGAACCGCAGATATGAGAGTTTGAAAAAATACGTGTTTCCCGTTCATGCCCCTTTTAGGTAGATCTACGTAAGAAGCGCGCTAGCAGAATGTGCGGGTGCCGCTTTTGCTTAATCAATCGCTGTTGAAAAATACTTTCCATCCGAGTTCCATTCTGAAACTCACCTATCTTTTAGTAAATTGTTCAAGGAACACGCTCATATTTTTTTCAAAATTTTAAAAGCGTGTTCTCACCTTGAAAATTGCATTTAAATAATATAATTGTTTATAACAAATAGTCGTTGTCGCTATACCAACATTTAAAAATTATAATATAAAAGTCTGTTCCAAGAGCTTCAAAACGAACACAGGATCAACTCTGTAGGATGGACAGAACCGAAGATATGAGCATTTGAAAGACAGCGTGTTTCCGTTTTTTGCCCCTTTTTGACGAAATTCAACCCCCTGTAACTCTGAAACTATTGAAGATAAAAAAATTTGAAAAATGGTTTGATGCATTCATTTGACTCGTAGAATCTGTAAAAAAAATCAAAAAAGAATCGGAGACATCAAGTGAAATTTTCGATTTATTTTGTCCGGTCTGACGTGGAATGACTCATATTGAGATGTATGTTATTTGTATGCTATTAATGTATGATATATATATATTAGGGTGATTCAAAAAAAAAAAAAAAATTTTTTTCTTTCACTAACAGGCTCAAAAGTTTCATTTAGGTCAAAAAGTATGCCTGTTAAAATATGAGCTCTTAATATTAATATTAAGAGTGGGCGCATCGCACTTTTCGATTTTCCATAAGAATAACATGGGATAAATTATTTTTGCCTCTTCTGATTCTTATAACTAGCAAATGATACGTCACACAAAGAATCTACAGACATGTTTTGGATGGAAAATGAAATACGAAAAATACAAAAAAATTAAAAAATTAAAATTGAAAAAATTAACATTAAAATCAATTAAAATAAATTAAACTTTGACCTTGAATAACTTTTGAACGAGTGGACTTATTGGAAAATAACTCAGAACTTTTTTGTAGAGCGTTGAGTTCTCTACAAAAATATGTCTGTAGATTCTCTGTGTGACATATCATTTGCTAGTTATAAAAATCAGAAGAAGCAATGATTTATCCCATGTTATTCTTATGGAAAATCGAAAAGTGCGATGCCCCCACTCTTAATATTAATATTAAGAGCTCATATTTTAACAGGCATACTTTTTGACCTAAATGAAACTTTTGAGCCTGTTGGTGAAAGGAAAAAAAAAATTTTTTTTTTTTTTTGAATCACCCTAATATATATATGCTCGGATATATGTATAGTTATAATATATTGTTACAAAGATTGATTTCCCTTTTTCGCTTTACTAGGAGATCACCTTTACATTCTATATTTAAACTTCGCATCATCTAGCAGTCATAGAAGATAAACGAATACAAATAAATGACTCGTTGATATTAAATAACTGAAGTAATAGTATATTGCGTTGCTAGGGACGAAAGTTGGCGATTGCGACGAGTGTGAAGTTTGCCGCCCGAGCGAAGCGAGGGCTGCAATCACACGAGTTGCAATCGGCAACTGTTGGCCATAGTAACGCATGATATTTTTTATAATAAGTGCATGAATGTGGGGCGTGCATGTCAGTAGCGGGACGTTCCCAAGGGACGAAAGTGAAATAATTGTGGACTGCGCATGCGTCAACCTTACTTTCGTCCCTGGTATGCATTCAGCCACTTTCGTCCCGCTAAACTGACATGCAACGCCCCACTTTTCATGCACGTGTTATAAAAACATTATTATAAAAACAGTGCTGGTTCACACTTCAAACTGTGAACACACATTTTCTCGCATTTCCCAATATATTCAATTTCCCTGACAAATATATTTTCTTCGACTTGAATCTCTTATTTCAACTCAGGACCCACATTTTATTTAATTTAATCTGCTCGAGCCTTTCTTTAAATAATTACAATTAGCCCTCAGAAGCTAATTTAGTAACAATATATATATATATATTGTAACAGCGATTCCCACGGGTTCGGGTATTACCCGCAGGAACTACGATCTATTATCAAAAGCAAAATTGGAACACCAACGCTGAACCTCCTCCGACTAGCAACGTAGATGTTGGGCGCCAGACTTCTGAGAGAAGTCCTCTCTCTCTCTCGCTCTCGTCGCAGCTAGCCTGTCGGTAGAGGGATATTCGTGGGGGCGAGAAATAAAGATACCAACACACAAGAAATATACCGGGATGATTTCTTGATAGTATACAGGTGACAGCGCATGCGCCAAATAATTCATTTTCATTGGTCGGTAAAGTCGTCACGCAGTGTTATTTGAGGCCAGCCTGCCTCAGCATAGGACGAAACTCGCGCATGCGCAGTCACCTGTATACTATCAAGAAATCATCCCGGTATTTAAATTGATTATTTATTAAGTAAAAAGAAAAAAAGAAAAAGATAACATTAATTTGTTCAGCCTGTTATCTGGCTTCGGCTTTCTCACCGCTAGTTTGTGTTTATAAATTAAATTAAAGAAAAGAATAACTAGAAGAAAGAAATAAATTAAATAAAGGGCTCTACTATATCAAAAGACTCTACGCTAAATATCTCCGAAAATAATAATAATAACAGTGACTCTAACTTATTACGAAATAATTACTAATAATAAGAAAGCTAGAAAGAAAAGGTATCGTTAACAATTATCACAGAACAGTCCGGTAGTTAGCCTTCCTCACTACCACCAGCTGGAGATCCGGCTGTCAAGTCGATTTCGAGTACCTCACGTTCTACGCGAGGTCTCTAGTCTCCGACTGACAGCTGGTCGCTCTACGGCTAGGAGGGGAAGGGATTCGGAACCCAATAATTCCGTACTCAGCCACTAGAGCTCTCTGACACGCAGCAGTCTGCTGCGATGCGTGACGTCAGAGACCTCGGGCAATATGGCGCCGACTCTGGATGCACGAAATCCTGCGCAGCACGGTTGAAAACCGGCACGCGGATGCGCAGAGTCGACAGGCTCGGAGAACAACAACAAGTTCGAAACTTGCCGGCTCTCAACGACCATGCGGTAGTAATATGACGAAATATAAAGCGGGACTCTCACGGTACAAGGGAAACGAAGAGCTATTCCTACTGTTTACTCGAGACTCTGTAGCTTATGTGATTTTAGGAAAAGGATTTTATATGATTTGACTCTAGGTCGGAAAGATCCTACCTGATCGCCCACGTTATCGCTGCCTCGTGTCCGACTCGTAGTCCGGTGGCTAGCAAGGGTCGTGTAATTAGCAAAATCAGTAGTAGTCCAAATAATAATCCAAATCGAAGTCCAAGTAATAAAGCACAGGTCACAGTTAACTCCACAATCACAATTAAACACTCTAACTCCTCAAAAACTCTAACAAAATACTCTCTCTCTCGATTCACTGAAATTATGGCTCGCGAAGTACTCAACGGCTATACAATGAATGACGCTTCGTTTCCGCTTCGCTAATTGCTTATCCTCGCCGTTCGTCCTGTTAGCGCTAGCCGTTATCGATAGACCAATCCGCTGATCTACGATCGATATGGCTGCGCTAGGACGAAGGGCGGCAGATATTCAAATTAGCTATACCGACTCGGTACTCTAGGAAATGTGTACGCTCGTTTTAGCTGGTATGGAGGAGGTCCGAACGTTTGCCACGTTACAATATATATATATATATATATATATATATATATAAATATAGTTCTTTTTGTTATATTTTTTCATTTTATTCTATAATATATATTATATTATTAGTTAGTATATGTTTATAATAATAAATATACAGGATGATTCAGAATTCGTGACGAATCTCTTGAGGGGTTGATCCTTGTCAAAATTTTGATCGAAAGTTCCTTAGCCATTTTTCTGAAAAACGATTTTCTTTCCGTGGAACCATAACACATTTTTTTGATATCTTCCACCAAATAAGGAACTTTCACTGAGAAATCTCTTTAATATTAAAGAAAAAAACTCATTGGCATCATATGTGATTCTTTAAAATTGATAGATGATATAGAAGAAAGAATAAAAAAAATTGTTATAAAAAAAATTATTTGTCGGAAAAAATAATTTCGGCGAAAAATCATAAATTCAAATCATTTATCAAATCATAAATTCAAATCATTTTTCAGAAAAATGGGTGAGGATCTTCGATCCCAATTTTGACCAGGATCAACCCGTCAAGAGATTCGTCACGAATTCCGAATCACCCTGTATAGTCACATGTTTTATACATATCATATATTTTTTATAAATCGATTTAAGAGACAATCAAGTAGGTTGCACATTCGCCCTCATATTCTTTATAATAATTCAATTAGAACAAATAGGATAGTCCAATGTATTGTAACTTTACGGATAGTGAGCGTCACTGAAGGTGACGCGAACCGGTTGGTTATTGTGTTTTCTTTACTCGATTTTTATTTTTGTTTGAGACTTCTACTATTTATTATTAGCCGTGCCTATTACGGACTTGAACTACCGTGTAGCTGAAGCCGCCTCCCCACAGACCTGAGTACGATAACGCACTAAGGCTGCACTCTACCCTCTTAACTGTTAAATGTTAATTTAATGAAGTTAATTTATTCCCAAATAATAGCTGTGCCAGACCTGGGTAGATCGGAGATCCACCAAGGCTGTATCTAGCTTTCTGTTAGATTTAAACTATAACCTGGAAATGGCGGAGGAAGGGGTTTGACATCTGAGTAAATTGCTTTTTTGTAATGTTCCAGAATCTATTTATTTAATTGACTAAAACTACGGTTGCAACCCTAAACTATATTTACACGTTGCCTAAGCGTTACTTACTTGATTAAACAAGGTTTGATAATGAATGTTCTATTTCTCTTTCTGTACAAGTTTTCTGTTATGCTTATTTCTAATAATAATAGTTCGATAGTATTTTAATTTTATTCTTCTGTAATTTTCTATTTGATTAATGCTTTGAATATATGATTTGATATTTTGTTCGTTTGATTTGAAGCAAGTGAATTTATATTTGATAATCGAAGTAATAGCTGATTCTAACGGTTCATCAGAGCTCTATGCTCGTGATGACCAACAAGTGACTGTGAGTCTATCTGGTGTCTACCCTAGAATAGCTGGTGAGCTGAGCGGCGCCTCGACTTTTATATTAGTCGTGACGTCACTCAGCTCGTCGCTGCTGTCGATCGTTCTAGACTGTTCTCGATGTTCGCAACGGCTGATGTTTGAATGCTAACGGTCAGGCATGGGTTGCCTGATTCGTTACATTGGCCCCCTTCGATCATCAGGTGGTCGGATGATCTTTGATGATACGAATGGATGATGATCGATGTCCTTCTTGATTTGTCACTATGAGATGATGATGAATGGTGAACTTTTTACCCCCTCTTCAATCCTAATGGATCAGTCGGATCTAGTAGCACGGGTATCTCCACTATTTCATTCACCCTTGGCTTAGGCTTGTTGGCATACCTGATCGCCGGTGGTCTAGTGGCTACTACAGCTGTTTTCGGTACCTTGCGCCTTTGTGTCATCTCGTCGTCTTCGTCATCTGACAGGTCTAAAGTGCCGAATACTCGTAGCATCTTTATTAGATCTTCTGGTTTCCTATTTTTTTCGTCGGTCGAAGTCGGCGAGTCGACACCGCTTGCTGCCGGTTGGCAAAGCTCGATCTGTGTCGGTGTTGATCGGTGTTGGTGCATTGCGGCTTGCTGTTGATGCACCGTCATTGGACTTCTCCCTCAGACGTGGGATTTTGAATCCACGAAGATCAGGATGGCGTTTGGATATTGCCTCTATCCTTTTAATGGTAGGTAAGTTGGATTTCCTTACTATCTCATTCTTATCTTTGATGGTTTTACGGCTTGTCTCCTCCTTGTTAATCATCGGTATTTTAACTCTTGGGATACAGATTTTTAGTATTAAGTTGTTGTTTCGATCCTTAGGAACGACTGGATCGACCCTTGTTTCGTCAACAACTTCATCTACTCCTTCGCTGGTGGTCGGCGGAACGGTAGGTGCATTCACCGGCTCGGTGACTTCCGTTAAATTCGGACGTGCATCCTTCCTTCGTCGATGCAATCGTGACGGATCCATGAGGTATGCAGCCGTTTGGTATCCTCTACCTATCACATATCTCCCGGTTCCCGATTTAAACACTCCCGAAGGTACAATGACTTTATCATTTTCAGGATTATGGACATCATCGCCAACGGATTGGGTTTCCTTGTCCTGTACGCTGATATACCCGTATCCAGACATGATAAACGATTGTGGTGACTCATACTCGACCTCGAGCTTTTATATCGTGCTCTTCGTATCATCTGCCCTTGGTATGTTAGCAATTCAAACACAACCGTTGCCAATGATGACAGCCAGTGCCTCTAGGTGCTTGTGTTCGTTGAATTTTCAAATATCGGGTAATATGTATCGCTTTAGCATGTTTGTATGGAATCTACCACGTTCTTTCCGTGTGTTTATGTGTTCTAAAATGAACGTAGCTTCACCAACACGGTTACAAATTCGATACGGACCCTCATATAACGCTAGGAACTTGGCCATTATTTTATTTTTTGAATCCGAGACATTAAGCGCTCGGACTAATACCAAATCGTTTACTTTAAATTCCGTTAATTTATGGTTCGAATTGAATCTGTTGGCTCTGCTATTTCCATTCTTTATTATATTTTCCCTAACTAAATTTAATTTTAATTCTTGTGTAATATCGTTTTGATCTATTTTAAACCATTGTTTCCAGAATCTACTGGGTGGCTCGCCGAGTTGAATTTCGCACGGACAAAATCCAGTCGACTCATGGTGCACTTCGTTCACGCAACTTTCAATAACTTTTAACCATTTAATCCATGATGTATGTTTGTCGGTAAGGAATGTTCTGAAAAATCTTCCCAATTCTCGATTTACTCTTTCGACCATATTCCCTTGTGGGTGTCTTATCGATGAAAATATAGGAGTGATTCCTTCTTCTGCTAGTTTATTTAACCATTGGGCTGACGTGAACTGTGTCCCATGGTCGAACTGAACTTTGTTCGGCTTACCCAACTCAGGTATGTACTCATCGAAGATGCACCGGATTGTGGAGCGCGCGTCGGCAGTTTTGAGCGGATATAAGCGTACGAATTTACTGAACGCGTCGATGGTAACTAGCAACCATTTATAGTTTCCCTTACTTGAGGGTAACGGGCCTAAGAAGTCAATAGAAACTAGTTCTCCAACTTTGCTGGGTGTTATGTTCTGCATTCGCGCATAGCTGTATAAATTCGGTACTTTACATCGCTGACACCGATCGCAACTTGCTAGAGTTCTTCGAACGCAACGCGCAAATTTCGGGTAGTAAAAATTCTCTCTCAGCATTTTATAGCATTTCCCTGACCCCACATGACCGTAAGCTTCGTGTGTCTCGATAATTAATCCCTTTAATAATTCTTCTGGGAGATAAGCTCTTTTATTGCCCCCTGGTTCAACATGGTACCAAATACCTTGTTCTAATTTTAATCTTTTTTTAGTCCTCGTTAGATCCTTTTCTACGAGATCTTTTATACTCGGATCGGTTGCTTGAAGCATTCCGAAGTTTCTCAAGTTATCGTTTAAATTTTGTGTTATTTCTTTTGCTAATGGTGCAACTATTTGTAATTTACTAATTTGTGATTTTTCTTTTTCAGGTGGATATCGGCTTAGAGTGTCCGCTACAAGATTATCCTTCCCCTTCACGTACTCGATTTCGAAGTCGTATGTCTGAATAAACAGTATCCAGCGCGCCAACCGTGAACTTACTAACTTGCAGGTCGACAAGAATGTCAGTGCGCGATGATCCGTTCTGATAGTTAACTGCGCTCCGATTATGAATGTCCGGAACTTCTCCAACGCAAAGACGATCGCCAGAAGCTCTTTCTCAGACGTAAAATAATTTAATTCCGCTCCTTTTAGCGTGCGACTCGCAAAGCCTACAATCAGTTCCTCGTTCGCGTAGTTTAGCTGGTACAATACGGCACCGATAGCAAAATTACTAGCATCGCATTGCAAATAATATCTTTTTTCTGGAACTGGATGATGAATGATCATCTCCTTACAAAATGTCTCTTTTACTCGATTGAAATGTGCTTTCATTTCTTCGTTCCACTCCCACTTAGCATCCTTTCGCACAAGTCTCAGTAGTGGTGCAGTTACATCCGAGTAATACCTCGTGAATTTACTATAATAATTGGTCAAGCCCAAAAATCCTTTTAATTGTTTAACGTTTTTAGGCTCAGGAAAGTTAGTTATGGCCTCTATTTTCTCTGGCTGCGGTAGGATTCCATTCTTGGTAATCCGATGGCCTAAGAAATCAATTTGATCTCGGAAGAATCTTGATTTGTTGAAATTTATAGTCATGTGATGCTTCCTAAAAACTGCGAATAGTGACTCCAGGTGTGCTAAATGAGACTGGAACGAATCAGATAGACCCAAGATGTCATCAACGAAATTGATTGTGAATTTTTCTGTTTCTCTTAAAACTAAGTCGAGAGTGCGGATTAGACTTGCCAAACTAGTATTTAATCCGTAGGGTGTCACCGCGAACTGGTATGTTTTTCCCTCGTACATGAACGCTGTGTATTTTCTGGAATCTTTATGCAATGGTACTTGCCAAAAACTGGCGGTTAGATCAAGACTGGACATGAATGAAGCGTTACCGCACTTCTGAAATAGCACCTCAGTAGACTGCGCACAGTCGTGATCAGGTACTATCAGCTTGTTGATGTAGCGTGCGTCTAACACTAATCTAATGTCACCTGATTTTTTAGCTACCACCACTATGGGGTTGATATACTCGCTGCATGAGCGCTCAATGATACCAAGATTTAACATTTTATCAATTTCTGCTCTGACTTTATCTCTGTGCATAATTGGCACTGGATACGACCGTCTTACAAAAGGTCGATCCTCATAAATTTTTAATCTGTGTTCGTAAATTGTGACTCTACCGGGTATTTTTGAGAAAATGTCGCGATACTTTTTTAATAAGGTTGAAAAATCATTAATCTCACAAGCTTTAAGTACCTGACATTCCGACAATTTGCTGTTAATCTCATCATCGGTTAATCCAGGATTATGTCCAGTTTGATGACTATTAATCGACTCAATGCTTGAGATAATCTCCTTTTCTATTTTTTCGTCGTTAACGCCGGTCGTTTTATGAATCTCAATCTGATCTGTTTTATTTCTTATTTGAATTTGTAGTTTATTTAGTTTTAAATCTAAATCAGCCTTCCATCTATGTAAAGTATCAATTCCAATGATCATGTCTTGCTTTAGTCCATGTACGACGAGAAAACACACCTCATCGGATGACGATCCTATTACGACTTTGGCTAAAAATTGTTCTTTTATTCGTGTAGGTTTGCCCCCTAACACTCCCAATACTTGAAAATTAACTACTGGTAATTTTGCGCAGCTCAAAAAATTTGCCTTATGCCGATTGTACCAGCCTCCCGACACGCACGTTATGTGGCTACCCGTGTCGATCAGAGCCTTGACTTCGACATCTTCGACGCGCAGGAGAACCTCCGGACATTGTACGGATGCTTGACAATCGCCTGTATCCTCCTTTACCAGATAATTAAACGGATTTTCAAATGAATTATTTTGTGAACTTTTTTTATCCGGATTTACCGCCGAAATATTTAAGATACGCTGTACTGGTGTCGGTATCAATTCCTCTTCCAGCACAGCGCCTCCTAGTTTTCCGTATTTACGATATTTGATTCTATTACCGACGGGTTATCTTCGGTGTTTACAACGGTCGCCTTTATATGACTAGTTGTCCAATTCGACCTATTGTTGACATGCTCGCCTTGTCCATGTTTTTGACGCGTTTCATGATTATCGTTAGCAGGTTTGAAGCTTTGGCTTGTCATGTCGTTACGCCATGACACCTGTTTGTCTCGGTTTTCAGTTGGACGGTTGACGGTTGGGTACTGTTTGTTCGTGTACGTCGGTTTTTGTCTAGGCGCGTTTGATCTACCCCCGAATCGCATTTCGTCCAAAAACTCCAACAGCGCGTCGATGTCGCAAATCCCGCGGCATTTAGCAGCTTCAACAACCGGCTCGTCAAAGTGCCTTGTAAGATTTCGAACGATCTCTTGTTCTGACATGGCTGGATTTAATCCGACAGCTGATGCGAATTTTCGATTGGCATACTCAGACCACGTCACCCTCGCGTCCGGAATATAATATCCAAATTCGATATCTCTTCGTAATTCCCGTTGTGTTTCTACGCCCCAATATCTGTTCAAAAATCGTTTTTTAAACTCTCCCCAGGAATGAATTACGTCGCGACGCGCGATCCACCAATCCTTTGCATCTAACATGAGACTTTGTCCTACTAGCTTTAAGCAAACATCATCATCTCTAGCATCTATAAAGGTAAAGTATTCTTCTATTTCTTTAATATAATTTGCTGGTCTTTCCCAACCTTTTCCAGAGAACTGCGGTAGTCTGATGTGTTTGGAAATTAAGTTGTTGTAGTCACAACTTTGATTTGGATTTGTCGATTTTACTTTTCTAATTTCCGCGTTCACGCTTATCTTGAAATTATCGTGTTTTTTCTCGATATCTATGATTCTTTCCAAAGTTACTTTTTGATTTCTTTCGATCTTACTATCCAAACAATTCAGACTCTCGCCAAACTCCTCTCTTATGCTTCCATGCTCTTCATGGTATTCTTTTTGACATACTATTAATTTCTCTTCGAACTTTTCGCTTGTAGCTTCTAATTTTTTATCTAATATCTCTAATTGTTTTTTATATTTTAAAGATTGCTCTTCGAGCCTTTTTCTGAAATTATCTTCGCATGACAACACGTTATCTGTATTTACTGATTTTGCTTCGACGATTGTTCTTTCTAGTTTAGCATATTTATCATCTATTTTCTTATGTATTTTTTCCAGCGCATCCATCACTGAGGACTGGTCGACGATCATCGCTCTTCGACGATCTGTATCTTTTTCTTTTTCTATTTCAATAAAAGTTTTATCTAAATTTACTGTCTCTTTGTCTTTATTTTGACGACCCTGATTCCTATCTCCTAAACCTAGCTCTGTAGCCGAACTGATGCCAGATCCCTTGTCCGCCATTTGCCTGGTTGTGACACCGGACTTTGACATAATCCACAAATGACTCTACTAGCAATAATTTTGATTCTAATTTGACGCAACGAAGTTAAGTTGATAAACAAATGACTCTAGATATTTCAAGCAATTTTTCTAGCTAAAATTTGAATAGAGAAGCCCCACGTTGGGCGCCAAATGTAACTTTACGGATAGTGAGCGTCACTGAAGGTGACGCGAACCGGTTGGTTATTGTGTTTTCTTTACTCGATTTTTATTTTTGTTTGAGACTTCTACTATTTATTATTAGCCGTGCCTATTACGGACTTGAACTACCGTGTAGCTGAAGCCGCCTCCCCACAGACCTGAGTACGATAACGCACTAAGGCTGCACTCTACCCTCTTAACTGTTAAATGTTAATTTAATGAAGTTAATTTATTCCCAAATAATAGCTGTGCCAGACCTGGGTAGATCGGAGATCCACCAAGGCTGTATCTAGCTTTCTGTTAGATTTAAACTATAACCTGGAAATGGCGGAGGAAGGGGTTTGACATCTGAGTAAATTGCTTTTTTGTAATGTTCCAGAATCTATTTATTTAATTGACTAAAACTACGGTTGCAACCCTAAACTATATTTACACGTTGCCTAAGCGTTACTTACTTGATTAAACAAGGTTTGATAATGAATGTTCTATTTCTCTTTCTGTACAAGTTTTCTGTTATGCTTATTTCTAATAATAATAGTTCGATAGTATTTTAATTTTATTCTTCTGTAATTTTCTATTTGATTAATGCTTTGAATATATGATTTGATATTTTGTTCGTTTGATTTGAAGCAAGTGAATTTATATTTGATAATCGAAGTAATAGCTGATTCTAACGGTTCATCAGAGCTCTATGCTCGTGATGACCAACAAGTGACTGTGAGTCTATCTGGTGTCTACCCTAGAATAGCTGGTGAGCTGAGCGGCGCCTCGACTTTTATATTAGTCGTGACGTCACTCAGCTCGTCGCTGCTGTCGATCGTTCTAGACTGTTCTCGATGTTCGCAACGGCTGATGTTTGAATGCTAACGGTCAGGCATGGGTTGCCTGATTCGTTACAGTATAGTGGTACCAAAGTATCCGCTACATGTATGTCGCATATATATGTAGGATATAATAGGGGAAGATGGGGTAATTGCGAACACCTAAGGGAGATTGGAAAAAAACCGAGGAAATCACATAGTTATGAAATTTTTCTTTATTGCAACCTCAACTATGATATCTTATCTTGGCAATCCATCACAATTTATATCATTAAATCAAGAATTAGGTTAAAATATTGAATAAATACGAAACCCTTGCATTTCGCAATTACCCCGACCCCCCTGGGGTAATTGCGAACAGCACTTGGGGTAGCCCGGACGACTAGACTTGAGATAAATCCTATAATAAATAGGGATAAAACATCAAGAATCAACCGAGTACCTGCAGATAATCAATATTCCAACAACACATGGTGAAGAAATATCAGCTCGGGGTAATTGCGAACCTGTTATTACGCAATTCGCAATTACCCCAAACGATCAAATCGATAGAAAGTAACATTGCAAAGAAACACGGCCTCACATTCTGAACTTGAAGGTGGGCGATGATATCGTCATGGATTTTACTTTCTGAAGCTAAATATTCAACACTATATTACATAAAACCAGGTCATTTCATCGATTTGAACACCTAAGAATAATTAGATCAAATTCATTGAAATGTATTTACGGTTATTACCTCCAACATCTTACGAGTTTTTTTACATTTGATAGGGCGTCAACACTGCAATTTGAGATAGCTCTCCATATGCACCGGTTTGCAGAGATTGGGTAGAGGAAACATAGAGAAATGGCCTGTTCGGATTTACCCCGCGTTCGCAATTACCCCACTCTCCCCTACAAAATATATGTTGCATGTGTCTAATGCATAGTGCCATCGAAGTATCCACTACATGTATGTCGCATTAGGGTGGTTCAAAAAAGACCTAATTTCTCAGATGTTGCTGCTCATTCGTGAATATGTTGTTTGTGATTTTGAACAATTATTCCATTCTTTTGTGCTCTATAGGACAATATTTACTATTGCCTCAGTGAAGTTGAAATTTCGAAATTCTGCCATTTTTGGCAATTTCAAAGTTCTCAGATCAAAGTCCTGATCTGGCTACCTCTAGGTTCTCATTCAATGAGGATGTTGGTTCAAGATGAGACTCGTACCCCTGACGACTTTTGCGCAAGGTTGTGAGAAGGTTCATATACTGATATTCAACGGTAAATTTCCGGATTTACCACGGGTAATTACTTCAGAAATACAGTATATTTGCGCCTTTCTACATACCGTATTTTACCGGCACTTCTACCGTATTCACGAGTACTGAACACAGTTTTCATACGGTATGAACACCGTTACTGTACCCTGTGTGAACCGACAAATTTCCTGGTCCCTTCGAAAAATTAGGTTTGACCGCAGTATGTGTACCGTAGTTCGACAGTTTCGATACCATATTCTCACCACATTCATACCGTATTCTCACCACATCCATACCGTATTCTCACCACATCCATACCGTATTTTCACCACATTCATACCGTATTCTTACCACATTCATACCGTATTCTCACCACATTCATACCGTATTCTCACCACATTCACACCACATCAATACCCTATTCAAACCGCATCCATACCTGAAAAACAAATTCAATAAAAAAAATCGGGAAGTGTGAGACAGCGACGCCTTGGCGGCAGAAGACATGTAGCGAATTTCATTGAGAAATAGAGCTCTTCAGCAGATCTCAACCAACGTCGGGATAGCATGATTTCTAATGAAAATTCCCTGTATGCCTTCGTACCAAAGCGTCGCTCTTTTCTGAGCATGACATCTATCGGACTATTCTGTAGGGGAAAGTGTTGTACCTTGGGACACTTTTTTGATTTTTGCTTATAAGATGGAAATTTTTGAACATTTTGACTTGTCATTGATATCATTTTGAAGAACAACCTTTTCATGACAAACCCTACTGGGATTCATTCTTTCGTTGAAAGTAGTTTTTTTGGTCAGGAATTTTTGAAATTTTTTTGGAACATGCACCAAGGTACAACACCATCATGTACCTTGAAACATACCCTCTTGTACCTTGAAACGCCATCCGCGGAGTGAAATTTATGACAGATTGTTATTTGTGAATTGAACGAATAATTAACATTTCGGTTTATAAATTTTTTGGCGGGGGGAGGGGGGGGGGGGATTTTTTTTTTTTTTTAACTTTTTTTTTCAACTTTTTTCGCGTTTCCCTTCATAGCGTGATGATCTACAGTCGAAAAACCAGAAAAATATCTAATTGTACATAAGAACAGTGTCTCGAGGTACACGATGCTTGTGTGTCTCAAGGTACAAGAGGGTACACGTTTTTAGAAGCAAGGTGTGCATATTTGGAGCTTGTGTTTATATTCAACATATATTTTACGGTATACTTACAAGGTGTATATGTGTCTAATCCTCGAAAGAGATCTCCTGGAAATTCATTATTACGACTTTGAAAAATCGCTAACGAAATCACAAAACTCTTGGATTCTGACGCCCAAATCTTTCAATCGATATAAACGCCGATGTGACGGAGAAAATGATGCGAATTTCGATTAATAGTTCACTGTACGCTGCTATTGATAACAAACTATGGCGATTTTTCTAAAGGTGTCACTACAATTACAAAATCAAGGACGTGTTTCAAGGTACACTAAACGTAATGGATTCTGAGCCGGATGTTGTTTGACAATTCTAGAAACAGCCAATCAGCGCTCTGGACTACAAAAATCCAGAGCGCCGATTGGCTGTTTCTTCGACTGTCGAACACATCCGGCTCAGAATCCATTACGTTTAGTGTACACTATGTTCAAGGTACAACACTTTCCCCTACATGGTATTTATTGATGAAGGGAAATTACAATAATTCACTTTCTTTGCTAATGAGTAATTTAATTAAAAATGTAATTGGTGACTTGCAACACTAGTTGGGAACAACTGCATTTTCTTGTCCGTAGTATCACGGTCTTCCATGCCTCGCATGACGAAGTAATATCGTCGGAGGCGGCCTCAATAATTCAGCAGCCGCATACTCGGTGCGTTTCGAGTACATTTGCCCTCTCGCATCATCCATGGTACCTGCTTAATTTCAATAAACGATTTCACACAATTTTCAATAATATTAAGATTTAATAATCCATCAGAACACGTTATAAGACCTTCCGTGGTGACTGGAACGAGCTCGGTACTTTGACGCTTTCTTCCGGGATCACCACATGTCCCGTTGTATCGCTCGTCTCCAGCACACACTCCTTCGATGTAGTCGCCAACCTTCTGAAAATTATTAACACGCTGCGGAATGTACCTACTATTTTCTAGGTTATGTCTCTAACTTTTCATCGTATTCCAACGCGGGTATATCGAGGCATTGTACAACGGCTTTACGTAACGTCAGAGATGAACGCTACATACACACGAAAGTCAAGGAAGTTTCACCAATTTTTTTGACGACTGATTTCAACACAAAGCTGAGTAACTATGCCGATACGTGCGAACGAGTATACCGCTTTGACAGGTCAACGCATGGCGGAGCGAACGCCGCGACGCTTACCGTCCTGCTGGAGAACTACCATAACGGTTTTAACGTATTTCATGAGTCATAAATTTCATATACTTTTGTTTCGCTGAATTAGTAGGATTTTTATATAAATAATATATAAATAATATGATATAAATTTATTATTATTTATTCATTTTCATTCACGTTATTTTCACATAATAAATATTATTTCTATACTGATAATCAAATTGCTGTTTGAAATTATTGCAGTACAGAATCCAAATATACCCAAAATATTTTCCACATTTTTTTTACAACATTGTTCAGGATTTCATTCCAAGGCGTGTACAGTGTTATACGCTTAGGTGTTGTAACATTGCATATTACAAGGCGCTCCTTACCCCTTGGACGACCCTAGCGGAGTGACTGTTTTATGGTATGAATGTTTAGGATGGCCCTGAGGCCTGGCAAAAATTCCGAGAGGCGACCGTGACCGACTAAAAACTATCGAGCATATTATTTATTCTTTTGTTTTCTTTTACGACTTTCTCTGACATGCACCGAGAAAACAGTTTATTTATAGTTAATAAAATTCGTTTAATGTTAACAAATGGCATAGTTGTATTTGGCGAAATAAATATTTCTTTGTAGTTAACAAACCGTATACTTGAAAAAATCCCAAGCAACTAACATATATTTACTAGCAACAATTTGATATTTGTTAATAGTTAATGAACCAATTTTGAAATTTATCGAATAAACAATTTTTCATTTATAAAACTAAATTTGAGTGGTTAAATCTTATATCATCATTTTCTATGTAAGATTAACTATAATAGGTTTTTTTGTGCGAATGGTTGCGAGTAGGTACAGGTTTCGCCTTGGAGGACTGGCCTCAGTGTACACAGAGAAAAAAGTTTTCTAGATTTATTTATAGTTAAAGAACATATATTTGTATATAAGCAAATAAATATTTATTCATAGTTAACAAATATCGGTTGATTCAAACAATGACTCATTCGGATCAACTAATATTCGTTAACTATGAATAAATATTAATTTGCTTATATACGAATATACGTTCTTTAACTATAAATAAACTCTTTTCTCTGTGTAATGGTCCTTTTCGCTGATTTTACATCCCAAATCCACGCCTAGTCAAGGGTTTAGAATGTTACTTTTATCGCGAGAGAACTATCCCTGCTTTGCGATTGTTTTATTGTATTCATATTATACCAACTCCATTAACTAACTGACTATTTAACTCAGCTTTGTTCAATAGAATCATAGCAGAATTAGAGGCAAACTTGATCGCACTTCATTCAAAGAAACATTTATTAACAGTTAACAAATCTTGTGTTGGAACAATACCTGATGTATTTAACGGCAGTGGTTATGAATTTGGATGAAAACGATCACATTATAGTATAAAATATAGCTTCATTGAGATGAAAAAAATGTAGAATTTGAATTTCTTAATTGAATTCTTATTTGCTTCGAGCGTATCTACAAATTGTCGGGAAGAAATCCCCTCAAACAAATGAAATATCTGAATGAAAGATTGATAATTTTTTTCGTTATTCCAGTGAACAGAATGTTTATTAACTATAACAAAATATAGTAACAGTAAATATACGTTTTAAGAAAATGGCCAACTAAATACATTTATTAATTGTGAATAAACTGTTTTCTCGGTGTGTGGGAGACGAGGCCTATACGAAGGCGAACACATAGACAGAAGCACGACCAAACAGACGCACGACGCCAAATACCGACTGTGGGGATCCCTTTCGACGAACGCCACCAAAAAGCTCAAGAGGCTAGCCACTGCAGGGCTACCTCCACCATCGACAGTGAGGACACGGGGGAGTGTCTCAGGCACTCTACATCGTGGGATATCGGTGGCGGAAGAGATTCCCGCCACCAAGAAGAATCTACAACCCGTGATCCTCCGATTTAGCGAGCTTCTAACATCGTGGGGAACTTCGAAATTCGCGCGTAGCGACAACAAGTCGCCATATTTAGAGATCCTCCAGTCGATGTGAAAATCAATAATCTATCGCCTAATGAGGGCGCTTAGGTACCGGCGCCATGTGGTCTGAACACTCTGCGATAGACTAGCGTCTAAGACACTTGTGTGTTTTGATCTTTGCGTAGCCTGTTGTTCAAAGAAATCTTTTCGTATATTCAAGCCCCGTGGGCAATAATAATTAGCTAAATTCTGGAGTGTGTGTGTGGTGCCGAAATACAACCTTCGAGGGTCTGTGGCAATCCGCGAGGATGGATTTTGGTCTGGAGAAAATCCTTTTTCTCTGTTGGCTGGAAGACGGTAAGCGTTAGCTATTCTTACCCATGCTAATTTGAATCTACTGAACTAGAGTTAATAGTTCGAGTATTTATTTTATAGAAAATTCGGGTACTTTATATTTTGTTCGAGTTCGTATCCTTCGTACACGAGTGTGACAAAGATAGATTTAGTCCGTCACCGTCGCGCTCTCTTCCTCCCGCGGGGAGAGACGAAGCCAGAGGCTTAGTCGAGTCTCTTTGTTTAGATTTCGTGTCTTGATTTTATATTTCAGAATCGTAATTAATATTGCATATTTATCGCGCTAGGCGCAGAGTTAGGTTAAGTTAATTTTAATAATTTTTGTAAATAATAACTCTTTCGAGTAAGTTTTCTTTAACGGGAGGCTTCGCCTCTCGGAGGCGAGTTAGTCACACCAAAACGACTAACGATCCCGTAGGCGATTCTTTATTATTGTAAATTTGTTTGATTTGCGAGCCTTCCGATTCTAGTCTGATATTTTGTTATTTTGTTATATTATTTATTAGTGCGAGCCTTAGGCTCATTCATCGTTAGTTTTAAGATTGTTAGTTTTCCTCGTGGAAAGTATCTAGTGTTTTAGCTAGTTTATTGTCCTACGAGGACCTGATTTGTCGAGTTATTTAATTTTGCTATATTGTTCCTTGTTATTGCTGTCCTACGTGGAAGCTGTTAATTATTTATTGTTGTAAAACTCGTCAAACGTGGCCAGGTCGCCTTTACACGACCTGTAGCCGTTTTATATCCGAGAGGAAGTACCTCCGGGTACACGATTTGTTAATTTCTATATTTTTCTATTTTTTTATTTTACTTGAATAAATTCTATTTTCTTTATTAAATTCAAATACATCGAGTCGTTAATCAACGCCCTGCTAATCCTTCAAAATCCCGACCCCTCTCCGCGGTACTGACGCTAGCCGGCGCTCAATTATCTGTAGTTCGTATTTTTTTTTATATTTTCAGAAAGTGGCGGTTATACGCCTGGCGCCCAGCATCTTTGTTTAGTTATTATTTTTCGTTGGTCAATTGTCGAGTGGATGGTTCTCGGAGCCTAGCTATCCGGTCTAATCCGAGGACTAATAAAAATCCACGTCGCAGTGTGTTATACGTTTATGAATTATCCGTAAAATATCTGGATCCTTTGGAAAAATAACTTGTGAGCAGAAATACCGTCATATAACTAAGGTACATAGTACCGTATTTTTGGTAAAAAAAATACCGTCGTACAACTGTATACATACGGTATTTTTGGAGTAAAAATACCGTCATACAACTCTATACATACCGTACACGGAAAAAAATAATTAGTCGTTAGCCAATAAATTTGCTTTGCGCCAAGTAAATAATTACTTGTCTATTAGCAAGTAAATGTGTATTAAGATCAAATAAATATCTTATCGATCGAAATATTCCTTCATAATACAAGCAAGTAGGAGATATTCAACTCAAGAAATTAATTTGTTACCAACAAAAAACAGATGACGTATGTGTCTTGGTTCTTCCATCCAAAGCAACCACTGCGTTGAACATAGCAATATCTCGTTGCAACAACCAAATAGAGTATTGAAATCGAAAAATGTCATTAGTCGTATCAAATAATCTTGTTGTCTTACTTCAGGAATGACCGCTTTTTTGTTTAAAAAAAAATATGTTTGTGGCAACGAAATAGAATCTTTGTATCAAAGACATGCAGTCAAGAAAATTAATTAATAGGTGCAATGATAAATATAGTACGAAAACAAATAAACTTTTCTTGTGATGAGTAAATATGACTTGAGTAAATTGGTTTACTTGAATCAAATAACTTTTTTTTTCCGTGTATGTTTCGAGAAAAATCACCGTTTATATATGATTTACATACGTGACTCATACTCTGTTCGTGCGTACCTCATCTGCCATTACGACTGTGAACATTCCGCTTTAATACCGTATTATTAGTGATTACCTACGGTGTATAGACGGTATGCATCCGAGCTCAAAAATACGGTATTTATTCCTACCACACACAGTTTTACTACGGTGCGGTTACTCTGTTTATACCAATACCACGTGCTTACGGTTGATATACCGACGTTATACGTTGGTCAAAAGCCGTCAGGGACGATAATATTTAGTCCTGCTCAGAGACATTTAAGTTTTTTTTACTATTTAGGGGTCTTCTTAGAGATTGGATCGCCAGGGGTTGCTCATGAGACAGTCTTTTCTTAAGATTTTAAAGAAGAAGTACACGAAGTTTGCAGTCTGTGGGACCATTTTTACTACTGCCTCATGTTGCTAATTTTACTTGAAGGAAAGTCGCCCTCAATGAGGCAGTAGTAAAAATGGTCCCGCAGACTGCAAACTGCTTGGATTTCTTCCTTATATTGGTAAGATGGAACTGTCTCATGAGGAGCACCTGGCGATCAAATCTCCGAAAAAACGCAAAATATTGAAAAAAACTCCAATGTCTCCGAGGCAGTACTAAATATTATCGAACGAGTCTCATCTTGAACCAACATGCTCATTGAATGAGAATCTAGAGGTAGCCAGATGAGCGCTTTGATCTGAGAACTTTGAAATTGCCAAAAATGGCAAAATTTCGAAATTTCAACTTCACTGAGGCAGTAGTAAATATTGTCCAATAGAGCTAAAAAAAAAAATGGAATAATTTTTAAAAATCACAGACAACATATTCACGGATGAGCAGTAACATTGTAGCGTGGCCATTTCACGACCCCGTCAAATAGGCAATATAGATGGATAGCGCGCGCGCCATCTGCCACCAGCGCGGTCAACTACTATAGACGCCATCTACCACGGCGCGGTCGACTACCGCCGAGCGCCATGTTCTCTAAAATCTTTCTCGCTAACAAAGTAACTACGGGAAAAATATATAGTCGGGATTAAATTATCATTTAATTAGAGAATAAAAAACTATCTCTCTAGATATAGCAGACTGCGTAGCTAGCGGGGTTGATTCGTCCTTCTTGCCTGTCTTCATGTGCTGGCATGTCTATTTCTTTTTAAGGTGAAGTGAAACGTTTCAAGGCCACGGCCGGGTGCCTTGCACCGCGGTAAAACAGAACTACCGAACGTTTGGTACCTCTGTCCACCACTAGATTATTTGCAAATATACTGGCTGCAATTTCGATACAGGCTGTGATCTCGACCAGTGTTGCCAGTCTAGTACAATTGTACAAGATCTTGTACGATTTATGGGAATCTAGTACGCTGGTACGCTTCCCTTCGATCTAGTACGTTTCGAACTTCATGATTTTTTTTTTTTTTTAAATAGAGATAGAATTATATGACTACATGCCTAAACGGGCGATAAGTCCGAAATTATAAATATTCGTGGCAATACTTTTTTTTTACTGAACCATGCGAACAGTCAATATTGTACGTGACTCACACTGAGAAGATCTTTTCTTATCTCCGATAAGAAGAAAACATTCAAGAAATACACCGTAATGATTTAATGTATTCGAAAATTCAAGTTATGCACATTAGGGTGGTCCTTATTTAGGGCTCCGACGAATTTTTTATCAGACGCCCCCCAAATCGACTCCAAATAATTCAAAAACAATACCCTAATTTTTTCAGATTTTTATCTAGACTCTAACCCCTCCCACCGAGAGGGTGGATTTCCCCATTTGAAATACACGTGTTTTGCCAATTTTCTCAGGACATATTTTATTTTAAAAGTAAAATTTAAAAAAAAAACCTGTAACTGCCAGATTTTAGTGTTCGTTGGTGCTACTATTTGAGAAAAAATTCATAATATCATATGGGTCAATCTAGACGAATTGCACACTCTTTAATCTGGCTTCTTTTCTCAATTAAAGAGTGTGCAATTCGTCTAGATTGACCCGTATGATAATTTAAATTTTTTGTCAAATAGTAGCACCAATGAACACTAAAGTCCCACAGATAAAGATTTTTTCAAGAATTATTAATCTCAGAATAAAATATATCCTGAGAATATGGCCGAAACACGTGTATTTCAAATGGGAAAATCCACCCTCATTTAGGGAGGGGTTAGAGTTTAGATAAAAATCTGAAAAAATTAGGGCATCGTTTTCGAATTATTTGGAGTTGATTTGGGGGGGCGGCTGATTGGAAATTCGTCCGAGCCCCAAATAAGGACCACCCTAATATCTATGTACCTAAACCTATAGATAGAATCGAATGAGTTTATCGGTATAATGAACCATATCATGTCTTTGACATATGATATGATTGATTCATATTACCGAGTATATCGATAATATCATTAATAAGTATGGAGTATAGGGTGGCCCTTAACATGGTGCAAATCGGGCACGCCTCCCAGATAGGCCCCAAAAAAATAGAAAAAAAAAGATGGTGCCTTTTTTTTTTTTAGCGCAACTATAAATGGTGCCGGTGAAGCTGAACTTTTTCACTAGTGTCTCAATGTTGATTTTTTTAAATTTCGCATTTCAACGATAAAAATTCAAACTCAGCGGGAAATTCATGGTCTATAGCTGCGTTTGTCTTAGCTACACTTTCTACACTTTTCTTACACTTTTTACGCTCGCCCAATAGGAGGTGTGGATTTCTAGTGAAAACTGTGAAATCTAGAAAAAGTGTAGAAAGTGTAGCTAAGACGAACACAGCGATTGACCATGAATTTCCCGCTGAGTTTGAATTTTTATCGTTGAAATGTGAAATTTAAAAAAATCAACATCATGAGATACTCGTAAAAATCCATTTTATTTAAACGTCGAAAAGTTCAGCTTCACCGGCACCATTTATAGTTACGCTAAAAAAAAAAAAGGCACCATCTTTTTTTTCTATTTTTTTGGGGCCCATCTGGGGGGCGTGCCCGATTTGAACCATGTTAAGGGCCACCCTAATGGAGTATCATTGATAAGTATGGAGTATCATTGATAAGTATGGAGTATTAAGCAAAGTAGACGATAATTGATAGTCTTCTGTTTACGTAATCATAATTCAATTTCTCGTACGAAATTTTGGATTCTAGTACGTTTTGTGGCTCCATCTAGTACGACGAAGAATTTTGGTCTGGTAACACTGATCTCGACTAAATGTAGATAAGGGTTGTGATCTCAACTGAATATCGGTTTTTTAGTTATGAGCAACGGAGAATCGTCAATTCTCAGCCATTTCTCCATCAAATGACACGAGATTAGGCTCAAAGTGTGTAGTTTTTCATTGCGGAGTGGTTAATTATCGGGAAAAATGCGACTATCTACGGCAACAGTGAATAATCTCGCGATTTATGTGGTCGGTACGTCAATCTGTGAAAATTTTTGTCAAATTTTGGAAAAGTGAAATAATCAGCCACTTTCTGCCACAATTATGTGTAATCCCTCCAAGTTTCATCGCGATTGATTCAGTAGTTCCGGAGAATTCACGATTCCCGTTTTCGAAGTTCTGACAAACGTTTCACTTCACCTTAAATAACACAGTCTCTTTTGGGAAGTTAGTGGTTAGCTAGTGGTGTTGCTTCGGCACACTACCTGTCCTACTCGTGCTTTTCAGATACAACTGGTGGATTAGAATCAGTCAACTCATTATTTCTTTTAGCCAATCAACTCTTTTTGTAATATCACATAAAATCAAATACCTCTTATAAAATTCAGTCAAATCAAATATAAATTAAAATCACTTATAGTATAATCACTTCAATAGGATAGGTAATTCAATAATAATCATTATCTTCACAGAACATACGAATAATTGCAAGGGTTAAATACTCCTATAAAAGTCCTACATTAGGCGTAGGCAAAAGCAACTCCTAAAGAGTTATTACATTTAGTATAGGTGTTAGTCATTAAGGTACAGTCACGATTGATAATTCATAAAGGGTTATTAGATATAGTATAGGTATTAGTCATTAAGATAAAGTCATGATCGACAACTCAATACAGAATTATTAGATTTAGTATAGGTAGGGGAGAGCGGGGCAAAACGGGCAGCGGGGCAAAACGGGCAGCTCCCCCGAAAAATAAAAAAAAATGTTGGAAAATTTTAGATTTTTTTTTTTTTTCAATAAAAATTGTTTCCCAATGAATTTTGATTTTTTTCTGAATTTAATTTCGAAAATTTGGCCGAGGTGCCCGTTTTGCCCCGCTGCCCGTTTTGCCCCGCTCTCCCCTATAAGTAAATTCATGGTTGACCGCCGGTATAGGTTTTACGAGTTAAAAACTCCTATTGAAGTCCTCAAAAGAGGCAGCAAGGTGATTGCAGACATACATTAGATTTTAAACTTTATTTTTAATTATAACGAATAAACTACATTAAGATGTTACTTCAATAAATGCATTGTTTATATATTAATATAAATTGAATTGAACCTTCTCCCATAATTCTTAAAATATATTAAGTAGGCCCGAGGATTCATTCCTAAACGCCCGAGATAAAGAGCCTGCGTCGGCATTTCGTCGACATAGTTTAGGTAAAATATTAGAGCACGACTCAACATCTGAGAAATTAGGTCTTTTTTGAACCACCCTAATGTCGCATATACGTAGGATATAATATAAAATATATGTTGCATGTGTCCAATGCATAGTGGCACCGAAGTAACCGCTACATGTATGTCGCATATATGTAGGATATAATACAAAATATATGTTGCATGTGTCTAATGCATAGTGGCACCGAAGTATCCACTACATGTATGTCGCATATATGTAGTGTGACGGGCACCGCCGACGGTGGGGGATTCATTCCGGGCAGCTACGCGACTACAAAAATCGTTCACTTCCAACGTTCTATTGCGATTAGAGTTTGGCTATCAAATACAACTTCTTCTAATCTAGCTTAGTCTAACTGAATTTACGGTAGGTTGGGCGCCAGGTACCTTCAGGTACCGCGGTACGAAAACGAAATTCCACAAACTCAAAATGAAAGAATAATAATAATTATAATAATAATAATAACAAACGAAATGAATTAAATAAAATAAACGGAACGAAATTAATTAAAGGTAATAAATGAAATAAAACTAAAGGTTAGGTAAATAAAACGAGTACGGTATTACACGATAAGCTCAGCGTGAGGGGAACATGGGGGCGAAATAATATAGGGGAAGACTGATATATTTTTATGGTTTATGGATCAAGTCACAAAGAAACCCTTTTATTAAAACTATCGGTAACAACAATTAATCCGAGTAATCAAACACACGATAAACTAATTAAACAATCAAAGCCGATCGCTTGGGTCGCGACTAACGCAAGTTAAACAACTTAAACTAAAATAATCGGAAACAGCTGACTGACTAGGTCACCAACGAAAGAGTAGGACATTAGACCATATAGAACATAAGGTAAGGTAGGACACAAGATAATATAAACAAGGTATAGGTAATGTAGAACAAATAAAATAACAGAACAAGAAATAGTACGAGAGCCAGTGACCAAAACCATGTCACATAGCAATATGGCTAAAACCGTGTAAAATCGATAGATTAGATGACTCTAGACCCGACGAGGTGGGTAGTAACGGTCAAAAGTGTAGCATCTTCGCGGGAGGCCATTTCTGCTGTGTCAAAAAAATAGGTAACTTGTCATATCGCAATATGTCTGATATTGAAAATGTACATAGATTTTGGTATTTTATTGCTAAAATGTGCGTTTTCAGACGATTTGCGCGTAGCGTTTGACCTGAGTGTATTTTCAAAAATGTCAAAAAATTTAGCCTAAGTGACTCATAGCAATATGGTTAATTTTTTTTTTAAATCATCCGTATTGATGCCCAGATTACAAAAATACTGTTTTCAGACATTTTCAGTGTCTCCTATATTGAAAAAAACGTTCCTTAGTTGCCCGGCAAACACCCCGGCGCTTGTTACGCTCCTATGTCAAGAACGGCCATTTACTTATTACGTTCCTGTCTCTTGCTTCACCACGTGTATGTGTTAATCAAATCAAACTGACATTCATTCATCAATATGAAAACTTACTGCAGGGACCTAAATGTTTAGTATAATCGCGAAAAACGTACTAGCGTGAATCGTATGTATTAAGGTGATTCAGAAATAATTTTGGCTTATGAATCGATATTTAAACCGAAATAACTTTTGAACGGGTAGATTTATCGAAAAATGACACGACACCTTTTTTGCAGAGCGTTCAATTTTATACAAGAATATGTCAAGAGCTTTTCTGTTTGACGTATCGTTAGCTGGTTATAAAAATCAGAAGGAGCAAAAATAATTTTTCCCGTGTTATTCTTACGGAAAATCGAAATGTGCGATTCGGAGCATCTTAATATTAATATTTTGGGGTAAAATTTTAATAGGCTCATTTTCATACCCGAACGAAACTTTTAAGCCTGTGTGCGCGAAAAACAAAAATAAAATTTTATGTTGAATTACCCTAGTATGTATGAGGTCCCACTGTATCGAAAAGTTGTCTGATTGTCTATATGCTACACTCTATTTGTCTGATATCATTTCTTTCGACATCTAGGGAACGCATTCGATCGTTTGCGACCAATTTCAGACATTTTGCTATACTTCAGTTAGGTCAAATTTTTTGACACATTCGAAATGCTATAAAAATGTAAGGCTACACTATTTTAGTCTGAAAATTGATTTTTCCGCATTAACTGACCCAAACTTACCTATAAAAGTGATTTTCAGACATATTGCTATATGTTCTGTTTTTTGTCTCATTTTTTTTTTTTTTTTTTACGGTCTCCTGGGTGTGCGCTACACTATGGGTGTTTGAAAACGGTGTTTTCGGTATCTCACTACTATCAAGTAACTACATACCGAAAATCAGACATATTGCTATGAGTCACTGGGGCTAAATTTTTTGACATTTTTGAAAATGCGCTCAGGTCAGACGCTAAGCGCAAGTTGTCTGAAAATCGCGTTTTTGGGTACAGGGGCATATAATCTATCGATCCCACATGGTTTTAGCCATATTGCTATGTGACAAAAATCTTAGTCACTAGCTCGCCTACTATAATACTTTTTCCCGTTCCCGATATCTCATATGTCCCGTACCGTTCCGAGGAAACAACGAGCACGATCATCCCTTCGGATCATCCGGCCTGGCGGGCCACCCGGCCTTCGAGTGATTAACCGGGGGAATCTTGCCGTCGTATCCAGAGATATGCCTGGAAGAGCGCTGCATAAAGAATCAATCGTATGGAGTAGCTTTCTCCCTTCCTCTACCTGTCCCGTACCGGCTTGGTCCACCGGTCCAAATTGCAGTAATTTCGCCTTCCAGGATATCGACAATTAAGAACATGACGAGCCATCTAACAACCCCCTGGCGAAAGCTTGAAGTGCCAAAAGGCCCTGTCAGGCCCGCGACAAAACTCAGCGGAAAGAAGATACGCCCATTAATGAGATGCGTAGAACCCCCTCCACCCCAAAATTGCATCTGCATAGAGATAGAGCTAGACACTTCACTTCTTGCTTGGATATCGTATCGTAGAGTCCTGTTTTGTTTGAAAAGCCTGAATTGTTTTATTAGTTCCGAAGATATAATTGAAAAAAGCCTAAGATCTTGTAGATTCAGTAACGTCTGTTAGTGAGTGCTAAAGAGCCTTAATTAAGGTAAGATTCCAACTCTAGACAACCCTTCGATTGATAATAGATTGATAAAATAAAAAGAGATTCATTTCTTATTGCGTACTTGGGTCAAGCCTCAACGAGTGTGACGCCATTAACATATCATCGAATTGTTGTGCTTTAGTTTCGTTTAATTATTGATTGTTGATTATATTATCGATTATTGTGTTCTCAATTATATGTCATATTGCCTTATTGATCGATTTTTCGAGAAAGTACCGTCATTAATTATCGTATCGTCATTTATTATCATTATCGTCATTTATTATAGTATCGTCATTATCGTCATTTATTATAATATCGTCATTATCGTCCTTTATTATCGTATCGTCATTATCGTCATTTATTATAATATCGTCATTATCGTCCTTTATTATCGTATCGTCATTATCGTAATTTATTACTATATCGTCATTTAATTATCTTACTGTTATTTCTTTGTCTTTTGGTTGCCTATTTCCGTACCTATTTTCTAGTAAACGTTATTAATTGATAGTCTGAGTTCCGGTAATTATTATTTTGTCAAGTACCCGAAATAAGAATCCCCACGTGGAAAAATTAGTTGCGTAGTAAAATACGATAATTGATCTCGACGGCTTGTTGAGCCACGTGTTTCTGGAAGAATCGATCTACTGCTTGTAGATCTGATATCGTGTTAATATTCCGATTAATCTAGTCCCTTTCCGATTAAAAGTAGCTTTAAGGGGGGCTGCACTCAGAAATTGACCCTGTTTAATATGAGGCGTAGAAAGCTGTCGATTTATTTTCTGGCTATGTTTCTCGAAAAGAATAACCACCTGAAACGGAAAATTGATTCGATCACTTTTAGGCTGGCTGCGAAATGTTTATTTTTGAAAAAATTGAGATATCGAAAATCCAATACGATTGATTGTTCGGAAGGGTGTTCTGAACATGTAAAAAAATCGGCAACTCTTAATCATCAAAATTGTGGGAGGAGATGAATTTTCAAGGAATTTTTTTTTTTATAAACTGTTATAATTATACTTTTTCATCATACATCGACGTTACACAATGTAAGAGAGGAATCAAGATAAAAAGTAAGATAAAAATCAAGACAAAAAATAAGATAAAAATCAAGACAGAAATCAAGATAAAAAATAAGATAAGAATCAAGACAAAATGTAAGATAAAAATCAAGACAAAAAATAAGACAAAAAATAAGAGAGGAATCAAGACAAAATGCAAGATGAAAATCAAGACAAAAAATAAGATAAAAATCAAAATGTAAGATAAAAATCAAGACAGAAATCAAGACAAAAAATAAGATAAGAATCAAGACAAAATGTAAGATAAAAATCAAGACAAAAAATAAGACAAAAAATAAGAGAGGAATCAAGACAAAATGCAAGATGAAAATCAAGACAAAAAATGAGATAAAAATCAAAATGTAAGATAAAAATCAAGACAGAAATCAAGACAAAAAATAAGATAAGAATCAAGACAAAATGTAAGATAAAAATCAAGACAAAAAATAAGAGAGGAATCAAGACAAAATGCAAGATGAAAATCAAGACAAAAAATGAGATAAAAATCAAAATGTAAGATAAAAATCAAGACAAAAATCAATACAAATAATAAGATAAAGATCAATACAGAAAATAAGGTAAAAATTAAGACAGAAAATGAGACAAATAATAGGATAAAAATCGTGACAGAAAATGATATATATTTCAAGTAAGGAAATAAGATAATAAAAATCAAGACAAAAAATAAGATAAAAATCAAGTAAGAAAATAAGAAAAAAAAATAATAATAAAAATAATCATCTCTTTGACAACTTCCGGGTTTTCAGCTTCAATCCACGTGTTTTGCAGCCAACCTCACTTTGGTTCCGACATTTCGCCTACAGGCTATGACATGAATCTATGCGCGTAACTTGCTCGCGTTCGTCTTTTTACTCGTGTTTATTGCGTCATTTTAGCTCTCTGTTGACGTCTGATTGTTGGTCCCAACTTCCAGGCCCTGCTGATCAGGTCTGTTCATGTCTGATCAGGCCTGTTTAGTCCCGGTCATTTTTCATGTCTGATCAGGTCTGAAGACTCATGCCTGTTCATGTCTGATCAGGCCTGATCATTTTTTCCCGGGTTAGTCGGTTTTACAATCGACACAACGATAGGTATAGGCGAGCACGTCGTCTCGTGTAATTGGCTCAGATAAGACGGGAAAAAAGATTTCATCGAAATGAAGGTCCTACATATGGGGCAGGGGCCTTCTAATCTTTCATCAAAAATACTGTTGGTGACAGTTATTCTGTGAATATTTCACGTTTTTGAAGTCATATAATCTGTGTAACGTCGATGTATGACGAAAAAGTATAATTATAACAGTTTATAAAAAAAAAAATTCCTTGAAAATTCATCTCCTCCCACAATTTTGATGATTAAGAGTTGCCGATTTTTTTACCTGTTCAGAACACCCTTCCGAAGAATCAATCGTATTGGATTTTCGATATCTCAATTTTTTCAAAAATAAACATTTCGCAGCCAGCCTAAAAGTGATCGAATCAATTTCCCGTTTCAGGTGGTTATTCCTTTCGAGAAACATAGCCAGAAAATAAATCGACAGCTCTCTACGCCTGATATTAAACAGGGTTAATTTCAGAGTACAGCTCCCCCCTTAAGACCTAAGTAAAACCTTGAGCTGGTATAATTATTATGTTTCGGATTATTATCTGTAATAGATTTTAGCGTCCCTTTTGTTAGCTTGTTACTGTGTAACCGACACCTGTATCTCGTGTAACGTTGCCTTGGGCGGTCTTTGTGCGAACTTATTTGAATTAGATTCCGACGCCTTGCCCTTGTCTAGGGAAATATTCTGCAATACCGACTTGTTCATTAGTTACTAGAAGTCCCCAAATTATTGATTCCGGACTTTTAATCTCTCTACGTTATCGACCTATTTGTTATAAACTAATACCCTCCTATTATTCATTTCTACCGTACCATCAGATATTTGTTTCCTTTTAGTAGGAGAGCCAGTGACTAAGATTTTTGTCGCATAGCAATATGGCTAAAACCATGTGGGATCGATAGATTATATGCCCCTGTACCCAAAAACGCGATTTTCAGACAACTTGCGCTTAGCGTCTGACCTGAGCGCATTTTCAAAAATGTCAAAAAATTTAGCCCCAGTGACTCATAGCAATATGTCTGATTTTCGGTATGTAGTTACTTGATAGTAGTGAGATACCGAAAACACCGTTTTCAAACACCCATAGTGTAGCGCACACCCAGGAGACCGTAAAAAAAAAAAAAAAAAATGAGACAAAAAACAGAACATATAGCAATATGTCTGAAAATCACTTTTATAGGTAAGTTTGGGTCAGTTAATGCGGAAAAATCAATTTTCAGACTAAAATAGTGTAGCCTTACATTTTTATAGCATTTCGAATGTGTCAAAAAATTTGACCTAACTGAAGTATAGCAAAATGTCTGAAATTGGTCGCAAACGATCGAATGCGTTCCCTAGATGTCGAAAGAAATGATATCAGACAAATAGAGTGTAGCATATAGACAATCAGACAACTTTTCGATACAGTGGGACCTCATACATACTAGGGTAATTCAACATAAAATTTTATTTTTGTTTTTCGCGCACACAGGCTTAAAAGTTTCGTTCGGGTATGAAAATGAGCCTATTAAAATTTTACCCCAAAATATTAATATTAAGATGCTCCGAATCGCACATTTCGATTTTCCGTAAGAATAACACGGGAAAAATTATTTTTGCTCCTTCTGATTTTTATAACCAGCTAACGATACGTCAAACAGAAAAGCTCTTGACATATTCTTGTATAAAATTGAACGCTCTGCAAAAAAGGTGTCGTGTCATTTTTCGATAAATCTACCCGTTCAAAAGTTATTTCGGTTTAAATATCGATTCATAAGCCAAAATTATTTCTGAATCACCTTAATACATACGATTCACGCTAGTACGTTTTTCGCGATTATACTAAACATTTAGGTCCCTGCAGTAAGTTTTCATATTGATGAATGAATGTCAGTTTGATTTGATTAACACATACACGTGGTGAAGCAAGAGACAGGAACGTAATAAGTAAATGGCCGTTCTTGACATAGGAGCGTAACAAGCGCCGGGGTGTTTGCCGGGCAACTAAGGAACGTTTTTTTCAATATAGGAGACACTGAAAATGTCTGAAAACAGTATTTTTGTAATCTGGGCATCAATACGGATGATTTAAAAAAAAAATTAACCATATTGCTATGAGTCACTTAGGCTAAATTTTTTGACATTTTTGAAAATACACTCAGGTCAAACGCTACGCGCAAATCGTCTGAAAACGCACATTTTAGCAATAAAATACCAAAATCTATGTACATTTTCAATATCAGACATATTGCGATATGACAAGTTACCTATTTTTTTGACACAGCAGAAATGGCCTCCCGCGAAGATGCTACACTTTTGACCGTTACTACCCACCTCGTCGGGTCTAGAGTCATCTAATCTATCGATTTTACACGGTTTTAGCCATATTGCTATGTGACATGGTTTTGGTCACTGGCTATTCTACTATTAGTACATGAACTTATAATTACTACAATGGACCTTGGGCATTTGAGCTGGGACTTCTCGCTTTGATTTCAGTATTCTTATTAAGGTGGTCACTTTGGTCTGGGGAAGAGGAGATGGTTCATTTACGAGGCCTAATAATCTGCCTCGTTACAGTAGGATATAATACAAAATATATGATGCATGTGTCCAATGGATAGTGGCACCGAAGTAACCGCTACATGTATGTCGCATATATCGCGTTCCTAAAACCAAAAGGGCGTATCTCTATAAAAAAAAATTCTCTAATCAACCTAGAAATGTTAGAAATAAGGAAATATATTGAAAGAATGAAAAAAAAAAATAAGTTGAAAAAAAAACGATACGCCCTTTTGGTTTTAGGAACGCGATATGTAGGATATAATACAAAATATATGTTGCATGTGTTGAATGCATAGTGGCACCGAAGTATCCACTACATGTACGTCGCATATATGTAGGATATAATACAAAATATATGTTGCATGTATCCAATGCATAGATCTTCGTCATATATCAGCTAGATGTATGCAATGAACATATGTGATATATACTGATATATGATAAATGTATGTGTTATATATTCGAATTTCAAGATATATATTGGCATATATACTTTGATATATTTTTTTCCACGCGGGTAGGGAATACATGTTTTGGTTAGAGGCGTCTGATAGCGCCATCAAAGACTCATTCAAACACGCAAGCAAAAAAAATTGGAAAAAAAAAATTTTGCAAAAAAAATTGGAATAAAAAATTTCGCGAAATTTTTTTTTCTTTTTTTGCAAAAGATTGCTTTTTTGTCCCTAGCTTTCGAACACATTCATTGTTTATCACTCTAGCTCAAAATTTTTCCTGCCAATTTTGAAATTTCAAAGTTTGAATTTACCAGATTAGTAAAAAAAAAAAAATCGTAGATCAATAACGCAAACAACTAACCGCATTAGTTCGCCCGACATAATTATACTGACATCTTCCAGCTCATGTCGGACTTAAGCCTCTACACTAACGTCAAAGCTGTGGTTATGTAAAGGTTTTGTTATCTTTTTAATTTCAATTTTGAATAATTTCTTTTTTTTTCTTTATCAACGTTTTTTTTTTTTTTTTTGTAACAATACTTCGATTCAAATGTTTTTCCTCCAAAACTTTTCGAAAAGAGATTTTCTACGAATCTACGAATTTTTTTTATTAAGGGGTTCAATTTTTATAATTTTTTGGAGCTAAAATAATGCATGTTTTTTATTTCTGTTTTTACACACTTTTAATATAACATTTCAGCTTTCCAAACGTATTTTTCTAATGTGAGAATATCTATAATTGGCGGAGATATACGCCTCCGTGCGCATCAATATTTTTTTTTCACCACTGCTCTGCGGGAATCATAACTGCCTGACGGTTCATCTGAAACATATGCGATGAAAATATGTTCTTTAGTATGATCAAATATATGGAACTACGTAGGATTTTTCCGAAAAAATCAAAAATGGATTGTTGGCAGCACGCGGAATTTTTTTTTCGTTTTTCGCGAAAAATTCCGCCCTAAAAACATTATTTAAAAAAAAAAAAAAAAAAACGGTTAAGGGGGTTGCCCAGTCTGGAGCTCCAGAAAGCGTGCATGTCTTTCGAAGCATTGTGCCGTTGAGGGTTGTAGAAGGAGAATGAATGAAAGAATATGTTTTGAAAGTGCGCTACTTAAGCTTTAATTTGAAAAAAAAAAAGGTTGACAATATCATCAAAATTATTACCTCTGTGGCCGTTGAAGTCATGGTCTGCAAAAAGCAGCGTCAAAAACGGTAAACAAGATTGTAACCGAACGGAGCATCTGAAACGCAAAAACAATGAGTCATTTTAATGGTCAAGGTACCATCTAAGCTTCTATGGAACGGAATTGTCGTCCGTCTTTTGGTTTATTATTAACTTGCAAAAACAGTTGTCAAAATCAAAGAAATCTAAGTTTTTTGATTAAAAAATTCGCACCTCACCCAAATTTCGGTTTATCGAAAATCGGTTCCATAGAAGCTTAGATGGTATTTTGACCATCAAAATGACTCCTTGTTCTTGGATTTCAGATACTCTGTTCGGTTGCAATCTTGTTTACCGTTTTCGACGCTACTTTTTGCAGACCACGACTTCAACGGCCATAGAGGTCGTAGTTTTGATGACATTGTCAACCTTTTTTTTTAAATTGAAACTCAAGTTTCGCACTTTTAAAACACATTCCTTCTTTTCTGTTCCTTCTACAAACCTCAACGGAACAACGCTTCGAAAAACATGCACGCTTTCTGGAGCTACAGACTGGGAAACCCCTTTAACAATATCGAAAAAAATCCTACGCAGTTCCATAGATAATAGTGTTACAAATGTGTGGTATAAATTTCAAGTCGATCGGAATAACCGTTGTTGAGTTATCATTCCCGCAAACTCGAAAAATGTAGTTTCGAGAAAAACGCGTTTAAAGTTTTGACGCGGTTTCAGCAATAGAAAACATTGAACATTTGTAGCTTACCTTGTTATACGATTAATCGGCGATTCCTGCTCCATATTGGGGTCCTTCCTGAGCAAGTTGCTGGTCTTCTAGAGATAATAATAATAATAATAATAATCTTAACCTGCAGCGGGCGAGGGCCCGAAGGACGCGCACGGAGCGCTGCACAGTGCGGTATAAAAAAAAATCATATCTTCGTCAATATTGTAGGTACAGACTTCGTTTTGGGCTCAAAATTTTCCTCAAGGTTCACACTATAAAAAATAAAATAAAGCCGAAAATCGATTGTTTGAAAATCTCAGGGTGGTGTAACCCCTTAATCTGGTACATTCAAACTTTCCAATTTCAAAATTGGCAAGAGAAATTTTGAGCTAGAGTGATAAACAATGAATGTGTTCGAAAGCTAGGGACAAGAAAGCAATCTTTTGAAAAAAAAAAAATTTCGCGAAATTTTTTATTCCAATTTTTTTGCAAAATTTTTTTTTTCCAATTTTTTTGCTTGCGTGTTTGAATGAGTCTTTGATCGCGCTATCAGATGCCCCCAAACAAAACATGTGTTCCCTATCTAAAATCGAAAGTTGCTTGCGAAATCTCGGAATTGGCGAAGTCCACAAGTCAACACATATCAGCATTATCTTTCCCCCTCGAAACCCTTTTATAGGAACCTAGATGGGGCTGTTAGGAAGCTACATAGGTTGCTGGTAGCTTCATTCTTTCAAAGTCTTAATTTTTATGCAGTGATGCGGAAAAATCGCCTGGTGAAGAAAGAATACTTGAACAAGGTTATCTCCTGAACTACTAAACAAAACTTAAGGGGGTATCCCCACCTTTAAATAGGTCAACATTCTGAGAAAGAGATTGATATTTTACAGCGAATTTGAGAGTCTGATCAAATCCAAAAAAATCATGAAGTTGAGGGAGGTTTTGACCCTCATTATCCATACTTAACATTGGATATTACTTTGAGTCTAATAGTAGTTACGCTGAATATGGATAAATACAAAATTACTCGGTTGTCGCAAAGAATCAGTAGTACCGTTGGATCGATTCTGGAATTTTTGGTCCTCAATTGTTGAGAAGAGATGCCTCTATCATATGAACATAGAACTTTTTGATATCGCGAAAATTGCCTGACTCGCTTAGTTTTTACTGAGATTTTTCTAATTCTTCAATTTTTTTTCTCTATTTTTTCCATTATCTCAACCAAAAATAGTCATATCAAAAAGTTCTATGTTCATATGATAGAGGCATCTCTTCTGAACAATTGAAGACCAAAAATTCCAAAATCGATCCAACGGTACTACTGATTCTTTGCGACAACCGAGTAATTTTGTGTTTTTCTATATTCAGCGTAACTACTAATAGACTCAAAATAATATTCAATGTTAAGTATGGATGATGAGGGTCAAACTCTCCCTAAACTTCTTGATTTTTTTGGATTTGATCAGACTCTCAAATTCGCTGTAAAATATCAATCTCTTTCTTAGAATGTTAACTCATTTAAAGGTGGGGATACCCCCTTAATAAAACTTAGCGAGAGAATCTCTAGTACTTGTGTGATACTTAAACCTAAGACCAAGAAGTTTGGGTCGCTGATTTGGGATGAAACGTCATATACCGGGAAGATTTCTTGATAGTATACACCTGACTGCCGTCGATCGCGCATGCGCCAAATAATTCATTTTCATTGGTCGGTAAGATCGTCCCGGGATAGTATTATGACGTAGGAGGCACGGGTGCCAACATGCGAAAAATTAAGCGAGAGTTGTCAAACTCTGGCGCGTAAAGTAGTCAATCGAGGTTATGTTGATATTTATTTTAATTCGACGTTAATTATTGAAAAAAAAAAAAGAAAAATAGCACGGACTAGCAGTTTTTAGGCACGATCGTTGAAAACGGAGTGCCTTATACATTCGATATCGCGAAAAACGTCGGATCGAATAAAACTCCTGAAATCATATAGGAAGCACGTTTTGACACCTGGGTAGTCGTTTTTTGACATTTTCAAGAGTGGTGTATGTGACCACCCCATTTCTTGTAAACACGGTTTCAGCCACACCCTTGAACCAATTTCGATAAAATTTGCAGAGGATACTTTTATCACCCTGCAGATGTGCAAATTTCATTGTCGACCCGATCCGACTTCCGGTGTGGAAACGGCATTCGCTAACTTCGTCAATTTTGAAGATAGAATATTGAGCTTCGAAATGTAGTTTTCAGATAGGAAAAGAAAATTTTGTGAATTTTTGAGGATTTTTCCCGCACCTGCATCCGGGTGCAAACTCGTACGAGTTCCTTGTAAACACGGTTTCGGCCACACCCTTGAACCAATTTCGATGAAATTTGCAGAGGATACTTTTATCACCCTGCAGATGTGCAAATTTCATTGTCGACCCGATCCGACTTCCGGTGTGGAAATGGCATTCGCTCACTTCGTCAATTTTGAAGATAGAATATTGAGCTTCGAAATGTAGTTTTCAGATAGGAAAAGGAAATTTTGTGAATTTTTGAGGATTTTTCCCGCACCTGCATCCGGGTGCAAACTCGTCCGAGTTCCTTGTAAACACGGTTTCGGCCACACCCTTGAACCAATTTCGATAAAATTTGCAGAGGATACTTTTGTCACCCTGCAGATGTGCAAATTTCATTGTCGACTCGATCCGACTTCCGGTGTGGAAACGGCGTTCGCTAACTTCCTCAATTTTGAAGATAGAATATTGAGCTTCGAAATGTAGTTTTCAGATAGGAAAAGAAAATTTTGTGAATTTTTGAGGATTTTTCCCGCACCTGCATCCGGGTGCAAACTCGTCCGAGTTCCTTGTAAACACGGTTTCAGCCACACCCTTGAACCGATTTCGATGAAATTTGCAGAGGATACTTTTATCACCCTGCAGATGTGCAAATTTCATTGTCGACCCGATCCGACTTCCGGTGTGGAAACGGCATTCGCTAACTTTGTCAATTTTGAAGATAGAATATTGAGCTTCGAAATGTAGTTTTCAGATAGGAAAAGAAAATTTTGTGAATTTTTGAGGATTTTTCCCGCACCTGCATCCGGGTGCAAACTCGTACGAGTTCCTTGTAAACACGGTTTCGGCCACACCCTTGAACCAATTTCGATAAAATTTGCAGAGGATACTTTTGTCACCCTACAGATGTGCAAATTTCATTGTCGACCCGATCCGACTTCCGGTGTGGAAACGGCGTTCGCTAACTTCCTCAATTTTGAAGATAGAATATTGAGCTTCGAAATGTAGTTTTCAGATAGGAAAAGAAAATTTTGTGAATTTTTGAGGATTTTTCCCGCACCTGCATCCGGGTGCAAACTCGTCCGAGTTCCTTGTAAACACGGTTTCAGCCACACCCTTGAACCCATTTCGATGAAATTTGCAGAGGATACTTTTATTACCCTGCAGATGTGCAAATTTCGTTGTCGACCCGATCCGACTTCCGGTGTGGAAACGGCATTCGCCAACTTCGTCCATTTTGAAGATAGAATATTGAGCTTCGAAATGTAGTTTTCAGATAGGAAAAGAAAATTTTGTGAATTTTTGAGGATTTTTCCCGCACCTGCATCCGGGTGCAAACTCGTCCGAGTTCCTTGTAAACACGGTTTCGGCCACACCCTTGAACCAATTTCGATAAAATTTGCAGAGGATACTTTTGTCACCCTGCAGATGTGCAAATTTCATTGTCGACCCGATCCGACTTCCGGTGTGGAAACGGCGTTCGCTAACTTCCTCAATTTTGAAGATAGAATATTGAGCTCCGAAATATAGTTGTCAGATCGGAAAAGAAAATTTTGTGAATTTTTGAGAATTTTTCCCGCACCTGCATCCGGGTGCAAACTCGTCCGAGTTCCTCATAAACACGGTTTCAACCACACCCTTGAACCAATTTCGATGAAATTTGCAGAGGATACTTTTGTCACCTCCAAGAAATGGAAATTTTCCCGTATGTACTCGATCGAATAACCAGTTGAACAAGCGACCATAAAGCAATTTGGTTCGAACTATAGAACCGACATGAACCGGTGATGCAGGCGAAAAAAAACACGTCATACTATGATCAGAATGAAATGAATGAAAAAATAAATAATAAACAATAAATAAATAAAAACAATGGGCGATCGTGCCTTAAGCAAAAAAGCGATGAGCTTTTTGGCTAAAACCGTCTAGTTAATAACGTAGTCCATTTCGGAAGATTATTCAATGGGTGCATCAAAGGATTTAATCTCGGATTTAATGGAAAACAACAATTAATCTACTGTATTGAACTGTTATGATTGAATAAACTGTTTCCACCTACCTTCTTCGTTTTTTCCAAGCACCCATCACTCAGACCACTAGTTCCAATTTTAATCTGATAAACGAATATCTGAAAATGATCCGATACATCGAATTGAAGCAAGCAATCAGCTGTTCGGAATAAATTCCGACGGTTCTTTCAGAACATCAAATTTTAATCTCGATAATAAAAGCTTTCCAAGCCTTTCTGAATCACTACCGCAATTAATTTAGATTTTAACCTCAAAAATTCGTATCAATTACATCGCCGTCAAAAACAAAGTTTGACAGCTAAAACTCGGGATGGCCAGCCTGCCTTAGCGGACGACGAAACTCGCGCATGCGCAATCGACGGCAGTCAGGTGTATACTATCAAGAAATCTACCCGGTATTCGTTACTCATAGCAGCTAGGATGGGAAGTTATACATACATTCATCACTTAAGGTGAAGTGAAACGTTTGTCAGAACCTCGAAAACGGGAATCGTGAATTCTTCGGAACTACTGAATCAATCGCGATGAAACTTTGAGGGATTACACATACCCGTGTGGAAATTCTACCCAGGCGTGAGTCGGGGCCAAGTTATTTTTCCCAAGTTTCATAGAGGCCCCTTCTAGTATTGTCCCACATTTCAATCTAGGGCCTATATTATCCTCCCAACTTGGGCCAATGTTGGATATCCAATTTGGGCCACGATTGGATGGCCAACTAGGGCCAAATTAGGAAATTATTATGGGCCAGTATTGGATATTCATCTTTGGGCTAACACTACGACTTATTCATGTGCAACTTATATTATATGATTTCTAAGCGGAATAATATTCATACACACAAGCTTCAAATTATTAATATTATTATTTTATTTGACCCAATATTTTATATGTTATTAAAAGACTTACAAAACATTTTAAATAAACAAATGTCTTACAAATACTCGAAGACATCAACTACCCAAACTGTAAATACAAGGTTTCGTCCCAGGAGCTAAATTGTTTAATTTTTTTTATTTCCAAAGTATACGATATTATAGTATAGGGAAGGTGAAGGTGAAGTACATATTTTAACAATTGGATAAAAATAATCATATTTCGAAGTTTAAGGTTGTTGGCCTGTAACTTTTTTTTTCGACAATGTTTTTTGAATTTTTTATCGTAAATAGCTCCAATAATTAGCTACAAAATATGCCTAGGATGATCGCAATTGACCGTCTCAAACTCGAGATAAAAAGTTTTGAATTTTTTCGAATTTTAATGTGTTTAAATGCAAATTCACCGGTTTTAATTATTAAAAAACGAACAACTCGAAATTTTTTGATAAAAAAAATATCTAGTGGTAAATTGTCATCTTCTGAATCGTTTGATTTATCATTCAGCATTTTCGACCGTCTCGTTTGGATTTTATAGTTAAAACTGAAACATGAAGCGGCGCGTATCTCTCTTGCTCTCGAGTGGATATCTCCTGGCTCTCACTCTCACAGAGCCATACATTGTCGCTGACTAGTACGAATATTATGGGTTTTAAGTTTTGGGTCGGACTGTCGCACGACAACAACCTTAAATATTTTACAACCTACTTATTTCTGACATAGGCTTTGTTAAGTTGTTCAAAGAAAAAAAAAATCGATTCACCCTAATGAGTACTTGACTATACTATATCTAAATTTTTCTTTGAGCCACCACTGGCCGTAGTTTTCTGTTACCATCCCAGTCCTTGGCATTGGTAAGACACGACGATAGAGATTGCCAGAACATTTTTTCGGTGATACTTCCACCATCTTTATTTTTGTGGAACTGGGAAATCAAATCTGTAAAAAAATCAAGATACATAATTAAACCTAGAACCCCAACGTTGTTTTCAGCACTCGTGTACCCTAACGATGGGTCGTTCGCGCCGGTCTCTTATTTGACTATGTTATAGTGTACGGGAAAAATCTGAACAAATTAATGGATCTTCTTTGGAATCTTAACTATCAGCCTTTATTTCCCTTACCGAAAAGTAAATTGTAGAAACAAGTTCCTTTCAGGACTAATTTCTTGCTTGACTGCTTAATCGCCGTGCAATTCATAGCGAAATCTCTCTGCATCAATTTTCTGATTACAGCAAAGACAGTTTGATTCATGTTGGATTCTATCAAATATTGCAATATGTCCTTCTACAAAATTAATAAGTACGATTATTAATTATATCACTAAATTATTAATTATTGAAGAGTACACTCACAAAATCTTTTGTGTATTGTGCGTTGTTTTTTAACTCCGAATCAAATTTTACAAATTCTTCAGCGCCCGAGTAAAAATGATTTTATATAATTATATAGAATTATATAGAATTATACAAAAGTTATATAGAATTGTATAAAATTATATAGAATTATACAGGGTGTTCCAGACCTCGCGACGAATATTTCACAGGGTAAATCTTGATCAAAAATGGGATCGAAATTTCCTTAGCCGATTTTTTCGGAGATGCATGGATTTTCCGTTATAATTAATTCAATTTCAGTCAATGACGCGCGGCTTACGAACGGCCGCGCGTCGGTGTGCTTACCGCTCGGTTGTGTGCACTTTTTTCGTGGCGACAATAGGGCGAGAGACGCGCACACAACCGAGCGGTGATTACACCGACAAACGGCCGTTTATAAGTCGCATGTCATTAGCTGAAATTAAAATAATTATAACGGAAAATCCATGCATCTCCGAAAAAATCGGCTGAGGAAATTTCGATCCCATTTTTGATCAAGATTTACCCTGTGAAATATTCGTCGCGAGGTCTGGAACACCCTGTATATAAAAATCCATGTAAGTTTTATAGAACTTTATATACTTATATATAACTTTATAGAGTTATATAGAATCATATAGAGTTCTATATAGGATCCAAAACAAGCTTATATGTGGGTTTTATAGAACTCTATATAATTATATACAACTTTATAGAGTTATATAGAATTATATAGAGTTCTATATAGGATCTATAATAAGCTTATATGTAAGTTTTATAGAATTCTATATAATTACATACAACTTTATAGAGTTATATATAATTATACAGAGTTCTATAAAAGCTACATACCGCGATAATCAGGTGAAAGAGAATGGTCCATCCGCCCAGGCAGACAATATTTCGTATTTTTAGGGGGATAGCCACTCGTTGTACTGAAAATCCCTAGGGTGATTTTGGCGCGCGGTCGATGCAACTCGGCAGCCATTGTTGATACAAGACGGCTGACTGTCAATACATCGCGGAAGGTAGACAAGTGTGGTTATGTTCGTTTATTTGAAGGAAATGATAAATAAATTGAATGAAACCTACGTGAATAAGCTAGGAATATTTATCAAAAATCGATCAATTAGTTTTAAATGATAATTTCGTTCAAATTAGTTGTTCTCGATGAACTTTTCGATTCTCATTAATTTCCAGTTATAGCTTGGGTTAAGTCGTTGATTGCATTAAGATATCATTTAAAACTAATTGATCGATTTTTGATAAATATTCCTAGCTTATTCACGTAGGTTTCATTCACTTTATTTATCATTTCCTTCAAATAAACGAACATAACCACACTTGTCTACCTTCCGCGATGTATTGACAGTCAGCCGGCTTGTATAAACAATGGCTGCCGAGTTGCATCGACCGCGCGACAAAATCACCCTAGGGATTTTTTCAGCGCAACGAGTGGCTATCCCCCTAAAAATACGAAATATTGTCTACCTGGGCGGATGGACCATTCTCTTTCACCTGATTATCGCGGTATAAGCCTGTTTTGGATCCTATATAAAACTCTATATAATTATATATAACTTTATAGAGTTATGAAACCCACTTATAAACTTGTTTTGGATCCTATATAGAACTCTATATGATTCTATACAACTCTGTAAAGTCACGTTATGAATTTCGTCGCTCTTTAAAGTTAAATATAATTATATAAAGTTCTATAAAACTTACATGGATTTTTATATATAATTCTATATAATTCTATACAATTCTATATAACTTTTATATAATTCTATATAATTCTATAAAATCATTTTTACTCGATTCTTAAAAAATCTACCCATGCTTTGTGATTCTTTTCGTTTCAAATTTAGGAAAGAGTCCGGCTTCAGTATAATTTTATAGAGATATATATAGAATTTTACAGAATCATATAGAATTTTAAAGAATCCCTCTATATAATAAAAAAATCTAGACGAAAAACAGACGAGCGCGATGAGTCGCATAATGCTGTCGGGTTGCATGCCATCAGGCGTTTCACGCTGTTTTTTGTATGTCTGTTGTTTTTACGGTGAATGACAGTTGTTCACTGTGAGCGATTGACAGATCAAATAAAAATATTATTTTATCGGTTATTCACTGTGAGCAATTGACAAATCGAAACAAAAATATTATTTGTCTACAAAAAAAAATGGATAAAAAGGTAGCGCAGATGAAACCAGATGGGAATTGTCTTTTTCGCGCGCTGTCGTATTGCTTATCAAAAAAATCAGGGTAGGCATCAGGAGCTAAGATTGACCATCGTTTCATTCATCCTGCAACATTGGGATAGCTATGGAGATTACATCATTGGTGACGAGTCACACGGCGTTTCCATAAGGTCAGCAGAAGACTATGGATTACATATGGGTAAGAATGGCGTTTACGCCGGTGAAGTAGAGTTGACTGCAGCTGCATCAATATTCAAGGTAAATTTCAAAGTTTACATAAATAATAATACTTATCATTGCATAAATTATGATAGTCAGCTAGATAGTTCACATAACTTTGCACTGTTGTATACCGGTAATGGGGATAGTGGGCATTATGATGTTTTTGAAAAGTTTAACGAAGAAAGGATAGAAAAAAGGAAGAGAAAATTGCCAACCATAATAAGCGTTGAAAAAGTGTGTCTTCCTTTCATATCAAAAGGCAACATAATAAAGAAAATAGAAGAAGAAGAGAGAAAAATTATAAAGAACAACCGGGAGGCACACACCCGCGATATCAAAGAGGTACGGTTGGATTCGAAAAATTCAGGAAGAAAAAACGAGTGTGGCACATCTGAAACAGACGAGTCATCGGTGGTTAAAAAAGGGCGACCGAAGAAAATGAATGAAGAAGAAAAGAGAATTCGAAGGAATCAAAGACAACGTGACCTTCGTAAAGTAAAAAAGATGGGTACAGATCGAGATACAGATACTGGAAAAGTAGAAGAAATACAAGTTGCTGACAAGGAGTTACGAGACGTGGATCAACTGAAAGTCTTGGGAAGTCTCCCGGTATGTGACAAAATGAGGCGCGAAGCGCCGAACAGCGAGGCGCGTAGCGCCGAGGCCTCGGAAGCGAGCGAAGCGAGCGACGAGGCGGGGTTGGCGCGCGAAGCGCGCAGGGGCGGAGCCCCTAGTTATATATAATCTTATAGAAGTATATATAATTCTACAGAAATATTGACCCGATAGGAATATATAGAATTTCATAGAATTTTATAGAATTTTATAAAATTATATAGAATTCTATATATTTCTATCGGGCCAATATTTCTATAGAATTATATAGAACAATTCTATATAATTCTATATAATTCTATAAAATCATTTTTACTCGGGTAGTTGTTTCAATAAATCCAAATCTTCTGGCGAATATGGCGGTTCCATGTATCGGGCAACACAAGAAGAAAGTTTTCCGTCATAGGTGATCCATGAGCTTGGAAGGCACTCGATTGATCGTAAATTCCCTTTTATAGTTTCGTTTATGAATTCTACTAACTTGAATGTTTTGATTCGGTTTGTCATGATAAAATCAAGAATTATCAATCACAATTCGTAACACGGTCAAACTGGGGCACGTTGTTAGCGCTCGAGTAACGATGGTAGCGGAAAAAAATAGGAGGACGATAATAGCGCACGTGCGATGAATGAAATAAATGAATCATTGAAGAGGGATCGAGTGGTTTCCATGTTGCATTATTTTTCATTCCTTCATCATAATAGAAAATACACATCCAGTAATTCAGCGACTCATTATACGATTTCTTAATATTTCCAATCATGGAATCTCGTGAAAGAGATCGATGCAGGAAAAGAAAATATCGGATGTTACAAAAGGAATGCGATAAAGACGTGGTTGAAGTTTTAAATATCATACAAATGACAAGTGAAAACAGAGGCAATGAACGACTCCAAGGTATATATATATGTATATATATATATATATATTTAGTTGTTTATTTGGTTGGACGATTTGTTTAAAAATATATAATAATATACCATACATTAAATAGTATATTGTGTACCAAGGGCGAGAATTAGTGGGTATTTTGCCCGCGTATGGAGTTTTCAGTACAAGTCGAGGCGAAAAATACATTAATTATATTAAATAAAAAAAATATATTACAGTAAATGAACGTGATGTGATTGAGCAGCTTGATAGTGATGCCGTACAGAGGCTATCTTCAGATGTTAACATGGATATCGAGGAATCTACATCAAGAGCAAGCAACAACTACGAAGTACCTTTTCCAACTCATCTCCCAGCTGAGGTTGGGCAACTGAGAGCGTGGGTTGTTGAAGAGAATATCAAATCCTGCAGCGTGGATAAATTATTAACCATTCTAAGACGAAAACTACTCCCGGATCTACCTAAAACAGCTAAATCCTTCATCGGGACGTCATCAGCCGAGTATGAAATTGTAGAAATGGAAGATGGCTCACCTGAAGGTGCTATCCCGGGAAAAAATCGGCATGCATAATCATGCATGATCATTCGTTAATTTCATGCATGATCAGGCATGAATTTTGGCCAGGCATGAGCACGCATGATCATACGTTATCATGCATGATTTTGCCTGAGCACGCACGATCAAACTTCAACATCCGCAATTGTATCTGAGTAAGTACAGTCACGCCTGAATTTTGGCCAGCCCTGAGCAAGCATGGTCATACGTTACCGTACATGATCTTGCATGAGCAAGAATGATCATACTTTATAGTCCACGATCCCATACTGCCGTGCTTAGGAAGAAGGCAGTAAAGTGAAAAAAGTGAAATCAGAGAAAAATGAAATCTAAATTTCTGATATTTTCAAACTAAATTAATGATTTTATTTTTTCATAGCAATTATCGAATGACTAATAATATATTACATGATTTTATGGAAAGTCATTTAAGTGTAATTTCAGATCATAATTAATTAAAATGCCTAAAAAATGGATTTACTGTTTTTATATGTAGGAAATGTAACCGATATCAAATATTTGACAAACTTAATAAATTAATATCTTTTTGAAATAACATTCTTAATGATTTATTTTATAATTGATATGTAGAGAATCGTTGAAAGAATATATTGGCATCAAAATAATAAAAGGCAGTAAATGAAGTTTACTGCCTTCTACCTAAGCACGGCAGCATAGTTAATCGGTCATGTTTGAAGATTCGCTAGTGATTGTCCTATTCATATGAGAAGATAAGATATATATGATAAATTTGTCAATAAAAATAATTGAATAGAATTTATAAATTTTAATTAGTCTTTTTATCTTCAACTTTTCAAAAATGTTTACAACGTATCATGTACTTTATACTTTTAACACACTTCCCAATAAACACAATAACCTGATAAACGTATAAAAATAGGACGAATGTTCGGCCGAAAAAACGTATATTTCACGTATAAACGTATACCATGAAGTTAAGAGGAAACCGAATAATCAAAAACAAATCTATTATTTTTCCAGATTTTTATTTCATTTTCCTGGTCTCGCTCTTTTCATTCAAAGTTCAAAATACAATCCACGATACTTGAAGTTAAAATTTTCGCGAAAATATCTCTTTTTGTGAGAAAAAAAAAAAAAAAATTTAAATTAAAAAATAAAAATAAAAGAATTATAAATGGGGTATCCCAGGGGAATCGTGTGTTTTATTATTATTATTATATTTTAATTTTTTTTTTTTTTTTTTTTTTCAAAAATAGAAATATTTCTGCGAAAATTTTCACTTCAAGTATCGTGGATTGTATTTTGAACTTTGAATGAAAAGAGCGAGACTAGGAAAATAAAATAAAAATCTGGAAAAATAATAGATTTTTTTTGATCATTCGGTTCCCTCTTAAGGTGGTATCCCCACCTTTGAATGGGTTAACATTCTGAGAAAGAGATTGATATTTTACAGCGAATTTGAGAGTCCGATCAAATCCGAAAAAATCATGAAGTTTGGGGAGGGTTTGACCCTCGTTATCCATATATAACATTGGATATTACTTTGAGTCTGATAGTAGTAACGCTCAATATAGAAAAATACAAAATTGGTCGGTTGTCGTAAAGAATCAGTAGTATCGTTGGACCAATTCTGGAGTTTTTGGTCCTCAATTGTTCAGAAGAGATGCCTGTATCATATGAACATAGAGCTTTTTGATATTGCAAAAATTGCCTGACTCGCTTAGTTTTTACTGAGATTTTTCTAATTCTTCAATTTTTTTTCTCTACTTTTTCTATTATCTCTACCAAAAATAGTAATATCAAAAAGTTCTATGTTCATATGATAGAGGATTCGATTCTACAAATTTGAAGACCACAAACTCCAGAATCGGTCCAACGATGCTCCTGATTCTTTACGACAACCAGTCAAAATATTCATTCTCCAGAAATCAACTTTTAAACTTTTTGTTTTTTTATTTTTTTTCTATTTTCTACTTTTCCCAGACAATAAAATGTATGTACAGAAAATCAAGTTCTAAGATTTTGCTTATGATTAATATGCTGGATCCGCAGCTGCTCTCGTATCGATTTGTTATGAGTCGAGTCTAGACACATGTGCCAGGCGTAGACTTGTATTGAGTTTTGACTTGTTCTGTCCAACAACAGTGTCCGGGAGGTGTCCAGTTAGGCTGCTAGAAAAAGAATGAATTGCGTCAGCAAAAATCTGATCAAAATTTTTCAAAACATAAAAATCCTTCAGAATTCTTAAGGGGAGACTTCGGTAAAATTTTTGGCAAAAACAGGTTTTTCAATTCTTATAACTTGGAAAAGACGTGTATAAAACAATCCTTGCAGCAGTTTTTGAATAATGTCAGTATAGATAGTGAAAAAAAGTTTCAGCCTCCTGCGATGAAAGCATAGACGCAAGGAATTTTTGACAGCGGTGAGAAAAATCTTCTTCGCAAGGTTCCTTGCGCTTACATTTTCATCGCAGGAGGCTGAAATTTTTTTTCACAGTCTATACTGACATTATTCAAAAACTGCTGGAAGGATTTTTTTTATACAACCTCTAATAGCGATTTTCAAAATTTTACCGAAGTCTCCCCTTAATCTTCTATATTTTTGAGATTCAGAAGATGCTAGCACAATTTTTGTCAGTACTCCAAAAATTCTCCCATCTTTCATCAATCGTACCTTTTTTCTTATAATATTTATCAAACTTTCGCAATTAATATATTATAGAAATACTCATCGTTTTAGAAATCTGAATGTGTAGTCTCCTGGCATCGATTTCAAATACACTTTTTTGATGGATCATCTTCTTTCGATTGCGACGTTTCATCTCATCTCAGATATGGGGAAATCCACGGAACCTTTAAATTTGTTGATACTCGGTTGTCTACCTATGAAAAGAGAATTTAAAGTGGGTATCAAGTACGTGGGCCTTCATTTCAGTTATATTACTAGCCAACTCGATGATATTCAACGGTTGAAAAGTGATCCACATATTTCTGGAAGACTTTGAAAAATAAAAATGCTGAAAAATTGCACATTTTCAAGCGATACTCTGAATTCTTTTTTTCATTTTTTGCCTCTAACTTTATGAGGGGTTTATGAATCGATTTGAAAATTTGGGGAAATCTTCGTCTATCTATGACTTTTGAAGTTATTGATGTCATATGGGTGTGCCATTTGACCATTCCCCATGATTCGCACTCAAAGTAGCGATACTCCATTTTTGGTCGTCGACATTTTTTTTACCTTTTCGTTTATAACTTTTTGAGGAATCTGAAAGTTGAAATTTTTATTTCACGTCCAGATAGCTTCACAAGAAACAAAAAAAAAGTGTGGTTCCAAAATTAATGTGCCATCAAAACTGATGAAGCTAGAGGTCGAAGTATCTGAACGTGTACCCGAGTAACTATTTTTTAAAATCATGTTTTTTCGTTGGCACAGCTCTAATTTTATTTCTTACTCGTTCAAACGTCCTGTAATTCGTAAACCTTTATTGTAGGAATCTACTACGAAAATCCTCACACTGAACTTTCGGTACTTCTAATATTATGAAGTTTTATTTGATCAATAAATATTCGGATATTCGTGTGAAATGTTAAAAATAGCGTTGAAATGTGCAATTTTTCGGATTTCATCAATACAAATGCGTATTCGTATTGTAAGTGAAAAAAAAAAAAAAAAATTAAAAACAAATCAAAATTTTTTTCTTTCAAATTAAAATTTTTTTTTTTTCAATCAAAAAATCAATAAATAATCGAAAAACAATGTTATAAGTTATAACGATGAAATTGAGATGAATGAAAAACCATGTTATAACGATGAAATTAAGATAAATGAATCTTTTTCGTAAAAAAAAAAAACGATTTTTCGATTTTTCACCGTAACTTCTTGAGGGATCGATAAAAATGAGGAACGCGAGTATATTCTTCACTTATAGTCTACAAGAGACATGCCAAAAAAGGTTTGAGAAGTGTGCTTCAAAATAAAAAATGAAGTTACACTTTTTAAAAAAATCAAAGGTTCCGTGGATTTCCCCATATATACACTGTGTTTGTTCAATATTGAAAATTACTATTGGTTTGAATTCGTAATGACAGCACGACTATTTACAAACAAGTAGACACCTAACCTCGAAAAAATGTAGATCGCAGCCATGCGTTCTGTCAATTATCACAATTCAAAAGAATATTGAGAATTAAATATGTACAAAAATCATAATTACAAAGAATTGAAAGATCACAAAATAAAATTCAAAAGCAAAATATATAAAAACGTCAAAAAAAGCAAGACAGTGGTGTTGGCGGTACTGTACAATATTTACGAGACCAATATGAGCGTCCGGCGTCCGCGCGCCGCGTGGCGGCACTTTTTCGCATTTCGGGACTGTCATGGCTATAACTTTTCAAATCCTCTAGATTTTCGGACGCCAATTTATTTGCAGGTAAAGTAGGTCACTAACATTCCAAAAAAAAATATATAATAACAAACACGATTTTTTGAAGATTCAAAGGTGTAGATACCCCTTTAACTTCATGGTATACGTTTATACGTGAAATATACGTTTTTTCGGCCGAACATTCGTCCTATTTTTATACGTTTATCAGGTTATTGTGTTTATTGGGAAGTGTGTTAAAAGTATAAATTACATGATACGTTGTAAACATTTTTGGAAAGTTGAAGTTATGTGTGTAAACGACCTAATTTATTGAATAAAAATTTTTGAATTACGTATTAAATTAATCTTTATTATTGTGACAAATGTAAATGAATTAATGAAATATTAATAAATACATCATTGCAATAGTATTTGTTATATATTATATACCTGAAAAAGATCCGCATGCATGATCATGCATGATCAAGCATTAATGTGTATATATTTTTCAACTAGTAATAAATAACCACCATGATTAAGCTTGATCATGTATAATCTTGCCTGATCATGTATGCGCCACGCATGATCATGAACGACAGGGCATGCTAAAGTATGATCTTTCCTGAGGTATCATAACTTAGGATAAAATTATTTTAGATTTTATGCATGAGCAGGCCTGATCAAGAATGAGTCATGCATGATCATATTGGATCATGAATGAGTTATGTCTGATCATGCATGATCAATCATGAACCACGTATGTTCATGATTGATTCATGTATGTTCATGAATGATTCATGCATACTCATGAATGATCGAGTATGTTGAAGCATGATCCTTCTTGAGGAGTTTAATATAGGTTAGAGTTGCTTATAACTCCTCAAGCATGATCATGCTTGATCATAAATGAACATCTATGATCAGGCGTAATTCATGCATGACAAGGCATGAATCATGCTTCTTCGACCATGCGTTATGCTTGATCAATCATGGATTGTGCCCGATCAGGCATGAATTATGCACGATCAGGCATGAATTATGCATGCTCATGCATGCCGATTTTTTCCCGGGATGGGGGAGTTCGTCCACATGGGCATTACAGCCGGTCTCGAATCGTGTATTACCAACTTCCATGATGGACCTATCGAATTAATTGTAAATATTGACGGACTCCCTTTAACACAGTCCAGAGGAAAGTGTTTTTGGCCTATTCTATGCAAGGTTCATTATATACCCGATGTATACAAACCGTTTATTTACTGTGGTGATAGTAAACCAAAAACATTATCCGAGTATTTAGAAAGGTTTATAGACGAATTGAATGATTTGCAAGAAAAGGGCTTTTACTTTTTTGAAAAACTGTTTGATGTTAAATTAAAATTCTTTGCTGCTAATACTCCAGCGCGATCGTACCTTCGATGTACTAAAGGGCACGGTGGATATAGTGCGTGTGAGAGGTGCACTGTATATGGTACACCGTATCGAGTAGGGAAAAGTTGAAAAATTGTTTATTCTACCGGTAAGGTAACACATCTGGCCGTCACAGAACGCCATCTGACATGACATGACATGACCGACATGAGCTGTTGCCGTTTATCGATCAAGATCTGTCAAACGTGCGGAGCCGTGTATGCACTATGTTTGTCAGTTTTACGTAAGCCGTGCAAAATTAGTTCGAACGAGACAGTAATATGTAGCGAAAAATGTTTGCCAACTCTTAATATGGAAGGCGTTATTGCAGCAGTTCGATTCTAAATTCGACAGTATAGCCCGAAGATATCTAATCGTACGAATTAACCTCACTTATCCCGACCAAACGTCGTTCCATTAGATGAGTATATAAGTATATTCTTCCGAAATATGAACTATAGTACTGTGGTAAAATTAATATTATGTGGTAATTTACAGGATTTGTATGCTGCCAGTGAGGTATTGAAACTGACTATATTCAACATTTTTCACGTGGGAAGAAGTCGTCAAATTCACCAAATGAATGTTGTACATATGATGAACAACGAGAAGCAATGTGTTAATAGATGTAATCGACGCAGAATAAAATGATTTTCCATACCTGGGAGGATAAATTTCAGGGATTCGATATACAATAACCACTGCGTTCAATGTATAAATATTCACCGCAGTATAGGAAGTCCAGACGTCAAGCAGAAACAGATTATTTCAGGACAATTTGGAAAACCCATTTAACGCTGATTTTTTATTATATATTTTAATAAATTGATGGGTCGAAGGCCCATTCCGGAGAGTTATCTATCAGATAATTCATATTTTGGTACGACAAAACACCCCTATAATGGCCGGTTGCATAAACGTGGGTTACCCGAACCTTCAAGTACCCCGTAGGTAACCCCGCAGATACTACCCGTTCAACCGTTTTTTCATCTGACAGCTGTCATGAATCGCTGTTAACTTCTGACAGTCATGTAGGTTGAACGAGTAGTATCTGCGAAGGTTATTGACATTTTTGGGTAACCCACCTTTATGCAACCGGGCATAAGTTGGGTCAAGATCTGTGACCCGGAGTTATGGTTGACTCCTAGTAAGCTATACAGGCGAGGCAATGGAAACAGAAGCATGCGAATGTTATCGAACTATGAATGTAACGTCTGATCGTCGTTTCTTTGCAAGACCGCGTTGGCGGGCCAACAATAACGGCGTAGCGGCGGCTGAGCCATTCTCGTATCTGCCCTCGTATTGGTTTACTTTGGCTTACTTTAAACTACTCCTACCTGAAAATGGCTTAGCTTTCGACATTTTAGGATGAATAATTTTGGTCTTAGATTTTTACAAGGAATCCACCGGTGTAAGGAAAGTACCGCATTCTGAATCACCCTGTATAATGGAAATTGATAAAATATAAGGTACTGAAGCAATAGTAACGTCAATTTTCATACATGGAAAACTGTGCGAAACAAAAAAAAAATGTATTCATTTCCTCAGTCATCTACAATTGTCGAAGCATGGCAAATTGTTACAACATTTTCCTGTGTCGTGTAACGGGTTTTCCTGGGGCTCGGGTACCCCGGAATAATTGAGCCGAATACAAACCGGGGACCTACGGGTGGCTAGGGGATGTTGTTGGGCGCCAGACTTCGCGTAGAAGTCCTCTCTCTCTCTCTGGGACCCTCCGGCTAGCTACTAGGGATAGAGGGATTTCGTGGGGGCGAGGAATAATGACACCAGATATATTATCACTTAGCTTTATTCAAAAAAGAAAAAAAGAAAAGGTTGCGAATTATTCAACACGCCCGCTACCTGGCGTAGGTTATATTTTATAATATTGACTCTACTCTACGTTTTCTATTTCAATTTGCAATACGCAGGCGACGGTCGTCTTAGACGGTCGCTAGCTCTCTCTCTCCGGCTACTTGACAGTCAGCTGTCACTGTAGCGAGATTGCGTGCCTCTCTCTATGTCTCTCTGAAGACTGACGCGGCGCGCTGTCCAGCGGCGGCGGAGGGGCGGAGGGGATGGCTAGGGAAGCGACGAAACTCTGACTCGTAGCAACTGAGTGCTCCGCGTGACGTCAGCAGTCCGTGGCTCTATAGCGTCGGCGCGATCACGGTGAATATCGGCGCAGCGGTGACCAAAATTGGCACGGCTCTACGCACGACAAACAACACGTGACTCCGTCCTGGTTATTTTAATTCCAACGGATCGCGAGATCGGTTGAACGATGAACACAGGAGCGGTTCGAGGCTCGTAGGGTTTTTTGGATGGTTCACGGGTCCTTGACTAGCGATCTAGTCAACCTCCGGTGAAGCGGGGATTTTCACTCACACAAACACTCACTTATCACTATTCACTTAAAACTACACTCTCTCTCTCTCTCTCTCTCTCTCTCTCTCTCTCTCTCTCTCTCTCTCTGGCTTCTCGCCGGTCTTAACACGCGGTGTCTCGTACCGTACGCGAAGGCAGACTGACTCCTTTCCGCTAGGGATGGTTATCCTCATTACCACCTGTCCGGCGAGCGTTGACGACTATCGGTCGGCTGTTAGCAGACGCATGTCGTCAATATGGCTCCGCGGGACACGGCGGCACGGGTTTAAACCACGGAAAGTGGTGTTTTGGGCACTCGGTACTTGCGTAAGGCTGGTAAGGAGGAGGTCTTAACGTTTTGCCACGTTACAGTCGATACATTTCCACTAATTCACGTGCAGCGTAAATTAATCATGGTGAATCTCGTGATGAAACCACGATCTGCAGGCGTGAATCGTTGCTTTGCAATGTCACTTCTCCACACATAATTTTAATGAAAAAATGTAAAAATACATAAATACATGTTACCCCGATCACCGCAGCGTTGATCTTTTGTACCATCTTAAGTGTGTGTGAGTGTGTGTGTGTGTGTGTGTGTGTGGGGGGGCGGGGGGGGGGGGGGGGGGGGGGGGGGTCGAATCTAAGATTTTGTAGTTGGGCGTAAACAAGCTTATGGCTTCTGTTAAAACGATGTCAAATTATGCCACTGTCCTATCAAGATCTATCAAACTGGTCAGGCAGGAAAAGACCGTTGAATTCTTAATTGAATGAAAACGAATAATATGGCGCATAGATCAGGAGAATGAGCCTGATACAGCTTCTGAACTCTACAGCTGTTCATAGCTTGCGTTATATCGCATAATAAAGCCCGGATAATATTATCTTGGAGTCCGAGTCAATGCCAAGCTGGGGCCTGTATTGGCGGTTTCCAGGCAAGCCCGGATAATATTATCTTGGCGTCCAAGTCAATGCCAAGCTGGGGCCTGTATTGCCGGTTTATAGGCAAGCCCGGATAATATTGTCTTGGCGTCCAAGTCAATGCCAAGCTGGGGCCTGGATTGGCTGTATTTGGAAAGCCTGTAATTTGGATGCCACAATTACGCCCGCACGGGGCCCATATTCAATATAGGATGCCAGGACAAATTTCCACACGGGTAATTGTGGCAGAAAGTGGTTGATTATTTCACTTTTCCAAAATTTGACAAAAGTTTTCACAGATTGACGTACCGATCACATAAATCGCGAGATTATTCACTGTTGCCGTAGATAATCGCATTTTCCCGATAATTAGCCATTCCGCAATGAAAAACCACACACTTGGAGCCTAATCCCGTGTCATTTGATGGAGAAATGGCCGAGAATTCACGATTCTCCGTTGCTCATAACTAAAAAACCGACATTCAGTTGAGATCACAACCCCTATGGACATTTAGTCGAGATCACAGCGTGTACCGAAATTGCAGCCAGTTTACTTGCAAATAATCTAGCGGTGGGCAGAGGTACTAAACGTTCGGTAGTTCTGTTTTACCGCTGTGCAAGGCACCCGGCCGTGAAACGTTTCACTTCACCTTAAGGTGAAGTGAAACGTTTATCAGAACCTCGAAAACGGGAATCGTGAATTCTCCGGAACTACTGAATCAATCGCGATGAAACTTTGAGGGATTACACATAATTGTGGCAGAAAGTGGCTGATTATTTCACTTTTCCAAAATTTGACAAAAATTTTCACAGATTGACGTACCGACCACATAAATCGTGAGATTATTCACTGTTGACGTAGATAATCGCATTTTCCCGATAATTAGCCACTCCGCAATGAAGAACCACACACTTTGAGCCTAATCCCATGTCATTTGATGGAGCAATGGGTGAGAATTGACGATTCTCCGTTACTCATAACTAAAAAACCAACATTCAGTTGAGATCACAACCCGTATCGACATTTAGGCGAGATCACACAGCCTGTACCGAAATTGCAGCTAGTTTACTTGCAAATAATCTAGCGGTGGGCAGAGGTACTAAACGTTCGGTAGTTCTGTTTTACCACGGTGCAAGGCACCCGGCCGTGGCCTTGAAACGTTTCACTTCACCTTAAGAAAGAAATAATATTTTATACACTTGTTGTTCAGAAATTTTATTTTTCAGACCGAAGATTTGCTTACACCTCAACGTCTAAATTTTCAACATGGAATGATATCAATTGATCATATGTACTCATATAAGTATTTTCTGAACTTTGCCCAAACTTTGCAGCCATCAGCAAAGGGCATGATCAAATTTTTGAAAGCTGTTTTTATGATAGGTAATGAATTATTTCTGATTGGTTTTCCATTAGTTGTCATTTATTGCCTTTTGGTAAAATAGCATTGGTATTGGGAAATTTTGCTCAACCCAATAAACCATAACGTAGAAAAAATAGGGCTGATGGGGCTAATAGACGGCTAATAGAGGGCTAATAGATGGGGGTGATACCCGTGCAGAAAATAAAGATCGGCCAAAGGTTGGTCCAATATTGGACGCCAACGATACTTAGAAGGCCCAAGCTTGGCGAAAAATGCTGGACCAATATTGGCGTGTAGTCCCGGGCGCTCTTGAGCCAGTCCCAATAACCATTGACGCGGGCCGACATTAGATTCAAGAACGGCCCAACGTTGGTTGCCAAGCTTGGGCCCGTCATGATTTGCAATAGCGGGCCGACATTGGTTTACAATAGTGGGCCGATCCTGGCAATCGACGACGGCCCGTGTAAAAATCAAAAAATGGTAATAATATTAATATTTATGTAAGCTTTGTGCGTAAGTCGGTAAGGTCTATATCGGTTGGTATAGAGTTTATCGTATAGAGAGTACGGATATGTTTAAGAGAGGTCGCCGCGTAGATAGAGAAAGAGTAGAAAGATAGAGAGTAAATAGAGCTCAGCAGAGATAGACAGACAGACGAAGCAAGGACATCAAATTGTTGATTCTTCTTATTCTAGGTTAGTAACATTTGTTATTACGCAATAACTAAGCTCATATAATTGTTAATTATAATCAATTATAATAAAACCTTCTTATTCTAGACGAATCAACCGGGTGTTTTTACTTTAAAAGAACCTAATCGACTCATTATAAATCAACAATTTTCGTTCGTAAGAAAGGATTACCATACGACAGCATGGCAAGGTTAAGCTTCAGATTTGAAGTCGTCGCAGCAGAGGATCCAAAAACAAACATTATATTGATCACAGAAATAACGGATGAAGGGAATAGAAGATTCGACATCCCAAGAAATCTGGGACAGCTGAAATATCATGCAGAGCTTACAAATCGGTCGGAGTACAAAAAAGTTGCAACTACACTCAGAAAGCGAGGGCAAGTACGTAATGTATGGTTTAACCTAGATGATACAATATTAAATAATTATAAGGATGAGAGCGGAAATATGGCAATAGGAGACTATCTCTTGGAAGAGATACAAGAATCAAACACCCAACAAGGACAAAACCTACCAAAAACAACACAACTAGATGAAAATTTAATAAAGATTTTGGAAAAGCTGTCGGAACAGAAAAATGAAAACCCAACTTCGAAGAATAAAAATTTAAATAAAATTTCTGAAAAATTTGTAATTGAAAAATTTAATGGGAAAAATGCTAGTGCAAATCAGTGGCTATCGACATATGAGAGTGAATGTGACAGACTGGATATTACGAAAGATGTGGAAAAAATTGAAACTTTAAGATTATTCCTAGAAAACAACTGCAAAGACTGGCATAGTTCTATGCTGATAAAAAATACACTGAACTCAGAATGGAAAATTTGGAAAGAAAACTTCTTAGAGACCTTCGCAGACAAGGGCTGGTCATCGATAATGCAAGCAATCAATTACAAATTTTTAAATGGTTCACTCCTAGATTATGCGTTAAAAAAAGAACGTCTATTACTGGAAACAAACAAAGATATAGATAAAATAACCCTGATAAATTTGATCGCCGTAGGATTACCGGGCTTTGTAAGAGAAAAGATCGATAGAGAAGAATTACAAGATTCACAAGACTTATTCAACGAACTAAGAAGATACGAAAAACTAGCAAATAAAAAATTTACAGATGATAATAAAGACGTAAAAAGAATTACAAAACCAGAAACAACAAGAAACAATGATAAAAAGCCGTGCAAGATATGTGAGAAAAAAGGCAAGAATAACCGGTACCACCCAGAAGATCTATGTTGGTACAAAGCAGAAAAAAATACAAGTGAAAACAACAAGATGTACACGAACTCAATCTTACAGGTCGAACTAAATACAGAAGATCCAAAAAACTAAATTTGCCACCATTAATCAAAATCGACGTGCTACTGAACAACCTCTTAGAAGCCAGAGGGATCTATGATCCTGGCTCAAACGTCACAGTGATAAACTCTAGATTAATAAAACTGAAAAACGGAGAAAAAAATCGACGAAGCAGTGCGTTAAAATCGATTAATGGTAGGAAACAAACTGACGGACTAATAACGTTAAAAGCAAGAATATTGGGTGAAGAGAAAAACATAAATGCATTCATATTAGAAAGTGAAGATTTTGATGATGATCTCATATTGGGGTTGGACACCATACAAAATTTTGGATTGACCCATGATGAGAATTTAATCATAAAAAAACACAAAGGAAATATAAAAGAAGATAGAAGAGAAGAATCAAATGAAGAAGAACAGAAGACAAAAGAATCATTAGAAGAATATGAAGTAAACTTCAACGAAGGAATAGATACAAACCAATTTACAATTGATACTGAACACCTAAATTTAGATCAAAGAAAAGAAATAATCGCGATACTAAACGAATATAATACAATTTTTGCTATAGATAAATATGATGTAGGCAAAGTAAGAAATTATGAAGCGTTCATCGACCTAGAGACAGAAAAATATTGTTATAAAAGACCATACAGATGTTCAATTACAGATAGAACTGAAATAGAAAAACAGATAGCTAAACTATTAAAACATAAGTTGATCGAGGAGTCATATAGTCCATTTGCAGCGCCAGTCACACTAGCAATTAAAAGAGACGAGGGAAAAAAGAATCGGTTATGTGTAGACTTTAGAGATTTAAATAAAATAATAATTCCTCAATCTCAACCTTTTCCTCTAATCGAAGACCTAATGGTAAAGACAGTAGATTGTAAATATTTTACAGCTTTAGATATAAATTCAGCCTTTTGGTCCATACCTCTAAGAATTCAGGATAGACCAAAAACAGGATTTGTAACGCAAGAAGGTCACTACCAATGGACATGCCTCCCGTTTGGCCTAAAGACGGCTCCAGCAATTTTTCAACGAATACTTGGAAATATTATAAAAAAATATGGCTTATCTGGATTTGCAGTAAATTATATCGACGATATACTAATTTTTTCAAGAACATTCAATGAACACATAGTACACATAAAAAAATTGCTGGATGCCATCCAAACGGAAGGATTCAGACTAAAATTCACAAAGTGCAAATTTGCTACAAACTCAGTAAAATATTTAGGACACGAAATAAAAGAAAACACTATCACACCTCTAAAAGATAACTTAAAATCAATCAGAGAATTTCCAACTCCACAAAACAAGAAACACATAAGGCAATTTTTAGGAAAAATAAATTTTTACGGAAAATACATTCCAAATATTTCAATAACTCTTGAACCGTTGCATAATTTACTTCGGAAAAATACACAATTCGATTGGTCGAATGACTGTCAAAAAACATTCGAGATAATAAAAAACCACTTATGTTCTAGACCAATTCTTGCAATCTTTAATCCGAAATTACCAATATCTATTTATTCGGATGCTAGTATAATCGGTTTAGGAGCAGTTCTAAAACAGACTCAATTAAGTGGAGAACAGAAACCTGTAGGATACTTTTCGAAAAAGTTGAATGAATCTCAAAAAAAAAAAAAAGCCACCTTTTTGGAATGTTTAGCTATAAAAGAAAGCCTAAAATTCTGGCAATATTGGCTATTAGGAAACTCTTTCACCGTATATACAGATCATAAACCACTAGAAAAGCTAATGTAAAAAATAGAACCGACGATGAATTAGGTGACATGACTCATTATTTGTCGCAATATAATTGTACTATACGATATAATCCAGGGAAAACAAACGAAGAGGCGGACTGTCTTAGCAGAAATCCAGTCTTCGAGTATCACGAGAACAATAATGATAATCTAAAAACGGTAAATATTATAAAACTAGAGGACATAAAAAGCGATCAAGCACAAAACCAACAAATAAGAGAAAATAAAAATTTCATTAGGGAAAACGGAGTTTACTACAAGAGAAAAAAGAAAAAGAAACAAATAATACTAAGCGAAGAATATAGCAAGATTATACTGCAGAAAGTTCATGAAGACTACTGTCATATAGGAATCAAACAAATGGAAGCAAAGATAAAAGCTTTTTACACGGCACCAAACATAACGAAAAACATTGAAAGGATATGTAAAAACTGTGAAGTTTGCATAAAAAACAAAACAAGACTCAACAGAAAATATGGTCTAATGTCACAGATGGGTCCAGCTGAAAAACCTTTCCAAATAATGTCTTTGGATACTATTGGCGGATTCGGTGGCCAAAGATCAACAAAAAAATACCTACATTTATTAGTGGACCATTTCACGAGATTTGCATACATCCTATGCTCAAAAAACCAAACTGCTCAGGACTTCATAAAACTAATGGAGAAGATTCCGAAGGAAAACACGATTGAAACACTACTTTCAGACCAATATCCGGCTCTAAACTCGAGCGAATTTAAAAATTATCTTGAAAATCGAAACATACAACTGATTTTTACAGCAACAGATGCACCTGTCTCTAACGGGCTGAATGAACGTTTGAATCAGACACTGGTAAACAGAATACGTTGTAAACTCAACGAAACAGAAAAGAAATCAGCATGGTCAAAAACAGCAGAAGAATGCACAAACAAATACAACGAGACAAATCACACAGTTACCGGATTTTCACCAAAATACTTACTCAGCGGAGAATCTACTGACTTATTACCACCGGAATTGAAAGTAAGAAATAAATACACAAAGGAATTGACACAAGACAGGAAAATAGCACTACTTCGAACGAAGAAATACCACGACTACAACAAATCCATATTTGACAAAAATAGAATACAACATACATTTAAAGAAGGAGATCTAGTCTACGTGGTCAATGGAAATAAATTAAACAGAAAAAAAATGGATGAAATTAGAATCGGACCACTCCAAATAATAGAGAAAATATCAGACTCGATTTATAAAATAGACACCGGACATACAAAAAGATCACTGAGCCTATATCACGTCACAAAGCTCATCCCTATGTCCAATGATCTGCGATAAAGATGCTAAATTTGCATCTACAGATAGAAAATTAAGCATCTTGAAGGCGGTGGGGAGATGTAAGCTTTGTGCGTAAGTCGGTAAGGTCTATATCGGTTGGTATAGAGTTTATCGTATAGAGAGTACGGATATGTTTAAGAGAGGTCGCCGCGTAGATAGAGAAAGAGTAGAAAGATAGAGAGTAAATAGAGCTCAGCAGAGATAGACAGACAGACGAAGCAAGGACATCAAATTGTTGATTCTTCTTATTCTAGGTTAGTAACATTTGTTATTACGCAATAACTAAGCTCATATAATTGTTAATTATAATCAATTATAATAAAACCTTCTTATTCTAGACGAATCAACCGGGTGTTTTTACTTTAAAAGAACCTAATCGACTCATTATATTTATAATTAAAAAAAATTAAAATTTCGATAACCTCAATTTTAATTCGCGCGCTTTTGTATACGAGTGCTGTGTTAACTGACTTTTTTCGTCACGCATTAGATTATATGGTCAACTGTACCCCTACCTAAATGTCAACTAACCGCATGTTTTTTTTTCCAACTACGAGGGGATTTGAACCCGGAACGCTTGGTCTCCCATATTACTTATCGCTCGCTCTAGCCACTACGCCAATTCGTCGCATGAGTATCGATACTACTTTTTGTTACTTGTATACATAGCGCGCAGATACAATAGATGTTTTGGGTCCAATCTTGGGCCGAGATACTGAGCTCCGGTTTGACCGATGCATCGGCTGCTGGCTAAAGTTCGATCTTGGGCCGGGATTATGGAACCATAGTATGACCGTCGCATCGGGAGTCATTCTGGAGCCGATATTGGAAAGATATCGGCCGCCGATATTCAACCGCTGTTCCGGAGGCTTATCTGGAACCAATGTCGGGTAGATGTTTTATGCTGAGATACAGTCGCTGTAGCGGGTGCCGATCTGAAACCTATATTGGATGGATGGTGGGCACCGAGGGTTAACCGTTGCATTGGTGCTCGATCTAGAACCAATATTGGACAGGTAATGCGCGCCGAGGATTGACCGGTGTATCGGTGGCCAATCTGAAAGCGGTTGTTGATAGATATTGCGTGCCGATATCTAACCGTTCCATCGGTTGCCGATCTCACACCAATATTGGACAGACATAACGTACCGATGTCTGACCATTACAATGACTGCCATTCTGAAGCCAATATCGGACAGACATAGCTCACCGCTGTTCCACCATTCCATCAAGTTTCGATATTTCACCAAAGCAGGGCCGGACCAAACTACCAATGCAAGACCGATGTATCAGATTGCCAATATTGGCCCAGCACTGGCCCGATTCGTAAAAGTGGCTGCCGTTCTATGATCTCCACACGGGTGCAGTGGCAGGCCGATAGTTGGCCGTTGCGTCGGTCACCGTTCCGGAGCCGACGTTGGATCGAAATGGCAAGCAGATGGCTGGCCGCTGCATCGGTTGCCACTTCGGAGCCGACGTTGGATCAGAGTAGCCAGCCGATGGTTGGCCGTTGCGTCAATAACCACTTTGAAGCCAATGTCGTACCAATGTACCAGTTCGCTGGCTGACCAGTTAATTGGTAGCCCAGTTTGGGCCGGTGTGCGACCGATATAATAGCCGGCAGCCAACCGATGCATCGGTCCACAGGCCGGAGCCAACGCTGTACCAATTTAGGACGCCAATGGCCGACCGTTGTATCGGTGGCCAATATTGCACCAGGTCGAAGCCGAAGTTGATGCAGTTGTGAAGCCAATACTCGGGTGACCAATATTGGGCCAACGCTCAGCCGTTTTTCGAAAACGGCAGCCAATCTTCGATTTCTGCACGGGTAGGGCTAAAACACGTGTATTAAACGTAATCACATTTAATACACGTGTTTTAGCCGGACATCAGCCCTATTTTTTCTACGTTATGGTTTATTGGGAAAGTACAGAGTACTAAATTTTCCCGACCACTTTGGGTACCTAATTTAGCGCTAATTGACCATATCTATTAGTTGCGGGGATGCATATAACAGACACCTAAGTAATTAGGTCGTTTCTGCAAATGAGCCTACGACTAGCAAATATTCAAATAAAACTCTAAATAAACAATGTTAATATTGTGAAAATATCATTCTTCAAGCCAGGATTGTTCCTTTCAGCTCTTCAATCAAAGCTGCTATAGTCATTTTTCGATAACATTTTTCCCCGGATAAATTTTGGGGATGAAGTGATTATTTCAAACAATTATACCCAGAAAGAACACTATACGTACTGTAATGATTCTATAACTAGAATTATCAGAGTCACTACTTTAAAAGTAAATATGAGCAATTCCACGTCAGACCGGACAGCTTTCTGACCTCGATGTTACCGATTTTGCTATCATTTTTTTTTTTTTTATACGGGTTCTATGGAACAAATAAATTCATTAAACAATTTTTTTTTTTTTTTTAATCCCATTTTCCAAGTTACACGGGGGTAAAATTCAGGAAAAAGAGCCAAAAATCGAAAACATACTCCCCTTCAAATGGTCATATCTCTGATTGTATTCATCCTAGAGACGTCATTCAAAAATCATTTTAAGGGTAGGAGATACTGAAATTTGAGTGCGAAAATTTGAAAAAAATCGATTTTCGGTTTTTTACGGAAAAGTGTTATTTGAACCCTTATCTATACGTACACAAATCCTTGAACCGAAAAAAAAATTATTAAGCCCCGTTTACTCAATAAAACGTATAATGTTACAGTAGAAGTTCCTAATTTTCCTATATTTCGGTTATTGCCATTTCAATTTGTGAAAATAAGTAACTTGAGATGCATTTTTCACGTGAGATAACAAAATAATAAAAAAAAAATAAATAAAATAATAAATAATTTTTTTCAAATCACTGCTACATTCTGAGAAAACATTCTAGTGACTCAGTCTTTTTACAGTTGATTAGTGCTATTTTGATACAAAGTTCATGATTTTTCCAGATTTCATGTGCCTCGCTGAACCAAAATGTAGTCCATCGAAGAAAAAGTAGTTGTCGTAAGGTACAGGTTGCTGCATTGCATGAAATTTCTCAAAATTGGAGGAGATATTCTGTATGAATGTAATTTAGAGCCAAACCAATAATATTTCATGTATATTCAAGTTTTAGACATAGAAATTTTTGATTGTAAAATATTTTTTCCAAAACGATGGAAAAGAAAGTCTTACAATCAAAAATTTCTATGTCTGGAACTTGAATTCATGAAATATTATTGGTTTGCCCCTAAATTACATTCATACAGAATATTTCCCCCAATTTGGAGAAATTTCATGCAATGCAGCATACTGTACCTTACGACAACTACTTTTTCTTCGGTGGACTACATTTTGGTTCAGCGGAGGACATAAAATCTGGGAAAATCATGAACCATGTATCAAAATAGCACTAATCAACTGTGGAAGAACTGAGTCACTAGAATGTTTTCTCAGAGCATAGCAGTGATTTGGAAAGAAATCATTTTCAAGGTGTGTATACTCCCATAAGACAACAACTCCAAAATATGTTTTTCTACGGTTGGAAATCTTATTGAAGTTTTTGGTCACACACTTCACCAGAGATAAGCATTGAAATTCATATAGCAAATCAATATTCTCCCAAATGTTTGTATTCATTTTACAGAACCAGATTTACAAGTCATCAACCGCACGATTCGCTGCCCGCAGATCAAATTGCTTAGACTTGACAAGACCAAGTTTATATCAACCGAACTGCTAAAATATAAATGTTGAAATTTTTTCAAGTTGTGATAATTTATATGCTTTATAATGCTTTCCAACTTCCTTGAAATCGTAATTTCTGAAATGCATGATGAAAATGTGAATTCCACTCAAATATTGTGCGAGCCGAGCTATTTTTTTTTTTTTTTTTTTTTAACGTCACATGCTTCAAAACTATTAGCAATCTCGTCTGAAACTAGTTTGGATCATGCAGTAATAAAAATCTTGAATTTTGTGAATAATTTGAAAAAAAACTTCAAAGCGATTTATCTCAGAACTATGGTTTTGCCTTTTGAAAAAGTCCCATGCGTCTTAGTTTTTGTCGAAGACTTCTGCAATTTTCAGGGTGCATTCCTACACACACTAGCTACAAACCCACGTCGGATTTTGAAAATCGAGACAAAATTACAGATTTTAGAAAAAAAAATTGAAATTATATATTTTTTTTTTCATAAAAAAAAGTGTCAAAATCAAAGTATCGTAGCTATCTCTAAAAACCGACGTGGGTTTGTGGCTTGGGCAGCCTGAAATATGTGTGTGCAAGCCCAGCAAGATTCAAAAATAATTGAGACGCATGGAAGGTTTTCAAATAAAGGCTATTTCAGAAGCATTATGAGGAGTAACTCTGTACTTATTGTTTCAAATGACTTGCAATTTGCACAATGTCTATGTTTTGAGATGGCAAACATGTGTGTTAAACCTCATTTGAAAATAGCAATTGGTTCAGATGGGCAGTTTTCAGTATCTCCTACCCTTAAAGCTGTTACGAACGAGCCGGAGGGTGTCGCAATACACCACGCGACACGGAAGAACGAGCCGGAGCGTGTCGCAATACACCACGCGACACGGAAGAACGAGCCGGAGCGTGTCGCAATACACCACGCGACACGGAAGAATTTAGGCTGCCGGTTCAGCGATTTCGTCATAGATATGAGCTAGTGGATGAGTGAACCAAACTGCGCGGGTGACTCAAAGGTTGGTTGCCCAAGAGGCTGACCAAGGAAATTCCATCCCCCGCCAAAGCCTATCGGTAAGGGATAAAAAGACCCCGTATCCCTTACACAGTAGTCAGAACTATCGCCGAAAGTGACCGTGCAACCGGGACCGTCACACCTTGTCGCTGGAGGTTATCCGACTGGAGAAGACCGGCTTGGTATAGGAGCACATCGCACTGCAACCGCCAAGACACCCTCAGGGCTATACGTAATCTTCGACCATCGGCCTCCTTGGTGACAGGTTGTAGAAGCTGACGAACCGCGCAGTCAGGTAGCACTATTCCCACTGGCTCATACCCATCTTAATTCTTCCCTTACCTTCGTAACTATCACTATCACTACAACTGTTATTACGAACAAATATCACTATTATTGTCATTACTATTACGTACATAACTTTAACCATTACAACAAACAAATATCACTACTATTACAAAACTATTACTATTACTATTCTAAATTATTACCATTCATGATACGATTGCTATTCTAAATCCTTCTCTTATTAGTGACGAGAATATATATATATCCTTGAACGTGTCAAAAGGGCATCACCAAGTCTGAATTATTATCCTCTCATCTTCCATTCAATCCTTCAGGTCCACTTTAGTGGTTTAATAAAGCAAAGACCCACAACGGGAGTCACTTTACCGCTCAGGTGACTTCCGTATTCTAAATTACGATCAAGAGTAGCCGGCAATCTCGCCAATGCTCGCTTGCACGTAACAAAGCTATTGAATTACACTATTATTATATATTTATTTAATTCTGCGGTAACAAACAATTTTATTTGTTATGAACAAATATATTATTCAAACGTGATTTTCAACGCAAATACCACGCGATAAAATTCTCAAAAAAACATGAGCGTATTCCTTGATCAATTCTCTACAAAATCGTTGAGTCGATTTTATGGAGAACCGATGGAAACCATATGAAAACGATTCATTTATAAGCGACGCCGCGCCCTGCCACCGAAAAACCGTACCCGAGCCGGGTCTTTCAGCGGTAGCGCGCGCTGTCGCTTATGAATAAATCGTTTTAACATGTTCTCCATCGACACTCCATCCCGTTGACCGAACAATTTTGTAGAGAATAGATCAAGCAATACGCTCATATTTTTTTTTTGAATTTTCACGCGTGGTTCTTGCCTTGAAAATCACGTTTGAATAATATATTTGTTTATAACAAATAGAATTGTTTGTTACCGCAGAATTAATTAGATATATAATAATAGTGTCATTCAATAGCTTTAAAATGGTTTATGAATGAAGTCTCTAGGATGAATACAATCAAAGATATGACCATTTGAAGGGGACTATGTTTTCGATTTTTGGCCCTTTTTCCTGAATTTCACCCCCGTGTAACTTGGAAAATAGGGTTAAAAATAAAAAATAAAAAATTGTTTGATGAATTTATTTGTTCCATAGAACCCGTAAAAAAAATTATCGCGAAATCGGTAACATCGAGGTCAATTTTTGTTTTATTTTGTCCGGTCTGTCTTGGAATGGCTCATATACAGGTTACGGACGAAATATTTCGATTATTCTTTCTTTCAAAATTTAAGGAAGATAATTACATCAGTAATTTTAAAGTAATTAGATTTCAACTACTTATCAACCTGTACCTACAATAGGTAATACGTGTAGATACAGGTCTCGTACTTGAGAAAATGTTGATGAAATGTTTCTAAACAATTCAATAATATAATTTGCACATAGGTTTGTAAATAAAGGACGCTGCACAACGACACAGAATGACTCAGCACTTTTTATTAGAAGACGATGCATCTGTGCGTTATAGGCGTAATAAAATAATGCTATTATTAATTTCGGGTGCATGCAAAACATACGATAACAAAAAATTTACAGTTACAGACGGCTGCATGGAAAAACCGGCTATCTCCAGTTATGCTTATGTAAAACCGGCTATATGGAGTTAAATGCGAGGTTATAGGCTTGAGAGACCGGTTCGAATTTTTCCTTGCCGCAAATTAACTTCGTAACACTGTCGGGCTGAATCCCAAACTCTACGAAACTAAAAATTACACTGATATAGATACTAACTACACTGAAAAGTCTCTCGAGCAGCCAGCAATCTCAGGGCGCAGCTAGTAGGCCGAATCTTGGTATAGTGGCTAATGCAAGTTTGAGGGTAGTAGCTGTCCCTCGGGAGTAGCTAGCGCGCTCTCGGGAGTAGCTAGCGCGCTCTCGGGAGTAGCTAGCGCGCTCTCGGGAGTAGCTAGCGTGCTGAGGTGATTGACTACAATGCCGGGAGTTGAGAGTAGCGACTAAACTCGATTCAATGTATAGTAGCTGTATACTCACGAGCACGCTAGCTGTGCTGGCGAGCGTGGTAGCTGCGCTAGCCTTAGAGCGGCTACCACTCTCGACTATATTGCTGACTATTCGAGAGACTTTTCAGTGTAGATGGAGGATAGCCCATGTGAGCGTAGAAAAAAAGAGTGCCGCTTAGAATCCTTGGAGCGGCCATTTTTAACGCCCAAAAATGGCGCGTAGGGCCAGCGACTTTTGTGTCGAGAGTGTGGAGACTACCACACGTGAAAAACTTCGGGTGTGGAAACTCCACACGCAGAATTGGTCTTTTCATAGCCAAAATTTTAGAAAAACATGTGAGGTATTTCACGCCGTTTCGAACGGTCGGAAAGTTGACCGCTCCCCGAAAATCATAATTTTTCCACACGGCGTGCGCAAAGTTCGATTTTGCGCACGCTTCGCGTGCATAAAATTCAACTTAACGCGCGTTGTGTTAAAAAATAAAGTTCGATACACGTGCGAAAGATGATTCTCGACTCGTGTGATTGTCACCCTCGCTTTGCTCGGGCGAAAAACTTCACACCCGTCCGAGAATCAACACTTTCGCACCAGTATCGAAAAGTACTATTGTCTTATGACACAAATCTATCGAGAGAATTCATGTGAACTTTTTCAGAATTTTCGGAACGCCTTTGTTGAGTTTTTTCAAATTCTAACTTTTTCTACCCTACTGTAAAAATTCATATGATCTTATAAGATCCTGTCCCAATTTCTTATGGGATCTACATGTATAGATATAGAAATTGTATTGACATTTTTGAGTCTTATATGAAATTGGGACAGGATCTTATGGGATCCTACGATAATTTACAGTAGGGTACAAACCTCCGTATCTGAAAAGTATAAGATTGTTATGAACTAGGATTGTTGCTGATACCATAGTTATGAGATTGGGTTCGTTTCTCTTGTTTTTACGCCTAAAGACAACCGGATATGATTTGGGTGCTTGGATGAATGATGCGAGTGAAACTTCATGTATAGTTGATAATACTGAGTGAGAGTTTATTGTATATACTTATTATTTAATACAATATTCTGTTTGAGTTGAGTGCAAGATTGAGTGTGTAGTTTATCAGAATGAGTTGCGATGTGATGGTCGAGAGTGGGGTCGAAAGAGTGCGAAGTGTAGTAAACAAGAGTTGAATCGAAAGTGCATTGTATAGTCGCTTAGCGATGAGTTTGCTTTTCGCAAGCTCAGCGGTTTTGCACAGGAAGGATATGGTACCCGGGAAAAAAAGTTCCATACATGATCAGATATGGCCATATATGAACTTCCATACATGATCAGGTATGAAATTTGACCTGATCTGAACATACATGAGCATGTGGGAGCATATGGGCATATCTCACAAACCTTTAACTTTCGCAGCTCAAAAAAAAAAAAATCTAATTTGAGGAACACAGTGTCGCCAATTTTTTTCTCGCATCACAAGACCTCCATAAAGCAATATCTATTCATGTACAATTCATATTATACTGGGTGCGCGCATAAAAAATAATACTGCCATTTTATATTCACAATTATTCATTTTCTGTAGGTTTGATGTCAGAACTATCTGTATCTTTGTTCTGCCGTACTAGAGTACTATTTTCAAACTAGAAAAAAAAAAAAAAAAAAATTATTTTATATGTATTATTCAAATTAAAAATTTTATTCATTTTTATTATTTTTATTATTATTCAAATTAATTCACTTTAATCGTATACAGAAAAGTTAAACGGTAACTGCTACAAAGGTTACTGACTCAGAAAATAATTTAGATCACTTGAAAAAATGAATAGTTGCAAATTCATGTTACGAATTTATGAATCTGACATTCCCGAATCTGACATTTCAATACGTTTTAACCCAGAGAAAAGTCATTTTTGATAAAATAATCGCGCACATCTTTGAAGATATAATTCGTGATATGAGCAATATACTCGTATCAAATATAAGCATCTTACTTGACCAGATTATCAGGGTAACGACGAGACATTCTTGACATTTATTCTCCACGCGTCAATATGTATCCATTGATCAGAACACTGCGAGAAAAGAAATTGACTCTCAGACGTAAATTTTAGTTCCTTCGATCCGTGATAGTTCTACTTTCATGTGCATGTAGATAAATACATCCAATTAGCTTGTGCTGATGTTTTTTAATCGTGAAACATTGGGTGTCAGGTGCGATGTCGAAACCGAGTGACAGCACTTCGTACTGTGTCCCTAGTATCGCAGACGAATTTTGGTGACTACAATTACGTACATTATGTTCATACTACCTTGCTCGTAGCCAATTATTTTTTTCAAATTTTTCTAAAGTTTCGTATCAATGCAAATCCCGTACGAAGTTTTGTTAAAGTCATAGTTACACAATGCAACGTTGCTTATTCCTGCATTTCAATTAGGGACAAGAAGTTTGTAGATACAGTAAATAATTTCTTTTACATTGATTATGCTTCGTGTATCTCAAAAATAATTCGCTACATGCATGAATACCCAATTCTTTGCCTGCAAGTTAACTTTCGCAATCCGTAAGTCAAGTTACATGAAAGTTAAAGGTTTGTGAGATATGCCCATATATGAGCATGTGGAAGCACATATGAGCATATCAAAGATGACATGAAGATGTATGGGCATTGTAACGTGGCAAAACGTTAAGACCTCCTCCTTACCAGCCTTACGCACCTACCGAGTGCCAAAACTCCGATTTCCGTGGTTTAAACCCTTGCCGCCGTGTCCCGCGGAGCCATATTGGCGACAGGCGTCTGCTAACAGCCGACCGATAGTCGTCAACGCTCGCCGGACAGGTGGTAATGAGGATAACCATCCCTAGCGGAAAGTAGAGTCAGTCTGCCTTTGCGTGCGGTACGAAGCACCGAGTGTTGAGACCGGCGAGAAGCCAGAAAGAGAGAGAGAGAGAGAGAGAGAGAGATAGATAGATAGATAGATAGAGCGGATTTTATTCGACCTTGGAACCATGTTCCCTAAGGCCGTAGGCAGAATACAGACACAAACAGTAAATAATAAGTTGGTAGTAATAAATAAACAGTAAAATAATATCATAAGTATCGAAATAGAACCTGGACAGGCAGGTGAACAATAAACAGCATTAAAAAAAAAAAAAAAATAGTAGTGACTCTGAAAGTTATAGCTAGGTAATCAAAGAGAAAATAGCGAGGTAGGTAATAAGTAGGTTACATAAGTAATAATGGAGATAAGAACAATATAAATAAAAATAGAAATAAAATAAAAAACATAGTATACATCAAGAATCAGAGTGGCTGAGTGAGAATGGAGTAGTTGACATAGGTGAGGTACAAGGGACTAGAATAACAAGGACCGCAAAAAATAGAACAATGTAAAATAGGAACTAAAATGGAACAATGTAAAATAGAAACAGTAAAGAAAAGTAAAGTAGAGAAAAGAGCGAAGTTAAGCAGTAGAATAATACTATATAAAAATAAAATTAATTAAAAATTAAAAATAAATAAAAATAGGTTGGAAATAATTCAGCACACAGAAGTGAGACAGTTACGGCGCATTTCGATGCGGCAAGCGAATAAGACTAAGACTGGACGGATTCGCCTCACGCTCTTCCAGGTCTAGAAGATGTTGGAAACAACGCGCGCGAAACTCTGAAAGATTGGGCGAGGACGTCAAATCAGGTGGCAGCGAGTTCCAGAAGCCAATGCCAGTCACCAAAAAAGATTTTTGCATCGTAGTCGTGCGAACTGAAGGAACGCGAAGCGTATCCGTCCGCTCCAGGTTGCGACGCGACGCAAGAGTAGCCCGAAGCTGCAGCCGGTCACCGAAGAGCCCCGGTATGCCTAAACAAAGCATTTTATAAAAAGCGCAACCTAAAAGTTGAAGCCGGCGCATACAAGGCCGCAGCCAACCACATCGTCTTCTATGCCTAGAGACGCTAGCATCACGCGGCAGACGAAACAGGAAACGTACACAATTATTTAATGACACGAGCAGAGATCGCTCTAGTTCCTCAGTCAAGTTAGTCAATACTGGTGCGCAATAATCGAATATTGGAAAGACCAAGGCGACAACCAGTCGGCGCTTCAAGGCAGTAGTGAGGCTACTATCATTCATTCGGATCCTGTAAAGCGCTCCGGCCGCCTTTTTTCGTACAAGGTTAATATGTTCCGTCCACGCTAAGGTACTGTCAAAAATCACGCCTAGATAATTACAGGAGCTAACGAGCTGTATCGTAGTGGTGCCTAGCAGTATTTCCGGCAGATCGACCGAGCGGAGCTCGTTGACATACCTAGAACTACCGAAGATCATCGCCTTGGTCTTCGTAGCATTCAATTGCAGCATGTTCGCAACACTCCAACGCCGAATCGCATCAATATCAGCATTGAGCGCGCAGACGCAATGCCGTATCTCAGCCGGGCGGCTATTTCGGTAAATTACAAGATCATCAGCATACATAAGATAGGAACAATGTTGCAAACACTGCGGCAGATCATTAGCAAAAAGCGAGAAGAGAAGGGGACCCAGCACGCTACCCTGAGGGACACCAGACGAGAGCGGAAGCCACCCCGATAACCCCCCCTTGCCGTCACTGACCGCCTGCACCCGGCCACGTAGGTATGAGTGGAACCACTTGAGCACCCCACTCGAAAACCCAAAACCGTGAAGCTTACGCAACAGCAGACGATGATCAATACAATCGAAAGCTTTAGTGAAATCAAAAAACACTGCAACGGTAATCTTTCGGTCGTCAACGCCTTGCCGAATGTCATCAGCAAGCCTCAAGACAGCCGTCTGAGTCCCCATCCCTTCGCGAAAGCCAGTTTGACGCGGATCGAGCGAGTCCTGCGATCGAAGGTAAGTCATGACTTGCTCATACACTATTCGCTCCAGCACCTGCGACAGGGCGCAGAGCAGAGAAATCGGACGGAAATCTGAGCATACAGACGGAGCACGGACCTTCGGTATAGGGCACACGAATGAAAACTTCCAAAGGGCCGGGAAAACGCCATCCATAAGAGAAGAGTTAAACAGAACGACCATAATCGGCAATATAACCGCACGCATTACCTTATATGCCTGGATTGGCAGAGAGTCAGGGCCCTGTGCTCTTGTTTCGACCCGCTCCAGAGCGCCTACTACATCACCAGCATTGACCAGCCGAAACGCGAACCCCCCGTCGCAACCTGCAGGGCTACCGACATCACTCAAGTTAAAGTCTTCGCGACAATATCCCCAAGACGGGAGCGGATCGCCGGAAGAAACCAAAGCAAACTGATCGTTCAGTGCATGCAAAGTTAGATGCCCTGGCAGTTCATGTCTTACAGAGCGCGTGATTCCAAGGTTGTCTATTTCCCTCCAGAAGCGGCGAGAGTTTCCCGACGCGTTAAATTTCTCCTGCAGAAAGTCTGACTTAGCTGTATCCAATTTGTTTTTAAATTCCCGACGAAGACGCACGTACTCGGCAAATAAGCGCTGCGACCCCGCCCGCTTGGACGACCGATAACAAGCGTCCCTATCTCGCTTCAGCTTCCGCAGATCGGCAGACAGCCATGGCACAGGCTGTCGCCTCGCTTGAACCTCACGCAGAGGGGCTGCGCGATCCAGCACGTCACGCACAAAACAGTTAAAAACAGCTAACTTGCAGTCAACGCTTGGCTGACTAGAGATGAGCGTAGGATCGAACGAAGAAATCACTTCTGCAGCCGCCTCCAGATCAACCTTGTCCCAAGCCCGGTACTGAAACACCCTAGGTGCAGGCGGAGGAGCAATATACTTGACAGAAATATATATAAGGTCGTGGCCAGACAGAAACGGCTGGGCAGACTGACCCCAGGAGTCCAGGCAGCGTAGGTCGCTCACGGCACACACATCGAGCCAGGTATCCGACGTTAGAGTATGATGCGTCGGCTGCAATGGCACAATATGAAGCCCTAGCGAACTAAAAAAGCTCCTGAGATGGCCCGAGTCATAGGTGTTAGAGCGCAGATCCGCGTTGAAATCACCTAGGACGCATACAAACTTGTAGCGTGTGGCGGTGGACACTAGCTCGTTCTCAAATAGATTAAAAAATCCAACCTTCGGCGGCCTATAAACGACCGCGACCAGCATCTTAGGTCGAGAAGGTGCCCAGACCTCGGCTAAAAGGTACTCAGGGACCCCATCACGCTGCAATAACTCAGACGACGCTACCACTCTTCCACTGAGTCCATTTCGCAGAAATAGAGCGACACCTCCACCATGCCGCCCCCTACGATCCACCCGAAGTATGGTGTAAGACGGGAGCGAAATCTGACTGTCTAAGACTCGGTCGTTTAGCCAGGTCTCCGTTACGGCAATGACGTGATACGGATTCCGCGCGAAAAATTCGCGGAACTCAACTATATGCGGGTGCAAAGACTGCGCATTCAAACAGCAAACATTAATAACAGCACAGGACGACAGTACAGGCGAGGCAGGCACAGCCGGCGGAGCAGACGACTCTCCTGCTAGTCAGACCCCTAGCTGCGAAAGGTCAGTTGACGGAAGGATCCGGATCGGCTTTGAGGTCCCATCCTTCCTCAAAAAGACAGCAGCATCATCGATCCATACCAACTTTGGCGAAAGAGTCGGAAACTTCTTGAGCACTTTTATCCTCAACTGGGCAAGTTCCGGAGGATGGCGCCGGTTAATATACACGGCGCTTCCTTGAGAATCGTCACCAAGATCGGCAACTAACAGATCCCGTCTGCGACGTTTTGCAGCTAGAATCTCGTCACAATTAGCCTTGGTGGTCAGCTCCAACAGAATGGCTCGCGAGTTGACACGACCGTTAGCTGCAGGGGCGGAGACGGCCGTCTTCTTCTTCTTGTCTTTGCTGGCAGCCGGTTTCCTGCCCATTCGTTCAACCCGGACAATGTCTGAAGCGACCAGTGGGGCTCCCAGCGCATCTGAGAGTTTTTTCACCGTACCCACGAGATCCTCAGTATCCGCAGCAACCTCAGGCACACCCGTGATCACGAGCTGTGTGATACAGCCTTGCCATACGGCCCGAAGAACCAGAGACTCACTGGCACTCGACAAGCCTCCAGATGTCGATGGCCCGGCAGCAAGTTGGTCTTCAACAACACGCAGACGGGAGTCCTGCGATTCCAGGTCCTTCTTGACTACTGCCAGGTCCTTCTTAACTCCCTCTACAGCAACCTTGACCGCTGACATATCCTCCTTCAGTTCAGAACTATCTGCCAACAGCATGTCAACCTTGCTGCCTAGGGCAGAGACTTCAGAAACCAGGTTATCGACCTTGGTAATTGTTAGATCGAGCTTATCAAGCTTATCGAGCTTCGCCAGCTTAGCATACAAGGCCTCGGATAAAGAAAGGGGCTTGCATACGGGACAACTTCTGCTTACTGCATCCGCAGCGTTAGCACGGGAGTCCAGAGACAGCCTTGTTACAACACAGTCTAAATGAAAGGTGTGCCTACACGGTGCCTCGGTAGTAGTACCCTCGGCTACATTAGTGACAAATTCAAAACACAACGTGCACACTAGCTTTGGCATGGTCGGCAATAATGTTATGTTATGTCGCGAGATTCAGTCTCAGACGGCGGACAAGTTAGCCGACCCAAATAGTCCAATACCACTTACCACTTGGCCAGATAAGCCGATACAACAGAGTTAAAGGCCGGCGACCGGATTAACACAACACTTAATGCCACTACCTTGCCGAAGAACACGCGCCCCACTCTATCAAAGTACAACGTCTATGGCTCAAACTAGCAAATATCAAATTAAAAATACACGAATACTAGGATTTAAAACACAGAACTCAATGAGTTATGACACTGCAAGAAGCCTAGCACCTCCGCACATGAAACTACGTTACTTCACGCAACTTAACAGAGTCAGAAAGAGAACGCCGCGAGAAAAAGAGAGCAGCCCGCGAGTCCGTTACCACCTGTCACATTCAAAAATCACATACAGAGAGAGAGAGAGAGAGAGAGAGAGAGTAATTTTAAGATAGTAGTTAAGTGAGTGAGTGAAAAGTGAGTGTGTGTGTGTGAGTGACGAGTCACCGGAGATTGACTAGGGCTGATCTCTAGTCAAAAACCCGTGAACTCCCCAAAAACCCTAAAAAGCCTCGAACCGATCCTGTGCTCAAGTCTAATCGTTCTAGCGAACCGTTGGATATAAAATAGCCAGGACGGAGTCACGTGTTGTTTGTCGTGCGTAGAGCCGTGCCAGTTGTGGTAACCGCTGCGCCGATATTCACCGAAATCGCGCCGACGCCATAGAGCCACGGACTGCTGACGTCACGCCAAGCGCGTTGCTGCTACGAGTCAGAGTTTCGTCGCTTCCCTAGCCATCCCCTCCGCCCCTCCGCCGCCGCTGGACAGCGCGCCGCGTCAGTCTACCGAGAGACATAGAGAGAGGCACGCAATCTCGCTACAGTGACAGCTAACTGTCAAGTAGCCAGAGAGGGAGAGCCAGCGACCGTCTAAGACGATCGTCGCCTTCGTGTAAATAATCGAAATAGCCAAAGTAGAGTCAATATTATAAAATATAACCTACGCCAGGTAGCGGGCGTGTTGAATAATTCGCCACCTTTTCTTTTTTTCGTTTTTTTGAATAAAGCTAAGTGATAATATATATGGTGTCATTATTTCTCGCCCCCACGAAATCCCTCTATCACTAGTAGCTAGCCAGAGGGTCCCAGCGAGAGAGAGAGAGGACTTCCGACGAAGTCTGGCGCCCAACAACATCCCCTACCTACAAGTTGGGCCTGGTTTGTATTCGGCTTAATTATTTCTGGGTACCCGAGCCCAGGAAAACCCGTTACAAATTGGCGCCCAACGTGGGGCCCGAAATAATGACATTCCGGGCTTGGCCGAATCCACCCCTGCTACCTAGGGTACTTAGTTTCCTATTTCAATTATTTTTATACCCCCTAACTGACATTCTCGCACGCCTTGCGAGGCTTGCTTCGTGTCACCCCGCCGTCCCCGAGTCTGGGAGACCGCGTGGATACGCTCCGACCAGGGTAGACCCCATCCCTGACCAAGGTCGTGAGCAAACCACCCAACGAGGAAGAGATCCCAACGACACCGACGCTACGCCCACGTGGCTGTGGAGCCTACCGGATGAGGCGGTGAGAACGCTACTCCCGCTATTTCACCTGGGTCTCGACGGCACGGCGTGCGAACGTCGTTGGAGACTGATACGGAGCTACGAGATAGCGAGGGACCGGGACAGGGTCCGGGAAGCCGAGGACAACGAGCGACGGGAGCTGACAATCCGGACCGCCGCCGACACCGCCTCGGAACCGGAACCGCTGCGAATTCCTACCCTTCCGTACCTCGGCTACGAGACCCGTCGACCCCCGTTCGGCTACACAGTCTCAAATACAGAGGTCGCCTCAGGCGAGGCTCTAGAGTACGCCAAAAGCGGCGTAGTAGCGGTCCCGGCGTCCGACCGGCTCTACGTACCCCCACCCAGAGAGAGAGAGAGAGAGAGAGAGAGAGAGTGAGAGCCATACCCGCGGGGAAAGTGGCCGAAATCCCCGCCGCAACCCCGCCAAACACCCGCAACGCACAGACAACGAGGTCTGGTGCGGAGCCGGCCCCCAAGCCCAGCGCCGCCCCAACCGCCGCTCTAGACACCCTGACGAAGAGGTCACGACCGCGAAATCGCGGCGCTAAAACGCAGGCCGAAAACCCCATCCCGCCTAGAAAACCCACCCCCCCTCCCGGCGCCTTCCCTCCGGAAGCCGTCACAGCCAACCATTCCCCATTCCGAGAGAGCCGAAGCGATCCTCGCTATTATCTGCGCGTAGATATAGCCGGTAGACCCCTTCACGCGTTAGTCGACCCCGGCTCTAGCCGAACCTACATCGGTGGACCCGCGGTGCATCGGTTTCGCGACCTACAAAAGCGTCTCACCCCCCTCCCAGAAAACGGTATCGTATACCCCAACGGTACCCTCGACTCAGGCACCGGCGAGATGGAGATGCCAGTACGCATCGGCAGCAGAACCTGCCCCATAGTCGTCCGTGTCGCGCCCTCACTGAAGTACCAGTGCATCCTTGGCATGGACGTGATGACGGCCTTCGGGATGCGAGTCGACTTCAGCCGCGGGACCTGGAAAAGCAGCCCCGCGGGAGCGCCTGAAGCCCGATACAACCCCCAGAGAGAGAGAGCGAGAGTGAGAGGGAGAGAAGCCCCAGTCCCTCCCCCCGGGACTCGCGCTACGAGGCCCCCGCGCCTCCGCAGCACCCAGTGCTGGTCCTGCGACCAACCCGGTCACCGGCACCCCGAGTGCCCCAGACCCCTCCACAAACACTATTCCGAGTGCGGCTGGCGCGGGTATTCGACGAGTACCTGCCCCGCGCACCGGAATACCGAGGGCTCCCGGTAGAACTCGCACGACACCTTGAGACCCCGCACCCGCCTCACCACCATCCGCAAAGACGAGAGAGAGTGGTCAAAGAAACCACCAAGGCTGGTTGAGTCGGAGGTTGCGGAAGCGTCCGAGTGGAACCCGTACGTTCCGTTTGGCCGAGGGGAGTTGTAACGTGGCAAAACGTTAAGACCTCCTCCTTACCAGCCTTACGCACGTACCGAGTGCCAAAACTCCGATTTCCGTGGTTTAAACCCTTGCCGCCGTGTCCCGCGGAGCCATATTGGCGACAGGCGTCTGCTAACAGCCGACCGATAGTCGTCAACGCTCGCCGGACAGGTGGTAATGAGGATAACCATCCCTAGCGGAAAGTAGAGTCAGTCTGCCTTTGCGTGCGGTACGAAGCACCGAGTGTTGAGACCGGCGAGAAGCCAGAAAGAGAGAGAGAGAGAGAGAGAAAGAGAGAGCATATTTATTTGATCCTGGAGCGTACGCTCCCCAAGGACCACAGAGCACAAATACAGAATTACAAGATTACAAAATTACAAAAATTGCAAAAATTACAGAATTACAAAATTACAAAATCCAGGTTCATGCGGAAATACGAAATAGAAGTAAGAAAAGAAGAAAATAAATAAAATAAATAGAATCTAAGTAAAGTAGGATAACAAGCAAGTCCCTAATGTAAGTAAGATAGGAAAATATGAGGACTAAAACGAGTCCAAATAGAAATGAAAATAGAATAAAATCAAAGCAAGTAGGATATGATAATAAAAACTAAATGCAAGTAAAAATAAGATTTAAAGAATTTAAGATTAAAATTAAAAATTAAAAATAAAAAATTACAAAATAAAAATAAAAATAAAAATTACAAAATAAAAAATAAAAATAAAAATAAAAATAAAAATAAAATTAAAAATAAAAATAAGACAGACGAACTGCTTTGCCTCAGCAAACCCTTAAGCTAAACCTAAACCTTAACCCTAACCTAGACCCTAACCTAGACCAGGCTGACGAGCCTCCCGCTCCTCCTCAGACAGAAAAAAGCGGAAAGCGAGATATTTAAAACTGGCAAGCGTAGCGGCTGAGGTGACTTCAGGAGGCAGGGAATTCCAGATATGAGTCCCTACCACCAAGAAGGACCGCTGATAGAAAACGGTCCGAGAAGCGGGTACATAAAGCGTGTCCGTCCGGGTCGGGTCACGGCGTGAAGCCAAATTCGGCCTAAGACGGAGCTGAGCGCCGAAGAGCCCAGGCTCACTGAGACAAAGCGCCCTATAAAACAAGCAACCTATGAGGTACTTGCGCCGAGTACAGGGGGTTAACCAGCCAAGACTGCGCCGATGGGCGGAGATATGCTCAAACCGCGGAATCTTCAAGAGGAACCGCACGCAATTGTTCAGAGCTACGAGAAGCTTACGCGCTAGCCCGTCCGATAGATTGGTAAGCGCCGCAGCACAGTAGTCGAAATGGGGAAAGACCAAGGCGATAACCAGGCGACGCTTTAAGGCCAGGCTAAGGTGGTCGTCATTCATGCGTAGCCTATACAACGCGCTAGAACTCCTCTTGCACGCATGAGCAACGTGCACGGACCAAGAGAGATTACTATCCAGGTGGACACCCAGATAGCGAAAAACAGGCACGAACTCAATCGGCTCACCAAAAAGTTCAGGAGACGGAAGCGAGGCGATATTAAGACCATTAATGTACTTAGAGCTGCCAAAGGTCATCGCCTTAGTCTTTCCCAAATTCAGGCTCAGGCGATTTTCGCGGCACCACGACGCAATCGACGCAATATCCTCATTAAGTAGACGGATGCATTCAGCAAACAAGGCAGGCCGACACCGACGGTAGATGACTAGGTCATCCGCGTACAGCAGGTGCGAGCTGTGAGCCAGACAACGAGGCAAGTCATTAATAAATAAGGAGAAGAGCAGGGGACCCAGAACACTGCCCTGCGGGACACCAGAGTTAAGAGGCAGCCACTCAGAGAGGCCATCCGCACCATCGCAAACCGCTTGGAGACGGCCACTAAGGTATGAGTGGAACCAGCTGAGGGCATTAAAAGAGAAATGAAGGCCCTGAAGCTTACGGAGCAGCAGAGTGTGATCGACTGTATCAAATGCCTTCGTAAGATCGAAAAACACCGCGATAGTTACCATCCGCTCGTCGACACCCAGCCGTATATCATCAGTCAGACGCAAGACAGCAGTCTGAGTCCCCGAGCCCTTACGAAAACCAGTCTGACGCGGATCAAGGTAGTTGTTTACTAAAAGGAACTCCATGGCCTGATCAAATACAATCCGTTCCAGTACTTTCGAGATTGCGCAGAGAAGTGATATAGGCCGAAAATCTGCATACGAGTCAGCATTACGAGCTTTCGGTGTCGGCCGTACGAATGAGTACTTCCACAACGACGGAAAGACACCATTGCATAACGAAGCGGAGAAGAGCAATGTGATCAAGGGCACAAGCAGCGGACTAAAGGCCTTGTATGTCTGGATAGGCAGACTATCGGGCCATGCGCTCTCGTCGTCACTCTGGCCAACGCTGCGGATACCTTAAGGGCGTCCGGACGCGAGAAGGAGAAAGACTCAACATTCTCAGAGCAAAGAGGGATGAGGGCTTCATCAAGACTACCCAACGGATCGCAAGAGGATACCGAGACAAAATGAGAATTCAGCGACGCCAAAGACAGATGAGACGGGAGCACATGACCAGCCGATTTACATTTGGTCAGCCCAAGCCTATCAATCTCATGCCAAAAAACACGGGAGTTGCCAGCAGCAGTAAACTTAGATTGAATAAAATTAGACTTAGCTGCACTCATTCTCCGCTTCACATCACGACGAAGCAAGACATACTTTGCATGTAGTATAGGCGAGCGCCGGCGCTTAAAAGCCCTAAAACAGGAATCCCTATCACGCATGGCGCGACGCAAGTCAGACGAGATCCACGGTGCAGGTGGGCGCTTCACTATAACCTCCTTGGAGGGAACGAACGACTCGACTAAGTCATGCAGGATGCAATTAAAAACAGTTAGCTTACTGTCTAAATTAGGCTGCCGGTCGATGAGCGAGACGTCAAGCGCAGATAGGGCCGCGGCTGCACCTTCAAGGTCGACTTCATTCCACGAGCGATAACGAATGACTCTCGGGGGATGCCGAGGTAAAAAAAGATTAAAAGATACATAAATAAGGTCGTGACCCGAAAGAAACGGCTGTGCCGACTGTCCAGAGGCAACCAGAAGGCTAAGGTCACTAACCGCACAGACATCTAGCCAGGTGTGCGAGGTCTGGGTATGGTGAGTCGGCTGGAGAGGGACAATATGGAGACCTTGCGAAGATAAAAACTCCTTCAAATGCGATGAGTCGTGGGTCGCAACGAGAAGGTCGGCATTAAAATCCCCGAAGACACAGACGAACTTATAGGACGGGGCAAGAGCCACAAGTTCAGCTTCAAACAGGTTTAGGAAACCTACCCTCGGCGGCCTGTAGACTACAGCTACTAAAAACTTCTTGGGGCGAGCGGCGACCCACACCTCAGCAATCAGGAACTCCGGGACACCATCAGGCTGCAACGCTGAAGAAGAGGCGACGATTCGGGCACTCAGTTCATTCCGCACATACAGCGCAACACCACCACCATGACGCCCTCTGCGGTCAACCCGGATCATAGAATACGAGGAAAGCGCTACCTGCGCATCGACGATGCGATCATTGAGCCACGTTTCTGTAACCGCAATGAGATGGTAGGGATTGACCCTGAAGAATTCGCGGAACTCATCAATATGCATAGGCAGAGATTGAGCATTTAGGCAGCAGGCGTTCAGAGGTGAAATGCATGATGATGATGCCGACGAGTCCGAAGATGAGGATGAACTAGTCGAGGAGGGTGGGCCCGGCGAGCCAGAGAGTCAGATTGAGAGTTGCGCCAAATCAGTGGAAGGCAAGACTCTAATAGGTCTCGATGCAGGGTCCTTACGAGCGAAGACAGCCCCGTCCGCAATCCAGACTTGTTTAGGCTTGAGCACGGGGAACTGACGCAAAATACGAGCCCGCAGCTGATAAAGCGGCGCAGGCTGCCGGTGGTTGACTAGGACCTTGCTGTTAGGGTACGTCGAGATGATAGATGAAGCGCGAAGGTCAGGCACCTGTTTCTTTCCAGCGATAAGCTCCACACACTTAGACTTCAGCGTGAGTTCCAGCAGTATGGCACGAGCACGAGCACTAGCACCATCCGTACGTTTCCTACCCATACGCTCAACTCCCACAATGTTCCATGCAGCCAACGGCACCTTCAAAGCAAGGGCAAGTTTAAGCACGAACCCTTGCAGGTCCTCAGGTTCAGCGGCGCACTCAGGTACACCGGTTATAAGAAGCTGCGAAGCCATATCGCGGCACACGACCCGAAGAAGCATGGTTTCTTGCGTTTGCGACAAACCACCAGATGATCCACTAGCAGTTGCAGCCTCAACAGCCTCCAGACGACTCATGCATTCGGAGACATCCTTAACTACCTCACCCAGGCCCTTTTTGACGTCATCGACTGACCCTCGGAGCGCCTGAGTATCTTTCTTAGAAGCCGCCTGATCGGCAGCTAGCGAATCCACCTTGCGATTCAGACAATCCATGTTCGTCACAAGCCGGTCAACATCCCCCACGAGAGTGTCAACTTTATCAGCAGTCACATCCAGTCTCGCCAGCCGATCATTGATGGACTTCAGCACAGCCAAGTGCTCAGATGACGTCTGACACACAGGACAAGACTCACGGACTGCATTTGTGGCAGCTCTAGAAGAGTCAAGCAAAAATCTGGCGCGAACACAGAAGATGTGGAAACTGTGCTTGCAAGGTGCACCTGTGGATGTGCCATCACTCGGTTTATCCACCTCCGCAAAACATAAGGCACAATGCCGCCGTGTCCCGCGGAGCCATATTGGCGACAGGCGTCTGCTAACAGCCGACCGATAGTCGTCAACGCTCGCCGGACAGGTGGTAATGAGGATAACCATCCCTAGCGGAAAGTAGAGTCAGTCTGCCTTTGCGTGCGGTACGAAGCACCGAGTGTTGAGACCGGCGAGAAGCCAGAAAGAGAGAGAGAGAGAGAGAGAGTAATTTTAAGATAGTAGTTAAGTGAGTGAGTGAAAAGTGAGTGTGTGTGTGTGAGTGACGAGTCACCGGAGATTGACTAGGGCTGATCTCTAGTCAAAGACCCGTGAACTCCCCAAAAACCCTAAAAAGCCTCGAACCGATCCTGTGCTCAAGTCTAATCGTTCTAGCGAACCGTTGGATATAAAATAGCCAGGACGGAGTCACGTGTTGTTTGTCGTGCGTAGAGCCGTGCCAGTTGTGGTAACCGCTGCGCCGATATTCACCGAAATCGCGCCGACGCCATAGAGCCACGGACTGCTGACGTCACGCCAAGCGCGTTGCTGCTACGAGTCAGAGTTTCGTCGCTTCCCTAGCCATCCCCTCCGCCCCTCCGCCGCCGCTGGACAGCGCGCCGCGTCAGTCTACCGAGAGACATAGAGAGAGGCACGCAATCTCGCTACAGTGACAGCTAACTGTCAAGTAGCCAGAGAGGGAGAGCCAGCGACCGTCTAAGACGATCGTCGCCTTCGTGTAAATAATCGAAATAGCCAAAGTAGAGTCAATATTATAAAATATAACCTACGCCAGGTAGCGGGCGTGTTGAATAATTCGCCACCTTTTCTTTTTTTCGTTTTTTTTGAATAAAGCTAAGTGATAATATATATGGTGTCATTATTTCTCGCCCCCACGAAATCCCTCTATCACTAGTAGCTAGCCAGAGGGTCCCAGCGAGAGAGAGAGAGGACTTCCGACGAAGTCTGGCGCCCAACAACATCCCCTACCTACAAGTTGGGCCTGGTTTGTATTCGGCTTAATTATTTCTGGGTACCCGAGCCCAGGAAAACCCGTTACAGCATGTAAGATCATATATGAGCATGTCTGAACATATCCGAACATGTCTGAGCATTTGTGAATATATATGAGCACATTATATAAGCTAAATGAGCATTTAAAAGTAAAAGTAATGTGACTTTGTAGGAACGACACTTTTTCAAATTAGGCAAAAAAATCACGGCAGTTTTTGCATGTCATCGAGTTTGATGTTACGTAGTGCTGACATGTGGGTTATGCAATTATTGAATAATTGAATTTTTGCCTAATTTGATCATTTGTTATGTTGAATAAAATAATAATAATAATAATAATAATAAGGCACACTATTCTCATGGGATACCCCATTTGTGATTCTTTTATTTTTCACTGAAAAGAAGATGAATCTCACTGAATAATCGAGAATATGAATTTTTGGCCCACGATTAACCATGAAAGAAAATTTAGTATGAAATATAGTGAATAAGCATGTTTTTGAATCATTTGAAAATTCCTTTTCGAATAGGGAGACTAGGGGAACAAAATAAAAATCTGGAAAAATTAGGGAATTTTTTTAAAATTATTTGGAGCTGATTTGGGGGGATCCAACTTAATTTTTTTTTTTTTTTTACGCTATCTAAGGACCACCCTATATGGAGCGTTTCACCTCAAACCGACCACCCCAATTTTGTGAGTTACTTTGATGAAATCAAAACAATAACAGCATATCAATCGACGATATTTTTGCATGGTCTTGATCGGAAATTGTATAGTCATTATTGTTGAACACACAGGCATATGATGGATAGTTTTTATGTGTTATAATTGGTGACAATCTCAGTACTGTGAAACGCAGAGAGGAAATTCGAAGACCTAGAATATTTGAATCGTATTTCCGTGAGTTCGATAATTCTATTTGAAGGCTTCATTGCATCATATACACGACGATATATGGGCATATACAATCATACATGATCATATATGATCATATATGATCATAGTTTGTCATGTATAGTTCAGATTGGGCAATTATTAGTATGCTCAGATACGAGTGTATATGCTCATTTATGATCGTTTATAACCATACATGGTCATACATGGACATGTATGAGTACATATGTATAAGTCTGATTATTATAGCCAGGTTACTAACTGAAATGACCGCACACGATCATGTATGAGCTCGTAACATCATATATGGTCGTGTATGATCATATATGATGCACGTGATTAGACATGATCATGTCAGGTCAAAATTCATATACGAACAGATATGATCGAGTATGAGCATGTCCTATCATATATGATCATATATACTTTTATACATGATCATACATGACCATACATGGAACTTTTTTTCCCGGGTAGGGATGAGATTAGTTTGAATATCATTTGATTCTTTGAATGTAGAGTTAAGATATCCTGATGAGAGCTCGTGGGATAGGATGCAGCTGCGATATTAATATCTAATACTCAACGTGTGAGGTATACTAAGCACGTAACAAGATCACACAAGAGAATTTGTGGGACAAAAAAGTTGCAGTTTCGAATCAACTTTCCGAAAAAAGTTTTTTTAGGAATTTTTCGAATCCCAAAAATACCAATTTTCATAAAAAAATACACAAAAATAGGTTTTTCAACCAATATGATGTCACTTTTGATTTGCCTCAAAAATTTACAGAAAATACTCTCAAGTGTTTACAGTTAAGAGTGTTCAAAGCAGCGGATACGGATTAAGAAACCAATACCAATGCGAGTGCCCCTGAACCTAGAATTCTATGGAATAAGGGATTCATGAAAGTGTTTTAGGTTTCGTAGAATAAGGTTTCGTCAGATGAACATCCAGTTGATTTACGATTAATTTAATCAAGAATTCATGAAATAACGAAATAAAATAATACAAAAAAGAAATAATAAAACTAGTCTTAAACTTCTAATTCTGAAACTCTAACGGTTCTCTCGAATTTTCTATTTACAAGGTTGTTCTCTAAAGCTATGTTTGTTTTGTACTATACCGACCGGCTATAGGTTTGACTCGATGAAATAATATGCCGCGTTTGGCTGTTGCTAAGTTTTGATTGATTGATTGATATTTATTAATGCCCTAGTACAACTATGGGGCAAAGACATAACGAGATTAGAAAATACATGAACAAAATACATGAATAAAGAACTCAACTTAACTGAAATACAGAATACAGAAAACTTAACCTAACTAGATTAGATTATAGCCGTAGGGCTGAGCAGCTTGGCTCGACATAGCGCAGTCTTACAACCTAAGTTAAAATAATACGGTAGCTCAGGAATACATTAAAACTCTGTCACCCGATACATCAGTAATAATTATAATAGATGTGAGCCCGAATAGAGTGATGCATGGTATCTGAAATAGAATATAAATAATAATAAAAACAGATAGTGATGAGAAGGTAGAACCTGGTTGTGAAGAATTGATAGTGTAGTGACAAAGCAAGATAAAATAAAATGATGCGTGGTATAAGATATCGAGAGCGACACAATACTAAATGAGATAAATAAAGCTACACTGAGAGAAGTTTTGATTTACCAGTAATAAAAAAAAATATTTGGGTTACTTTCGATCCAGTACTTCATATTAATAAATGTTGATTATAAATAAGTATCATTCTATTACATATTCATAATTTGGATTGCCGGAAAATAAACGAAGTTTAGTCATAAATAAAATTTTATTAGTATTTAATAAAATTTTATTAATATTTTATTAATATGTGTTTTATTAAATACTAATAAATTTTATCACTATCAAATAAAAACTTCTCTCAGTGTAGATGATATAACTGTAGAGCATGTAAAAGATGACTTACAGAGTAAGTTGAAATATTTAATAAGAAAAATCCGACAGGCGTTATATCTGAAATATGACTCTAAATTTAAAACGAAGCTAAGTAATCACCCAGAGAAGACCTCCAGTATGATTGTACAAAGAATGATATCGAAGTGAGCTAGAATACCCCGTCAGGCGGCAAATGCTCTGCACGAGTAGCCTGACAGTGCCGAATTTATACCTGTGATGACGTTACACTGGTCTTCTTACTGTTGAGCTGCTGGTGCGCGCGCTGATCGGATTCGGAGACGGCTTGATATGTTACAGTATGTATGTATATTTTGTGTATAGTTGGTATACATTAGACCTGTCATTAAGAAGGGTAAAATCGAACTTCGAACACCCCTCCAAGTGGTTCGAGATAATTGAAAAAAAATTTCAAATTTTTTCGTCCATATTTACCCACCCCTAGAAAGCCTTACTTTTTCCCCTAAGAAGAGCATTGATTTTTTCAGGTTTTTGATCAGAAATGCGTATTGGGTCTGAAAATAGTCGTAAAAAAATTTCGAAAGAAGCAAAATGGAGCACTTTAAACAGCCGCTTGGAGAATTGGGCTATCTCTATTTTTGACTCCGCTATCTAACTTTTAGTGCGGCAAGAAATTTCGACTAGTGAATACAAGCTTTTGGGATTGGTCTTGAAAAAAAAAAGAAATTCTTCGTTAAAAATAAGAAATTCAAATTCAAAAATTTCGATCACCTCATTCTCCTTCTTAGTATTTGGGAAACCGCAGGAAAATGACCCGGTGTGCTGAAAATCTCCAGTACTGTCAAATCAGGTAGGATATTATCAGAAGAAAATCTGGATATGATATTACTATCATCTCCAGAGTGCTTCTCAAAAGGATTCGCTATGCACATTTCATGCACAGAAGACTTTCGCTTCGATCTCTGAATCTCTAGAATTGAGCACATATCGTTCAGATAGAAAACATCACTTGGCAGGTAGTCGATGTGTGGTAATTTTATTAGTAGATGATGGGATAATTTTATTAGTAGCGGATGTGATAACCCTGACCACGTATGATGTTAGTGGGGAGTAGGATTGTAGGCGCGCTGTGAACATTAGGTTCTACTCTACATGTCGATCTATCAAAACAGCCATCAAACAGCTATAAAGTGGTCTGAACATATAATACTTCTTTCGCAGGGATTCCAGCAGCATTTCTTGATCTTACGTACCCAGTTTACCCTGCATTGCTCTGCTATAGCAGGATTTTTTTTTTGAACGGAAATCTATTGCATAAAATAATTACATTTCCGCGTAAATTTACACAACCTGTAACAAACGCCTGTAATCTAACTGCATATTTTCTGTGAGGAAAATTAAAAATTAAACATGGTTTACCTATGAAAACTCTTTTTTGAACTTCGATCGGTCCGAGTTGAACAAATTATACATACACCCATTATTTTATGTTGATAGTGTCAAGTGTATAGGTTAGCGTTGGCTGAATGACGTTAGGTATTATGAATCAAATTTCATGCGCCTGAAATTGAATTCCCACACTTTTGGGCGTCAAAGATGGCGTCGGTTCTCAGTTCAATTAGGAACCACGGGTGACAGGCTATCCACCATCCAGTTATATATATGGGGAATTCCACCCCAACCCGACTCACGTCTGACCCTCACCCCTTTCGATTTGGATCATAATTTTTTATATTGTTCCACCTTTTCGAAAAAACGCTCTGAATTTTTTTCAGATTTTTTTGAAACCGTCCGTTTTACCTATGATTTTTGAAAATGAACACATCGATAGCCCGAATCGAAAAATCTGAAAAAATTCTCAAAAATCTTGCTTGAGTTATCAAAATTTTTGGGCCTATAGCCAAAGTGGGCAAACGTTTGCTTCTCGTATTATTTAACGTTGTTCTCGGAAAAAACTCTAAATATCATAGAAGCGAACGTCTGCGCACTCTGGGTCAACGCTTGAAAATTTTGTTTAACAAAGCAGGATTTTTGAGAATTTTTTCAAATTTTTCAATTCGGGTCAAGATTTCCAAAATTTCCCAAAATTCAAAATGTGTTCATTTTCAAAAATCATAGGTAAAACGGACGGTTTCAAAAAAATCTGAAAAAAATTCAGAGTGTTTTTTCGAAAAGGTGGAACAATATAAAAAATTATGATCCAAATCGAAAGCGGTGAGGGTCAGACGTGGGTCGGGTTGGGGTGGAATTCCCGATATATACATATATCAGTGAAAAATTATACATCGCATGTGGGCGATTCCACCTCGAATCGGCCGAGAAATTACCACGTATTCTTTGAATCGTTTTAAATTTCTTTTACTTGAAATCTACATCAAAAAAGTAGACCCATATTTTTTCGTTGGTTCAAACAAATTTTTTCGTCATAGTAGGCGTCGTGCATGTGATTAGTTTTTATTTACATACACCAGGCGTAGAGTCGAATTTGACGCTTGCAAAACAAGGCAAAAAATGCGTTATTACTTTACGCCACCAAGACGAAAAAATAATGTTCGCACCCCGGGCGTACAACTGAACGCCCATGGTACGAAAATAACTACTCTATACTTTATCATCGAATATTTCTTAAGAAGTTTCGATTTCCCCATATCTTTTTTGTGATCCACAGAATCTTAATATTTCCAACTAAATATACCTAGTTTATTGTATTAGTCGAGGGGCTACTCACTCCACGATTGAGTGACACCATGATTTCAAAAATGAAGTCGATTTCAGCTGATTTTGGGCGATTTCAGTCTGTGAAATCAGTAATTTCGATAGGATTTGATTACAATGATTTCGAGTGTCATACTGCATGATAATTACCTGAATTCATTGATTACGGTGAATTGAGTGTATAGAGTGTATAGAGTGATTTCGATCGATTTCGGTCGATTCCGATGTGATTTCGAATTGATTTTTTTTTAAATTAAGTCGATTTCAGCTGATTTTGGGCGATTTCAGTCTGTGAAATCAGTGATTTCGATAGGATTTGATTACAATGATTTCGAGTGTCATACTGCATGATAATTATCTGACTTCATTGATTACGGTGAATTGAGTGATTTCGGTCGATTTTTATGTGATTTCGAATTGATTTTACTACAGAGTGGCGCCATGATTTCGGGAGTGAGTAGCCCCTCGATATTAGTCGTAAGTCGTTCAACTAGACAATTATTTTATTATAATGTCGCAGATGCCTATCGGGATCCACTGTAGCATTCGGGGAATCGAAACTTATGATATATGATTTCCGTTTGCTAAGACATGACAATGTATGATTTTTCGTTTGCTTACACGTCCGGTTCTCACTACTTGATAGGAACCATCAGAGTCTTGAGCAACAACATATTCGTCCGCAAATAGGGCTGCGAGGGGGTGCGAGATACAAAAACTGCCTATACAATTGCAAAAGTAGACTTGAACCAGGCCATAGTTCTTACTTTTACCCGTACAGAAGATCTCCGGATACGAATAATGCTCATCTATAAATGCCGTGGAAAGATCATATCTTCTATGATTTTGCACTAGATGTAGAAATGCAAACAAACACCGCGTTTTTTCCTGGTAGTTATCAGCAATTGTTTTTATAGCACCGTGACGGAAATCATTCAATTTTCCTAAAGCCTGTTCAATTGCTCTAGCTTTTGAAGCGACATCCGATGCTTCCAAATGTACCCAAGATTCATCTTCCATCAGTAAAATACTTAATTGTTCATCCGAAAATTTGAAAGCAAGTATTGTTGCATACTCGCATAACCATTGAGCATCTTTCCTCTGTTTTCGGAGCCTTTCAACTTCCTTTTCGAGTTTTGGTATCATAGCTTTACGTGCTTGCATCCAACGCTCGTACCTATCCCTTGGTAGAGTTGTGTTTAAGTTCCAGGTCTTAACTAACTGACCAGCCAGCTGTTTGTTGACCGTGCGACGAACTTGTGCCATAAACTCCTTAAACCTTGCTGTTTCACTCGAAAGTTCTCGTAAGGCTTTTGCGTTTTTCCAATCACAATCCTGGCTTCCACTGTAAGTAGGATGAGTGCTGTCCTCTTGCGTAATCAAATAACTCTCCGCATGCTCGTATAAAACTCTCTCCAGGTCAGTCAGAGTATCGGGGCTTCTGTTTTGGAACAAGATCTCTACTAGCTCTCCGAAACTGATGAATTTACGAAATGGCAGCTGCTGGCGAGAAGTTATTTTCAATATACTCTCAAATTCCTCCTGATGATCAATCTCGTTGACGAGGTGAGTATAAAATAATTCATTAAGACATCCGATTTCAGCTTCATTCATCAAAGGAACGACATCTGATACAAGATTTCTAAAACACTGATCCAGTGTTTTCGCTGGTATATTATTGTTCATCAGCCATTCTTCTTCCAACGTGTTGTACCGCGTGTAAGATGAATCCTCGACTTCCCACCAAACCTTGCCCAGATTATCGAGATCTGTAGTTGGAATCCTATTCAGTTCCTTCGCCCATTTCGTCTTCAGAATACTGTCCAATTTTTTGAAGCATCCTATCTCTGAGATGTATTTCTCTCCAATCTTAACATGGTATTCCGGGTTGAGTGCTGGCAAGTCTATAAACGAAGTTTCTTGGCTATACACTACACTGCCGAGAAGAGCTAATAGTAAAATCAACTTCATGGTCACAGCGCGATTCACGAGACTCGAATCCCCCGCAGCCACGCGGGTTATGTAGCTTACGTTATTTTGTTTCTCTGTTTTTATATGTTGCCTTGCAGTCATTCTCGTTGCCCGTTAGCGTATTGAAACGAAGGCTATCCTCCGACCATTCACCAGAAGACGCAAAACCAGTTTCAGCGTCGTTTAATTAAAAATAAACCAGTAGATATTGTTTCATCTGCGACAATCTAAGGAATACGTAGGTATCTGTTACGTCGTGAAAACAACGCCAATATAATCAATGAAGAACTATTTATGGTAATCCATCAGCTTTGTATTAATTTATAGAGGATTCTTCTTCAACTCGGCCGCTGTGCTTCGTCGACTTTTTTTATTATATTTTCTTAGTTTGTAGCACTAGTCAAAAAAGCCTTTTATGAACTATTTTACATTTTCAGCATGCACTGTTTGGGAGATGCACTTTTTTCAAGTCTGTATAGAGGTCAAGTCATCAATCACACAAAAAAAACTTTCAGGATGAAAGAGTTACAGTTTTTTGTCAATTTATTTAATGAATTTCAGGATTTTTCTATTAACTTCGTAATTGCCATTTTTCGGCAAAAAAAAAAAAAAAAAAAAAATAATAATAATAATAATTCGTATCTCAGGAAAGAACGGTTTTGGATTAAAAATAAATTGAATGTTCAGAAAGCGTACAAATCGACTTACTATCAATCGATGAACTACAAACGAGACAAGCTTGTCACTTGAGACAAAAAATTGGTCATATTCCGGAATAAATCCCACCAAGCTGGATTTTAGTATAAAACTTCGATTCAACGTCGAAAACAACATATCAAAAGTTCCCATCGATTGGTCGCTGGCGTCCTTCAAAAATGGCGGCCGAATGCGCAGAAAATCAGTTTTTGTCAAATATCTCCGAATACATCGATCTTACGATAAAAATGGCAGAGTACCAAAATGAAGTTATTCAAATTCTCTACAAAAAAAAGTTCGATATACTTCTTTCGTACAAGCAAGGGTTTTTGCGTAGGCGCGCGCGCAATATGACCGTAGCGTTCTAAGTGCTCTGTATGTGGCGTCTGAATTTCGGCGGTAGGCAGTTTCCCTCAAATATCTCTTCAATGAGTAATCTCAAGATGAAGATTATAAAGATAGAAGTCGGTGCAAATTAAACTTTTTATAAAAAGTACTACCTCGTGATTATTTCTCACACCAGCTGCGATGTTTATTCACATATGAGGGGAACCTACATGAATAACTCGGGATTTAATAACTCCGGTCATAACGACTCCGTTCAAAAACAACTCGATGCAAAATCAACTCCGACAATAACAACTCGGGGTAAAACAACACCATTTACCCCGGTTTAATATCACATGTTAAATGTGTTGTAACGGGTTTTCCTGGGGCTCGGGTACCCCGGAATAATTAAGCCGAATACAAACCAGGCCCAACTTGTAAGTAGGGGATGTTGTTGGGCGCCAGACTTCGCGTAGAAGTCCTCTCTCTCTCTCTGGGACCCTCCGGCTAGCTACTAGGGATAGAGGGATTTCGTGGGGGCGAGGAATAATGACACCAGATATATTATCAGTTAGCTTTATTCAAAAAAAAAGAAAAAAAAGAAAAGGTGGCGAATTATTCAACACGCCCGCTACCTGGCGTAGGTTATATTTTAGAATATTGACTCTACTCTACTCTTCTATTGCAATTCTTAATACGAAGGCGACGGTCGTCTTAGACGGTCGCTAGCTCTCTCGGTCTGGCTACTTGACAGTCAGCTGTCACTGTAGCGAGATTGCGTGCCTCTCTCTATGTCTCTCTGAAGACTGACGCGGCGCGCTGTCCAGCGGCGGCGGAGGGGCGGAGGGGATGGCTAGGGAAGCGACGAAACTGACTCGTAGCAACTGAGTGTTCCGTGTGACGTCAGCAGTCCGTGGCTCTATAGTACGGAAGCCGGGTCAGGTCACCACTTTTAGACTGTGTCTGTCGGTATTCCTGAACGCATTCAAGCCGACATACACTGTCGGCGTGACGTCACCTTTGCAATTTAAATTCAGTTGGGGAATCTAATGGAGTCTAATGTCGAGGAAAGGATCGTCGGTTCTGTGTGGTGATAAAAGGTTTGCAGACTCGTGGACGTGGTAGAGAAAAAACACAAGGTAATTAGTCCTTACGAAACAGATATCAAACAAATAACCGGTTGATTAAATTAATAAAGGGAAAGATTACCAGGATTAAAATGGATTCATAAATTTAAGAGGTTAACAATAATAAGGGAATCCATACAGCTTCAACGATTTCGTCTTACTTAGATATTGGGGTCTCAGACCGGAAAAATATGTGTTAATTGCGATATGTCTCGTGTTAGATGAAAAATACATTCAGAATAGTCCTCACGCAGCCCATAGAAATAAAATTTTTGGCTAATTGAATAAAAGTTGTGGCTATTAGCAAGGTAGAGTGACTCTAATAGTCACGCAAAATTTTCGGAGAATTGGAGTGACCGATTATTAATTTTTTTTTCATAATATAAAACGAGACTGGGGCCCTTACAAAAAAAATGTATGAATTCCGTCTGAGAATCTGCCCACTAGGTGGTATCCAGGCAAGACTGATGATTTTCCTTAATTATGAGCTTGGGTCACGACGTGAAGCAGCTATTAGAGTCATTCTACCTTGCGAATAGCCACAGCGTTAAATAAATGAATATTAAAATTTTAAATATAAAAATAAATTAATACAGGGGAGGATTGACTGAATAAAACTGGATTTAAACATCGAGGAGTTTACCAGTTTGAGAGATTTGATAAAATGTTACAAATGGAAGTGATAAACAATCCGAAAGGAAGCCATTAAAGGACAAATGAAACGAACGGATTGCTTGAAGATGGCGTTGAAAAATAATGTAAGTATTTATTCATAATGAAGCGCATATTCTGACCTTCTAGTTCATGGTAAATAAAGCTCGAAGTGATGTCACTCGAAATGAATTTCTCGACACATGTCTGCAAAAATAAATTCTAACACACCATGTATTATCGAAAGATAATAACTCTCATTCAATTTGTGCTTGTATTGCGTACAGTAATGTTCGCAGTGGCTAACTGTTTTTTTATGACGTTTTCGGATACACTCGATTAAAATAATATTTTATTGTTTTTCTAAAGAGTCATAATTATCTAATTATGTTCATATAATATGAGTCATATTAATCTAATTCCGGCGATCAGCACATGAAATACGACTAGAATGGAGTCTCATTTCCGAAAGTCAGCAAAAAGAAGTTAGCCACCGCGAACCCAATGAACATGACTGTACGTGTGAACTTGGGGTGACAGCAGCTGCATGAAGTCTCTGCTACTCGAGATTGCTTACCTATGCAATTTGAACATTCGTTGGTCTTACGTTAGCTCGGCTGCTAGTTCACTTTCCTCCAAATTTGACTGCAATTTTTTTTCTAGGTTCATCATGTCAATATTACCCACAAAGAAATCAAACTTGCCTTACCAGTCGATGAAAATAGGAATCTTGGCTTTACTTTACTACAGCAATATTTTCCAGATGCCATTGGATTGACGTATACTTCAAAAGAAGACGAAACCTATGCTTTAAATATCCACAATGGAGATATAATCATTGATGACCTTTCGACAACTTATAATGTTCACATCTTGGGTAGTTATTTATAATGATTTATTTGCATATATTCATTTCTTAACAAACTGTTTTAAAAAACTAATGCAAAAACATTGAAAGGAAAAATATTCCAGGGAAATTGACTTACATGTATTTTTCAGATCTGTATCTTTGAAAGGGTTATGTTTTCAAAGAATGTTATTGTTTAGCCAACTATGAATATTCAATGCCTCTAAAACTAATTATTTTGATATTAAAACTTCAGATGGACCGTCAACCACGCAAACGCAGTGCCAGACCAAAGAACGAAGAATACGAGATCTAGTCAAAGCAATAAGAGACAAAAATAGCACCCGCAGGTCACAAGGAGCAACTGAAAAAGTAATCTTTTTTGAGAGTTCCACCAATAAGTTTCACTTCTCGGTACTTTAAATTAATCTAGCATCACCATAGAATGGTATTGCAAATGATACCTTAGTCTTGCGAATGATACCTTAGTCTTGCGAATTAAAAGATTAAAAGGAATCATTTTCCTCAGTCTTGCATTCATTTCAATTCAGCTAGGTCGAGAAATTATTTTCTAAACGGATATTGATAAGAAACATAACGATGACAAAGATAAGAAATAATCGGCTGTCATCAGAGTGAGCGAGAAATGATTTTCGATTCTCTTGTACACCTATGGAAACTCCAGATTCCTGGTTAGGTACCATCTGCCTGTAGCTCTACAGTAGGGTATATCATTGCGATACTCACTGCATATACTCACCACAGTTTCTTCTTGGTTTCAGAGTGTAAGATCTACAAAACCCACAAAAACTACAAGAACTACGAAGATAATTCACATTGGTTGGATGCACAAGTCACAAGGCAACAAATATAGTCAATTAAAGAAACCCTTGGGTGGTGTTAAAGAAATTACACTTACTACACAAAGAAAATACACAGTAAGTGATATAAAACGGATAGCTGTGCAGAAATTTGTAGACGATGGTAATGGAACGTTTTTAACCACATTAACTACTCATTTGGGCTTATATGACGGTAGTATTATAATCGAATTTGAGAAACCGGATGGAAGCCCCTGCGATTTATGGGAATATTGCCAATCCCGTAATATAGTATTATACAAGGTCAATATGTATTTATTAACCTCTCGAAAATGTGAAGAGAGTACTTTAAGTCTTCCTGCAATACTGATCAGTGTCATAGAACCAGAAATTAACAAAGCGAGACAGACGGTAAATCAAAATTCTCGCGCTGCATTGCAGCCTCTATTCCCTGAACAAAGAGATCTAACAGGCCTGTTAGATTCTCAAAACAACAATACGGAAATTTCAATCGAAATTTCACAAAGTGAATACAGCCCATCTTCAAGTGTTATTCCAAATCAAGAAATCAAGCCTCTATTCCCTGAACAAAGAGATCTAACAGGCCTGTTAGATTCTCAGAACAATAATACGGAAATTTCAATGGAAATTTCACAAAGTGAAGACAGCCCATCTTCAAGTGTTATTCCAAATCAAGAAATTACCACAGATGATGTAACCATTTTACATCTTTACATAGGTAAGTCCAAATATAGTGAAGCATTTTCAGTATCTCATGCTGAGAAATCAGCCTTGTATGTCCTTCTATCAGCAGACGAACAATGCAATGTTAGCATAGAGGAATTCAACCCAATAGACCTTGGTTATGGTATTAGTAGAATCATAAAAAACAACAAAGATCTATTAGTAATTGATACAGACGATGATTTGCGCAGGAGTTTTTCATTTCCATCGAATATATTATCAGCCAAAAACAAACACGTAGCTCTCTGTGACATTGACGAAGTCAACGGGACATGTGAGGGAAAATTCGGTTTAGGATTTATTACAACATGCACAGATGATTGTTCTCCGATATTTACTTGGTACAAAGACAAAATAATATTCCAAAAAGCACCATTTTTGTATTGGATATCCTTGACAAAAAGTGAACAGGCCGCGTCACATAGCTGGTCATGTAAAGTAACCTGTTCTGGTAGTCAATCTATGATGAGCTCCTACGAAATAATCGTATCTAGCCTCGACACTGATCTTTTAAATGGCAAGACTGAGTCTTCAAGTGTACCTGAACCTCCAAGTGTACCTGAACCTTCAAGTGTACCTTGCCCATTACCAATAATAAACAGAAGTGATTTAATATTTTCAAAAAAGATTTTGGGTGTAGGCATGCAGGGAAAAGTCAGAGAGGGAATTTGGTTGGGTACGACTGTAGCTATTAAATCTATCAAAGTTTGCAACACCAAGATTAAATTGGCATCAAGAGAAGTAGATTTATTAGGACGTATTCGGCATCCCAATATCATACAAATTATGGCTTTATGTGCAGAACCCAAGCAACTTCATATTGTAATGGAACATGTAAATGGTTATACATTATCCGATATAATATTCGACGATGAAATAAAAATTGAGTACCATCTGAATACCGTCACGAAAAATCAGATAGGGCTCCAAATATGTAGAGCTGTCAACTACTTACATTTGCAAAAAAATGCGATTATCCACAGAGATATTAAACCTGATAATATTCTTGTGTCTGATCGGCTGGTCGTTAAATTGTGCGATTTGGGATTGAGCAAATTCAAAGACATGGTCTCTGTAATGCGGAGCACAATAGGAACAAATACACTGAAAGGAACCCCCATTTATATGGCCCCAGAACTCATCCTGCAAAGATCCGAATCGTCAATTTATTCTGACATTTGGGCAACAGCGTGTACACTTGTCGAACTGTACAGTGAAGAAAGTGTTTGGATTTTAGATGATGGAGATCAGCACGTTCTATTAAAACAAAAACTCATGGACAATGTAATTCCAAATCTTATTACTACTAGCACAGTGCGCGCGCTTCGCGCGCGTCTGCCACCGTTTTTCTGCTTTAACCCTCTGCTTCACCTAAGCACGCTACTCCATTCAAACCGAGACGATTCGCGACTTAGGTGAAGCAATGGGTTAATCATCACGGGCATTCTTTCTGCGGTTTTTTTTTTTGCTAATTCTCTACTGACTTTATTGTTTTTTCTTTCAATTAAAATATTACTGTTCATTGTTGAAGTCACCTCCCACCCATGAGAAAGGCATTTAAATTATCGCGTATGCTTAATCTGTATTGAGATATAATTGTGGATCTTCAAGTATTGCTAACAAAAGAAAATAAATCAGCAATTTGTAATTCTGAATCATTCTGTATAAAAACTTAAGACCTAATAGTTTAACGATATGATTATGGCCTGCCAAGGAAACCTGATTTTTATTTTTTTTTAATTTTTTTATTATTTCTCAATTGGTACATACAGGGTTATATTATTATTATTCTGCATCATTCTGTATAACATATTTCACCGTAGTTTTCAAATTTCTACGTTTTATTATGAATGTAAACTTAAAACTTGAACAAACAATAATTAACAACTAATTTTTAATTATTTATTTGATCCGTATTAATAGACATTCAGTAGCCTAACTAACTCCTTTTTAGTCGTCTACTAACTTCATGAAAATTTCTGAAATGAAGTTAGTAGACTACCAAAAAAGAGTTAGTAGGCAGTGCTACTAAATGTCTATGAATATTTCACTGTAGTTTTCCAGTTTCTACGTTTTAATGTAAATGTGAACTTAAAACTTAAATGATCATGGCCTGCCAGGGAAACCTAATTTTTTTTTCCTTTTATTCCTTAATTGATATAAACAGGGTTACCTATATTATTGTTATTCTGAATCATTCTGTATAATATATTTCACTGTAGTTTTCGAGTTTCTACTTTTTATTGTCAATGTAAATGTAAACTTAAAACTCAAACAAAAAAATAATTGACGAATAATTTTTAATTATTTATTTGACCCGTATTCATAGACATTTAGTAGCCTAACTAACTCCTTTTGAGTCGTCTAATAACTTCATGAAAATTTCTGAAATGAAGTTAGTAGACGGCTAAAAAAGAGTTAGTAGGCTACTAAATGTCTATGAATATTTCACTGTAGTTTTCCAGTTTCTACGTTTTATTGTAAATGTGAACTTAAAACTTAATTGTTTGATGATATTGTAATATTTTTAATATTTGTTGTAATAATAAGTTAATATTTATGGATTCCCGAGGGAAATAAAGTGAATCAGATGAAATATAATCAATTGGGCAAAAGGTTTATGTATTCAGAAAATACAGGTCTGCTTCAGTACGAGGCTAAAGACAGACTAATTTGTTTTACAATAATACTTATTGATACGGCAACGGCGATTCATATATTTTTAGAGATGTCTTTTATCATATAGACTACTTGATCTAGATCGTATGAAAGTAATATATAGGGGTGAATTCATCAAATATAACACTACCCCCCCTTTAGTGAAAGAGTCGACCCGACTCGTAAGGTAAGTATAATAAAAATTGTCTATTTAAAATCGTCATAAGGATTAGCAAGTCGATATTTGAATCATAAAATCTATGTGCTCTATTTAGGAGAATCGGAGCTGTGGCTCAAGTAATTAAAAATTTTCCTAAATACTATCTGACATTCGTCTCTTATTAGCAGGGAAACCACAGAAAACCTCTAAAAGATAGTCTAACTTAATTTCACAACATGGGTTTTTACAAAAATCTTCAAGAACAGGAACCAGGAACAAGAGTAGAAACTCAGGAATACAGGATCAGTAGACAGGAATCAGGAAATAAGAATCAGCAAACAGGAACAAGGTGAAGAATTCCTTGGTCAATATGAAGAAAGTCCTGAATACTGGAACAGGAAGGGGTTGGAGGGGTAGAAGGACCAAAGACTGGAACGGAAAGTCCGATTCTGAACTCCAGGAGATCCAACTCCAAACCTCTTCGAAATAAATCATAACGACCTAAATGGGAGGACAAATGTTATTCTCTCGAAATAATAAGGTCATAAATATGAGTTTCTCTTCTAAAAACTCTTCAAAATTATAGATTCCTTTCAAATCTCTTTTAAATCAAAATAATAAATTCCTTTTTAAATATTTTCTTTCAAATGATAAATTAAACTTTTTGATATTAGATAGATTATTTCAAATATAATAAATTGATAAATTAAATTATTCTATTAAATAAATGTTATAAATATAAATTGAAACGATCTTATCTGGAAAGAAGTGGAAACTTGGGAAAATAGGTCAGGATGGGATGAATTAGGCTTCCTTCTTCTCGTCTCAGAATATCATTTCGTCATTTAATACAATATCCTACTATCGGAATATCGGGAGCTGGAAAAACTTGGGTTAATGTTTGTAAACTAAAACATAACCTATATCTAGATTTTCCGCTCGGATCTCTTTTTTTCATCTAGACGCCATTATTATATAAGTCTATTGTAACGACACCTAGCGTTACATTTTTGTAACATTTCCGCGGGATGCGAGATCGAAATAAACGAGGGTCTCTTAAACGACCTATAACGAACCCTTTTATGAAAGTCGTCTATAAATAAATGAAAAATTGTTTAAACAAATGCAAAATTGTTTATAACAGCAAAATCGTTTAGAAAGGAGAAGAAAGCTAAAGAAGCGTCAGTCTTTACAATGGAGTCTTTGAATATTGATGCGATCCGTTTGGGTGTTCTAATTTCGCAGTTAAATATTGGTGATTTGGATCATAAAAATGAAGATTACGTAAAGGCTCGATTTAATCGTGAATGGGGACGAGTTAAATGCGCTCGAGGCGAAGGAGTTTTACTCAAGAACTCAACATTCAAGATATGCAATACCTGTTTCGTAACAGTGTAAGTAATATTTGATTTCTCTATAATTGTCTTATATTGAAAAATTGATGTATATATTTTTTTTTTTTTTTTTAGATTTCCAAAAAAGATGTTTAAGGCACGTATTGAGTTACATCGAATGTTCGTAGGAGAACTCCAAATGAACAGTTCTTTTACCAATTGTCAGCTGTGTCAAACTCCCGTGGTTTTCGAACTACCGAATGAGGATTGCGAAACTTGTTTGAAGTTCAAAACTCTTCTCAAACATGTGTTCGAAAAGAGATCCATGAACCAATATTGATCAATGTGATGCAAAATTACAAATTGTTTTGTTCTTCATATAATTAGTGAAATAAGTAATTTATTCCACATGTATTTGTTATTAATAAAATAAATATTGTTTACGAATCATCGATTTGTTTTAAATATGTGTCGGTATTATTATTTATTAGATGTTATTCATAACATTCATTATCCTCCATTTGCTTTTAATAGTCTTCGTTACCGACTTGATTTGAATTGTTTTACTATTAGTTCCGATTTCCGTCGAGTTATCTCGAATAGTTCCGAGTTGTTCCGAGCTCTTCTGAGTCTACTCTGAGTCCATACTAGAGATCATAAGGCTTCATAACCTCGCAAAAATTCATATAAACGTCATCTGCGGAAACTTCTGCGTCTAGGATCAAGACTGGTGCTGGAAGAGTCGCAAATTTCTTTCTAACTAACCAATCTTCGTGTACCTCGTGAAGAACCTTCAAATAATCTAATGGAATACCATCTTCTTCTGAACGAGCGCGTGAATTTATACGCGAAAACGACTCTTCGGGAGATAACCTCAAATAAACTATCAAATCTACTTCGAAGGCAGGGGATTCGTTAACCAAAACCCTAACATTTTCTAATAAAAGATGAGCTTCAAGGTCTTCAAAATCTCCCATTCGTCTACGTGCTTCAACGAAGCAATTGCAACTACATATTGATCTTTCCATAATTTTATTAGGTAACGCGGTCTGAGTTAAATGTCTAATTCGCATTGTCATAGCCGCGTGATGTTGAAAATGATATGCATATTTGCTAGGATCCTTATACATTTTCTCTAGGAGATTCTCACCAGCTACGTTACGGTACTCATCTAAAGGTTCTAATAGTGTAAGAATATTTTTATCATTCAAAAATCTTTTAGTAAACGTTGTTTTACCACATCCAATATTTCCTTCAATGAGGATAGTCAAAGGTCTATAATCTCTTCGTTTAATTCCATAAGGCAGTTCCTCAGACCACCTGGAAGAATCCAATGTAAAGGTTTGATCATCCCTTAGAAGAGAGAAATTATTATTTACAGAATGATCTTCATCTATATTTGAAGAACGAAGATTCTTGATTTTATTATTGTGAGTAAGTTTATCTGAATTATAAGGAGCAAGGCGGTCCAAGTGTACCACCTTAGGTTTCATACGAGTAGATCTTTGTATTCGATAAACTACGTTATTTATTTTATCAATTATTGAATAAGGACCCTCCCAATTAGATTGTAATTTAGGACTACGTCCTTTTTCTCGTCTAGGCTGAAAAAGCCATACTAAATCTCCAGTTTTAAATTCAAGATCTCTAGCCCTAATATCATAATGAGCTTTTGTCCTATCTGAAACGATTTCAATTCTTCCCCTAGCAAAATCATGAATTTGTTCTAATTTATCCCTTAAATTAGATACGAAGTCTGTTTGAAGAGGATCTGGTGAAGGAATAGGTCCCTTATCTAAGTCTGAAGGTAACCGAAGATCTCTTCCCATAAGCATAGAAGCTGGAGATTGTTTAGTCGTCTCGTGAACAGCTGATCGATAAGATAGAAGAAAAAGAGGAATCCACTCATCCCAATCTCGTTGACTTTTGTCAATGAAAGAAGCTAAATAACTTAGAAGAGTTCGATTTAGCCGTTCTACCATTCCATCAGACTGAGGATGAAGGGGGGTTGTATGAGTCTTTCTGATTCCTAAAACTGTTGATATTTTTTCTATTAAAATTGATTCAAAATTACGACCTTGATCGGTATGTAATTCTAGAGGAGTCCCATATCTACAAACAAAATCTCGAACAAATACTTGGGCAACTGTCTTGGCTTCTTGATTAGGGATAGGGATGACCTCGGGCCATTTAGTAAAATAATCTGCAATAACTAAAGCATATCTATTTCCAGATCTAGAAAGAGGGAGTGGCCCGAGAACATCCATAGCCACTCTCTCGAAGGGTGCTCCGACGTTATATATTTGGAGAGGACTGCGACCCTTACCGCGTGGACCCTTTTTCGCAATGCAGACTTTACATAACCTACACCAATCATCTACATCCATTCTGCTGCGAGCCCAGAAAAATCGTTCCCTAATCCGACCTAAAGTTTTATTGGAAGCGAAATGTCCACCTGACGGTGAATCATGATATTGTTTGAGGATGTCTTCTATTTTGTTCTTTGGTACTAATAACTGCCATCTAATTATCTTTAAATCTGGAGATTCCCATTTTCTATATAATATTCCATTCATTAAAAACAGAGAATCCCATTGAGTCCAATAGATTTTTAGATCTTGACTCTGAGCAGAAACATCTTGCCACTCAGGGCGTAATTCAGATTCTTTCCAAGTTTTAATCTGTAATAGAACTTCATCTTCTTGTTGAGCCTTTTTCCATGGGTTCAGATCTCCCTCAAAAGTGATTGATCGGATTTTATAGGGTTCGTCTAGTTGTTTTTCTAATCTTGTGCATTGTTTACATTCGACAGGTCCTTCGCAAGGTCTTCTGGATAGAGCGTCTGCGTTTCCGTGTAATAATCCAGCGCGGTGTTGAATATCAAAATCATATTGGCCCAGCCTCTCTATCCACCTAGCTACCTGTTCTTCTGGAGATTTAAAAGAAAGCAACCACTTAAGAGAAGCATGATCTGTTCTAATCAAAAACTTTCTCCCATATAAATAATGATGAAAATGTATTACTGTTTTTACCACAGCTAAAAGTTCTCTACGAGTTACACAATAATTCCTCTCCGTCTTACTAAGGACTCGACTGTAATAACTGACTACCCTTTCATTTCCGTCATGGATTTGAGACAAAACTCCACCTATTCCCAAAAGAGAAGCGTCTGAGTCTAAAATTAAAGGTTGTTCTACTTGGGGATAAGCAAGAATAGGAGAAGATGTTAAATAAGTCTTTAATTTGATAAAAGCTTCTTCACATTCTTGAGACCATTCGAATTGAACTTTACTCCCTGTTAGATGATGGAGAGGTTTAGCTATTGAGGCGAACCCTTTAACAAAACGACGATAATAAGTACAGAGCCCTATAAAACTTTGAACACCTTCTTTATCTACAGGACGGGGCCAATCTGATACTTTCTCTATTTTTGTAGGGTCCGTCTTCACTCCTTCTGCGGAGACTATGTGTCCAAGGAACCTCTCGTTGTAATAGATGACATTTCTTCGGACTCATTTTGAGTCCTGCTTGTCTAAGGCGAGAGAAGACTTCAGTAAGATTTTCTACTTGTTCTTCAAATGTTCTTCCAAAAACGATTATATCGTCCAGATATACCAGACACTTCTTTTCTGTAATTCCTCTTAGTATCGTTTCCATTGTTCTTTCAAAAGTTGCAGGAGCGTTGCATAACCCAAAAGGCATAACCTTGAATTGCCATAATCCTCCTAAGCCGGTTACAAAGGCTGTCTTTTCTTTATCATCTTCATTCATTTCTACTTGCCAATATCCACTCTGCAAGTCTATAGTGCTGAACCATTCTGCTCCAGCTATTAAATCAAGGGTTTCTTCTATCCTCGGCAAGGGGTAAGAATCTTTTTTGGTTATGTCATTTAACCTCCTATAATCGATGCAAAATCTCTTCGTTCCATCTTTCTTTGAAACAAGAACAATTGGTGAAGCCCAAGGACTTGAAGATGGTTCTATTACGTTGATGGCTAGCATTTCGTTGACCATCTTCTCTACTTCTTCTCGACCATTTAATGGAAGTCTTCGGGCAGCTTGTTTTATAGGTGCATTATTTCCTACATCGATGGTATGAGTCGTTATGGTACTTCTTCCTTTATCGTTGCTATTTTTAGCAAAAGCATCTTGATATTCTTCAATTAATGTTTTGAATTTCTCTTTTTGAATGGGATTTAAACCAACAGATGACTTTTCTAAGAGATTTTCTAAATGAAGTGGAAAAGGAATTAATTCTTCTCTGGAAAGATCTATAACTTGAATCTGAGGAAAATCTGATGTTTTATTCCTATTAGTTAAAAGAGCGATCTCGTGTCGACCCGACGTTAATAAATTCCCTTCAGTTGAAATAACACAATTATGCGCTGCAAGAAAATCAATCCCCAAGATCCCTTCATCCTCGATATCTGCTACGTAAACTTTATGTGAAGAATCGATACACCCTATTACGTTAATCTGAACTAAAACTTCTTTTAAAACTGGAGTTATTTCTCCTGTAGCAGTTCGAAGGGAAGCAGAATTTTGAGAATGGTTAATAGATTTCAAGAGATCCGAACGGACTACTGTGACCTCTGCCCCAGTGTCTATCACCCAGAGGCAGTTAATTCCGTTGACAGTCCCTCGCGCATATAAACCTGTTTGTCTTAGGCTTCTTAATAAAAATTGTGTTAAAATAGGGCTTTCGTTGGATCGAACACTTGATGACTTTCGCCCTTCTAAATCATGAATAACTAGTTTTTTTGGTTAGAAGAACCTTGAGGTTTTTCTGAAGTTTTATGCGAGTTGTCTGTATTATTTTCGTTATCTTTCCTCCAAGACATTTTCTTATCTGATTAATTTTCGTTATTGGCGTCATGTCCAATCTTTTGATAATATTTACATTTTAACGGGGGTCTGTCTCCGTAATTTGGTCTTTTATAATTATTATTATTATTATTTCTATTATAATTATTATTATTATATCCGTTATTATAATTATTTTGCTGCCTGGGAGTAGTTTTCTCGGAATCATTGGTTTTACTAGGAAAAGTAGGAGTTTTATCTGTTTCGATACGTCGAACTTTTCCTACTCCTAGATGGTGTTTTGTTAATGCTTCAATTTCCATACCTTTAATGACCGCTTCTTGTACAGAAGAAGGTCCTGTCAGGCTAAGAGTATGTCTCAACTCTGGGTCTGTTATTGCATTAATGAATTTATTACAGGCTAACATGTCTCTAGTAGGTTCATCACAATTGGGTCAAGCTATTCTAGCTAATCTTTCTATTTCTACTCCGAGTGAGGCAAGACCTTCTTCCTTAGCTTGTCTTTTAAGGTCTAATTGAGTTAAAGATAGTTTTGATATAAGTTGATTTCCGAATCTCAAACGTAAGGCTGCACTGAGTTTATCGTAATTTTCAATATCTGAATCAGCAAGAGCTGATAAAACAGCTAAGGCAGGACCTCTTAAGCTACCTGCAAGTTGTCCGGCCTTAGTAATAGAAGACCAGGAGTTTACTTTTGCAATTATTTGAAATTGTCGCTCATAGTCAGCCCAAGGAATTGATCCGTCGAAGAAATTTACTTTAAGGTTTGACGATTTTTTTGTCGACTCAGTAAAACCTTCATTACGAGTAATAATTGTATCATTGATCTGTTTATCGCGACTACTCCCGGCGCGAGATAAATTGAGAGGAAGATTATTGGTTGTATTATCTACGTTTTGGTCACCAGCCATATAATTAGTATTTTCTACGCCTCGTGCGTCCCGAATTGTACCTCCAATTCGGTCGTTTTGAGTTACAGTACGGGTGTGTGGCGTAAAAGTTGCCGCTCCACCCGTACGAGGTCTACGTATTGTTGGGGAAGGTTCTTCTTCCCCATAGTTTTGTACAGACCGTATATTTGTGGGTTCAATTATTTCCTCGATTCTCACTGGGGATCGTCGGGGAGTCGAAGTTTGAGACATTGTTTCCTGTGGTTCCAGGCGTCTCATCAGTAGGGACATGGTGGCTTGTTGCGCTGCCAAATTAGCTTCTCGTTCAGCTCGGCGTTCTTCTCGATCTTCCCGAAGACGTCTGTCTTCTCTTTCTTCACGCTCATGTTGAGCTAATAGGTTAGCCTCTCTTTCTTCTCGTTTGGCTGTCAATTTAGCCTCTCTTTCTTCTCTCAATCGTATTATTTCGCGTTCTTCGCGATCTTTTTGAGCTGCTAAATTAGCTCCAAGTTGGGCTGTTTGGGCAGCTAGACTGGCTTGTTGTTGGGCTGTCTGTGCAGCTAGACTTGCTTGTTGTTGTGCAGCCATGACTTGGAATAGTCGTTCCATCATATCAACCTGGGGTTGAGGTGCTGGAGCTTGTTGAGGTTCGTCGATGATAGCTCGTCGACGAGAAGACATTTCTTTTTCTTTTTCAAATTCTTTTTCAAATTCTTTTTCAAATCCTTTCACAATCACGAACTCTCTTTCAAAAATTCACTTTATCGATCTCGGTAAGATCCCGCTTCTGACACCAATGTAATATTTTTAATATTTGTTGTAATAATAAGTTAATATTTATGGATTCCCGAGGGAAATAAAGTGAATCAGATGAAATATAATCAATTGGGCAAAAGGTTTATGTATTCAGAAAATACAGGTCTGCTTCAGTACGAGGCTAAAGACAGACTAATTTGTTTCACAATAATACTTATTGATACGGCAACGGCGATTCATATATTTTTAGAGATGTCTTTTATCATATAGACTACTTGATCTAGATCGTATGAAAGTAATATATAGGGGTGAATTCATCAAATATAACAATATGATTATGGCCTGCCAAGGGAACTCGATTTTTTTTTTTTTTTTAACCTTCAATTGGTACCTACAGGGTTATATTATTATACTAATTATTATTATATTTCAAACGTCCAAACATTAGTTGGTTAATCTTTGTTTTTTCATTGAGATCTCTTTTTCGATTTCGTGTACTCTTTCGACCTGCTTTGTTCCACGCAGGAGTTGCTTCAAGTTCATCTTTTTTGTGTCGATTTTCTTTATATCTTTCATTGTTTTCACCATCAAGTGAATCGGATTAGCTGTCAATAAATAAAGTGCAGTGTTATTAAATGGTGTTAAATATCTTTTTTTCGGCATAGGCATTGAAAAGTCACTTTTTGACGCTTGTTTTCGATCCACAAAGTGTCACTTTATACGGTTGATTTCAGAACTGCCATATAAAGTCTTTATACGGCAGTCTGGATGCGCAGTTCGAAGTGCGCATTCCAAAACTGCCGTATAAAGTCTTTATACGGCAGTTTCGATGCGCGGTTCGAAGTGCGCGACAGATCGCACCATAGCCTCACTCTTCGTCTAGTGAATCTCAACAGGCGTCAAAGTGACTTTTCATGCCTATTTCGAAAAAAATACAGTATGGGGCGCACCCGTAAACCGTTTTTGACTCGAATAATGATTTCAGAACTCGCTTCCGGCTCGCCTTCGGCTCGCCTTTAGCTCGTCCTGAAATCATTATTCTCGCCGAAAAACACTTGGTTTACGGGCATGCCACATAATATACTATTTTAATATAGGTACATAATACTTCAATGCAAAATAATTTAAAATAGAAGGCTTATTCTTTTGTCTATTTTAAATTGCTAGATTGATAATATAGTAATATAATCTTCCCTACACGGGGTAGGTATTTTAAATAGCGCTATTCATCGCTTTATTACGTTATGATTCGTTATGATTGTTAGGTGTAGAGCTGATTTGTCATTCTTTTTTTTTTTTTTTTTTAAACGGTGTATTTACCATTGATTTGGACAAATCCAATCGCCTGAATATGATCGCCCTTTTCAAAATCAAATTCTTCTTCCTCTTCACTTGTATTGGCAGTTACTGGAATATGGATCTCCAGTTTCCAAACTCCGTCCGTAATAGATCCGCATTTGAACTCATTACTTTTTCCAAATTGCTTTTCGATCATTCCGAAGTTGCTCTTGATGAAGCCCTGCACTTATGGAATATCATATTGAATTATTTTATCGGCGTAATGATAATGTATTTCGCAATTATATTCAAGTGATGTTTCCACATCCTGTATGTACCAATTAAAAGATTCAAATAAAAAAAATAAAAACCAGGTTCCATTGACAGGCCATGATTGAAAACGATAGTTTGCATTTGGCATTATTCTATGTTGGTTGGCGTTAATTTGTCCCTGTGAAAAAGAAATAGAATTTCTTGGAATCTTTTTATACAGATTGCATAAAATTGCAAGATATATATCTTCATGTGTCTAATATTTTATGACTATGTTAAATTTACAGGTATAATAATAAAATAATAATAATTAAATGAAAATGTGTAACGCAGTCACTTACTTATGCATTTGTTGAATTGAGAGACCTTTTCTATTTCAACCACTTCAAGATCACTTGTATTAAGGGCCTTTCCTACCCAATCCACAACATTGTAATAAACGCGTGCAGAAGGTGCTATTAAACGGAATATCTCTGCCCGGTCACCGAAATCAATTAAACGAAATACGTCGCGCAATTCCATGTGCGACTCCGAACATGTACAGCCCAAAAAATGTTAGTTTTGCGCGAAAATAGAGAAGATATCCATGAAAAACGGTTTTAGAAACGTTTTAGAAACGCTGATTCAAGCCGTTTCATATCAAGTCGGTATTCCCGGTATGAATCACGACACTTTTTTTCTGGGTGATCTCAGTTCAAAATTCAAAAAAAGATTGGATTAAACTTTAAACAGGATATTCTTTGACATTTGCTAAGATTCTCAATCTGTAAAGCTAATATTTGGCACGAAAGTGAATAAATAAAATTCTATCTTCAAGATTAACGAAAAGTTACTTTGGTATGAAAAAGGTGTGTATTTAATTTTGTAAAGTACTCACATAATTTATATGGATAAGTGGTTCAATTCGTTTAATCTCTTTGTTCCACACGACCACTTGCACTCTGTCTCCCATTCCATTGCTTAAGCAGAATTTGAAAATCAAATGTTTTTCCACCCCGACGACTTTGGTACTTTCGATTGATTCGACGAATCCGATAATCTCGCTACATGTGTGTACAATAATATTATATTTAGTTAATAAGATATCAATGAAAACCTTTGACCTTAATAATGCTGGTACGTCTTAATTATTATTATTATAAAAATAATTAAACTTTCGATATTTTTTTTGTGTTCAAAATTTACGTCATATCTATCTAAAAAAAATACTCACACAGTGGAATCGTATAACTTGATCGCTGCCAACTCCTCTGTTGATGTATACTCAATAGCTTCCGTTTCCGATTCAACTACATACATTGCAAATACATGTTAAAAATTGTTATTCAAGATCTATAGAGAACTGTATATGAGTCTTCTCAGTTGATATACGAAATTGTGAATAATTATTATTAATAAATTATTATTATTGTAAATTAGTAGTCAAAGCAAAAATGGTGTGAAAAAATCATTGGTCGAATTGGCGTGGAATTTCTCATGTATACTATAATACACCCTTTACATTATTAGCATTGAATTTCAGGATAATTGAAGAAGAATTCAATCTTCAAATTTTTTCAAATAAAAGTCAATGATCGTCGATTATTATTATTTACGAAATCGTTATAGCAACGATGCATTACAACGTGATTACGATACATTCACGTGGCCATATTGTTGTATTGCATGCTATCCATATTTTTTTTGTATAAAAAAATAGTTAAAATCATACAATATTGTTTGAAAAATGATAATACCTTGAAACCCAAAAATATATTTTAAAAATATGATTCACTAAGTTTAAACATTCTGTACTTAACCGAACAATCATTAATGGATGAAAGTCGCAATGATTTCTTGGTTGAAAAAGTGTTTTTCCATCGTAAAATGCTGAGAAATTTCAGGAATTTGTTAAAGAATTTAAATTAGCTCTTATAAAACTCACGATCAATTGTGCGGAACTATACTGATATGATAGTAATTCCGCGTACTCACGTGTACTTGCCATTTCAATTTGAGATTAATCTCCAAGAAATTCTGCTTTATTTTTACAGGGACAAACTGACGCCAACCAGCAGTAGAATAATGCCAAATACAAACTGATATGGTTTTCAATCATGGCCTGCCAAAGGAACCTGATTTCGAGAGTCGTTTTTGTTTTTTTTATCGATTTTCCTTTCTTTTATATCGATTATTACATCTAACTTATAGATACCGGGGGTCTAAAACTTTTCGGTGTGGTTTTCACTATCGCCAAGATTGTAATAATAAGTCTACAAAATACTAATTCGTATTATTTCAACTCAAAATAATAAATAATAGGAAAGAATAAAAAATTACTTGATACGCCAGAATGCAGTGGTTTTTTTTTTTTTTTTTAGGTTTCAATTACTTTTCATAGATTTTTAAACATTTAGACGTAAAGAAAACTACTTTTAAAATAAAATTTTAATTCAAAATTGTTGGACTAATAGAGTTTTCTGTACACGTAGTTTTTAATAGCTACATTATTTTCGCGCTGTTTGCCGATATAAATTTTCAGAGAATCCCACGAACGAACTCGCGAACATGCGACATATAATTGTCCATGACTGAATACGTCCTTACGAAGGTCAAGCCCAATTTTATCAAATGTCTGTCCTTGCGATTTATTAATCGTCATTGCGAAAGCTAGTTTGATTGGGAATTGTCGCCTTTTAAACACGAACGGATAAACATTTTCACAATACAATGTGATACGATTCAAAAACACGATTTCACCGGCCTTATCACCGGTCAAAATTTCGCATCGCAGCAAATTATTTCTTAAATCTACGATCAGTAATCGTGTCCCGTTACAAAGACCTTCGTGAATACTCAGATTTCGTATGAGCATGACTACACTATTTGCCCTTAATCGCAGTTCGTATGGAGGAAGAGAGGATGGATTCAGCGAGTTCAAATATTCCGGTAGAAGAGCTTCGGTGATGTTATCTTCGTCGACGCTGTCGACACTTGTATAAATTCGCTCAGTTCTGATATCTAGAAGTTTAACCGTCCTTTGGTTGATCTCATCTACGTCAATATTGCGTGCAGATAATATGGCACATTTTGATGCGTCTCTGTGCCGTTTCTGATGAATCAGATAACCGAATGTGTCTTCTACTATGTCAGCATCTGCAGTCGATGGAAGACAACGACGTGGAATGGTTACATTTTCATTTGCATCATTCAGTTTTCCATCGCCCAAATCTAACAAAAATTTTGCAAATTCAACTTCTTCCGGCAGTGTTCGCATATTCTCCGTCAATGTATATTTCTGAAAATGTCTCCATGTGGTACTAAATTTTATGGACAGATTCACTGTTTCACTACGTTTACCATGCATCCTAATTGGAAGGAGTTGTCTAAAATCTCCACCAAAAATGACAATTTTCCCGCCGAAGGGTAAATTGTTATTCATAATATCTCTAAGTGTTCTATCCATCACTTCCGCAGCATATCGTGGTGCCATCGGTGCTTCATCCCAAATGAAAACGTCAGTTGCCGCCAAGGCTTTCGCTTCTTTAGATTGTAATTTGATATTGGAAGATGAATCCGAAAACAGTGGCACGGGTAATCCGAACGTCTTGTGTACGGTCTTTCCATCAGGTAGTAATGTTGCTGCAATACCAGTGAATGCCATTGTAGTCACGCCTTTATTTCGACCTTTCAATAAGTTCCATAGTGTGATGTATAAGTAAGTTTTGCCAGATCCTCCTGGTCCGTCAACGTAGAAACATTTCTGTTCAACGTCATTTTCAGTATCAATTATATTTAAAATAGCATCAACGATCTCTTTTTGTTTATCGTTAAGTTTCTCGTATTGCTGTATTCCAATTTCCTGAGCGTGTTGAATCGATACATTATCTTCAATTTCAACCATATCTATTAATTGTGGCATTTCAGGAAACTTGGATAGACTCGAACCTTCAACGCAAAGCATTGCATTAATCTATGCGTATGCTTCTTGTTGACCCGATATTTTACCTAAATGCCGCACATAATCTTCGGACATTTGATCTTTGAATTCTTCCCAAAGTTGTTCAGGATGAACCGGATGACAGTGTATCAAAATTCGAATAAACAACCTTCGCAACTGGCGAGGCATCATCCAAATTTCTGCTTCATGCATTGCACGTTTCCATTCTTCGTCGTCCTCTATCAAGCCTAATGCTAAGCAAGTAGCTGAAAACGATTGGAAAAGTTCATCATTAACAGTTCTTAAGTCTTCAAAGTCCTTCGCCCCTTTCACTATTAACAGTAACAATCGTAGATGAAATAATTCTATCTGTGTAGGGCTGACCGCGTACATGCGCCCAATGCAGTTATAGTGAGATTTCCGTTTTTCCCATCGAGCAATAATAATAGTATTACCATTATTATCCTTTTTTTTTCTTGTACGTGTAGTAAGATGGTATGTCGACGTATGAATATTGCTTGGCTTCTTCGTCTCGTGAATTCAAAGCAAAATAGTCTATTAACATAGTTGCTTGGTCTAATGCGCTAATTATCTCGTTTTCGGTGGCTTCTGCGGGTATGGTCAGACTCTGTTCGTTTGGTAAATGCACCGGCAAACGTACAATAGAATGACTTTTATCGTGCAGAGACTTACTTAAAATACGCCAGCATGCTTCCACTGGCCCCACATAACGAGCTTCAATGTGATCACGTATTTCATCATGGTTAACTATTATACCATCTGCGGAGTTTCTTCAATTGTGATACTGGCGGCATCATGCCCTTTATATACCGGGATGATTTCTTGATAGTATACAGATGACTGCGCATGCGCGAGTTTCGTCGTATGCTGAGGCAGGCTGGCCTCAAATACCACTGCGTGACGACTTTACCGACCAATGAAAATGAATTATTTGGCGCATGCGCTGTCACCTGTATACTATCAAGAAATCATCCCGGTATGTATTTGTATAAATACTTTACAGATTTGATGCTTGAGAAAATTTCAAGATTAATATGACTGTTAATTAAACGTGACAGCATTGAGCAGTATGGAACGGTATTCCAATTATCAACGGTAAACCTACCAGGACGCTCGAAGGTCATACCGGTATCCCTCTGACGATAGTGTGGATAACCATCTACATCCATTGTTGTTTCTTCACGAAAAGATTTAGGGTAATGCTTTGAACATTGCCCATCGACAATACACCAATCGCCACAGGGTCAGTGAATCATGTTTTTCATGACAATGTCATGAAGAAATTCATCCTCAGCTGGATCAGGAATTTCTGCAGAAATATAGCGATCGACTACTTCAGGAGTTGTTATTTTGTAATCTTGTCGTAAAGTCACCAACAGATGTATGTGTGGCAAGCCTCGTTTTTGAAATTCAATAACGTATACGAACGCCGCTACTTCGCCGAAAAATTTTTGCTTTACAATTAAATCAATTAAATAATTCTTCTTCAAATGGAAAACTCTCGCACACAGGTCCGGTCTGTCACATGCTTGCTGGCCTCGAAGAAGATTCTCTACGATTTCACACCACTTCGGATTGCACGTCATTGTCAAGAAAAGATCTGGCTTTCCATACTTACGGACGATTGCCATTGCATCCTGATAGTTCTGCAGCATGTTGCGCGGTGATCCGATGAATGTTGACGGGAGGATCACCATTTTTCCGACACGAACATTAGTACCACCAGCTACATCGTGCAGATGGTCGACAAGTCCTTTGTATGATTCGGCGCGTAGCTGTTCTTGGTGTCCTTTACAGTATTCCATTCTATCTTTTTCAATCTTAACATAATTGTCTACTGTCCATTGTTGAAGTAACCTCCCACCCATGAGAAAGGCATTGAAATTACCGCGTATACCTAATCTGTATTTCACATATGCCATACGTGATATACGTTTGTTGCAGTTCACACGCATTAAATCACGGTGCCAGCCTGGTGAACCATGCGAATAAAATAATGGGTAAACCCAAGGCTCAACATTAGGATCCATAGTACTGACACGTTGCAATACTTTAGTATCTCGTGAGCGTATAGACACATAAGACTCTGGAATTTCTCCATCAGCAGTTGTTGAAAAAATAGCAGCAACTTCATTAGTTCGTTGCAAATTGTATCGACGTCGATCCATCCCGAGCTTAAGGTTGAACAACAACTGTAATTCTGGTAGAAAAGTATTATTTTCCAATGTCATCCTGCGTTGATTTTCAATTTCTTCACCCATCATTTGATAGGAATGCGCAAACACATTGTACTCTCGCATTATTCGTTCGAGTATCTGAACAATCTCAATATCTAGTGTCTGAGTGTGATTCAGGCGATGTTCCAGGGCTTCATTGGCATCGACTATAAAAAGTTGACCATAACTTGGATTCTCATTCGGTGCAGCGTAAAGTGCCGTGTTAATTTGATAGTAAATCTGGCCGTGAATTTTGAAACAGTACGGACCCGGTCGTCGTTCTCCAAAATTGACTAAATTCGCGTTGAATGAAGCAAAGGAAAACGAACTATTATAACAGCGAATCTGTTTGTGAAAATCAATCGATTTTGGATGAGTTCTCTCAAAAAGTGCACGAAGGTTCTCTGGAAAATTAGGTAATGCATCAATGATTACTTTTCCGTGACTGCAACAATCGTTAAAAGAATTTCCCTTATTAGCCACTTTTTCTGCTGCAAAATGTCTTGCATTACAATGGATACATAATACATCCATCTTTCCAATGTAATGCTCCGATACTTCATGCACCTGTTCAATATCAAAATGTCGTCTCATTCGCGACCTTCTCTGTCTTTCGCAATCATTCTGATTTCTGACAGTATTACGTTCCGTTTCGAGAATTGAGATATCAACGAAATTAACTATTTCAACATCCTGATCCACCTCGGGACTACAACTTGCGGTATTCATTATAGCAAACTGTGCACGACGCTGACGTTGATTTGAAGCATTTCTTTCACGTCGCAAACGTTCAAACTCTTCCATTTCTTCAACAGTTCGATCTATTTTCCGACGTGGCATTCTAAAAGACTCAATCGAGTTCACAATTTAACAGTGGGTCGAAAATACCTTTTGCTTAAATGAAAGTATCAATGCTTTTGTATTCGATAAAATAGGCTATACTTGTGCCAATGAACTCATCAATTAACTCCGTGATAGATAGATACTCATTGCGTTTATATAGGTACTCATTATTATGACAACTTGGTACTCATTTTTCCAATCACAATACATACGAGGTTACTCACTTTGTCGATGTATCTACCGAAAATGCGAAGTCTCGGACACTTCAGACACTTGTACGATGCACGTTCAGCTTTCAGCTATACCTATTGGCTTGGTTCGATCCTGTTCGCCGTAAGCTGCTAGCCTGTAAAAATATTGACGAGCGATGAAGAAGAGACCTTGTTTGAAAAAAAAAAAAAAAAAAATAGATCAGAACTAACATTACAATTTTTTGTAATTTGACACAGAAGACTTACATACGTATAAGGTTACTCACATCTGTTTTGCATTGCATACGGTGTAATTCTTTGAGGATGCCGATCTCTCGGACCAGGGTCAGATCTCAGCTGATCACAACACACAGCACACGTATACTTTTTACGGATTCAGGATCAAAATGAACTTCTGACTGTCAGAAGTTTTCGTAAACACTTTTCACAGTAAAGATACAGGGTTAGAAACTTCTGAGCGTGACGGCTGCCAGTCATATTTTTCGCGCGCCGCGCGTATTTCCGGCGTGAATACCTTCAAACGGCGCGAAGTCAGGCCCGCACGACGTCACCGCCGGCCAACCAGCGTCGCGGAAAGGCGGTGACGGAAATGCGATAAATAATCGTGACAACCGTTCCTTTAAGGAGGGATTCCTGATGAAATACAGAATATTATAAAGGATTGTTTCAATCAAAATCCCACGGAAAGACCGATGATTGCTGATATTTAAAAAAAAATTCAATCTCTCTCATAAAAGGGCAGCCTTATACAGATATTATATTATTTGTCGCCGATGTCGACAAGTGTACACGCTCTTACCCAAAGAAAACAAAACAAAAAGACTTAGATTTAACCACTTATATTTTAAGAATATTCAAGTATGCGTCATAAAAATGCGTCCTTATGTACAGATCTACCTAAAAAATTAAACCAGAGTGCGACAGATTACTGCTGTCAAAGGCAACTATTTTATATTCACATTTTATGGTTCCTATTTAAAATGTTATTTTTACACTAGTCTATATTCGCTAGTGAGATTCATTACTTTTTCCAAATACTTGAGTCTAATCCACCTTTATAAAACTTTCATTTTTTTTAAATTCCATCCTTTCGTAAACTCGCAATAGTTTTGCTTGTGACTTGTAATTTACTCTTTTTTTTTTATAAAGTCATCACGTCCTAAAGAAAGGAAAAAATGATACAGAAACTATTGGTAGCAAACAGCTGACCATTTGAAATCACCAATTCCAGCTCTCAATAGTTATTATTTATTTTTATTTTTTGTTTTATTACATTGCGTGGTGAACTTCATATTTGTATCCTGATGTAATGTACACCTATGATTAGTATATCACATATTTCTGGAATTATTCCTGTAAGCGCAAACACTAGTCTATATTCAGAACAGAAACTATTGGTAGTAGACAGCTGACTCATTTGAAATTACTACCAGCTCAATAGTTTTTATTTATTTTCATTTTTTGTTTAATCACATTGCGTGGCGAACTTAATATTTGTAACCTGATGTAATGTAAACCTATGATTAGTATATATCACATATTTTTGCAATTATTCCTGTGAGGGCAAACATCGTATGATCATTTAAATCATCATTTTGTACTATACATAGTGCGATTCTGTGGAAAATCACGCGCCTTATCCGGCGCTCAATTCGGGCGTTTCCCGTTAGCCTACCTTTAGGCGCGTGATTTTTCACAGAATCGCACTGTATGTATAGATATGTAATACATGCATACATACAATGGACCGTACTAAATTTTTTTGTCACTTCGTGCAATTAATATATGTTTAAAATTAAAGACCTATAACCAATACCTTCGATTATTTATTTAAACATTCTAATAACCTTATCCTTAGTTGCATCATTGATATTCTACTCATCATCAATAAGAAATAAGAGACGGTGGGGCCCAATGTGCCCTATTGCCAAATTATAAAAATAACTTTTTTTAAATCACTATTTATTGCAGGTTGATATTATTTAGTGTTGCAACTGTTCATGCAAATAATCATACGTGACAGGAAGGAATTTAGTTTTGCATTATTTTTATAATCGATTCAAGAAAATGCAATTTTTAGGGGACCCGTTGTGCCGCGCTCGCCCGCCCATATTCATATTGATAACTGAAAGCAAAGCATATGGGGAGTTCTATATGAAATGTACAATTGGTTGTCCACACCCCTTTCGATTTGTCTCAAACTTAGTCAAGTTGAGTAATGGGTTGAAAAAAAAATTCCTCTAAATAATGAAAATTCTACCTTTTACAGGTCGCGAGTAACACCGATTCACAAATTTTGAATTATTTTTTTCAAATCGCTGTAGCTCCCAAACTACATGTCCGCGCCTCAAAATCAAGTGGGTCAAAAGTTTTGTAATTTGATGTACTTTTCGATGTTGCCGCAAGACAAAGTCGATTTTCAGTTAATGGTGAAAAAAACGCGAAAAACGCGATATTGATCTCGTTCCCCAAACTTTTTTGGGGTCCATTTTTCATCACAAAATGCTGCTATTTTTCCCGCAAATTTTCGTCTGAAGAAAAGTCACGGGACTCAACTGGTTGAAGAGTTATGAGGGAATTTATAGGAAAAACCGACCGGATTTTGACGTTTTCTGAATTTGAATTTTTCAAAACTATCGAAACTTTTTTTTTATGTGAAATGGACCTAAAAAGAGCCAACACTATCGGCTTTTTTCACATCTTTTTCACGTAAAAAAAAGTTTCAATAGTTTTGAAAAATTTAAAGTCAGAAAATGTCCAAATCCGGTCGGTTTTTCCTGGAATTTCCCTCATATCTCTTTTACCAGTTGAGTCCCGTGACTTTTCTTCACACGAAAATTTGCGGGAAAAATAGCCGCATTTTATGATGAAAAATGGACTCCAAAAAAGTTTGGGGAACGAGATCAATATGGCGTTCTTCGCGTTTTTTATACCATTAACTGAAAATCGACTTTGTCTCGCGGCACCATCGAAAAGTACATAAAATTACAAAACTTTTGACCCACTTGACTTCCAGGCGCGGACATGTAGTTAGGGAGTTACAGCGATTTGAAAAACATAATTCAAAATTTGTGATTCGGTGCTACTCGCGACCTGTAAAAGGTAGAATTTTCATTATTTAGAGGAATTTTTTTTTCAACCCATTACTCAACTTGACTAAGTTTGAGACAAATCGAAAGGGGTGTGGACAACCAATTGTACATTTCATATGGAACTCCCCATATACAAATTTCGCAAACCTCAGAATTCATATTTATTTCGATTCGTTGTGTGCAATAACGTCAACCAGCGAAATGTATAGCTCTAAGGCATCGTCCACATTGGTGGGTGAAACAATGTCAGGCTTACATAATGACACTAATTCTTCGAAACTAGGGCTGAAGAGTTCAGCTTCTATACCATATCGTTCCAAACAGATATCGATAACGTCTTCTTCTATTTCCTTTTTATAATCCGTGGCATGGTACATCTCCGGGATATGAAAGAGACAATTCGGTTTTCCAGAAGGAAGTTCACGATTCTTTTGTTTTCTTATAGAGTGCTGGTTCCATTCCTTGCGAACTAGTTCTAAATCGTATTGAATTAGGGGTCCAAAGCAATACCTCAAGCATTCAACCTGAATTCGATCAGAGTCATTAAATATGCAATTATCGCGCAAATCTTTGAAGATTGATATCCAAAAATCTGCCTCTGATCGCCGCATTTGTGACCAATAACACTCTATGCGCTGGTTAGACGTACTCTTTCCTGCAATGTAACTTTTTCTACCTGACAACTTGTCATTGTGATCATGGCGTAGACTCTGTTGCAAACATTCGATTAATGAATTTTCAGTTCCATTATCAGATCTCAATAGGGTAGGGACTAATTTCAATTTTTTAACCGTTTCTAAATAATATCGCGCAATAATTTCGGGGTTGTTGTTTGATGTTGCAACTTTCAACTACAAAATTTTTCTTGAAAATCCATCTATACAGCCATGAATAGCAAATCCAAAAGGCTTCAATTTGTCATATCCGTCTACATGCCATAAAAAGTTTGGTCCTGGCACTATGTATTTCCTTCTTCTGAGTCTTTGTTTAGACCTCTGCATGATACCTTCTGGATCGGCTATTCTCAAAATTTGTAGGACTGTATCTCTTTGTAAATCTAAGCCATACGTTTTTTGCAATCTTCGCCATAGGGTTTTGTGACCCAGGCAGGATCCACTTCCATTTAATTCTTCGACTATTGCGGCACAAACTTGTTCCAACGGAGATTGTGAATAATTTTTTCGTTTTAGCCCTAGTGCCTTCAAAATTCGTTGAACAGTAGAAAGAGATATTGCAATATTATGACTATACCATAAGAAATTAAGTATTTCCTTGTACGTGTACCCTTGGTCATAATAATAGACGATTAAGGTTTCTCTGGTGGAGTATTTAGTATTGCCTTCTGGATCGTCCATGCTCGAAACACCTGAATTAAAACGGTACATGACTATAAAATCATTTCTAAATTTTTTACGAGGTGGCCTACGACTACTGAAAATCTAATTTTACTACACGCAGTGTCATAATGGGCGTTTTATTCACGCTTCGCGTGGATAAAATCCCCATTTTCAGACCTTATGAAGTAAAATTTTGTACTATACTCGACGAAAAAACTTCTTCTGATCTCGTGTGATTGCAACACTTGCCCTCGGCTCGTGCTGCAACCTCACACTCGTCAGAAAAAGTTTTACCGCACTCGTATCGTAATGTACTATTGAGTCAATTCTATAAGGTTCGATACAAAAATGAAGCAGTGGGGCTACCTAACCTAATTAATTATTTTCACTGGTTCACCTATTGACCTGATTGATTGACCTGTAGAAAAAAAAAGTTCAATCATTTTTTACGTGGCTTTTTTTTTTAACTATAAGAAGAATGCTACCCCAAACTGTTATGGCAAATTCGTATGTATGGGCAGGTATCTCAACTATTTACAAAGCATTGATTCGGATTGCATACAACGAAACAAAAACTAATTGCGTTTCGTTTCTCATTTTTAAAACTATACTGATTGATTCGGATGATTCGTATTCTATCAAAAGAATTCATTCGGAAAGATATATTTTGACACAGAACTGAATCGGATTCGAAATCGCAATAAGTTATTCTAAATAAAAAATTAAATCGTATTGGCGACAAAAGTCAGCATTGCCGCGAATAGGGTGGAATAGAAAAGAATCGAATAGACGAATTGAAACGAATAGATTGTGATTAGAATAACCTATACTGAATTCGGAAATTCAAAGAAACGGAATTGAAAATTCTGAAATCGATTCCGTTTCAATACTCTTTCGTATGTTGGGCAGCGATTGGACAGCGAGTAACCCTGAGATGAATGCAGGATTAAAACTGTTTCGCTCATGATTCTAAATTGGAATCTACAAGGTCCGACATGAGCTATATCTGCTCGTGACTTCTTCTGCTCAACCTTAGGTTTATCCCCAAAAAGGGAAGTAGCCAAGCCGATCGTGACTAGATTTTTATTAATTCGCCTAACAATCGTTTCTCGATCTTAATGTGGCAACCCATTGAAAAGCCAAAAAATGAATTAAAAATCTCCACGAGGCCCTCAATATATATTTTTACGTCGATCAAAGTTTTACATTACAATAGTAATGTAGAACTTGCAATTCATTATTCAATAATTCGCGATCCCCAGCTTGAGAAACGATGGGCTGACAGATACAACAGAACGGCAGCTAAGATACTCGAAATACGCACTCAATACCAAATTATATATATCCTCTTCTGTAAATGTGTTCAAAGAATCCTCAAGAAATTAGCAAAATACAAATTGTTTTTTCTGTAATGAAAATATGCGAAATCATGGAAAATTGAAATTTTCGCTGAAAAGTAACGCCATGCCGAGGATGTATATCGGCATATGATGAGAAGTGACGTCACGCCGACAGTGTATGTCGGCATATGCTGCGGAGAAGTGACGTCACGCCGACAGTGTATGTCCGCATATGCCGAGAAGTGACGTCACGCCGACAGTGTATGTCGGCTTGAGTGCGTTCAGGAACACCGACAGACATAGTCTAAAAGTGGTGACCTAACCCGGCTTCCGTACTATAGCGTCGGCGCGATCACGGTGAATATCGGCGCAGCGGTGACCAAAATTGGCACGGCTCTACGCACGACAAACAACACGTGACTCCGTCCTGGTTATTTTAATTCTAACGGATTGCGAGATCGGTTGAACGATGAACACAGGATCGGTTCGCGGCTCGTAGGGTTTTTTAGGGTGGTTCACGGGTCTTTGACTAGAGATCGGTCCTAGTCAATCTCCGGTGAATTGTCACTCACACACAAACACTCACTTACACTCACGTAACACTCACTTGAAACTAGTCACTTAAAATTACTCTCTCTCTCTCTCTCTCTCTCTCTCTCTCTCTCTGTTCCTGTTCCAACACCGCTCAGTTTAAAGTGTCAACAATCACAGTGCTAGTCTGTGAGATAAACATACTGTCACTGGGTTCCCCGATCTCCATATTTATAGATATAGACGTTATAGATCCGCGATTCTCACATTTATTGTAGGGCGGATTACAATGTCCAGTCCTAATACGGTTAAAGAACCCTCCATTGGGGATGTATTTAAGTTGCTGCAGAGCCAAGGTACCATCCTCGCTGGGATTCAAGCTGAGCTTGCAAAGTCTACCCAGAACATCGAGAGACACCACAAACGCCTTACCACTGCTGAGGTAAAAATTTCGGATAATGCTCAAGCCATTGAAGAGATTGAGCAAGATAATAAAGTTCTGAGGGATGATGTGGATCAGGCCTCTATTCAGTTGGAGGTGTGTAAGCAAAAACAACTGAAGAATTGCATTGAGATCACTGGCATTCCTTTCGAAGTCAACGAGCAAGTAACAGCTACTGTCATCAACTTGTTGAAATTACTTGGACTAGAGGTAGATGACAAAGAGTTCTGCTCGTGCTTTCGTGCGGGTAAGACCCCGAAAAAGTTGAATAATGGGGAGACAGCTTACCCGCCCATAATAGTCGAACTGGTTCGTGAAACACTTAAATTTAACATTTTTGAAAAGATTAAAAGTAGGCGGAGTGCTGTTACAACCATAGACCTCGGTTTTGTGAATGTGGCTGTGGCCACTGTATATATCAATGAACGTCTAACACCTTATATGAAGCAGATCTTCCTTGAAGGACGTAGGGCGAAGAAGGCCGGACTCTTAGAATATCTATGGATTAAGAATAGTATGATCTATGGCAGAACCAGCAATGATTCACCCGTGCTTAATTTCCTTCACATTGATGATATCAGGGCGGCAACTGACATCTCTGATGCTGCCGATGGCAATGCTGTCGGTAACCTCTTGGACGAGGGGAGTAACTTTGAGGATAGAATGGAAATCTCTGAAAAATCTAGGACCAATGGTTCCGCCTCTGATCAGCCTAATACTGGGAAGAAAAAGAGGAAGCGTGGTGATGGTAAAGCGACGGAGACTCAACAGCAACAACTACCTAGGAAACGGGTCACTCGCGCTCAGAGTCAAGCTCCCTCAAATTCCAACGAATAGCAATTAAACATGGCCAATGACGTGATAACCAGTAGTAATGAGAATAATTTGAAAATTTGTCATTTAAATTGTGAATCGCTTCCTGCACATCTTGCTGACTTAATTAATTTAGTTGAATCCAGCAGTTATCACATCATTGGTATCTCTGAATCTTGGCTTAAGCCTTATATGAATGATAGTTATGTTAATTTACCAGGTTACAAAATTTATCGAAATGACAGGACAGGCAAAGGATGTGGGGGAGTAGCTATATATGTGAGAGACGATCTAAATGTTAAGATTGTAGCAGCATCTGAAAGCGAATTTTCGGGTACCCCTGAATATCTCACAGCGGAAATTTTTGGGCATAAATTTCATAAGGTACTAGTCAGTGTGGTGTATCGTGCACCTCATCTCAAATATCCGACTGATTTCTGGGAGGTCCAGGGTAGATTTGCTCCTCTGTATAAACTAGTTGTAGTTATGGGAGACTTCAACATGGATTTGAACGGGGTAACGATGAAAGGGAATAATAAAGATGATAATAAACATCTGAGGCATGCAGCAAGAGAACTCAATTTTCATATAGTTCCTTTCAATAATACCCACCATGTTAGAGATGCTCATACTTGGATTGACATTATGCTTATTAGTGACGCGAGTAAATTGGCCAAATCAATGCAAGTCAGTACATCAATTTCCAATCATGATCTCATCGGGGTAGAACTAATGACTCGTATGCCCAAGCCTGGACCTCGGACTTTCAGTTACAGGGATCTAAAAAAATTAGATAAAGTAAAGTACTTGAATGACCTGTCGTTGTGTGATTGGGAAAGCTTCTATAGACTTGAAACGATCGACTTAAAGGTTGAATTCTTGAATAAGTCTATCACTGAGAACTTAGATAAACACGCACCTGTGGTGAGAGTCATGGTGAAGAAGCGAGCAGCGCCCTGGCTCTCTGATGCAATTAAGGTGGACATGAGGAAACGCGATGCTATTAGAGCTGAATTCCGACGTAAGGGATTCCCTATGCTGGGGATAGAATTTAGGATGCTCAGGGACAGGGTAAAAAAATTGGTAACAGCGGCAAAAACTCAGTATTACCGATCTCTTTTTGAAAATACTAGTTGCTCCAAGACTCTCTGGAATGATCTTAGGCAGATTGGGGTAGGTAAGGATAAGAAGATAAGCAATGACTCAACAATTGACGTTGATGCGCTGGCGGAGTTTTTTGGCTCAATATGCAACCCTATCCAGCTAACTGACCGTGGCACACCTCAGCCCTTCACCTGCTCTGCTCCTTCTCCTGGTAATGCTAATGGTAAACTTTCATTGGGGGAGGTCACACTGGAGGATATAGAGAAGGTTATTGGTTTTTCAAATTCCAAATCTTCTGGCCCTGATTCTATTTCTCCGGCCATAGTAAGGATAGCATTTCCGATCATTGCTAGACCTCTCAGACACATCTTTAACTATTCACTTGAAAATATGATTTTTCCTTCGCTTTGGAAGGATGCACTAATACGTCCTATCCCTAAGTGTGGTAATCCTACTGAGAGCTCTCATTATCGCCCCATTGCGCTCACTTGTTTCATGTCTAAAATGTTTGAAAAGACAATCTCTCTACGTATGATCAAATATCTGGAAGAAAATAATAAACTCGATATGTACCAATCAGGTTTCAGGCGTGGAATGAGTACTCAAACAGCCCTCTTGAATGTTCTGGACGACATCAAGCTGGCAATCGACAGAAGAATGATCTCTGTTTTAGTGATGTTTGATTTTTCAAAGGCCTTCGACATGGTTGAGCATTCGGTTCTGTTAGATAAATTAGATAAACTCGGCTTTTCTCACACAACCTGCGAATGGATTAAATCTTATTTGACTGGTAGGCGGCAGTGTGTTTTAGGTTCCAGCGGTTTGAGATCAAAATGGACTCCGGTTACTAGAGGTGTTCCTCAGGGAACAATCTTTGGACCTCTATTTTTCATTTGTTTCAGTCATGATCTATGCTCCTCCTTAGCACATGCTCGTTACGTCAGTTATGCAGATGATTTACAGGTCTATATATGCTGCCCCCCTAAAGATCTTGCCCGAGCCGTTGACTTAATTAACGAGGACATTGACAGAATTTTTACGTGGACTGTGACTAATAAACTGGTTTTAAATGAAAAAAAGACGCAAGCTATGATCCTAGGCTCAAATAAATTTATTAACTCGATTGATTTAGCATCGGCTTCACATGTTGTTGTCAATGGGGTGGAAATTGAATTCTCATCGGTATTAAAAAATCTAGGTGTTTTAGTTGATCACAAGTTGCAATGGCAGGACCAAGCACTCGCGATAACAAAAAGAGCCCTTGGCACTCTGAATCAACTGAAAGGCCTCAAGGGATATCTACCTGTTAAAGTTAGAATACACCTTATTAAAGCTCTTGTTTACCCGATTATAGACTATGGGTGTGTTCTGCTAACGGGCTGCACTAAGGAGATTGATCTTACATTAAAAAAGATTCTAAACAAGTGCATCAGATTCATTTTTGAACTTAGTAGAGATGTTCACATTACGATATTTTACGACAAGCTTAGATGGCTGATGCCGTGCTTCCAGCGACAATTCTTTCTTGGAAAACTTCTGTATAATATCTTGAAAAACAAAAGACCTGGATATCTGGCCGAAAGGCTCCTGTTCAGGCCTCCTGAGAATTGTCGCTCGAAGAGAACCACTCACTTAGATCTACTAGTGCCTAATTCGCGGACGAACTATGGCTTAGCCTCCTTCACTGTTTCTGCGGCGAATCTCTGGAACCTACTACCCCTTGTTATTAGAGAGAAACCGTCAATTGAGTCTTTTAGCTGTGCCCTATATGAATATATGTTATCCGAGCAAAGTAAGCTAATCCTGGGCGAATAGACTATGAAAGATTCACTTTTTCACTCGGTGTTATGGAATGTGTATATGACTGATGATAGGTATTGAATCAATGGACTAATTACCACGCTAGAATAAACTAACTCATTCAAAATAATGGAACAAAGATAGAATGAAAACAATGAACCAATCAAAGTAGTTAATTATCAACAAACTAATGGATAATCAAATGGAAATATAACCTAAGAATAAGTATATTTAAGCAAATGTTACCTACTATATAAATTATGTAATACTATTGTTTTTTCCTTAGGGGATCTTGTATCTCAGGAAAATAATAAACTGCTTTTCTCTCTCTCTCTCTCTCTCTCTCTCTCTCTCTTGTAGAGTATTGTAGTATTGTAGTATTGTAGAGGGTAGGCAGGGTGGCGGGGTAGCTTGTTACATTCACTCGTCCCTTAAGGTTAGAGTGCTGTCAACCTCCTCTGGTCCGTTTTCTAATGCACCAGAATTTATTATCTTAGAGATACGTAGTGTTAACGCTCAGCCACTCTTGCTTGCTAGTTTATACAGACGCCCCAAGGGCCTACTTTTCAAGGATTTTATTGCGTCTTTCACCAGGCTTGCTTTCGCCTATGCTAACATTATTATTTGTGGTGATCTTAATTGTAATTTACTTAGTTGTAACGTGGAGTCTACGTTCCTTCGGGATTTTGCGTTATCGCAAGCGTTGTACATTGTTGACTCTGATGCTACGCATCATACATCTAGTTCCGACTCGTGGCTTGATGTTTTTATTATTGATTCTCCGCAGAAGATGCTATTTTATCAAAAATCCGATGCTCCTTTTATAGCTGGTCACGACTTGATTGAACTAACTTATAAGTTTGATGCGGTGCGTTACCTGCGACGTTCGATCACGTGTCGCAATTATAAACACTTCGATAATAGCGCCTTTTTGACTTCACTCGGTAGCGAGCTTCAGTCTAAGTGTCCGGAGCTACCGACCCCACATTCGTCCTGTGGTGACTTGGACTGCTTTATGGATGGTCTGAACGGCTCCCTTATTGCTTCTATGGACCTGCACGCGCCTATCTCCACCTTTACTGTTAATAAACCTCGCGTTCCGTGGCTTACGGTGCCCTTGCTGTCGCGCATCAGGGAGCGTAATTTGTTGTACACGCAGGCTAGGCGTTCAGGTAGCGTGCTAGCTCTGGCTGTTTATAGGCTATTTCGCGATCAACTTAAGTCAGACCTACGGCAGGCTGCTGATGATTATAACTGGCGCGTCCTCTCAAATATCACCGATTGTGCTAAGTTGTGGCGTGAGCTGGCCAATCTTGGTCTGGTGAAACACCGATTGACTTCACCGCTTACTTTTTATTCACTGGACGAACTTAACGTGGCGTTCGTTGCCCACTCTAATGCTGCATCTGTGCCTGACTCTAACGCTCTTAATTTTAATTCTAATGACCTAGATGCTTTTAATTTTCCTACTGCTTTGACCGGTTTTTTGAGTCTGAGCAGGGCGGCATTTGATTTTTCTCCAGTTACGCCAAGTATGGTTTCTCGTTTGATTAAGTCCTCCACCTCACCCTTGCGCAGCGCTGGTCCTGATGGCATCTCGCTATTCATTATTCATCATTCACTGCCTAGTTTATCTATAGCTCTAGCTTCACTTTTTAACGAATGCTTTAGGTTGGGCTACTTCCCATCGTGTTGGAAGCGTGCCTTCATTCGTCCGTTACTGAAGGTTAACCCTCCACGGTCTGTGTCTGATACTCGACCCATTGCCAATCTTTGCGAACTCTCGAAAATCTTTGAGCGTGTCGTTCATTCTCAGATTTTGAACTACGTCAACCATCATGATCTGTTTGATCCCTTTCAGTCGGGCTATCGAGTCTGCTTCAGCACGCAAACTGCACTACTGAGGTTATCTCATGACATCAGACGTGGTGTTGATGATAGATGCCTTACGATTCTGGTCTTATTTGACTTCAGTAAGGCCTTTGATACGGTTGACCATCGTAAGCTTCTTGGTAAACTGGAGAGGCTAGGGTTTTCTATCAATTCTTTGCGGTGGGTCCACTCGTACCTCGTGGGTAGGTCCCAGGCGGTTGTTGATGATCGTGGTACTAGCTCCTCCTGGCTTCATACTCGTGCGGGTGTCCCTCAGGGATCCGTACTTGGTCCCTTGCTTTTTTCTTTATTTATTAATGACATTGGCTCAGGCTTGCGATACTCTCGTCATCTAGTGTTTGCTGATGACACTCAAATTTACCTTACCTGTCCGCCGGCCGATCTTGTTGATGGTATTGCCAAGATTGTGCATGATGTGAATGTCATAGCTGACTATGCTGCTGCAAATGGCCTTAAGCTTAATCTTGCTAAATCCAAGGTCCTTATTTCGGGTAGTGGTGCTTACATTAATCGTCTTGATCTCGCGTGTCTTCCTCCTATTGTTGTGAATGAAGTTGTACTTCCGTATGTTCACGAAGTGCGTAATCTAGGTGTCGTAATGATGTCCAATCTCTCTTGGCGGGGTCATGTCCTAGCTGTATCAAATAAAGTTCATTTTTCGATCTATAAACTAAAGCATCATCGGAATGCCTTGTCGCGTGAGTTGAGGGCCCGGCTTGTTGTTTCCCTCATCTTTCCTCAGTTTGACTACTGTTGTCTAGTTTATAACGATCTTTCTGGCGAACTTAATACTACCTTGCAGCGCCTTTTGAACACTGCGATTAGGTTTGTTTTTAATCTTAGACGTGATGAGCATATCACACCCTATCGCAGGCAGCTAGGCTGGCTCACTGTCCGTTCGAGGCGTCTTTATTTTTTGGGTATTTCGGTTTTCAATCTCCTCCAGGGGACCTTGCCGGCTTATTTGTCTGAGCTTTTTGCTCGCCATGTTCCGCCAGAAGGCCGCCCCACTCGTCAATCGAGCGCTTTTGTTTTTCGTGTGCCTCAGCATCGTACCGTGACGTATCGTGATTCGTTCTTTTTATCTGCCATTTATTTTTGGCATTCGCTTCCGGATGAGGTAACCGGTGTGCAAACTCTCAGGTTGTTCAAGCCCTTGCTCTTTAAGTATTTGTTTGAATTGGACACTGAGTCTGCCTAGCTGCTGTGTTATTGTGTTATTGTGTTATTATATTTTTTTTCTTTTTTACTTGCATATTGTTTCTTTCTGCTTTAAGTTTAATTGTTCTATACTTTAGTTTTATATACTTAGATTTAGTTATGTTGCCTAGCTTAACTGCTTATGTTTAAACTGGCCACTGAGTCTGCTTAGCTGCTGTGTACTAAATTTTTCTAGCACATTGTTTCCTCTGCTTCATGTTATACTGTTCTTTACTTTTAATTATATGCTTATATTTAGTTAAGTTGCCTAGCTTAAGTGCTTTATGTTGTATTATTTTTATCTTGCTTGTTATTGTATTTTGCATTTGCCCCACGGACAACTGACCAGGGCATAATAAATGAATCTATCTATCTATCTATCTATCTCTCTCTCTCTCTTTGAGGACGGGTTAAAGTGAGCTCCGTGCTTTATATCGATATACATACAGAACAATCAAATTGAAATAATATCGGAGTGCACTGTTGGATAGGGAAAAATCGGAAGTATCAGTGGCCACAGTTTCGTGGCCTTGTGCTTGTGCAATGGAGTGATTATGCAATTTTAATGTGACACTTGTATTGTCGTTACGACCCGAACGGTGATCGCGCGTTTAAATCACCGGTACTGTGCTGTTTACCTGTCATCAAATAGCATGGTCAATATCGTACCATAGGACTTTGGGTGTGTGTGTTGTGTTTTGCTTTAGGTCTTTAAACCGGCTACACTCTATATAGTCTGAGCGCTGCAGGTGTGCGTTATATATCCAGTGTGTATATTGAATTCCAAATGAGTAATCCCAAGTGCAGTAAATGTAAAAAAGAAATATCATTTTCTAGGCTATACTGTCCGGAATGTATCAAATTTTTTCATGCGGGCTGTATACATGGACATAACGTTTGGAATGACAGGGCAGAGCTAGTACCATGCAAAGCTGTGATGGAAGAGATTGAAGGTAGGAGACAGGAGAGAAAGAGAAAACGAGTAGAGGGGCAAGCTGGCGGGGCAGGTCAGGATGAGGAAGAGGACGAGGACCTGAACGAAGATAACGAAGATGACGGAGTAGGAAATGAGGTGATGATGACCAAGGAACAAGATGAACGTGGTGCCACGACAAGCACAGGTACGAGCAGTGAAGAAATTGCGGCAATAGTGAGCAAAGCAGTACAAAAAACAATTGAAAAAGTAGTGCAAGAAGAAATCCAGAAAGTCATCAAAATCTTTACAAAAGAAATAGGAAAACTTGAAGAGAAAATAGTTCAAATGAAACTAGAAAGCAGGAGAACTGAAACCGGAACGGCGGTAGGTGATAAAATAGAACAGGAAAAAACCCAAAAGGAGTCGTATGCAAAAATAACGAAGAAAAGTCGAAGGGAAGAAATAATAATCGAACCGATTGAGGAACAAACGAGCGAAAAGACAGTAGGAACTATAAAGAGTAACGTAAATATAATGGAACTAGGAGTAGGAGTAAATAATATAGTCAAGGGAGCTAATGGAAAGGTTATTGTTGGATGTCAAAAAAGAAGTGACAGAAACCTACTCGCAGGAGCATTAAAGGAGTCCCTTGGAACGCAGTATAACATCTACGCTCCAAAAAATAGACTACCAATGATGAAAATCGTCGGGATAGAGGAAGAAATAGGAAGGGAAGAAGAGAATATATTCATAAATAGACTGAGGAAACAAAATGAAATTGATGAGCAGCGGAATAACTTCAAGATGAGAATAGTTAAGAAACATGCAACAAAAAAAGGAGAAACAGCAATAATAGTTGAAGTTGATCCGGAAACCCACAAGTTCTTCGCCGAGAAAGCGAGGATAAAACTCGACTGGAAAAACTGTCCGGTCTACGACTACGTTGGTGTGCTGCGATGCTATAAGTGCTGGGGATTCGACCACTTCGCAAAAGACTGCCGAAACGAAATAAGGTGCAGAAGATGTGGAGGGGCACATGATGCTCAAGAATGTACATCGGAAATAGAAAATTGCGCTAATTGTTATAAAATGGTGACAAAATTCAAGTTGGATGGAATCGAAATGGACCACGAAGCGACCAGTATGCATTGTGAATCGTATCTAAGAGCTATGAACCGAAACAGAAGAAATATCGACTATGGGGAAGAATAGCAACCAAAGAACGAAATAGGCTATAATAACAGTCCCTTGGTAATACTTTTAAACTCACAAGGATTTATACATAATAAGGACCAAATTGAAAGCTTGGTAATAAGTTTAAAGCCTAAAATATTGTGTTTGACAGAGACTCACGTAACTAAAGACATAGACGAGGATGAGGTAAGAATAAATAACTATGAGTGTACAAGATGTGACTCGACAAATAGTAGAACGGGTGGAGTAATGACCTTCATTCATAGGGACATAAAATATAAAAATGTTGCTACGAAAAACATGGAAGGAAATGCGTGGATCAGTACTATTAGGCTGCTAGGAATATATAAGGGCTTAACAGTTTGCAATGTGTACCATTCGCCAAATAAAAGCGATGGAGAATTTATACAAAAAATAACGGAAGAATGCGAAGAAATGGTCGATATGGGGCACATAATCGTATTAGGAGACTTTAACATAGATGTGAGCAAGGAGGGTCACTACTCCAAGCGTCTTATTCAAAACCTTAGATGCCTAGGGCTAAAACAATATGTAGAGAACCATACAAGGGTAACAGAAACATCTAGAACCCAAATTGACCTAGTTTTCTCAAACTTCCAGGTAAAGACAGAAGTGTTAATGACACCCAAAATTACTGATCATCAGACGATACAGATTGACATTTTTACAAACGAAGAACCAAAGAATAAAATGATAAAATATGAGACGAGAGATTTTAAGAATTTGACTGAAGAACGTATAACAAGCATTTTACAAAACATGATACATAATAAATGTGATAGAAATAGTAGCGCGAACGTATTGGCAAATAGCGTTATAGAAGGTATGGTAGAAACGATAGATATGGTAGCGCCGAAAAAAGTAAAGGTAGTACCTCTGCGGTGGAAAGAAAAACCGTGGATTACACGTGAAGTAAGAGAAGCAAATAAACAGAAGGACTTGGCATACAAAAGTGCAGTACAGACGAATCTAGAAAGAAAATGGGCCGAATTTAAAAGAATGAGAAATACATCCGTAGCACTATGTAGAAGAAGTAAGATAAATTATTATGAAAAAAATATTGATGAAGTAAAAACAAACCCTAAAAGAATGTGGGGTACTTTAAAAGAACTAATAGGAAATAAAAAGACCAGGGAAAATACAAAAGGTGTAAGTGTCAATGGACAAATATTTAGTGATGAGAAAACAATAGCAATCAAATTCAACGAATATTTCCTAAAAAGTATAGATGATATAGTAAAGGAAACCGAAGTGACGGAAAATATAGAAATAAGTGTAGAAACAAAAACAACGTTCGAAAATTTTAAGGAGGTAACTAGAGAAGAAATCGATCTGATAGTACGAAATTTAGGAAATAAGAAAGGAACAGATGAAGGGATTAGTGCGACATTTTTAAAACTAGCATGGAAAAGTATTGGGGACATAATGTTAATGGTAGTGAACAAATCTATGAAAGAAGGTATTTTTCCGGATAAATGGAAGACATCAACTATCATACCAATCCCGAAGGTAACGAGAAGCATAAAACTAGAAGATCATAGACCGATAAATATGTTACCAATCTATGAAAAAATTATAGAAGTAGCAGCTAAAAATCAACTATTAGAATACATTGAAAATAATAATATTCTTATGGACGAACAATCAGGTTTCCGAAAAAATTACTCTTGTGAGACAGTGTTGCAAAATACGGTAATTGAGTGGAGAAAAGCTTTGGATGAAAGTAAATTCATAGGAGTAGTATTTTTAGACTTTAAGCGAGCATTTGAAACAATCAATAGGGAGGTATTGATGAACAAACTATACAAATATGGCATAAAAGGCAGAGTTTATGAATGGATAAAATCCTACCTAAGTAACCGGAAACAAGAAGTAAAATATGGTCACAGGAAATCGGAGACAAAAAACACGAAACATGGGGTTCCACAGGGATCGGTTCTTGGCCCCTTATTGTTTGTAATTTACATAAATGATATTATAACAAAACTGGAGTTTGCGTCCTGTAAGTGTTTTGCGGATGACACAATCCTATACAGGGTGATTCAGAATGCGGTACTTTCCTTACACCGGTGGATTCCTTGTCAAAATCTAAGACTAAAATTACTCATCCTAAAATGTCGAAAGCTAAGCCGTTTTCAGGTAGGAGTAGTTTAAAGTAAGCCAAAGTAAGCCAATACGAGGGCACATACGAGAATGGCTCAGCCGCCGCTATGCCGTTATTGTTGGCCCGCCACCGCGATCTTGCAAAGAAACGACGATCAGACGTTACATTCATAGTTCGGTTACATTCGCACGCTTCTGTTTCCATTGCATCGCCTGTATAGCTTAGCTACATACAGCAGACCAGCCACGTCTGATCAACAATAACGGCGTAGCGGCGGCTGAGCCATTCTCGTATCTGCCCTCGCATTGGCTTACTTTGGCTTACTTTAAACTACTACTACCTGAAAACGGCTTAGCTTTCGACATTTTAGGATGAATAATTTTGATCTTACATTTTTACAAGGAATCCACCGGTGTAAGGAAAGTACCGCATTCTGAATCACCCTGTATATTAGTGACAAAGATAGCAGTAGGGGAGACCGGGTATGGTTGTCACATTTTTTTTCTTTTGCATTTTTAATACCCATGTTTTCAGTTTAGCAGTGACATGTATGTATCAATGGATAGTGTATTTATTCTAGCTTAAAAAGAAATAAAGACTTTTTCTCTAACATTATCTATCGAGGATATATTACAATTTTTGTGAAAAAAGATAAGTGTGACTTTTAACCCCGTGTCAGGGATGGTTGTCACATTGTCTGGGGTAGGTAGTCACATGGTCAATCAAGGGGGGAATATAAAAAGAAACGCTTAATAAAATAAAATAAATATTTTTGTGGAAAACAAAATGGTGTACGTAGCTAATTTTACCCAAGAAAAAAAAATTAAATTAAAAATTAAAAATCAAAAAAATTGAAATATTAAAAAAAAAAAAACGTTCATGTAGCAAAAACCCAAAAAGTCAATAAAAAAAGACAGCAGACGTGTATGGTGTTGGTCGTCACATATGATTACCAGCCCCCGTCAACCTGAGACAACCTGCCCCAATACAAATTTTAGAACATGACCTTCCAAAAAGAATTCAATTTAATGTATATTCAAAAAAACATATAATGATATCATGAAACACACATTTAACGTTATAAATACACGAAAAGTTATATTAATATACAAAATTTAAGTATACTTAGGAGACTCGACACAGATACATAAAAAATTACTTTCACTATGTGAAAAAATCAAACGCACATATCTGCGTCACGGCATTTCGGAGCGGACTAAAATGAAGTAAGGAGGGTGGTGTTGCTCTTGTGATCCTCCGATGCCGATAGATAAATTTATTCGTTCGTTCAGTTCTGTGTTATGACCGCTGTGACAACCAACCCGTGAGAGAACCATACCCGGTCTCCCCTACTATTGAAACAAGGTTGAACTACGACCTAGAAAGAATAGCAAACTGGTTACAAGCAAATGCACTCACACTCAACACAATGAAAACAAAATTCATGGTGATACGGGATGAAAGGAAAAATTATGTACTAAATAGCTGTGATATAAAAGTAAAAGGTGTTAAAATAGATGAGGTTAAAGAAATTAAATATCTTGGAATAATATTAGACGAAAATATGAGCTTTAATAATCTAGCCGCGTATATGGTCAAAAAAATTGCGAAAAAAATAAATTTTATGTATAGAATAAGTAGATACGTAAGTTCAAACACACTCGTCATAATATACAAAAGTATTGTTGCACCACACTTCGAATATTGTAATACACTGCTACTGAATGTGAATAAATACTGGATGGACATTTTACAAAAAACTCAGAACAGGGCAATGAGAGCCATTTTGAAATGTAACAGGTATGCAAGAATAACCGACATGCTGGACGCACTTGGCTTTATGAATGTGCAGCAGAGAATGAAATATAATGTGTGTTTATTTGTTTATAAAATAGTTAATAAAATAATGCCAAGGTACCTATGTGATCAAATAAAATTGGTAGAAGAAAGACATAATTACAACACGAGACAGAAAGGTAATATAAGCGTCAAATTTAGTAGAACAAGTGAAGGGCAAAAGTGCATAACATATGGGGCTTTCCACGCCAACTTGACGAACGTCTGACCCTGACCATCTCGGATTTGATCGACTCTTTTTTAAATAGTGGTCTGCAAGTTCAGGATCTCAAAAATATTTTTTTTTAATTTTTCATAATGGCCGTTATTTATTTATAATTTTTGAAATGGACTCAAAGTTCGACCCATTTCAAATTTCTGAAAAAATTCTGAAAATTTCTTTCAAATTTGAGGATCATTTTAAGCCCTTATATAGAGTGGTCAGTATAATAGAATCCTTGGGAAAAATCAAAGAAAATAATTGAGATTTAGTTTTTTTTTTTTTTTTTTACGTAATTTTGTATCAAAACAACTCGTAGCTCATAATTGGAGAAAAACAAAACAAAAAAATGGAGAATTTTTCATTTTTTATCTCAACCCAACATCATGATGTAGAAAAATCGTTTTCAGGTAATTAATGACGTTCAAAATGCAGAAATAATTTGACCTTCCTAAGTCTGAAAAATGTGCTTATTTTGGATTTTGTAACTGGATCACATTGGTGTATATCTGAACTCATTAACCTATCAATTTCCAGAAAAAGTAGGTATGGATTTCAAAACCTACAAATAATGACGATATAGATGAAAATATTGTCGAAAGATTTTATTCCGATGCGTGTATACAGAAATATTCACTTTTTCTCTTATTTAACAATTGTATACAATTTGGATATTTCAGATTGAGAGAAATTTGTGACTTCGACTTTATTATTTGTGCGAGGAATTAGGCAGTGGAGTTTCTGGGTTTCGGGTATACGTTTCGCAGTTTTATGTCGTGTACCCTAATCAATTTTTGCCAGCTCATAAGAAAGCTCATAAAATTCTTCATTTTTTTGTTTTGTTTTTCTCCAATCATAGCTACGAGTTGTTTTGATACAAAATGACGTTAAAAAAAAAAAAAAAAAAAAACTAAATCTCAATTATTTTCTTTGATTTTTCCCAAGGATTCTATTATACTGACCACTCTATATAAGGGCTTAAAATGATCCTCAAATTTGAAAGAAATTTTCCGAATTTTTTCAGGATTTCAAAATGGGTCGAACTTTGAGTTCATTTCAAAAATTATAAATAAATAACGGCCAGTATGAAAAATTAAAAAAAAATATTTTTGAGATCCTAAACCTGCAGACCACTATTTAAAAAAGAGTCGATCAAATCCGAGATGGTCAGGGTCAGATGTTCGTCAAGTTGGCGTGGAAAGCCCCATATATAGGTTTTAAAATGTACAATAAACTTAGTGCAGAGACAAAAGCCGCACGAGATATAAGAGAATTTAAAAGACTGCTAAAAGAAGAAATAAAGACCGAAGAGTGAGTAGATAAATGTAATTAGTATAAGTTTAGGAGTTAGAATAAGATAGTAACGATGTATAATAGACCGGTTCAAAAAAATCGACTATTCTTTTTCTTTCAATTTTCGCATTGAAATACTTTCGGGGGGCTGAGAAAAGATGCCTGTTAAAAGCGGAGCTCTTAATATTAAGATTTAGAGGTCGCTCATCGCGGATTTCTATTTTCCATTTGAATAGCATAGGAAATTTTTTTTTTTTTTTTAATAATTTTGTAGCTCGCAAACCAATGAACAAATCCAAATGACTCAAACATATTTTCATAGGAAATTGAACACTCTACAAAAAGCTTCTCTTATCATTTTTTGATAAATTGACTCCTTCCAAAGTTATTCAAGGTCAAATTTCGATTTATAGTTGAGATAATTATTTTTTTTTGTGATTTTTTTTCCACAATGATAGATACATTTTTTAGAGTGTTCAATCCCCTATCAAAATATATAAGAGTCATTTGGATTTGTTCATTGGTTTGTGAGCTACGAAATTCTGAAGAAAAAAAAATAAAATTCCTATGCTATTTAAATGGAAAATAGAAATCCGCGATGAGCGACCTCTAAATCTTAATATTAAGAGCTCCGCTTTTAACAGGCATCTTTTTTCACCCCTCCGAAAGTATTTCAATGCGAAAATTGAAAAAAAGAGAATAGTCGATTTTTTTGAACCGGTCTAATGTATAACCTAAATGCAATGTATGCTAAGAACAAGTAGCGAAAGCTAATAAGCACAGTATCAATCAATCAATCTCTCTCTCTCTCTCTCTCTCTCTCTCTCTCTCTCTCTCTCTCTCTCTCTCTCTCTCTCTCATCGAACGTACGTTACATCGCTCCGTTTTCCGCGTGTGAAAAACTCAGTTCTATGTATGTGATTAGTAAAAGTGCATAGTGCAGGGAATTCAAGCAGGGTTTCGAACATGGTGGTAATATTAGAGTTATAAAATCGTGCCCAAAACGGCCATGAGAATCAAGTGTCGTATATGTCAATAGTGCCGACAAGCCTCTGAAAGATCAGCCATATTGAACAGTGATAACCATCTATTAAATAGGTATACACAACTGACGATAGTTAGGTCACCTGCCGGTCATCTAACTGGCTAGTCAACTTGAAACACAACGACAATCATTCGTGAGGAGTTTACGGTATCGTTCTGCCGACAACTGCAGTGACAATCAACTCGAGGATCCACACATCGCACAAGCTAACTTTCGATGAGGACTGTAATTCTTCCCTTGGCATAAACCAAAGCATTATCACTTGGGGTTTAAAAATGCCAGGGGGTGAGGAGGTAAAATGCAAACAATGTAAAAAGTTAATTATAAAGACAATATATGAGTGTAAAAAATGTCTAAAAGATTTCCATCAAAGCTGTGCTGGCTTGCACAAGGTATTCAATAGTAAAAATGAATTTGTGAAATGTGATGGTCGTATAGAAGAACGTTATAGAGAGGACGCAAGCAACGAGGAGCAAAACAGGAAAAAACACCACAGGAACGAAGAAGAGCCAGCAGTTGAGGAACTGACCGTCAATGGAAAGTTGGACAATATCATGCAAGAAATGGTACTACTCAAAACGGCATGCGAGAAGATAAAAAATAGGGAAGAAGGACTGAAAGCAATAGTGACAAGCGAGATGGATAAATTTAAACAAACCATAGTGAAGGGATTCATGAGTGTGGAACTAAGAGCCGTCCTAAAAGAGCTAATAGAAACGGAAGTAGCAAAAGAAACCCACAAGTTAACAGAAGAGATAAGGCAGTTGAAGGAGAGTATCAAAGAGTTCAACAAAAGCAAAACGGGTGGTCAAGCGGGCGTTAAGGTGAAGTGAAACGTTTGTCAGAACTTCGAAAACGGGAATCGTGAATTCTCCGGAACTACTGAATCAATCGCGATGAAACTTGGAGGGATTACACATAATTGTGGCAGAAAGTGGCTGATTATTTCACTTTTCCAAAATTTGACAAAAATTTTCACAGATTGACGTACCGACCACATAAATCGCGAGATTATTCACTGTTGCCGTAGATAGTCGCATTTTTCCCGATAATTAACCACTCCGCAATGAAAAACTACACACCTTGAGCCTAATCTCGTGTCATTTGATGGAGAAATGGCTGAGAATTGACGATTCTCCGTTGCTCATAACTAAAAAACCGATATTCAGTTGAGATCACAACCCTTATCTACATTTAGTCGAGATCACAGCCTGTATCGAAATTGCAGCCAGTATATTTGCAAATAATCTAGCGGTGGACAGAGGTACCAAACGTTCGGTAGTTCTGTTTTACCGCGGTGCAAGGCACCCGGCCGTGGCCTTGAAACGTTTCACTTCACCTTAACGAGAGCAGGGGCGAAATTAGGCCTCAAACCAATGAGGAGTGCAGACCCAAGAACACATACGCAATGATCACGAAAAATAGTAAAAGGGAGGAGATTATTATTGAACCTATAAAGGAACAAACAAGTGAACGAACAACAGATATGATAAAGAATAATGTAAACTTAATGCAACTAGGGATCGGAATCGATAAAATCACAAAAGGACCAAAAGGCCGAGTCATTTTAGAATGTCAAAAAGAGAATGATAAGAAGATATTAGGGGAAGTATTAAAAAAGAACCTAGGGGCCCAGTGCAAAGTACACGTACCTCAGAAGCAATTGCCGATGATAAAAGTGGTTGGAATTGACGAGAAGATGGATTTTATAGAGAAAATTTGTTCGCAAAATGACTTTGATACTGAAAAACCGATGTTTCAAATGAATTTAATTAAAAAGATTACAAGAAACGAGCAAGAGTCAACTATAATTCTAGAAGTGGATCCGGAGACGCACAAAAAGATGATAGAGAAAGAACGGATAAAGATAGGATGGAAAAATTGCTGGGTGTGGGACTATGTGAGTGTGAAGCGTTGTTACAAGTGTTGGGGTTTCAACCACAATGCTACCGAGTGCAAGAACGAAACCAGCTGCCGACGATGCGCAGGAAAACATGAGGAAAAAGACTGCACAGCTGAGACGGTGAAATGTAGCAACTGCGCAAAGATGAAAGAAAAATTTAAATTGGCAGATTTGCAAGATGATCATGAAGCTACTGATTATGTATGTGATAGCTACAAACGAATGGTGCAGCAGAAGCGAAAGAATATACAATATTGTGATAAATAGCAATTAGCACTAAGAAAGACAGGTACCGAGAATATATTTATGCTAGTATTAAATGCGCAAGGTTTCATTAAGCATAAAGACGAGATAGAAGAACTAACCATACTACGAAAACCGAAAATTCTGTGTCTGACAGAAACACATGTGACAAAGCAGATCGACGATAGTGAACTTTGGATAAAAAACTATAGTTTGGTAAGAGGTGACTCGACAAACAATAGAACAGGAGGTGTCCTTACATACATACGACAAGATATAAAGTATATTAGTATAGACTCGCAGGAAATTAGTCAGAATGTATGGATAAGTATAATCAGGGCTAAAGATGAACAGAAACAAATTGTTATATGTAATGTATACCATTCACCTAACACAAGTGATGGAGCTTTTATTAATGAGTTAGTAAAATTGTGTGAAAAACTTACTGATCAAGACTATGTAATAATGGTAGGAGATTTTAACATTGACATTTCTAAAAATAGCAGTTACTCTAAACGGTTGATCAAAGAATTTGCATGCGCAGGATACAAACAATATATTACCACCCCCACACGCGTTACAGAAACGTCCCAAACTACAATTGACCTCGCATTCGCGAACTTCTACATACACACTGAAGTATTGGATACGCCGAAGATAACTGACCATAACTTAATAGAGATTAATATAGTCGATGTAAATAACCAGACTAAAAAGAACAACCTGGTGGAGTATACTGCAAGAGACTTTAGAAATTTCAATAAACAAAACTTCAGGGATATACTTAGTCAAATTGTAAGTGAATGGGACCGTGGTGCAATAGAAATAGAAATAAATAAGGTGGCGACAAGAGTAGTAGATAGTATTACGGATACATTAAATGTTATAGCGCCTTATAGGAAGAAGACAACACCGATCTGTTGGAAAAATAAACCGTGGATGTCGGAGGATGTCAGAAATACGAGTAAAAAGCGGGACTGTGCATACAAAAAAGCCACAATTACAGGTAATGCAGGAAATTGGTTACAATATAAAAAATGCAGAAATGCGGTTGTGAGTATAATAAGAGAAGAAAAAAGAAGCTATTATGAAGAGAGCATTGACAATAATAAAACAAACCCAACAAAGATGTGGCGAACATTGAAAGAGCTAATAGGAAACAAGAATACATCGGTGCGCAGCGAAGAAGAGATAATCTTTGACAATGTTGAACACAAAACAAATGAGACGAATGCCGACAGATTTAATACATTTTTCATCGAAAGTATAGAAAACATAGTAAACGACATTCAAATCAACGGGAGCATGCATAACCACACCGAAGAGACTCAGACTATTGGACAAATACAATTTTCGCAATTTGAAGAAGTAGATTTTTCAGAATTAGACAAACTAATACAGGGTATGAAAAATAAAAAAGGTACTGATGAAGGAATCAGCACGGAAATTCTAAAACTAGCTTGGACAACCATAAGTGAGGACATTAGAGGACTCATAAACCAATCAATGCAACAAGGAGTGTTCCCAGACGACTGGAAAAATTCTGTTATAGTTCCCATACCAAAACTAGCTGGAACGCGTAAAGCCTCAGAACACAGACCAATTAATATATTGCCGACGTACGAAAAAATATTAGAGTTAGCTGTTAAAAATCAACTTATAGTATATATCGAAAATAATAACATATTAACAGATGAACAGTCGGGATTCCGGGAAAAATACTCATGTGAGACAGCACTTCAAAACACAATAACTAAATGGAGACGCGACATGGACAATAGTAAAATGATAGGAGTGGTCTTTCTGGACTTTAAGCGCGCCTTTGAAACAGTGAACAGGACATTACTAATTCAAAAAATGGAGCGATATGGTATAACGGGTGACGTCATCAAATGGTTTGAATCATATCTGGTAGGTCGAACACAACAAGTAAGGTACGGAAATGTTACATCTACAAAAAAAGAGATACGGCACGGAGTTCCTCAGGGATCAGTACTGGGACCGCTACTATTTATTCTATATATAAATGATTTGGCTAAGGAAATGAAATATTGCTCTTGTAAAATGTTTGCCGACGATACAATTATATATATAAGTGATACAAATAGATCCGAAATAGAGAGAAAACTGAATGTGGACTTGGCAAGAGTGGTGAAATGGCTTGAAAGGAACTCACTAAAATTAAATACGTCAAAGACTAAATTTATGTTAATACGTGATCCCAGAAAGCTGAATGTAATAGATTGTGACATAAGGATAAATAACGATAAAATAGAGGAAGAAACCGAAATAAAATACCTCGGAGTTATAATTGATAGACACCTAAGATTCGATAGTTTTGGAACGTATATAGCGAAGAAAGTTGCAAAGAAGGTTAACTTTTTGTATAGAATAAGCCGCTTCGTATCAATGTACACGTGTGTCACCATTTATAAAACAATAATTGCACCGCACTTTGAATACTGTAGTACACTAATGCTTAACTTTAACAATTACACTCTCGAATTATTGCAAAAGGCTCAAAACAGAGGCCTGAGGGCGATTTTAAGATGTAATAGATATACGCCGATCAAAGAGATGTTGTCAGCCCTATGTTTCATGTCGGTCGAGGAAAGAATATGGTTTAATGTATGTATACTAGTTTATAAGATAAAAAACGGAGCTATGCCTAAATACTTGTGCAATGAAATGAGATATATTGAGGATACGCACCAATATGAAACGAGACAAAGAGGAAACATCCAAGTCAATAGATGTAAGACGATTACCGGGCAAAAGACACTGGTGTACAAGGGGTACCAAATGTACAACAACCTACCAAAGGAAGTCAAGTCAGCGCAAAGTGTAGAAGTTTTTAAACGTAGATTGAGAGAAAGCATGCGAACAGGGGAGATGCAATAACCATATGAAGGAGGGAAATATAAAAATGTAATGTAGGCAGTATTAAGTAGTAGGATAAACTGTAAATGATGTATATAAGTAGCGAAACGCTAAATAAATCATATCTATCTATCTATCTCTCTCTCTCTCTCTGGCTTCTTGTCGGCCTCAACACCCAGTGTCTTGTACCGTACGCGGAGGCAGACTGACTCTCCTTTTCGCTAGGGATGGTTATTCTCATTACCACCTGTCCGGCGAGCGTTGACGGCTATCGGTCGGCTGTTAGCAGACGCATGTCGTCAATATGGCTCCGCGGGACACGGCGGCAAGGGTTTAAACCACGGAATCGGAGTTTTGGCACTCGGTACGTGCGTAAGGCTGGTAAGGAGGAGGTCTTAACGTTTTGCCACGTTACAGTGTTACTAAATACTTCTCGACCGATACAAACCGTTACAAAAAAAATGTATGAATTCCGTCCGAGAAACCGCCCACTAGGTGGTATGGGGGCGAGAGGGATGATTTGCCTTAATTGTCAGCCAAGTCGCGACGCGCAGCGGAGCGGCGCGACCCGTGCAAGCCACCCACCCGGTGGTTCAGCAGTCCAAAAAAAGGAGTACAATATTTTTGCGTGACTCTTGTGTGACTCTATCAGAATCACTCTACCTTGCGAATAGCTACAACGAAAAAATAAAAACTTATTTATTCGGATTTAATTTGTCGGAGTTGATTTTGCACCGAGTTGTTTTTGAACTGAGTCGTTGTGACCGGAGTTCTTTTTGTATGGAGTTGTTAGTGCCCGGAGTTGCACTGATAGAAAACATGTATCACATTTTACCACATATCGCCGACAAATTACTACTTTTGATGGCAAGTTGACGTGGAGTCGAAAAACCAGGAAAAGTAGCTATTTTTCATTCAATAGTTCGTAGCAGGACTGGGATACGTTACATGCTACTCGGAACTAAAATTACAACTCGGCATTGTAATTATCGTTACTTGTAGAAATTACAACATATTTCATAAGTTTTTAGATTAAAGCGTGTTATTCTTACTATCTGTGATTGTAACGCAGTAGTTTCGCACTGCTGCTTCGTGATACACTGTCAAAGGCGAACACATACTTTGTCGTATGCGAGATGGTAATTTTTACAACTTGAGATAGTAAAAATACATATCGCGTATAGGAATATGGCGGACACCCTAGTTCTGCGTTATACCGCAATGTATACCTCCATAAATTCCCCATTAAAGAGTTTAATATTTATTTCAAAGTTATCGTGATTTAGAAATAAACGAAACAAATCTTGAATCTTTTGTTTTATTTTTATTTTGAATCTGTTATCTTGAATCGGTTGGAATCAACAGGAAATACCAAAACATAAATTAAAATTACTAACCATCGACTGAATTGAAAATCTAAATTAAATGAGTGAATTTGGAATAAAAAAAATTGAGTTGAATTAAATAAATAAATTTGAACGGTCGAACAAACTTACCTAAGTGCAGTTCGATCATAATTATATGAGTCGTCTCGTCCGAATAGGTCAAAAGGTAGTAACGCTAGTTGCTCGGTGCATTCCACAGATTTTAAATCTCGCGCTCAAGAAACCTCTCCTCTACTCTACCAGGTGGCGCTCTCCCTTCCGTGAAGACGTCATTACTTTTAAAGATTGAACTTGCAACTATGACACGGATTATTTCTAGTAATTCGTGCCTTGGGTTATGGGAAAGGGTGGGATTTGACCTATTCGGACGAGACGACTCATATAATTACGATCGAACTGCACTTAGGTAAGTTTGTTCGACTGTTCAATTATACTGCGTCGTCTCGTCCTCAAGGTCAAAAGGTAGCTGTTTAAAGCACGCAATGGTTGCAAGTTGTATGTTTACATACGTTTGTTTATTCAAATACATAGGTTTATTGATATTTGGTATTATAGAAACTTAGGTTTCAGTGCTTGCACTAATTACAGCAGATGCGAAATTCGACGTTTCTGTCAACGGGCGATTATAAAATCGCGCAAAGACTGCTGATTCTTTTGACCAGCCTGCAGCTTTTCTTATTGTCTCAATGTTAATTCCGTTTCTAAAAGCTGCGGAAGTCGAAGCGTGCCTAGTACTGTGTGCTGTGAATATATTAGTATCTATGCCGCTTTGTTTTAAGACGTCTTTGATCCATCTACTGATAGATTGAGCTGTTGCTGTATGATAAGGCTTTTTATGTGTTGAAATTAGTATATTTTCAGTTCCCGGTCGCAAATTTTTTGTTGCTTTCAAGTAACTTTCCAGAGTTAATGCAGCACAAAGTTCTGGGTGCTGTCTGAATTTAGGTATCTCAAGGATTGGTTGGCAGCGGTTTATACCTGAGGTCTTTAGTCTGTCAGTAATCATTATTTCTATCTTTTCCTCTGATTCCCTCATGTTGTCTAATCGTATTTTTGCTAAGGTTTGTACCCGTTGAGCGGTTACTAGCGCAAGTAAGGTCACTAGCTTTTTGGTCAATTTTTCTAAAGTGAGATTATCGTTTGGCCAGAGGGAAGACAAGTATGTTAGGACTGGGGTTGGCTCCCATATGTAATCATATTTAGGTTTTTGGGGCTTCAATGAAGCGACCCCTTTGAAAAATCTTTTTACCTGTGGGTTACACCCAATATCACCAGATATAATAAGGGATAATGCCGACCTATAACTATTTAACGTGCCATAAGAGCCAACGTTTTCCAGCTGCTTGGTTAAAAAATGTAAGGTTTTTGATACTGGAGCCTCGAAGATTGATATTCTTTCTTGTCTGCAAAAATTCCACCAAAGATGTATCGGTCTGTCATATTGCTTCAGAGTTCCGGATGAAATGGAGGCTATAAATACTGGGATAGCTTCTTCAGGTACTCCTTTTAGCCTGAATGCTTGCCCGACAACTTCCCGACCACCAGGGTAAGGGCCAATGGGTATTCCTTCCTGAATGGAGATAATAACAAGTCTTTCTTTGGTTTGAAATAAACTGGGCGTGTTACTAATAGTTTTGTGAACTTCGGGAACCAGGGTTGTGTGGGCCAATCAGGTACCACAACTATGAATTCGGCCTTGTCAATTATTATTTTTTGCAAGACTCGTGAGATCATTGGAAAAGGGGGGAATGCATAAAAATAATATCGCGACCAGGATACAGTGAACGCATCTATCGCTATTGCGTCTGGATCTCTATGCCAGGATATAAACTTTGAACACTTTGCATTAATGTTGGTGGCAAAGAGGTCTATATCACATTGGCCAAACTCTTTTTTGATTATTCTGAACTCTCGATTATTCAATTCCCATTCCGTTTCCTCCGATATGACCCGTGATTCGATATCCGCGTCTGTGTTCTCCGAAGATTTTATGTATGAAGCAAAGATCCACAGATCACGCGCTTCACACCATTGCCAGATTTTTCTGCACAAGTTACTTAATTTTGGGAATTGAATACTTCCCATTTTATTAATGTATGAAATGGCTGTTGTGTTGTCTATTCTTAGAAGCAGTTCACACGAACTTAGGTTTTTTGCAAAACATTTTAATCCGTAAAATGCTGCCTTGAGTTCTAAAAAATTGATGTGTTCAATCTTTTCCTGGGCGTCCCACCAACCATGGGATTTGACTGCATTGCAACACAACCCCCATCCGGTCAAAGATGCATCCGAAAAAATTTCTAATTTGTATTGATATTGTCTAATTGGGTTTAAAGCTACTGGTATTTTATTAATCCACCACTCCAAGTCTGACCTAATGGTCTCTGAAATAGACATCCAGTCATCGAAATTTCCGTTTGATTCCTCTAAGGCCAGGAATTTTTCTCGCTCTATATTCTTAGTATACAGGACCCCATACTTTACCGCTGGACATGCCGCCACTAATACGCCGACGAGATGGGCCATTTCTCTAATTCTACATCTCTTCTTAGTTTTCATCTTTGAGATTGACTTTGCTATTGCTATTCTCTTTTTATCGGTCAATTCGACTTGAAACTCTTTTGTGTTAAAGATAAACCCTAGAAATTTGCAAGTCATTGCAGGTTCTAACTGACATTTGTCTAAATTGCGGGTGAAGCCTTAAGATTCCAGAAGGGATCTTGTTTCCTGAACGTTATTCGTACACTCAGTTATATTCGAGCCGATTAACAGCAGGTCATCAAGGTATATGACGGATATTAGACCTTTAGACCTCAAGGTGTGCGCTACTGGTTTTAACAATTTCGTAAAAACGAACGGAGCTGTACACAATCCGAATGGCAAGCAATTAAATTCATATAGACAATCATTGAATTTGAATCTCAGATATTTTCTATGTTCTTTGTGAATTGGCACCAGAAAGTACGCATCTTTCAAATCTATAGAGGCCATAAGGGTAAATCTCTGCAGTAGACTTAATGCTGCTTTTCTATCTTCCATTTTGAAATGGGGAGCTACAATAAATTCATTCAGCTTTTTTAAGTTGAAAATGAATCTTTTTTCTTTATTCGGCTTTTCGACCAAGAAATATGGAGAGAGGAATTGATCTTTACACGGCTTACACTGCGATATTACTCCTTTGTTCAGCAATTGCGTTATCGCCTTTGAGTGATCTCTAAATTCGCGATAGGATAGTTGTGGTTCCTGAGGGACCCAAGTTTGTTTGACTTGTGATTCAAACGGAATTTTATATCCTTTAACCCATTGCAGTATCGCGGGGTCTGAAGTTATAGACTTTCAAGCAGAGACAAAGTCTTGCAAGCGTTCTGCACGAATACTTACGTCTGACGACGCTGTTGTCTGCTGTTCCGATTGCGGGTCGTTGATTTGCTTTTCTCGCCCCCCTGACGCGGTGATCGGTAATTCCTTCGAGGGGGGCCTTTCCAGTTTAAATTACTCGAGTTGCCGTAATTTCTGGAACCTGAAGCAGTGTTGAATTTCTGGCTATCTCTGCCAGGAAATCGACGTTGATTAGAGGCTGCTGGCGGTTTGGACAGATCCTTGCCAGATCTTTCAACGGCTTGTGCGGCTTTTAGCCGGTCGGCAAACCCTTCACCAAATAATAAGGTATCGATCATGCTTTCGTCTGCAATAGTCTTAACTATGGCATTCAAACCGAGCGTAATGAAATATCGACGAGTCATAGAGAAATTGTGATGTAGATCTGTCATTATACGACCAGCATCTCCTAGCAGTGTGACTATTTTTGAGTTATCTACACTTTCATCGGATTTTTTCTCTCGACCTTTTAAGATTTCTGACAGGGCAGTGCCGATGGCAGCAATGCCTGACCCCAGCTGATCTTGAGACTGCTGTTGGTAATTGTCTTTCTTAATTGAGATAGTGCCCATTGCTGACTTGACCTCAGGGTTTACTTCTGGATCGTCCGTTAATTTTTCTCATCAAAAGAATTATTTACAAATTAAATAATCAGGGATAGATAAGTTAAGTAATTAATTGAAAAAATATTTAATTAATTACTTAATAAATAATAATACGCACATTAAAAGGCCGCTATATACAATAAACTCACACAGCCTGCTCGTGACACATCCGTCATACAGGTGCTATAGTGTATGTGACTTTGCCTTGCGTACTACTCAGTGCTACATACCCAAGAATCATAACATTAGATATACTGAGCGCAAGAATTTAAAAGATGAGAAAAGTTGCGGTGATCCGTGGGCGAGCTAGGTGGTCTCGGGTGTAAGTCCCCGGATAGGCGTCCGTAGATCCTGGGTTCGATTCCCGGATCGTCCGTTAATTTTTCTCATCAAAAGAATTATTTACAAATTAAATAATCAGGGATAGATAAGTTAAGTAATTAATTGAAAAAATATTTAATTAATTACTTAATAAATAATAATACGCACATTAAAAGGCCGCTATATACAATAAACTCACACAGCCTGCTCGTGACACATCCGTCATACAGGTGCTATAGTGTATGTGACTTTGCCTTGCGTACTACTCAGTGCTACATACCCAAGAATCATAACATTAGATATACTGAGCGCAAGAATTTAAAAGATGAGAAAAGTTGCGGTGATCCGTGGGCGAGCTAGGTGGTCTCGGGTGTAAGTCCCCGGATAGGCGTCCGTAGATCCTGGGTTCGATTCCCGGATCGTCCGTTAATTTTTCTCATCAAAAGAATTATTTACAAATTAAATAATCAGGGATAGATAAGTTAAGTAATTAATTGAAAAAATATTTAATTAATTACTTAATAAATAATAATACGCACATTAAAAGGCCGCTATATACAATAAACTCACACAGCCTGCTCGTGACACATCCGTCATACAGGTGCTATAGTGTATGTGACTTTGCCTTGCGTACTACTCAGTGCTACATACCCAAGAATCATAACATTAGATATACTGAGCGCAAGAATTTAAAAGATGAGAAAAGTTGCGGTGATCCGTGGGCGAGCTAGGTGGTCTCGGGTGTAAGTCCCCGGATAGGCGTCCGTAGATCCTGGGTTCGATTCCCGGATCGTCCGTTAATTTTTCTCATCAAAAGAATTATTTACAAATTAAATAATCAGGGATAGATAAGTTAAGTAATTAATTGAAAAAATATTTAATTAATTACTTAATAAATAATAATACGCACATTAAAAGGCCGCTATATACAATAAACTCACACAGCCTGCTCGTGACACATCCGTCATACAGGTGCTATAGTGTATGTGACTTTGCCTTGCGTACTACTCAGTGCTACATACCCAAGAATCATAACATTAGATATACTGAGCGCAAGAATTTAAAAGATGAGAAAAGTTGCGGTGATCCGTGGGCGGGCTAGGTGGTCTCGGGTGTAAGTCCCCGGATAGGCGTCCGTAGATCCTGGGTTCGATTCCCGGATCGTCCGTTAATTTTTCTCATCAAAAGAATTATTTACAAATTAAATAATCAGGGATAGATAAGTTAAGTAATTAATTGAAAAAATATTTAATTAATTACTTAATAAATAATAATACGCACATTAAAAGGCCGCTATATACAATAAACTCACACAGCCTGCTCGTGACACATCCGTCATACAGGTGCTATAGTGTATGTGACTTTGCCTTGCGTACTACTCAGTGCTACATACCCAAGAATCATAACATTAGATATACTGAGCGCAAGAATTTAAAAGATGAGAAAAGTTGCGGTGATCCGTGGGCGAGCTAGGTGGTCTCGGGTGTAAGTCCCCGGATAGGCGTCCGTAGATCCTGGGTTCGATTCCCGGATCGTCCGTTAATTTTTCTCATCAAAAGAATTATTTACAAATTAAATAATCAGGGATAGATAAGTTAAGTAATTAATTGAAAAAATATTTAATTAATTACTTAATAAATAATAATACGCACATTAAAAGGCCGCTATATACAATAAACTCACACAGCCTGCTCGTGACACATCCGTCATACAGGTGCTATAGTGTATGTGACTTTGCCTTGCGTACTACTCAGTGCTACATACCCAAGAATCATAACATTAGATATACTGAGCGCAAGAATTTAAAAGATGAGAAAAGTTGCGGTGATCCGTGGGCGAGCTAGGTGGTCTCGGGTGTAAGTCCCCGGATAGGCGTCCGTAGATCCTGGGTTCGATTCCCGGATCGTCCGTTAATTTTTCTCATCAAAAGAATTATTTACAAATTAAATAATCAGGGATAGATAAGTTAAGTAATTAATTGAAAAAATATTTAATTAATTACTTAATAAATAATAATACGCACATTAAAAGGCCGCTATATACAATAAACTCACACAGCCTGCTCGTGACACATCCGTCATACAGGTGCTATAGTGTATGTGACTTTGCCTTGCGTACTACTCAGTGCTACATACCCAAGAATCATAACATTAGATATACTGAGCGCAAGAATTTAAAAGATGAGAAAAGTTGCGGTGATCCGTGGGCGAGCTAGGTGGTCTCGGGTGTAAGTCCCCGGATAGGCGTCCGTAGATCCTGGGTTCGATTCCCGGATCGTCCGTTAATTTTTCTCATCAAAAGAATTATTTACAAATTAAATAATCAGGGATAGATAAGTTAAGTAATTAATTGAAAAAATATTTAATTAATTACTTAATAAATAATAATACGCACATTAAAAGGCCGCTATATACAATAAACTCACACAGCCTGCTCGTGACACATCCGTCATACAGGTGCTATAGTGTATGTGACTTTGCCTTGCGTACTACTCAGTGCTACATACCCAAGAATCATAACATTAGATATACTGAGCGCAAGAATTTAAAAGATGAGAAAAGTTGCGGTGATCCGTGGGCGAGCTAGGTGGTCTCGGGTGTAAGTCCCCGGATAGGCGTCCGTAGATCCTGGGTTCGATTCCCGGATCGTCCGTTAATTTTTCTCATCAAAAGAATTATTTACAAATTAAATAATCAGGGATAGATAAGTTAAGTAATTAATTGAAAAAATATTTAATTAATTACTTAATAAATAATAATACGCACATTAAAAGGCCGCTATATACAATAAACTCACACAGCCTGCTCGTGACACATCCGTCATACAGGTGCTATAGTGTATGTGACTTTGCCTTGCGTACTACTCAGTGCTACATACCCAAGAATCATAACATTAGATATACTGAGCGCAAGAATTTAAAAGATGAGAAAAGTTGCGGTGATCCGTGGGCGAGCTAGGTGGTCTCGGGTGTAAGTCCCCGGATAGGCGTCCGTAGATCCTGGGTTCGATTCCCGGATCGTCCGTTAATTTTTCTCATCAAAAGAATTATTTACAAATTAAATAATCAGGGATAGATAAGTTAAGTAATTAATTGAAAAAATATTTAATTAATTACTTAATAAATAATAATACGCACATTAAAAGGCCGCTATATACAATAAACTCACACAGCCTGCTCGTGACACATCCGTCATACAGGTGCTATAGTGTATGTGACTTTGCCTTGCGTACTACTCAGTGCTACATACCCAAGAATCATAACATTAGATATACTGAGCGCAAGAATTTAAAAGATGAGAAAAGTTGCGGTGATCCGTGGGCGAGCTAGGTGGTCTCGGGTGTAAGTCCCCGGATAGGCGTCCGTAGATCCTGGGTTCGATTCCCGGATCGTCCGTTAATTTTTCTCATCAAAAGAATTATTTACAAATTAAATAATCAGGGATAGATAAGTTAAGTAATTAATTGAAAAAATATTTAATTAATTACTTAATAAATAATAATACGCACATTAAAAGGCCGCTATATACAATAAACTCACACAGCCTGCTCGTGACACATCCGTCATACAGGTGCTATAGTGTATGTGACTTTGCCTTGCGTACTACTCAGTGCTACATACCCAAGAATCATAACATTAGATATACTGAGCGCAAGAATTTAAAAGATGAGAAAAGTTGCGGTGATCCGTGGGCGAGCTAGGTGGTCTCGGGTGTAAGTCCCCGGATAGGCGTCCGTAGATCCTGGGTTCGATTCCCGGATCGTCCGTTAATTTTTCTCATCAAAAGAATTATTTACAAATTAAATAATCAGGGATAGATAAGTTAAGTAATTAATTGAAAAAATATTTAATTAATTACTTAATAAATAATAATACGCACATTAAAAGGCCGCTATATACAATAAACTCACACAGCCTGCTCGTGACACATCCGTCATACAGGTGCTATAGTGTATGTGACTTTGCCTTGCGTACTACTCAGTGCTACATACCCAAGAATCATAACATTAGATATACTGAGCGCAAGAATTTAAAAGATGAGAAAAGTTGCGGTGATCCGTGGGCGAGCTAGGTGGTCTCGGGTGTAAGTCCCCGGATAGGCGTCCGTAGATCCTGGGTTCGATTCCCGGATCGTCCGTTAATTTTTCTCATCAAAAGAATTATTTACAAATTAAATAATCAGGGATAGATAAGTTAAGTAATTAATTGAAAAAATATTTAATTAATTACTTAATAAATAATAATACGCACATTAAAAGGCCGCTATATACAATAAACTCACACAGCCTGCTCGTGACACATCCGTCATACAGGTGCTATAGTGTATGTGACTTTGCCTTGCGTACTACTCAGTGCTACATACCCAAGAATCATAACATTAGATAAACTGAGCGCAAGAATTTAAAAGATGAGAAAAGTTGCGGTGATCCGTGGGCGAGCTAGGTGGTCTCGGGTGTAAGTCCCCGGATAGGCGTCCGTAGATCCTGGGTTCGATTCCCGGATCGTCCGTTAATTTTTCTCATCAAAAGAATTATTTACAAATTAAATAATCAGGGATAGATAAGTTAAGTAATTAATTGAAAAAATATTTAATTAATTACTTAATAAATAATAATACGCACATTAAAAGGCCGCTATATACAATAAACTCACACAGCCTGCTCGTGACACATCCGTCATACAGGTGCTATAGTGTATGTGACTTTGCCTTGCGTACTACTCAGTGCTACATACCCAAGAATCATAACATTAGATATACTGAGCGCAAGAATTTAAAAGATGAGAAAAGTTGCGGTGATCCGTGGGCGAGCTAGGTGGTCTCGGGTGTAAGTCCCCGGATAGGCGTCCGTAGATCCTGGGTTCGATTCCCGGATCGTCCGTTAATTTTTCTCATCAAAAGAATTATTTACAAATTTACTTCTGGTGCTTTAAGCATGCCATAGTTTTCGCTGGGGGGGTATTTTTTCAACAAATCCTGTTTGGTTTCTTTTGTCAGGCCCGACTTGAGAATCTGTGTCCATCTTTCTGCTAATGCATTATGGATCGGTGGGCCTGTAGTATTATCGAGTGACGGATCCTCGCCTAAAAGGTCGAGCACGTCATCGTCCAGCTGTTGTAGCGCTGGTGTCGGGCTACGGCTGGACTGTGGTGCTCTCTTCTGGGTTGTCTCTAGACTAGAACGTGACGTAACTCTCGGTTGGCGCTCAACGTTCTCTCTGTCTGAGAATTGTCCAAAATGGCCGCCTTCTCTATTTTCCGACGATGAATGGCTACGACCACGATACGACGCGCCTCGCAGGCTACGCTCGTCATCGTCTTTGTCAGAATAGCGTGGGTTATGCGAACCCCTTTCGTACCTGTCGGATTCCTTCGACGATCTTCGTTGTTTTGGAGATGAGTCTTCGTGTGACGAGTGTCGATGCTTGAGCTTTCGTTTCAGCCGCTTTATTTCTCGCCACAGCTTTTTATTATCATCTTCGTCGTTTCTTTTCTTTTTTCTGCTACGCCGCGACTGTTCCTCGGAGTCAGAACTCATCGTGATTTTAGTAATAACAAGAAATACGATGAGAACTACGAAGAAAATTTTTTATGCGTGTGTCTTGGCCGCACAAAAAGACGTAATGACGTCTTCACGGAAGGGAGAGCGCCACCTGGTAGAGTAGAGGAGAGGTTTCTTGAGCGCGAGATTTAAAATCTGTGGAATGGATCGAGCAACTAGCGTTACTACCTTTTGACCTTGAGGACGAGACGACGCAGTATAATTGAATTATTTAACCAAAGAAATTATTGTGTCAGTCAAATCCTGAGCTTTTTCCCCCTCGTTGGAAATAGACATCAGAGGCTGATTAAGGGTCAAATATAGGTTTTCAGGCAGAAATTCCCAGTAATTATATAAGTTTGTGGGCATCAAAATAGACAGAGATCGATTTATGAGGTCAATATTAGTGCTCCGAAAAAAATTCCCAAAAATAATCTAATTTTCAGGGCCTCGAACTACACGGCGACGTCCCTGAGTTTCTCGCAAGTGGTATCTTTCGCCCAATGTAGTATATAAGCACAAAAATTTTCTCCCCGATATCTCCGATTTCGAGGCTTAGGGTATATGCGTTCTTACCGACTGCGTTAATTATACGAAACTAGTTGTAAGTGCGATACACTCAAGTCAAATACATGTAATCTACGTTACCATCCACCCGTCCAGAACCCTCACCCCACTTCACCAATTCAAAACGCCTAGCTCAACCGAAAGGTGAAAATAATAACATGCGAGTCCGCTCTCTGCGATTGGCAGCTGAGCGCGCTGTAGACCAACTTTTTTTTCTGCCAGACTTCATTTGACTATCTGAGATAGTAAAAATTCAGACCCCGCATGGGAATCTTTACCATAAGTAGGATTTACAAGGTGGATTTGTAATTCTTTCTACTTTGTGACCACACGTCATTTTACCACCGAAAAATAGCAATTTGTCGGCGATATGTGGTAAAATGTACATGTTTTCTATCAGTGTGGTTTTGTATGGAGAGCTGTTAGTGCCCGAGTCGTTTTGACCGAGTTATTTTAGTATATAGCCTAAAAATAGACAACAACCCGAAAATAATAATCACAAAAATAACTTAAGTTGAAGAAAAACCAAAAGTGAAAATAATAAAAACAGACAATAACCCGAGAATAAAATTAACGAAAATTATGCCGAAACAGAAAATAAACGTGATCAAGCGTAATTATAAAATAAAAGTTTCTATACCTTTAGATAGGATAAACATAAATTTGAATAAAATAAAAAGGGAGCTAAAGGTCCATACTATGCCATGGAGACTGATAAAAATCGATCTATACGAGAAGACGGAAGAAGAGAAGAAAGCAGCTACGAAGAAAAAGGATCTTTTTAGACTATTTGGAACGGTAGACTTACCATCAAATGACGATAAGTCAAATCAAATACAAAGAACCGAGCCGATGATTAATTCAGATGACCTGGTGACAAAAGAAGACGTTGTAGCGATGCTGCGGATTCCGACACCTGATCCAACAGAAGATAATATAAACCTATTTAACTTACTCGATTTTGACTACCTAGACCAATTAGCTCCAGATAGCCTACTTAAGGGGAGACTTCGGTGAAATAAGAATTTCTCGTATTTTTTAACCATGGGACCATGGGACCGCGCAAATAGCCTTGCGCCGATCGCGGATCATAAGACCGTGACGTGACGTCACAAGTAGTATATAAGCCGGCACGCTGAGACAGTACCCAGCGATTCGTACTAAAGCAGTCAATCGACTCAGACGCATTAATAGAATTCATCCCTAAAAATTAAACTCACATAACCTCAATTAGGGAGTCACTCAGAGCGAGGTCTTACCGTATAGAATCAAAAGCATTAGGGAGTTACTCAAAGCGGGATCTTACCTCATATTAGAATCAGAAATCGAGAAATTGAAGATTAGCTAAAGCAGCAATTTAGATTAAACTCAAAACAATAAAAGAAAATATAATTAGCTAAACAGTAATTATAGAATCCGAATATAAAACAAAAGAAAGCAATTAAAATCAAAAGCGATTTTAGAAAACAAACAAAACAAAAGAACAGAACAGGAACCAAAGCCAATAGAATAGGAAATTAGAATTAGGATTTATTATTTGATTATATCGAGCCACAATTTTAGTTTATTTTCATTCAACTGTAAATAGTAATTATAAGTTCATTTAACGATAGGAAAATCGAATCAATAAAATAATCAACTAGATATAATAATCTAAGCAAATCTGTTGTCTTTCATTTCGTGTATTATTTCTTTCCATAACTGTTATTAGTATATTATGTGGCATGCCCGTAAACCAAGTGTTTTTCGGCGAGAATAATGATTTCAGGACGAGCTAAAGGCGAGCCGAAGGCGAGCCGTAATCGAGTTCTGAAATCATTATTCGAGTCAAAAACGGTTTACGGGTGCGCCCCATACCGTATTTTTTTCGAAATAGGCATGAAAAGTCACTTTGACGCCTGTTGAGATTCACTAGACGAAGAGTTAGGTTATGGTGCGATCTGTCGCGCACTTCGAACCGCGCATCGAAACTGCCGTATAAAGACTTTATATGGCAGTTCTGAAACCAACCATATAAAGTGACACTTTGTGGATCGAAAACAGGCGTCAAAAAGTGACTTTTCAATGCCTATGCCGAAAAAAAATTCTTTTCAGGTTAAAATCACTAGAATTAAAATCGTGTTCAGCTAACAGGCAGCTTCGGTAATCTAACACTCAGGCAGCAACGGTATAGTTGTAATTGGTACCCGAGTCTGAGAGTGTATCAATCCCAAGTCTGTATTAGGGTACAAAAGGTTTTTTCACATTTTTCCTAAGAGGAGCTCCAAAATTCATAAATTCATACCCGTGACAAAGGATTCACGCGAGCCAGCGTAATTTCGCGGCCTTCTGCCGGCTCTGCCGTGAAATATACGCAGAGAAAGTTACAGGGTACATAACCAAAAAATCTATGTATAGCTGGGAATGTTAATAGTTCAAGTATTTGGAGTATCAGGACTTTTATATTCAAATTCAAATTTAATAGTATGCATGAAGTCCATTCCAAATTATATCCACGTTGCTGTCGCAAAACCTTATAAGTCTTAGTATAGTCGACTGACGTAACCGAAGCAGAAGTTAATAAGAACTCAAGTCTAGCCTTGGATGACTTCTGCCAGTACAACTCCACCGTAGTCCATGGCTCTAGGCAATTTTTTAACCATTCTATTTTTTCATCGCAACCTTTACTGTCCTCTATAAATCCATATATACTAATCATAGGGGAGACCGGGTATGGTTGTCTCACGGGTTGGTTGTCACAGCGGTCATAACACAGAACTGAACGAACGAATAAATTTATCTATCGGCATCGGAGGATCACAAGAGCAACACCACCCTCCTTACTTCATTTTAGTCCGCTCCGAAATGCCGTGACCCAGATATGTGCGTTTGATTTTTTCACACAGTGAAAGTAATTTTTTATGTATCTGTGTCAAGTCTCCTAAGTATACTTGAATTTTGTATATTAATATAACTTTTCGTGTATTTATAACATTAAATGTGTGTTTCATGATATCATTATATGTTTTTTTGAATATACATTAAATTGAATTCTTTTTGGAAGGTCATGTTCTAAAATTTGTATTGGGGCAGGTTGTCTCAGGTTGACGGGGGCTGGTAATCACATGTGACGACCAACACCATACACGTCTGCTGTCTTTTTTTATTGACTTTTTGGGTTTTTGCTACATGAACGTTTTTTTTTTATAATATTTCAATTTTTTTGATTTTTAATTTTTAATTTAATTTTTTTTTCTTGGGTAAAATTAGCTACGTACACCATTTTGTTTTCCACAAAAATATTTATTTTATTTTATTAAGCGTTTCTTTTTATATTCCCCCCTTGATTTACCATGTGACTACCTACCCCAGACAATGTGACAACCATCCCTGACACGGGGTTAAAAGTCACACTTTTCTTTTTTCACAAAAATTGTTATATATCCTCGATAGATAATGTTAGAGAAAAAGTCTTTATTTCTTTTTAAGCTAGAATAAATACACTATCCATTGATACATACATGTCACTGCTAAACTGAAAACATGGGTATTAAAAATGCAAAAGAAAAAAAATGTGACAACCATACCCGGTCTCCCCTACGTGTTGCTTACTAAATAGTATAGCGGTCATTTAAAACATGTAACGAACCAATTGATCGCAAGTTTTCTCGGTATCCTAAAATGAAGAGATGCTTTTTGCCTGACTGCCTTCTTTTAGAAGTGAGAGCCCCACTTTGGAGCAGAAATGCTCGACTAGCACAATACTTGTCGTAAAGTTTTCCTTTCGCTAAGTGCCGTTTATTCGTGACAGAGTTGGTCGCAAATGGTACGTAATATGTATCAGCCTTTTCCGGTGGGAAAGTTTTTTCTATAAGCTGAGCTAACTCTAACAACCCAGATAACAATCGTGCGAGCCAGGGGCGCGCATGGTGACGGCACACGTGCGGATTATTCCGCACGGTGTGCGCGCATCTGAGCAGACAACTGCGACTGCAATTGATGTGCACATGTGTCGCACGTCGTGCGACTAATTGCAAATTCAATACGTACGATTTTTTTGAAATTATGTCTGGGAAAAACCTTCAAAAATGAATGACCAAAAAGGGTCATTCTAGATTTGGTCTGAGGTTTCACAATCATAATGGTAAGCCAAAAAAAAAAAAAAAAAAAGAAGATGTGGTGGTTTTTTTCCTGAATTTAATCAATCGCACCGGTCACCCATCCATTTCTTGACCGCGGGCAATGTCCCTTAACTTCCTTGATATTGTGAGCTGTAGTGTCCGACCGGCCCCAATTCTCTGCTATGGTTATCATAAGATTTTTAGATGTATAACATATCCGCCCCATCTATACATTGAAAACAGATTTGTAGCAGAATTTTTGCGGTCGTATATTTGGCGGTGAAGAATTCATATTAGTTATGAGTTTTTATATAATCCCAGATAACAAGCGTGCGTCGCACGTTACCCGCACGCTGTGCGTGCGAAAACGCAGCATTTTCGCACGCGCGACATGAGGCGCATCACAGTGCGAGCGTAATGCGACGCACTAAGATGCGTCTCATGTCGTGCGACGCATTACGCTCGCACCGAGATGCGCCTCATTTATTTATTTATTTATTTATTTATTTATTTGAAGAAAACAGGCCCAACAGGCGAACCCGAAAAGGGCAACAGCAAATATACATAAAATATTAATAAGCGTACATGCTAATCAAAAACAGATACCAAATGCTGAGACTTATAAGTTAGAAGAAATTACAATTATAATTACAATTATTAATACAACTATACTAAGCATAATCACGAGAAGCACGCTCGTGCCACATTCAAAAAACAATAAAGCGACATAAGGGCTGAATCACACGCGTCGCGGCACGCGGCAGGCGGTTGAAGTTGGAGCACATAATAAGGTGCAGAGGAGAGCGAAGCGCAATGTTGCTGTAAGCACACGGGAGCATGAACACTTCATTATTGCGCGAAACAGGTCGCGGGACGCGAAAACCAAGCAAAGCTAGTAGGCACGGGCAGTCCACGGCGCCTGTGAGGATTTTAAATGCGAATGCGACAGAAGCGACATTGCGCCTGGCTTCCAGAGACGGAACGCCAAACCTAGCGCATAGCGCAGCATCGTCCACACCCCGGGGTGGGTACGCAGAATCTTCCCTAAAAGCCAAGTACTTCAAAAATCGCCTTTGAACGCCTTCAACCAATTTAGTGTCTCGCGCAAGTTGCGGACACCAAATAAGGGAACAGTACTCAAGCTTGGAACGGACGAAGGCGTAGTATAACGTTTTGAAAACACGAGGTGATGTAAAAGATCTACACGTTCTAAGCAAAAATCCATGCATCCTAGTGGCATGAGCAACAACTGACGCAACGTGACCAGCAAACGAAAACCTAGAGTCAAACACGACGCCCAGATCAGAAGCGGTGCTTTCCCTCGCGATAAATACATTGCCTATGCGGTAATCAAAAGTTAAAACCCTGTCGGAGCGAGAAAATGACATAACTTTGCATTTGCCCACATTAAGCATCAGGCGGTTACGCTCGCATCAAGCCGCGACGATATCAAGGTCGTTCTGGAGAACCGCGCAGTCAGCAAGGCTGCGAATAACGCGGAAGACCTTAAGGTCATCGGCATATAAGAGAGCGTCGCAGCTCAGAGAAGACACAATATCATTAATAAAAATGTTGAAAAGTAAAGGCCCCAGATTTGAGCCCTGCGGCACGCCAGATGTAGGTACAAAGTATCTGGACTGGGAGCCATCGAACTCGACGAGATGCCGACGGTTAACAAGATAGGACTTAATCAGTACGACGAGGCAGCGATGCAGACCACAATCTGCGAGCTTACATAATAAGGTATCATGATCTATAAGGTCAAAAGCTTTGGAAAAGTCAGTATAGATCGTGTCGACTTGTTCCCGGCGGTCAAGTGCCATGCACACGGCATGCGAGAGCACAGCGAGGTTGGAGACGGTAGAACGGCCAGGCATGAAGCCGTGCTGCAGGGGGGTGATGAGACCAGAAACAGACCGGAAGATGTGACCATACAGACAAGACTCAAATGCTTTAGAGAACGCAGGCAGAATAGCAATGGGGCGGTAATTAGCGATGTCCTGCGTGCGAAAATGCTGCGTTTTCGCACGCACAGCGTGCGTCGCACGGCGTGCGGGTAACGTGCGACGCACGATTGTTATAGATAGATAGATAGATAGATAGTGTAACATTGCATTTTGCAACGCGTGTTACAAGTGACTCCCGAACCCTCAGACGACCATAGTTACGTAGGGTGAATGCATGAAAGAAGCATGAATGCGTTAGGTTAGCCCCGAGGCTAGAAAATCTCCGAGAGGCGACCGTGACCGATCTAAGACTGTCGAATCTATTTCTTATTCTTTTTGTTCTTTTTTCTACATTTTCTCTATTATGTGGGAGACATGGCCGATATTTTCGAGTACGAGGCTGAAATCTACAGAGACGGAGGCAACAACGAGACATTCGACGATAACGCCCGTCAATTACGCTTCTGAAGGCGAAAAGCTGCAGTGGAGTCTACCATAGAAAGAGAGAACGCGGGGGAGTACCTAGGGTACTCAGCTACGAGGGATAACGGTGGTGGAAGAGATTCCCGCCACCCCGAACAGCCAGCGAACCGCGTTTCTCCTGCAGGAACCATTATCATCAGAGCAAATTTTGAGTTTAGCGCGGAGCCAAGATCTAAGCGGCCTTACATGAGGCGATCTAGTGGTCAATACGCAAATTATTAGGCGATCATATGACCAGGGTGCGAACTATCGACACCCGGCGGTCGAAGATCACTCTGCCGTAGGTTTGCCTCGCAGATAGAGCGCCGAGCTCAGTGCTCGCTCTAATTGTAGTTTGTATTATTCCTTTCGAGGCACTTTTCGTTGCATTTTGAGTGATTGAGTTCGAGTGTAGTGCACCCGTTGCAGCGTAGACCCGAGGGCTCGTCTTCGAGACACCACGAGGCCTTATTTTTGGCTGGAAAACGGTAAGCGTTAGCCAATTTGACTCAAAGTGATTTGAATTCGGCAAACGGCCATCAGCCATCTTGTCTTGTCCGAGCCACGAGGCTTTTAGAGATTTTTGAGAATCAAATTAAGACGACCTCCGATTCGGTAGGCCGCCACCAGTGTCTCACAGCATAATAGAGTTTTGAGTTTCAGCTTTGCGTAATATTTTCGAGTTTTGTGTCGCGTATTAGTCATTCTATAGAGCCATAGGCTTCGCACCTGAGTGCGAGAAAGACAGTCATAGTACGTCACTGTCGCGCTCTCTCCCTCTCACGAGGAGATACAGATCAGTGTTATATTTCGAATTTCGTTTAGTCTTTTTGTTTCGCCTACGATGGCAGAGTTAGTTTAAGTTAATTTTAAGTAATAATTCTGGGAATTAGTTTTGTTAAGCCTTGCGGGCATATGCCGATCTTTTAGTTGTAAATTTTGTTCCGCGAGGGACGTATTTGTCGAGTTATTTATTTTTTTTTCTTTATTTTGGTTTGTTATTGCTCTCCCACGTGAAAGCTATTAGTTTATTTATTATTGTAAAACTCGTCATTTCTATTTTTCTATTCTATTTGTTTTCTTGAATAAATTTTATTTTCTTTATTACATTCAAATCAACGAGTCGTTAATACGCCACGCTAATCCTTCATTAATCCCGACCCCTCTCCGCGGTACTGACGCTAGCCGGCGCTCAAGTATCTGTAGTTCGTATTTTTCTTAGATTTTCAGAAAGTGGCGGTTACACGCCTGGCGCCCAACATTTGGTTTAATTATTAATTTTTCGTTGGCCAATTGTCGAGTGGATGGTTCTCGGAGCCTAGCCATCCGGTCTAGTCCGAGGACTAATAAAAATCCACGTCACAATAGATACATGCTTTATTTCGACCATAACAATGTTGGACAAGTTGGTGAGACAGCAAGAGTAACAGAGAAAGTATAGTGACATAGAGTAAAGTAACAGAGATAGATAAATAAGAGACAGATAAAACTGAGAGCTAGCTGAAAGAAAGCAGTGAGTAGAGTGAGAGAGCAGGAAAGACTTAGAGCTAGTAGAGAGTAGTGATGGGCACCTAAATGAATACATCGATATCGATATCAAATGATATATCGAAACGTCAATATCGATTATAGAAAAATATCGAATGCTTGATATCGATATTCGTTTAATATCGATACTTTTTCAGCGATCCGAATTGATTGTTAAAAAAAGTAACAAAAAATGTTCAAAGAGTAGCCTAAGTGATTATTTGAACCGGTATATGGAATGAACAATATCTGCCCATATATGTATTAAAACTTGAAGCATTCATGAAATACACATGAAATACAATACATACATAAAATAGACGCGGGTGTAAGGCTAAAATGTGAATATGCGTGCCTACTATCGGGACGTAAAATCGAGACACGTGGGTTTGACACACTACATCTAAGTGAAAAAAAATCGGACAGCTTTTGGATACGAATCATTTTCAAGCTTGTTTTATTCCCCGTTAGATCAGCCAAAGTCCATTGTTGTATGAAAATTAAGAGGGAAGTTATCATTCAATGTATGCAAAAAAACGTAGTTTTTACACATTCTATTTCGTAGCTTCACTTCAACTCATCGCCATTCTTCCAGAATAGCCGGGAAAAATATTCAAAAAATCATGCTCAATCTTTGAAGCTTTCTTAGTGCAATGCTTTTTGAATTTTGGAAAAATTCCCAAAATTATGGTCACGGCAGTGGAAAATAGCCCAAGTGGTGATCTCGGAGACGAGTAACAATAAAAGGTTCATCAATGGCTGAAAATTTAGGGAAAAATTATGGCAAGCAATTGCCATTGCGATTTGATATGTTCGATGTGTTGTTTAACAGTTATTGCAAAGTATTCCACGTTGAGCTTTCGGAGCAGTATCTCGCGCGCGGCGCCTATGGCTGTAGGACCAATAACTGTTGAACAATACATCGAACATGTTAAATTGCAACGGCAATTGCTTACCATAATTTTTCCCTAAATTTCCAGCCATTGATGAACCTTCTATTGTTACTCGTCTCCGAGATCACAACTTGGGCTGTTTTCCACTGCCGTGACCATAATTTTGGGAATTTCTCAAAAATTCAAAAAGCATTGCACTTAGAAAGCTTCAAAGATTGCGCATGATTTTTTGAATATTATTCCCGGCTATTCTAGAAGAATGGCGGTGAGTTGAAGTAAAGCTACGAAAGAGAATGTGTAAAAACTACGATTTTTTGCATACATTGAACGATAACTTTCCTCCTAATTTTCATACAACAATGGTCTTTAGCTGATCTAACGGGGAATAAAACAAGCTTGAAAATGATTCATATCCAAAGGCTGTCCGATTTTTTTTCACTTAGATGTAGTGTGTCAAACCCACGTGTCCCGATTTTACGTCCCGATAGTAAACAAATTCAACTGAACTGTCAATATCGGACGCGAAAGTATCGATATCAGCGATATATCGAAAGACCAGTATCGATACCAGATTATCGACATATCGTAAGGTCAATATCGATATTCACAAAATATCGATATTTCTTGCCCATCACTAGTAGAGAGATGGCGAGACAGCAAGAGACGAAGAGCGAAAAGCGAGATAAATAAGGGAATCTTCCCGACGAAATTTTATAAATGAAAGTCAAATTGAAGAGGAATGTGATAACGCTATGCCCTAATAATTGTCGCATATTTGGGGGTATCACCAAAAATTCCGAGCAAACGAAATTTTTCAATTAATATAGAATTCTCACTCACTTGAAATCCTCACTTTTGGATATTTCATGTGAGATTATTGCGTGTGCTAGGTACACTTGGGGACACGGATTATGAGACGGTCAGTTTTCTGGACAAGTCAGTTATGTTGGCAACACAAAATGAACACACAGCGCCGCATAGTCGGCCGAGCGCGAAGCTAACTCAATCTCACCAAATATGACGTAACTCATGACCTAAGGCTGTTTGCTCATGACAGTCGAATCTAACCTGAGAATACCGCGGAGGACTAACCTAAGAATAATAATTATTATAAGTAATATTATTATCAATAGTAACCCGTTGGATTGACGTGTAAATCAGTGTGGAAATAATTGTAATTCATAATTTCCCCCTCGAAGAATACAAACGGGCGAAAGTTTATTTTTTTTTTTAATCTTTTTAAGTGATGAAAAAAGAAATTGTAACCTGAAAGTTTACGGTAAGATGATTTTATAAAAATACAATTAAATTAGGTAATGCAAGTTACGCTATGCCTGAAAAACAAGATTCTTTGTGAATTTTGCGTGTGAAAGCATGTCCAGGACTAGATTCTAGATCATTGAGATTATCGTGTAACTCATTATTACTTCTTGACTGATACTTGTCTTGTCTTCATATGGTATGAATTAATAGGTTTCGAACGATAGAGTCACTACACAATGAAATAAACACAGACCTGTGGACTAAGAGGTCAATGACAATAACATGAAATTCAAGTAAAGATTCCTTCAGTCCTTCAGTGGTCTAATTGGACAAGGCGTCGCAGTACAAATGCGGAGGTCCCGGTTCAAACCCGGGCTGAAGGAATTTTTACTTGAAAAAATATTTTTTCGGCATAGGCATTGAAAAGTCACTTTTTGACGCCTGTTTTCGATCCACAAAGTGTCACTTTATACGGTTGGTTTCAGAACTGCCCTATAAAGTCTTTATACGGCAGTCTGGATGCGCAGTTCGAAGTGCGCATTCCAAAGCTGCCAGATAAAGTCTTTATACGGCAGTTTCGATGCGCGGTTCGAAGTGCGCGACAGATCGCACCATAACCTGACTCTTCGTCTAGTGAATCTCAACAGGCGTCAAAGTGACTTTTCATGCCTATTTCGAAAAAAATACAGTATGGGGCGCACCCGTAAACCGTTTTTGACTCGAATAATGATTTCAGAACTCGCTTACGGCTCGCCTTCGGCTCGCCTTTAGCTCGTCCTGAAATCATTATTCTCGCCGAAAAACACTTGGTTTACGGGCATGCCACATAATATACTATTATGATGCACTTCCGTTTTTTTCGGTCCATCTGGAGATTGCACGCTCTATATAGAGGTGAGCTTCAGTTAGAAGACTTAAAAATTTGGTTCGACTGGTCCGATAAATTCACATATGGTATGAATTAATAGGTTTCGAACGATAGAGTCACTACACAATGAAATAAACACAGACCTGTGGACTAAGAGGTCAATGACAATAACATGAAATTCAAGTAAAGATTCCTTCAGTCCTTCAGTGGTCTAATTGGACAAGGCGTCGCAGTACAAATGCGGAGGTCCCGGTTCAAACCCGGGCTGAAGGAATTTTTACTTGAAAAAATAATTATGATGCACTTCCGTTTTTTTCGGTCTATCTGGAGATTGCACGCTCTATATAGAGGTGAGCTTCAGTTAGAAGACTTAAAAATTTGGTTCGACTGGTCCGATAAATTCACATATGGTATGAATTAATAGGTTTCGAACGATAGAGTCACTACACAATGAGTTCCTTTTATCTCTGGATTAGTACGAGTTGACTCCTTCCGTTTCTCTGAAGCTGAATGTTTCCTTTCTTTGCCTGTTTCGACGGGTGGTTCTTGCGAAGTTGAGTCTGTGTTTGATAAATGTCTTGTATCAGTCAAAAAGTAATAATGAGTTACACGATAATCTCAATGATCTAGAATCTAGTCCTGGACATGCTTTCACACGCAAAATTCACAAAGAATCTTGTTTTTCAGGCATAGCGTAACTTGCATTACCTAATTTAATTGTATTTTTATAAAATCATCTTACCGTAAACTTTCAGGTTACAATTTCTTTTTTCATCACTTAAAAAGATTAAAAAAAAAAATAAACTTTCGCCCGTTTGTATTCTTCGAGGGGGAAATTATGAATTACAATTATTTCCACACTGATTTACACGTCAATCCAACGGGTTACTATTGATAATAATATTACTTATAATAATTATTATTCTTAGGTTAGTCCTCCGCGGTATTCTCAGGTTAGATTCGACTGTCATGAGCAAACAGCCTTAGGTCATGAGTTACGTGAAATTTGGTGAGATTGAGTTAGCTTCGCGCTCGGCCGACTATGCGGCGCTGTGTGTTCATTTTGTGTTGCTAACATAACTGACTTGTCCAGAAAACTGACCGTCTCATAATCCGTGTCCCCAAGTGTACAATCTGATCCGATTCCCGAATTCTTGATTGTGAGTGTATGTGTTTAAAACAACCAGGCCTTCTACTGATGATTTTAATAATGAATTTAAATCCTCACATGTATATTAGGGTGTCCGTTATTTACCAAGTTGTTTTTTTTTTCTTTGCGGCGCCCCCTATATTTTTAGTTTATGATCTGAAAAGAAAAAAACATCAGACCAAAATAAGCCCTTAATGTTCATATTAAACCGTGCCTCAAAGACGATACATTTTCCATTTAAATAACATGTGATTTTGTCACCTTTTACATTTAATTTATTTTTTTCCAAGCAAGTGAATATATAGCAACAAGAGATATATATTTTTGTAGGAAATTGAACGCTCCACAAACAAGTTCTCTTATGATTTTTCGATAATTCAACTTTTTTCAAAGTTATTGAAGGTTAAAGTTGAACTTATAGTTATTGTTCAAATTTTTCTACGTTGACAGCAAAAGTATTACCATTTAGCTATAAATGAATTGTTTATATCGAAGAATAACTGGTTCTCACTGTATTATATAATAAATTACTAAAAAAAAAATTTCAATACATTTAAAATTTTGTATTACATTGCGCGTATTTGGTACTATTTTCAATCATTCTTAGGACAATTACTATTTGTCACATAAGCTATTAATTTCTTCGAAATTTCAGAAAACTTTACGCTTTTATAAAGTTTTATAAAATAAGAATTTTGCAGCAGCACAGTGAATGACCTAGAAATTATTTTCACAATCATTTTTACCAACAAATTACACTTTTACTCACGCAAGCCCGAATAAAAATAATTATATATAATTATATATATTTATTAGGGTGTGTCACCAAAAATAAATTTTTTTTGCCAACTTCTGAACGGATAGTTCTCGTCAAGACAGAAAGATCCCCCCCCTGGGAAATGTCCTATGTCAAGGCTAAGTGGTTCCGAAACTTTTTTTTAGTTTTCCATTCAAGTTAACCACGCCTATAGAAAATTATTTTTTGAATAAAGTTTAATTCTAACCATTTCGAAGATAAAAACTTCAGCTTTCAGAATCTTTCTGTAGACTTGAAAAATATTAAATAACTACGAAACTGTGTGGATTGCCCCGAAAATATATTTTTTTGTGTGTTAAATAAATGGAAAACAAAAAAAAAGTTTCGGAACCACTTAGACTTGACGGAAAAGAGTTTTACTATGCGGGATGTCTTCTTCTTGATAAGACCTAGTGACGTGAAAGGTAGCACCATGAAAATTAAAAAAAAAAAGTCAATCTGACACACCCTAATATTTATATATATTTATATATATTTATATACAGGGTGGGGCGTTTAACGTGACCACCCCAAATATCTTTGTTGCTTTTGCAGTTACAAGAAAAAATTTGAGAGATGATCTTTTTGATTTCGAAGGGCTGATACAGTAGTGATAAATTCATTTTTTTCAAGGTCACAATTTTCGAGTTCTCAAGGTCATCAATGGTTTTTCAAATAGGAGTATGTATTTCTGATATGACGATGTTGTAGCCGACATTGAGACAGATCCAACAACCTATAATAATATGAACTTGGAATAATTTTTCACCTCAATACACGGAGAGAATTTTATGGTAAGCGCTCTCATACTGCATAGGATTTTCGATGTATCGCGCACTTTTGAGGCCATTCTCACAATTTAGGCAATGGTTACCATATCTCATAGTACGAGACCTCAAAAATGCGCGATACATCGAAAATCCTATGCAGTTTGAGAGCGCTCACCACAAAATTCTCTCCGTATATTGAGGTGAAAAATTTTTCCAAGGTCATATTATTATAAATCGTTGGATTTGTCTCAGTGTCGGCTACAACATCGTCATATCAGACATACATGCTCCCATTTGAAAAACCATTGATGACCTTGAGAACTCGAAAACTGTGATCTTGAAAAAAATGAATTTATCACCACTGTATCAGCCCTTCGAAATCAAAAAGATCATCTCTTAAAATTTTTCTTGTAACTGTAAAAGCAGCAGAGATATTTGGGGTGGTCACGTTAAATGCCCCACCCTGTATATTCATATATATTCATATATAAAAAGGTGTAGCCTTTATTCATATATCTCTCTACATATCGATGGCTCCTATCGAAAAGAGCGTAACTCAGCGGTGCAGAAAACAAGAGCGTATCTCAGCAAAGCAAATCAGATGAGCGTATCTCGGTAGTGCAGGAAAGAAAGGTGTATCTCACAAAAAACATCCAAAGATGTAAAAACAGCCGCCAAGTACCCACACGAAAATCACAATTGCTTTATAAGCAAAACGTTTCGCCAGTCTCTGTCGTGAAATCAAGAAAAAAGCCAAGCACCGAACGTACCCCTGCGATCTTTCAGCAAGTCTACGTCGTGAAGTCGGAGTTTCATGTGAGGATATCGAAACATCATTCCAAGAGCTACGTACTTGGCGGGCACATTCGGTTTTTCTTTATTTGTGTTTGTTGTTCTGGCTTAGGATTGATAGTACTTTATCGTATTTTGCGAACGATTTTTTCTGACTGTTTTCCATATTGTTTATTCATCAAATCTGCCACGTAAAATACATCGATTGATAAGACACGACTCCTTGCAGTTCTATTTTGTGTTAGGCTGTCTGTCTGACAGTTCTTCCGATCTGCTTGTATCGGTACTTTGCGGGTGATGGATGTCTCATAGTACTCTGTTTCCGGTCGCTGGATATATACACATCATGAATTTTGCATCAACTGATGAATGTCTGATTTGCAGATATAACATTGGTTCCATACGCACTTGTTTAAAATGCATCTTCCGATTTTGTGGGACGACTTTGTCGTGGCAGAAAGATTAGCGCGTGCGAGTTTATGGGAGTGCTATAGTGCGGACGCCAAAGGCCGAAGGCCTTTGGCGCCCGCACTACAGCCCTCCCATAAACTCGCACGCGCTAATCTTTCGGCCTGCCACGAAAGAGTAGTTGCGAATGATTATTCTTCACAAGCGAATGAGCAACAAAATATTTTGGCACTCGAGTGAGGCCAAACTGTTATGAGGGTGGGTTTCAGGTATTGAAATTGATCTTTCCCACTACGTGTATACGCTCGTGCACCTGCACATACGCATGCATCATGAGCAAGATTGTATGACATAGTATGGGTACACCAAAGCAATCATCAATTGAATTTTACATTCATCACTATATCAAACTGTCATACTCTATGCTACCTATAGCATACACGTAGCTGCAAGTTTTAGGGTTTTCACCACACCTGCACGTAAAGTACGACTTTCGGCCCCTCGCGTGAGCGAGAAGTCGTACTTTCCGATGCAGGGGGTGGTGAAAAATAGTATACCTCACACGGGAGTGAAAGAGGCTATCCCAAACTGCGTTTTTAACACCCTCGCCTTCGGCTCGGGGGTCAATCTCACACGCAGTTTGGGTTAGCCTACTTTCTCTCCCTAGGTGAGTAATATACTATTATATCGAAATAGCAAATTTCAGTTTCCTTGATTCGACAGTTTTGCAAGTATAGTAATAAGTTCATTCTTCCACAATTAATATTATACACTCAAGCTCTACGGTATGTCACCTATCACGGGAAAACTTGCTGTAGTACATCGCGCATTGGCTCCATAGTGAGGTACGTCAGTCCAGAGTTCCGAGTCTAATCTGATAATTCAATGACACTGGAACGACCACAATTTTTATTTATCATACAAGGTACCTTTACGTCTGTAAAGTCATACACATAATTAACCGTCCGGTCAGTAACCGGATTCTCGGGTATACATTTCAGTTTCTAAGGTAGAATTTATTAACTTTTGCTTATTAAATTTTTATGACCGCCCGGATCCCCAAATTTGAAGTAGTTTGACGACAATTGTCCGTCGAAATTTTTCGTAATTAAGCATTCATTAAAAGCTATTAACTAATTAGGTTGTCAATGGATCAATGGTAAGAGTTTGGTAGCTGACCGGACGGTTAAGGACACTTAGAAGTATTTTTTGATACGATTGTTGGTTGGAATGGAATAACTAGTTTTTTAGTGGATTTAATTGCTTTCGCATTAAAAACTCAAATCACGCGTGAAACTAAGCTGGTTGACCGTATAGCTCTAAGGAACCGAATGTGCCCGCCAAGTACGTAGCTCTTGGAATGATGTTTCGATATCCTCACATGAAACTCCGACTTCACGACGTAGACTTGCTGAAAGATCGCAGGGGTACGTTCGGTGCTTGGCTTTTTTCTTGATTTCACGACAGAGACTGGCGAAACGTTTTGCTTATAAAGCAATTGTGATTTTCGTGTGGGTACTTGGCGGCTGTTTTTACATCTTTGGATGTTTTTTGTGAGATTTCACTTTTTTTTGCAAGTACGAGAATTGATAAGAATTGCTCATTTAATTTCATCAGGGTAATACGTTATTATAGTTCGATCATCACAAGAAATACATTCGGAATTTGGGCAATAGGAGAAACATTCAGTGTAAGACAAACACATTCACTTCAATTGTCAACTGTGACAAACATAGATAATTTATTAAATATAACTCAATTTTGTCTTATACAGTATGAGGTCGAAGTTCGTAACGTTAATGCAACAAAATGTTCGCCAAAAATTCTCAAATTCAAGGCTCGAACGGTTCAAATGGATCAAGAACGGTGCATAATTCGTCAAATTGTGTGAAACATGTTCATCTTGCATATTTTATAATTCTAATAACATTTGAATGACGAAATATTGCATTTCTTCAACGCGATATTCTGTTACGTTAACGTTACGAACTTCAACCTCATTATACAGTAGGGCGGAGTGAAAAATGCACTTTTTTTAAATCGCTATCTCCTTAGCACTCAAAAATTACGTCTTGACATCCTGAAAACCCACACCAAAGAATTTTTTTATGAGACCACATCTTGAGGTGCCTAGATGAAGATTACATTTTTCCTTCACTTTCGGGAACTTCCAGACTCGGATATATCCTTCCATTCACTAGAATGCAATTTTCAGCTAACAATTAAAATTTCGAATAATGATCGAATTGGCTCCATTTCAAACCTTCAAAGAAACAACAGAAATTTAGTTATTCTGAGTATGACACGGAAATAACCAAATTTCTGTTGTTTCTTTGAAGGTTTGAAATGGAGCCAATTCGATCATTATTCGAAATTTTAATTGTTAGCTGAAAATTGCATTCTAGTGAATGGAAGGATATATCCGAGTCTGAAAGTTCCCGAAAGTGAAGTAAAAATGTAATCTTCGTCTAGGCACCTCAAGATGTGGTCTCATAAAAAAATCCTTTGGTGTGGGTTTTCAGAATGTCAAGACGTAATTTTTGAGTGCTAAGGAGATAGCGATTTGAAAAAAGTGAATTTTTCACTCCGCCCTATTATACAGTTTTAACTTAAATTTAGCACTTAATCAGTAATTTTTCAGCCATAGCTTGGAAGACTGTGTTGCCTGACGCAGTAACAGGCTCATATGTGTTCTGCAACGTTGATTGTTCGGAGCTTGCATGCTTGTCTACTGCAATCCAATTCAGGTCGCTGTGAGAATCATACAAATCAATAAACAATCAATCATCTAATAGAAATGTCAGAGTAATTACTAAAATATATCCCATGTTACTGTGGTGAAGGTGAGCTGGGAAATATCGACTTGTCTAGCATACCTTCGAATATGTGATATCCAGATTGATTCTTTCGCTCACTCCATGGTATAAGATTCCATAGAATTGTGGAGATTGTACAGCCTTGAAGCAACAGTAGGCCAATGTTTGGTTTTGAAACACTGGCCATTCTGAGCTTGCATGCGTGTCTATGGCCATGTAATAATTCCAGTGAAGGATGATTGACTAGGTTCACGTATCGTTAGGAGCTGAATGTGCCGAAGAGTGATGTATCGTTTTCTAGATCAATGGAGATTATGATCTTTGCAGGCTCATCTGTAATCCTGAAATATTGGCTCTTATGACGCATTACGCCTGCAAATCATAAAAAATACACGAAATTAATACTTTGATGCTGTAGTGGTGTTTTTCTGGGTTTTGTGTTCTATTGGTCAAGGTGACTTGAGAGCACCAATGCCATAGCGTACCTTTTGATAGAGGATCTTCCAATGTATTTATCCAATCGTGTTGCATAGCAGCTGTACAAGTTTGGATGATGTTCACAATAGATGTGTTCCCATGCGACGCTTGGCCAGGTGAAAAATGAAGTGAGCGACCAGAAATGTTGATTATTGATCGTGTGATTTATGAATCTATGGAGACATTCAGGTTTTAGCGGTGGGAAGCTAATCGTCAGTCTTGAAATGGTAGCTTTTTTGAGTTTCTTATATCGATTCTGGTTTCTGTAAAAAACAGTCGAAACATTGATTATGTAATAATTATTAGTCAGTTGGTAGGAGCTCACCAGCTATGGGTTTCCAATTCTACGTCTTATCAATAAAGCGATCAATAAAGTGTTATGTATCTTCGTCTATTCCAATGGATTTATTAGAGGATAGGAATGGTCCAGGTGACTGTGAAAGATATAAAATAACAAGGAATTAAAGGAGAGATTTCAGTACATTGCTACTAATTTTCCTAGCATTGTTATCATTTTGGAGCTATGGGCTGTGGGCTACCTTTGTCTCGGAACGTTGTTTTGCCAAGGTGTTATGTTCGTCTCTCTTAGCGGATTGATAATCTGAACCTTCGTTCTGGGACGTCGTTTTGTCAAAGTGTTATGTATCTTCGTCTATTCCAATGGATTTATTAGAGGATAGGAATGGTCCAGGTGACTGTGAAAGATATAAAATAACAAGGAATTAAAGGAGAGATTTCAGTACATTGCTACTAATTTTCCTAGCATTGTTATTATTTTGGAGCTATGGGCTGTGGGCTACCTTTGTCTCGGAACGTTGTTTTGCCAAGGTGTTATGTTCGTCTCTCTTAGCGGATTGATAATCTGAACCTTCGTTCTGGGACGTCGTTTTGTCAAAGTGTTATCTTCGTCTATACCAATGGATTTATTAGAGGATAGGAATGGTCCAGGTGACTGTGAAAGATATAAAATAACAAGGAATTAAAGGAGAGATTTCAGTATATTGCTACATACAAATGGCTGGCGTTACCGCAGGCGCTGAAAACTCTTGGCAGTAATGGATGATCGATAGTTAGCGTTATCATAGAGTCAGGATTTCCTCCTCTCCAATTGTTGATTGTCAAAACATAGGGGCCCGCGGAGATAAACGGGTGTAGCAGGGAAACGCGGGGGTGCTCAAAGTTAACATTGGCGGTATGTTAACGCCAAGAGATTCAGAATCGCATTTCAAGTGATGGTAGGAGACATACAAATCAATAAACAAATAACGAGTCATGCATTTAGTGAAAATAAATAGGTCGAGGATGTTCTATTCATCTATTATTGTGTGAACAAATATAAAATCTAGCGAAAATCAATGTATACATACCGTTTGATGTGAGTCATCGTAACCTATCGTAACCTATTTTTCACTTGCTCAGGTTATTAGTAAAATAATATTCTGCCAGGTTCGTTGGTTTATTCTCTATATTTGAACCCAGCTCAGAGGATCTGTTCCGTTCCGTGTAATTACAAAAGGCCCTCATGCAGATGTCAAAATATTAATAATAATAACAGTCATCGGCATGAAACCACGGTCGTCGCACTATTTCACTCTCAATTATTTAATGATTCACTGATTCACTTATATAAAACCATTATAGCACGGCCAATAACACAATAACGATATATAATTATAATTATATAATAATATAATATGTTTTCTATATAAATGTGAATATTTTAACTGTTCAATAGCGCGATTCGACAGCCATCCGACGGCCATTTTGATTTCGTCGACGTTTATGTATCACTTAGTAACTTTATTATTACATACCGACCGAGTGCGGATTCAGATTCATGCCAAAATCAATAGGGGGCGAGATTTCAATGGCTTATACCCACGTTTCAAAGTTCAAGTCGATCCGTGCCACCGTTCGTTCAGAAACGTGGGGACAAGCAAGCGTCTGCGAAAATGTTGATGACCAGGAAGAAGAAGAAGAAGAAGATGCTTTTTCATCAACTTTGGTGACTAATATATCGGAAACCAGTGTACCGATTTCGATCTAATTTATACAGTGAAGTCGTGTGGTGGGGGAATAGCTGTTGTGTAAATTTTATCGAAAAATATCCACGCGTTCCGAAGTTATGACCTCGTGCTTACAGGTATAAAGAGTTCCCCCGAGAAAATAGTCTCGCGGCTAGCTCTCGCCTGCCTACGGGTACTTGGCGGCGATTCGCTGCCGCGAATCTTGATCTCAGCAAGGCAGGAAAAAAGAGCGTATCTCGACGATCCAAGAAAGCAAAGCGTATTTCACGAGATCGCCGATTTAATTAATATGAACGTTAATTTAATAATATGAACAATTTCATTATTTATATTTTTAATTATTTTATATTTTATTCAATAATATGAACGTTAACTATGTCAGACAATAATAATTGCTGTTCGGAATTCATATTATATATTTCTCAGTACCATTTTTTGTGATCTGCTAGCACAGACAGCATCTGGATGACTGAAACCACGAGGCGGCGGACCTGGACAACTAAAACTACGGAGCGGAGGACCTAGACGACTGAAATCACGGAGCGGACGACCTGAACGATTGAAACTACGGAGCGCAGGATCTGGATGACTGAAACTACGAAGCGCAGAACCCAGACGACTAAAACTACGAAGCGGAGGACCTGGACTACGAGAATTACGGAGTGGAGGACATGAACGACGAACTATGAATTTGAGGTCAGGACGACGAGGCAGAAGCGTATGCTGTCTGTGCTAGCAGATCACAAAAAATGGTACTGAGAAATATATAATATGAATTCCGAACAGCAATTATTATTGTCTGACATAGTTAACGTTCATATTATTAAATAAAATATAAAATAATTAAAAATATAAATAATGAAATTGTTCATATTATTAAATTAACGTTCATATTAATTAAATCGGCGATCTCGTGAAATACGCTTTGCTTTCTTGGATCGTCGAGATACGCTCTTTTTTCCTGCTTTGCTGGGATACACCTTTCTTTCCTGCACTACCGAGATACGCTCATCTGATTTGCTTTGCTGAGATACGCTCTTGTTTTCTGCACCGCTGAGTTACGCTCTTTTCGATAGGGGCCATCGATATATAAAAAAATCTTGTGAAGACGAAAAGTTCTTCAACAATGCTAATTGCACGGCACCCGCGAATTGTGCTCGATTCACGTTCATATTTTCTTTGATCACTTTGACGTTTGAATCCGTTCAATCACTTTGACGTTTCAAACCGTTTAAGTTTGATAAGTGGTAAAATACGACGAGCAAGAAGAGGAAATGGAGACAAAAATTGTGAAGATGACCCCGGATGGAAACTGTCTTTTTCGGGCGATTTCGCATTGTTTGTTTAAGAGCCAGGAGAAGCACGATCAGGTAAGGTGTCATATCGTTGATTATGTGAAACGTCATTGGAACGAATTTGAAAATTATGTACTCGGGGACGAGTCTTACGGTTTGCCAATTCCTGGAAAAGACGATTATACATCACATATGTTGACCAATGGAACTTACGGTGGTTCAGTCGAATTACGCGCGGCTGCTCAAATATATAAAATATGTTTATCCGTATACTGTCCGCAATATGCAGTACGTAATGATTTTGGTTCGGAAAATAGCAATAAATTCACACTGATTTTTACCGGAAACGGAGACCGCGGTCATTATAACGTTTTAGAAACGGTAGACCGGTTGGAAGTAGGACAGCCAATTTCTGATGTGCTTACAGCAACAGAAAAAAGATTATCAAAAACCGTGAAGCAGCGCGAATATCGTGCGCGCAAAGGAGATAAACAGGGAGAACGGTTAAAAATTGGACGGCCAATTTCTGGGCTTACAGCAGCAGAAAAAAGATTAGCAAACACTGTAAAGCAGCGCGAATATCGGGCGCGCAAAAGGGCTTCTGAAAATTCGGTAAAGCTTGATAATTCTAACACCAGTTTTGATAATGAACCAGTAAAGACACGCGTACGGACCCCAAGTTATCAATGTGTTAGTGTAAAGTGTAAGCAAGTTGCTGCGACAGGTGAAGACGCGGTGAATGATGTCGATCAACAGGGGTGCGTGGTTGAAGTCAGCGAAGAATCAGCATTTACAACAAACAAGGAAAATATAGACGTGCAGAGGAAGCGAAATGTATCTCCAATGGACGAAGAACAACAGTGTTGTCAGCAACAAAAGCGACCGAGAAGAAGTTTGAACAGGGAAAAGTTATACACCGGCGACATATCAACCGAAATGTACGCAAAAGTAGAGCCTCTAGACATTGGGAATATGACAGTAGTTTGCCCATACTGCAACGCAGTGTCATTCGTGAATGAGCCAGGACGAGCCTCAAATAATTGTTGCCACGGAGGAAAGGTAATTCTGCCGCCAGTAACGGAATATCCGAAGGAAATAGAAAGTTTAATCGAAGGGAATGATGAAACATCGCGACATTTCAGACAAAACATAAGGTCTTACAATGATGCGTTTGCATTCGCATCATTTAATTGCACGCTGTCAGAGGTATCAAACCGGGGTCCTTACGTCATGAAAATTATCGGGGACGTAAGCTACATGGTATCTACGAGTCTAGAAAATGCAGACAATAAATGTGCGCGTTATGGGCAAATTTATATATATGATGCACAGGCACAACTCGAATTGCGAAAAAATAACATCAGAAGATCTCACCTTTTAGAAATGATCAGCCGCATGATCAATGAACGGAATCCTTATGCCTCAAATTTCAAAACCTTACACGACCGTTACAACGAGGGAGAAAGCCAAGTGGTGCTCAATTTTATCTCTTTGAACACAGACGATAGGCGGAGATACAACGAGCCGACATGTGGAGAAATAGCAGCGATTATAGTGTCACGAGATGGGGAAATTTCGGAAAAAATTGATGTGAAAGTATATCCAAAGCAAGAAAATGCGATAGGTTATGTACCAAAATCATCACATCATGTAGATCCGATGACATTTCCACTGTTGTTCCCTGACGGTGACCTAGGGTGGAGTTACAATTTGAAAAAATCTGGCACCAACAAAACCATATCACCCTTACAATATTATGGTCATCGACTGGCGTTACGTCCCAGTGAAGGGAAAAATAGATTGATACGCAGCGGAAGGCTAAGCCAACACTACATCATCCACGCCTATTTGACGATTGAATCTCAGCGACTGTTCTTTCTACGGAATAATCAAGAACAACTCAGAGTAGAATGTTATCAAGGTATGACGGATCATATTGTGAACAGTGTAGCGAATACATCAGATCAAGTGCGACTCGGAAATATGATGGTATTGCCATCAACGTTTGCCGGCGGTATGCGGTACATGCAGCAGCAATGTCAAGACGCTATGGCAATGGCCAGAAAAGTTGGACGACCTGATTTATTCATCACTGTAACATGCAATCCGAAGTGGCCTGAAATACGCAGGGCACTGCAGGATTTACGATCCGGTACAACAGCAAACGATATTCCACTTATAGTTTGCCGTGTGTTTAATATACGACTTCAGCGACTACTCAAAGAACTCGAGAGCGGATCAGTATTTGGTAAGATTTAAGGATATGTTTACACAGTCGAATTCCAGAAGCGAGGGTTGCCACACGCTCATATGTTACTTATTCTCAATAATCAGGATAAGCTGCTCACCGGTGAAGCTGTAGATCGTTTTGTATGCGCTGAATTGCCAGACAAATCGAAGCATGAGAAATTACATCAAACAGTGATATCCCACATGCTACATGGTCCGCATACGTCCAAAGTTTTATGCTGGAACGTCGAAACACAATCCTGCTCGAAAAAATTTCCAAAAGCTTTCCAAGAACAAACTGACACGACCACCGGCGGATATCCGAAATATCGAAGACGTAAAAATTCACGCGAAGTGCATTATTATCGCACTAGACTCGACGGAAAATTAATAAAAGTTGACAACACCATGGTTGTGCCTTACAACCCATATTTACTGGTGAAATATGATTGCCACATCAACGTAGAGTACTGTGCTTCGATAACACAGGTCTACAATGATTTTGGTGCCGCTAAAACTAAAGCAGATATTAAGTATATTCGATATCCTGACTCCAGCAATATCCTTATTTTTTTAATGCTACGTGTAGTTTTCGAGAAATCGCAGGTGTAAAATAAAATGAAAATAAACGATTTTAATACATTTTGTTAAATTATTCTACATATACGACGACATATCAGCGTTACTAAGTGAGAAATGAAATCAATTAAATATAATGACTATAAATATGACAAAATACAGTTTTTTGGTAATCATCTATAGATATAAACCTGGACGTAGCTTCAATGTTTTGACGACTCCGTACGACTTCTCGAGGGTTAATTAACCAAATTATAACAAAGAATCGTCGGCACCAAGATTTTTTTTTTTATTTGTAGGCCTGTGTAATGAGCATAAAATATATTCACAAGTATATATACAAAGGGCATGACCGTGCACGCATTCAGGTATCAAATGAACATGAAGAACGTGTAATGGAATTGCACAAAGATGAAATACAAGATTTTGTAGATTCGCGTTACGTGAGTCCAATGGAAGCGGCTTGGCACATTGTGGAACTACCAATGCACGGGCGCAGTCACGCCGTGATGCGCTTACCCATTCATTTACCGGGTCAGCAGTACGCGACATTTGAAGAGGGCAGGGAAGACGAGGCAGTGTGTAACGATACAAAGTGGAACACTGCACTCACGGCGTGGTTCGAACTGAACAAAATAAATGAATTAGCAAGAACTGTAACATACGCGAACGCTCCGGATTTTTTCACTTTTAACGTTGCAACGAAAACATGGAACAGACGGAAAATCGCATGTAAAATTATAGGTAGGTTAACAAACGTTTCGCCACAAGATTCTGAACGATTCCATTTGAAACTGCTCCTCGGACGTGCGAAAAATTCTAAATGTTTTAGTGATTTGCGCATTGTGAATGGTAAAATGTATGATACATTCAGAGATGCCGCTGTGGCAATGGATTTGACAACGACAAATGACGAAGTATTCAAGATATTCGACGAAGCGGTTTCACTGTTAATGCCAGAACGTCTGCGTCACTTTTTCGTCTGGTTTTTGATCGGTGAAACACCATCCGATGCAATTGAGTTATGGGAGAAGTATAAAGGCGCTTTCTCAGAAGATTTCAAAGACCAACACGAGCATCGAGCGCTATGCGCAATTGAACACCTGCTGCAGTTGGAAGGTAGATCGTGTAGTGATTACTGTCTTGCAACGCCGGAAGTGTTGTTACCAGATCCACTTGACGTGAACACGGAGGAACAAAGCCAGACTTTCGCGAGCAAAGGAAATGCATTAGTCGAGCTACTTAATGATGATCAAATGAACATTTACAATGAAATTTGGAATTCAATCACGCTAAGCCATAATGAACTTGAATCAAAAAAATGCTTCTTTATTGACGGCCCGGGAGGAACTGGCAAGACGTTTCTCTATAACGCTATTTATTACATGCTACGATCTGTAGGTAAATTTGTATCATGTGTAGCGTGGACGGGTATAGCTGGAATTCTTTTGCCAGGCGGGAGAATAGCGCATAAAACGTTTGGACTACCATTCGAATTGCCAAATGAAGGAACTATTTTTACCAAACCTGGAATGAAAGAACAACTTTCAAATACGGACGTCTTCATCTGGGATGAGTGTTCAATGATACCGAGGCGCGCATTAGAATTAATTGACCGAACACTCAGAGATATTACCCGCATATCATCACCGTTCGGCGGAAAAACCATCATATTAGGCGGTGACTTCAGACAAGTGTTACCAGTCGTGAAACGCGCTGGTAAACAGCAAATCATGGCAGAAACATTGAAGAGTTCACCGCTATGGAACACATTTGTGCCGTTGAGCTTACAGCGAAATATGCGAGCTAAGAAAGACGCGGAGGCATTTTCGAAATGGCTACTTGACATCGGAAATGGGTCCATCGAATCATTTGTTCCTGATATCGAAATGATAAGTACTAATCTGGTTGACGATTTATACCCGATGGATTTATCAAACAATGAGATAATGAATCGAGCAATTCTTGCTCCACAAAATGCAGAAGTTGATAAGATCAACGCGGAAGTTCAGAGACGCATGCAAGGAGATATGATTGAGTCGCGTAGTATCGACCACGCGACATTACAAGGTGTTGATGCTGCAGATGAAACCTTAGATGAAGAAGCAACACTACGTTATCCAATCGAATATTTGAATAGCTTAACGCCTTCGGGTCTACCACCTCACAATTTGCAATTAAAAATTGGATCAATTATAATGTTGTTGCGCAATTTATCTGTATAAGATGGGCTTTGCAATGGCACCCGAATGATTGTACAGGCGATTCATTCGCGAATCCTTATCGCATCTCTTTTGACGGGTGAGATGCAAGGAAGAGTTGTCGAAATCCCACGTATAAAATTAAATACAAGTGGTTACACGGAAATTCCATTCATCTTGCACAGACGGCAATTTCCTGTCCGTCTCGCCTTTGCTATGACAATCAATAAGTCGCAAGGTCAGAGCTTTGATCAGGTTGGACTGTACATCGATCGACCTCTCACGATGCCGGTCAAAGGATGGCATCAAAATAGAAATAAAAAATAAGATAAATTACATAAATAACATCGTATACAAAGAAATGATAAATAGGCCAAGCAATAGAGGTTTTTTTCGTGACACAAATACTACCTGAAATCTGACTGTGCAGTCATATAATAGGTAGTGCCTAGATGTTTTTTATCATAAATGCCACTCCTGAATCGTCTTGGTTTTTTTTTTAGAAGCGAAAAATAGCCAAAAAAAGCAAAATGTTTGCT